>OZ008367.1:60483114-61761358 GCA_963931995.1 Phaonia tiefii | reverse complement strand
CCGAAAAAACCTCCAGAATATCAAATTCGACGAAGAATTTAAGAAATTGGTGTTTCGGACGGACAAGATGCGTCCATGGTGGCCACCAGGAAAAAGTTTAGTGATTGGGACTAGTATCAAATTAAAGCTATTGACATCTATTTTCATTCTTTAATACCCTCATTTCCGAAAAAACCTCCAGAATATCTTGTCCGTCCGAAACACCAATTTCTTAAATTCTTCGTCGAATTTGATATTCTGGAGGTTTTTTCGGAAATGAGGGTATTAAATAATGAAAATAGATGTCAATAGCTTTAATTTGATACTAGTCCCAATCACTAAACTTTTTCCTGGTGGCCACCAAGGACGCATCTTGTCCGTCCGAAACACCAATTTCTTAAATTCTTCGTCGAATTTGATATTCTGGAGGTTTTTTCGGAAATGAGGGTATTAAATAATGAAAATAGATGTCAATAGCTTTAATTTGATACTAGTCCCAATCACTAAACTTTTTCCTGGTGGCCACCATGGACGCATCTTGTCCGTCCGAAACACCAATTTCTTAAATTCTTCGTCGAATTTGATATTCTGGAGGTTTTTTCGGAAATGAGGGTATTAAATAATGAAAATAGATGTCAATAGCTTTAATTTGATACTAGTCCCAATCACTAAACTTTTTCCTGGTGGCCACCATGGACGCATCTTGTCCGTCCGAAACACCAATTTCTTAAATTCTTCGTCGAATTTGATATTCTGGAGGTTTTTTCGGAAATGAGGGTATTAAATAATGAAAGTAGATGTCAATAGCTTTAATTTGATACTAGTCCCAATCACTAAACATTTTCCTGGTGGCCACCATGGACGCATCTTGTCCGTCCGAAACACCAATTTCTTAAATTCTTCGTCGAATTTGATATTGTGGAGGTTTTTTCGGAAATGAGGGTATTAAATAATGAAAATAGATGTTAATAGCTTTAATTTGATACTAGTCCTAATCACTAAACTTGTTCCTGGTGGCCACCATGGACGCATTTTGTCCGTCCGAAACACCAATTTCTTAAATTCTTCGTCGAATTTGATATTCTGGAGGTTTTTTCGGAAATGAGGGTATTAAATAATGAAAATAGATGTCAATAGCTTTAATTTGATACTAGTCCCAATCACTAAACTTTTTCCTGGTGGCCACCATGGACGCATCTTGTCCGTCCGAAACACCAATTTCTTAAATTCTTCGTCGAATTTGATATTCTGGAGGTTTTTTCGGAAATGAGGGTATTAAATAATGAAAATAGATGTCAATAGCTTTAATTTGATACTAGTCCCAATCACTAAACTTTTTCCTGGTGGCCACCATGGGCGCATCTTGTCCGTCCGAAACACCAATTTCTTAAATTCTTCGTCGAATTTGATATTCTGGAGGTTTTTTCGGAAATGAGGGTATTAAATAATGAAAGTAGATGTCAATAGCTTTAATTTGATACTAGTCCCAATCACTAAACATTTTCCTGGTGGCCACCATGGACGCATCTTGTCCGTCCGAAACACCAGTTTCTTAAATTCTTCGTCGAATTTGATATTCTGGAGGTTTTTTCGGAAATGAGGGTATTAAATAATGAAAATAGATGTCAATAGCTTTAATTTGATACTAGTCCCAATCACTAAACTCTTCCCAGTTAGGCGCTATGGCCCCAAAATCTTCCCAAGATTTTCTATGTAAGAAACCCTCATATTTTTCACCCTGGCAAAGAATAACTTTGTTTAAAGTCCTGATATGTCCTTTAATAAGTCTTTGCTATAAAATGTATAAATTTTGGTTATATATATTTGTCTAATCGCGAGAAAATGGGTAATTTCTATAACCTTTCCAAAATTTAGCTATCTTACATAGTTCTGTTAATGTAATTACAGACCTCTGTTAACATAGTTGGTTTGTGTCTCTGCTAGTTAAATTCGAATTTATCTTCACACACATTGGAAATATAACAATACACGGACCCAACTACGTGATAAAAGATAAAAAAAAAATCCGTGTCTCCCAGTTTTGCCTAAAGTCATGCACTTTTTTTTATGAGCCCCCAAAGATTTGGGGCCTCGGTGTCATTTTTGCAAAAAAGTGATCATTTTGTCAGGCTCATAAGTTGCAATTCCTTAGGAATTTTGATCTACTTTCTGAAGGAAAGTTGTAGCTCTTATCATAAAGAACAAAAATTGTGAACATTTTGACCTTGAAGATGAAGTTTTTTTGATTTTTTATGTTCACAGTTTTTGTTCTGTATGACAAGAGCTACAACTTTCTCTCAGAGAGTAAATCAAAATTCCAAACGGTTTGCAAGATATGAGCCTGGCCAAATGTTCACTTTTTTGCAAAAATGACACCTAGGCCCCAAATCTTTGGGGGCCCATATAAAAAGTATTTGACTTTGGGTAAAACTGGTCTGTTTTTTGGTCTTTTATCACGTAGTGGTGTCCGTATATGGTTATATTTTTTCGTGTTGCACTGTGTTATCATACGCACTGATTTGAGACCTACAGTTTCACACCGGTTCCGAACGGGTTTTGAGAAGTAGTTTGCATTTTCAGATTTGATTATATAGGCACTTTAAATGGAAGACAATGGTAGCTACAATTGCAATGATTTTTTTAATGTCTTGTACTGATAATTAATATTTGATTTCCAACAAGAAATAAACATATTCTTTTAAAGTTGTAATTTCCTTCTTTTCAATATGTTTATTATGTAAAGCTGAACAAAATAAATTTCTTATTTTAAAAAGAAAAAGTTTATAATGGTTTTGATCGTCTGAGATTTTTCAAACACGTTTGGTTTTTAAAAGTTTTCGTTAAAAGCTTTTTAAGTGTTAACCCCAAATCGAAAGACTTATCCTTAGTTTCACAGTTGAAAATTCTCCATTCATAGGGACCTTAAATGCCCGATGTTTGTCATTTAATATGAACATTTTCCGAGAGCTTTCAAATTGAGTTTTTAAATGACGAGTATGAAACTCGCCCATAGTTATAAAACCCGAAACTGGTGGAAACTGGTTTCATTCTCTCACAAAAACCGGTGCAACCGATTTTTATAAAAATGCTATTTTTCGAAACAACCGAAAACTCGCTTTCTTAGATTGACCGGTATTTTAAAAACTTTTCACTCCAGTCGACAACCCCAGAAAAAAACCCCAAAAACCGAACCACCTAAAGTGCTCAAAACCACAGACAATCCAAGAAATGGGTTTTCGATTGTTTCCAAAAATGGTATTCTTGAAAAACCTTGTATTTTTGAAATCCGTTTTATTGGCGGAAACCACCGTTTCCCATCAGTTCCGGGTCTTAAAACCAGGTCTTACGCATTGGATTTTTTTTAATTTGAAAAAGTCAAACCGCTATTAGCAAAATACGTTTCAAACCAAGTGTGATAATTAATGAAAACAAATTGGGCAACTTTTGAAAATATATGAGAACAAAATGAAAACACCTAAAATTTGATTTAGTATTGTCATCTTTCCTTTTCTGTAATGTACTGCTACTGTTTTGAAAACGTTTCCCAAAAAGGGTATATTTCTGCCAGACTGTTTTTTTCGAAATGGGAACTTTTTTTAGAATTGGTCCATTTTTCAAGAAAATTTATTATCTCAAGAAAAGTTATTTAGTTTTACATAATATGTACTCTTTAAAGAAAAGCAAATTTTTTAAGAAAAGGCAATTTGGTGTAAGAGAATATACTTCTTTAAGAAAAGGTACTTTTTGTAAGGAAATTTAATTTTTTTAAGCAAATGTACTTCTTTACTTTTTTTAAGAAAAGGCACGTATTTTAGAAAATTTTCTCTTTTTAAACTTCTTTCAATTTTCTAACTTTACCTTTTATTCGGTTCAAAACTACAATATGTAATAAACAGGCTCCACCCAGAAAATTTACCAATAAACAAGAATATGTTAGTCTAGACACAAACCAAATCAAAAGTACGAGTGTAAGAGTGTAAGAGTAAGTGTGCTGCAAAATGTAATTCCATGCGCAGGGTTGTATTTCATGGACTTTCCAGTCTTGCAGTTTGACTTTTCTAAATTTACTTTTCATTCGGTTCAAAACTACAATATGTAATAAACAGGCTCCACATAGAAAACTTCCTATTAAACCAAACCAAACCAAAAATACCCAATGTAGTTGACAATAATGGGTTGTAATAAAGTAGTTTAAAAAAAAAGTTGTTTAAAATTTTTTCATTTAGCCCCCATCTCGCTTTGTGCGATAAGGAACTTCGTTCCGAAAATATAAAAATATAAATATAAAAGTATAATATTTAT
The DNA here is from genome assembly GCA_963931995.1 of Phaonia tiefii. NCBI lineage: Eukaryota > Metazoa > Arthropoda > Insecta > Diptera > Muscidae > Phaonia > Phaonia tiefii. The sequence goes on along the minus strand of OZ008367.1, from coordinate 61,757,077 downwards.
TAATATAAAAATAAATGAGCAAATACATATGAAACTAACTCATAAAATTTTCAGGCATTTTTTTATGGAGTTTTCACCATGCAAGTTTTCCGCAAAATCGTGGATGTAGGGAAAATAATATATATCTGGGACGGTAGCTATGTTCAACTCTCGATAGACCCCACATGGTCTTCATTCGTTGTTGGATTTTGCTAATAAATATAAGGGACTTGACCAGCTACTTTTGAAAGGACTGCAAATCCCAAGATCCATCATATACTCGAACCCTTTTCTTACAAGTTTTAGCTTCCCTGGTGTTAGTCTTCTAGGTTTGCTATAAACTGGAAGCCCTTTTGTGCCTCGTAATATCTTTGAATTCCGCCATTAGTTTATAGAAAGCAGAATCTTCCAAAATGTCATAATATTACAAAGAGGTTTATTGTTGAAGAACAAACTGCACTTACGTTGGTCTTTGTATCTATAAGGCGTCGTCTTTTCATATCTACCAGCAAATCAAGTGGGATCCAATGATGCATTGAGGCACGTCGACAATACTGAACGTCCAAACAAAATTCCTTCTAAATCCTAGATTTAACTTCAGAACTTTCCTACCGTAAGTATTTATTGTGAAGCACTAACGATTGGTAGCCATAACGTTTCTGTTGAGTTGAAGCGGGAATTACTGATACGTCAGCGCCCGTGACCACTAGGAATCGCTGATTTTAAGATATGTCTCGTAAAATTAGGCGACATAACTTCAAACTCCCTTCGTCCGCCACTTTAGGCGAAGCATCTATTAGTTCCCGACTTGTGGGAGCATGGTGGACGGCATTTCGTGGTTTTTACACCAAACTTGACCAATCAGGCTGCTCATTCGCTTTGCCTTCTCTCTAGCTAGCTAACGGAGATTTCCGATAAAGCAATTGCCCAGGACAAACTGCGTAGATGTAGTGAGCTGCTTGGATTGCCCAATGAAGGAATCATTTCTAGTCACTTCCAAGTAAATGGCTATCAGAAACTTTCTACCTCCACGGACAATCCCATTCCCATGTCACATTCTGTTTGCTATTCAATATAACATGTTTGGGACACAATGATTAATTGGTTACAATATATGTGTTTGTGGCCCAAATGAGGCTTTGTTTGTTAAAAACTCTTGAAACAAGAACATGACAGACAGTAAAGGAACAAAAAGCAGCAGATCTTCAATTTACGAAAACAGTGCTTGCAGCGTATGTTGCTCGAAGTGCATGAAACACATTTTGCACAGAACGCAGATTTTCGTAATACAACTGAATAATTTAGAGACGATGTTGCGGTATGAGTCTTTCCATAATGAATTGATAAACAATACAGAATACAAATAATATGACACTAGCCATCTTCGGGTGATATGTAGAAATCGATTGGTATATGACTCCTTATCCAGAAATTAAATTTGCACGAGCTATAAGGTGGATATTTTTGGAAAAGTCTAAAACATTTTCATATATGTGACCAAAATATGCACTTACATTTTCGCCCACCCGAAGCGAACCAAATATTGCGCTTCCAATCGGAGTATAAGGATCTTTTCGGTAGACATGTACAAATCGATTGGTATATGTCCCATTATCCAGAAATTAAATTTGCACGCGCAATAGCGTGGACATGTTTGGAAAAGTGTAAACCCTTTTTCATATGTGTGCCCAAAATATGCACTTACATTTTCGGCCACCAGCAGCGAACTAAACATTGCCGTCCACCTGGAGTATAATGATCTCCTCGAGAGACATGTACAAATCGATTGGTATGTCTCCTTATCCAGAAATTAAATTTGCACGAGCTGTAGAGTGAACATTTTTAGAAAAGTCCACATTTTGAAAAAGTTTGGAAAAAAACATTTTTATGTACATTTTTCAGACATGCAAGAATGCAGTCAGATCCAACAAGGACGCGTTAAGAGACTGGTGTTCTAACAAAAACGTTAATACTGAACTGCTACCCAAATATAATACTGAACTGCTGCCAAAGTACGTCGACGCAAAAAATTCCTTCACGAACAGCGTATTCGTGATAAAGTCCTTTCTTCCCTAGATGAAGTAAGAGCTTTGGTCGTTTGCAAGAAGAATAAATGATAGTTCTTCCTCTATCCCAACTCTTATTAAAGTTGACATAACATTCACTGAACCGGTTGATAAACCTAACCTTTTGGCTGAAATGTTCGCAAGGAACTCTTCCTTGCCGGATAGCAATCAACCACTCCCCGTGATCAATTACGTATCTTGTTCCATGCCCAAGATATTTTTTCGAACGCGAGGAGTTAAAAAGGTTCTTGCTAATCTCGTTGTAAATAAATCCCCGGGCCCGGATCGCATATCAGCACTGGTCTTGGGTAGGTGCTCTTCGAAGCTGTCACGTCCACTACGCAACTTTTTCAACCTTGCATACCGTGCGGGAGTCTTCCCGGCGCATTAGAAGATTGCTAATGTTCAGCCAATCCCTAAAAGAGGTGATGCAAGTAACCCTGCAAATTACCGCCCAATTGCAATTTGTTCTGCGCTCTCGAAGGCTATGGAGGGCATGGTTAACCACCATCTCGTGAAATATCTTGACCTTCTTAATGATCGTCAGTATGGCTTCCGTAGTATGAGATCTACTGGAGACCTGATGGTGTTCCTTTCGGAATAGTGGAGTCGATCCATCCACCGGCTTTGTGAGATTAAGGTAGTGACCTTTGACAGAGTATTGCACGATGCACTCTTGTCAAAGCTCGCTGCTTTTGATGTCGGTGATAACTTCACTCGTTTTATATCGAGTTTCTCAGAGATCGCACTACACGAGTTGTTGTAGTTGGGGTTTCATCCAACGAGCATAAATTGACTGCAGGTTTACAACAGGGCTCTGTTCTTTCATCTTCTCTTTTCATATTTTCGTTGACGATTTCCTGGGTCAGACAGTGAATCCAATCTACTCTTTTGCGGATGACAGTAATCTCTGTCATTCTTATTCATTCGACCGTAGGCCAAGTCTTCAAGAGATTGAAGTCAAACGCCGGACAAAGAATGAAACACTCGGCCGGGATCTGGTGTCCATTGTTGAATGGGGTCGAATGAATAGAGTAGATTTTAATGCGGGTAAGACCCAGTGTTGAATGTTGTCGCATAAGCGGATTGCTGACCCAGGTTTGTCGTCATTGTTTATGGACGGTGCGGATATTGATGAATCAGATGCTCTTGATGTTCTGGGCATGAACATACAATGTGATGTCCGTTGCGCAAAACATGTATTTGAAGTGCCGAAAAATGCATTCAAATGTCTAGGCTTTTTAAAGCGGTGCAAGAAATACTTCACTCCATCCGATCTTCTCAATATCTACACCACCTACATCAGGCCAAAGATGGAATATAACTCTCATATATGGGCAGGCCGTCGGTGGTGCAATGGTTAGTGTGCGCGCCTCTTGTACTTGAGATCCTGGGTTCGATCCCTGCTCTGACCACCTTAAAATTTCTTTCGACGGCGGTCACCTCGCATAGTGACGGTGACACTATCTAGTATTTAGCCATGAAAAAGCTTTTTTCAAAATACTGTAGGTCCCAATTAGTGAGTGAAAACTGGAAAGCGCACAGCTCAGAGATTGTGAGAAGTTCTCCCCTGTCCCTTCTTGGGATGTAATGGGAAACCATTTATTTATATATTTAAGACCCAGTGTTGTTTGTTGTCGCATAAACGGATTGCTGAAATGTGGGTTGCGTACCGCTGTTCCATCGATATTTCCACGGTATGTGTTCCTCGGACATCCGTCAACTTATGCCAGACGTGAGGATATTTAGCCGAAGTACGCGGCTTTCCAGGAACTCTCATCCGGTTTTTTTTATCGAGTGGCCGGTTGACCGCACTTTACACTATAGAGAAAATTCGTTCTTCAGCCATACAGTCCATATGTGGAATAAACTTCCTGCCGGCTAGTGTATTTCCCACCAATTGTGACATACAAAGATTCAAGGCAAATGTCAACAGACACTACTCCCTCTTTCCATCCGCCACTACCTTAATTTTCCTTCGCCAACACAATGTACTGCATTTATAGGGGGCATCCCCTGAGTGCTGGGTTGATATAAAAAAAATATGTGTGACCAAAATATGCACTTACATTTTCGGCCACCAGCAGCGAACCAAATACTGCGCGGCCACTCGGGGTATAAGGATCTTCTCGGGAGACACGTAGACATCGATGGGTATATTCCCATTATCCAGAAATTAAAATTGCGCGAGCTATAGGGTGCACATTTTTGGAAAAGTCCAAAACATTTTCATATGTGTGGCCAAAATATGCACTCACATTTTCGGCCACCCGAAGCGAACCAGATATTGCACGTCTACTCCGAGTATAAGGATCTCCTCGGGAGATCCTATGCCCCATTATCCAGAAATTAAATTTGCGCGAGCTATAGGGTGGAAAAATAAATTCAAAAACCTCTAAATGGATCGCATGTAACATCGAGTGCATTTTCCAATGCCGCAATATATAAAATATTCATTGAAAATTCCAACTTCAAATGGGAACGTCGAGTTGGAATTACTTTCAGATTCTTCAAAAGTGATCTAGGCCCATGTAGAATTTAAACGAACATTTGGGAAAGTATTCTAAAATAGTTAGCAGTTTTCGTTTTACGCATCCTTGTTTTTAAAAATTTCAAAGAATTCTAATCTCGGAATTAAATCGAAAAATCATTTACTTCTTTCACGCTTCGTTACAACTCAACGTAACTTCTCATACATAACCAGAATCCATACCCTGAACTATCGTTTAAGCGGAAACCATTATCTTGTTTCCAAATCCGTTTATTGGGTTTAGTCTCAAGCAAACAAACAAACAAACACCCCCTGTTTTGTGTTGAGGGTTATGTTCTGGTATTTATGAAATTCCAAGTTTTCTTATATGTTTTTAATAACATCCTGTGCCAGTTGTAACTCTTTTGTTAAATCAACATTTGAAACATAAAAACGCGTAAAGTTTTTGTCAACCCATTCGCCACACTCTCACATCGCACACACACACACAATCGAGGACAATGGAATGTCCTGCGAACGGAAACTTTATGGGTTACTTTAAAATAAGCGTAGTATGTGGTTCTTGTAACGCTTAACGCCTAAATATAATGGGATTTCTGGGAATTGTTGGCGTTGGCGTTGGTGTTGCCATTGCTATCCATAAGATAGCAGGCGAAACCAGAAAAACTCGGGTTGATGGGCAATAAAATAATTTTAAGTGAATTTAATGCCCATTCTTAAGGTCGAAAGTTTTTCAGCAAATTAAAGTGAAATTATTTTCAAATTTATTATCTTGTAACGAAAAAGTTTTCATGGAATATTCTAGTTTAAGGAACTAAAGTGATGGGGTAAACTTATGGACTCGGCTACAATCAATTTGGCGGGGAGATGTTAAAATACAATTTGTTGTGCAGATTCCTATTATGGAATTCTAATCACAAAGATTAGAGAGTTTTTTAAAATATTGTGTATACAAATTACGAAAATATATCTGGTTTTTCAAACAAAAATAATGGTAACATTTTAACCCAAATTTATTGAAAATGTTTAGAAATGATTTTAATCTCAAGGAAACTAAGAACCCCGATGACGAAGTCTTGATGCAGAATTTGATGGTTATTTGGTGGATTGGATATGAAAGGTTATGTCATAGAGTAGGATCTTCAGGATATGAAATCAAACCGCACACGCTGAAAAAAACTAGGCATCTGTAACAAATTCTCCCAAACCATGTATATTTTAGGAACACATTCCAAATATTCATACATTTGCATGTTCTAAACTGACTTATAGTTAAATGCAAAATCTACCATGTTTACTTGCGAGTAGGCACACTTTTATGTGGAACCATGTGCGTATTTCAACCCCAACATCCATATTCTTACGCAGAAGCATTCTTTCAACCCAAAGGTCCCAAACCAACGATTGACACTTGAATGCATGAACCAAAACCGCAACAGATTAGGCAATATAAGTAACACTCAATGCACTTAGACACTCACGTAGGTATATTAATATTTCACGGACCGAAAAATAATATAGTTGTACTGAAAACTAATATAGTTGTACATTTGCAATAACATTATCTTAGGCTGAGAACAATCCCTCTCTGTTCCTCTTTTATTATTATGCTCGCGACAGAGCAAAGCAGCAAACAAATTAAGTAAACAGTGCACCACACACAGCTGTGTTTTTATTACAAACATAGCTGTATTTGGATCACAATCACATATATTATAACATATTAATAACCGTGTCTCAAACATGAAATATTAAAAAGCAAACACAATGTGTTTGGACACAAGTATAATATATTTGCGACAACCTCCAAACACACGTTGCATTTGCATCCAAACAAGGAAAAAATTAAGATTTCAGTGTGCATAAGTCTGAAATATATCATCGCCTTGGCGACTAGTCTAAAGTCTAAATACCCCTCCTGTAGCCCGGGAGTACATATGACTGGCGGAGGAATTAGATATGAAAATCAATGGTAACTAATAAACACACGCTGAAACACAAATTCCCCAGCAATATTATGCAAGAGCCATGTACATTTTTGCAATCAATGATTTCTTGAATTGAAGACCTGCTGCCTTTTGTTCTCTGTTGTCTTCAGCAGTTTTCAGTTTTTTAGCGGTTTTTTGCATAACGGCATTTGGGTCACAACAGCATATATTCTAACCTATTATAAGATATTGTATTGAATAGCAAAAACAAAGTGTTTGGACACAAGGATATTATATTTGCGGCAAGCTACAAACACGTTATATTTGCATGCAAACAATTGAAACAAAGGCAGACTTTCCAGCGTGTAGTAAAAACCCCGGATCGTTAGACCCAGCGTCTGATTCCTAATGGGCGACTGAAATGTTGCTAGTGCCCATCGGTGCTACAATGGTTACTCTATGCTATTCTTGAACATGTAAACGCGGGTTCGATCCCTACTCAGAACACCTCTGTTAGTGACTATGACATTACGGCGTAATCAGCCATAAAAATGCTTCTCAAAATACAGTTCAAACCCGTTGAAAGCGCACAGATTGTGAGGGCTCTCCCCTTTACATTTTATGAAAGGAGAATATTTAATTAATGGTGCCAGCAGTAGGTAAAATTCAAATCTCCGGTGGTGACTTCTAGAGACGATAGGGGGACCTTTTTGTTTTTGATCCCCTGCAAGCGTTATAAGCACCACAGTTTACGGATACGTACATAAAATGTTAGAAGCTTATACAGACTCAATGCCTTTATACACCTGATGGATGTTTCAGAAAATTACAAGGCTGACATCACCACCATCCTAAAAATATGGTAAAGGGGACATGGCTGTACTACACGCTGTCCATTTTTGTTAATTGGATGCAAATATAACGTGTTTGTAACTTGTCACAAATGTAGTATAATTGTGTCCAAACACATTGCGTTTGCTGTTCAATATTACATGTTGAAGACACAGTGATTAACAGATCATAATATATGTTACTGTGACCTAAATGTGGCTTTGTTTATTGAAAACTGCAAACCAAAAACGCAACAGACAAAAAAAATAAACAAAAAGCATCAGAACTTCAATTCATGAAAACAATGCTTACAAACATGTACATGGTTCCTGCAATATGCTGCTGGGACCGTTATTTTTCAGCGCAAAGATATGGAGAGTGATCTGAGGACGAGGAGAGAAACGTTGAAAATGCACTTCTCCCCGATTAAACAAGAGAATAGGTCCTACTGGATCGAATTGTAGACAAGAGTATCAATTGCCGTCTCCTAACCAAACCGAAGTTAATAGAGTAATATTCCTGCTTAAAGAGCGTCCATTAAAAGGAGAATGAATGAATGATCCCAGTCTAGCCAAATAAGCACCAGCAACGTCGGCCCACAGTAGACGGATATGTGGGCATCGTCAGTCTCCATGTTAGAAAAGAAACCAAAATGGGAAACGGCTCTTGTACATGAGAACCTGGTTTCGATCCCTGCTCTGACTACATTACATTTCTTTCGACGACGGTCATGTGGCTTTGTGATGGCGACACTTTCGAGTACTTAGCAATGAAAAACTCTTCCCAAAATATAGTTCTTACCAATCCCTTCATGGGATGTAATGGGAAACCATTTTTTTCATGTTACAAGTGGATAGAAACCACTTTTAAGGTCAAAGTGGTTGGTACTAGTGCCGATAACGTGACTGATTAGTTAGTGTTTACTCAAAATAAACGGGGTTCTAACAGCTCCCTCTCGTATCAGGAGCGGCAGTAATATTCACGAAGTCCTTCTTACGCAGTCACTGGTTATGATTTATCGCTCCTTACTATCGTACTCGTGGGAATCACATGAAAAACATGAATCACTGACAAAAAAAACAGAGCCCCTGTAACGTGACGTCATGATCTGTCCGTACACAATAACAAACACTCACCGCCATTCCCACCCTCATACTTCCGTTGTCTACCAATCACATACGCATACGCAACATCCATCAGTCCAACCAACCACTGCGAACATTCACACTCACTTGCAAACACACAAACTCAGTCGACGTTGTGTACATGGTAGCAGTGAATTAGCTTTAATGACCGCACAAGAATGAGTGCTTGAATGTAATTCTCATTTGCGTCATTACAGCGAAGGTACTTAGTGTTAAGGTAAACTAGACTCGAGTCGTCGCCTCCGAGCGAACAACCAGACAAGATTATAGCATTTTGCCTGGGGCTCTAGTTCTGCAAAGGACAGGAGCAAATTTTGGGATCCGTTCTTTAGTAAAGACTGTATAAATACATTTGCTACACAGGAGTTTCGGCTCACTGTTCCTACACAGGAGCTTACCTCAGCCCTTGACAAAACCACGTTACACCCCTACTTCTACATATTGCAATTATAACGACACCAATGGCGCTACTGGAATACCAACTCAAAACTTAGAAACTGGCATGACTTACGAGAACGATCTCAATCAGTTCCATACCAGCATTGTGCAAAAGGCCTGGGAAATTATGTTGCAGCTGATCGCTAAAGAGGTAGGATCATCTTAACGGGCCATCCATCGATATTGACGTTGCTACCAAACATATGGATAGTTGCGTTTTGGGCACCGATGGTGGTATTGTATCCCCAGTACTCATTATAACCGTTTGCCTATTATATTCCATAAAGCGACTGTCGGTGGTGCAATGATTAGTGTGCGCGGCTCTTATACATGAGAACGTTGGCTCGACCATGCTCTGATCACCAACACCATGGATTATTTAGCCACGGAAACGCTTGCCACAATACCGTTCGGAACCGGTGTAAAGCTGTAGGTCCCAATCAGTGAATATAAAAACTAGAAATCGCACTTCTCACTGGTTGTGAGAAGCTCTCCCAAATCCTATACGGGATGTAATGGGAAATCATTTTGTGTATTCCGTGCACGGAAAGGCTTGAGCTCTTAATAATCAGTGAGCCGTGCGCTTCCTAGTTTTGTAACCTACCGAAGTTTAACACTCACTGCAGCTCCTATTATAAGGGTCATCATTATAAAGCTCTCTTGTCAGATAGAGCACTAACGTCCTGGTTGTTATATTACATACGACCCTAAGCCGAGTCAGGACTTATACAGTCTCTTATCCCAAAGATAATGAAACTGAAAGGAAATCCGCCTCTGTCTCAAGTTCGTATCGTGGGTATCGTAGGACATGTAACATCATGAGGCGCTACATGGCCTGCGATCCCGCTACTCTGTCTAAAAGAGACAGTGAGGTTATATCCTAACACAAGGCATGCATCAGAAAGTGCGAGGAATCCTAGCCAAATGCGACGCGTTGTTACTTACACTGTTGACCCACTTAACCCACTGCTGAATCCACTTAAACTATTGTGTCAACCGCCATGGGTGACTAAGAGCCATGGGTGAGCTCTGGCCACCTTCAAAAAAAAATTCTTTCGGCGGCGGTCACCTCGCATAGTGACAGTATATAGCCATGAAAAAGCTTCTCAAAATACCGTTCGGAATCGGTGTAAAACTGAGGGTCCCAATCAGTGAGTGATAACTGGAAAGCGTACAGCTCAGTGATTGTGAGAAGTTCTCCCCGGTCCCTTCATGGGATGTAATGGGAAACCATTTATTTATTTTTTAAGAGCCGAGGACTACAGAGTCCAATTCCCAGAAGTCACACCTGCAAATCAAATGGAATACCAAGTTACTACGGACTCTGCAATCATTTTAACAGCTTTGCAGTATCTCTCAGTCAACAACAATCCTGCCATATAAGACCCGTGGACGTCGGTGGTGCAATGGTAGTGTGCGCGGCTCGTGTGCATAAGTACGTGAGTTCGATCCCTGCTCAGACCACCTAACATTCCTGTCGACAGAGACCACCTGGCTTAGTGACGGCGACAATAGCGAGTATTTGGCTTCTCAAAAATACCGTTCGGAACCGATTTAAAACTGTAGATCCCTATCAGGGAGTGTGAAACTAGAACTCGCACAGTGAGAAGCGCTCCCCAATCCCTTCATGTGATGTAATGGGAAACCGTTTCTTTTGATATGGGATTCTTATGTCAGTTACCATATCCTGGTGTATCTCGCAATCAGCAGAATTAACACTGAGAAGCCTCGCGAGAAAAGCTTTTCGCAATGTGTATCGACCTATTATCGATAACAGCGAGTATGGAAATTTGCTACAAACTTATACTAAATGTGTCATATTTCTGCTCACACTTTAAACGATTGTCAAAAACATTTTTCATTGTCCTTAACTGAAACAATAACGGACGGCCATTAATGTCCATTGACCATAAATCAATAATAACGAACACTTACGCTAAAAAGATGAACATTTCAATTTATTAGCCAAAACAATGATAGCAATAAAAAAAAACTTTCCAAATCACGTACAAAGTGTCAATTTTTACGAGATAAAATAAAACAACGGAATACAATTCAGAATAAATATATAAATTCCCAAAATATTTAGTGAGATTGTCCAACGCTTCCAAGGAATAAATTAAGCCAGCAAAAAAAAAACCTGTTTACTTTTAAACGATGAGGATTAATTGCTAAAAACATGATTTCTCTACAGAGACATTAAAGTAATTAAATTTGCACGATAAAAACCGGAGGGACCAAACGAAAAACAGCCCTAACATATGCTACAAAAAAACACGATACTTTGCTGCTTGTCTTTCAAATATTTGGTTAATAAATTAACCACAAAAGTTTAGTTTTCACAGAGAATGAGCAAAGGAGAGAGTGAGAGTGAGAAACAATTTATGTTTTGTTTATTCACTGATGCCAAGAAGAAGAATAACAACAACAACAACAAAACCTAAACGCCAACAAGAAGGCCATATGCGAAGAGTTTGTCTCAAATTCTCTTGCACAAGATTTATGGCCTTCATGGTAATGAGTAAAACTTGATGCCAAAAAATATGCAACAATATTATACAAAACATATGTATGTATGTATGAACTTAATACATACACAGGTAAATAGATACATAAGACCGTATATACGTATGAAGGCACATACATTAGTGTGTTCCGTAAATTGTGGATTTTGCAGCACTTAAGCGACATGTCCATAAAAATCAGCTGATTACGGTTCAAAAGTTTAGTAACATTTTTCCAACCCAACCGGCATTTGAAGTAGGTATAATTTTGGGAAAACAAATTAAAAAATAATACTACGATATTGTTACGATAAATGCTTTGCATATTTGGCTTAACTAACATTTTTGCCTAAATAACCGTAGAAATTCAACAAATAATTTGATAATTACCTTAAAACTAAATTGTTAATTACGCCTAAAAGTATACCGTCGTTTCAAGTTCAAGATCTACCAACTCACAGCGAGTGATTGACGATAGGGCAAGAATGGTTTGAAATGATCGAGAATGCATGCTGAAAAAAACGGTCCCTGTAACATTATGCAGGAATCGTGTAGTATATGTTTGTAGTATATAATCGCCGTCGGTGGTGCAACGGCTGTTGTGCGAGAGAACATGGGTTTGATCCCTGTTCTGACCACCTTATACATTTTTCGACGACGGCCAATAACGGCGAGTAATACACTAGCGAGGAATAAGCCATAACTTCTCCAAAAAAAAACCTTTCGGAACCGGTGTAAAACTGTAGGTCCCAATCAGTGAGTCAAAACTGGAAAGCGCACAGCTCAATGATAGTAAGAAGGTCTCTCCTATCCCTTCATGGGATGTAATGGTAAAACATATTTTTTTATATATTTGGATCATCCACATTACGTGCAAACATTGGCTCACGAATTGAAGATCTGCTACTATTTGTTCCTTTCTTGTCACGTTTTCGTTTCCAGCATTTTTCAACAAACAAAGCCACATTTGGGTCACAAAAACATATATTATAATCTATTAGTTATTGTGTCTCCAACATGTAGCATTGAATAGCAAACCAGTAAACTATATTTGCGACAAACTACAGACACGTTGTATTTACATAACGAACTTTCGAGAACAATCGAGACAAAAGAGAGATACTACGAAAAGTTTCCGGAAACGGTTGGAGCGGTACAAATATCTGTTTTGTAGCAGAACTGAAGTGAGTCTCATTTCAAATGGATAGAAGTGCACATCGTCGGCTATAGTGATATTGAGTAAATATGTATTGAAAAGTATTAAGTTGGTACTCCAACAAAGTTGAGTTGAGTCCAACACAGAAACCCATTGTTCTTGTCGTAGTTTAAAAAGAGACTTGTGTTATTAACGAAAAATAAAACAGCATTGTACACACGCTGAAAAATCTGTCGTTTTATGTTGTTTGGATGTAAATAAATCGTGTTTGTAGCCTGTCACAAATATAATATACTTATGTTCAAACACATTATATTTGGTACTCAATATTATATGTTTGCGATACAATGATTAATATGGTATAATATATGTGTTTGCGACCCACATACTATATATGTGTTTGTGATACAAATATTGCTGTGTTTGTAGCACTGTTTATGCTCTCTCGAGAGCAAGAGGATACAAGAGGGACAACGAGAGAGTCTGTCTTGCAAGTGTCTATCTGTAATTTTGCATTATTCTTTCAGTCCGTAATTTATAAATATTCCTCAATGTGTGTGTAAATTGCAGATGAAGTTAGTGTTTCTTATTTTGGCTGATGTCTTGCATTTTAGTTTCACGTATTCAGTCGTTAATGGTTCATCGGGCAGAGGATATCAAAAGCGCTTGAACAGTGAAAAAAGACTTTTGCGTATATATGTATGCACGCTGAAAAATAACGGCCCCAGCAACATATTTCAGGAACCATGTACATCTGTGCAAGCACTGTCTTCGTGAATTAAAGATCTTCTGAATTTTTTTGATTTAGTATCTGACACTGTTTTGTTTTCAGCGGTTTTCAACACACAAAACCACATTTGGGTCACAAATACATATATTATAACCTATTAAACATTGTGTCCCAAACATGTTGTATTGAATAGCAACCGCAACGTGTTTGGCCGCAAGTAATATAATATATTTGCAAAAAGCTACAAACATGCTATATTTGCACGCAAACATCAAAAAAATAAAAAATTTTCAGCGTGTGTGTGCTACCAAAGTGAGAAATGATTTTGAAGAAAGAAACTGGAAGGGCCAACAACGTGCAGCCCTTTGTCCGTTCGTGCCTTTACTGAGAAAATCGGAACGGCGAACCATTTGTGAAATATAATAAAAAAACACGAGTAATTAATCCATGCTTGGCTTCCATGAACTACATTTGTATATAAGTTAATTGTTTGTGTACCACCGCACAATGCTAACCAACGCATAGATGAATACTTCGTGAAAGACAACATAGAAAGGAGAAGCCACAGAGCAGCAGATTCTCATTTCTTGAAAAAACACAAATAATGCATTCAATGCAAGTAAATTGAAAATGGGCCGTTTTAAATCATTGTTATTTTTCAGATAGCAATTTTTCCAAACCTCGATATGTCTGTAGTACCATTTTTTTACGTTTCTGAATGTTATCATGGTCCAAAAGTATGATCTGAAGATCACTATACTACAACACCAAAGCAATCGAAGTTATGGAGCATTGATGGTATTCCGATGCCACGGTAGTGACTGCCTGAACGAAACTTAATTGTAATGACCACTAATATATACCAATTGAATAAAACGCACTATTTTAATGTTTTAACTAATTTATTTAGTTAACTTCGCCAACAGACTAATACCTTTCACGACCTACACACAACTGACGATTGCCACAAGATATGTCAAATACTTCACTCTCGTTTTGCCAGGTCTTCGCAAAAGCCTACTGTGTTGCCAGGTCTTCGCAAAAGCCAACTGTGTTGTCAGGTCTTTGCAACAGCCTACTCCACATTAATCATTCAGTGTCAAGAAACCATTATTTATCAATTTTAGTCAGTATTGGAAACTATATGACACGGTTGTGACAGCCACGGTTGTGACTTTCAGTGTTTAACCTAACCGTGCTCCAGACCGGTTTGGAATTCGACAAGTTCCAAAGACAATGAAGTTCAGGCAATGAAATATTACTTTCATAACCGGGAATCAAGCCTAAATATCGTACGGCATATGTGAATCATAAGAGAACGGTTGTGACGTATTATTTTGTGACTTAGCTTTTCAATTTTTCGAATTGAATTCCCCTTCGTATACATGTGCGTGTGTTGACTTCTGCCGGTGTAAATACTGCCACTACCCCCTCCACTCCAAAATGCCAGCAAGTGGGTCATGTTGAAACCCCGGAGATGGCGCCACCACAGTCGAATTCCAATTGTACAAAATTCTGACAAAACTGTTGGACAGACTTCGTGGACCGTTCAATAACCATGGCGTGCATATTCCTCCATTTTTTTTGCGTAGAATTGTAAATCTAAATGTCCCTTAGAACATATATGCAGGTAACTTCTATCAAGCCACGTCCTTGACGGATATTACTGCTGAAGTCCTGAATTCGATACGGAGGACAGGCCATGGTTGTGACATTTTGAACAGTTTTTTCTCCCTAAAACCGACTTACACGGTTCAGAATGGAATGTGTTTCATGGAAATAATAGAGTACCATCGTAGCTTCGGGAACATGTCGCAATTTAATCACCATTCAACCATTTTAGGGTGGGAAAATTCAAAGGACGAGAAAATGACAATTTCCGAACAATCATCCATATAGATGTGGATTTATATTGATAAAATTAATTATAATAAATAATATATATATATTGAAATCGAAGAATAATTCGTTTCTAAATATGATTATATCTAAGAGGAAATACGCACATGTTTCCAGGTCACTATATGGAGGTTTGGGGGAAACACGCGAATGCTTCCACGCAAGTATATGGATGTTTGGGATGAAGAACGCATACGTTACCACGTAAAAACATACATGTTTGCCAATAAACATGCTATTGTTTGCATTTACATACAAGTGAGTTTGAAACTTGCTAACATATGAATGTTTGAAGAGTATACCAAACATATACATGGTTCCTGCAGCAAATGTTTGGCAAAATATGTTACAGACACAGTTCGTTTTCAGCGTGCCGGACAAATAAAAAATTTGTAACAATAATACAACATACATAAATTTGACTTTTGACTTTTTTCAAAGGTATGTGGTAGACATTTGTGGTGGACATTTTTGTGCCTATGATTTTTTAAGTATTTTCGTATAACAACCATCTCACTACTAAGCATTTGCGACTTATGCAAAGAAATCACCAGCTTCAAACGCCGTTTGGTTTCGAAATTTTTTTTTAACAAATTTTTGTTATTTATCCTCTTAATCAGCTGTTTTGTACGCATCGTTGGAGAGCTTATACTTGCTTTTCTGTACGACGGGACAACCTAACATACATGCGGTGTGTCAAGTAGATTTATTAACAGCAAACTTAAAATACAACAATAATGCAAGGCAAATTAACAGTGCGTCACAATAATATGTTATGGAATTGTAGATTATGCTAAGTTACGTACGTGGCGCGAGTCACATAATTATGGATTAAATTAAACTATGTTAATCGTTGACAGTCTCGATAAGAAAAATTTTAAGAATGTCGAAGAAATAAAAATAATTTCTTAACATCACGGTTTTCTCTCTGTTCTTGAAGCCTACAAAATTTCAAACCACTTAAAATATTTTAAAAAAAAAATTATATGAGTTGTCAGGGGACACCCGGTTGGAACGAAGTTCCTTTCGCTATGTATTATGTACTAGATATTTCCAACAGGCCTAAGGCGCCCGTTGAAAAATACGATAATTTAAATGGATCTTTAAGAAACGATAAAAAATAGATAAATGGTTTCCCGTTACATCCCATGAAGGGATTAGGGAGAGCGTCTCTCAAACCAGTGAGCTGTGCGCGTTCTAGTTTTACACTCACTGATTGGGACCTACAATTTTACACCGGTTCCGAACGGTATTTTGAGAAGCTCTTTCATGACTAAGTATTTGGCAAGCGAGGTGACCGCTGTCGAAAGAAATTTAAGTTGGTCAGAGCAGGGATCGAAACCACGTTCTCGTGCACAAGAGCCGCGCACATTACCATTGCACCACCGACGGCCAGAAAAACAAAAGATAATTTTTGTAAAATGATAAACTCTTTTAAGAAATATTTTGTTAAAAAAAAGTATATTTTTTAAGTCCTTTTTGTAAGAATATATATTATATTTCCCCGAAAAGGTACTTTTTTTAAAGAGAGGTACTTCTGTTATTAAAAGCTAATGTTTTTTTAAGAAAATTTACATTTTTAAGATGAAGTACTTTTTGTAAGAAAAAGCCAAAAGAGTACTAATTTTTTCTACAAAGATGTTCTTTTTTTTAACACAGGTACTTTTTTTAAAGAGAGGTACTTCTGTTATTAAAAGCTAATGTTTTTTTAAGAAAATTTACATTTTTAAGATGAAGTACTTTTTGTAAGAAAAAGCCAAAAGAGTACTAATTTTTTCTACAAAGATGTTCTTTTTTTTAACACAGGTACTTTTTAAAGAAGTGGTACTCTTTTTCGGAAACGGTTATTTATTAAGAAAATGTTCTTATTTTCAGAAGGGCTACTTATCTCAAACAAAAAAAGAAAAGGTATTATTTTATTTTAAGAAAAGGTACCTTTAAGAAAAGGAATTTTTGTAAGAAAAGGTATTTTTTAAGAGATGGTATTTTTGACGAAAACGTTTTTTTTCAAGAAATGGTAATTTTTTTTTAGAATTTTTCCTTTATTCAAGAATAGGTTTTTAAGAGTACGTACTTATCTCAAGCAAAGTTATTTTGTTTCACAAAAAAGAAAATGTCAGTTTTGAAGAAAATGTACTTTTTTAAAAAAAAAACTCCTTTTTTATGAAAACGTACTGTTTGTAAGAAATTTTATTTTTTTAAATAAATGTACTTCTTTAAGATAAGGTATTTTTTTAAGAAAAGGTACTCTGTATTTTTTTAATGAGAAAATTTGCTTTTTTGGAAAATGCACTTATTTAAGAAAATGTTCGTTTTTAAACTTCTTTCACTTTGGCTTTTCTAAATTTACTTTGTATTGGGTTCAAAACTACAATAGATATTAAAAATATTGTTTACAGGCTCCATCCAGAAAACTTCCCATTAAACAAGAAATTTCCCAAGATATGTTAGTCTAGACATAAACCAAAGCAAAAGTACCCAATAGAGTTGATAATTCTGGGTTGTAATAATGTTGTTAAAAAAAAGTTGTTTAATTTTTTTTCCATTTCGCCCCAATTCCGCAACATGCGATAAAGAACTTCAGATTTTTTTTTATTTTCCAATTTCGGAGAATAGTTTATTTTATTTAAATAATATCGGGATGGAAATAACATATTCAGTCTATTTAACGAAACAATTGTGTTGTGTAATCGGTTGCTTAAGTTAAGTGGAAAGGGGAAAATATTGTTACCAATTAACTAACTCTAATTTTAATCGCTATTTTAATTTTCCATAATATCACGAGATTTTTTATGAACTTCGATGCTGACAATATACTCGTAACTCTTTGTTTACACAATAAAAAATTCAATATTCATCGCATAGCATCGCATCACTGGAATCTCAACAAACACAGCTAGAGAATCTTCTAGTCACAAATAATATACACATTGCGGGTCTTAATGAAACATTTCTTAAAGAAAAACATAGACCTTACTTTGAAAATTATATTCTCTATCGCAATGACAGACTTAGCAGAAGAGGCGGTGGAGTGGCTCTTATGGTGCATAAAACTATTAAACACAAACTGCTACCTTTAACAAAAACATCACACATTGAAAATTTTTCTATTGAAATTACTATTAACAGAACAAATGTTATAGTCACCACAGCATATTCTCCCAAACACAATCACAATTTCTGCAATGTCATTACAGCTCTAACACTATGCAACAAAGATTTTATAACCCTCGGGGACTTTAATGCCAAGCATCAATCATGGAACTGTCCAAAGCTTAAAACCGGGCGACGAAAAATTTTGGAAGATAAGTCAATCCTTAAGAAGCAAAGGGAAACGCAATGTATCTCATCTGAAACTACATGGCTCAAAGATCATCACGGACATAGAAAAGGACAGAGATACTAGCGAACACCTTTGATACATCAAATACCTTGACTGCAGATTACAAATACTCAATTGATTCGTTAGTGAATTCGACAGTTGCAAATCTTAACAGTGAAACCCCTATGACGGAAGTAGTTTAATTACAATTCTTGAAATCTCTTCCTTATTGTCGTCAACCTTAAAGACGTCAAAAGCTCCACGATTCGATGGTGTTCACAACATTCTCTTATAAAAAATCTTCCCGTAAAAGCAGTAAGACTAATGAGGTGCATTTTTAACAGTTGTATTCTCTTAAATTACTTCCCAAAAGCTTTTAAAAAGGCCAAAGTAATTCCGATACAAAAACCAATCAAACCTGCTGACAACCCTAATAGTTATAAACCCATCAGCCTTTTGAGCAACATGGGAAAGATATATGAAAAGATTATCCACAATCGACTAAGGGACTTCACATCAGACCAAAATATTATATCTCAAAAACAATTTGGCTTCAAACAACCCAGCAGGAAAGTGAGGAATGCATTCCATTGACAATGAATTATATAATGCATTATAATAATTACATTATATAATGTATTCCAAAGAATCGAGGGGGTAATGTCATTTGACAAAACTGCACACTGATTCATTGTATTTGCATTCGTCCACATGTTTCTATTAGAATCGCGTAAATATGTCAGTTTGTGTTGCAACGTTTTGAGGTGAAGATAGAGAAATAGTTTATTTAATCCGTGTATGTATGTCGGGGGAGTGCATTACATAACAAATTCTTACTTCATTAACAATAGAATGCATTATATAACACTGTGTGTAATTTTTTAAGTCATGGCAAAATAACCATATACGGACACCACTACGTGATAAAAGACTAAAAAAAAAAGACCCGTGTTTCCCAATTTTTCCCAAAGTCATGCACTTTTTTTTATGGGCCGCCAAAGATTTGGGGCCTCGGTATCATTTTCGTAATAATGTGATCATTTTCTCAGGTGAAGTTTGATGATATGTTCGATTTTATATGTTCGCAATTTTCTTTATGACAAGAGCTACAACTTTGCCTCAGAGAGTAAATCGAAATTCTGAACGGTTTGCAAGATATGAGCCTGAGAAAATGATCACATTTTTACGAAAATGATACCGAGGCCCCAAATCTTTGGCGGCCCAGAAAAAAAAAGTGCATGACTTTGGGAAAAATTGGGAAACACGGGTCTTTTTTTTTTAGTCTTTTATCACGTAGTGGTGTCCGTATATGTGGTGTCCGTATTTTTAGTCTTTTATCACGTAGTGGTGTCCGTATATGGTTATTTTTTTTCGTGTTGCACTGTGTAATTCATTCCTGATAACATGTTAAATAATGCATTAAAAAGAGCGAATTATATAATGCATTCTCTGGACACATTAAAAGAATTCATTCTTTTCCTAGGACATCCCTGTGTTAAGAATAATGCATTCTGGAATCAACGTTTAATACACGCTACACATTACCTTCACGCTTGCTATTCATTCCCTTATCCTGCTGGGAAGATCACAACACAGTCTACCAATTGAGCAGAATTAAAAACATTATAATTATAAACAAACGCCACAAAAAATCCACAGGATTGGTTCTGTTGGATATAGAGAAAGCATTTGACACTGTCTGGAATAACGGCCTTCTCTACAAATTAGCAGCCGTAAATGCCCCAAAATACATCTACAACATTATAGCGGATTTTCTGAACAATAGAACATTTGCAGTATCAGTCAACAATAGTACATCTTCATTTAAAATGCTACTAGCAGGACTCTATCAGGGATCTATTCTGTACCCTATTCTGTATTCTATTTATAATTCCGACTTCAAACCTCCAAACGAAATAGAAATTGCGCTTTACGCGGATGACACAGCTCTTATATCATCGAGTAAATTAACAAAGGCACTACTCAAGAAGATGGAACGCAGCCTTGTTGCATGCAATAATTATTTTCGAAAGTGGAAAATAAAACTAAATGAACAAAAGACGCAAAGTATTATATTCCCTTGGAATAAATCGCCTAAGAGGACACCATTGAAGCTGTTGTATCTCGGCAGTAGCTCTTTACACATCAACAATGAAATTAAATACCTTGGTGTCATATTAGACAAAAAATTAACGTTTAAGAATCATATTGAGTTTACACGCGAAAAGGCTATAAATCATTAAGGGCGCACTGTGGTCTTTGTTAAATAAACGTTCCGTCCATACACACCAAAATAAGAACCTTTTATACAAAGTAATTATTCGACCAATAATATCATTTGCATCGCCCATATGGTACAAAACAGCAAAATCTCACATTAAACGCTTGCAAATCATTCAACACAAATGTCTGAAGATGATAAATAAAAAACATTGGCGTTACTCCACAATAATGCTTCATGAGGAAACTGGATGTTAATGTGTATACACGATGTCATAACTCGGTTGAATTTAAACTATTTTCAAAAAATTTCAGACTCTCCTTATGAAATTCTAAGAGAGTGTAACGAATTATTATAAGTACATCTCAGAAATTTAAAAAAAAACAATGGTCTCCCATTACACCCCATGAAGGAATTGGGGAGAGCTTCTTACAACCAGTGAGCTGTGCGCTTTATAGTTTTATACTCACTGATTGGGACCTACAGTTTAACACCGGTTCCGAACGGTATTTTGAGAAGCTTTTTCATGGCTAAGTACACGATAGTGTCGCCGTCACTAAGCGAGGTGACCGTCGTCGAAAGAAATTTTAAGGTGGTCGGAGCAGGAACCGAATCCAGGATCTCCTGTACAAGAGGCGCGCACACTAACCATTGCACCACCGACGGCCATCTCAGAAATGTACCAAACCAAAAATATTGATAAATAGAAAAATTATTTTTACAAACAATGACCCTATCGTTAATATTTTTATCCTATGTTTGAATCCTAACTTTAAGAATACGGATGTACGGATTAGAGCTATATGGGACAGCAAGTAAATCGAACATCCAAAAAATTCAGCGATATCAATCGAAGACGCTCAGAATGATAGCTAACGCACCTTGGTTCGTTACAAACATCACTATTCACAACGACCTAAATGTCTCTATGATTACTACCGCAATAAAAAGAAAAAGCGATGCATATCTTGGAAGACTTAGCAACCACCCCAATACTCTAGCTATTAACCTTCTCGATGACAGTAACGAAGTTGCAAGATTAAAACGTCACCATGTCTTAGATTTACCCTTTAGGAACTAATTTTTGTATATTATATTATCTAAATGTGTAAATATGTATATAGTTTATATAATATTTTTACACCTTATTTTACTGGAAAATTAGATCCAGCTGATGTTAGTTTTTAAGATCATTTAAATTTACTTATTGCTTTACAGCAGATTGTAAATAAAGAAGAATTTAAATAAAAAAAAAAAAAAAAAAAATGTTTGAATCCTAACTTTAAGAATATTAAATAAGGTTTTCATCCTTTTTGCCTTAAACTATAATACGAACTCTAAATAAAAACAAATGATAAATATTTCAACTAGTGCTTATTTCGTGAATGGTAACACTTAGCTCATGTCTGATTTGACAGATAATTAGTTTTATCCTTCCGCTGAACGAATATGGTTGTGTATACGCTTGAACAACGCTGGGAAATATTGCGACATTACTTTGAAAATTATGGTAATGTTGCAGAATGTGTGCAAAAATTGGGTGCGGATTTTGGAAGAAGAGAAGCACCGTTCGTTATCTTGTGAAAAAAGTGAAAGAAACTGGCATCCTCATCGATAAACCAAAGCGTGAAAAGCCAAAAATAGTGCGTACACCCGAGAATATTGCTGCTGTGACAGAAAGTGTGCGTGAAGCGCCATCAACATCAATTCGCCGTCGTTCTCAACAATTCAACATTTCGGAGACATCATTGAGACGAATTTTGCATAAAGACCTTGGTATGACGCCATACAAAGTCCAATTGGTTCAGGAGTTGAAGCCAACTAACCATCCAATGCGTCTTCGCTTCGCTAAGTGGGCCTGCGATCGACTTACAGAAGATACCGATTTTGCCAAAAAAAATCATCTTTTCAGATGATCTTGATCATTTTGATCTTGGCGGGTATGTAAACAAGCAAAATTGTCGCATTTGGGGCACAGAAAACCCGCACGCATACATTGAAAAGCCGATGCACACAAAACGAGTCACTGTTTGGTGCGGATTTTGGTCCAGAGGCATAATTGGGCCATTTTTCTTCAAAAATGAGCAAGGAGTGGCCGTTAGAGTCAATGGCGATCGTTATCGGGCCATGTTGAACGAATTTTTGTTCACAAAAATTGAAGAGGAGGATATTGGCAACATTTGGTTTCAACAGGACGGCGCTACGTGCCACACAGCCGAAGCTACACTCGATGTTTTGCGCCCTGCTTTTGAAGATCGCATTATCAGCCGCAGAGCTGATGTCGTTTGGCCACCTCGGAGCTGCGATTTAACACCGTTGGACTATTATTTGTGGGGTGCCCTCAAAGATAAGTGTTACGCCGACAAGCCAGAGACATTTGACGCTTTAAAGGACAATATTCGTGAAGCTATTGGTGAAATACAGCTGCACACAATCGATAATGTGCTTAAAAATTGGAACGATCGTGTAGGCTACTGCATGGCGAAATTATTTTCCATTATTAATTGTACTTTCAAATAAAAAAAGGAATTTGAGAAAATATTCAGTAGTTTGTTTTCATAGCATTTTCAAAAAAAAAAAGTTATTTGGCGGACCATTTACTAAGTTCCAGTTGCTGAAATATCAATTGATAAAACTCACAATTATGTAACATATCTCTGTAAGATCAAATTATATTTTTGGATTAATAAATATTATGAGTATTTTGAACTATTAAAGTACTCGTCGTATTACGTGCTTTTGAGCATTTCAAAACCGATTGACTCGTAAAGTAATATTAGTGGCATATTTGTAGCAGGAAGCAATATAAAAGTTATAACGATACATCCAGCTTCTCCCACAAAAACGTCTTGAATTTTCCAGAAACATTTTGCCAAGGTTCTTATAAACATTCTACTCTGGTTCTTATAACCTGGTGGTTGCACGGAGATGAAATTCATTTAATGTGTGCAATTTTAACTCCCAATATATTGGTTGTGTGTGTTTAAGCGAATTATTGGCGAATACTTGCATTTTCAAAAATCATAATAGATATTTAGAAAAGTCTTGCAATTTTAAACGAATTCATATATCCCATTCGCATAATATAATAATATGGTGTATTTTGAACTACTTAGGTTATGTTCCGTGTCACAGTTACTTTCTTTTGTAATGCACTGTAGTTTTGAATAGATACTCCTCACTGCCACATTGAAGGTGGTGATGAGGTTTTCTTTTTCTTAAGTTTAATTAGTACATTTTTCTCTTTTGTAATTAGTCGGATGGAATCTGTTACATACATTCCGTAACGTTAAGAATTTCATAATTAGAAATACAAGTTGCCTTATGATAAATCACATACAAACTAGGAAAATCCGCTTGTTACAAGGGAAAGGGACGATTCGTAAAGGTAGACTAAACTCATAGTATAATTTGTATACATACTCTGGGCCCTTCTCATATGATTTGCCTAAACTAACTCTAGAATTCTTCCTTAATTTCCAACGCACTGCTATTTAAAATCGCTTGATTGTATATTTGTTTCTACCAAGGTTCGCAAAAAAGCAATTATTTTTATGTTGTTGCTCATGTTGTTCTTTTTTTCATATTGTAATCCTCCTCATATAACTTCAAAACATTTCATAAATGAACGAATTCATTCACCAGCGGCAACAGCAGCAGTGCCAGCCACCACCAACAACTGCCGGAACGAAGAAGCTACGACAAAAAAAAGCAACAAACCGCTCTAAAACTCTTAGGAAAATCCCGTGAAAGGCTTAACATAAGTCTGACGAACACCTGAGACATTCAATTACGTTGTTTGCCATTTCGAAAACGTTCCGAAATGGAAAACCCGCACAAGCTACGTTGCTTTGTTGCAAAAACAATGACGACGAGAACGGTGTCACATCTGAAATGGTTGATAGTATGCGAATGAATGGTAGGAAAGGGGGGGGGGGGGGGCGTATATGCAAAGAGATGGCACTCATACAATTGCAAAACAAAGGAATATTGTCAACATTGCGGTTTTGTTTGTACTCGTTCATAGTTGAGGCAAAAGTCTTGCAACACAAAGCAACAGAAATATAATAATAAATGTTAAAAAAGAGGAAAATTGAAATTTATAATAATAAAAACCAGCAACCGAAAAACATATATATACATATATAAAAAAAAAGGCAAAGATATACCCAAACCATTTTGCTATACGCGTCATCATCAATGCTGGGGTGCAGAGAAAGGAAAAACACAACATCCTATTGCAGGATTCTGGAAAAGGCAGAGGCGTGTAGTAACCCGAACAGGAAGAACAATGTGTGAAAGGGATAACGAAATGCAATGCAATTGACAGTCAGTTTGCCGAAGGGCAGAAAGTTTGCAAGTGGAGTTTTGTGTTTGAAACCAAAGATTCATCCCCAGCACTGTCCAAATTGCAATTCAATCGGCCACGGGCACTAGGCAATGTTCACTTCGGAAGATTGTCTACATACATGTTAAAGGGAGTTGGAAGCCGGTGCTAACCGGCTTTATGGAGTCCTAAAGCAATATTTAGCGCAAAAAGCTCTGCAACTGCAACCGCCTCCAATTGAGAACTGTATCCTTTTTTCCCCTTTTTCATATACGCCACTGTTTCAAACTCTTGTACATTTCTTACGTCCTCGGAGTAATAGAGCTACTTGCTCCTGTTTTTACTAAATTTATTTTTTTTATTTATTTTTTTAATTCTCATTTCAAACCGCAACTAAAAAACGAACGTATTGAAACAGAACAAACAGCAAAACCAACAACAACGGCAACGACAACACCAGGGAAAAGGACAACACGACAGCAGCGGAATTGCAACCATCCAAGGATTTTAGTTTAATAAGTACACGGCTTTCGCAAACAGCTGAGGTCGATTACGGGTTTTGCGCCAAACGTATTTCCTGTGGAACGTTAACTTTAATGAAAATTGTCCTTTTTGTGCTTCTAAGCGACCGAACCAACAACGGACGGCATGATGATGCAGTTATGATAGACCAGGGAAATTGCCTTAAATTGCCCGCCAACAAAGAAGAGACACTCTACACACGCCCAACCCCTTCTGCTAATCGTCAATTTTCTAAATAGTTAATAGTGTAGTAATGAAGATTTTCTTCTTCTTCCTTCTTCATTTTACTACAAACAATTTAATGTTTAAATACAAATTTCTAGGGTCTGGGTGATGTATCCTGGATTCACCTTTGGGGGGGGGGGGGGGTTTGTATTTCGATCATGTTCTTGTTTGGTGCCGGTCAGGATGATGATGACGATGATGAGGTTATAGGTTCTTTGCATATTTAAATGTGTGTCTGCAAATGTGTGTGTTGCCCATGTCCGGGTGCCACCCCCTATTGATGGAAACAATAAACTCTGATTAAACTCTAATTGAAATGTCAAATGTATGACACTTGTGTACACACACCCTTATTGATGAGCTCGTTGTAAAATAAGACATCCAAGTTATATTATAAAATGTTCAACATACACCCATATTTGTGGGCACCATGGAAACCAGCAGCAAGCAATGGTCAGAGTTGTCTTTGTGTTGTTGCTAGCTGGTTTACTTGGAATGGTAATTAACGGTTGGAAATTGACAGTAGAAGAAATGCTATAACAGTTTGTTGGTTGTTTCATATTTGCAAGTCGATGAATTTAAATCCATTTAAAAATTTAATATATAATTAAATAAAATCATAATGTTAATATCAAAATGCCAGGACATGGTCATGACAGTAAGATTGTTCTAGGGTTGGTTTGGTTTAGGACACCTGACAATAAGAGACAGTTTCCAGCTGCCTTATCATCACTATGGTTGGTTGGTTGATTCACGTGGTTGCTAAATATACTATTTAGTATCAGTTAGTGTCCTGCGACACCGTTTTGCAAACCACATCACTCCGGACAGTCTAAAGTACAGTGTCTTTATCCATCCTGTAATCGGAAATACGTCATTAGATCCCCTAGATCTATCTCGTGTATATCAGTGCGGTCGTATAGGAAGGGCCGAGCTATAGCCTTTAACCGTCTATTCATTAGAACCGGACAACTGCAGAGGAGAGGTTCTACCGTCTGCTCTTCAGTGTCTTCGCAGGGCACGGCAATGGTCATTATATGGAAGCTTCAGCTGACTTGTGTGATTACCGATTGGCCAGTGCTCGGTCAGCACGGCAATTATCATCTATATGTTCCCCCGATTATGCCAAATCAGGGAGTTAGTTCGGTGAATCTCATATTCTGGCCATGTGTTTCTCGATATGCGGCACGTTTCCGTCCTATCCCATCTGGCCTTCGTTCAAGGTAATGCAGGAAAATACCTCTTTTTACCGACATAAATATCGCCCCCAGGAACATATTGCAGATATCATGTACATGTTTGGGAGCATTGTTTTCGTGAATTGAAGATGTGCTGCTTCGTTTTCTTTAGTTTTGGTTTTCAGCAGTTTTTAACAAACAAACCCATATTTGGTTCACAAATACATATATTATAACCTATTGTGCCCCAAATATTTTATATTGACTAGCAACCACAATGTGTTTGGGCACAAGTATAATATGTTTGCAACCAGCTACACACACGCTATATTTGCACCCAAACAATAAAAAAAAGAAAAATTGTCCACGGTGTAGGCGTTGCGACTGACGCCATATGGAGTTCGGTGGAAGAGGATCCTGCCCTGGCTAGTTTGTCTGCCCTTTCGTTCTCTAGGAGACCCTTGTGGCCTGGTAACCAAGTAAGAACCACATTGGCTAGCTGATCTAGCTCGACAAATTGTTCCTACATTCATTCTATTCTCCATTGTAGTACAAGCTCGGTGTAGTTCGGTTCCGCTTGGAAAACGCTGCACTTGTCTGAGAGTTTGAATGATAAATTAAGGCTTGCCTCTTTGGAGAAGACTTCCGAGCCGGTTCCACATTCCATTTTGGATCCGTGCGTAAATACTTTGGTGTCAAAACCTGTCAGTGGTTCCCCTTTATCCAACTCTATTCTCTTGGGAAACATGACATCGAATAAGTTATCGAACGTCAATGAGGTGGTGCAGTAATCGGTGGTTATATTGAGTTCTCTTGGGATTATCTATAGTATTCTTGCATGTCCATATGCGTTGCTCTTCCAGATTCCAAGAGCATTTAGTCGGGTAGCACTCCAGGCCACACTAGGTCGATTGCTATAATATGAAGCATTGCATTAAAGGCTTCAGCTGAACACGTCCCCATTGTCCCTGTTATGCCGATGCAAGCTGATTTATTAACCCTATACAACAGTTTCATGGTGGACGACTTCTCCTCGTCAGTCCACCATACCATTGCTTCGTAGGAGAGTATATGTAGGTCTGATTATACTAGTATACATCCATAGCAGCATTTTCGGCCGAAGACCCTTCGGCTTCCCAACATTTTCCGATAAGCGTAGCACGCAACGGTTGCTTTCTGTGCGCGGTGCTCTATATTAGGCTTCTAGGATAGTTTAGGTTTAGTATCACGCCCAAGTACTTGGCGTGAGTTGATAGTGGAATCGATATTCCACTGGGCCGAGGAGAATTAAACTTTTAAACTTTGGTATCTTGGTCTTCGTGGTAAAAAGCATAACCACAGATTTCCCTGGATTCACTCCAACACAACTCCCAGTGGCCCAGTCGTTAAGGGATTTCAAGGCCCCATTCATGATATCGCTCAACACGGATGGGAACAAACCAGACACCATTATTACAATCCTCATATTGTCCAGTTTTAGTACTATTTTGTAAATCACGAGAAACCAAAGTAGGGGAGAGATGACTCCACCCTGAGGAGTTCCCCTATTCAGTTGATTTGATGACTCGCTGTTGCCCATAGAGGCGTTGATAATTCTGATCTGTAGCATTGTCACTATCCAACTCTTGATGAATGTTTCCACGCCTAGATCTTCAAGTGATTCTTATATAACCGATGAACTCACATTATTGATTGCACCCTCTATATCCAAGAAGGCCGCGAGGTATACTGTTTGTGTTCTAATGACCTCTCAATAGTTCTGACGACTTCGTGCAGGGCTGTATCGTTTGAGCGGCCTTTAAATATACCTGTTGGCTGCATGGTATTTTGGGCGATCCAATAATTTTCGTGCGGACGTATGCGTCAATTAGCCTTTCAAGCGTTTCCAGAAGAAACGATAAGAAGCTGGTCGTTCTAAAATCCTTTGCTCTCTCATGACTCCGTCTCCTCGCCTTGGGATTGAAAACCACTCTTACCTGGCTCCAACTCTTTGGTAAGTAGTTAAGAGCCAGGGAGGATTGGAATATGACACAGAGCCACGGCTTAATTATGACCTTCGCGCTTTGCAGCATTTTTGGTATAATACCATCACTATACTTGGAGGTCGGTAGACCAATTGCGATTGCCAATATAAACTGAGAAGAAAAAAGATAAGGGTACGAGCCCCAGTAAGAGAATATTCCGATAGATAGCTAGACATAGGACAAACAGATGAACAGCTCATTTATATTTCCGATATATAAATTACGAATTAGGAAATATATGTATATCCCCTTATATGTCCTGATCAATACATACAATACCATCCCAAGATGAAGATCCACATGTGCAGGTCAATGTTTATCATTCCAGTTTACCAGTGGGGTAGAAAGAACCAACAGACAAACCATCAATGGTATCCACTTCCTCTTAACCACCATAAGCACGGCAGTAATAAATCCCGTTCACAATCCCGTTGAGAGTGAAGCCTCCAACATTACAGTAACCCGTCATAACCCCAATGAGAATCTACAATTCAGCCTTGCCCAGTCGTAGAAACGACTTAGTCCCCCCCGAATCCACCGCCGGCTATATATCCCGTGAAGTCCTACAATGCACTCTAGCCAGCCAGACAGCGTTGATCTCGTCCAGCTACCAGCGATCGATCAAGCCATATAAGTATCATATCGGTGAATTTGCAGAGGTAATCCATCCCAAATCAGCAGAAGTGCATCCTGGACTAGCAAGGCAGTCTGCTTCAGCATCACGATGTAACGAGTGACATCATTATATCCCTGAACCCAGCAGAGTGTAAGCATGCCGGGTACTACACTGTTAAAAATCCTCTAGCAATTCCTAACCAATTTGGAATTAAATGTGTGTGACCTGTTCGCGCTGAGGGATGGCTTCCTGTCAACGTAGATGACGAATTCACCCGATGGATACAAGCATGAGTTCATTATGTCAGTCGCAGCTCGCATTATCGCCACGATTTCCGCTTGGAAGTCACTGCAGTTCACATCCAATCTCATCGAAACCCCGAGTTTAAAGTCCTCACTAAATATCCCCACTGCTGTATCCGATGTCATTTTGGAGCCATCTGTAAAGATCAAATGATCAGGGACTGAGGTAGGTGTACCTCCCACCCAGTCACTCATGATATCCGGGTATCGCCCAAAGTCTTCAGTCGGCAGCATGAATCCAGTCGCCTCACTCCAACACTCATCCAGGTGATTCTCAGTCAACTCCTGGAGAATGTTGGCACGTCCCTCAGGGGCATATTTCCAGATACCCAATTCTCTCACGCGAAGGGCGCTTCGAACAGCACACCGTCTCGCATAGACATATTGATCGAACAACAGATTCATAATGAGCATACCAATTTTAAAATCTCCATATCTCGAAAATTAAACACCCAATTAGTGATCGAATCAGCGTACCAAACCTAACTAAGAACAGCCACATTATAAGGGATCATTCGACCACTTTTTCTCATTCAACAAGTGTTTACGAAACCAAAAAGTACAATTCCATCCGCAATTTAATCAAAGTGGACAATAGCGTCTGGCCAAAAATAACTGACGTTTGTTACGCTTGTGGTCATATACACGGTGTTCCAAATCATATGTAAATAAAAATGTCTCGCCCCCCGGTAATTGTTGCAGGCAGAGTTTCTTTAAGTCAAATACATTCAAAATCCATTTGAATTAAAATCGAAAATGATACACTTTTTGAAAAAAATAAAAAAAAAATTTTTTATGAAAAAATAATAGCGTTTCATATCCAGAATATAATGTTTCTTACATTTATTTATTAACAAAAAGCAAAAAGTTCATTGTGTGTTATAAATCATTCATTTTTGGAATTACATTTGAAAGTATATAGTACAATTGTACATAGTAGTAGTCAATTTATATAGCTATGTACTCAAATAATATAGTTACATAAATTTTGTGCAGTTCTCACGATTGAACACAAAACATTTTATATACCTCTTTTTACATTTATTTACTTATTCATTACATCTCATTTCTTTATAATAACATCATTTAACGTATAAATATAATAATACAATAATTATAATACTGATATAATTCTTAAATAATAATATAATACTTTATATATGACGAGCATTGAATTGTTGAACTGCTCTAAGTAGAGAATTATCGTATTTTGGATTCTCTCTGTTTTTGACAAAGTAATTTGACCATATCTTATTAAAATCATAATGAATGCTTTCGGCTGCTTGCTCACTATAAAATCCAAGGCTACAATTGTTCTCTTTACAAAAGTCTAGTACATGAAAGAATATTGCATGCACTTTTGGCGTGACCGGTATTTCACAGGATAAGTAGTTTTTCTTAAAGTTTTCAATGCTTTTTTCAAAGGTCGATCTCAATAAATTTCCAAAACGGTCGTGTATCACATCTTTTAAATCGTTTAATAATTGAACGTATTTTATTAGATGAATATTTTTTTTTAGATCGTAACATATCAAGCGAATTGAGTAATTTTTTGCAAGAATTTCCTTCTAGAGAGCAACCATTTATTGTTACTTTTCTTTCTACGTAACATTCTTTTATCCATTGTTCTAAATCATTTTGGCATTGCTCGTCTTTAGACATATAATTAATAATAGCATTGACTGCTCCAAGCATGAGGTGTAATTCGGGAAGAGGAAATAAATTCAAAATTTTTCTATTAGGAAGCTCATGAAAAACCGGCATATTAATGCAATTTTTAAAATTTTTTGCATTTTTTGGGTTAGAACCAGCTGCAGAGTAATTTTGATAATTATTTACTATATTCCTAATCGTTCTATTTTCACCTCTTAAATGTAATGTTGTACTTTCAGACGTGCACCATGTACAAGGAAATTTACTTGCATGTGTTCCTAAGCCACAGAGCAAATTACCTAATTTTAAATCTGTGGCAATAGTTGCTTTAAGTTTTATCAGTTAATCCAATTTTAGAATTTGCCAAATTTTATAAAAATTAGAATAATTTTCTTGAGTTTTTGGTGCCACAGCAATTAAAAAAGTTTTTTTACGCCTGAATCTTTGAAATCATTTTTGTCATACGCACTTTTATCAATGCTTTTTGTAAAATAAAATTCTTTGTCTATAAGTTGAATTGATAGACATACTTTAAAAAAGCCCCCACCACCGTCTGTACCGATCTTTAAGTGCACTTTTTTGTCTGATACTTGACGTTGTTGTATTATATAATTGATAAAATTCATAATTGCATTACAATAAACTAGTGGTTCTGTGGCAGCAGTATCAATTTTGGTTTTAGAATAAATAAATTCAATTTTTTTTTACTTCAAAATATTGATCCACGTCATGATTTTTAACTGAAAGTTGCTGTATTACACCTTGGCCAACAATTTTTTTATTTCCAGTTGCATTTTTCACAAACGAAAGAATACCTTTTGTGGTTCGTAAACTAAAGTTATACGTATTTTGTAAACTTGAAACTTCTTCCACAGAGATTGTTTTATTTTTTCTATCTTGTGGTTTTAAAAGTGCTTTTAAATTTTTACCACGAGTTTGTGATAGAGAAATAATTTTACCATCTGCGCTGTTATTTTCTTCGATTTTTGATTTCAGTAATGAAGCTGCGACATGATCTGCACCTTTGTTTTTAAGATTTTGTACAATTTTTGAAACGTTTTGAAGTTTAGAAGTACATTTATGTGAAATGCCTTTGCCAATGATACTTAAACATTTTGTACACCGTTTTTCCACTGATTTTTTTCCGCTTTTTAATACATTTTTTATTTTATGGAACTTTCTATTTCTAATTGTTTCACAAAGAAAAGACTTGCACACATCACTTGATCTCGTACAATGAAATTGAAATTTAGAGTAATCTGGTAAAATAATTTTTTTATTTGCATTGATTTTGCGCTTACATGTGGTACAAATAACTACAGTTGGCGCGGATGAATTAGTTTTGAAATTAACAAAATTTTCTACTTTTGCTTGAAGAGTTCCTTGAATTCGCAACAAAGTTTTATGTGAAGATAGGCAAATTAAACAAAGTTTTTTTCTGTTATCTTCATGTGTAGGCGAAGTATAACATTTATTTACGGTATGCTGCGGCATTTTAATTAATTTAAAACGTTCATAAATTTCGAACTCGTCATATATTTTTTAGCTGTGCTTGTTCACTTTGCTGTACATGCGTGATCGATGTGCCGGCCTATGATTTAAAACTACGTGCCGGCCTATGATTTAAAACTAATTTCATTTGAAATACGGTCAAAGTAACAACAGTAAAAAAAACAAAAACAACAGTACAATAGTTGAGCGCAAATATTTCTGATCTTAAGCTAAAACAAACAACGAAACAATGTGCGAGGCCAAATAAAAAAAATACATGCATGGAAAAAACACATGGAAAGTTCCGTTTTCTAAGAGAACAAAAAATGGCAAAGCAGCTTTTTAGAACAGTTGACTGTGCGTCAGTTTGGACTTAAGTACTGTTAGAACAAGTTGGTTGGCATTCATGGCAAAAATAAAACTTAATTATTATTTTTTTTTATTAATAAATGCATTTTTTTTCATAAAAAAATTTTTTTTATTTTTTTCAAAAAGTGTATCATTTTCGATTTTAATTCAAATGGATTTTGAATATATTTGACTTAAAGAAACTCTGCCTGCAACAATTACCGGGGGGCGAGACATTTTTATTTACATATGATTTGGAACACCGTGTATAGTGCCCAAAGTTTGTTTGGTAACTCCGGAATTTAAGTTTGCATAAACGCAATATTTCGATGAAGTGGATACAACTGGTGACGATTTCCCGCCGGATACAGTGTGCAGTAATTGGTGTATTGGTTACATCGACGAAGAGGTCACTTGCATTTTGCTAAGCCGATAATCTGAGCAAAAGACCCAAACGGTCAAGATAAAACCAGCTGCTACACATGCATTAGTTATGCTGTTGTAACAAATAAGAGCAAGTTGAAGACAAAAGCATATGTTGCGACTTTTACTGCCTCACTTCCAGTGCCACGCTTTGACGGTTAAAAATGGTTAATGAACCTTTAATAAAGAATATCGGTGATGTATTGCTGCCGCGACTTCATTTCCAATTGAGAATTGCTAAGAAATTCATCGAAATGGCCGTCATAGATAATGAGGAAGTTTTTGACTGTTTGAAAAACATCTTTCCAAAACTCAGCAATGACAAAATTAAAAAACTTTGTTCACAACTTCACTTCGCTCTATTCGCATTGCTATTAATTTCTCGCAAATGCTATTTTATTTTCAACAGGTGTTCTCAATGGGACGGACATAAAAAAAATGACTGAAAAGTTAAGATTCATGAACGTGCTGAAAAACAACCACCGCAAAGCCTGGGATGCACTAAAAGCTATAATCGATTTAGGAAAGAATCGTGTGCAGCAAGACGAAGCAATGATATTGGTGAAAATAATGCTCAATTACTTTCATAACATCAATGCATCTATGAAATTGAAATTACATTTCTTGCATCACCACTTTGATAACAGAATCGGACGAACGAGAAGAGCGATTACATCAAGTTACCATGCCAGTGGAAAAACGATACAAAGGAAAAAACCTGAATGCATTGCTTGCAGAAGTTTGTTGGTGGAGACATAAGGTATTCCAATATGAAGATGAAAATGCAGGCACCGAAATCGCGGAGTACGACAGATTTGAAGGACACACCGAAAGAGATATGCCATTGAATCTACTATCAAGCTCAGATAATGACGATGATTCAGATCATTGAATTGAACCACCAACGAAAAACCCAAGAGCACCAACTTCGCAGGCTTCACCGAGACCATCAACTTGAATGGATAGTGATTAATTAATTGTTTTCCCCTTTTGCTGCAGTTCTCGAATTTTCGATGTAAAATATAGCTGGAAAATTAATAATTTTTTCTTTATTTTGATGGAAATAAAGTTGAAAACAAAGATCTAGTTTCTAGATCTAGTTTTCGTATGGAAAACTGATGTAATTCCAGAGTTTAGCAGCTATGGGCCGAAAATGGAAATGGTGAAAAAAGATAGAACAAATTAAAAATTTTGACATTTCTGCACTTTTGAGGCACTACATGCAATCTTTTTTTGTGGCCGTCGTTGGTGCAATGGTAGTGTACGCGGCACTTGTGCACGAGAAAGTGAGTTCGATCCGTACTCTAACCACCTTAAATTTCTTTCGACGGCGGTCGTCTCGCTTAGTGACGGCGACACTGTCGAGTATTTAGCCATGGAAAAGCTTCTCAAAATACCATTCGTAAAACGGTGTAAAACTGTAGGTCCCAATCAATGAGTGTAAAACTAGAACGCGCGCTGCTCACTGGTTCTGATAAGCTCTCCCAAATCTCTTCGTGGGATGTAAAGGGAAACAATTTTATTTTTGGAACGAAGTTCCTTATCGCACGTTGCGGGATGGGGGCTAAATGAAAAATTTTTAAACAACTTTTTTTAACTACTTTATTACAACCCATTATTATCAACTATATTGGGTACTAAGTGAAAACTGGAAAGCGCACAGCTAAGTGATTGTGAGAAGTTCTCTCCGGTCCCTTCATGGGATGTAATGGGAAACCATTTATTTTTTATATTGGGTACTTTTGGTTTGGCTTGATTTAAAGGGAAGTTTTCTGGGTGGAGCCTGTGTATTACATATTGCAGTTTTGAACCCAATAAAAAGTAAATTTAGAAAAAATCCATGAAATACAACTCTGAGCACGGAATTACATTTGGCAGGACCCTTACTCTTGCACTTGCACTACTCTTACTTTTGGTTTGGTTTGTGTCTAGACTAACATATCGGAGAAATTTTTTGTTTAATGGCAAATTTTCTAGTTGGAGCTTGTGAACCGAATAAAAAGAAAATTTAGAAAAACCAAAGTGAAAGAAGTTTAAAAAAAATAACATTTTCTTAAAAAAAGTAAATTTTCTCAAAAAAAAATAGCTATTGATAATCTTAAGCCACCTACCTTTTCTTAAAAAAATACCTTATCTTAAAGAAAAAAGCAATCAAATAAAAGTAAATTTTCTTACAAAAAGTACCTTCTCTTAAAAAAGTAACTTTTTTAAATAAGTACCTTCTCTTAAAAAAGTACATTATCTTACAACAAATTGCCTTTTCTTAAAAAACTAAATTTTCTTCAAAGAATACCTTTTTGTAAAACAAACTAATTTTTTTTGAGATAAGCACCTATTCTTAAAATTGTACATGTTCTTTCGTAAAAAAAAACTTTTCTTCAAAAAAAAGTATACCTTCTCTTAAAAAAATACCTTTTCTTAAAAAAATGCCTTTTCGTAAAAATACCTTTTCTTAAAAATAAAAGAATACCTTTTCATTTCGTTTCTTGAGATAAGTAGCCTTTCTGAAAATTAGTAGATTTTCTTAAAAAAATAACATTTTCCTTAAAAGAGTAGCACTTCTTTAAAAAGTACCTGTTCTAAAAATAAAGTACTTCTTTGTTAAAAAAAATGCATACTCTTAGGCTTTTTTCTTACAGCAAGCACTTCTTTACTTAAAAAAAATCATTAGCTTTTAATAACAGAAGTACCTCTCGTTAAAGAAAGGACCTTTTCGGGAAAATATAATACATATACTTATAAAAGGGACCTAAAAATTTCCATTTTTTTTTTAAATACATTCAATAAATAAAAAATTTCTTAAAAAAGGTTTATTATTTTACAAAAAGTATATTTTATTAAACTTCCATTTAAATTACAGTATTTTTCAACAGGCGCCTTTGGCGTGTTGGAACTAACTAGTACATAATATATAGCGAAAGGAACTTCGTTCCAACCGGGTGTCCCCTCACACTTCATGTATTTTTTTATTTTTAGATGCAGTTTTTTGGGGTTCCTTTGTTTTTCACTTTCTTTCTCCTAGTCTATAGCTACAATTGTGCCGAAGACAGGAAAACAAAATTCCAATTGGTTTCCGAGTTATAGCTGCTAGAAAAATGTCAAGTTCTTCTTCTTAAGCTGTAGCCAAAATGTATATGAGCCCATAAAATCCGAATAGCAGCTAAACTAAGAAACCCCAAATAGGGTTTTGTTAGTTTCGAATCGAGAAATTTCACACGGGAGGAGTTTGGACTCAATAATTTCAAAAATGTTGCATAGTGGTATTAACGCACTTCTTTTGTCCTTCTAAGGTGGATGAAGCACCATATGGTCGAGGGCGGATAAAAATACAACTGAAATAGACAACCCTGGCCCGAAAGACTACCGCTACAGTTCGTAATGCCAATGAAAATACAAAACGAAAGAGGAAACGTACAACCCCCTAATTGAAGAACCCTTGTGATATAAGAACCCAATACAGAACCGATGTCAGCATATCCGTATGAACCACGAGCTGTACGAACTATACATCGACGAGATTAAGCAAATAAGTAATAAATAATTCAAGTGAACCAAAAAAATAGCACATTTTGGACTTTTTTTTTATAAATTCCTCAAAAAAAGTTCTTTAGTTAAGAAACCACTATTGTCATGATTTTTTTTTTATATCTCAAGATGTCTAGCTTCCATTTCCATTTTAAAATTCTGCAATCGGTTACAAATTGCAAAAGATATAGGCTGCTGAATGTGGAATTTTTAGTGCCTTTAAATAAATGAACCGGAGTGTAAGTATAACGAAGTCTTCTTGGTAAAAAAAAATATAAATAAATGTCTAAATCAAGAAATTACAAATTTGAATCTGAAAAAGACAAAAGATTTGTATAGTTTATAAGTCTAAAATGAATTTTCACGATTTGATTTTTAGAAATTTGATTCGTCTATTTATTTTCTTCTTGTTAAGTGATATTCTTTGACTGTGTTGTTTATAGTTATCAATGGCTTAAAGAAAAGGCAAAATTACATAAAGAGTGTTGAGGGAGTCATTTGAACATTGGATTGCTTTTATAAAAGCGCAAAATATCCAATAGACGAGTGCAAAGTTGTAAAAATTGTACCCTCGGTGAAGGCAACATTCTTTTTACAAACGGTTAATGTTAACGTTGTATCGTATGATCGATATTACATATTAAATATTACACATACGTCACAGCGGTTTCCAATCAAATAAATACTTTTCCTCACTTGTCTTGAGTAACATTTAAGGACGCATTTCCGAGGACGGCGTCAACGCTAGCCGACCTGACGTATACATGGTGCCAGTAATTTGGAAAAAAATTATTTTGGTGAAAAGTGGCAACCTTATAAGTAAAACATATGTTTTAAGTTTCAAGGCGCCACGTTGTTTAGTATTTTTTTTTTGAGCCATCAAAAATAAACGATCTCAATGAATTTGTAAACATGGAAAAAATTGGTCATCGTTATGTAATTCAATATTTCTATTTGGAAGGTCTTAGTCCAAGCAATATTAAAGCCGAGCTAGATTCTACTCTGGGGGAGTCTGCTCCTTCGTTTACGACTGTAAAATATTGGGTAGCAGAGTTTGAACAAGACCTACTCTGATTCTACTCTGGGGGAGTCTGCTCCTTCGTTTACGACTGTAAAATATTGGGTAGCAGAGTTTAAACGAGACCTACTCTGATTCTACTCTGGGGGAGTCTGCTCCTTCGTTTACGACTGTAAAATATTGGGTAGCAGAGATTAAACGAGACCGTACGATCTTCCAAGACGAACACCGTAGTGGTCGACCAATTGAGGTGTCCACGCCAGACATGGTTAAGAAAATCCACAAAATGCTATTGGATGATCATCGGCTGAAGATGCGTGAGCCAGCGGAAATGATAGGCATTTCAAAAACTGTTATACATCGTAAATGGTGTTTTTTCAAGCCCGAACTTCAAATTGTAAAAAAATAACACAAAAAATTAAATTTTAAAAAAGTTTTTATTTTATTCGAAAGATCAATACATGGCATTAACATTTGAAAATGATTTCGGGCATATGTGCACCGCGGCTGTTCTTAACGAAGCGCATTCTGGACGTCCAATTTTTGGCCACTTTTTCGAGCACTGCTGGCCGTATGTCACGAAGAACACGAACAATGTTGACCTCCAAGGCGTCAATTGTTGCTGGTTTATCCGCATAAACCAGTGCCTTCACGTAGCCCCACAGGAAATAATCCAGAGGTGTCAAATCGCACGACCTTGGAGGCCAATTGACAGGTCCATTTCTCGAAATCAACTTATCGCCAAATTTTGATTTCAATAAGACGATGGTTGCGATCGCCGTATGGCATGTAGCGCCATCCTGTTGAAACCACATCTCGTCTGGATCAATGTCATCCATATTTTCAAACAGAAAATCATTGATCATGGTGCGGTAATGATCTCCATTGACCGTTACGCGAGCTCCGGCCTCATTTTTAAAGAAATAAGGTCGGATGATGCCACCAGCGTGTAAGCCGCACCAAACGGTGCATTTTTCTGGATGTAATGGAGTCTGGAGGGTCTCTTGTGGATTGGTCTCACTCCATATACGGCAATTTTGCTTATTAACAAACCCGTTAAGCCAAAAATGAGCCTCATCGCTGAACACAATTTGGCGATAAAACAACGGGTCAGTTTCCAACTGAGTTTCAAAGTAAATTTGGATAATTTGGCAGCGTTGTTCAAGCGTGAGTCTATTCATGATGATTTGCCAGAGTATACTGAAACAAATAATAGAAATTTTTTTATTGAAATTTAATTTTTTGTGTTATTTTTTACAATTTGAAGTTCTATCGCGCTTGAAAAAACAACCTTTATATTGACCAAAGATTTGAAGATGAGAAAGCTGTGCGCAAGACAGGTGCCGCGCTTACTTTTAATAGAGCAGAAACAGTGTCGTGCAGATGTTTCAGTCGAGTGTTGGGCGATGTTTCATCGCAATAAAGCTTTATTTTTTCCGTCGATTTATAACCAAGGATGAGACATATGTCCACTACTTCACACCTCAGACAAAGGCACAGTCAAAGCAGTGCATTGGAATGGGAGAATCGTGTCCAAAGAAGGCGAAGACAGTTCCATCTGCAGGCAAGGTCATGGCGTCTGTTTTTTGGTATGCGCATGGGATAATTTTTATCGATTATCTTCAGAAGGGAAAAAACCATCAACGGAGAATATTATGCTAATTTATTGCAGTGTTTAAGTGATGAAATTGTGGAAAAAGGCCGCCTTTGGGAAAAAAGAAAGCGTTGTTTCATCCAGTTCAAAAATCCACTATTCCGTTGGCCAAAATTGATGAATTAGAGTTCGAATTTCTTTATCACGCATCTTATTCGCCATATTTAGATCCCTCGGACTATTTTCCATTTCCAAACTTCAAAAAATGCCTCGGTGGTAAAAGATTTGCCAACAATGGAGAGGTAGTGTCTGTGGTTTATGGCTATTTTAAGGAGTTTGACAGTTCTTGCTATAAACAGGGTATCGAAGCTATTGAATATCGCTGGAAAAAGTGTATCAAGCTAACAGGAGATTATGTTGAAAAATAAAGAAAAAAATTACAGCAGACAGTTGTCCCTGAATCAAATGCCGTTGGTAAATATAAAAATTACTGCAGACAGTTGTCCGAGGCCTTCGGCCACGGACTGTCCCTGCAGGCTCTGTCAGAGACACGGCCATTAAGTTTAACGTAGAATACGCCATCCGATAAGACAGAAAACATATATAACAATAAATTCATTTGCTTATATTATTTATCATTTATTGTTATATATGTTTTCTGTCTTATCGGATGGCGTATTCTACGTTAAACTTAATGGCCGTGTCTCTGACACAGCCTGCAGGGACAGTCCGTGGCCGAAGGCCTCGGACAACTGTCTGCTGTAATTTTTATATTTACCAACGGCATTTGATTCAAGTCCGTTTAAAAAAAAAATATTATGTTCAATTTTTTTAAACTTAATTTAATTTATGTATTTTAATTAATATTTTATTGAAATAAGTTCTGCGAATGTTGAGAGGGCCGCCCTAATATTAAAAAAGGTTTACCTTATCGAGTCTTCGCATTAGCATTCGAGCGTTGTGTTAAAGCTTTACGCTTTACAATTCAAAATTAATGTTACAACAGCTTTATTGAAGCTTTCGCAAAAAAGCTTTATTACGTTAGCTTACTGTTTGTTTCACTTTTTACTAGATACATGTTGCCAAGCAACATTAGCTTGCTGTTCGTTTCACTTTTTACTAGATACATGTTCCTAAGCAATGTTGAGCAACCAAAAACACTCAACCAAACACCACACATATGTTTGAGTGTATGTGTTTAAACAATTTTCATTTGAGAAATTAAAATACTAGAAATATATCAACCAATATGAAATGTATATCAAACGAAAGATAACATCTTCATTTACCTACAAAAAAAATTTTGAAAAAATTCATCTAGCCGTTTCCTCAAATTCAATGAAAAAAAAATTACAACAATAAAAACCTGACATGACTCCTCATACCGTAAGGTAAGACGTATTCTACGTCAAAATGTTCCAACTTTTTGTGTGTCTTCATTGTTAGGTCGGCCAGTTTTGGGACTGCACTCGTATTATAGACTTTCTACGACAATCAAGCAATCAAGTTTCTATGACAATCAAGAGGATTATTAAGGTGACGTTCTATAATAATGAAAGAGTGTTATAAACCCGAACATTTAAAGTAACTAACCGGC
Organism: Phaonia tiefii; assembly: GCA_963931995.1. Classification (NCBI taxonomy): domain Eukaryota; kingdom Metazoa; phylum Arthropoda; class Insecta; order Diptera; family Muscidae; genus Phaonia; species Phaonia tiefii. The sequence goes on along the minus strand of OZ008367.1, from coordinate 61,715,524 downwards.
AAATTACATTTGGAATTTTTTATTTATTACAACAGTTAAAATTTCACTTACATAAACATTAGGCATAATATTTTAATCAAATATTTAATATTTACCTGAAAATATACAAAATTTATTATTAATTAATTAATTAGTTATATGTATAAGCCAATGAAATTATTCAATATAAATATGTGAACTATAAGTATAAACGACATTTGACAATGTAGTGGTCGGAGAGTTGTAATATGACGTTCCCACATTTATATGTAAACACAACAATCACACAGCGTCGAACAGCAAAATGAAAGGCAGTTTGAAATTCTCATTTGTGCCTTGAGTTCCAGAATACATAATGTAGAGGTTGAGTAGCCTCGGGAGATAATCGGTTTCTGGATTATAGGACGATAGGTCATTCTGTTTGGACGACCTTAAGCTCTAGTTCTTTAAGGATTTGTTAACTCTTCTTTTTGTCTTTATTTGCAATTGATTACATATTTACATATTTTACAAAGTATTTATGGGATATTATCTATGGGTTCGAACCCGGCTCTGACCACCTTCAAATTTTCTTTCGGCGGCGGTCACCTCGCATAGTGACGGCGACACTATCGAGTATCTAGCCATGAAAAAGCTTCTCAAATTACCGTTCGGAATCGGTGTAAAACTGTAGGTCCCAATCAGTGAGTGAAAACTGGAAAGCGCACAGCTCAGTGATTGTGAGAAGTCCTCCCCAGTCCCTTCATGGGATGTAATGGGAAACCATTTTTATTTTATCTAAAAAGATATTACAGCAGTCATGGTTGAGAGTCAACTGACATAAATAATTTCTAAGTTCAACATTTATATAAAGAAAAATAGGGCAAAAATCTTTTATTTGAAAAATTTTAAATATCCTTAGAAATACGTAAAATAAAGTTCAATTATTACAAAAAATAATCTATTTTAACAATACGATTTCTATTTGATAATTTTAGAGTTCATGATAATATATATGATGAACAATTTTACAACAATTCACTACAATATCTTATTAAAGTATATGAAGAGTTTTCTGCTTTTTCCATGTTATTTATTGTTTAAATAGTGAATGTAGTCCAAAATTTTTACGTATCCGGTTTCAATGTGGAGTAGGTATGTGGGATATCGCCAATACTTTTTATATATAATTTTCAGGCATTTATAATTTTAATTTTTTAATTAAATTTTTTATTTATAATTTTTCAATTTGCAACTTTTTTAAGTGTGAGTATGCGGCTTTGTATCAGATGGGGCAGGCATAAGTAAGTGTGGGACGAATAATAGCCTTGAAGATCAGATTTTTATTTTTGAGATTTAGGGAGGATCGTTTATTGATCATTGGCCAGAGTGCTTTCAAAGTCCTTGATGCTTTTGCACAAGTTTCTAGAATATGACTTCCATAATTAAGTTTTTTGTCAAGCGTTACTCCAAGATACTTGACCTTTGTTTGAATTGAAATGGTGTTACCTCCGAATGTGAGCTGAAGATGTGGATTATACGATTTTAAAAACGGCAAGTTTTGAATTTTGAGGTGCCATAACTCAGCCTTTTCTTATCTGATAGAAATCCACAGCATATCGAAAGAAAGGACATTTAATTACCGTTCCAACAATGTGTCACTTATCTCGATCGGACTTTTTGGTTGCGCTCCACAAGGGCTTGAGTGGGACCATACACCGAAAAAAAGTACCGTTATCTAAAAACCGGTACTTAGAAAAAACTTCCAGCATTTTTCGTGTTCAGGAGGTCCCAATTAACTTATCTAGGCATGTGGAGTTCTTGGTATTTTTTGGCTGTAAACCAGTGTCTTAAAAGACGGATAAATTCCAAGCAAATATGTTTAATTTGCTGTTACTGTTGCAGAGTTATACCAAAACTCAAAACTAAGTTGGATTTATAGTTGACCTTTCCTATTATTATGATTTTCAATTTTAGTATCGGCTTGAGGTCATAGATGTGAAAAAAGAAACCAAAGTTGTATAATTTTCCTTTTTTTCTCAATTTATTTAGTTTCCAATATTTCGATCAACTTCGTTGATCATTTTCAAGGATCTAATATAAGAAAAATACCAAGATTTTATACAACATTAGTGAAAAACAGTAAACAAAAGATTTTCCTTTCAAATACAATCTTGTCTGTTAGAGATTATTGAGTAGGAAATCACAATAATATTTATGCACATAATTTCATTGTAAGCCAACACAAAGTATACGACTAGTCTTTGCTGCACACTTTTGTCAACTAATTTGATTTTTCCGCCCACATTTGTCAATTGTATGTCTCTGAACTTGTACACATTGGTCCGTATCGCGCTTGTAGTTGACGCTCTTCTCAGATGGAACGTCATAATATGCAGCATTTCCCGAAAGCTAGAATTTTCACTTCGCCAAAGTTTGGCCTGTGTCCAGTTCATGTACAGTGGGTTGCGAATGCTATTTTTTGATCCGAATTCTTATAATGTGCCTTTTGGTCCGATTTATGTGATGAAATTCTCATTTTCAGTTTATTCATCGTAGTACCCACATATACCTTTTGACATATGTTGGATTTGTCTCAGTTGCAATTGATTTCGTACACCACACTTGGCTTGTCATACGTATCGATTCTAGATTTAGTCCTACTAAAAAGGCGATTTATCGTAAAGTTAAACTTTGGAGCTAAATTATTCAATATAAATATGTGTGTTTCATTCAACTATTGGCAATTTCAGTCTACATGCTGACAGTTCCGACAACTGTAAGAGACTGATTGACTTTGCCGCGGCAAAAAAGATGGTCATTAGTGGTTCAAGATACCAGCATATTGACATCCACAAGTCTACTTCGGTATCCCTTGATCAAAGAACGACAAACCAAATTGATCACGTGGTAATTGATGAAAGGAAATCATTCGGTGTAATGGACGTACGAGTGATCAGAGGAGCTAACATCGATTCTGATCACTACCTGGTAGCAGCAAACGTTCACACAAGATTAAGTAGAGCGAACATCGTATGAAACCAGACGCAGAGGAAGCTGGCCATCGGGAAGCTGCAATTACCAGAGGTAGCCACAGCCTACTCAAGGAAGCCCTCGCAACTTATGGCACGGAACCCACCCCTTCACGATAACGATCCTGAAGCGCAGTGGAATCCCATTTCCGACTCTATAAAAACTGCCGCAACAACCATAACCGTTTCGCAATAAACCATGGTACGATGAAGAGTGTCGCATTGCAAATGATGAAAAGAACGCTGCAATGCTTCAATCAATTGCAACGCGAGCTGCTACTGAGGGGTATAGGGAGAAAAGAAAAGAGGTAGACCGCCTCGTTATGCGTAAGAAACAGCAGTGGAGAAAGCGCGAGACTGAGAAAATTGAGACATACAGAAGAAAGAACGTAGCCCGAAAACTCTAGCAAGAAGTCAAAAACGGAACTAATGGACATGGTTTAGGACCCCTTCTGTAAAGAAAATGACGGAATATTGGGAATATGGAGAGATAGTTTCTCCGCGCTCCTGCTACCTGTGATATCCACAATTTGGACGACGACCTCGATTGCCCCCCTCCTAACCAAGACGAGGTCTGAACAGCTATTGCCCGGCTTAAGAACAACAAAGCCGCAAGAGCCGATGGATTACCGGCGGAGCTGATTAAGGCTGGCGGCGATGAGCTGATATGGTGCACGTTTTAGCTCTTTAGCAAAATTTGGTTAGATGAATGCATGCCCGGCGATTGGAGTCTCAGTGTACTACGCCACATATTTTACAAAAAAGTGACCCGAGTCTCTGGGCCAACTACCGTGGAATAAGCCTTTCATCCATATCATATAAGGTTCTATCAAGTATAATATGCGAAAGACTAAAACCAATTATCGCTAACCTGATTGGGCCATACCAATGTGGCTTTAGGCTTGGAAAATAGACAACTGACCAGATTTGCACGCTACGCCAAATTCTGGACACCTATCATCTATTTGGCGATTACAAGGCGGCCTTCGATAGCCCGATACGAGAGAAACTCTACGAAGGAATGTCTGAGCTTGGTATTCCTGCAAAACTCATACGCCTTTGCATGATAACCTTAACGAGCAAGAAATCCACAATGAAAGTTGGTGAGGATCTGACCGAACCTTTCGAAACTTAGCGAGGCTTCAGGCAGGGCGACACCCTATCGTGCGATCTCTTTAACATCTTAATAGAGATTATTCTGAGAAAAGCTGCAGTCAACATGAATAAAACCATCAGCAGCAAAAGTCACATGCTGCTCACGTATGCTGGTGATATAGATATCATTGGGGCACAATTAGATAAGTTACTCCCAGACTCGTCTTGCCTTACGGCGCAGAATCCTGGGTCTTATCGCAAGCAGATGAAACATCTGTAGGAGTCTCAGAGGGGAAAATACTCCGGAAGATTTATGGCCTATGGTGCACAACGGCGAGTATCGGCGACGCATGAACCATGAGCTGTAGGAGCTATATCCCGACATTGGGATAGTTAAGCGGAGCAAAATAACGCGAATGAGCTGGCTAGGCCAAGTCAGCAGAATGGATGAAGACGAACCAGCACGAAGGGTTTTCGAAACCGAACTCGAAGGTAGACGAAAAATAAGAAGACCAGGACTCCGCTGGAGAGATCAGGTTGACGAATCCCTGAGTACACTTAGTATTGCCAACTCGTTGACGCCATATGTTTTCATGAAGCTTTTTTTGAATTTTATATTGAATATCCTTTTATATTGTTATTTTGTTTAAATAAATAAAGGGCATATACAAAAATCCATTTGCTGTTGCCTAAACTATCAGCGCAATTGCTTTGACTACCGCAGTCATGAGACATTATCTTTCGACTAACTTTTGCTGTCAGCTACGAGGTATGTTTATGCCGCAGTTGTAGTCATAGCAGACGAAAACATTTGGAGTCTATGAAAATCAATAATTTTCATGAGTGAAAATGTCAAAAATTAAAATGCGCGTTAGGCTATGGTCAATTGTTATCTGCTGTTGCTGCTTGGAAGTCAACAATTTAAACAATGAAAAAAACAATATCACCCTTTGTCCAATAATAAACAAAAATTCTTAAGCAGTATCGGCAACATGCTACGCGTAGTAAGGTTACACGATGAAAAACTGTATTTTTTGTTGTTTGGAGGCAAATATAAAGTGTGTTTTGAGCTTGTCGCAAATATAATACACTTGTGTCCAAACACTTTGTGTTTACTATTCAATATTACATGTTTGAGACACAATGGTTAATATGTTATAATATATGTGTTTGCGACCCGAATATATCTTTGTTTGTGATACAAATACAGCTATGTTTGCTGCAGTTTATACTCTCTCGATAGCAAGAAAATAAAAGAGTGACTCCGAGAGAGTCTATCTTGTAAGTGTGTATCTGTTTTTTTGGATTAGTCTCTCAGGCAGTGATTCATAAATATTGCTGAATGTGCGTATAATGAAGTCAGTATTTCTTATATTGGCTGATGTATTGCGTTTTAGTTTCATGTATTAAGTCGTCAATGGTTCATCGGACAGAGGATAAATCGGAACGGCGCACACTGGCCGATTTGCCTGATCTAGCGTAATGAAATTAATTACTTCAAAAATAATAAAGTTTTCTTCAAAATGATAAATTTCCTGGAATAGTAAGCAAATAAGGAATCAATTGAAAAATTTTTTTTTTATTAAAAATTTTTTAAAATTTATTTAAATTTTTTTTTTGTTTTTTTAAATTTTTTTTAAATTTTTTTTATTTATAGACGTATTGAATTTAATTATTCCGAGTCAGTACTCCAGTCTAATTCGGATTTTCTGATACTTCAAAAGAATCTTAGAGAAGACATTTCATTTCACTATCCAAAAAAATTTCTTTATTTGAAAGGCGATACGGGCTGTTACATAAACTCGTTATCAAAAGATCCGAAGAAATTAATAACGAGTTCATAAGATCCTCCATTGTATTTATGCGCGAAGTTTTATGTGTATGCTTAAGCCGAAAATTTCGGAAATCTTTGTTCTTGGCTTCCAAGGCTTCTTCCGACATTATACCAATAGGAAGTGGTACACATTCAATTATATCAGCTCCGTGAATCAATATTTTGACTTAGAATACGTCTTACCTTACGGTATGAGGAGTCATGTCAGGTTTTTATTGTTGTAATCTTTATTTCATTGAATTTGAGGAAACGGCTAGATGAATTTTTTTAAAATTTTTTTTGTAGGTAAATGAAGATGTTATCTTTCGTTTGATATACATTTCATATTGGTTGATATATTTCTAGTATTTTAATTTCTCAAATGAAAATTGTTTAAACACATACACTCAAACATATGTGTGGTGTTTGGTTGAGTGTTTTTGGTTGCTCAACATTGCTTAGGAACATGTATCTAGTAAAAAGTGAAACGAACAGCAAGCTAATGTTGCTTGGCAACATATATCTAGTAAAAAGTGAAACAAACAGTAAGCTAACGTAATAAAGCTTTTTTGCGAAAGCTTCAATAAAGCTGTTGTAACATTAATTTTGAATTGTAAAGCGTAAAGCTTTCACACAACGCTCGAATGCTAATGCGAAGACTCGATAAGGTAAACCTTTTTTAATATTAGGGCGGCCCTCTCAACATTCGCAGAACTTATTTCAATAAAAATATTAATTAAAATACATAAATTAAATTAAGTTTAAAAAAATTGAACATAATATTTTTTTTTTAAACGGACTTGAATCAAATGCCGTTGGTAAATATAAAAATTACAGCAGACAGTTGTCCGAGGCCTTCGGCCACGGACTGTCCCTGCAGGCTGTGTCAGAGACACGGCCATTAAGTTTAACGTAGAATACGCCATCCGATAAGACAGAAAACATATATAACAATAAATGATAAATAATATAAGCAAATGAATTTATTGTTATATATGTTTTCTGTCTTATCGGATGGCGTATTCTACGTTAAACTTAATGGCCGTGTCTCTGACACAGCCTGCAGGGACAGTCCGTGGCCGAAGGCCTCGGACAACTGTCTGCTGTTTTTTTTTTATGTATCGAGCTAGGCATGTAGAACCATGGATATTCATTTACAAACATCTTTGCGGTTTGTAAGGCGTACTCGCGAAAATTGCAAACATTTACCGCGTATCCGGAGGCCATAGAGCGCAAAATCTCACCTAGTCTTTTAATTAGATTTTCATTTACGCCGGTTATTTCAGCAGACAATTGATAGTGATCAAAAAACCTTCGAGCTGTATTACCACTATTCGTGTTGCCAGAACCTTGCATTGGGATATCCACCAATAACGCCATTTCACCCCTAAATCTGTCTTGGATCTCTGCTTTTCTTTGGTTGACTACGCTCTTGTCCAAGCCGCGGACCTGCCACTTTTTTATTTGGTAGTCGATATCCTACATGTAACATACACTCGAAACAGCGAATCCATCCATGCAAGGTCGGTAGTCCGAATTGGAGCAAATCTTCGTTTCTCGGCAAGCTCGTAATGAGATCTAGGTCATTCATCATTTTAGGCGAGGCCTTACAAATGCCGCATGTTGGTGAAGACGTCTCTGCAATCACGCTAAACACTTTGCCATCGATCATTGTAAGCTGCAAATTGTGTTGAATTTGAAATCCGCTAAGACGCGTGGGTTTAAGTTTCAAAATTTGTGATTTAATTTTTTCAATCTCGGCACGAATCAAATCTGCTGACTCTTTTGCAAACATTATTTTCAGAGTTCTACAATACCGAGTTGATGATGGCCGCGAATTTTTCCAGAGTATGCAGCTACCCAATTGTACTTGTAGTGGCACAATGCAAACTGCAATTAAATGTTCATCTACCATATTGTGCTCCGAATTGGTAAAGCTTTGCCGATATGTTGAGTGTCCTGAACTCCCATCGCATCCCCACTTATAAACGACAGTTGGATGTTCATTTATGTGTTCATCAACTGATATTTGGCTAATGTCTCCGGGTGGGCTTCAACAATCCATTTAGTTGTGTGATCCAATAGTTCTTGCATAGGAACTTCAGCATAAAATTCTTCAGTTCTTTTTGCATCTGGATAACAACTCTTTTTGGCGGATAGCAAAACATCGTATGTTGGGTAAATATCACAATTTCGAGCTTTTGCACCAGCTTGCATAAGTTTATATGAGTTTTTGGTAAACCCTCCATCAATATATAAAGCCAAAGCTTCCACTGGTGTATACTTTATAGGGAGCTGTTGGTCTAATTCAAGGCTTCTTTTAATTTTTTTAGACGCATCCGAATCAGTGCCTACCATTGAAACAACTTGTGATGCACTCCGTTTTCCAGCTTTGTATAGGGTCCGCCTTCTAACGTTTTTTTTTCAACTAGTGCTTATTTCGTGAATGGTAATACTTAGCTCATGTCTGATTTGACAGATAATTAGTTTTATCCTGTCGCTGAACGAATAGTGTTGTGTATACGCTTGAACAACGCTGGGACAAATATTGCGACATTACTTTGAATATCATGGTAATGTTGCAGAATGTGTGCGAAAATTGCGTACGGATTTTGGAAGCAGAGAAGCACCGTCAGCTCCGTATGTTCGTTATCTTGTGAAAAAAGTGAAAGAAACTGGCATCCTCATCGATAAACCAAAGCGTGAATAGCCAAAAATAGTGCGTATACCCGAGAATATTGCTGCTGTGGCAGAAAGTGTGCGTGAAGCGCCATCAACATCAATTCACCGTCGTTCTCAACAATTGAACATTTCGGAGACGTCATTGAGACGAATTTGGCATGAAGACCTTGGTATGACGCCATACAAAGTCCAATTGGTTCAGGAGTTGAAGCCAACTGACCATCCAATGCGTTTTCGCTTCGGTAAGTGGGCCTGGGATCGACTCACAGAAGATGACGATTTTGCCAAAAAAAATCATCTTTTCAGATGAAGCTCATTTTGATCTTGGAGGGTATATAACCAATCAAAATTGTCGCATTTGGGGCACAGAAAACCCGCACGCATTCATTGAAAAGCCAATGCACCCAAAACGAGTCACTGTTTGGTGGGGATTTTGGTCCAGAGGCATAATTGAGCGATTTTGCTTCGAAAATTGGACCGATCGCGTAGGCTACTGCATGGCCAGCCGAGGCAGCCATTTGAATGAAATTATTTTCCAGTATTAAGCAGAAGGATTGTACTTTCAAATAAAAAAAGAAATTTGAGAAAATATTCAGTAGTTTTTTTTGTAGCATTTTCAAAAAAAGAAGTTATTTGGCGGACCCATTATAAGCTGACGCGAGTCGCTATCATGAGCTCATTGCAAGTATTCTCTTCGACTAGTTCCGAAACTTTGGTGCACTGACGTTTTGTGTGGCAAGCAGCAATTTCCTTTTGTTTTCTTCCTGCTCCTTTTTGAGTATTTTGACATACAAGAACTAATTCTTCGTCTAACCAAGCTTTGTACTTATGCTCCAATCGTTGCCAACCCCTATGGCATTCTCGCCACTTGTCAGTGAGCCTTTTGCAAAAATTTTTCAGTTCTTTAACAATTAAATTGTGCTCCTCCTCAGTGCACTTGGATTTCTCAATAACACTTGAAAAAACACACTCCTCCAGTGCGGAAAATTTTTTTAAAGCGTCTTTTTCATTAAGCCAGACTGAAAAAAGGGTGCGTTTGCAGACCGACATGATGCCTAAAAATTATAACCTTGTGAGTAAACGCAACTCAACGCAGCAAATGTTGGACGTTTCACAAAGTACACGAAACATATTAACATAAAACAAGAGTTTCTCTCCCGCCCCATACCGGCTTCACTAAGTTTTACTCTACACAAGTTCAACTTCGGTCACAAAAAAGGAGTTAACAAAGTTGTTGATTTCTACCACATTTTTCTACCGTAACATATATTGCACAGGTCACGAAACATATTTTTTTTAACTACATACCTTTAACTTATAAACAATCCGAAAAAAATTTAGCAAAACGCGGCAAAATATTTTTTTCACAGCTGTTTTAACATATGTTGCGTTCGAGAGCTCAGAGTTGATCAATTATAGTAAATTTATCAATTTGAAAATTATCGATGTGCTAAATGAGCAGTTAGTTATCGGTGGGAAATCAAATTTTGGTAGATTTTGAAGGTAAACAATTTTGATGTCGTTACGCTAGTTCAGGCGAATCGGCCACTGTGCTGCGGACCATTTGTGAAATAAGTATAATAAAAAAAACACAAGAAATTAATCCTCGCTTGGCTTGCATGAAATATTAGGATTGTATATAAATATATTGTCTGTGCACCAATGCATAGTTGAAACCTTCTGAAAACAAAAACGTCAGAGACAACAAAGAAAGAAGAAGCAAAAGAACTGCAGATTCTCATTTCATGAAAAAATACATATAATTCATTCAATGCAAGTAAATGTAAAAACGGCCGTTTTAAATTTTTTAATTCTTTGTATTAATTATTTATAAATGTGGATTTATATGGATAAAATTAATTATAATAAATCATACATATATGCCTCTATTACCGTTCACCACTCAACCAAGTTTGGTCGAATTAGAGACGATCCAACTTTAACACGACCAAACTTATCTTTTGGGTTATGGTTCACAACTGTTTTTGGTTGCAATTGTTATGGTGTTACCAGCTCGAAATATCAATTTTGACAAGTAAAAGCAGCTGATTTATGTGAAAATAAAAGAAGTTAACAATTATGTTGTCCTTGCAAAATCGAAATGGATATAAGTAGCACAGATTTATTTTATGTTGATGGGAGTCGAAAACGCGAATATAGATGTGTTGCATTTAAGAAGAAATATTCGTGATGCATCCAATCTTCTTGAGCTGCCCAGTGCAAGGTATGTAGTTGCACATACACGTTGCCATTCATTCATGTTCTGGACGGTGGTCCTAAACTATTTAACTCCACAGCAAATCCTTCCCATAGTTCTCGCACGTGGTTCTGCGTGGTGCTAAATTGTGGTTTTCCAAGGGCAACGGCTGGATTACTTTTCATTAGCTGGACAAGTTTCTCAAACTGAGCATTCTTTGTGATTTTGATACTTCTAAATATATAAAATATTATTGTTAAATTAAAATGTTCAAATGAAAATTATAATTTGAAGCCAAAATAATATCTTCTTACGATCTCTCCATTCTTATCTACTTAAAACCACACACCTATAAATTCAACTGCTCTCAAGCAGTGGTGTAAATTTAACGCATTTGTCGACCAAACTGGCACAGAGTTGTCTAAGGCAATACGACAAAAGTAAGTGAACACAACCAAAAAATCAGCTGTTGTTCAGTTGAGTTGAGTCGGCCGTTGAGTTGACAACGGCAATGCCAATTCATCGATTACGACCAAACTCTCACAAAAGTTGAGAACCGTAATAGGGGCAATATACTGAAATCAAAGAATAATTCGCTTCTAATTATTATTATGTTTGGGGGGAAATACGCAAGTTTGGGGGAAACACACGAATGCTTCCACGTAAGTATATGTGTGGTTGGAATGAAAAACGCATATATTTCCACCTAAAAAACATACATATTTGCCAGTAAACGTGATACTGTTTACATTTAAATACTAGTGAGTTTGGGAGTTGCAAACATATGAATGTTTGAAGTTTGTTCCAAACATATACATGGTTCCTGCAGAATATGTTTGGGAGATTTTAGCGTTATTTTTCAGCGTGTAGCTGTTTGGAAACTATTGACACCAAACACTTATTTTCTGCTTTCCATGACAGTTTTCCTAAACATTCGACTTTGAATTAACAAAATGCGATATCCATGGCGCAATTCCGGGTTTGGTTGTTGGTAGACAGTTATATCTGTTCTAAAAATGTTTGTAAAACTTAATCTGCAGGTAGTTATACTGTCCGTCAGTTGGTAATTCGTGGATCGTAATGAGGGAAATTCATTAAAATTGATTGGTCGTTCAACTAAGAGTAAAAGGTAAAGCATAAAGAAATTAAGTATGTTAATCACATTGTCATATCTTCATTACTTCTGCATTTTTTAATTACACAACTTATTGTCCTCTACTGATCAAAGGAATTGAGAACGCAATAAATATCATATTCCAATATTATAAATTTTTTTGATCAGTAGACTGAAAACAACATGAAGTATTGGCATTTAAGAACTGATTAAGAAATAATTTTAGATATTTCTTAAAAAGTATTTGGTATTACTTTTTTGAATTTTCCATTAAATAATTTTAATAAATAATAAATGTTGTTATTTTAAGTATCAAATGTTACAAAGAATTTAATTTTAAGTTGAGGGGTGTACGAATTTGTGTGTGTTACACTGTACCCGTGTATATGCATACATAAATTTTCATACATTTTATGTTCCATTGTTGTAGTAGTTGTTGTTGTACAATAAGAAGAAAATGAGCCCACAAGGTATCGTAAAACAATCAACAAACGAGCCAAAGATTGCCATTGTGGTAACAATTACGAATATATAATTATAGCCACATCGTTCGTACTTTCGTGCAAATTCCAACAAAACTTAACGTTAACATGGAGGACCACAAGCGACGACTGAACTGACTCGCTTATAAACACACATTAAAAAGGCCAACATTACACACATTAAAATACATGCATACACATAAGATACTTACACTCTACACACACACACAAAAATGTATACACTCACACATTAAGACAATTAAAAATTATCCAAAAGAGGCAACAAACACAAACATTTCATGATGGTCCTGGTGTTGTAAGTCCTTTACATTATGGAAGTTGACTATTTGTAATTAAGTTAACTATACACGAAAAAAGAAATCAGTTGGTGGGAGAGGGAAGGGCTCCCAATGGGTGTGAGAGGGTAAAGCAAGTGTGTTGAAAATGTTAACAACAACAAAAACGCACATAATTACACAAACACCGACAAATAATGAAGTAGTGCTTATGTATGTAGTATATGGTTGTGCTTGCAGGATTCGAAAATAATAGACAAAATGGTCATCAAGTTTTCCACATTTTCTTCATGTCCCTCGCACATTGGGTGAATTTGTAACAGCATCTGTACCACTAAAATATATTGAAACCGAACTTCACGCACCAGCAAACATGAATCAATCCTAACTGAAGTTTACCTGTAACGACCAAATATGTGTTATATAAAAAAAATCAAAAATTACTTTGATTCAAATCGGTTATTCCTTATTTTTAAAATTAGAGTTCTTAATTCCGGCCGTCGGTGGTGCAATGGTTATTGTACATGAGATCCTGGGCTCGAACCCTGCTCTGACCACCTTCAAAAAAAAATTCTTTCGGCGGCGGTCACCACGCATAGTGACGGCGACACTATCGAGTATATAGTCATGAAAAAGCTTCTCAAAATACCGTTGGGAATCGGTGTAAAACTGTAGGTCCCAATCAGTGAGTGAAAACTGGAAAGCGCACAGCTCAGTGATTGTGAGAAGTTCTCCCCGGTCCCTTCATGGGATGTAATGGGAAACCATTTATTTATTTATTTAATTCCGGTCGGTAATTTGAGTTTCGTTTAAATTTGCAATTTGTTACAATGCAGAAAATGTATATGGACAGAAATCAAAATTTCTTAAATTTGGGAATTGAATATTCGTTCGTGTGGTTGACATTCCTCCAATAGAAATGCCGTCTTAAAATTTGATGGCTCTGAGGAAAGCTAGAATTAGAAATATAATTCATAGAATTTACGCAGGGAAATCAATATATGCCAAAATAGTTGTAATATCTTTAGCATCTCCTGAGGTGCACTGAAAGAAATATTTTCCTTAAATATATTTTTAATTTTTTATTGACCGCCAGCACACAAATTAAAATTGTTTACAAAATTCTACATGATACACGCAAAAAAATAATAGTTGTTATATTACCTTTGCTAGCATAGGTACAGGGTGGCTGATGAAAGCCGCTACCAAAACAAAGTTAATAACTTTTTTCTATTTAATGAATCTGGTTAATTTTTTTTTATTTTGCAGGCTGATTTTTAGATTTAACAAAAATGGATAACTGGGACACTGAAACAAGAATTTGGATTGTCCGCCGGTATCACGCACTAGAGTCCGTGGTTTCGGTCCAAAGAGAGTATAGGCGCACGTTTGGCGGCAATCCTCCGAGCAGATGGACCATAATGAGACTTGTTAATAATTTTGCCGAGCGTGGAATAGTCAACAGAAGACCTTACCATCGAAACCCTTCAGTTAGGATGGAGCACACAATCGCTGCTCTAGCTGCTGCCATACAAAACAATCCAAAAGTTTCGACAAGAAGCTTATCTGCTCAAATGGGTATAAGTAGGCAGTCATTGCAGTCAATTATGCACAAAGATTTGGACTTATTCCCATATAAAATTCAAATGCCCAATAAACTGAACGCTGCATACTTCCCGATTCGCTTGGAATTTTGCCAGAAGATGCTTCAAATGGTGAAAGAGAACGGAAACATGTTGAACTGTCTTTTCATGTCCGACGAGGCCCTTTTCGATTTAAACGGCAACATAAACAAACAGAATTCTCGAATATGGAATGCTTCCAACCTACAGGTACACCATGAGACCGAATTGCATCCTCTTCGTGTCGTGTCACAGTGTGGTGTGCAGTTTCATCACGCTGTATTGTCGGGCCCTACTTCTTCGAAGAAAACGGTCACACCGTTGCGGTTACTGGAGACCGTAACTTGAGCATATTGAGAGAGTTTTTCTATCCAGAATTACGCCGAATGAGAATTTCTTCCAACTCTGTGTGGTTTCAGCAAGAAGGTGCAATTCCTCAGGCCTGTTATGACGGAATTACGACGAAAATATCCCAACAAGCTGATATCCAGAAACTCCACATTCCGTTGGTCCCGCAGGTCGCCTGTCCTTACTGCACCAGACTTTTTCTTGTGGGGTTATTGCAAACAGGAATCCTACAAAGCAAAACCAACACATTTATATGAACTAAAGCAATCCATTCGAGAAACAATTGCGGCTATTTCTGTCTCAGTAATGAACACCTTTTGGTAAGATGCCGTACATATATCAACGATCAGGGGGGCATTTAAATTTTAATTGAGCTATATTTAATAAAATTGAATGAGCTTTAACATGAATAAAAGAAAAATGACTTCCATACACTGAAAAAAAAGTTACTTGAGTTTCTTAATGTAGCAATATTCATCAGCCACCCTGTATTTTATTTTTGTATGAAATATGAAAAATGTCATGTATCACCCTCGACAGTAAGGTGGTCTAAGCAGTAATCGACCAATGTTTTCATGTACAAGAGCCGCGCACACTAACCATTGCACCACTGACGGCCAAAATTTCATTTCAATTTTCTACTACTTTTTTTCCTCTCCTCTTTATTTTTCAATACTACGTCCATATGTTGAATCGATCCCACTAATTATTTCCAAATACCTGTGATGAAGATTGATGTAAAAAAGATCCTTAATTCAATGAAGCTGACAAAGTTGAAGAAACGCACAATCTTCAAATTAAAGAAATTGTTCATTAAGTTGATGAAATTTGTCAAGTTCTTTCAATTTATCGCCAATTCAATGAAAAGTCCTTTAATTTGAAGGTTGTGCGATTCTTCAACTTTGCCAGCTTCATTGAATTGAGGATCTTTTTACATCAATTTTCATCACTGGAATTTGTGAAAATTAATGGTATCGATTCAACATATGGACGTAGTATTGAAAAAATAAAGAGAAAAAAAAATTAGTAGAAATTTGAAAATTAAATTTTGGTCGTCGGTGGTGCAATGGTTACTGTGTGCGCGGCTCTTGTGCATGAGAACGTTGGTTCGATCCCAGCTTAGACCACCTTAAAATTTCATTCGATTTTAAATGATCAGTTTGGTTTAAGAAAGCTGTCTGCAAGATGGGTGCCGCGTTTACTCTCAATTGACCATAAACGTACGTGTAGTCTCAATGGCAAAATTCCATGAATTTGGCTACGAATTGGTATCTCATCCGCCATATTCTCCGGCTTTAGCCCCCAGTGACAATTTTCCAAACCTGAAGAAATGGCTCGGTGGAAAGAGATTTAGCTCCAACGATGAAATTACAAATGCCTATTTTATAGACCGCGAAAAATCCCATTTTTTGGAAGTAATACAAAAAGTGGAGAAACGTTGGACCAAGTGTATTGAACTAAAAGGAGATTATGTTGAAAAATTTATAACTTTTTTTGCAAAAAAAAAACTGTGTAATTTCCTTTAAGGCTGTAAGAGATCATGTTTTCTCCGGTTAGTGAAAAAAATGTAAATGCCGCGGGTGGGATCCGAACTCACATTCGCTGGACGATCGATTCGATGTTTGTGAAGCATCATCTTCAGCAGCGTCAAACTGTGTTTCATTCAAAAAGTCACGGACTTATTGATCCGCCCTCGTACCTATATGGACAGAATTAATAAAGTTGAGATAAGCTTTAGCTCACGTAGCCACTCTTGGCCATTTAAAATGTTAACGTTCTACGACCCTTCGCCTGACGCGGTTAATTTAATGGACTTTAAATGGATATAACTTTCAAAATAAGGACTGGCGGATAAACAATTGAACTTGATCACAGTTTTTTTGTTGTCGACCAGATTCTATTTGCCGTTTATGTTAAATTTATAGAGGGATTGTAAGCTGAATTAATAGGTGAAATATCAGCTTTAAAATATTTTGATTCGAAATTTCAAATATTTTGATTTCAAAAACTGATTTTTCGAACAACCCGAAAACAGGTTTTAAACAACTCTGTTTTTTTGGATACTCTGG
This sequence comes from Phaonia tiefii, assembly GCA_963931995.1. Classification (NCBI taxonomy): domain Eukaryota; kingdom Metazoa; phylum Arthropoda; class Insecta; order Diptera; family Muscidae; genus Phaonia; species Phaonia tiefii. The sequence continues at coordinate 61,698,816 of OZ008367.1, read as the reverse complement.
TACCAACGCATAGTGATAACCAAGGCATAGTTGAAACCTTCTGAAAACAAAACCGTGAGAGACAACAAAGAAATGAGAAGCAAGAGAGCAGCAGATTCTCATTTCATAAAAAAGTAATGCATTCAATGCAAGTAAATGTAAGAGTGTAATTTTAAATATTCAAATTTTTTCTATTAATTATTTATAAATGTGGATATATACTGATAAAATTAATTATAATAAATAAAGAAAGAAAGAATAATTTGTTCTTAAGTATTATTTTGCAAACATATAAATATTTGAAATGTGTTTCAAACACATACATGGTTCCTGCAGAATAATTTGGGGAGAATATGTTACAGAGGCCATTTTTTTCAGCGTGCAGAGTTCAGTCTCGGACGACGTTCGCTCCAGAATGAATTTCGTGAGGATCGTCCAACTTTGATCATTTTACCGGATACCATCGATGCTCTGCGTGAACTGAAAATGCAAGACCGACATGTGACAAACCGTGTGATTGAGGCATCCGTGGGCATTAGTATGACAAGCATCAATAAGACGTTGCATTTTCATTTGGCGCTGAAAAAGATTTGTTCCCGTTGGATCCCACATAATTCGACGAATGCTCAAACAAAAGGCTGGTATTGATTGGAAGTAAGAGATGTTGAAAAATACAACCGCGGTAGCTCAAATTCAGTGTATGACATCGCTACAGGTGATGAATCATGAATCTATGCATACGAGCCCGAAGCGAAACAGCAGTCGGCCAAATGGGTTTTCAAGACGAGCTAAATCCAACAAAAGTTGTTCCTGCACGCAAAGAAAAAAAACGTTTATTGCTCGGTTGCCGCAATAATACTTTGATTGATTTGTATTAATTTATTAATCGCAACAGTTCATGTAGCTCTCCCAAATAAACTAATGTATCGCAAATGTGTATGATGTTGTTGCAAACGACTTCTCGTTTGCATCAAACGCGTACAAAATTACAGTTGCCGCAAATTTAAAAAACGTTTGCGATAACTGAAATTAACCATTTTCTAATGAGAGCACAGATTATAAGGAACGTAAATTTCCACTCTTTTGGCATACACACTCACGCATACACATAAAAGTGATCACACACTCTAAAACTTCCTTCTACCTTGTCAATATATCTTGAATCGACAATTGACGCGTTGTTGTTTGCTGCGCTTTTAGTTGTTATTTGAATGCAAGGCGAGACAGACAGTGAAAAAATAGACAAAAATTCCAACTTTTTTTAAAACAAACTTTATGGGTAAAACCAAAATCATATAAGTTGGGAATTTAAATAGAAAAGAGATTATGGAAGCCATAAATAAAAGTTGTAATTACAACTCGGTTTCTGTAACCGGAAGAACAGTTGGTGGAACCGTTTTTCGTTTCTCTCAAAAGTTTTTTCAGCCCTAATTTTTCATAACTACTCTACTGTAAACGTTTTGCAGTTCTTGCAAACGTTTTTTTGGTGGGAGCAACTACAACTCGGTTGCCTCAACCGAAACAACATTTAGCGGAACCGTTTTCCGTTTCTCGCAAAAGGTCTTTTTTAGCTTAACTTTTTGCTGCAAACATTTTTCGGTTCTCCCAAACGAAATGACATGTATGGATTAACAGAAGTTCGTTACTCCCAACTACAGTCAACAAACAAACTTCAGTTATCTGAGATTTCGTTTGGGAGGAACGAGTTTTTTCTTTGCGTGTGGAAGAATCACATCGAAGTAAATGATCGAGTTTTTCGGTATAGCCGGCCATATGGCCACTGTGCCTTCAGATGAACGTAGGACGGTCAATTATTAGTGGTATACCACCATCTGTTTGCCAACAGCATTCGAAGAAATAAGGAAAACAACAAGAGAAGAGGGATCATTTTGCAACAGGACAATGCGAGCTTTCGCACACACCAGCTGAAACAATGGGCTGTTTGAGCACTCAACATATCGAACCAATGACTTCTTCATACTCCCTCAGATCAAGAAAACTGCATGGTCAACGTTTTTCGACGCCCCAAGCAGCTGCTGAAGCGTTCAAAAACCATGATTTGTAGGTATCTCAATCGGAGTGGAAATAATGCTTCGAAAATTGGTTTGAGCGCATGCAAAAGTTTATAGATCTTCACGGAGAATATTTTGAAAAACAATTAAACCACTTCAATGATAAATGAACGGTTTTTTATTGCTGGATCCGAAATATAAATATCAACCTCATATAAGTTTCACTTTACAAAGTTTCACTTTAAAAATGGTCAACAGTACTAAATATAACAAACATTCAATTTCCACCCACTGTCCTTCGATTCCGAAAAAAATAATGATTTTTTTCTTTAGACCTGAATAAGTAACTTGTGGTCGTACGAGTCCTGTGTCCTACGTGCAATGAAAAGGAGCCAGCAAACAAAAAAAAACTTTAGACACTAAATGGTAATTAAGTGTTAAATAAACAACATCAATTACGGAAACTAGCACATACATACGAGTATTTGCCTGAGATGCTGCCGCCACAATGTAGGGCGGATGGAGAAGGTACCCAGTATGAAAAGAAATAAAATGAGTAATAAAAGTACCACTTCGACTGGAGCGAATAAATTATAACCTCAATCATTCAGCAGAGTCGACAGTTTCATTTTCTCATCTAGTGGTGGTGGTCAGGCATAACACATTAGAAAAGACTAATTAAAGCGATACGATGGGTCTGTTTAGAATGAGATGAGTAATTCTTATAATGTTGCTGCAATAATCATTATTAACCCAGCAACAACTAAAATGGAGTTATTTCAATAGAATTACTTCTTTCAGTACTTCCAATAAAGCAGAATGTGTCGATTTTCAGCAAACAGGAAGACATATTTCCATTCCAGTTTGTCACTATAAAATTTCTTGCTTTATTGCGCAACTCGGTCACTGCGCCAAATTTTTTCACAAAAATTTAAAAATAAATTTATAAAATTTTACAAAAGTTTAGCTTTTATTTAAAATTTAGTTGAAACCAGTTAAAATTTGTAACGTTTGGAGCCAATAGTAGCAGGCGTGTCTGATTCCAATTTGTATAGCTGCAGTATCAATCGAAAATCAAGACAAACAAATCGCACTAAGCTTGGTTTTGACATTTATTAGGGGACTATATCAAATAAGTTCACCGACATGATCCAGTATCAAAAGCGTACATCCTTTGCCTACGGATTGATTTTGCGGGACATTTTTATTGAAATCGTTTAATATTTATAGGGTGTTTCAGTGTTTTCGTGGCCGTCGGTCGTGGCAGTCGGTGGTGCAACGGTTAGTGTGCGCGGCTTTTGTACAATAGAACGCGGGTTCGATCTCTGCTCAGACCACCTTACATTTCTTCCGAAGACAGTCAACTCGCTTAGTGATGGCGGTCAATTCAGTAAGATTGTAATTTTTAAATCTAGTGTCATTTTTTGTTTGTGCAAGTGACAACTCTGACATTTGACAGCTTTCACATATGTTTATTCCGATTATTAAAAATGGAGCGCTTTATGAAAGAATAAGGCGTTATAATTGTGAAAATATATTACAAAAAATTGGAAAGTTATGCTGAGACCGCTCGCAACTTTCAAAGAATTTTCAATCGAGAAAGTGCACCTAATGTGTCAACCATTCGAAGAGTTGTTAAACAAATTTTAAGAAACTGGATTGGTTATGGACAGTATGACTCCTGTGGAGCAACGTACCGGTCGGTCTCTTGAAAATATTGCTGCTGTAAACGAGAGTGTTGCCGAAAACACGAAAGCATCAATTCAGCATCGTTCTCAACAACTTCAAATTTCACGAAGCACTACGCAGCGAATTTTAACAAAAGATCTCCTCCATCATGCGTACAAAATTCAGCTTACTCAGGAGCTCAAAGCAGCAGACCGTGAAAAGCGCCGGCAATTCGTTATATGGGTAATGGAGCAACGTGAACACGCTAAAAAATAACACATTTTCCCTAACATATTCAGCAGGAACTATGTATATGTTTGGAACACACTTCAAATATTCACATGTTTTCAAGTCCCAAACTTACTTTTACTTAAATGCAAACAGCATCATGTTTACTGACAAACATGTATGCTTTTACGTGGAAACATAGACGTTCTTCATCCCAAACATCCATATACTTACGTGGAAGCATTCGCGTGTTTCCCCCAAACCTACATATATTTACGTGGAAACATATGCGAATTTCCTCCCAAATATAATCATATTTAGAAACGAATTATTCTTCGATTTCAATATATTTGTATTATTTATTATAATTAATTTAACAATATAAATCCACATTTAATAATAATTAACACAAAAAATTAACAGATTTAAAAAGGCCCTTTTTACATTTATGTGCATTGAATTCATTATTTGTTTTTTTTGCTTCTCCTTTCTTTGTTGTCTCTCACGTTTTTGTTTTCAGAAGGTTTCAGCTATGCGTTGGTACACAAATAATATATTTATATACAAATCTAGTTCATGCAGGCCAAGCGTGGATTAATTAATTATGTTTTTTTTATTATACCTCAGTAAAGGCTCGGACAGCAAAAGGTCTTCTCGATGTTGCCCTTTCCAGTTTCTTTCCTTAAAATCGTTTCTCACTTTAGTAGCACACATACATACTTACGAAACACATACACAAAAACCATTCAACCGTCCTTCGTTTATACTTTTTCACTGATCAGGCGCTTTTGATATCCTGTCTCTGACGAACCATTGACGACTGAAAGCATGAAACTAAAACGCAATACATCAGCCAAAATAAGAAACACTGTTTCCCCAAAACATATGCGAATGTTCTCCCAAATATAATCATATTTAGAAACGAATTATTCTTCGATTTCAATATATTTGTAATATTTATTATAATTAATTTAACAATATAAATCCACATTTAATAATAATTAACACAAAAAATTAACAGATTTAAAAAGGCCCTTTTTACATTTATTTGCACTGAATTCATTATTTGTTTTTTTTTTTGCTTCGCTTTTGCTACTCCTTTCTTTGTTGTCTCTCACGTTTTTGTTCTCAGAAGGTTTCAGCTATGCGTTGGTACACAAACATTATATTTATATACAAATCTAGTTCATGCAAGCCAAGCGTGGATTAATTAATTGTGTTTTTTTATTATACCTCAGTAAAGGCTCGGACAGACAAAGGGCTTCTCGATGTTGCCCTTTCCAGTTTCTTTCCTTAAAATCGTTTCTCACTTTGGTAGCACACATACATACTTACGAAACACATACACAAAAACCAAAGCAACATCACAAACCATTCAACCGTCCTTCGTTTATACTTTTTCACTGATCAGGCGCTTTTCTGACGTACCATTGACGACTGAAAACATGAAACTAAAACGCAATACATCAGCCAAAATAAGAAACACTGATTTCATCAGCGATTTACACGTACATTGAGGAATATTTATGAATCCCTGACTGACAGAATAATGCAAAAATTCAGATACACACTTACAAGATAGACTCTCTCGTTGTCTCTCGTTTATTCTCTTGCTCTCGAAAGCATAAACAGTGCATCAAACACAGCTGTATTTGTATGAAAAACACAGACATATTTGGGTCGCAAACACATATATTATAACATATTAATCATTGTGTCTCAAACTTGTAATATTAAATAGCAAACACAATGAGTTTGGACACACAACATTATATTTGCGACAAGCTCCAAACACACTTTATATTTGCATTTAAACAACAAAATCAGTCAGATTTTTCATCGTGTATGTATGTCCTTTATTTAGTAAAAAATGGGATAACATTATTTAACTTTCAGAATTTTCTTCCCGTTTTTATCGATAGACTCCCCCGTTGTCCCTCTTTTATTCACAGTGCAACAAACACAGCTGAATTTGTAGGACAAACATAAATATATGTGGGTCGCAAACACATATATTCTAACATATTAATCATTGTGTCTCAAACATGTAATATTGAATAGCAAACACAAAGTATATTAGCAAACACAAAGTATATTATATTAGCGGGAAGCTCCAAACACACTGTATATTTGCATCCAAACAACAACAAAAATACAGATTTTTCAGTGTGCGTGTACTACATTACAATAATAATAAAGTATTGTACAAATTACGGTACACTGATGAATGGAAAGTTTTACCACAAAAAATAACCTTTATACTGAAAACTTAATAATACAAGACACCATTAAAAATTGATAATATCATGTATTTCCTTTCAACTATTTCTTTACAAAGTTTTGTTCTTAAATACATTTTCTAACCTTTTTGATCATTATTTTGGTGAGGCCTTCTTATTTTTTAATCATATGGAATAAAGTGAAAATTTTCACAATCAGCGAGCTATTTTTGGACTCGCTGATCTTGAAGATTTTTCATGGCTAATTACTCGATAGAGTCACCCACTTAGCCAGGCGACGATGCCACCGAAAGAAATGGAAGGTGGTCATTGCACCACCGACGGTGACAAAATTACTATGCTACTTTAGGTTAAAATCACTGCGCACATTGATTAAGCCTCAATAATAAAAACTCCTATGTGTCTTAGTTTAGTTCTACTCAATTTAAAATTGCGCGCAACAAAAACTCCTATGTGTAGTTTTACTAAAAATTTATTTACTATTGCAAAACGCCAAAACATTGCCAATTTTTTTTATTATACTAATATAAAGGATTTTTCCACAGAGACGCTATAAAAGTAAATCGATAGGGACAGCAAACGACGCCATATTTTTTCAAGCTCTTTTGACATTTCTCTTCAGTAAGATTTACCATTTCATCATGGAAAGATATACGAGCCAACAACGAGTCGAAATTATTAAAATTTACTACCGAAATTTGGACTCAGTGGCTTCAACTTTAAGAGCGCTACGTCCAATTTGTGGTCGTCATAATCGTCCTACCAGATCAACAATTGAGCGTCTAGTGGAAAAATTTGAATCCACAGGCACAGTACAAAATGTTCCCGTGCCAGTGAGACAGAGAAGTGCCCGTAGTGTCGAGAATATTGCTGCCGCTGAGGCTTCAGTTCAAGAAAGCCCAAATGTGTCTCTCACACGTCATTCTCAAGCGTTGGGCATCTCTGTGACGTCGTTGTGGCGAATTTTGCGAAAAGATCTTGGCCTACATCCTTACAAGATCGAATTGACGCAAGAACTGAAGCCGCTTGACCACCATAAGCGTCGTATGTTCGTGAATTGGGCTGAGCAACAACTTGAAAATGATTCGGATTTTCATCGGAAAATCATCTTCAGCGACGAGGCTCATTTCTGGCTGAATGGCTTCGTCAATAAGCAAAATATGCGTTATTGGTCAGACAGTAATCCACACGTAATCCATGAGTCATCATTGCATCCCGAAAAAATTACGGTTTGATGCGGTATATTGGCCGGCGGCGTCATTGGGCCGCAATTCTTCCGTGATGATCAAGACCGGCACATTACTGTGAATGAGAATCGCTACCGTTCAATGATAACCGAATATTTTTGGCCCCAATTGGATGATATGGACTTGGAGGACATGTGGTTCCAACAGGACGCCGCCACAAGCCACACAGCGAATGCCACAATCAATTTATTGGAAACCAAGTTTGGTGAACGTGTTATCTCACGAAATGGCCCAGTCGATTGGCCGCCTCGGTCGTGCGATTTGACGCCGTTAGATTATTTCCCGTGGGGCTACGTCAAGTCTATGGTGTATGCCAACAAGCCAGCGACGATTGATGAACTTCGTACGAATATCGAACGTGAAATTGCAGCAGTATCGGCCGATTCATGCTTGAAAACCGTCGAAAATTGGGTTCAGCGTCTGGACTTCTGCAAGCGTGTCCGTGGTGACCATGCAAAATAAATCGAGTTCCATACATAATGGCATCGAACGTACTTTCACAGGAATAAAGAATTTCATTGGTATCTAAAACCGGTTTTGTTTTATTTAAAAAAAACGTTTGTAGCGCTCTTATTGAAAACCCCGTTAAAATGAGCCAAAGCTAAAACCAAAAATCTAATAGATAAAAAAATTTGCAATTTACCAAAATTAAATAGTTTTTTAATAGTTTTTTGGCTCTCCTGAAAACTAGGTAAAAAACACATGGGAGTTTCGGTCGGCACACCGACGATATATGTATATCGACTAATCCATTAATTGAAACTAAGAATGGAGTTTTGAAATTAAACAAGGAAATCTTAGTGTTTCATTTTGAATTTTATTTTTGAAAACCATTAATGAACGAATTGTCACAATTTCCTTTAACCCATTCGGAGATTCATCTAACGAAGATTTTCTCTATGCTTCAACTTGTGTAAGTACATAGATTTTAATTCCCTTATAGACTCCGGTCACTCAAGTGCTCTTCTAATAAGCTGCCCAAAATAGCTGTAAATACCAACACTATATCCTTGCGTCACATATTTGTAAATTCTATGTTCAGTCCTAAGATGTTAATATACCTTTGGATCAGTTACATTCATTTAAGGTTGTTACTTGAAGCATTTTTTGACCATATTCTAAGTGTGTGTGTGTGTGTGTGTGTAAGAGATAGTTTGAGACATATAAGGTTATTTCTCGTTTGATAAATGAATTCAAACAGTTTTAATTACTCCCCAAACTATCGTATAGACTTCAACTTTCCTCGATTTACCGCAAAAGGACATTTATAGTACACACGTATCCTTTGGAAATAATATATAGAAACGTAATAGTGTTGTGCTTAAAAGTGTCTTGTGTAACATCCTATCGTTTTTTTGGGGTTTCCTTGTTGAGTTTCTTCTTGCTGGTCCAGTTAGTAAACAACTTGACCGTAACATTTTTGGGGTTTTTCAGTTGACTTCAATGGAATACGTTAACACGACCTCTATACAAACATATGGATATTCCTACGTTATCCTGCACAGATAATATACCTACAAACATACATATGTAATGTACCATGTAATGTTTGTGTGTTCAATGATAGTTTGAATGTTCTTTTATGATATTTGCGTGTTGCACCCGTGACAATACATATGTAAGAAGATGACTTCTTCTTTTCCGCAAGTGTTTAATACATAAGAAATGTAACTTAATTTGTTAGTGTCCGTAGTTTGGGAGTAATTAAAGGGGCATTCTGTTTGATGATACTAAAGTTGATGGAGCTTGGCGATAAAATGAGGATTTGACTTTACAAACGCTAAAACTTCAAAGTTCAGATAAGAGTTTGGATGTGGATTTAAAGCTAGCAAGGTACTTACAATAGAAACGGCGAAACTACCGAGTAATTAACCATTAAAAAAAAGCTTCTCAAACAACAATTTGAAATCGGTGCAAAACTGTATTTCCCAATCAGTGAGTACAAAATTAGAAGGACACAGCTCATTGAATGTGAAGAGCTCTCCTCTGTTCCTTCATGGGAGTCAATGGAAAATATTTATTGGAACGAAGATCCTTATCGCACGTTGCGGGATGGGGGCAAAATGAAAAAAAAATGTATCAACTTTTTTTAACACTATTTTGCTACAACCCAATATTATCAACTATATTGGGTACTTTTGCTTTGGTTTGTGTCTAGGCTAACATATGTTGGTAAATTTCTTGTTTAATGGGAAGTCTTCTAGGTGGAGCCTGTTACCAATAGTTGGTATATATTGTAGTTGTGAACCCAATAAAAAGTAAATTTATAAAAGCCAAAGTGAAAGAAGTTTAAAAAAGAACATTTTATTCAAAAATTAAATTGTCCGAGCGTTTGGTCGTGTTTATTAATTTATTATACAAGGTGGCGCAAAAGTAATCCTCCTATCAGAAAATGCTATAAATTTTGCGATTGGCCCCTAATGTCAGTTCTGTTTTGACATTTGTGTAGTAAACACATGCGAAATACACGTTAATAAACAATGTTACGCTACACTGCTCCAGAACGCGGAATATTGCAGACTATTTATTTGACCAATAATCGGTCGGTCACTTTGGCACAACGTGAATTTCGTAGCAGATTTCCTGGCCGTCCAACGCCTACTGGTGAAACACTGCGACGTTTAGCCGCGTGCCTCGAAGAGACTGGCACAACACGAGATGCTGCCAGGCGTGGCAGACCCCGGAGTAGCCGTTCTGCAGAGAATATTGCTGCTGTAGCCGAGGATGTCATGGAAGCGCCGTCGACATCGACCAGACGACGTGCCACGCTACAGAGCAATGATCAACGAGTTCTTTTTGCCGCAACTTGATTGGGATTGGAAAACATGGGGTTCCAACAGGACGGTGCAACGGCACACACTGCACGTGCCACAACCGATATGCTGAAGGATGCATTTCCCGGGCGCCTAATCTCCCGTTTTGGCGATTTGCACTGGCCAGCAAGATCGCCTGATTTGACCGCTCCAGACTTCTTTTTGTGGGGCTTTTTGAAGTCGCGCGTTTATGTCAACAAGCCTCAGACTCTTGCAGCTCTTAAAGACAATATCCGTCAAGAATGTGAGGACCTATCGCCGGAAGTTTTGGCCAAAGTGATGGAAAATGCCATAAAAAGGGCTCAAATGACAATCAACTGTGGCGGCGGCCATTTACATGACATCATATTCTCGACTTGATGTAAAAAAAATTAAAAGACCAAATAAAAATAATCCATAAGAAGAATCAAAGTTTTTCATTCTTTTTTAAATTACAGCCAAAAAACATCGGAAGTTTACTTTTGCGCCACCTTGTATTTTTTCGATATTTCGCTATCCTTTGGATAGCATAGTCTGGAAGATATGTTTATTATTAATTAGAAATGAAAAACAATTGACAAACAAAATTTTTTCATGTCATTTGAAAAAAAAACAACAATAACAAAAAATCAAAAAATTAAAGAATTGAAGAAAGTTTCTTGTGTAGAAATAGTTTCTCTAATTTACAGCCAGAAAAATAATTTGGTTGATAAAAATATGTACATAATGGTAAATTCAACAAGTTACATCCGGATATATTAAAAATGTTACCTAGTGACAAATTCAATGATACATCAAACAATTTTCGGTGAAATATTCTACATTTTACTAATTAAATGTCTATAATTCTGTGCTACATTATCCGTATCTGCTTTAATGTCATTCTCTTCGCTATTGGAGTCCTTATTATCTGTAACATTTCTAACATAAAACGACGTTTATAATTATTTTCCCTATTCAAAACTGACGTATCTTGAAAGTTTGGAAAATGGTTTAAGCCTGCACAATGTGATGATAATGCTGTTTTTTGTGTTGAGATGTGTCTATATTTTTGATCTGATTTGTGTCCTGCAATTCTAGTCTTAAGTTTATTTTTAGTTGTTCCTACATATACCATATTGCAACTTTCACTATTAAAGGGTTTTTCAACAGAGACGCTACAAAAGTAAATCGACGCCATATTTTTTCCCCGCTCTTTTGACATTTCTCTTCAGTAAAGTTTGCCATTTCATCATGGAAAGATATACGAGCCAACAACGAGTCGAAATTATTAAAATTTACTACCGAAATTTGGAGTCAGTGGCCTCAACTTTAAGAGCGCTACGTTCGGATTTTCATCGGAAAATCATCTTCAGCGATGAGGCTCATTTCTGGCTGAATGGCTTCGTCAATAAGCAAAATATGCGTTATTGGTCAGACAGCAATCCACACGTAATCCATGAGTCATCATTGCATCCCGAAAAAATTACGGTTTGATGCGGTATATTGGCCGGCGGCGTCATTGGGCCGCAATTCTTCCGTGATGATCAAGACCAGCACATTACTGTGAATGCGAATCGCTACCGTTCAATGAAAACCGAATATTTTTGACCCCAATTGGATAATATGGACTTGGAGGTCATGGGGTTCCAACAGTACGGCGCCACAAGCCACACAGCGAATGCCACAATCGACACATAAATAATATAAGCAAATGAATTTATTGTTATATATGTTTTCTGTCTTATCGGATGGCGTATTCTACGTTAAACTTAATGGCCGTGTCTCGGACACAGCCTGCAGGGACAGTCCGTGGCCGAAGGCCTCGGACAACTGTCTGCTGTAATTTTTATATTTACCAACGGCATTTGATTCAAGTCCGTTTAAACAAAAAAATATTGTGTTCAATTTTTTTAAACTTAATTTAATTTATGTATTTTAATTAATATTTTTATTGAAATAAGCTCTGCGAATGTTGAGAGGGCCGCCCTAATATTAAAAAAGGTTTACCTTATCGAGTCTTCGCATTCGCATTCGAGCGTTGTGTGAAAGCTTTACGCTTTACAATTCAAAATTAATGTTACAACAGCTTTATTGAAGCTTTCGCAAAAAAGCTTTATTACGTTAGCTTGCTGTTCGTTTCACTTTTTACTAGATACATGTTCCTAAGCAATGTTGAGCAACCAAAAACACTCAACCAAACACCACACATATGTTTGAGTGTATGTGTTTAAACAATTTTCATTTGAGAAATTAAAATACTAGAAATATATCAACCAATATGAAATGTATATCAAACGAAAGATAACATATTCATTTGCCTACAAAAGAATTTTAAAAAAATTCATCTAACCGTTTCCTCAAATTCAATGAAATAAAGTTTACAACAATAAAAACCTGACATGACTCCTCATACCGTAAGGTAAGACGTATTCTACGTCAAAAAAAATAAATGGTTTCCCATTACATCCCATGAAGCGACCGGGGAGAACTTCTCACAATCACCGAGCTGTGCACTTTCCAGTTTTCACTCACTGATTGGGACCTACAGTTTTACACCGATTCCGAACGGTAGTTTTGAGAAGCTTTTTCATGGCATAAACTCGATAGTGTCCCCGTCACTATGCGAGGTGACCGCCGCCGAAAGAAATTTGAAGGTGGTCAGACGCTGAACCCAATTTTCGACGGTTTTCAAGCATAAATCGCCCGATACTGCGGCAATTTCACGTTCGATATTCGTACGAAGTTCATCAATAGTCGCTGGCTTTTTGCCATAGACCATAGACTTGACGTAGCCCCACAGGTAATAATCTAACGGCGTCAAATCGCACGACCGAGGCGGCCAATCGACTGGGCCATTTCGTGAGATAACACGTTCACCAAACTTGGTTTCCAATAAATTGATTGTGGCATTCGCTGTGTGGGTTGTGGCGCCGTCCTGTTGGAACCACATGTCCTCCAAGTCCATATTATCCAATTGGGGCCAAAAATATTCGGTTATCATTGAACGGTAGCGATTCGCATTCACAGTAATGTGCCGGTCTTGATCATCACAGAAGAAGTACGGCCCAATGACGACGCCGGCCCATAAACCGCACGAAACCGTAATTTTTTCGGGATGCAACGATGACTCATGGATTACGTGTGGATTACTGTCTGACCAATAACGCATATTTTGCTTATTGACGGAGCCATTCAGCCAGAAATGAGCCTCATCGCTGAAGATGATTTTCCGATGAAAATCCGAATCATTTTCAAGTTGTTGCTCAGCCCAATTCACGAACATACGACGCTTATGGTGGTCAAGCGGCTTCAGTTCTTGCGTCAATTTGATCTTGTAAGGATGTAGGCCAAGTTCTTCTCGCAAAATTCGCCACAATGACGTCACAGAGATGCCCAACGCTTGAGAACGACGTGTGAGAGACACATTTGGGCTTTCTTGAACTGAAGCCTTAGCGGCAGCAATATTCTCGACACTACGGGCACTTCTTTATCTCACTGGCACGGGACCATTTTGTACTGTGCAAATTTTTCCACTAGACGCTCAATTGTTGATCTGGTAGGACGATTATGACGACCATAAATTGGACGTAGCGCTCTTAAAGTTGAGGTCACTGACTCCAAATTTCGGTAGTAAATTTTAATAATTTCGACTAATTGTTGGCCATAATGAAATGGCAAACCTTACTGAAGAGAAATGTCAAAAGAGCGGGAAAAAATATGGCGTCGTTTGCAGTCCCTATCGATTTACTTTTGTAGCGTCTCTGTTGAAAAACCCTTTATATTAACAGAAATGCATAAAATCCAGTATTCACACTCCAAAAAGATGATGATTTTGCCTAATTTGGTAAGTCAAATATATATGAGAACAGATAGGTTGACTAAAATACATAAATAAATAAAGGGTGGGCCATTTGACTTTGGAATTTGAAGTCCCCGTTATTTTGAAGTAGATGACCAATTTGACATTCATAAAGTGACAGATTATTAGCTAGAAGTATTGTATAAATTTACGAAATGGGTCACGCTTGAAAAAAATTTGGAAAATATTAAAAACTTACATCCAAAGTTCTGAGTCTTCAACTCAAACTGTAAGAGGTCTACGTCATAAATTCGATAGAAATAGAATGTCATCAAAGCACTTTGTGGATCAGCTTTTGAAGTGAGTTCGTCAATCAAGGTCCTAATTGGTAAAAATCTATCTCTTGGACGAGCTCGCTCATTGGAAAATATTGCCACTACAGCTGAATGTGCTCGAACAGTCGTCAACATCAACTCGCCACCGTTCGCAGAAATAATAATTTTCGGCACTTCTTTTCCCAGAATTTTGGGCGTTTTTAGGGAAAAATCATATTTTTCGATGAAATTGTTGCATTTGGAGCATGAAAAATCCACTCGTCGTCGAGGAGAAGTCTTTGCATCCACATCGAGTTACTGTTGGGTCCGGTTTATGGTATGGTGGCTTCACAGGATCAATTTCCTTCAAAAATGAGCAAGTAGCCGCCGTAACCGTCAATGGCTATATTTTGTTCCCAAAAGCTGAAGAAAGAATGGAGCTACGTGCCACACAGCCTACGTAACAATCGTTATTTTGTGCAGTGGGTTAGAAAACCGTTCAGCCAAAACTTGGAAGTCCATTTCAACACGTTAGACTATTATCTCGGGTGCACCGTGAAATATAAGTGTTACGCAAATAATTCCGAGTCCTTCGACGTCTTAAATCACGAAATGGAGGCCCAAACAATCGAAAATGTACCGGAACATTGGATAGATAGAATGAGGTACTGTAAGGCAAGTCATGGAAGACATTTGAACGATATTGTGTTCATTCAAAAATATCAAGCAAATGTCTATTAGTATTTTTTTAAAGCGAAATTGAGTTCCAAATTTTACATTAGTTTCCTATCACATCCCATGAAGGCATAGGCTTACACACTCTGATTGGGACGAGTAGTTTTACACCGGTTCCGCGGTTTAACCGAATTCGGTTTCGCCAAAATCGGAATATTCGAAGAAACCGAAAACGGACATTTTTGAAAAACCGGTTTTTGAATACACTATTCATCATCATTCATTCCCATGTCTTGCAATACATTTCCTATACTATTTCTCAATGTAATCAATAGTTTAGCAGTTAAAAAAAAAAAAGAGTTGTGAAAAAAATAGTTTTTTGCTTAAAAAAATCAAATATTTTATTATTAAAGAAACAAGAAACATAAGAAACTGCAAGAGTGTTATGTTAAGTTGTAGTAGTTGAACAAAATGAGACATGGATCATAAAAATCGATGGACGCGTTTCGCTCTTATTCACAATTTAGTGAAGGAATCTCATTTTATCTAGAATTGTATTACTCCATCATATGCAACCTAAATAAAAAAGGATAATTCTTGACAAAATGCGATACAGAAAGAAAATGCAAAAAAAACCAAGTCGGCTGGAGGAATCTTTTTTCATCGTTTTGTACGGCTCCTTACCCCCTGGAGTGTTTGTGATCAACTAAACTCCGTGTTAGAGTGATAGAGAAATCGTTTGATATGTCAAATTTTTCATTAGGTGAGAGAAGATGGAACAGTGTAAACTTAGGAGAACGATTTGCAGACAAAATTTTGGCAGATCTGTTATCTGTTCCATTTTTGATTTTGCCTAAAAAATAATGCGTTTTAATTATTATTTTTAAATGAATTTTGAAATTAAAAAAAATAATTAATTTTAAATTTATCGGACAAACCCAAAGACAACGGCAGTAAAAGCTTTTATTTCGTCACTTTCAATTGGCTGCTTTCTGTATTCTATTTGTATTTTATAACTGTTGTATTTTGTCGTCGGTGGTGCAATGGTTAGTATGCCCGCCTCTTGATCATGAGGTCCTGAGTTCCATCCCGGCTCTGACCACCTTAAAAAAATTTCTTTCGACTGCAGGCACCTCGCATAGTGACGGCGACAGAATTGACTACTTAGCCATGAAAAAGCTTCTCAAAATACCATTCGGATTCGGTGTAAAACTGTAGGTCCCAATCAGTGAGTTTAAAACTTGAAAGCGCATAGCTCACTGGTTGTGAGAAGCTCTCCCCAACTCCTTCATGGAATGTAATGGGAAACCATTTTTTATTATTTTTTTGTACTTTGTCACATTTCAGACAGATGTTTTTGCATTCTCTGAAACTGATAGTGTAAAACGCGAACAGAATGATGGAACGATTTCTGACAAATGACAGAAAGACTCATTCCATTTCTCTCTCAGTGAATCGTTTCGTTTGCACTAATAGTCTAACACAGGCTTATGTAAATAAATAAATGTGGAACTAATCTTCTATTCGTCTTTCAACTTTGGAAAATAATGGTGCGAAAATTGTTGCTAACACGGACGACATTGGAATAGCTATAAGGACAAATATACCAGTATCCTAAGGCACATTCTCCTTGGTAGATTACGAACACGGGTGTCCTATGCACCACTCCAACTAATGCACTGAATGTTATGTTATATTAATTGCCGGTCGACATTATAGGAAGGTTGATTGCTTCCTCGTCTGCCATCAGCTTAAGGTAACTCTCACAATGGGGTATGGTCGCTACGGTACTGGAAGGTACTCCCCACATTCCTGCATTTGAGGAACCACTAATTCCCGAAAGAGGAACCAAAGGAATTCCTGGAACAAAAGAAAGGGGACTGCTGGAACAAAGGAGTTCCTGGAAAAGAGAGGTATGTAAATTTATACAAGGATGGTTCGAAAATGAATGATCAGGTACACTGAAAGAAAAAGCTTCATCAAAGTTATGAACCCCTTCATCAATTTTATAAAACAGTTACTCATTTTCAAACCTACGACACATTTTATTTATTATTATTATTATTATTTATGAAGAACATTTCATCAATCGGTCATCCATATTTCATCAATAGTTTACGTTGATCCAACGACAATGTTACATCAATTTGATGTTTGTTTGTCCTCAAGTTCAAGTAAATTTTTCACCATTTTGATATAAATGTTTCATTAATTTGCTATCCACGTTTTGTCAATTAGATGTAATGATGTCATTAATTTGATGTAAGTTTATCATCAATTTGATGTAAATTGGTCATCATTTCGATGTAAATTGTTTGTGAATGAGTAGCCAAACGCTTTGGTCTATTTTCACCGCAAAAAGTCCATAAGAACAGAGTATATGACCACATGAAAAATACCCATAGCGTGGATAATGTTTTCTGTCCATTTCTCTATTTCCTATTATGTATATATTTTCAATTTTATACGCCTTTTTTCATTTCCTGTTTATTTTTTCAATACTACGTCCATATTTTAAATAGATCCCATGAATTATTTCCAAATTCCAATGATGGAGATTGATGTAAAAAATATCATCAAGCTGAAAATGACGTAAAATCGCACAATCTTCAAATTGAAGATCTTTGTTATTGTATTGATGACATTTGTCATTAGTTCAATGAAAAATCAATTGATGAACATTTATCATCGAGTTTATGTAAAGATTTGCTTTCAGTTGAGGCTACGAAAACTTCTCTATGAAACTATTTTTGTCGTTTTCTCGTGGATACCCTGATCATTGTAGCGTGTGTCCAGCAGGCATTAGGGTCAATGTCTTGTCGGACAGTTGGGCGGTCAACAAGTCCTTGGAATCAGTATTTCTAAAGTATAAATCAGTATAAAACCAAAACAAGTGGATGACTTAGCCATATGTAGAAACTGTTTCATCATGATTTCTCATTTATAATTATTTATTATTTATAATTTGTATCTCTATTTCTGTCAACTTCTAAGGTTAACACAAAAGACTAAATTGGCCTAAGCATTTACTCGTCAATGAACGAGATGCTTGGTGACTTCATCTATCAAATTCCAACTTCTTTCGCTAAAAGGTAATCGTTCCAACAACTCAAGATTACTTTAATGCAAGATAAACTTCGTCTAAGCTTATAGGTGCAGCTCCTATTTAACCAACTAACTAATTTAGATTTATAAAGGACCACTGTTTATTCAGTTATCGCTTTGGAACAGGCAAACGCGCTATTTTTCCATACTTTTGTGTTGCTTTCCACTTTGTCGTCCTTTCATTCATATTTAGTTAGGTTGGGTCTCGTCCAATGTTGGTGGATGATGATGGTGGTGGAGATGTTGTTGTTGTTGTTGTTTTTGTTGGGATGCTACAATGTGTGGCAGCAGTCACTAGGAAAAGAAGAAGATTTATGGCGGATGTTGGAATTTAATGAAATTGCAAAATGAAAATGAAACTCTCACACACAAATACTTTAACATACATACACACAAATGCACGGACACATACACATACACTACACACAAATACAAATACACTAACCAACCATTTCAACCAGTCTTCCACACATTTTACTTTGGCAAACAACAACGACAACACAACAGTGCCACGACAATGGCAAGAAAAAAAAACTAACCATCCAAAGCATCATTGGAACACCAGCTTCAGGACTAGTACGTATGAGACGAGATTTAAGTCACAAGTGAGGAAGTGGCAACAGAACCAAAACAGCAACGGTTTTGGAGTCAACCAGGAAGAAGAAGAAGACGGCTAAGTTGATGCTGGTAAGAGGAAATAAACAACCACACAAATAAGCACAAACACCCAGACCCTCGCACATGGTGGACCTAGTGAACATTTACAGTTACATAAGTGAAGGCACACAAAATGGCGTAAAAAGGACAAGCTGTTGTTTGTTATTGTTGTTGTTGGTATTATATTGCTGCCATACGAAAGGATACTAAACGGTAGTCCAAAAACACCCAACACTTCCACGATTTCATCATCATTATAATGGCTGTTTGCTGTATGGATGTTCACGTTTTGCCATCGTATTCTATCATCATATAAACGGAGTTTAGTGATACCCTTTTGCTGGCTGTTTGTCTTGCAGTTCATACATGTTTGCGTTAGAGTGGCTCGTCAAAATGGGAATGATAATTGTTTTGATTCAGTATAGATCCCGCTGTATGAGTTTTTAAATGGAAGGCGCATGGCTTACTGAGTGTAAAACGATATCCAATAGGCACTCCGGTATCTAAAAGAAACCCGAACTACGCGCTGAAAATAACGGCATCTCTAACATATTTTCCCAAACATATTCTGCAGGAACCATGTATATGTTTGGAACACACTTCAGACATTCACTTGTTTTCAAGTCCCAAATTCACTTGTATTTAAATGTAAACAGTATCATGTTTACTGGCAAACATATATGCTTTTACGTGGAAACATATGTGTTCTGCATCCCACACATCTATATACTCACGTGGAAGCATTCGCGTGTTTCCGTATGCGTACTTCCTCCCAAACATAAAAATATTTATAAACGAATTATTCTTTGATTTCAATTATAATTAATTTTATCACTATAAATCCACATTTATATATAATAATAGAAAAAATTAAAAGATTTAAAACGGCACTTTTTACGTTTACTTGCATTGGATGCATTATTAGTTTTTTCTCATGAAATGAGAATCTGCTGCTCTTTTGCTTCTCCTTTCTTTGTTGTCTCTCACGTTTTGTTCTCAGAAGGTTTCAGATATGCGTTGGTTATCACTATGCGTTGGTACACAAACAATATAAGTATATTCATATACAAATCTAGTTTGAACAAGCCAAGCGTGAATTAATTATTATACTTATTTCACAAATGATCCGCAGTTCCGACTTTCTCAGTAAAGGCTCGGACTGACAAAGGGCTTCATTTTGTTTCCCTTTCCAGTTTCTTTCTCAAAATCGTTTCTCACTTTGGTAGCACATATACATACATACGAAACACATACACAAAAACCAAAGTAATATCACAAGCCATTTAACCGTTCGAGCTTCGCTTATTCTTTTTTCACTGATCAAGCGATTTTGATATCCTCTGTCCGATGAACCATTGGCGACTGAATACATGCAACTAAAACGCAAAACATCAGCCAAAATAAGAAGAATTTCATCTGCAATATAAACGCACATTTAGGAATATTAATGAATCACTCACTGAGAGAATAATGCAAAAATACAGAAACACACTTACAAGATATACACACTCGTTGCCCCTCTTTTAGTCTCTTACTTTCGAGAGAGCATAAACAGTGCAACAAACACGGATGTATTGATATCACAAACACAAATATAAATATATTTTGCAAACACATATGTTATAACATATTAATCATTGTGTTTCAAACATGTAATATTGAATAGCAAACACAATGCGTTTGGGCACAACAATATTATATTTGTGACAAGCTCCAAACACATGTTATATTTGCATCCAAACAACGAAAATCTACAAATTTTTCAGCGTGTGAAGATCTGTGGCTACATCTGATATAGCTATACGATTTGCCAGGAATTCATTTGCAAAACTCTTTTTTGAAAACTATATCTCTATTAAGAGATATATACAATGACCTTAAGCTTGAATAATAAAATAAAAAAGTAAAAATAAACTGTAATAATTTCGACCAAGCCCATCAGCAACAAACATCTCATACTGCTTACATATACACGCTGAAAAATCTGCATTTGTTTAATGTTTGGATGCAAATATAACGTGTTTGTAGCTTGTCGTAAACATAGTATACTTGTGACCAAACACATCGTGTTTGCTATTCAATATTAAATGTTGGAGACACAATGAGTTATAGGTTATAATATATGTTATGTTGAAAACTAAACGGTGACAGACAACAAAGATAGAAAAACCAGCAGATCGTCAATTAATGAAGAGAATGCTTGCAAACATATACATGGTTCCTGCAATATATTGCTACTGCCGTTTTTTAAGCATGTACAGTTGATCATTGAACGAAGAGGGCATAAAGCAGGGGAACCAAAGTCATCGATGACCCAGTCTCGATTCGAAGGGCCAAGTACATAAATCGTACTTTTTGAATAATAAACAAAACAGTGATAGTTTTTTGTCAAAATTTTTTTAAGACAATGACGGAGAGGACGGTTTCACCCTAATTCGGGTACGAGGAATCGCACTGCATTATTAGTTTTTTAAATTTTGGGTTTCATACAATGGTTTTTTAATGTGACTATCAAAATGGATTTTTTTTTTTGGTTTTTCGATTTTGACTCACTTTTGACAGTCACTAACTTCTGTTTGGTTGGCTGTACCGGTAAACTTTCTTCAACAAAGTTGTTCCAAACGTTTTGGGCTTCGACTATAGGGACACAGCTTACCTCTAAACCAAGAATTTTGCGGCTCTTTGATTGAGAACATCGACAGAAAAGAAATCTTACGACTTTCTCTAAGTTTTCGTTAACAAGATCCACGCTGTAAAATACGGGCCCATGTTTACACGTATTGTTTTCACGAATTGAATATCTGCAGCTTTTTTGCTTCTCGTTTTGTTTTTAGCGGTTTTCAACAAACAAAGCCACATTTGGGTCCCAAAAAGATACATTATAGTCTATTAATCATTGTGTCTAGAACATGTTTTATTGAATAGCAAACACAATGTGCTTGGGCACAAGTATTGTATATTTGTGACAAGCAACAAACACACAAACACAACAAAAACAAATTTGTCAGCGTGTATTTTAGAAAATGGTATCGAGCTATAAGCCACTTGTCTATCAAAATACATGACAATTACATTAGATATAGCAAGAGAATTTTGTATTTATATTATAAGGATATCAGAAAGAAATAAGAAAACCGTCTCACTCTAATTTAGCTGACACGAGTATATACGATGTATGTATTTTTCTATAACTAACAACCAGAAATTGTTATTCCTTTCCATCTTTTCCAATTCGCTATACTCACTTTTTTTGTACTTTATGTAGTTTGCTAGGAACTGTTAAGAACTTTTATCCTTAATTTTCTTAATATTGCTTTGCATTGCTTTCGTATTTTATAATAGTATACGTTTGTTGTTTTAAATCTCTTTCTCGACAAAAAAAAATGTCTTAAAGTTGTCACTTTAAGATAACAATTTTCATCAGTTGGAATTGTGGAAAATTAAATGTTTGCAAAAATTTCCAAATGACGAAAATAATGTTAAGAATTATGAATTACTTGATTTTATTTATTCAAGGCCAATACCATTCTATATCTCTATTTTAATTATTAAAAAAATACAATATTTCAATACAAAGTTTACATAAAAGGGTCACGAAGAACATAGGGCGTCTGACCTTTCAGTAATGATTGAAATTTAAACCGATCCTAGGGCTGAGGCTGCCAACAACCTCTAGACAGGTAAACCTCTGTATTTGGGGGGTGTATTTTTTATCGACATACCAGTCTAGATCCGTAGTGCTTAGTAAACAGAACGGGCACCTCGAGCAGAATGTGGCTCTTCACCACGCAATACGGCAGCACTTATTTTTAAAAAAAATCGCTAACACGTATGTTTGTTTTATCGATTTTTTATTTGGAAAATTTTAGTTTAACGGATTTTTATGAAAGGCATCCACTGGTTAAAGACTCCTATGGAGGTACACATTTTAGAAGTTTTGCGTTTGGACGCACCGTTTTCGAATTATAGCTATTTTTATTTTAGCGATTTTCTCATTTTGGCGATTTTTTTTTTTAAAAGTCGTCCATACGAATTGGACCACTTTATGAAAACCCCTTAGAAACCCGAACAAATTTGATATTTTTCGATTGAACGCTTCGTTTTCGAAATATAGGCATAAAGGCGTTTTAGCGATTTTTTATTCGAAAAATGTTAGTTTTACCGATTTGTTTTAAAAAAAGTGATGCCGTAATAAAGACATCCATTGGTGACAGCGTCGTACGTACAACCGAATCAATTTTTACATTTGTCGTTGACAAATAGAATATTCACCACAACCGGATAATTTGATTACCAGAATTAAAACTCAATTTTATTTCTTGTTGCTTCGACTAAATATTTTAGTACTTGTAACTAAAACTGAATTACAAATCAATAGATACACGCTGAAAAATCTGTCTTTTTTTGTTGTTTGGATGCAAATATAACATGTGTTAGGAGCTTGTCGCAAATATAATATACTTGTGCCCAAAAGCATTGTGTTTGCTATTCAATATTACATGTTTAATATGTTATAACCTATGTGTTTGCGACCAAATATATCTGTGTTTTTTGATACAAATACAGCCGTGTTTGTTGCACTGTTTATGAACTCTCGAGAGCAAGAGAATAAAGGAGGGACAACGACAGAGTCTATCATGTAAGTGGCTATCGGTATTTTTACATTACTCTCTCAGTCAGTTATTCATAAATATTCCTGAATGTGCGTGTAAATTATAGATGAAGTCAGTGTTTCTTAGTTTGTCTGATGTATTGCGTTTTAATTTCACGTATTCAGTCATCAATGGTTCATCGGACAGTGGATAATAAAAGCGCTTGATCAGTGGATAAAGTATAAACAAACACTCGGACGGCTAAATGGTTTGTGATGTTGCTTTGGTTTTTGTGTATGTGTTTCGCATATATTTATGTGTGCTATCAAAGTGAGAAACAATTTTGTGGAAAGAAACTGGAGGGGGCAATAACGTGAATCACTTTTTCTGTCCGAGCCTCCACTGAAAAAATCGGAATGGCGGAGCATTTGTGAAATGTAGAAAAAGAAAACACAAGTAATTAACACACGCTTGGCTTGCATGAACTAGATTTGTATATAAATATATTGTTTGTGTACGAACGCATAGTGATAACCAAGGCATAGTTGAAACCTTCTGAAAACAAAAACGTGAGAGACAACAATGAAAGGATAATTTTAAATATTTAAATTTTTTGTATAATTATTTATAAATGTGGATATATATTGATAAAATTAATTATAATAAATAAAGAAAGAAAGTTTGTAAATAGTGTTATGTTTGGTAGAAAATATGCATATGTTCCCACGTAAGTATATGGAGGTCTGGGGGAAACACACGAATGCTTCCACGTAAGTATATGGCTGTTTGGGATGAAGCACGCATATGCTTCCACGTAAAAGCATTCATATTTGTCTGCAAACAAGCTAATATTTGCATTTAAATACACCTGAGTTTGGGACTTGAAAACATATAAATGTTTGAAGTGTGTTCCAAACATGTGCATGCTGCCTGCAGAATATGTTTGGGAGAATATGCTACAGAGGCCGTTTTTTTTAGCGTGTATGGAGTTTGGTGATACTGAACATAATTCTTGATAATCACAACTGAATAATGTGATAGTCCAGGGAACAGCCAAATTTTAGTTTGCTGTAATTTTAATTGTAGTAGTAATTTAGTTAGTAATTTTATATTTAGTATTTTATTCTCAGTGTGTATCTTCCGAAAGGGCCGTATTTATTTGAAAATATCCACCAAACACTTGTGTGGGAAGTACAAGAATGGGCAAGACGAAGTTGTTCATTTGTAATTACACAATAGGTTGTGGTTTGCGAGAGAGACCTCGTGTCAGCCTACCGGCAAGCCACCCAACTTTTATATGGGATGTAGAAAAATGAGCTTGGCACAGTATTCCATTTAAAATTACAAAGTAGGTTTTGCCAAAACATCGCCAAATTTCATTAGATTGGTTGTCGTTTACGAAATATATCGTATCAATCAACCGGAGAGCCGCCCAACTTTTGTGTGTGTTTTGAGAAACATTTGACTAAATATTATAAGGGGCGTTTTTTTTCGTAACTTCTACACGTTAACTCATACAAATAAAAAAGTGTTACCAAGTGTTACC
The DNA here is from genome assembly GCA_963931995.1 of Phaonia tiefii. Lineage (NCBI taxonomy): Eukaryota > Metazoa > Arthropoda > Insecta > Diptera > Muscidae > Phaonia > Phaonia tiefii. The sequence goes on along the minus strand of OZ008367.1, from coordinate 61,673,980 downwards.
AAGTTCGACTTTGTTGTATGGAAAATATAAAATGTATGTCATTTCATTTCTTATATTTCCACGACGTTTCGAAAATTATGATGTAAATATAAGGGGTAGAACAAAATATTTAAAAAGTTGTATAAAATATTATTGGTTTTTTCTTCTTCAATAATAAGGATTCCAAGGCAATACTGGAGACCAAACAACTAAAGCAAAACTAAACGGAAGTACAGTGAAGAAGGAAGCCTGTACCTTACCATAACTCGACAACGTTCACAAGAACACCTTCGGCTCTGTCTACTTGCAATGTATTTTTTTGGTACACTTTGTGTACTTTTTGGTACACATTTGAGGACCTTTATGGAGTTGTTTATGCAGTTGATTCGGTTGATGCCAACAAAACTCATTTGAATTGGCAATTCCCCACTTTGAAAGTGTTTGAAAAACATCGCAAGCAAAACATGTTTACATTGCATTTTGCTTTGATCTGAACATTCTGCCCTAGTACGATTTTCGTCGTCGTCAATTACCTCGTTTATACGGCACTAAAAACGGCTTCCAATGAAAGCGCTGTGGTTCGATACGCACGTATAAACACATGCCATAACCGTATCTAAAAAATTAAGCGTAGCGACGAGAATCGAGATTTCAATTCGACTTGACGAATGCCAAACCGTAGTGAGTGTCCGTATAAACGCCTTCTTTGCCAATACGCTGGTTAAAAAAGTATCGGCAAATTACTCTGCATGGCCAATATTGTTCTATGCGAAGTATTTTCACCGTCGAAGTGCTCCAATTCATGCTGATGGTCATTAAGATACTGCGAAAAGATATATCTTCGCTGTTTTCGCAGTCGCTCAATTAAAAGTAATAAAAATTGACTCAATTGGCTCATGCGTGTACCACAAATATTTAATGACTGATAATAAAAATGTCAACAAATAATCAGCTGTTTTCGATTCGTCTTCAAAGTGTGATCACACAGAGTTGTTTTCGTTGTAACTACAAACGGACGCGTTTTATGTGTATCGAACCACAGCGCTTTCATTGGAAGCCGTTTTTAGTGCCGTATAAACGAGGTACTTGTGTCAATATTGACTTCCATAATAACTTGATATTTCCGTGCTGTCTTAAGAAGACATCGAGTGTTTATCGACGTCACGAAAAAAAGCATTTGAAATTCGTAAATCATCCATTTTTTATTAAATGTGGTTCAATTATTGAAGTTTTGTAAAAGCAGAAAAATTTCTCAAAAATATGGAGTCCGACTTGGATGTTATTAACTACACTTAACCTACATGCGTCAAGGGCCTTACAAAATGAGGATATCATGTTTCCCCAACCTCGTCGATATTTAGGCTTTCTCCTCCAGTTGGTAACACCAAGCTCTCGCAGGCAATATTCCACCAAGTCTTTCCAGAGAAGTCTTGGTCGTCCTTTTTTTCGATGTCCTGTGAATACATATTCGAATACCTTTCGCTCTTGTTCATTCTGGTCCATTCTACTGACATGGCCTATCCAGAGTAAACGCGCTATTTTTATACGCATAACTACGTCGATATCGGGACATCCGTCGATAATGGCCGTTTGCTATTATAAGGTCATATATTTTTCTGAGCATTTTTCGCTCGAAGACCCACAGTGATGTTTGATCAGCATACGATATGACCCAAGATTCTGCGCCATCAAGCGAGACAGGTTGTATGAGAGTCTGAAGTGCTTCCTTAGCCCGAAATAACACCGGTTTGCAAGCAAAAGTCTACGTTTGATTATTTAACTATAATATTCTTATAAAGGGTGATTCATTTATATTGGGTTGGCAAGGAAGTAACTTCGCGTTTGCTATTTTTGAAATCATTTTGCTCAGCTGACAAAATTCTTTGTTATACAGTTACACAGCTCACATTTCAAGCTAAAATTTGTGATATAAAACATAAATAAATGGTCTCCCATTACATACCATGAAGGAATTGAGGAGAACTGCTCACAGCCAGTGCGCTGTTAGCTTTCAAGTTTTATACTCACTGATTGGGGCCTACAGTGTTTACATCTGTTCCGAAAGATATTTTGAGAAGTTTTTTCATGGCAAAATACTCGATAGTATCGCCGTCACTATGCGAGGTGACCGCCGCCGAATGAAATTTAGGGTGGTCGGAGCCGAGATCGAACCTCATGTACAAAAGGAGCACACACTAACCATTGCTCCACCGACGTCCATAAATTTTTGATATGTTACATTATTTTCAATGGTCAGTTTTCATTTAAATCATGTTATGAATACGGATGATCAAAATGAGCATTATCGTCATATTTTGCTCATTTATTTCAGAAAAGTCAAAAGCCGCGGAAGCACCACTGGGATATTCGTGAAGGAATGCACATGCCAAAGCAGGTTCAAAAAATTTCGTTGTGGAAATTTCACGATCACAAATTGTCACAGGAGCTTTAATCCCAATGAGGTTAATGAGGACGAAATCAAAGCCGTTTTTGAGTCTGGCCGACATGTTTCTGTTCAAGAAGCTGAAGATGTCGCACACTACCATTACATCTATTTGAGACGGCTCGGACTTCTCGAAAATCTTGATATTTAGGTTTCACGTGGCTTAAGGAAAAATTATCCATTTTTGATACGCATTGGCACTGGAGATGACAAATTGATTCAACCGAAAGAGGTCCTGCTCTAAGCACGATGAACGCGCTCACATTTTATCAAAGGGTGAACTGCACCAAGAGAAGGTTATGTGTTGGGATCGTAAGGAAGTAATTTGTTTTGAACTGCTTCCAAACTATAAATTCTGACGTCTATTGTCAGAAATTGACGAACCTTGATGGGGTACTGAAAGAAACACGACCTGAATTGGTAAATCGCTAAGGATTGGTTTTCTATCACGACAGCACTAGGCCTCACACATCTATGTCGGCTCGGAAAAAATTTTTGTAGCTTAGATGGGAAGTGATGCCATATAGTCCTGATCTGGCACTTTCGTATTTTCATTTATTCCGAAGTCTGCAAAACTTTTTGAATTGGAAATCATTCAATTCAGAACAGGACCTACAAACCGAGTTGTTCGAGTATATTTGTTGGTCTAAGCATCTGGGAAAACAAAATGGCACCTACATTATAGATTAGAATTAAATATTTTAATATTTTAATAAAAGAATCTATATATATATTACGCTAAGGTATTTATAGTGTAATTATTGTAACCGCTTCTCCTCCTAAACTAAAGGTCGCACAGTCAAGTGCGATACACCGTTGGAAAGGTACTGGTCTGAAGGGGTGCACTAAGCATTAAAATTTAGCAAAAGTTAATTCCAACAGTGATTTAAACCGGATTTAATTAATCCTTAATCCCTCCATCTACCGGCGGTAGTGGCATCATTTGAACTGGTGAATTTACATTGGTGGTGAAATTTTATTTAATTTGCTTGCTTTTTTAAATACATCTTTTAATTAAGTCTCTTTTTTGGCAGGACGAAGTCTGCCGGGTTTGCTAGTTTTTAATATTTTAATAAAGAACAAAAAAAACGAAATTACTTTCTTTCTCATACATTAACTATTAGCAATCGGTCAGAAAATTCAAATTCAAAAACGTAACCGACACTAGCCCGGTCATCAAAAAATCTATACCGCAGAAAAATTCAACTCTGTGATATAGTAAAAACTCACCTCAAAGCACTGCAACAATGAGAGTACGTAAGAGGAAAAGAAGAATATGGTGGAAAAAACCCGTCTATTCTTGTGTTGGAATTATAGACCTTTCAGTGTGTGTTGATTCTTAGGGATCTTCGATCGCGCGTTTCACAGTGGGCAGATATTAAAAATGTGGTAATAATATAATATTAGAACTTCTAAACTATAGGTCCGATTGTTTCATAATGGACCAAGTATTTATAGGGGAGGAGTCCAGCTTTTTAGAGGCACCTTGTGCCAACGTACGTTTTGATACAAGGTGTCATAATATACCACCTTAGTGATCAAGCTTTCATGGAATGCAACTTCTTAACTTTTAGTTTGATTTAAAGGCTCTTTATTTTTGAGATTCTAATGAGCCGCACAAACAAAAAGCTTGCAGAGTCAGGTGTCGTGTCTCTAAGCGATACAAAGATATGTGGAATCAAAAGTTTAAAACGTAAACTTTTGCACTGACTTTGTTTAGTTTTTGATAACAACTTGGTCGTTTTTGGGCCAAAGTTTAGTTATAAACACACAGCTACATTGGCAAGACTTCAGCCAAATGTTAGTTCAAAACATTTTTAAATTATTTAATACCGGTTGGTAATGACAACTTCTCAAATTTAAAATTTTTTAAAACTGAAAAAAAAATTGTTAGAAAAAATTGTCATTCTTTCAATAGTTTATAATATTTTTTGAAATAAATAAATAACATGATGTAGTTTTTGTTTTGAAACAAGTTGTTGGACATTCACCACACAGTCAGGACTGGCAGAAAATTAATGATTTTTTAACAAAATTTTAAGTTTGGGATGTTTGTTTGTATACTTTTTTAAGTAATAATTGTGAACTAAAATGTTGCCAAACAAATTCTGATCCTACACATTAATCTTGGTCAGGAAAGCTCAATTTCTAAACTAAACTCGAATTTTTCTGAACGATTTTTTTGGGAGGAAATCTTGGTCAGGAAAGCTCTTTTTCTAAAATAAACTCGAATTTTTCTGAACGATTTTTTTGGGAGGAAAAGTCTCATACTTCGCTCATTATTTCTCAAATAATTTTAATAGCATTAAATTAAACATACATTGGGCTCTAATGTTAACAAGATAATTAATGAAACAGGGCACTGGTCCATATTTTGTTAACCGTAACTGTATACTTGAAAAATTAACGACTTTGCTACGCCCATTAAGGTATCTCCCATGTAAGAGATGCGCATTGCATTTGGCAAAATATTATATAGTACCAAGTTTAATAGCAGATGTTTTGTTTTTCGAGATTCAATAGTTGATTGACGTTTGACGAAATATAACTTAATACCAAAGTTCATTCAGATTGGCAGTGCTTTGCGGGAGGTTATCATATTGACCAACATACCAGGTAGGATACAGAATCTGCAAATTCAGGCCGAAATGTTGATGTTGCGTGCGTTACCTAGACTTGATGTAATTCCGCAGGTAGACATATAATACATAGTTAGAATATTAAATGTAAATGCCCAAAGTTGGACGACTCGACTCCAGCAATTTGAAAATTCACGACTTAGCTCCGACTCCAGAATTATGAAAATACACCACTACACTCCGCGGTATCATTTTTTGAGGTATAATTTTCATTAACAACAAAATAATTTGAACTACACAACACACAAATATTAACTTTGTTTTCGAAGACATATTTTTGCAAATTAAACAACAGTTGATCCTCTATTCAAACTAATATAAAATGAATTCACTTTCCAAAATAAAGTGCCCATATTCTCGAGATGAAAAAAAAATTGTAAATTTGATTTTTATTTGTATTTTATTTATAATTGCACTTCCGTTTTCTATATGCAAGTATAATTTAGATGTGATATGGACCGTTTTTAATGATATCAATAAAATAACAAGTGAAACTTTTCCTCGAAAAATTATAATTTTGTTAAAAGATCGACCATTTTCTGCCAAGGCTGGCTGTAGGCAGAGTGTCCATAATCTTTTTAAATTACAACTAATACCTTTCCTAAGGTCTTTGCTAACCAATTTTATTTCCTTTTCACAAAATATTTAAGAAACTACTGACAGAAAGATGGTACCGTTTCTAACAAATTCCCTTTTTTTCAGTTTGAAAAACATTTTAACTTTGAGAAGTTTTTGTTGCGGAACGGTTTGAAAGGATTTCAAAATTTGTTAAACTTATAATTGGTGCAGTCCTGCCAGTGCAGTACTTTGACTCAAAATGACCAATTTGAATTTAAAAAGCAAAAAATCTGGTTACAAGTTTAGAAGAACATGACCAACATTCTGACATCCGGTAGCAAAACGTACGTTGAAACAGGGTGCCTCTAGATGAAATATTCTGAAAGCCTGAGTAATCCCCCACAAATACCCGGCACATTCTATAATAATCTGGCAATTAGTTTAAAATTTCTGATATTATTACCACTTATTTGCAATTGACCCCACTGTGCGTGTGGAAGAATACTAATGGAAATAAGAGGCAAACTTCTTTGAGATTCAGGTGATAAAATGTTGTTTCTGTATAAAAGGGCCAAGTTTATTTGCTAAATATATTAAAAACAACACTCAACTTGAACTTAACGATTTGCATTTAAGTGTGTCTAATGTCGGAATTTGATCCTAATTAACTTACTTAATATCTTACTCTTACTTTTTACGAACATTGGTTTGGGATATATTTTGTAATATTGGTATGAAAGCAAAGCAAGTGGTTCACGTAAACACCCTATTTTAATTTTGTGGGTAATTTTTTCGTGATTGCCGTGATTCACGCGTGAATGTAAGTACGTGAGTACCGAAAAAATTTTCGTGCGTGAGCGTGCGTGATTGACCGTCTTCCTTTCGTGAGCGTGAGTCAAAACTTACTCACGTGCCCATCTCTACACTCAACTCGAAGTCCCTAAGAATGCCGTCAACCACTAAATGCCACAGCAGACGGGGGTAACACTCCACCCTGCGGCGTGCTCCTTGTAATCAGCTTCCGAACTGAACCTGTTTGCTAAGGAGCAACAAGGACGTAGGAGATGATCGGGGCATGTATTTTTATTTGAACTCAAATTGTGTACAAAACAAAACTAAAATGTCTTGCCAACTTATTTCATAAAAAATTATCTTGTCTTGCTTTATTTAAACATGAAAACATTGACAAATTTGATCTTCCTGTAGTTTTTAAAACCGTTCAGAATTCGTATAGATGTGAAGGTCCCAATCAATGATTCTAAAAATTTCCAGGGTACAGAGCAGTGAATGTGAGACATGACGTATGTCTCTCCTTCATGTGATGAAATGAGAAAATAAGATTTGGTTTAATTCTGGCGACTTTTTGGGCCATCAGACTTCAGTTTTGCATAAAATTGTATTCGGTTTATCTTAAATTCTTTCTAAAATATTTTGCAACTTTCAAACGAAACCAGCGCACAGTGATAGATTTTGAACATTTAGCTGGAATTAATTCCCTGCGACGATACAAAAAAAGTAGATTGCTGTTAATCTAAGGCAGGCAATACACTATTTCACGATTACGGGAAAACATTGCCCAAATGTATGAAATGCGCAATGTGCAATCGCAAAATCTTGCGCATTCCATACATTCAGGCAACGTTTTCATGAAATCATGCAACAGTGTATCGCGTGCTTATGTATTCCTATTTTAAAAGAATTAACACCTTTTTTCCGTCAATATTTATTATTTATAGAATATATGTTTTAGTTTGATTGGCAATATCCTTGTCAGCGCCTCGTAACTGCCACTTCTTTATTGGTATTCTATACGCAGTGTGAAGGATGCACTCAAAAAATCTAATCCAACAGTTTAGCGTGGATAGACCGTATCAAATGATCGATGTTTAAGGATGTGTAAATCGTTCATCATTTTTGGAGACGCTTTACAGATGCCACATATTTGCGATGAAGACCCTGCAATAACACCAAATATTTTACCGTCGATCATTGTCAAATGGAAGAGATGTTGAATTTCTAATTTTCCTATTGTTGTTAGTGAAATCTTAAGAATTTCTTCATTTATTTTTTTCACTTCAGCACTAATTACACTAGTCAACAGTCAAAATGTACTCCGGATGCCATAATTTTTTCTGTGTAGATTACCTTGACATGAGCTCGAAAAACGCAATAAGAATTTTTTTTTCGTTTGGTTTTTTTTTTAAATTTTAAAAATTTTTTTTTGGTTAATTTGTTTTTGTATGAAAAATTGTTTCAGCAACTAACAAATCTCGTCAAAATATATACTAAATGGATGGTAGTAGACCCCAAAACATAAATAATGTGCGTCTTCATTCATCGGCTAGCTACAGCGGTCGTAATCGGTTGCTGAATCAGGAATTTTACAAAATTTTACCGAAAATTTACAAGTGAAAGCCCCTTAAAGCATTTTAAAAAATATTAATTCACAGAGTGCATTTTTTTTTGTATTTTATACGCAATGTGGCAGGTTTTAGAAATCAAACAAGCTACTTTTTAAGAAAATCCATCAATTAATAATGAAGTTGTGAATTTTTTCGCCAAAGCCCTCAGAATCTACTTTTTAGTTCGAACATTGCATTTTACCTTTGAAATTATCTCACTAGGCAACCAAATGAAAAAATTTCATGTACTTCTAGTGAAGTATTTTTTTCTGTGTAGATAACCTTCAGATGAGCTCGAAAAATACAACAAAAACTTTGTCTATGGTAAGGTTTTTTCTTTTTTATTACAAAAAAAATTAAAATTTGTTGGGTGACAAAAATATATGACTTTAAATTAAAAAAACAATTCGATATATGTACAAGAAATTATCCTAAGGATATCAACATTAATTAATTATAAAAAAGTTTTAAAAAAAATATCTAAACACAAAAATAAAAAGCTTGAAATTAAAAATAATTATGTGCTTTTGTCTTTCTTTTATATTGTTGTGGGTCTGTTTCTCTTATCAGGAAGCAGATATAGTCCCCCATCATAGCTTCGTTCCAAAATCCTTGGTATCGGTGCTCTATTTCTTTCATTTGCTGATGAAAACGCTCGCCATGCTCGTCACTCACATCGCCCAGGTTGTCCGGAAAGAAGTCCAAGTGCGAGTGTAGAAAATGTATCTTAAGCGACATATTTGCTCCAATTTTTTTATAATTTTGGAATAGTTGTTCGACGATCTCTCTGTAATTTGAGCTTTTGTTGTTTCCAAGAAATCCGGAAACAATTTGCCGAAACGAGTTCCAAGCTGCAGCTTCATTTGGTGATAAAATGTGCTCAAACTGTTGCTCTTGCAACAACTTAATATTAATTAATTAATGTTTGCCGACGAAAGGTGAGGAAAAATGGTTTTTAAATAGGCGAACGCTTCACCATCTCTGTTGAGAGCTTTCACGAAGTTTTTTATGAGTCCGAGCTTTATGTGAAGAGGTGGGAGAAAAACATTTTCGTTTTTAATGAGTGGTGTATATTTCACGTTGTCGCTGCCGGGAATGAATTTCTGTCCAACTCCTCCTGGTGTAATGATGTTGATGATCGCGGCTGTCCCAAAGGCAGAGAAAACAACAGTACTTTGTGAATCCACCTTGTAATCCACAAAGGATACCGATAACCTTAAGGTCGGCACAAACTTTCCAATCGTGCCTCTTATAGTTACGGCACTTTAGTAGATTGTCCATGACTTCGTATGTTTCCTTGGTGTCAACGGCATGAGCAATTGGAATCGAAGGTTTCTTGTTGCTGTTGTGCAGTAAAATTGCTTTAAGGCTCTGCTTGTTGCTGTCGATGAAAAGACGCCACTCTCCTGGATCGTAAGAGTACCCGAGTTCACCAAATAATCCGCGAATGTCCTTACAAAAACAGATGTTGCCTTTTTTTGTGTAGTACCTTGCGTATGGTTCATGACGCTTCCTGTAGATTGTTGTCACCACACCAGGAGCCAAGAAACCGAACTGTTTAATGCGCGATGCATGCAACTCTGCATCTTCCTTGGAGAGTTTCAGTTCTCTAACCCAATCGTTCAGTTCTGCTTGCGAACATAAACGTTGACCTCCATGCAATGTATATGTTGACTCGCATTCTGATGTGGTTTCTACTGTCTCCGGTTCTGATGTTGGATCTATCGCCTCATTATTAGATGCCCATCTTGAAACGGACGGTTGCGGGTCCACTGCTTCTTCGGAAAATGGCACTGGAAAAGTCACTGTTGAAACAGCAGCGTAAGTCCATCGTATATTTTTTCCCACGCCGGTTTTTTGCTAAGACAGAAGTAGCAATCTGTTACATGGCAAAGCGGTTCTCTCCAAAGCATTGGCATGATGATTCTCGGCTGTCGTCTGAAAGAATTTCAATAATAAGTTATATATGTTCTTGAATTTCGTAATCTACACTTACCTTGAGTCAGCTAGCTGTACGTAGCACCTTGGACATAGAGCACTTGGTGTCCACCGCTCATCTATGTTTGAGACCTGTAAATTGAAGCCCTCTTCAAATGAATCTCTCAATTTAGGTGAAAAACAACGCTTGTTTTTTTCAGAAACGTATTCTCCGCACATGTAACAAAAATTACTTGGATTGGTATTGCATTCAAATCCTCGCGAACGTTTCCTCATTTTGAGGTTACTTGCGAAAGTAAGTGATATTTGGCAATGTTCATCCTTAAATACCTAAAATACCTAAAATAAAATCAGGCACAACAGGTAGTGGTTAAGGTAGTTGCAGAGGTAGCAGAGTGACCAACAAAACGCATTGTTGCGTAGTGACATTACTACCTTCCGTTATTATTTTGTAAACATACCCAAGTGCAATATCTATAAGTGATACATACCAGCACAGGTGCGCATACATTGAGCCATCCCTCACTGCGATTGTTGCATTTTTCAAGCTCATCTGAAGGTTATCTACACAGAAAAAAATACTTCATAAGAAGTACATGACATTTTTTCATTTGGTTGACTAGTGAGATAATTTCAAAGGTAAAATGCAATGTTCGATTCTGAGGGCTTTAGCGAAAAAATTCACAACTTCATTATTAATTGATGGATTTTCTTAAAAAGTAGCTTGTTTGATTTCTAAAACCTGCTACATTGCGTATAAAATACAAAAAAAAATGCACTCTGTGAATTAATATTTTTTTAAAATGCTTTAAGGGGCTTTCACTTGTAAATTTTCGGTAAAATTTTGTAAAATTCCTGATTCAACAACCGATTACGACCGCTGTAGCTAGCCGATGAATGAAGACGCACATTATTTATGTTTTGGGGTCTACTACCATCCATTTAGTATATATTTTGACGAGATTTGTTAGTTGCTGAAACAATTTTTCATACAAAAACAAATTAACCAAAAAAAAAATTTTAAAATTTAAAAAAAAAACCAAACGTAAAAAAAAATTTTATTGCGTTTTTCGAGCTCATGTCAAGGTTATCTACACAGAAAAAATTATCGCATCCGGAGTACATGAAATTTTTTTCATTTTGTTGAGTAGTGTTAGTGAAGAAGTCTCCTTTTGAAACATTAATTTTAAGGGTCGACAGTAGCGCGTTGAAGATGGGCGTGGATTCTGCCACACTATTGAATCCTCCATTACTATTTGTAGAGGAACAAGGCAAATGGCAAACAAATGTTCATCAAAACAACTCGCATCAATTTCGCTATAACCCTGCCTGCAAGTCGCGTTACCACTACTTCCATCACAGTCCCATTTATAAACTGCAGTCAAAAGCTTTTCATTACTCGTTTCCCATAAGTTATTCTGCGATTCTATGATCCTCATAATTGTATGATCAATTAAATTTTGCAAGGGTACCTCCCCCGATGTGTTTGATATTTCAACGCCTAATGGGTAACATTTCGATTTTGCAGACACCAAAACATCGTACGTGGGATAAATATTAGCATTACGTTTCTTACCACCTTCTTGCATTAAAATATATGAGTGCCTTGTAAAACGTCCGTTAATGTACAACGCCAAAGCTTCTTCTGGTGTATATTTCATAGGAAGCTTGCAGGCTGGCTCAAAAGATTTCTTTATTTTGTTCGCAACCTCATCTGTTCCGGATTGCAATTTTGAAATAACTGATGACGCATTTCTTTTGCCTTCTTTGTATAAGCTTTTGCGTGCAGCCCCCATGAGTTACTCTGATGACGCTGGGTTGGCTAGTGGGGTAATCTTTTTTTGTTGTGTTGATGGAAGACATGTACTAAATGCTTTAACAGGTCGTCCATCGCCAGTAGTTTTGAATATTGGGATGCTTCCATCTAGCCATTTCCCATATTTCTTGTTAAAACCTTTCAATGACCTACCGGTACTTCTCCATTTAACATTTATATCGTATGAAATCCGTTTCGAAATGCCTTTTAATTTATTGCAGAGATTTTTATTTGACGAATCGTTGTTTAAAGTAGTATTCAAAACATGCACCATGTAGCCATACACTTCATGCGAAGTGTCTTTTCACTGCGCCAAACAAAAAAAAGCTCGCGCCTGGAAATAATCATTGTGCCTGAAAGTAAAATTAAGCCAAAGCCGCTAATATCCGCAGTCAATTTTTGGTTTTTTAGAATAAGAATTGATGTTACAAACACACAAAACACAAATTTTAATCAGACTCTACGGGACTCTATGAGTTTTACTCCAAACAAACTACAAAACACATTTATTTTGTCAGTACTAAATGTTATCACAAAGCTTAAACTTTTTTATTATAATACTTCAGCTTTAACACAAAAACATGTTTCTAACATAGATACATACATACCTATTAGCTGCGAATATATCCAAATATCACTTTAAAACAATCCCTTTATATTTTAATTTATTTTTGTAACTTTGTACTGAAAAGGCACCAAAAATTTTTAATTAGCTCATACGAGCACGTGGTATGTTTGACAGCTTATAACTCAACGAATAAGAGAAACAAACCAAAAGTGAAAACGCAGTTAAGCACAGTGGGGAATTAGCTATCAAGTTCAATACAAATATTGACCACTTCTTGACTTTTGAAATTTGAATTAATTCCAGCTAAATATGCAAAATCTATCACTGTGCAGCGTCGACAACGTTTGTGATGTCCTGTCTAATTTATAATTCAATAATGTGTATGACTAAGAAATGATTCCAAACTAAATTACTTGCAATACATTTGTTAATGATGATGGCTTTTTTTGGACATACCTACTCGTACCTCCACAATAAACTCACAATAATTTGCATTTTATTAAATTTGTCATTTGACTTCACTCCGCCAACAAAACGGCCAAACTCCAGCACCATCCAATGTGCTTCGTCATCAAAAAGCCATTAAATTTACGCCAAAAAAAATAAATAAAAGTGAAGTTCTATAGGGTGAGGAGGTCCGCGATCGACATGAAGTAACAGTTTTCTATTGAACTATAATTTATGAAGATTGTAATTTAAAGTACATTTGTCGCCACAAGTGAAAATAACAATTTTGTCACTTAACAGAGCTAAATGCAGTGATAGCAACAACGTTAACGACAACGGTGGCAGCAGCCGCCCAGAGATAAAATGCCAAGCGACCACACAAATATACACACACACAGTACATGCATCTAAATGAAGCTCCCGTACACCACCAAAGGAGAGGACGACCAACCAAACACTTGTAACCACAATTTGATTGTGGCCCAGTGCTGTTGGTGGTGGCGGTGTGCGTTGGCAACCAGTGGAGGAGTCACTCAATACAGTCACACTTGGCTAAAATGTAAAACCAAATAAAATCACTAGGAGCTTTCACCTTGTCAATGAGGAGCACCGATGGACGGACAGACAATGTGCCGGCACATGTGAATGTTGCAAATGCCAAACATACAAATGGAAAGTATTTAACGATGGTCGAAATACACAAATATTTTACACAAATAATAATAATGCAGTTGCAGCAGTTACATTAGAAAGGGTAAACAGTTTGGAATCACTAAATAGTGAGGGTGAGATATTGGAGTCAGTCAAACCGATTGATAATTATTAATTATTTATTTAAAACAAATAAATGGTTTCCCACTACATTCCATGAATTAATAGGGGAGAACTTCTCACAACCAGTGAGCTGTGCGCTTTCTAGTTTTATACTCACCGATTCCGAACGGCTTTTTCATGGCTAAATACTCGAACGAAGGATGGTCAGCGCAGGGATTGAACCCAGCATCTCATGTACAAGAGGCGCGCACACTACCCATTGCAACTCCGACGGCCACTCATAGAGTAAGATATAAAGAGTGTGCATGTGTGTTTCAGTTCCAACAAGTTCTCGTCGAAAGTTCCTGGGCTAACGACAGTATTGATACGGTTTTTTGATGAGTTAACATCTATAGGCACGGAGAGGGCAATCTATCAAAGTGAACATATGCGAACAACACACACCGTTAGCATCACATACGTGGTTGTTGTACAACAATAGTCTCTGCCTGAAAATAAGTATGATATAGCGGCAGCGAACAAACAAGCAGGTCATCGTCGCCAAAGAGTATTGAATAGTATAGACAACTCATGGAACGAAGTGTATGACTCAAAAGCACATTGGCGACATCTGGCGAAAGCATGGTACAAATATAATGGTAGATGCAGTACGACAACAAATACAACAAGGCAAAAACAACAGGCATTTTGTTTTTGCTCAGTGTGTGTATTGTGTCAAATCAGCTAATTGAAAAATAATGAAAATTTAAAAAAAATTGGAAAAAGTTCCATTTAAAAAATAATTGTGTTATATTTGATATTTTGAAAGTTTTAAGCGTGAAAATTAAAACGTTTCTATGTGATTTTTGCAGGGAGAGTATTTCGTAAACAACAGCTGCTGTCAAACGGGGGTTGCAGACCATACACGGGGCAAATTAATTATATGACAATTATAATTTGTTGTTTAATTTGAATTTCCTGTCCAAATGCAAATTCAAAAAACTTTCAATACCATTGGCAATTGTACTTATTTTCAAAGCATTTCCTTCATATCTGGCAATTTTGGTTTTAAATTATTTTATACAGTACAGGTTTTTGAATTTGAAAGTACTACGAGGCAATACCTATCGAAATAAAAATTCTTTAAAAACAGAACTGCCAGCAGTCAAACAAATTCAAAATAATTAAAAGCATTCCCATATTTCATTACAATTGGCATCTGATTCCATAACCTGCATTTGCAGTGCCTGAGCAAATGCAAATTCAAAATTTTTTAATTCTCATTGCGAGAATTAATGCAAATTAAAATCCAATGCAAATTAAAAAAAAACCATGTATGTTGCAGACAAGGAAATGTAAACAATCTTTGACATAAGAGAAAAATTCACTCATACGCACTTCAGAAAAAAGTTCAAATCAGCTGGGCTAGTTCTTCTACCATTTGTTTGTACCATGGGCGAATGTGTCAAAACGTATTACAGCCCTATTCTGGCAGGGTTACAAAAGTCACCACTGTTATTATTTGACAGCAATGTGACAATTGTCACAAATCGGTATTCTGACACATTTTTTTGGTGACAAAAGTAACAAAAACTGTTACCTGCCAAAGAGGAGGTAACAGCGCGTAACAGCTGTTTTATTTGTCGGAAAGTTGATACAAAAACATTTTATAAATTCTGCAACTAAAAAATAAAACTGTATACGGGAAAAATTAATAATATATTTTGTACCAAAACGACAAGAGGGCATAATTAATGGAGGAAGGACTTTTGTTACTTTGCGCTATGGAAATGGAGCAGAAAGAATTTGATTTTGTGTGAGAAAGATTGAAAAAGTGCGAAATGTATTACAAAATTTCTAACGTAAATATCTCCGCTCTTTGAAGGGATATTGGTGAGTAATATACCTTTAAAAGAGGCTGAAGTCTTGTCTTTTATAGGAACCTGCCAAAAATAAGTATAATGTTGCATTTTGTTGAAAGAAAAAAACAATTTTTAGCAGAAAAGTGAAGTTGAAAAAAGTTTTTTTAAACGGCTCCCCAATGGGTTAATAAAGATAAATATGTTTATGCACTGGTTTATAGAGCTTAGAACGACCTTTGTAATGATACCCATTTCAACCAGATCGGATTATAAATACCGGAGATACAAACGATTATATACTCAAGCTTTAAAGACCTATATCTCAAGAAGTTGGACCGACCGCGGGGACCGACTTGTTGAACTCAGCGCAGAAGCTTTTGTCGGTGGTGTAATTTTGATGTAGATCAGATAGTTGGCGCTAAAGTAAATTTCTTCTTCTATTTGGCGCGGATGTACAGGTGTATTCTTTCCGCTTAGCATCTCTGGATGTTCCTTGAGAAAGGCAATATCGCATTCCAGCTGTGCCTTTGCGGTGCGCTCAAATTCCTTAAATAATAATGTATTCATTTTAATTCAATAAATCATAAATACAATAAATACTTAATTTTCCTTTTTTTACCTCGTTCATTTTAAGCAGAAAACCATATGTTGTTGTTTTGTTGTCCCTGCTTTTGACAACCTGTTATGGTGAGGTGAATATTTGCTACGAGGTGAATTTTTCGTTGTCACCGCGTTACCAGAATACCAGATACAAAAAATGGTGATAGCTTTGTAACAAATTTGTGGTTACAATTTGATTGTTACCACATACACAGAATAGGGGTGTTACTCTCTTTTTGTCATAACCTGGGCCATTCATAATTTTGATGTGAAACATTGATGCCTTTTGAAACATTTATGCTTTTTGTATTTTTTATGTAATAACATTGTCGAAATGATGCATTTATATTGGAATATTCTATAAAGAGAATAAGATACGTTTATGCTCTTTTACTCAGACTCTCTACATGAGAGCGGAAAGCGAATGCAATAAGTTCTCTATACTATTCAATACTTTTTGTCGTCGCTCTGTTTATGACAAAGCACAACCAATTATATCAGTGAGCTATATATTGCTTTATTTATTTGAACAATATTACATCTAATGTTAAAAAGCAGATGTAAGAAAAAACGAAGTGCAATAGCAAAAGAACCTTCAGCACAAAAACTATTCTTTTTTATTTTCCAATGTAACATTTACTAATTTGTTCATAGAAATAGGAGAGGTACCGTGAAATGATTTTTTATATCAGTTTTTTTCTGCCAGAATTTGAACGTTATAAAAATAAAAAATTAAAGAAAATTGTTGTGTTCTTCAAATTCAAACTAATTTATTGTATGTAGAGGGAGTCTCAGTAAGATTGCGCTTTTTAAATTTAGTGTAATTTGTTTTTATTCAAGTGGCAACTCTGAAATTTGGCAACTGTCACATATGTTTATTCCGATTATTAAAAATGGTGCGCTTTACGAAAGAACAACGCGTTATAATTGTGAAAACTTATTACAACAATTTTTAAAGTTATGCTGAGACCGTTCGTAAACTTCGATGAATCTTCAGTCGAGAAAGTGTACCTAATGTGTCAACCCTTTGAAGAGTGGTCAACAAATTTAAAGAAACTGGGTCTGTTATGGATAGTAAGACTCCTGTGCGTCAAAGTACCGGTCAGTGTCTTGAAAACAGTGCTACTTTAAATGAGAGTGTCGCCGGAAACCCGAAATCATCAATTCGGCATCGATCTCCACAACTTCAAATTTCACGAAGCACTACGCAGCTAATTTTGACAAAAGGTAATGGGCAATGTCAAGTCAATGTAAATTTTTCAAAAACAAGTCAACTTCTCCGATGAAGCGCATTCCCATCGGAATGGCTTCGTGAATACACGAAATTGTCAAATTTGGGACTCAGAAAATCCTCATGCAATCCATGAGAAACAAATGCACCCACAACGAGCAACTGTTTGGTGCGGATTTTGGTCAGGCAGCGTGATTGGGCCTTACTTTGTTGAAGATGAGGCCGAAATTGCAGTGACTGTGAACGGCATTCGTTGCAGGAACATGATAACGGAGTTCTTGTGCCCTCAACTGGACGGCATGGATCTGGACGATGTGTGGCTTCAGCAAGACGGCGCCACCTGCCACATCTCGCATGTAACATTCGATTTATTGCAGCAACGATTTCCAGAACAAATTATCTCAAGAAATCCTGATGTCAACTGGCCACCAAGACCATGCGATTTAACGCCGTACGATTTCTTTCTTTGGGGTTTTGTGAAGTATCGGGTTTATGAAAATAAACAAGAAACAATTCCTGAGCTAAAATCCGAGATCTAACGCGTCATCGGTGAGATACAGCCACATCTCTGTGAAGAAGTCATGGAAAATTTCATGAAAAGAGTAATGGCCTGTCATTAGAGCCGTGGGTGTGATTTGAAGGATATTTTATTCCATACTTAATCGGAACATGTCTTCTTTACAATGCAATAACAAAATCACAGCTGTCTCAAAAAATACGTATTTTTATTTTAAAATGAAAAAGTGAATTTTTACTTAGACACCCACTACATAAAGTTATTTTAAAAGTCAGAAGTGCTAATAAAATCAATTTAAAGTCAGTTTTTTCAATTTGTCTATCGCTCATTCTCTTTGAAATTCTATCCTGCATCAAATTTGTAGGTAGGAGATTGATCAGCTGTGTCATCGAAACCTCCTGCATACACTGTAAAGAAGGAACCGAAACTGAACTAGTCACGTGATATAGCCATATATATAGTAACCGGTACTAGTTCTAACTGCTTTATACGGAAGGAACCTGCCAATTTCACTATGCTTTGTCCTAGGCGGTGTAAATTGACACCATATAGATACCATTTGTCATGCCACAGAACTACATAGTCTGAAGGAACATATGATGGACCTGTTCTTTTTATTTTAGTCGTAGTCGTAACTTGTCACACGTTTTTTCCAAATATTCCAGTCACAGAAACGATCTCGCTGTTACCAGACATACGAGTAGAATCTGTACGAAGCTATCATATCACTGAACCAAAGTAGAAAATTCTAAGAATAATATCTAGGATTTTTATTTAATATCTAGGACTTTTATTTTTTTCAAATTTTTTATTTTTATGTTGGTATATCATTTTGTATTTCATTTAAATTAGTTTAAAACCAGTAGATAAATATCAGTCGGGTGAGCCGACTTCATACATGGGTTCTTTTAATTTGCCTTGGATTTTAATTTGCATTACTTTATCTGATGCAAATACAATAGAATTACCATTGTTAGCAATGGCAATTAAGGAATTTTGAAGTTGTATTTGCTCAGGCAATGCAAATGCAGGTTGTGGAATCGGATGCCGATTTTAATGCAATATGAGAATGCTTTTAATTGTTTTGAGTTTGTTTGACTACTGGTAATTCTGTTTTTAAAGTATTTTATATGTAGAGGTTTGTGGCCTCGATAGGTATTGCCTCGTAGTACTTTCAAATTCATAAACCTGCACTGTATAAAATATTTGAAAACCCAAATTGCCAGATATGAAGGAAATGCTGTGAAAATAAGTACAATTGCCAATGGTATTGTTATTTTTTAAAATTTGCATTTCGACTGGTAATTCAAATTAAACAACAAATTATAATTGTCATATAACATACTCTCACCCTACGTCATCCATTCACCCTTACGTGAACGGACAAATCTGGCCATATTCAATAGGAGATTAACATTACCCATCTTAGTTAGGATCCTAAGTGGTCCTAGGGAATTTTTGTGACTACCGCCCAATATTAATATTGCAGGTACAAAAATTTGAATGACGATATTGTTAATTTTTTATTACACAGAAGCTTTTGCCAAAATATTGATGAATGGTCGCCTATTGGAGATATCGCGTCGGCCCACCGGAAATACGCCGTTATTTGTATGATAGGTATGAAACTGGGCGTGGCACGGTAGGCAATTATTAATTACACAGTAATTTTTAGCAAATTATTGAGTAGTACCGAATTTCATTAAGATCGGCTGTGATCATTCTTTATACTAAGAGATCTTGGGGAGCTCTTATTCTCAGTCTTCTAAAGGTTACCATACTTGACATCGAATTTGCCGCTAGAGGATTTGGGTGAAATATTTATTTAAGATTTATATGTGAGCATTCTAGCTTGGTTTTAGATTGAAACCGCTGTAGAATTTCCAAATTAGAGTTTGAGACTGTTTCCATAGCTGAATTCCATTTGTTTATATCGATTTAGTAGTACATTTTTAAATAATGTATTCCGGGCTGTTTTACTTCCACTGACACTGTACATTTATAGTTACTGCACGCTTAAAAATCTATAATATTTTGTTGTTTGGATGAAAATATAAAGTGTGTTTGGAGCTTGTCGTAAATATAATATACTTGTGTCCAAACACATTGTGTTTGCTATTCAATATTACATGTTTGAGACACAATGATGTTATAATACATGTGTTTGCGACCCAAATATATATGTGTTTGTGATACAAATACACCTGTGTTTGTTGCAGTGTTGATAACCTCGCGAGAGCAAGAGAATAAAAGAGGGACAACGAGAGAGTGTATATTGTAAGTTCGTATCTGTATTATTTGCATTATCCTCTCAGTCAGTGACTCATAAATATTCCTGAATGTGCATTTAAATTGCAGATGTAGTCAGGATTCATAACTTGGTCGTTTGGACAGAGGATAACAATGGTTCATTGGACAGAGGATAAAAAAAGCGCCTGATCAGTGAAAAAATAATAAACAAAAGCTCGGACGGTTAAATAGTTTCGTTTACACAAAAACCAGCCAGGCAGCAAAGAAACAAAAAGGCAGCTGATCATCAATTCATGAAAAATTCAATTCAAAAAAAAAACCTACAATATGTTGCTGGGGCCGTTATATTTCAGCGTGTAGTTGAAACCTTCTGAAACCAAAATCGTGAGGCTCAAGAAAGAAAGGAGAAGTAAAAGAGCAGCAGATTTTCATTTCATGAATAATAATGCATTCAATGCAAGTAAATGTAAAAATTACCGTTTTAAATCTTTTAATTTTTTGTATTAATTATTTATAAATATGGTTTCATATTAATAAAATTATTTATAATAAATAACACATATATACATAATTCAAAGAATACTTCGTTTCGAAATATTATTACGTTTGGGAGGAAATACGCATATGTTTCCACGTAAGTATATGTAGGTTTGGGGGAAACACGCGAATGCTTTCAGGTAAGTATATATTTCAGGTAACGCATATGTGTACACGTAAAAGCATGCATGTTAGCCAGTAAACATGCTACTGTTTGCGTTTAAATACAAGTGAGTTTGGGACTTGCAAACATATGAATGTTTGAAGTGTGTTCCAAACATGTACATGGTTCCTGCAGAATATATTTGGGAGAATATGTTACAGATGCCGTTTTTTTCAACGTGTGGAGGGCAAGTTTCACGTTTGAGAGTAAACGTGATTTGGACTGATTTTCTTTCAGTGACTTTGATCAACCAATCAATCATATAGTCAAGATGAGTTATTATTGTTACATTTTTGAAGGGATATGCTTGCATGTATGAGATTTTCATTAACGACTACTGCAGCTGTATCGGCTGCAAAAGTTCCAATTTCAATTCCATTTGTTAGTATATTAGTACAGCAATTTAAGATGGCCATCACTTCAACTTCCAACACCGTTTCGTACCATTCCTCCATTGTTGTTTAAACTCCGATGATGAGTGTTGAGTAGGTGATAAAAAGTATGGTTGTCGGTATTTTGTAGATTTTCAAAACGGAATCGATACATTCGATGATGGCACTCGATTGTTGTGCATGTCCTTGTGCAAAAACGGAGTAGAAGCCAAGTCACCCGCTGTCAAACGGATGCCCGCCTTCAATGTGGTTTCCGTTGCGATGTTGCAAACGCAATCATTATAAAGGACGCAAATGTGCAACGGATCCAAAGTAAACACCTACTGCCGAGAAAATGTATAGTATGGATATTATATATCTTCGCATCTGTACGAGTATATGGATGTGTGTGATCACACTTATATGTAAATTAATGAGTTTAACACATCGTTCTTTCTGTTTTTGCAGAATTTCACAGAACGGTTTTATCAAAATCGCGAACAATCTACATAATTCATTATAAGTGGAAAGTTCTGATTTGTCTTCTTGGTCTCCAGTTTAAATAAAAGTTGTAACGTCAGACAAGGCAAACCACACGCTGAAAAAATCGGCATCAGCAACATATTGCAGGAAACATGTATATGTTTGCAAGTGTTGCTTTCATGAATTGAGGATCTGCTGCTAGATTGTTTCTATGTTGTCTACCATGCCTTTGTTTTTAGCAGTTTTCAACAAATAAACCTAAATTTGAGTCAGAAAAACAATTCTTATAACCAATTAATCACTGTGACTCAAACATGCAATACTGAAAAGCAAACACAGTGTGTTTACATACAAGTATACTATATTTGCAACTAGCGACAAACACGTTATATTTGCATCCAAACAACAACAAAAGACAGGTTTTTCAGCGTGCAGATAAATTCTAAAACTTTTCCGACAAATTCACTTACTTTTAAAAAAAAACTCATTTGAACTGGAAACGGTTTGGCGTATTAGAAACTGTACTTTTGTACTGTACTTTTATAGGACGCATAGGATCCATAGATGGCACAAGAGAAAATACAACAGGGTGCCACATTCAGTCCATCATAAGTCTACACGCTGCAAAATCTGTATTTTTTGCTGTTTGGATGCAAATATAAAGTGTGTTTGGAGCTTGTCGCAAATATAATATATTTGTGTCCAAACACATTCAAACACATTGTATTTGCTATTCATTATTAGATGTTTGAGACACAATGGTTAATATGTTATATTATATGTGTCTACGCCTCAAGTATGCCTGTGTTTGTGATGCAAATACAGTTGTGTTTGTTGCAATGTTTATGCTCTCTCGAGAGCAAGAGAATAAAAGAGGAACAACGACAGAGTCTATCTTGTAAGTGTGTTTCAGTATTTTTGCATTATTCTCTCAGTCAGTGATTCGTAAATATCCCTGAATGTGCGAGCAAATTGCAGATGAAGTCAGTGTTTCTTATATTGGATGTTGTATTGCGTTTTACTTTCATGTATTCAGTCATCAATGGTTCATCGGCCAGAGGTCATCATAAGCGCTTGATCAGTGAAAAAGGAATAAACGAAGGCTTGGACGGTTAAATGGTTTGTGATGTTGCTTTGGTTTTTGTGTATGTGTTTTGTATATATGTATGTGTGCTACCAAAGTGAGAAACGATTTTGAGGAAAGAAACTGGAAAGGGCAACAACGTGAAGCCGTTTTCTTGTCTGAGCCTTTACTGAAAAAATCGGAACGGCGGACCATTTGTGAAATGAAAGCTTGGCTTACATGCACTAGATTTGTATATAAATATATTATCTGTGTACCAACGCATAGTGATAAGCAATGCATAGCTGAAACCTTCCGAAAACAAAAACGTGAGAAACGACAAAGAAAGGAGATACAAAAGAGCAGCAGATTCTCATTTCATGAAAAAAAAACAAATATTGCTTTCAATACACCCCAAATGTAAAAAGTTTTTGTATTAATTATTTATAAATATGGATTTATATTGATAAAATTAATTATAATAAATAATGCATACATATATATTGAAATCAAAGAAAAAGTAGTTTTTAAATATTATTATGTTCGTGGGGAAATACGCATATGTTTCCACGTAAAAGCATACATGTTTACCAGTAAACATGATGCTGTTTATATTTAAACACAAGTGAGTTTGGGACTTGCAAATATATTAATGTTTGAAGTTTGTTCCAAACATATATATGATTCCCGCAGAATATGTTAGAGATGCCGTTATTTTTCAGCGT
This sequence comes from Phaonia tiefii, assembly GCA_963931995.1. NCBI lineage: Eukaryota > Metazoa > Arthropoda > Insecta > Diptera > Muscidae > Phaonia > Phaonia tiefii. Next base: position 61,650,635 of record OZ008367.1, on the reverse strand, counting down.
GTAAAACGTCGATGTTCTATTCCACAAATCCTCAAAATACTACATTCAAAACTACGCACCAAATAAAACGTTTTGAAATGTTGCTTTAAAATTCTCGTGAATACCTACGTTAAAATTCAATGAATTCAAATTGTAACAGCAGGATGTGAATGCTCTACATCGTCATAGACATCGACATTTCCACAACCGTAAGAGAGAAAACTATATACCATGTATGTATGTACATACATTTGCTGCTGTTCCGCGAAGTTGTGGACAAAAACGTGCTGCTGTTTTCCAAAGTTCGTTGTCGAGCATTTTTGCCACAATGATGATGCTTTTACAATTTCAAATACTACTACATACAACACATTTCAAAATCCCCCACAACCCAGTCCTATTACTGCCGCGCTCAGCAACATCTTTCTCAACACATGTATTTGCATATGTAGTTATGTTGTATACATTGCTCTAAGTGCGTTTATGACTTTGTCCCAGGGAGTTAAACACCGGAGTTATGGAGTTACGGCTGCAGACGTCTATCGTTTGTCGGTTGGCCGCGTTTGCAATGTACAGGATGTGGCAGGAGCAACAACACCGGTAATTACTGCCACGTGACAATGGAAATTACTTGTTGTTGTAGTTTCCACTCAGCCCTGTTTGTTTGTTGCTGAACTTCTGATGCTGACATTTTAAAGTGCTTCTATGATTTTGGGGGAAATGGCTTGAACGGTCGTTGTTGTTGTAAAACAACCATTGAATAGCATTTAATTTACTTTTTACCATGTGAAAATTACTCCATTTGCTCTAGCAGCACAAAAGTGGAACTGTGGTCTGACATAGAAATTAAATTTAAGGTGAGCAAGTGAAAGTTAATCTATTTTAAAGAATAAATTTGGTAACCCAAGATCTTGATTAAACTCAATTAAACATGTTTGGTTTTTCTAATACGAGTTTAATCGTTAAAGTTATTAATCGTGCTGTATTAGTTAGACAGATAAGATTTTCACAGATCACAGAATTAGTGTAAAATAATATCATTGTGTTCTGATGGCACTCGACAGAAGTAAAACTTCAGTAGTTTAGTTAGGACAGCTATTAAGCAGGGCAATAGCTGCTCTGACCTCATCTTGGTTAGGTGGTGGGTAATCGACGCCGTCGTCCAAATTGTGATAGATTGTCTCGTCATTGGATATCTCAGGTAGCAGTAGCGCGGAGAAATGATTTCTCCATATTCCCAACATGCTCTGCATATCTGCGACGAGATTTCCGTCCTTGTCTTTACAGAAGGGGGCCCTGAACCATGTCCCTTAGTCCCAATTATGACTTTTTGGTAGAATTTTCGGGCTTCGTTCATCTTTCTGTATGTCTCAATTTTCTCGCTCTCACGCTTTCTCCACTGCCGTTTCTTACGCCGAAAGATACGGTTTACCTCCTTTCTTTTCCCCTATACCGCTCAGTCGCAGCTCGCGTTGCAATTGACTGAAGCATTACCATACGTGCAGCGTTCTTTGCATCATTTGCTGTGCGACACTCTTCATCGTACCATGTTTTGTTGCGAAGCGGTTTTTCAAAACCAAGTATGGTTGTTACGGCAGTTTTTATAGAGTTGGGGATGGGTTTCCACTGCGTTTCAGGATCGTAATCGGGAGGGGTGGGTTTTGTGCCAAAAGTTGTGAGAGATTCCTTGAGTAGGCTGTAGCTACATCTGGTAATTGCAGCTTTCCGATGTCCAGCTTCCTCTGCGTCTGGTTTCGTACGATTATTGCTCTACTGAATCTTGTGCGAACCTTTGCTGCTACCAGGAAGTGATCAGAATCGTATTTAGCTCTTCTGATCACTCGTACGCCCATTACACTGTATGAGTACCTCCCATTCATTACCACGTGATCAATTTGGTTCTTCGTTCTTTGATCAGGGCATACCCAAGTAGCCTTGTGGATGTCCTTATGCTGGAATCCTGTACCACTTTTTGCCGCGGCAAAGACAATCAGTCTCATACCGTTGTCGGAACTGTCAGCATGTAGACTGAAATTGCCAATAGTTGGATGAAACACATTCTCCCTGCCTACTTTGGCATTAAAATCTCCTAGTACGATCTTAATGTCATGGCCAGGGCAGCGGTCATACGTTTCCTCTAGGAGCTCATAGAATATGTCTTTGGCATCACTCACAGGATGGAATCTAAAGACTAGATGTCCCAGTCTTTTGCCAACTACAAATCCATAACCAAATTTCATTTTTCTCAAGGCAATGTCCTGTCCATCGGTTTTCCTGGATTGCGGTAATCAGCCTTATAACTTTCGAGGACATCTGCCAATTGGATACTTGCACCGGATCTATATAGAGTTCTCACATTCCAGGTGCATATCCGTAAATCGTGGTCCTTCTAACGTTTGTGGGGGTCGAACAGTGGCGGGAGGCAAACCCATTCCACCGGGTTTTTGCATTTTACCTACTGCCAGGATATTTGATTGCAGCCGCCCATTATGTATCAGACGCTCACCAGGATGTAATATGTCGAACCTTCATTTTCTTCTGTTGGTTTCAATCCGCCGTTGGCCCATATGTTTGGCTCAACCGCCTTCTAAGGACAAAAGAATATGCCCGATATCTTGATTAGCTTCAGTGGCAGGATCACCTAATAAGCTTGAGGCGTATCAGTGATTGCATAAACAATGAAGTTGTTTATTCGTTTCGCCTCCCACTCTAGCTAGCTAACCGAGGTTTCCAATAAAGCCATTACCCAGGACATACTGCGTGGAAGTAGTGAGCTGCTTGGACTGCCCAATGAAGGAATCATTTCTGGCCACTCCGAAGTGAATGGCTATCAGAAACTTACCACCTCCATGTTGAGGACAATATTGTGAGAAGCTCTCCCCAATCCCTTCATGGGATGTAAGGGAAACCTTTTTGATTTTTGTTTAGGCGACAATATCTAGGATTTTATTTCGTGTTTGATCTAGCATTCAGGGAGTTAAGCTGAATGATCTTAGGACTTTTGTTCTAAACTCTTTTGTTCATCCACAACCTGGACTATCGGGACAAGGTATAATAAGTTTTGAACGCCACTTATCCATAATAGGTCCATTTAAAGGTTCAGCGAAGTGAACGCATTACGACGTTCCTTATAATCACAACTGTTATGATTGGACAAAGTGTATCAATAGCGGCAGCCACTTCAACCTCACCTAACCTAACATTTTTCAATAGAAAAAAAAATTCTTAATTAATTTAATTTTTTTTCCAAAAGTGACAAAGTTAAATTTACCATTTCTTTCCCCAGATTTTAGAAATTTTTCCATTTAATTCTTCTTTGTTCTAAAAACGGCAATAAATACACTTGTTCCTCATAAATACTGAAATGACATTCAAAGTGACATTAAATATTCAACAACAGAAATAAAGTACCAAAATTGAGTGAAGCTCCTAAGTACAGGAGCAGAGACTAAGGCCCAAACAAATGACACTGGGAAAATGTATGCAGGCATAGCAAAGAGTCAATGCCAAAATGATGCTAAAAAGATGAAATGACCAAAAGTGACATGAGCACAGGACACCATCTTTGTGCACAATATGCATGGAAAAAACAGAAAAACCAACTTAATGCTAACAAGGATATTGAATGCCAAAAACAGGCAGGCACATATGGTTCAAACTAAAGCACTTACTTCTATGGAAAACTACAATCACTAAAGCAAACTTTCAACTCAACAACATCTTATGATGATGGTTCAACCCTATTAGATATGGGAGAGTGGTTTAAACACTCAAACAAAAAAATATAGTTAAATCCACTAAAAGACTTGTAATTTACTTTACAGCTTCCCTGTGCATGTAAGATAACGATATCATTCCGTCATGTAACATAAAATATTATATCTGGTTATGATCGTTGGTTGGCCATCAATGTAGAATCATATTACCTCAATGACTTGTTAAAGTTTTTTTTACCTCTTGAGCAGAACGCAGGACATCTCGCGTTATTCAGATTACATTGTGTCGTAACTTTTAGAATCATGATGCTGGAGAGATCGCAGTACAGGCTATTTCGCAATAACTAAATAAATGGTTTGGACCACTGCCTTTAGAACTGTAGAACTGTACTTTAATTTTATTTTACTTTAATTTTATTGACTAATTTACAACCTCATGGGGTCAGATGTCCTACACATATCTTCTTAAAGAGTTACGCTCATCGCTGATTCACTGACTCTGTCACACTTTTTTGTCACACTTTTTGAACACACTTTTGAAAAAACGAAAAAAAAACGAAAAAAAAAATTGTAAAAAACGAAAAAAATCGAAAAAAACGAAAAAAACGAAAAAAACGAAAAAACAACGAAAAAATTAAAGAAAACAAAAAAATTTCATAGATTGTCGTGCCACTCTTAGTTGGAAGATCCAATTGAGCTGCTTATACTCTGTGCACGTTTGTTGTAATAACAACTATGTCTCTCTCATCTTACAGAATTACGTTTTATTAAAAATCTCGACGGGCGCCATAGGCGCGTTCCAATCCACTAGTATTAAATAAACAAATTTCAACATATTCTTCCAACTGGCTCTATCCGTCGCCTTTTCTCGCCAGTTGCTAACACCACAGATACGGAGGGATTCTTCGGCCTGGTCTTTACATCGGAGTCTTGGTCGTCCTCTTTTCCTGCTTCCATCGGGTACGTTATCGAAAACCTTTCGCGCAGGCTCATCTTCACCCATTCTGATAACATCGCCTAGTCAACGCAATTGGCCTAAGTTGATTCGCCTAGCTATGTCCACATCATAATATAAATTATATAGCTCTTGGTTCCAACGACGTCGGTACTTGCCGTTTTCTTTAACAGGACCATATATTTTACGGAGAATTTTTCTCTCGAATACTCCCATGTATTTTTCATCCGCTTGCGATATGACCTAAGTTTCGGAGCCATATGTCAGGACAGGTAAAATGAGAATGTCGTACAGCTGGACTTTTGACAGTCGAAAGAGGGATTTGTTCCTAAACTGCTTGCTGAGCCCAAAATAGCATCTACATATTTGCAAGCACAATTCTCCTATTTATCTCCAGGCTGACGTTGTTGTCCTTGTTCATGGCGGATCCAAGATAGATAAATTCATCAACCACTTCAAAATTAAATCGGTTGCCAACGTTCAAGTGCGGACCAAGTCGAGAGGTTTATCCAGTCGTTGACACAATATATTTTGTCCTGCCCTCATTAACAGCAAGACCAACCTTCGCTGAGTCTTTTCAATTCTTGAAAGTACTGCAGTAACCTTTCGCGAATTTCACCCAATGATGTTGATGGTCTTCTTCGTATTTACTGGATCTTTTCTCATTATTATCTCCATTAAGATGTTGAAGAGATTGCACGAAAGTGTATCGCCTTGTCTCAATCCTCGCTTGGTACAGAATGGTACGGTGAGGGCTTTCCCCATCCTCACTGCTGATTTGGTGTTGGTCAGCGTCATTCTACAGAGGCGGATCAGTTTTGCCGGAATACCAAGTTAGACATAGCTTCGTACAATTTTCCCCGTATGAGACTATCGAAAGCAACATTGTAATCGACAAAAAGATGGTATGTATCGATTTTCTTTTCGTGGGTCTTTTCCAGGATTTGACGTAGCGTGAATATTTGGTCAGTAGCGAACTTGACTGGTCTAAAACCACAGTGATAAGGTCCAATCAGGTTTTCAACCACTGGTTTTAGTCTTTCACATAATACGCTTGATAAGACCTTATACGTGATGAATAAAAGACCGATACCGCGATAGTTGGAACAGACACACGGATCTCACTTTTTGAATACAGGACATAATACACTCAGACTCCAGTCGTCGGGCATAAATTCCCCCAGCCATATACCGCATATAAGTTGATGCATATGGGCTAGCAGTCCTTCGGCACCTGCCCTAACAAGTTCAGCTGGTAGCCCATTCACACCAGCGGCTTTATTACTCGTATTCTTAAGCCGTGAGATTGCCGCTCTAATGTCGCCTTGGTTGTGGGGGTACAATCTATACTGTCTTCCACAATCATTACCTCCTGATCTTCAATGGAAGAATCTGAGTGGAGTAGTGCTGAAAAGTGGTCTCTCCACATTTTAAGCGCACATAGTTTATCTATCACCAGATTTTCATTTTCCTCTTTGCAGGACGGAAGCCCATTATTCGGTCCGTTATTTGATCTTCTTACCCTCAGGAAAACTGTTCGGGATTCATTATTTATCCTGCACATTTCAGTTTTCACTCTCTCTCTCTCTGCTCAGACTGCCATTTTTCCCCCTAAATAGTTGGTTTTCCTCCCTTCTCAGCCTCTTATACCGCTCATTCGCAGCACGCGTTGTAACTGACTGTTTCGTTGCAATACGTGCAGCGTCTTTTTTTATCAGTTGCAATGCGACATTCTTCGCTGTACCATGGCTTATCCTTCTGCGGTTTTTGAAGTTGAGTCCTTGCATAGGTTTCCAAAGAATGGGAGATGTGCTTCCACTCCACTTCTGGGTCTTCTGGAGGGGGAGCATACTGCCCTCGCAGGACAGAGAGCTCCTGTCGATATGAAATTGATATCTACGGTAATTGCAGCTTATCGATATCTATATTTTCAGGTGTTCGGCTTCGTACGTTTTTCGCCCTGCTCAGTCTTATGATAGGTAATGATCCAGGTCCATATTGGCACATCGAATCACATGTACATCCATTACACTAGAAGAGTGGCTGCCATCTATTACCAAGTGAACAATCTGGTTTGTCATTCTCTAATCAGGAGATAACCGAGTCGCCTAATGTATGGCCTTATATTGGAATCGTGTGCTACTACTACCTTGTTCTCCGCAGCGGCGAAGTCTATCAGTCTCATTCCATTATCAGAGGTGGTACCATGTAGACTGTGAATACCGATGGTTGGTCGAACGACACTCTCCTTTCCTATTTAGAATTAAAATTCGTATACTTCCTCCAGAAGCTCATAAAATGGTTCTTTGACCTCATCGTCGTTATCCTCTGTCATTTGATGCAATTATTTCATATTTTTTACATACTTAATTTTATTTTATTTAAAAATGTTGGAATTTCTATAGTTATATACTATAGCATCATCAAAAAACTGTATTGAAATATTCAATGAAGAGAGTAAGAGAGTAAGAGAGAGAGCAGAGAAACAATTCGCTTCACTCGTTTTCTTTGTTGGCATTCCACTCCATGAGTAAGTTTTCTTCTCTATTTAAAAATCCATACTCTTTCTAAATCCGCACACGAATTCGTGCTTTCGCTCATGACAGCTGTAAAACAAGAGTAAAACAGTGTAAAACAAGAGAGCGCATAGATCACTGGTTGTGAGAAGCACTCCCCTATCACGGTTCGACCCCATATTTTGAAGCAGGTGACCAATTTGATATTTATGAAGTAACATATTATTAGTTAAAGGCTAGAAATTTACGAAATAGAAAATTGGGAAATATTAAAAACTTTCTACCAAAGTTCTAAGTGTTCAACTCAAAATGTAAGAAATCTACGAAATAATTTCGATAGGAATAGAGTGCGACCAACCTCAATTTGTGGATCAATTTATGAAGCGAGCTCGTCAATCTGCGTCCTTTTTGGACAAAATACCTCGTGCACATGCCCGTCCCGTGCGTTCAGTGGAAAATATTGCAGCTGTAGCTGAAGGTGTGCTTGAACAGCCATCAACATCAATTCACCACCGTTCGCAGCAATTGCACCTTCTCGCACCTCTTTGCGCAGAATTTTGCATAAAGACCCCGGTAGGAAGACTTATAAAGTCCAATTAGTCAAGAACTGAATCCTCGTGACCATCCGACTGGTTTTGGACTTAAGATCGCTTGTCTGAAGATGAACACTTATTACCCAAAAATCGTATTGTTGCGATTAAGTAACAACTTTAACTTACTCTTAGTTACCAAATTAACACAATGTAAATAACACGGCGATTACTGCTGCGCCTGAAAGTATACTCTTACCGCAAACCGGTTGACGAATCCAATTCAAATGCGTTATTTCAAAACCGCGTTACTACAGGTTCTGAAATCGGTTAGAACAATCTAGAAACTGGTAGATACCCTGGTGGCAATAGCTCAGGTGTTTGGCATTTGGAGTTAGTCTGTGCGTAAACACAATAGTGAACGGTCGCATATAACTGTAGAAAAAAAGGGTTGAAATATAGGCTTATGGTAATATGGGGACTTTAAAACTGTATAAGTAAAATCAATGGATTTAAAACTGCTATACTTATCGTAATTTAAAAACGAACCTTGTTTTAGTAACGAGAATAAAACAACGCGTAAATGAACGATAAAGGAAAATGGTAGCAGTATTTTCCGACTAAGCTCATTTTCATCTCGGGCGCTACGTTAACAAACAAAATTCTCGCATTTGGGGCTTGAAAAATCTATACGTCGTCGATGAGAAGCCGATGCATCCACAACGAGTGACTGTTTGGTGCAGCAGGCCCATTGTGCTTCGAAAGTGCGCAAAGAACCACCCCTAATGGCGAGCGTCACCGTGCCATGCCCAACAATTTTTTGAACAGGACGGCGCTACGTGCCTCATCAGGAGGACAGTATGTGTTGCCTTATATTATAGTGAAGCACTTTAATTTAACAGGCCAAAATCAATTTCACATACCTCACAGCATATTCTTAGGCATATTTATTTTGCCTAAAATAACTCAACTTTTTTCTTGAGTATTATTACATTGTCTGTGTGTATGTATGTTGCACGTGTAAGTGGTATATGGCCCCATCAGAGAACGAGTAAATTTGAAATTGCCTTAACTAAAAATAAACCAAGTGGGTTGAAAAAATATAACACCAAGAAAGAGAAAAGCACCCAACTCCATTAACGAAGCTGCATTGAAGGAATCAAACACAAACTGGCTCTCTAGGTCCTGGTCCTTGTCCTGGTCCAGTCGAGTAGCAAGACCAACCAACTATAACTACAAATGATGAGGATAAACGATGCATAAATGTCTAAAGCAAAAACCGGGAGAAAATAGACCCTGTACAGAGGAACCAACAAACTTGAGTTTAAGCACAAGCACAAAAGTCCATCAGCTTAAAAATGATGCAATGAGTAGAAAAGCTGGAAGGAAACAAAAAAACACATAGAAGTACTCTAACATCCACATCCACTTCCATGTTCGATGGTAGTGTTGTGTTTTAGGAGGAAATAGATGCCAAAGGGTTCCTGTGTAGCAAAAATATATACTATTTTCAGTTTCATTTCGGAAATTTCAAAAAGATGCAGCTGTAGGAGCAGCAATGCAGTGGCCCCCATAAAAAGAGGCCAACTATGTTGTTTGCTGGTTTACTGTGTTTACGTCTTCGTCGTCATCATCGTCTCCTATTGCTATGGACACATTTCAAGTTATGCTCGTAAATAAATCAATAGGCAACAATTTTTGTTATGCATGGGAACAGTAGCGTAATTGTAAAAGTTTGTCCTCCTGAAAAAGGAAATATGTATGTACTTTTTTTACACTATGAATGTTCAGACCAAATAGAATATATATGAGGTATAAAGTAGATACGGAAAAGTTATTGCTGCTTCAGTGTGATGTTCCATTAAAAAACGTCCCATTAGCAAACAGCTGTTCTATCCGTTACATGCACTTGTTTAATTAACATTTTGCATATGAATTTTAAAAGTAAATAAAAAGCATTTTATCAAATAAAATGTCATCCTAAAACTATGCTGCAGAAATCAAATCAATTGAGTAATCCGCATTTAACAATGTCCAATATAAACATTGCATACAAACCCAGCGACGGAGTTTGCGAAGCCCTTTGTCAATGCCAGAGTAAGTAAAAATTCCGCTCGCGAGCCGAAAAATTCAGCTCCACCGCAATATAAAGCTCTCAGTCCGAGTTTAAAAAAATTAAAATCTCGAGCAAATTTATTTTTTAAAATTTTGTTTTTTTGGAATCGCTCCCGGGCGAATCAAATGTACTAAAAAATAAAAATTCAAATCAGAGTTAAATTTTTTTTAAATGGGTGTGAGAGTTTTAAATTGGGTGGAGTTTTTTTTTAATTTGGATCTACATAAGAGGCAACTGCGACAAAAATCGCTTTTAATGTTGTGGAAGGTGCAGAAAATAATAAACGTTTATCAGAAAAGCAGAATTATAAAAAGACTAAAAAATCGGATGGAACAATGGGGAATGTACTACCTATATTAAGTAAATAGTATATGAGGTGAAAAACAACAAATAACGAAATCATTAGTATGGAATGAGTAGGTCTACAGGTCGACTAATAATTGGAATATAAGTTTGAATAAAGCTGCTAAAAGAAGACCAAAATTTGTTTTGGACAATTATAGTGTGCATGGTGGTTTAAAAGGGGTAAAAATTGTCGGAAATGAGCAATAAAAATTGTTTGGAATGTTTAAAAGTAGTATCTGTGGGTAAAAAGGGGGATAAATTGGTAAAAATTGTACAACTTGATTAGAAATTTATTAAAAATAATGTGTGTTGGTAAAAATCTGTTGAAGGGTCATGAAAGGGTACAACTTCAAAATGCGAGGAAACTCGTTTGGAATATGTTAAATATAGTGTTCGTGGGCAAAAAATATATTTTCCGGCATATTGCTATTTTACCTCATCATACACTTTTTGTATTCACAATTTTCCAAACGATTTGGTCGCATTTTCAGGTTTTATCCCTTTTGCCCCATTTTAACCACATTCACAATTTTTTCACACATTCCTAACCATTCCAAACGATTTTGCTAGCATTTTCTAGTTTTGCACTTTTTGCCCCCTTTTAATGCACATACATACATACATAATTCTTGCCTCACTCCTAACATTTTCAAACAATTTTCTGGTTTTACCCTTTTCGCCCCCCCTTTTTACCCTGTTTTTAACCACATTCACACTCTTTGTCACATTCCTGCCTTATCCAAACGATTTTTCTCGCATTTTAAAGTTTACCCTTGTCGGCCCCCATTTTACCCTTTTTACCACCATTCAATATTTTTGCACATTCCTAAACTTTGCAAACGATTCTTCTCGTATTTTGAAGTTTTATCCTTTTCGGCCCCCATTTACGCCCATTTGTATACACATTCTTTCTGCTTTATTTTCAAAGGAATACCTGAGATTTGCTACAGAAAATGCAGAGAGAATACAAATACATTTCATTTCGCTTTCTTTAAAAATACCTTACCTTACAAACAGAAGGTATTTTCATAACCACACATTCGCGATTTATTATTTTAGAAGCTCTTTTAGAAGTTGTCTAAAAATAATGCACAGGGAATCCAAACGCGTTGTTTTTCCCTTCTTTTAAAACTTGATTTCAAGGCCTTCGAACATAAGGAATAGGGAAGGTGGTATTCATTCATAAACATACATTCTCCAGTTTTAATTTTAGAAGGTCTGCCAGATCACTTCAAAATATCGTAGAATGCAAGTACTTTCATCTTCCTTTCCTTTAAGAATGCATTCTGAAGGTCTTGAAAGTGGAAGATTTGGGGAAATTGATATTCGTTTGGACTAGAGATGGGCGCGTGCCTAATTTTCTAAGCACGACCCGACACAAGCACGAAGTTGATATTAAGAAACACGCACATGCACGCACGACTAAATTTTGGCAAAGGCACGAGCCTCACGACCACGAACTTAGTAATTGCAAACACGCACGCGCACGCACGAAAAAGCACGGTCTAACACGAAAATATAAACACAGTGTATACACTGAAAACATTAGGTAAAAGAGTACCTAAGCAAATGATTTCCTTTCTCTAGGCTTTCTTTAGAAAGAATTACAGAATACATGTAATTCAAATACCTTTCATTGACCTTTCTTAATTCCTACTAGAAGTTCTGTTTCAGTAATGCGTAACACCTTCTGTAGGACGGTATCTAATAAGGCCTTCTTGAAGAAGACTTTCTCTAATGCTATCTTTCAAAACACCTTCTGTAATGACTACCATAAGAATACCTTCCAATGTTCTCTTTTGGAAAGCCATACATAAGTATGGCCTTCTGTAGACCTAGTTATCGGAAGCGAGGATGAAAGGCCTTGACTCACACTCCCACGCAATTTAAATTGGGGAAGGTCGACTCCTATAGCAGGCTTGAAATAAAGTCTGCCACCTCACAGAGCGAAATTGGGTATTTTCTACAGCGGTATTTACATTTAAATGTGAATAGTTGCGAAATGAAATTGTATCTAGAAACTACTGTGTGGCGGTCCTAATATTTTTGTTTATTTTCTTAGTTACCAAGTTTTCTCGAACAGGACTCGAATGCAGGCACCTTGTCTGTCAGCCGTGTGTTGAGAAGACGTTGTGGACGAATAATAAAAGCTCTTATAATCAGCTGCAATGAAAATGTGAATTTTTGAGTCTGAAAATCGGCACATAGACTTGTTTGGTTTTTTAACTTGTTTGGTTGACTAAATATTTGTTTGTACAACTTCCCATAATTGGTATTTGTATTGTTTGAGCCAATGCCCCTTTAAGCACCACGAATATTAGGAGTAAAAGCTTTACGCGTTGCCTCCCTTCAGCCAGGCTACGAGAGGCCTCGGATATAGCAGTCTCCCCAAGCTCGAGATCGGTTATCATTGTATGGATTGCATAGGAACAGTAAGTCGTAGCCTCTGTGCAGAAACAGTAAGCCAAAGTCTCTGTGTAGGAACAGTAAGACGAAGCTTCTGTGTAGGAACAGTAAACCGAAGCCTCTGTGTAGGTACAGTAAGCCGAAACCTCTGTAAAGGAGCAGTAAGCCGAAGCCTCTGTGTAGGAACAGTAAGCCCAAGCCTCTGTGTAGAAGCAGAAACCCGAAGCCTCTGTATAGGAACAGTAAACCGAATCTTCTGTGTAGGTACAGTAAGCTGAAGCCTGTATGTAGGAGCAGTAAGCCGAAGCCTCTGTGTAGGAACAGTAAGCCCAAGCCTTTTTGTAGGAACAATAAGCCGAAGCGTCTGTGTAGGAACACTAAACCGAAGCCTCTGTGTAGCTGCAGTAAGCCGAAGCCTCTTTGAATTTTAGTCCATCTTGTCAGACCCCAAAAGAGCCACTGTTGTTCTTTGCAGTACTAGAGCTCCAAATAGAACCCAATGATCTTATCGGGAGCGACTGACTTGTGAGTCTGGTCTAACTTATCATTAAGTACCACAGCTGTTTTGACACAAATTAGAATTGCATCAAACCACTCATTCTTGTGTTGCTACTGAAGCTAATTCGTTGCTACTACCCAGTAAACATTTTTCCGACATGTCTGACTTCCAAAAACTTCTGTTAAATCTTTGCTTATTTATCACACATTTAGCCGAAAAACTTGTAAATGTCTTCCGACATTTATGCGACTTAGTCTGCACATTGTCTGATCATATGTATGAAACTCCTTGCGAAAACTATCCGACATCGTCTGCATATTGTCTGAAGGGAATTTTGCAACAGACAGTTGGCCAACAATCTCTGCACATTCCCTGAAGGAAATTTAGCAACCGACATTTGGCAGGCAATCTCTGCAATATATCTGAAGTGAATTTCGCGCCGGAGATTTGACCGGCAATCTCAGCACATTCTCGGAAAGAATTTGTTATTTTTGATTCTGTTATTATTTTTGCATTCTGTTGTCAGTTTCTATTATGTCCTGGTGATTGTGTCAATTGATCGTCATTAAGATCGTCGATTAGTACATATGAGAAATACTTACTGCTCCAGCGATTTGTTCCAAAAACTAAATAAATAAAGTGACAAGAAAAACGGCGGAATTGGTCGGTACATTTGTCAGACTTACAAATTCTGGCCACTTTCAGATAAATTGTCCGACAAAGCTCAGAATTTTGCTGCACATTCGCGGACAAATTGTCCGACAACGGGCAAAACTTGTCTACACATTATTGGACAAACTTCCAGATTTCCCTACGAATTTCCCATTAGAGTTCGGACAGAATTCTGTCCGAAAAGTTGGTACAAACTTCAGAATTTTCATTTCATTTCATTTATTTTATTTAAGTCTATGGAATTATATCCTTACAGTCAGGCAAATTCGTTAAGAATTCTGACCGAATTTGGCATCAGCATCGGAAACTATTGCCGACGTTCTCTCAGGACTCGGATAGAATTCGGAAGAAATTGTTCGCTGGGTATATACACAACGTCGACAGAGCTTATTTGTTTGTCAATGAGTGTGATTGTTCGCGGTGTTTGATGAGAGCGATGGATGTTGTGTATGCTTAGGTGGTGGGTTTACCAGAGAAGTGTGGGGGTTGTGAAGGGCGGTGAGTGTAAAGAATATAGGTTTACTTAAATTATGTATGGTCGAATTGTTACGTCACGTTACAGTGTGTTGAAACAATTCTCATTAAGTTGAGTTTTGTGGATCCATATAAAGCAGCTGATGAGATGTCTTCGTGGGCATAGTAATAGCGAAACAAATATTGCATTTTAATTAACCCACTAATGCTTAAGACTGCCTTAAGGTACTCTTTACCAAAGACATAAAAAAAAAAAAAATGGTTTCCCGTACATCCCATGAAGGGATTAGGGAGAGCTTCTCACAATCTGTGAGCTGTGCGCGTTCTAGTTTTAAACTCACTGATTGGGACCTACAGTTTTACACCGATTCCGAACGGTATTTTCAGAAGCCTTTTCATGGCTAAATACTCGATAGTGTTGCCATCACTAAGCGAGGTGACCGTCGTCGAAAGAAATTTAAGGTGGTCAGAGTAGGGATCGAACCCACGTCCTCATGCACAAGAGCCGCGCACACTACCATTGCACCACCGAAGACATACTGATGACAAATTGAACGACTTTTTTAGTAATGAAACTTTTTTACAGTTGCTAACAGATGTAGCAATATATTTGTAAAAGATTTTCAAGCTCTTAAACGCTTCCTTTTATCCAGTTTTGTCTCGCTTTGTAGTAAGCACATGGATTTGCGATAAACTTCGTTTATGGTGTTCGAATCATACAAATTGTTATTTTGACTATCTATCATAACCGAAAATAAATAATGTGTTTCCCAATTCTCATATATTCTTGTAATTAATTTCAATTGTTTTCAACGAAACTTAAAAATTTTAAATTATTAAACTATTTTAAAATCAAAATATAAAAGTAATTGAGCTGACAAATTTCGTATCTGATTTCAGTATTAATTTCTTTCTGTGTATAAGACATTATTAAAGTGTTTTTTGATAATTTTGATATGAAAGACGATCACTCAGAAATTGCTAATATAACTGATTTCAGGATGATCCGCCGAAATAAAAAACTGGTTGTCGGAGAATAGTATAACAATAAAAATTGTGCATCCTTCTTCCAAAGAACGTCTCTGTTTTTGATGTGACATTCTATTTTTTTCCACCATCTTAATGTAAACGTTCAGGCTTATAGAAGGTTTAGAAGTTAATGTTTGCTATATCAACTGCAGTAGGCTCTGCTTGTTCCTATCGTCCACAAACTTCATCCACATATATACAGACGTGGTGCAAGTATGTGCGCTTCTTTGGAGAAAACTGGGGTATTAGACATAAATTTCCAACAGACTGCATAAAGTTGGGTAACAGGATATTACAGGATATTATGGTCTTAAATAATTGAAAAGTGGACATTTCAAAATAGAAGATATTACCACAACAACAACAACATCACTCTGTGGAACGTAAAGGAGGGCAACAGATGGATGTAAAATTGGGCAAATAAAATATAAAAACTCCTTTAAGTCAAATAAAAACACAATGCAAAATATTATTAAGTTGTTATATATATTTTATTATGTAAAACACAAAGCATTTGAATTTGTAGATGTGAATTTGCGTAAAATACATAATTCAAATAATTCATAAAATTCACTTCTTGCAGCAGTCATCCTTGGTGCCGGTTTTGCAAGGACAATGGCAGTGCTGGTCACAGGCACAATTGTCACCACACTTCTGGGCAGTGCATTTGCAGTCTAGAAAAAGAAATTTTAAATGTTTACTCTGTATGCACATAACAAAGGAATTACAAAATCCCAAGATATAAATCGAAAGAGTCAGTTAATTTAACGGTGTTTGATTTTTTCACTTAGAGGCTTTTATATTAAATTAAAAGAATCTTTTTCGATTTTTTCACTCAGACTCAATTATGTCACTCACTAGTTCCACATCCTTTGCAAGGCATTTTTGCGATTTATTTTATTTAATTTACGAATTAAAAGAAAACTTTTTAAAACTCTGTTTGATCTTCAAACTGTTATTGATTCCCCTACAACATAGTTGACATTTTATATACTCTTCCGTTTGCATTTTAGTCGAGTGTCGTGTGCACTGAATTATATTCCAATATTCGTTGCAATTTTTCTAGAAGTTTTAATTCTGTTCTCTTGACCGTGTGCATTGCTAAGCGTTTATTCCAATACTGTCTACAGTATTTTATATTATTTGAAGAACCGTGCGTTTTTGCACTTAGCGTCTGCTCCAACCAGAATTGTATTGCGTTCAATTTGATTGAAATTATCGCACTACGTACATACATACATTGTTTATTTGTTGATTCACACTTACTTTTTCTGTTGGTTTTTTTTCAGTCGAGATAAGAGGTTTGTTTGTTTTTGTGTTTTATATCTGTATCGCTCAAAATATAATCAAACTTTTGTAAACAAGTGCATTTAGATAAGATAAATGCCGAAGATATTAGATAAAGACTAGGGTGGCCGAAATTTTGTATGTACGATGTATTTAAATGGCTCATCTCTTAATTAAATTCCGCGACTCAAAGAGAATCCCCTGTCATGTTCTATATACAACGACGAAGATCAAACAGTGTAACAATTAACGGAAAGAAAAAATTTCGTTACGCCCAAACGAAATCTCAGAAAATTAATTTCCTTTGGTGATCGTAATTACGCGTATGAGCATTTGTTGAATCGAACATATCATTTTATTTGGCCTTAATATATAAAATCGTTTACAAGAACCAAACCACATTTTCAAAAACTATATCGCCACTTAAATCTCACAAACGTTTAAGAAAAAGGCAAAATGTTACCATTAACTGTTCTTTAGTTTACCACAAACTATTTATTGATTTTTTTTTGGCCAGTTACTATTATTCTACCTCAACTTTTTATTCGTTTTCTATCTCTTTTAATTGAATTGTTTAATCCTTAATTTTGTATAGGAATTTTTTAAGTTAAAACTACAAGGGAAAACACGACCGAAAAATTTTAGCAAAAAACTTTGTCCAGGAAATAAATTACATGAGGTGTCAGGGGACACTCGGTTGTAACGAAGCTCCTTTCGCTATATATTATGTACTAGTTAGTTCCAACACGCCTAAGGCGCCCGTTGTAAAATAATATTGTTTAAATGGATCTTTAAGAAAAGATACTGTTTGTAAAATGATAAACTTTTTTAAAAAAAAAATTTTTATTTATTGAATGCCTTTTTTAAAAAAAAAAGTATATTTTTAGGTCCTTTTTGTAAGAATATGTATTATATTTTCCCGAAAAGATCCTTTCTTAAATGAGAGGTACTTCTTTTATTAAAAGCTAATGTTTTTTTTTTTTAAAAGAAGTACGTTCTGTAAGAAAAAGCCTAAAAGTATGAATTTTTTACAAAGAAGTACTTTTTAAGAGCAGATGCTTTTTAAAGATGTGGTACTCTTTTTAGGAAAAGGTTATTTTTGAAGAAAATTTACTTATTTTCAGAAAGGCTACTTATCTCAAGAACATAAAAGAAAAGGTATTATTTTATTTTTAAGAAAATGTACTGTTAAGAAAATGAATTTTTGTAAGAAAACGTATTTTTGTTAAGAGAAGGTATTTTACTTTTTGAAGAAAAGGGTTTTTTTAAGAAATGGAAATTTTTTTAGAATCGGTCCTCTTTTCAAGAACATGTACAATATTAAGAGTAGGTACTTATCTCAAGAAAAGTTATTTTGTTGTACATAATAGGTACTCTTTAACGAAAAGGTATTTTTTTTAAGAAAAGGGACTTTGTTATAAGATAATGTACTTTTTTAAGAAAAGGTATTCATTTAAACAAATTTCTTTTTTTAAGAAAACGTACTTTTGTAAGAAAATTTACTTTTTTAAGCAAAGGTACTTCTTTAAGATAAGGTATTTTTTTTAAGAAAAGGTACTTCGTTTAAGAATATGAATAGGTATTATTTTTGAGAAAATTTACTTTTTTTAAGAAAAGGCACTTATTTAAGAAAATGTTCTCTTTTTAAACTTCTTTCACTTTGGCTTTTCTAAATTTAACTTTTATTCGGTTCAAAACTACAAAATGTAATAAACAGGCTCCACCTACAAAATTTCCCATTAAACAAGAAATATCCCCCCATATGTTAGTCTAGACACAAACCACACCAAAAGTACGAGTGTAAGAGTAAGTGTGCTGCCAAATGTAATTCCATGCTCAGGGTTATCTTTCATGGATTTGCCAGTCTTGCACTTTGGCTTTTCTAAATTTACTTTTTATTGGGTTCAAAAGTTCAATATATAATAAAAGCTTCCTATTAATGGGTTGTAATAAAGTAGTTAAAAAAAGTTGTTTAAAATTTTTTGATTTAGCCCCCATCCTGCAACGTGCGATAAGGAAATTCGTTCGAAAATTTTCATTGATATATGTAAATATACTAAACAATTAATCAAATATTTAAATGAAAATCGATAAATGGGACCACCAAAAAATATGTTTTCATTGGAAATACCCCAATATTTGATAAGCATAATTCACACTCAATTAACCTGGTTAACAAATAAATTCAGCAATATGTATACTATTTCAAATAAACCTTTTTGTTAAATTAAAGAAAATAGTAATTTGTATTTGCGATCATTACGATAAATATGATACGAACAACTAAATAACGTCAGTTAGTGATAAGTTCGAACAGGCAGTCGGTGGCGGAATGGACTAGACGCTGCTGAAGATGATGCTTTACCAACATCGAAACGATCGTCCAGCGAATGTGAATTGAATGTGAAAGAAAACTTCATCAAATTTATGAATTCGTTCCTTAATTTGATGCATCAATTCCTCATATTTCAACCTACGACATATTTTATTGAATTGATGAAGAACATTTCATCAATAGTTTTCGTTGATTCAACGGCAATGCAATTTTTTCATCAGTTTGATGTAAGTTTGTCAAGTTGAAGCAAATTTTTCACCATTTTGATGTGAATTGTTCACCAATTTTCTGTACATTTTTCATCAATTATTTGTATGTAATGTTGTCATCAATTTAATGTAAGTTTGTCATCAA
This sequence comes from Phaonia tiefii, assembly GCA_963931995.1. Taxonomy (NCBI): domain Eukaryota; kingdom Metazoa; phylum Arthropoda; class Insecta; order Diptera; family Muscidae; genus Phaonia; species Phaonia tiefii. The sequence goes on along the minus strand of OZ008367.1, from coordinate 61,631,422 downwards.
TTTGGTGTAAATAGGTCATAATTTTTGTGTAAATTGTTATAATTTTTGTGTAAATTGCCAAACTCTTTTGATTATTTTGTATCCTAAAAATCCACAATAACAGGGTACAAAACCACATAAAAATAGCGTGGATAATGTTTTCTGCCCATTGCACTAATTTCTGTTATGTATTTATTTTCAATTTTTTGCAACCTTTTTATCTTTCTCTTTATTTTTTCAACACTACATCCATATTTTGAATCGATCCCACTAATTATTTCCAAATTTAAATAATGAAAATTGATATCAAAAAGATGTAAACACGTTGAAGAAGCGCACAATTTTCAAATTGAAGAACTTTTTTATTGAATTGATGAAATTACGTATCAATTCAATGAAGAACAATTGATGAACATTTATCATCGATTTGATGTAAAGATTTTCTTTCAGTGTACCGCGGCTGTTTCAAATATTTTTAAAACAAACTTTTTAGAAATAAATCGGAACGATGCATTTTCCTTAGAAGAGTGGCATTTGACTAAATTTTGTCTGGTACCAAATTTCATAAAGATTGGTTTGGTTTTGCGTGAGTTATCTTGCTGAACAACCATTCGGCCGTACAATTCATGTATGGGAGGCAACAACATGGGCGTGGCAAAATCACCCTTGTCTTACTTGGTGACTCGCGTTTGACGACATGAAGCCTATAACTTAATTTCATTAAGATCGGAAGTGTTTCACGCGACTTATCGCATTGACAACACGATGACCACCAAGCTTTTACATGACCGGCACCACAATGGGCGTGGCGACTTCGCACATTTTCTCCAATTAAGTAGATATTTACAGATTATTAACCAACATTTGAGTTAAAACTAATCACATCCACCAGAAAAAGGTTTTAGGAGAAACATGATTTCGTACTAAAATGTCGTACCAGAAGGGGCGTGTCCAAAACGCCCATTTTCAATCCCAAAATAATCTTGGACAAATAATAGTCACTGACAAACATTCTGCTGTGATCCATAAAGATTTACGGCAGTTATCGTGTTGACCAGCCAGACAGACACCCGGACATGGCTCAATCGTCTTAAATAGTCCCAAAACGGATTTCGTTCAAAGATACTGAGGATATAATATGGCTCCTTCTATGCGTTACATTTTTTTCCGTATTAAATGGTATATACCCCCATCCTATGGGTGAGGGTTCAAAAAATTGTTTACTTTTCAATTTACTTATATGTTCAAAATACAAACTGTTGGCTAATTTGAATTAAAATAAGAATGCTTTTGTTACGGAATCCATTACCTTGCCTCTCCGACATTGTGAAATAGTATATGGTCATGCTGAAATATCCACTGCAAATATTCAAATACGTTGTATTTCAGGTAATTATAGTAAAATTTATTATAATTTTATAACAGTCTATACATTTTATTATAAAATATTTTTAAATTAATTCTTTGGGGCACAACATTGGTCCTTTGATCCCTTTTTGCAGGCACAGTTGCAGTCTTTGTTGCAGGCACAGTTGTCACCGCATTTAACGGATGAACATTGGCAGTCTGTTAAGGAAATTAATTGTAACTATTATTCTAATCTCAACATTCAATTCCATTAATTGCTACTTACTGTTATTGCATCCCTTGCAAGTCATTTTGAATAAAAATTTAATTATTTACGTTTTTCTGTTGACGAATGAATGAATTGTGTACGATTGATACTATGAAATTATTTGTTGCGATGCGTAGACTTTATACAATTTTCATATCTTCGAACGCCAGCGAATTGGATTAGTTGCGGGTGAATTTGCACTCACTGGGGAATGAAACGGACATAACATTTAACTGTAAATACACAAGACGTGCGCACTGATAAGAAAGTGTAGGAAACCTTTGCGACGCTTTATTTGCTGAATACAAACGTTGGTGTAGAAGAACTTCGTCACTATTGTTATTTATATTGAACAACGATTTTGTTTGTAATTTTTTAAATTAGTGCTAATTAAAAACGGAAACGATAAAGTTATTTTGAAAACCGGTTCACTATGAAAACTTTGACATATCGTGTACATAAGTCTATTTATTCGCAATTTTCTTACCAACTCTTGTGACGAAATCGAATAGTATTGTTTCGAAACATTAGGGTGTTTTTCAATAAAGTACGTGCACTCCATGCCAAGTCTTTAGTAAATTATAACGTTCTTAAAATAAAACTTGTATACAATACCTAGACGACTTTACAGAAACAGCATTCACAACTAATTCGCTGTAACAACGACTTGTTATTTTGAAACATACTGTCCAAAACTGACTTGCCAAGGATGCAAAAAGAGTAAGTGAAAATATTTTAAAAATAATCGATAATACCTGAAATCAAATCTTTCCACAGACTGCCAATGCTCATGCGTTAAATGCGGTGATAACTGTCCTTGCCACAAAGATTGCAATTGCGGTTGCAAGAATGGGCCCAAATATCAATGTTGTTCTAAATAAATAAAACGGAGGCTTGCAACAACGGCAAAAATATGACACAGAATAGAAAATTGAAGCGTTAAATAAAATATCAAATTACATTTATGGATGCTCAAGGAATTTAATAAAATTTGCTCTGCAACTATGTCTGTTGCTAATTTTTTTTATAAAGGCCAACTTGTCTGTATTAGACTCCTTATAAAAAAGGAAGCAATTTGGGTTTTTTGCTTGTGAAAATTTTTACCCATTTTCGATTAAATATAAAGTGTGTTTTTCTACCCCGCTAATTAATTATAGCTTAATTTGTACGGGGTAGGTAAGTGATATTAAGTGTCAGTTCAATTTCCCACTTAAATTCCGTCTTGAGCAATGACAATGTTGCCACAGGTTCAATTTCAAGAATTATCAACAAAAAGTTCTTTTAGATAAATTTTGTTATCATTTCTTGTGAATGAAAATGCTATCAAGAAGGAGAAACTCAAAAACAGAAATTTTCAAAATGTCTTACACATGGTAAATTAATTTAAATTACACAGTGGTACAAAAAAGTCTAAAGTAGAAATACCTGAGAAGTGATAGTATGTTTCTTGTAGGTATTGTCGAGTAGCAATTAATGGAATTGAATGTTGAGATTTGAATAATAATTACAATTAATTTCCTTAACAGACTGCCAATGTTCATCCGTTAAATGCGGTGACAACTGTGCCTGCAACAAAGACTGCAACTGTGCCTGCAAAAAAGGATCAAAGGACCAATGTTGTGCCCCAAAGAATTAAATTTAAAAATAGTTTGTAATAAAAATGTATATAAGTAGACTGTCGTCATAAAATTATAATAAATTTTGCTATAATTACCTAAAATACAACCTATTTGAATACTTGCAGTGGATATTTCAGCATGACCATATACTATTTCACAATGCCGGAGAGGTAAGGTTATATATTTTGGATATAATCATTGTCCGTAACAAAAGCATTCTTGGTTTAATTCAATTTAGCCAACAGTTTGTATTTTGATTATAAATTGTAAAGTAAACGGTTTTGTTTTAGTGGATGGTTCCTATTAATGTAACGTAAAATCAGAAATTAAATTTGTAAATTTTCTTCTTCAAAATTGGTGGCCGTCGGTTGTGCAATGGTACGCGGTTCTTGTACAAAGAAACGTGGGTTCCATACCTGTTCTAACCACCTTATGTTTCTTTCGAAGACGGTCACCTCGCTTAAAATACCTTTCGGAACCGGTGTAAAACTGTAGAGTGTATAATAGAAACCGCACAGCTCACTGGGTGTGAGAAGCTCTCCCCAATCCCTTCATGAGATGTAATGGGAAACGTTTTTATAGTACTCAAAATTGTACAATGAATGATGCAGTATACATATTAAATACATCAATTTTGAAATTATTTCAGAACTGGTAAGTCTTTAAGTAAAATAAAACGAAGTTGAAAATGTTTATGAAATATGTAACAACATACATGTGTATATAATATTCCGAATTTGAATTTTCAACCCTTCGTCTCTCGCTCTCTGTTTTTATGGACAACCTCAAAGACTGGTTTTCAAACTGTTTTGACGACCATCAGATTTATCTGGCGAAAGCTGTTCGCATTTGCAATTTTTCTTCATATTCGACAAATCGCCAAATCTGTCTGATAATCTGAACTATACTTAAGACTGTAATACACAATTTCGAGCTGTTTAGAAAATATGAACGTGAAATTGAATTGGTAACTACACGCTGAAAATCAGTTTTTTGTTGTTTGGATGCAAATATAATGTGTTTGTAGCTCATCGCAAATATACTATACTCGTGTCCAAATACATTGTGTTTGCTATTCAATATTAAATATTTGACACACAATCATTAATAGGTAATAATACATGATTTTATGGCCAATATATGGTTTTGTTTGTTGAACACTGCTGGAAAAAAATCGTGACAGACAACAAAGGAACAAAAATACAGCAGATCTTCAGTTCATGCAAATAATGCTTGCAAACATGCATATGTACTTATACTCTTGATCAGCTGACTAAATTCTTTGTTATACAGTTACACAGCTGACATTTCAAGTTAGAATTTGTGATATGTCACATTATTTTCAGTGGTCAGTTTTCATTTAAATCGTGTTGTGAATATGGATGATCAAAATAAACATTTTTGTTATATTTTGCTCTTTTATTTCCGAAAAGGCAAAAACCCTCTGAGGCACACCGGGGTATTTGTAACGTGTATGGTTTGGATGCTTTAACAGAATAAAAATAAAATGGTTTCACACTACATCCCATGAAGGGATTGGGGAGAGCTTCTCACAATCAGTGAGCTATGCAGTTTATAGTTGTTTACTCACTGATTGGGGCCTACTGTTTTACACCGGTTCCGAAAGGAATTTTTGGGAAGCATTTTCATGGATAAGTACTCGGTAGTGTCGCCTTCACTAAGCAGGATGACCGCCGTCGAAAGAAAATGTAAATTTGTCTGAGTAGGAATCGAACCCACGTTATCATGTACAAGATACGCGTACACTAACCATTGCACCACCGACGGCCACGCTTTAACAGAACGCACATCGTCACTTGAGTACTATAAAGCTCCATACGCCATCTTCACTTTTAAGCTCTTTCGAACGCAGGCTTCACAATTTCGCTATCTCACTCCGTTGTTAAGATACTTAATGTTTTATTAATTTAATTTATCATATATTTATATTTATATATAATTCTATATTATATATATATATATTACATATAATTATATTTATTATATATTTAATTTATTATATATTTAAAATCTTTAGGCAAACAGTTATTCCGATTTAAAATTTTAGAACATTCTATCACGAAGTGTTTTTTCAACTCTAAACTTAAATGCTGTTTTTCTCGAAACTAAGTTGATGGCATATTTAGCTTTATAGTACGCATCTGACGACATGCCAAAGCTTCTTCATAAAATTTCGTTCTGGAATTGTCACGATCAAAAATGGCCTCAGAAGAGGTAGACCAAAAAAGGTTTATGAGGACGAAATCAAATCCGTTATCGAATCTGACCGGCACGTTTCTGTTCGAGAAGTTGCAGACAAGCTGAAGGTATCTCACATGACCATTGAAAATCATATGAAATAGCTTGGATTTGTCAGAAAGCTTGATATATGGATTCGGAACGACCTTAAGGAAATCCCCTTAACAAAGTGAATAAGCACTTACGATTTATTTCTCAAACATAGCAAAATGTATTCACTTTGGAACGCATTGTCAGTATAGATGAAAACTTGATTCTTGACAACAATATCAGCCGAGAGAGATCCTGGTTCAAGCATGATGAACATGCTCAAACTTCATCAAAGGCTGAACTGCACCAAAAAAGGTTATGTTGTCGACTTCGTGGGATTTTAAGGGAGTAATTTATTTTGAACTGCCCAAAATTTTGACGATATTGTCAGCAATTGACGAACCTTGATGTGGTACTGAAAGAAATACGACTTGGATTGGTAAATCGTAACGCGTGGTTTTCCATCACGACAACGCTAGGCCTCACACATCTTTGCAGGCTCAGCAAAAAATATTGGGGAAGTGATATAGATGGGAAGTGATGCCACATCCACCTTATAGTCCTGATCTGGCATCTTCGGATTATCAGCAAAACTTTTTGAATGGGAAATCCCTCAATACAGAAGCGGATCTAGAAACCGAGTTGTTCGACTATATTTGTGGGAGGGACAAGTTATTCTATGAATCTGGGATCAAAAAGTTGCATGCACGATGGCAGAAAGTCATTGAACAAAATGACACCTACATTATAGATAAAATTAACTATTTTAATAAAATAATTGAAAACTACAAAAAAGAATTATCATTGTTCGCAATGCCAATTAAAAAATTTTGAATTTTCATTGCTCAGGCAATGAAAATGCAAGTTGTGGAATCGGATGCCAATTGTAATGAAATATGGGAATGTTTTTAATTATTTTGAATTTGTTGGAGTGCTGGGAATGCTGTTTTCAAAGTATTTTATATGTAGAGGTTTGTGGCTTCGATAGGTATAGCCTGGTAGTACTTTCAAATTCAACAACCTGTACTGTATAAAATATTTGAAACCCAAAACTGCCAGATGTGAAGGCAATGCTTTGAAAATAAGTACAATTACCAATGGTATTTACATTTTATTGAATTTTCATTTGTAAAGTAGAAGTAATTGACATTAAACTACAAATTGTAATTGTTATATAATTAATTTGAACGATGTATGTTTCTATAGTCCGATACGGAGAAATCTTTACTAAGTAATGCCTGTAAAGATCTTACGTAACCAGTTGATACCAGATGAGCCATCGGATCAAAATTACCTATTTACGCTGTCTGGGATATGTCAGTAAAAAGGATAAGTAGGAATCGGCGCAAAACGTATTCGAAGACATTCTAAAGTTAACAGGAAAATAGGATGACCTAGATTCTGCGAAAAGAATCAGGTGACCGAATCCCCGCGAAAATTGGGTGTTACCACCTGGAGGGAAAAGTAAAAAATCCAGACGGTTGGAAAAACAGGTTATCTTAATTTTGTGGCCAAATGAGTAAGTAATAGAAACAGCTAATTTACAATTTACAACCAAGATTTTAAATGAGAGCAAAATTGAGTGCTGTAGAGAATTTCATGTTAGAAATAAGGATTTTATTACGAATCCATGATTCAACCTCTGATCAGTACATGATCATTAGCTCACTGATTGTGAAAAGCTCTCACTATTCACTTCATTGGATGTAATGGGAAACTATTACTTACTTTTCATGATTATTTTGACACCCCCACTGAAAACAGTCTATATTTTAGGTAACGAGAGCAATCTTTATTATAATTTTATAACAGTCTATACATTTTATTAAAAAATATTTTTAAATTAATTCTTTGGGGCACAACATTGGTCCTTTGATCCTTTTTTGCAGGCACAGTTGCAGTCTTTGTTGCAGGCACAGTTGTCACCGCATTTAACGGACGAACATTGGCAGTCTGTTGAGGAAATTAATTGTAATTACTATTAAAATCTCAATATTCAATTTGATTAATTGATACTTACTGTTATTGCATCCCTTGCAAGTCATTTTGAATAAAAATTAATTATTTAATATTTTCTGTTGGCGAATGAATGAATTGTTGATGATTGATACTATGAAATAATTTGTTGCGATGCGTAGACTTTATACAATTTTCATATCTTCGACCGCCAGCGAATTGGATTAGTTACGGGTGAATTTGCACTCACTGGGAAATGAAACGGGCACAGCATTTAACTGTATATACACAAGACGTGCGCACTGATAAGAAAGTGTAGGAAACCTTTGCGACTCTTTATCTGCTGAACACAAACATTGGCGTAGAAGTAATTTGTCATTATTGTTATTATAATTTTATGTTTTTTTATAATTAGTGTTTTCGCTATGAAAACTTTGACATATGGTGTGCAAAGGTTTATTTATTCGCAATTTTTTTATTAACTCTTATGACGAAATCGAATAGTGATGTTTCAAAACATTAAGGGTGTTTTTCAATAGAGTGCGTGTACTCCATGCTAAGTCTTCAGTAAATTATAACATTCCTAAAAAAAAAATTTGTATAAAATACCTAGACTTTACAGAAACATCATTCACAACTAATACGCTGTAACAACGATTTGTTATTTTGAAAAATACTGTCCAAAAATTACTTGCAAAGAATGCAATAAAAGTATGTGAAAATATGTTGAAAATAATCGATAATACCTGAAATGTAACTTTTCCACTGGCTATCAATGCTCATCCATTAAGTGTAGTGACAACTGCGCTTGCCACAAAGCTTGCAATTGCGTTCGCAAGAATGGACCCAAGGATTAATGTTGTTCCAAACAGAATGGAATCTTACAAAATGGAGTCTTACAAAACCCTTAAAAGGATTTAACTATGGCATGTAATTAGCATAAAGTCGAAAAATAAAATAAAAAATTACATTGATAGATGCTTAAGGAATTTAATAAAATCTTCTCAGCAACTACAGTTGTTTGCAGACTTATTCAAAAGCCTACTTTTAACTGTTAACTCCATTGCATACTTTAAGGCAGATTAAATCCTATAGGAAAATTTTCCGAAAGTGAACACAATTTGCTTTTCCTGCATTATTTGAAGAAATCTGATTTTATCACTTGAAATTGCTGAAAGCTTACGGACTAGACATTTCAATGATCACTGATTTAGTGACATGACGGTTTTGTGATAAAAGTTTGTTTGTTTTGCTTTTGAACAATTTTACGCAATTTAGATTAAATATACACTATTATTCTCACAATATTCTTCGGTTTATCTAAAATTTAGAAAATATTTTAATTCGTCTTTTCTACCACATCTAAGCTAAATATTTTTGAATTGAACTAATTACAATTTACACCCCTATTTTTTAAGTCTAAAAACTATAACCGCGCCGTGATTAAATTTCAAAAGCATTGCTCGCTATACGTGTTTTTGCTTTTCTTGGTTCTTACTTATATTCCGTTATCATTGATGAACTTACATATGAAAATTTTTGCAAAATTGTGACCCACAATGTTTTTAACAACTTTGTAAAATACAATAAGTACCAAAACTGAGAAAAACAAACATTTATAATATATTTTTATTTTGTAAATTTTCATAATTTTTTCAAAACTGAGAAGACCAGATATTTATAAAAAAATAGGTCAAATATTTTTTTTATTTTACAAATTTTCATAATTTTGTCTATTTACTTTTGATAGAGTTGTCTTTAATAGAGCTGTCAAGAAAGACTTTGAAGACAAAATTTCGAAAGGTTACAAAAATATGAACTTTAACATGAAGCGTTAACTTTGAGGTACACTGTATTACAAGCTATAAAAAAAATCATGACGAGCGCTAGGTTTTACTACTATAAGTACATGTATTATGTATATTAGGGTGGGTAAAATCCCATACCAAAAAAAATCACTTTTAGGCCACCACCTAAAAATGAAGTTCAGAGTGTTTAATGACTATTTGCAAAATATTGCGATTCTGGGTTCAGCAAATTGTGAGCTATTTTGCTTTAAAAACACCTCTAATTATCAGGTTTTTTGGGTGTAACTTTTAAAATGTTGCAGATATTTGGAAAATGTATTATGGATACATAGACCTTTAGGAGTTATTGCATTGGACATATTGTTTTTATTTGTATTTTTGAAGTTGATTGAGTTGTAGAAGTTTAAATGCCGTTTTTTAGTGGATTTTCGTGAGTCCTAAGAAAAAAATCAAAATAACACCGTCATTTTTACTCGTATATTAACACTGAAGATGTCATTCAGAAGGTTATAAACTCAGCTTCGTAACTCGTATGATTCTTTGGAACATAACGTTAAATTATACAGTTTATTCTTATTTTTGTCGGTAGTATTTCAAAATTTTTCGAAAGTTATCATTTAAAACTACATTGATCGCGAAAAATGTTGCAAGTTTTTACCCGCAGTAAAAAGCGGTATTTAATACCTTTGAAATGATATATAAATTATGTATATCCGAAAAGAAATGGTCGTAATATTTGCATTTTTGTAAAACCACGTTCAAGCTTTCAGGTCTATAAAACAGTTTAATATTGAATGTGAATGAATTAAATGTTTCAATAAATTTATATTTTAATTTTTTTGTAAATATTGTGGTTTTTAAAGAAACATAATCAATTAACCTACCAAATCATTGTATTTCTCTTATTTTTCCGATTTTATTGAAACATTTATTGCATTCACATTCAATATTAAACTGTTTTATAGGCCTGAAAGCTTCAAAGTTGTTTTACAAAAATGCAAATATTACGACCATTTCTTTTCGGACATACATAACTTATATATCATTGCAAAGGTATTAAATACCGCTTTTTACTGCGGGTAAAAACTTGCAACATTTCTCGCGATCAATGTAGTTTTAAATGATAACTTTCGAAAAATTTTGAAATACTACCGACAAAAATAAAAATAAACTGTTCCAAAGAATCATACCGAGCTACGAAGCTGAGTTTATAACCTTCACAATGACATCTTCAGTGTTTATATACGAGAAAAAATGACGGAGTTATTTTGATTTTTTCTTAGGACTCCACGAAAATCCACTAAAAAACGGCATTTAAACTTCTACAACTCAATCAACTTTAAAAATGCAAATAAAAACAATATGTGCAATGCAAGAACTCATAAAGGTCTACGTACCTATAATAAATTTTCCAAATATCTGCAACCTCTTAAAAGTTACACCCAAAAAACCTGATAATTAGAGGTGTTTTTAAAGCAAAATATCTCACAATTTGCTGAACCCAGAATCGCAATATTTTGCACATAGTCATTAAACACTCTGAACTTCATTTGTAGGTGGTGACAGCAGCAATTTTTTTTACCCACCCTAATGTACATTCATATGTAATACTATGCAACAGCAAAAATCCATAAATATAACCACTATTTATTTTTTATGTATTATGTTCCCTGTATTACAAAAATGGTCGAAAAATTAACTTCTATAACTGGTTTTTTTTAAAAATTATTTTAGTAAGATTGTGGATTTTTGGAAAGTTTATTCCACAGATGTTAACATGCATTCCGTTGGAACTCCATATCGGGAAAATACGTATGCAACGTGTTCGAGTAATCAAGTGGTTTCATTATCCCCAGTACTTTCGACCTAAAGCATGAGTTACAAATCAGATACTTTAGATCTGCCTTTTACTCAGGTTCAATTAAATGATCTGGTAAGAGACTTGAAATTTACGAAAGAAAAATTTGAGCTTATTGCATCTCGTTTAAGAGATCAAAATGTCTTAGAAAAGAATGGGAATACAACTGTCCACCGTACCCGATATAAGCCGTTTTCCCATTTTTTACAAATAAAGACAATATGTATTTTTGTTACGACATTCAATAACTTTTCGATAAGCTTGGTCAAACATATGACACGTGTGATTGGATGATATTTGTCGACAACAGCAATGAAAGCCTTAAAGCAGTACTACTGCTCAATGTTAATCAAAAGCCATCGATACCAATTGCACACCACGTGAAACAATCTCCAAATTGTTCAAAACTATAGGCTACGAAAAGCACGGTTTGAAGGTGTGTTGCGACTTGAAGGTTGCTTTATTGCTTTATTGTCAGGTCTGCAAGGTGGTTTCACAAAGCATTGCTGTTTCCCTGCCTCTGGGACAGTCGAGCTCGAAGCAAGTGTTACGTGCAGAAGGACTGGCCGGCAAGACTCAACAGCACAGTATGTGTGCAGAAAGAATATAAAACATATGTCAAAAAATATAATATAAACTTACCACCATTACATATCAAACTTGGATTAGTAAAGAACTTTATTAAGGCACTACACCAAGAGGGTGAAACGTTCGCTTATCTAAGAACAATATTTCAAAATCTTACTCTGGCAAAAATTTCTGAAGGTGTTCTTGATGGTCCACATATCCGACAACTACTAGGCAGCAAGCACTCTATTTGAGACATTATTATCATACGATGAGAAAGCCGCATGGAAATCGTTTCGATTAATTCTTGCGGATTAATTCTTGCGGATTTTCTGGGAAACAATCGAAGTCCACATTTTATAAACAAATCATACGTGATTTACTTACTAACTATTAATGTAAGTTTATAATAAATGGGTTCATTAAATGCAAATGTGTTGCTTAGTACTGCACTTCCAACAAAATTTTGAAATTCTTGTCGAAATGAGATACCTTAACTTAATTTTGAATAAAATCATAATTTATCCATCGATTTTGTCGGCAAATTCCTCATTTCATGACTAAAGTACGAGTACTATACAGATCACTTTTTCACGTTTTCGATTTAACCTCATATTTTTGCAAAAAAAATTATAAATTTTGGCTGCAAAAAATAATTTTTCGGCAAAACTTTTTAGATAACTTCGAAACTCTTGAGCGGACTAAAAGATAATGTTAGAAACACTTAGAAGTAATTTAATTTCGAATCTTTTGCTATGACTGAAGACTTAGTTGGACTAATAAATCTTGAGTTATGTTAACGTTTGTGCAAGAAGCCTTCCAAAAAGCCAAAAAATTTAAATAAAAGTGCACCATAGAATTCATATTTTCGACCACTTTCGTAATATGGGGACCCAACTACATATTAAAACATAGTGCTTATATATATGCAAAGAATTTTTTTGATTTTGTTGCATAGTTTTAAAAATTGCTTTAAATTGTTGCAAATTAATTGTTGGTCTTCCTTGTCTGGGGCGGATTTAGATTGACTGATGCCCTGGGCGCAGAACAACTATTGGATCCCATATTCTTAAATTCTTGGAGATTTTTAATATCTTTCTAATAATACTCGTATTTAAAGTTACAGCCGATTTTTTTAATAACTCTCGTAGTTGTTTGTTAACGAATTTGTATTGTTTTTAAACAATAAAGGTTTCACAGTTTTAAATAATAAAAGTCCGATTTCGAAAGAAACGATACCCCGATTTTTGATTTCTCTGCATCAAGTTCAAAAAGATTTCTCATACATCAACTAAAACAGATTTAAATTTTCATATATTTCGGGAACACCACTATTTGATATAAACATGTCCATATATTCTAAACCAGACCTTCTTATCCGATTTGACACCGCGGCTCCCTTAAGAATTTTTGAAATTGTTCGTGGTCTTTAAGTCCCTGAGAATCAATAATGAAGTGATTGGGAGAGATTTTTAATTTTGTTGTCCCTGAGAATCAATAATGAAGTGATTGGGAGAGATTTGCAAGATAACGTTCAATTTGTATTGTCTGGTTAAAATTATTCCGTTTGGCTACCAACATAATTTAGTGTAGAATATCAAATGCCTATACGCAAAGAAAAAAAGTTACAGCTTGTTTGGGCCAAAACGAACAAGAGTGGCCCTAAAAATATTTTGTCTCATGGTTGGCCTCAAAAGTTGATAAAAAAAATTTGAAAGCAAAAAGATTTTTAAGATGTAAAGACACGTCGGCCGAGCGTCCGGACCTAGGACGCGTCCCAGTGACTTCGACGGGGTTTTTGAATAGAACACACAAGGTTAAATATTTACAGTGTTTATTTATATTAAAAATCCTAAATGAAATTTATACAATTATGAAAAAAATTATAAATAATTTATAAATTGAAGCCCCTGGTGGAAGAAGGTGTTAACTCACTTTTTTTCAACAATATTCCTTCTTCTTTTTACGTTTCCATGGTATCTGATTTTATTTTAGATAAGAAAAAAGTCAACATCTGATATTTAAATTATTAAAGTTTAATTTAAAAAATTTTGTTTTTTATTTTTTTTAAATCAGATACATACCATGAAAACATTAAAAGAAGGAAAATATTGTTTTGAAAAAAAGTGAGTTAACACCTTCTTCCGCCAAGGGCTTCAATTGTGGTACGTACTTTTTGGTATGGAAACCATCAGGAACTTTGCAAATTTTATTTATTTAAATTCAGATAGACTTTGCTCCTGAGCACTGCGCATAGCTAACTTCTAAGTTTTGCAATTCAGATTATAAATGGCTACAGGGGCAAATCTTAAATGTTTCGTTAAGTTTACCAATGTTACAATCGGAAGATTTTAATTTCAAATGAACTTATAATTATTTGGTGATGCCGGATTGTTCATGGAGAAAATCTGTCTCTTTTTGGAAATATCGCTAATAAAATTGGTGTCGCAAAATTGTCGTAATAAAGAAAATCGTTTATTATAAAGGAAAACTAGTTTACACAAACACATGCACTCAAAGGTGATGCCTCCCCACTTGACATTGAAGTCCGGAAACGTGTACGAAGGTGAATAAAAAGCGGGAATTTTGGGGCTGAAACGCCCGTTTTAAGATCCGAAAGTGATATCGAAAAAAACACTTCGTCGCTTAGTTTGTTTCATAATTCAAATGTTCCTATGGAAATAAAATTGTTATTTCTTTTTCGTTTTGTTTTGCTTTAATTTTGTAGTAATTTATATTTTAGCTAGTCACGTATGTATAATAATTTATAAATACCTAGCGTCTTTTGTTATTTTTCCCATTTTATTCATATTATTTCTGCTGTCTTTTAATTTTTTCTCTGTTTTGATTTCAGGAAAAGTGTCAGTACTAAAAAAAATTGTGTTTGAAGTTCGATAAAATACTTCTACTAATGAGGGTACACTTCCATCCTAAATAAATCTTTTCCATTGAAAAAAACTCGGTTTCTTTCAGATTTTAAAGTTTTATAAAGTGATTTAGAATTTGGATTTACTATATCTCGCTTGAGACACACGAAAGTATCCTTAATGAAACATATTTCCGCTGCTCTTTTTGAGTCTAGAGCTACCATTTATCGTTTGTCGTTAACGGTCTTGGTTCCCATAAAGAATTTTCTTTATTTATCACAAAGGAAATTATATGTTTGGTTCAGCAAATGTTCGTTTACCACAATTCCATTCCCCAAAACGAATTTCATTTAACTTAAATTTTGTTTGGAGATAATGAAATTTGTCACTGCGTGTATACTTGAACTTCAAAATTTATTAATGTGTCTTCTGCTTCTAAACCTCAAAATTTTTTTTGCTGGTAATCCATTTGTTTAAGATTGCGTTCTATATCTCATTTTAAAATAATGTCGTTTCTTCTATCCGTAATACGATAAAAGTAAACTAAGCACACAGATCTTAATTTAATATCACGCAAAGTTAATATAATGTATGTCAAAGACTGCATACAAATGCCTTAGAAAACAACTTAAAAATTCTTTATTTCAGCCTTGTTTTTACTTCAACTCACCACACTGTCAATCTTGTGATTGAAATGAGTAAACAAGATTTTGATGCATTAACTTCAGAAAACATTTTATGACACAATGCAAATATTGCACTCGCCCGAAGAACACAAGAAAGTTTAAATAGGCTGAACTTGACTTTCACATTTCAGTTTACCCAAAAACAATATAAAAGCAAGAGCTAAAGTGTAACCCAGCTACAAACATATTGCTCAGAATATTAACCCAACTACGCGTATAATTAAAACGGATATAGATCTAAAATGCCTTGCAAAGGATGCGGTAATGGTATGTACAATTTCAAAAGTGCTTAAACTCAAATATTCAAAGTAGTAAAACTGGAATCTGGTGACATAAACTTGAAAATTTCTTAAAACCCAGAAAATATACTATGAATTTCTAAAATTGTACTAAGACTTATTAAACCTTATTTTCCAGATTGCAAATGCACTCCCGAAAAGTGTGGTGATAAATGTGATTGCACTAAACCCTGCAAGTGTCACTGCAAGGAACACGAGCATCATCGTCATGGACAAGGACATACAACTTGTAAATAAATAATCAGGAACAATCAACCCATGTGTAATATATGGCCTATGTATAAATTATATCGTTTGTTGTTAAAACCTAAAAAAAAAACTTTAATTACAGAAATATGTTTAAATATTCACTTGACGTAGCCATGTTTAGTCCACAACATAAATAATATACTATATAAAATTTCAAGCAAAATAAGGAAATCCAGATGTTTCATTGAAATAATTATCTTTATTTAAAATTTTGTGAATTCGTACACGCTGAAAACTGTGTATTGTTTGTTGTTTGGATGCAACCAGAACGTGTTTGTAGCTTGCCGCACATTGCATACTTGTGTCTAAATACATCGTGTTTGCTGTTCAATATTATATGAGTTTGCTGTTCAATTTTATATGATTTTGTGACCCAAATTCGGCTTTATTTGTTAAAAACAGCTGAATACAAAAAACGTGTTAGACAACAAAGTAACAAAAAAGCAGCAGTTCTTCAATTCATGAAAATAATGCTTGCAAACAAGTACATGTTTCATGCAATATGTTGCTGGGCCCATTATTTTTCAGCGTGTACGTATTCAAAATTGGCATCGCATATCTCTTCTAACTAGATCGCCTAAAAAAACCGTTTCCCATTACATCCCATTAAGAGATTGGGGATAGCTTTTCACAACCAGTGAGATGTGCGCTTTCTAATTTTTCACTCACTGATTGGGACCTACAATTTTACACCGGTTCCGAACGGTATTTTGAGAAGCTTTTTAATGGCTAAGTACTCGATAGTGTCGCCCTCACTAAGCGAGGTGGCCGTCGTCAAAGGAAATTTGAAGGTGGTCAGAGCACGGATTGAACCCACGTTCTCATGCACAAGAGCCGCGCACACTAGCCATTGCGTCACCGACGGCCACAGTTAGATCGCCTACTTTGTTATTCTCAGATAAATTACTTGGCGCAGGAACCCAGAAGAGTCGCAACTTGTAGGGGTTTAAACTATTGCCTATTCGTCCACAGCTTTTGTGGAAGGCAAACATGATGAATCTAGTTTTTAGTGACCTGAGCAGCGGTTTGGATATGTATTGTACTTTTTTAAACAAAGTTGGAAAATGTTAAACGAATTTTCGGAATTAACTAAGATGAACGTTCTTGTACTTCATAAGTAAAGCAGCTATCTTGTACACCTTTCATTTCATTACAAAATATTTAACAAAAAAAAAGATTTTCACAGGGAAAATGCATGAATCACAAACCATTCTAACAAGTAGAAAATGTACTTAAGGGATTTTATGTGCTCCCAAACTCATTCTGCACATTGGAAAACAATTACATGGTGTTGTTAACAGCCGCCGTCTACCCCACCGCCATAAGCATCATTATTCCCTGCTATCAAGTCCCAATGCTCCCACTCCGCCACACCTCATAATGGCATAAATGCTCAACTGTGCATAAAATCAATGCTAAAATATGCAAATTTTTCGGCTCAACCAAAAATGGGAGGCAGGAGCGAATGAAAATAAAAAGACGACAATATCAATTTTACAATAAACTGAAAAAACTTGATGGGGTGAAAAACAAAGTTTTTCCATAGCATTTTTGAAATTTCTTATCCTCCTGCTGTCAAAAATTACTCTCTATAGTGTCGTTAACACAATGGAGGCAGAAGAAAATACTTGAAGAAAGCACAGGATATAAAGGAAGCTAAATTTCGTTTTCCCTCAACATGGGACGGTTAACAACGATTTTAATAAAAACATAACAATAAGAAGCAACAAATAACTAAAATAACATTAAAATCAACACCTCTACGCTTTGATAATATTTTAGAAGCAAACGTATCAAAGCGCGTATTTGAAGCAAGAAAAGGCACAAACAAGTCTGGAAAAGATTGTTCCAAACCACTACCATTTTCTTTTTGAGTTTAGGTCTTGCTGTTTTATTTTCATTTAGAAGTTTCCATAGTCATTGGCACATTTTGTGGAGCTATTATAGCCATTTTTCGGTCTCATTATGTGGAGGCGTTATTTTACCCATAAACACTTTTTGCCCACAGAATTACTCGATTCCGGCGAGTTTATGTATGGAATAGTAGAAAGAATTGTTTGTGGATTCTTTTCTACTCCGATTTTTGGGCTGCACATGCATTTTAGGGACTGGAGGGAAGGAAGTGTTAGCCTTTTTATAGCTTGTACATTTTGTAAGCTATTCATAGGGTACTTTATTGTGAAGGGACGTCGTCGAATAATGAGTGGAATTCGTCTTCATATTTTTTATTTGATTTGGTTTATTCTATTTCAATTACCATAGTGTTGTTTGTGAAGTTGAGCGTCTTTCTTCATCCTTAAATATATTTCAAGCTGAATTAGTATCAAATGTTTCAGTTGACCTGCCCCTGTCAAGCTGTAGCACTATTTAGATTAAATTTGGGCATTTTATTTCCATTAAGGGATCTTGACTTTCGATTCAACTCCGGAAAGGGATCAAGTTAATTTTTTGGTGACAGTTCCTTCACTGATTTTGGAATCAGAATCAAAAAAAAAAACTCAAAATGAAACGAGCGCGAAAGAGCAAATATATGATTTAACGTGAAGATCTAGGACATGAACTGGAGAAGAACAAGGAAGTGAAACAATTACATGTTTAGATAAAGGAAATGTAGAAAGAAATATCTAAATTAATTGAAAGATAAAAAGAATTAAATACGATATATAGCCTAATGAACGGAACAAAGAATTCTAAATGATAGATTTATTTAAAAAGAAAAAATCAGTTTTAAAGCTGGAGAAATTAAGCAAATTAAAAATAGGCAGAGATACTCGTAATAGAGAGGAACTTAGAAGCAACTAAATGGGTTCTATAGGAACTGGTTCCTCTAGGACCTTTTAGGGACTAAGATCCGGGAACAAGTGTCCTCCGATTGTACGCAACTCTAGTTTAGATGACAGAGTTAGGTCAAATCTAAGAAGATAATTTTTCTGAAAAAGCTTTTTGGCTTTCAAACTGAAGTATAGTTAATTTTTTTAGGAGGACACTATTTTGTCGCATCCGGTTTATATAATTTACAACCCATTTTGAAGTTATAGTGTATACTAAGGCAAACGTAAAGGGTTTTTCAACAGAGACGCTACAAAAGTAAAACGACGCCGTATTTTTTCCCGCTCTTTTGACATTTCTCTTCAGTAAGGTTTGCCATTTCATCATGGAAAGATATACGAGCCAGCAACGAGTCGAAATTATTAAAATTTACTACCGAAATTAAGAGTCAGTGGCCTCAACTTTAAGAGCGCTACGTCCAATTTATGGTCGTCATAATCGTCCTACCATATCAACAATTGAGCGTCCAGTGGAAAAATTTGAATCCACAGGCACAGTACAAAATGTTCCCGTGCCAAATGTGTCTCTCATACGTCGTTCTCAAGCGTTGGGCATCTCTGTGACGTCGTTGTGGCGAATTTTGCGAAAAGATCTTGGCCTACATCCTTACAAGATCAAATTGACGCAAGAACTGAATCTGCTTGACCACCATAAGCGTCGTATGTTCGTGAATTGGGCTGAGCAACAACTTGAAAATGATTCGGATTTTTATCGGAAAATCATCTTCAGCGATGAGGCTCATTTCTGGCTGAATGGCTTCGTCAATAAGGAAAATATGCGTTATTGGTCAGACAGCAATCCACACGTAATCCATGAGTCATCATTGCATCCCGAGAAAATTACTGTTTGGTGCGGTTTATGGGCCGGCGGCGTCATTGGGACGTACTTCTTCCGTGATGATCAAGACCGGTTCAATGATAACCGAATATTTTTGGCCCCAATTGGATAATATGGACTTGGAGGACATGTGGTTCCAACAGGACGGTGCCACAAGCCACACAGAGAATGCCACAATCAATTTATTGGAAACCAAGTTTGGTGAACGTGTTATCTCACGAAATGGCCCAGTCGATTGGCCGCCTCGGTCGTGCGATTTGACGCCGTTAGATTATTCCCTGTGGAGCTACGTCAAGTCTATGGTCTATGCCAACAAGCCAGCGACGATTGATGAACTTCGTACGAATATCGAACGTGAAATTGCAGCAGTATCGGCCGATTCATGCTTGAAAACCGTCGAAAATTGGGTTCAGCGTCTGGACTTCTGCAAGCGTGCCCGTGGTTGCCATGCAAAAGAAATCGAGTTCCATACATAATGGCATCGAACGTACTTTTACTGGAATAAAGAATTTCATTGGTATCTAAAACCGGTTTTGTTTTATTTAAAAAAAACTTTTGTATCGCGCTTATTGATAATAATCTTATATCGCGCTTATTGATAAATAATAATCTATATAATCTTTAATTTAGTTTTGTCCTCAATTACTGCAAAAAATGACCTGCTACTTCATTTTACGTAAATGAGGAAACTGTTTTTACTTCTCCCAGTGTTCGCCAATGATATCAACACTAAACATCTGCATGAATTCATTCGTACACTGAATGCGTAGCAGCATTCATGAATAGTTCTAGTTCCTCAGTATGCAATAATATCTTTGAATGAATATAAATGAAAACATCTCCTGAAATTGTATTATACTACGTTGTGCTTCGTCTGCCGTCTCATAAAGCGATCAAACTCGAACTCACAATATTCAATAACAGAGAGAACAAAAATACAAGAGTCACTAGCAAAGAGACCAATGAGTGAGTGAGACAGCTCAACTCAATTTCAGGGGCTGAATTCATGAATACCACAAATTAATGTAGCTGTCAATTCATTTTACGAATAAATTCATGTACATGTTTTGTTCCATCAGGGGGTTTCTATGGCACAGCTGATCGAAATGCCACTAGGGAAATGATGCAGAATGAGAGACCAAAGAAGACATACAGCTTAGAGATCATGCAGCAAACTAAGTTTAAAAGTGTTTGATTGATACTAATGACAGCTAAATTATGTTTATATCGAACGGAAATACGCATTCGCTTTTATTTCTCTCCGTATTATGCCAACCAAAGAGTAAATTACCAAAGCAACTCGAACCCGATGAAATGGCGTACTACCTCGTCGTCATGAAGAGGCATCGAAGAGATTAATGGAGGCTCTTTAGTATTGCTCTGTGGTTAATGTTTTGGTAATAATGTTTTGGTTTTTCAATATGAATTAAGATTTAAATTATTTTCCTTTATTATTGTTTATATTTAATTAACTTATTTATGAATAGAATATTTATTTGGTTTTGTGTTACATACTTTTTAGATTTATAGAGGCATTTCTGTTATAAGAAAATTTCAGATAAATAATTAAACAGGTGGAAAAAGTATACATTATATTTCTCCTTTATCCAATTTATTCGATTAACTAGGGTAACTCGAATAACTAGAATAATATTGTATGATTCAAATTCTCCCTTGTCACCCATTGTATATAACGAATGAAACAAAACTTCGTACACGTACAACATTCATTCATACTGAAGCAAGCATATTCTATGGTTACCGAGTGTGCATCGGGATTTGTGTGAATGCTACAAGTTAACAATACTTTAAGCAATTCAAGTATTTTATCCACCAACACATTGCTTCTCACTGAAAGTGGAGTTGATTGAATATGAGGTATTACTTTTTGTGAGTGTCTCATGGGTAGCCTTTTTGAGAATCATGCAGATGTTTAATCTATAACTTCGACGACATTTGCTGGTATTGGTTATCATTGAATTTCCTACAATTGCCCCTAATATTTTCTTCAACATGTTGAAGAGACAGCAGGAGATACGATATATCCAAGCATTAGATGGGAGAATGGGGTTCAAAAACATTCACCAACAATTCGATGTAAATTATTGCACCACTAGAAGTCTTCGGGAGAAAAAATTCTTCGAAAAATATTTGGACTTATAAAGTACCGACCTCGTCTAAACCTAAAGCTGAACGACCTTTATACCAACATTGAAGGAGTTCAGCTAAACAACATAGAGGATTTCGTTAGCAACGAAGGGATAAAAATGTTCCAGCAACAAAGGTATTCGAAACTATACTCGAAGCAAGATGTCGTATGGGTAAGGTCAGATGTAAGTGACTGTCACTATTAACGCACTCAGTTTAATG
Source organism: Phaonia tiefii (assembly GCA_963931995.1). Taxonomy (NCBI): domain Eukaryota; kingdom Metazoa; phylum Arthropoda; class Insecta; order Diptera; family Muscidae; genus Phaonia; species Phaonia tiefii. The sequence continues at coordinate 61,609,594 of OZ008367.1, read as the reverse complement.
AAGACAGTTGTGATACCACGAAACGTCGTATTCTTATGGGGCTTTCAATCCATATGATACCTCATCATGGTGTTCAACTATGAGACTGAAAAAGAAAGGTACATTAGTCTTTGACGAACCAATGTGTGTTTCGCAAAAATATCCCAGATCATGTAGCTTAACTCTTTGATTATATTTTCAATCCACATAGAAGTACCATCCTAAATATTGTCCTCTACTCACACTAAATGCGGAGCAGGAGCAGAGATGTAAAAGGTTCTCGCCTCCTAGTTGGGAATGAGCTGGGATTCTAAGTTCAGAACCGTGTCTGCCTATCAAATAGTATCCGATGATCACAGATACTAGCTTAGAGAAATTCTGTCTAGGAATGGATAACGAATTCAGGTTATAACTTGGCCATACCTGCCTGTTGGTCCAGCACTTTGTACCTCAAGACCATCTGTCGTTCGCCTATCAGAGAGCTTCAGCATTCACCGCGAGATTGCAGTGCAACATGTAAGGTAGTCCCTAAACTCGTTAGCTCATCCGATATACATATATCATTGTCTGGAATCTCCAGGGCTCTCGTCACCCACATAAGGTGGATATCATACTGTGTGACCATCTCATTCGGAAATGGGCGTCAGTTGTGGGCAGTGTTTGAAGACAGGAATACAGATTGCAGAGATTGTATAGACGCCAGATAGTCAGAATAGATGTTGGTAACCCAGGCGCTGATGATGTTTCGTTTTAACCAACGAGGAATGGACAAAACTCTGCCTGAAAGACACGACAATGGTCTGGTAGCCTTTGTGAAAGGTCTACACCCATCATTCCATCGCTGTTAAACCTACTTTGTCATATAGTTTGGAGGCATCAGTGTAGTCCTAATTCCCATGTAGTTACTACCAGTTACGCGTCGCTTTCGAAGATCCCTTAAAATTGTCCCGTGATCCCATTTATTGCTGATCCATCGCGAAGAATGTTTACTGTAGATTCCTAGCGTTGCCGAATTTAACTGGCCAGCAAGTTTTGTGGTAACAGGTGACTGGTAACCCCAAAGTCCTCAGTATATGTTGTACGAAGGCCACGCGTGATACACACAGAAAATGCATCTTTGATAACACACTTGGGTAAGTGGATTTTTCCAAACGATAATGCAGTAGAGCAACATCGGCGGACAATAAGCAATTATTGCCATCCGATTGCCCTTTTACACGAATATATGAGGCTTTACTGATCATAACCAGTATTAAGCTTGAAGCCGCACTTTCTGTCGAAAGTCACTCTTATGTATCTTGAAACTTTACTTATCACATGGTAACAATGCCTAAATATACAGAAAGCTCTGGTTCCTGGTAAAGATTGCAAGTTCGGGTTTACTCCCAGTGCATTATCCGCGGCCTACTTAGAAAGTCAACTGGATCACATCTCTGCACGTGGAAGAGTATTTTCCTTTTACTTCAATTACATGTCGTCAGCATATGCTACGACCGCTCAAGTATAGCTTGTAGCTTGTTGCGAATATAGTATACTTGTGTCCAACCACATTGTGTTTGCTATTCAATATTATATGTTTGAGGTATAATGACTAATAGAGTATATATTATATATTTTTGTGGTCCAAATGGTTGTTGAAAACCGCTTGAAACAAAAACGTGACAGACAACAAAGAAACCAAAAAAGTAGCAGATCTTCAATTCATGAAAATAATGCTTGCAAATATGTACATGTTTCCTGCAATATGTTTCAGAGAAGTAGAAACAAAACTCCCACCTAAGGTGTTGCTCTATACATATTTCTAGTTAACATCGAGTAGACCAGACACCAACAAATCTTGTGGATGGGGCCGATTTTATTGATCCTGGTACGACTGCAAGCTGAAAAAAACTGCCTCTGCAACATAATCTCTCAAGCACATTCTGCAGGAGCCATGTATATGCTTGGAAAATATTCATACATTTGCAAGTCCTAAACTCACTAATTGTTAAATTCAATCTTTATCGTGTTTACTTTCAAAGACTCATACTTTTACGTGGAACCATATGCGTGTTTCATCCCAAACATTCATATAGTTACGTTGGAGCACTCGAGTGTTTCTTCCCATAGGCACGATTGACGCCTGAATGCATGAAACTAAAAAGCAACAGATCAGTCAACACAAGAAACACACAATTCATTTACACACGCATTCAGGAAAACTTATGAATCACTGACTGAAAGATTAATGCACAAATACAGCTATACACGCTGAAAAACGGTCGCAGCAACATATTGAAGGAATCATGAATATGTTTGCAAGCATTGTTGTTATGAATTGAAAACCCTGCGGCTTTTTTGTTCCTTTGTTTTCTGTCACGTTTTTGTTTTCAGCAGTTTTAAACAAACAACGCCACATTTGGTTCACAAGAAAATAACATATTAATCAATGTGTCTCCAACATGAAATATTGAAAGGGAAACACAATGTGTTTGGACACAAGTATACTGTATTTGCAACAAGCTACAAACACGCTATATTTGCCTCGAAACAAGATCAACAAAGATTTCTCAGCGTGTACACTTTCATACCATTAACTTTGGCTTTGAACAATCTCTCATTGTCGTTTTATTTATAATTTTATTCTCCACGGAGCATAGCCATAAAAAATTACACTTCCCCAAACACAGCTGTATTTGTATCATAAACAAAGCTGTATTTGGATTATAAACATTTATATTTTAATATATTAATCACTGTGTCTCGAACATGTAATATTGAATTCTACACACAATGTGTTTCGCCACAAGTATACAATATTTGCGACAAGCTCCAAACACACGCAAATATACATCCAAATAAGAAAAAAAGAGTTGCCGTTAATGATGAGTACAACTGAGGCGTACCTTTGGTCGTGAACCAGGGTCTTTTGGGCGAACATGTAACGATTCCCCGCTTTCGGAATGATTGCCACCTTGGATTATATTCATCTAACGGGAACATATGATAGCTTAATACTGCTCACATAATGTTTCATAAGATTGGGAGCCAAAATCTGCAAAACTGCACTGGTGTTATACAGTCAGAGCCAGGGGCTTTGTAGGGTATACAACTTCATATTGCCCAGTGGTTTGTATCGTTAGTCTCTATATTTTCCGCCACAATGCGAGATATCGAAGTGTATGTTATTCAGGAGGTCTAATAACATACACTTCGGACCTGTGTGGGATATCCGTTTTAGTCTTTCGGATATCCCCCACAGGTCCGAGACCTCGAGAGGGCTGTGGGCAATCTGGAGGCCTCAGATTCATAAACATACCAGTTTAGCTTTTTCTTTGAAGACTTAGCCTTATTAAAAGCTGTCTGCAAACCCTTCTCAGAATATGCAAGGCCTTGTTCCACCACAGTGGTATACCCTTACCCTATGTAGTTGCCATGTCCTACAAGAGTGAAAAGTCTAACAGCCTGTTCGTCGATCTCGAACGAAAAGTTGATTTTGTTTCCACGACCTTGTCATTCAAAATCGAATGAGAACGTAAAATTTATCAAGACGTTTCAGAACAAATATGGGCTCCTCCATTTCGAATCTGCGAAGAAATATTTAGTCAGTCGAATGAAAATGTCGACTAAGAGGAACCCAATTTATGTCGAATGTGAGAGTTTGGCTTTCGTTCGCTTAGATTTTCGCTCGAGATTCGTTCGAGTAACGACAGTTGGAAATCGAATGCTCACTCGACGCCTTGTATTACTTCAGTTCCCGTAATTACTCATAATACGATTTTTATTTAATTTCTGTTTCTTTCTTCCATGACAAATTCACTAAAAATTTCTTTCAAAATGGAAGAAATAATAAAAATAGCAATCAAGAAAGCTATTATTTGATCAATTCAAAGATGTCCTGACAAGTTAGTGGACAAAACGGACTCGAAAAGTGGCTCCCATCTATCATTTGTATTGATTCTTTCCCTATTGTGTGATACCAATTGGCATCAGCTAGCTTCCTCAGCAGAGGCAACGACCAGGACCAATATATTCACAGGCTGACGTACACCAAATGTGGTCATGACCCACCTCCAGACGGGCAGTCTCTATCTCTTATATATTTCTATCACTATAGTTATATACTTACAGAACCCAGAGGGTTCAAGGGCCTTACAAAATGAGGATAAAATGTTTCTACAACCGGCTCGATCTTCAGCTTCTCTCCTCCAGTTGGTAACACCAAGCTCTCGCAGGCAATATTCCATCTGGACTTTCCAGCGAAGTCTTGGTCGTCTTATTTTCCGATATCCTTCGAGTACGTCTTCAAATACCTTAGTTAGATAGAACTATCAATATACCACTGAAAGGACCATGTGGTGTGACTAACTAAAGAAAAATTATGAAAAATCTAAGCTAACCAAAATGACCCATAATAATAATTAAGGATGGATTCAGAATATTGTTTGTTGTTTTATTTAAATCATTATTTGGGTTGTCATCTAAAATATTGTTGCAATCAGAACTACTGCTACGAGATACTCTCAATTATATATTTGAGAGGAAAAAGATGCTTGAATAAAACTGAAACACATGGTTTCGTCCGATATTAAAATTTGACCACAGTGAAAAATATATCTAAATTTATTTCTTGGCAGCACAACATTGGTCCTTTGATCCTTTTTTGCAGACACAGTTGCATTCGTTGTTGCAGGAACAGTTGTCACCGCATTTAACGGATGAACACTGACAGTCTGTTGAGGAAATTAATTGTAATCAATATTCAAATTTTCTCAATATTCAATTTTATAAATTGCTACTTACTGTTATTGCATCCTTTGCAAGTCATTTTGAATAAAAATTTAATTATTTACGCTTTTCTGACGACGAATGAATGAATTGTAGAAGATTGATACAATGAAATAATTTGTTGCGATACGTAGACTTTATACAATTTTCATATCTTCGAACGCCAACGAATCGGATTAGTTACGGGTGAATTTGCACTCACTGAAAAATAAAATAGGCAACACCTTTAACGGTAACTCATCAAGACGTGTGCACTGATAAGAAAATGCGTGAAACTTTTGCGGCGTAGTATTATCTGAATGCAAACATTGGCGTCGAGGAAAAATTGTGTCAATATTGTCACTTATAGGAACATAATTACTTTTTAGTAAGTTATAATTATTATAACAATTAATAAGAGAAACGAAATTTCGTCATTTCGTTATGCGGACGATAAATGTATGTGTTCGCAATCTTCTTATCAACTCTCATGACGTAATCGCGTGCACTCCATTCAAAACCTAACAAGCCAGACAACATTGTCTCGTCGTAACGACCTATAAATCTGCTGGGCACATTTATCAATTTTATTGAAAAAATGTTGCTGACTAGAATACCAGGAGGAAATATTATAACGGAGTGGCAATGTCTTTTCAGGCATAATCATGGTACGCCCGAACAATGTCATTGTATTGTTTTTTCTATTACGGTTACCTTGGAGAAAGCGAAATATTGGTCTGGCGTATTTTTAAATGTAGAATTTGAATTTGACATCAATTCCGTTGTAACTATCGAATTTACATCAATTCGGTTGAAGTAAACGAATTTAGCCGTAAGTCGGTTGCAACGACGGTATTTGGCGTCAATTCGTTTGCTGTAATCGAATTTCTTATAAATTCTGTTGGTTCAATCGAATTCATTTCCTATTTGGTTACCACAACATAATTATATATATTTAAAACCTGTCGTTTAAATTTCGATAAACAAATATTATATTAAGAAAATTGAAAAATTTGCAATTATTACGGTAACATCAAGATTTGTTTCGGTGGTTATTAAGAAAGATAAGCAAATATATTTTAATTATGGTTGTTGCGTTAAACGTCTTAGTTTTCAGAAAATGTCCACATATATGAGCGTGCAGTACAAGCAGTCAGTTTTTCAAAAATAATCGTTTTGTAAGTCATCGCCTTTATATAGAGCAGGTTAGGACAGAATTGGTGCAGTGACTCTCAAGACCGTGACTTCAAAAACGGTCTGAAGTGGCAGGTAAAACGAATTTGTTATCCTACCGATTATGCCATATAAACTATCACCTCACTTTGTAATTGTTTATGAGAATACAGGAAAATATATCATCAATTAATTAAAAGACAAAAATTGCAAAAAGCAATTGTGACACCATCTAAACTCGATTGTGACAACCTCTAATTCAGTTAAGACAGCCTCCAATTCGATTGTGACAACAACAATCGATTAAACAAACTTTTATAGATCGATAACATAAACAAATGTCGGAAATATGCGGGGTTCTATGCAAAACGGAACCTACACACAGAGAATAGTTTTGTTGTCACAACTATATTTACAGCCAACTGAAATTTAGCGGTTCCTTGGACTATCACATTATTCAGTTGTGATTACAAATAATTGTGTTCCGTACCACCAAATGTTGTGCATATTAATTGATTTGTAATTGAGTTTTGATTGAAAGAACTGAAATATTTAGTTGAAGCCACAGCAACAATAAATAAATGTGATCTGTTAATCGAGTTTTATTTGTAGCAATCAAATGATCCTGTAGTGGTAAATATTCTATTAGTTGTATGAACGAAAATTTGTGAAAACTAATTCGGTTGTACCAAATAATTTATTGGTATCCTCAACTAATTATGTACTTGAAGTTAACGGCTGCCACAACCATTTGGAGATGCCCATTATGAATTTTATAGAAAAAAATTAAAAAAGTAATTTTTTATTAAAATTGTGTATTTTATATTTAAATATAAACAAAATTATTATTATTTACAACCAGCGTTCGTATTTCGGGCCCATTTTTGATCGAAAATATGAAAAAATTTCTGTATCTCGAAAACGGAGCGTTCAATCGAAAAAATAATAAATTTTTACGAGTTTCTAAGGGTTTCTCACAAAGTGTTCGCATGAAATAATTTTTTTTTCAAAAAATTGCCAAAATAAGAAAATTGCTAAAATAAAAAAAAATGGCTATAACGCGTAAACAAATCGCTAAAACTAAATTTTTTCGAAAAAAAATTTGCTAAACCGCCATTATGTATATACATATTTCTCAAACGGAGCGTTCAATCGAAATATAAATAATTTTTTCGGATTTCTAAGGGTTTTTCATAAAGTGGTCCAATTCGTATGGACTCATTTTTCTAAAAATCGTCAAAATAAGTAAATGCTAAACTAAAAAATAGATATAGCTCGGAAACGGTGAGTCCAACCGCAAAAGCACTAAATTTTTTAGCTCCGTAGGAGGCTTTAACCAATAGATGTATCTCATACGACATCACTTAAAATCCATTAAACTAACATTTTTCAAATAAAAAATCGCTAATCGCTAAAGTTGTTGCCATTTTTTATTTCAGCGTTTTTCATATTTTGATGATTTTTGGAACAAAATATCTTCGATACGATGGACGACTTTATGAAAAATCTTTAGAAACTCGTAAAAAATATGTGATTTTATTTTCGATATTGGCATAGGGGCGTTTTAGCGACTTGTGAGGCCAGAAATTTTAGTTTCAGCGATTTCAAAAAAAGTGATGCCGTATTGAAGACATCCATAGGTAAAAGCCTCCTGAGGAGGTACAAAATTTATTGTTTTTCCGAGATATAGCCGTTTTTTAATTTAACGATTTACTTATTTTGGCGATTTTTTGAATATTTGAATATTTCATGCGAATTGGAACACTTTGTGAGATACCCTTAGGAACCCGTAAAAATTTTTTATTTTTTCGTTTGGACGCTTCCTTTTCCAGATACAGAGGGTTTTTTTTTAAATTTGTCATATTTTCGACCAAAAATGGGGTTGGGTTACCATGGGTATCATACATATGTTTAAGTTAATATGTGTCATCCAGCAAAATAGTTCCTCCAGCCAAGTTTCCACGATTGTTTGCATGTGTTTGTGAAGGCGTCAATAGTGGCGTCATATTCAACGATTATGTTTAAAAGTCTCCCTTTATCTCAATTTGTGATAATATGTATTCTTCGCTGGCTGATATCTATACACTTTCTTGTTTTTTCACAACTTTGTTTATCACTTTCTGTATAAAATATTAGTTTTTCTGTAAAGTCCTCGTGTAACATTCCAATATACGTAGTTTCTCTTTCACGACATTTAAGATGAACGAGGTTTATGAAATACTCAAATTGGTTAATACAACTAAAATTCGGTAGTAGCAATTTGTAATTAGTAAGACCGATTTTTAATTTATCAATAACATCGACAAATAATTCTGATGTCTGACAATTACGAATTCTGATCAAAATATAGACTTTATCATGGAAGTTCCAATGCCTGAATTGATTTCCAACTAATCCTTTCCCTGTGTATGATACCTTTCTGCGCCCTGAATTTTGAATTACGTATGAGTAAAAATACAGGTTCGTCCGACGTACTGGCAAGCTACACAACCCATTTTCTCAAAATTAAATAACTTGTTACATAGCTGTGATATGTTTACACGTAAAACTGATATTTAAAAGATTTATAAAGAAATTAAAAAAAATTAAAACATTTTAAAAAGTTAAAAACATTTTAAAAAATTTAAAACATTTTAAAGAAATTTTGGATGCTTGAAAGTGACGTTTGACATACAGCTCTGCAATCAAATTTGCTTCAAAACGTCCCAAAAATTTGCATATATTTTCATTGCCTTGAAAAATTTGCCCACCCTATTAGATATTCTTTGTATCTGTAAGTGATTGTTATATTTTTTCAAAAGCCTACTTTTAACGGTTAACGTCATTGCCTACTTTCAGGGCGTCTAATGAAAATGAGAACTAAATAAGCTCTCACTTTAAGTTTTTCTATTTCTTTTTATGATTAGACTAACAATAATTTCAGACGGGTTTAATGAAACAATAGATAGAATGAAATAAAGCTTATTTCTAAACAATGTATGTATTGTCTCTTTTATGAAAACTACAATACAATACCAAGCCCGATAGCAGTTTGCCAAATCAAGCAATATACACATATGTACATGAATGCTAGTCCTTCATTACACAAAGTCTTTGTATCACCAATAGCAACCAACATCAGCAGCATCGTCAACATTTCCAGCATCAGTTTAATTTGTTCCTTTCATTCACTAACACAGTGGAGTTGATTTGTTGCTGAACTCATTGTTGTTGTTTTTAACGCCTCTAGATGTTGCAAATGGGTTTGATTTCAAAACATCGTTGTTTTGAAGTAGACTTGTTTGCAATATCGCTAACTCAAACAACCAATGAAATGAATATAAACATGTGTTAGTCGCATGAAATGGAAATTATAACAATACTAACTACTAAGAAAGCAGCTAAGATGGAATCTTCTATTACAGCATTTTAATACCTTAGACTACCATGTTGTACATTGTATTACGATATTTGTGACCAGGAAAGTAGTCTATTACACCAATCAATTAAGGAAAAAATATTTCCTATTGCATCCTGTGAAGGGACTGGGGAGATCTCCTGACATTTGGAGAACTATGCGCTTTAAACTTTAAAATTCTTACCACCTTATTTATAAATGGTTGTCAGAGGTTTGAGAAACGTTTTTTGTATGATACACTGTTTCTCAAACCTCTCGTAACTTTTTATGAATAAGGCCGTTATAGTTTTCGCCCGAGACCACCACAAACTCTATAGCTTGGCCGTCACCAAGCGAAGTATCTGTTACGAAATAACCTAAGTTAGGTTATTGTTGTGCAAGAACCCAGGTGCTCGTGTACAGTTGTAACGCACGTTACCCATTGCAACATCGACGGGCATGTATCGCCAAATTAAAGTTAACCACGCAAATTCGGTCGAAAGGTATCCAAAATATATATTTTATTGAACTTGCGTGAAATTTTTTACACACAAATTTCAATAACATTAAAAATCTTGTCACAGATAAACAGAATATACTGAGAGTAGATATTGAGATGACACTTTCAGTTTTTGCTGGTTTTTAAAGATTCTAGGGTAGAAGGTCAAATGGAACCAATTAAAGTCATCTGCGTCAAGTAATTCCGAGTGTCAATTAAGTAACGGTTAAGGCCGGCTTAGTTTCCAAACCCCTCCTTTTGTGGAAATCCGATAAACTTTGTTTTTTACAAAAATGATACCCAGAACCTATTGTAACCCAAATTTCTCAGAAAATCTTATTTCAAAAATCTGATTTTTTAAAATGTTCAATTCTAAGTCATTGTTAATACTATCCTGAAACCAGTACAGAAATTTCAGCCGGGTGAACCGACTTAAACTTAACCGCACCATATGTCATCCATTGGATCCGAGTTCCATTATAATAAATTTATATTTATTTGCAGCCGACAAAACACTCAGTAATCCGAAGCCTTTTATCCATAGCATATAAGGTTCTATCAAGCATAATATGCGAAAGACTAAAACCAATTATCACTGACCTGATTGGACCATACCAGTGTGGCTTTAGGCGAGGAAAATCGACAACTGACCAGATTTTCACACTACTCCAAGTCCTGGAGAAGACCCACGAAAAACAAATCGACACCTATCATCTATTTGTCGATTATAGCGCGTCCTGCGATAGCCCGATACGGGGCAAACTCTTCGAAGCAATGTCTGAGCTTGGTATTCCTACAAAACTCATACGCCTTTGCAGGATGACCCTGACGAACACCAAATCCGTTGGTAGGGATCTTACCGAACCTTTCGAAACTAAGCGAGGCCCCAGGCAAGGCGAGACCCAATCGTGCGATTTCTTTAGCATCTCAATAGAGATTATTCTGAGAAAAGCTGCTATCAACATGAATAAAACCATCAGCAGCAAAAGTCAGATATAAGATATCACTGGACGCACAGTTACAGAAGTTACTGCGGTGTTTTCGAGAATTGAGAAGGAGTCAGGAAAAGTGGGTCTGACGGTAAATGAGGACAAGGCAAAATTAATGGTTTCAACGAGCAGGGCATCCACGCGATTAGACCGAAACGTGAGCGTTGAAAACGGTTATAATTTCGATGTGGTGGATGAAATTATATACCTCGAATCTGCCGTAAACAAAAACAACAACGTCAGCCTTGAGATCAAGCGGAGAATTATGCTTGCGAATAGATGTTGTTTTGGGCTAAGCAAGCACTTTAGAGATAAAGCCCTCTCTCGAGTAGCAAAAGTCCAACTATACCAGACTCTCATACAACCTGTCTTGCTTTATGACGCAGAATCCTGGGTCTTATCGCAAGTATGGCCCTATAGTGCACAACGGCGAGTATAGGCGACGCATGAACCATGACCTGTATGAGCTACATATATCCCGACATAGACATAGTTAAACGGATCAAAATAACTGGATTATGCTGGCTAGGCCATGTCAGTAGAGTGGATGAAGACGAACCAGCACGAAGGTTTTTCGAAACCGAACTTGAAGGAAGACGAAAAATAGGAAGACCAAGACTCCCCTGGAGGAATCAGGTTGACGAATCCCTGCGTACACTTGGTATTGCCAACTGGAGGGATAAGGCAAAAGATCTAACTGGTTTGCGGAATATGTTATCTTCGTTGTGTAAGGTCCCTGACCCCTCGGGGTTGTTCGTGACCGGATAAGTAAGTAGGACAAGTGATCCGAATGGGCGTGGCAAATTCCCCCATATACAACAGCTGAGTGTCATTGGGCAAAATATTATCTAATTCCCAATTTAATTAGGATTTGTTGTGTTCCTTGGGGATTTATCGAGACTATCAGCCAATTTTCCGCCCAACATTTGTATGGGAGGTACAAAATTTCCAATTACACAGTAGCGTTGGACAAAATATGGCACAGTATCAAATTTTAATAAGACCGGTTGTGGTTTACTGAAAATATTATATCGATCAATCTGAAAACCGCGCACCTTTTGTATGGTAGGTACAAAAATAGGCGTGACAAAATTGTTCATTTTCAATTACAAAGCATTACCCAGTACCAAATTTCATTACGATCGGTTGTGGTTGAACGGGAGTTATCTTGCCGAAATGGGAGTACCAAAATGGGTGTGGCAGAGTCACCTTTGTTTTAGTGGGTTTGACGAAAGAAACCTAATACCTAATTTCATTAAGATCTGAAGGGAATAATATCCAAATTTTAGTAGACATTTAATTGTGATCGGTATAGGTTTCCGGTAGTTATCGTGCTGACCAGCCAGTCAGACAGACCGACATGGCTCAAAAGTCTTAAAATGTCCCAAACAGAAGTTGGTCCTAATATACTTTAGGTCTAATATGTCTACATTTATGTGTTACACTTTTTTCCTTAACACATTATATAAATGTACATACTGCCATTCCTATGGGTGAGAGTATAATAATGCCTGTAATTTAATATACGTTCTATTTTTATAACATATTTTAAACATACAGCATGATTCAAAAGGAACGTTGTGGTTCGAATTCTATAAATAAAAAATAATTTTTATTTTGGAGCATTATAAGCCTAATTAGCCAAAGTAAGTAATCGAATATAATAATTATCGCTTAAATAAAAAAGTTCTAAAGAATTCAAACCACATCGTTCATTTTGAGCCACCCTGTATAATACTTATGACAGCATTATATTTCTGTATAAATATTTCGATTATTAAACGTTTCGTATGTTTTATGAATACGTGCACAGTTTTTAAATCCTTTGGTCTTAAAGTATGAAATGAATTTTGACTGTTAAAAGTAGGCTTTTGGCCAAATATGGGAACGTCAACAATTTGAGAGAAAATTTTAATTAATTCCTTAAACATCAATCTATGTTTTGTTATTTTAGTTTTTATTTTTCGAATCAATTTCATATATTTGGTGTCATATTTATAATCTATTGAAGTTTGGCTCCTTTTTACTTAGAACAACATTGATCCATGGGTCCATTCTTGCACACGCATTTGCAATTTTTGTTGCAAGCACAGTTGTCTCCGCACTTAAGGGATGAGCATTGACAGTCTGTGGAAAGATTTGATTTCAGGTATTATCGATTATTTTGAAAATAATGTCACATACTGTTATTGCATCCTTTGCAAGTCATCTTTGGAAAGTATTTTCCAAAATAACAAATTGTTGTTACAAAGAAATATTTGTGAATGATATTTATTTAAAGTCATCTTGCTATTTTATACAAATTTTATTTTAGGAACGTTATAGTTTTCGAGCGGGATATGTACACACTTCATGGAAAAACAATCTAATGTTTCAAAACATCACTATTCAAGTCCTAAGAGTTGATAAGGAAATGTCGAATACATATATTTATAAAAAATGTATGCACACGATATGGACAAATTTTGAAAGGGAAAATCTTTTTCGAAATATCTTTATCGTTTCTCTAATTAACTGTGTTTATAATAACCAATTATTTAAAAAAAACGATTAATGTTCATTCCAAATGATAATACTGACACGATAGTTCGCCTCTAATGTTTGCATTCAGATACAACTAAGTCGCAAACATATTTTACACTTTCTTATCAGTGCGCACGTCTTGAGGGTTTACACTTAAATGTTTTGCCCGTTTCAATTTCCAATGAGTGCAAAAGCACCCGTAACTCATTCGATTCGCTGGCATTCGAAGTAATCAAAATTATATAAAGTCTGAGTATAGTGCGGAACACAATTGCGACGCATCGACGTACAACGTACGGCGTGCGGGCGTAAAACGTCGTGAAAATACGTCCATACGTCCACCATGTAGCAACGTATTATTGTTTCCAATTGTTTTCCAAGTTTTGTCCTTCTTTATTACATTCCTATAAACCGGGGTGGAAAGGTCGAAAAGGAAGAGGTATTTCCTTACCTCCTCGATAATCTTTTCATTTAAATTATTTACGCCAATTTTTTATCAGCAATTGTTTAATTTTATAAATAATTTTATCAAATTTGTATTTTATTATCAAACATAAACAAACCGTCTGAAACGTCAGATACGAACTTATACGCCGTACTAGATCTAATTGAACGTACGACGCAAAAACGCCAATACGTTGTCGTCGTCAATTGTGGGCGAGATCATAGCAAAAGGCGTGTTTTATTTTTGACAGCGTATCATTTTTGACGCCGTTCGTCGAAACGTCGCAATAGTTACAATTAATTTCCTTGACAGACTGCCAATGTTCTTCAGTTAAATGTGGTGACAACTGTGCCTGCAACAAAGACTGCAACTGTGTCTGCAAAAAAGGATCAAAGGACCAATGCTGTGCCCCGAAGAATTAAATTGAAAAATATTTTAGAATAAAATATGAAAAGGCTGTCATAAATATGTAATATATTATACTTTCATTATCTAAAATACAACGTGTTTGGGTACATGCACTGGGCGTTTCACTTTGGCCATTAGGGTGTAATGAAACCCGGGTTTTTTGGGAATTTCAAATGGGGTTGGTCTCAAAAGATGCGTATTGAAGAGCTCATTACGGGAACGTTTTTACATACTGAGGTACTTATAGTCCCACCGGCGGCCGTTGAAGTTTTGATTCTTAGATTATTTTGGATAAAAGTAAATAATTTTTTGGTCAATATGGTGCTTAAACGACGTGTCATGACGACCATAAAAAATATATTTCTCAATGTTGATGGAGTAGTTTTTCACAGCAGAATTTTGAAATCTTGATCATGCATACTTTTTCTTAATAATTTAGGAATGCACTTTATTTTATAGTTTACATGAAAATACTATGAGATATATAAAATAAATATGTAGAATTAATAGCGAATTCCTGAAATGAAAAATACATCAAAACTCGGGAAAAACTATACTTGATAATGACTTCAAAATGACGACGTCAAATGATTTCTAATTATGCTCATCATGACACGGCGTTTCTTTGTGTCCAATATTGAGCAACAAAATATTTTATTTTTTTGCAAAAACGCACTAGAAAAAAAACTTCAGCGGCCGGTAGGGGACTCTATATACCGTCGTATACAAAAAGTTTGAAGTTCCTATAATCAACTCTTACCTCCCGCAACTTACCTCCCATGGTTGTTCGACAAAAATAACTCTCGCAAAAACTACAGAGTATTTTTTATGCTCCAGGCCGATGTTTTTTAACCGCCATTTGTGTTTGGTTGGCATTTGTCAGTTTATATTTGACAGTTGTGCAGAGCAGTCGATAACAATTTATTATGGAGCATCGAACGAACTAACAACGTGATGAAGTTATTAAAACATTTTATCTAAATATTCGTTCAAACGCGAAGAAATTTGGGTACGACACAAAATGCTTAAGAACAAAATTATTGAAGAAATTGGAGCAATAACACCCATAATATGCCAAAATGTTATTGAAAATATGGTCAAAAGACCACACAGCGGCCAGAGGTGGCTATTTAGCCGATATTATATTTCATACATAACACGGTGTTACAAAAAATAGATTTTTTTCTGTCCTATGAACCAAATGCACATATTCGGAAAGAGGGGAAAAAATAAAAATACATACACACAAAATATTTTTTTTTCAAAAATAATAAAAATTGGGGAATATCTGAGAATTGATAAAAATCTATTTTTAAAAAAATTTGACGTGATACAGACATTTCCACGAGTCTGCCTGCAAAAAATCAGCTCGATTGGATCACTGAAAAAGGGTTAAAAATCGGTCCAAAGGCTTTCACAAAGGCCACTACGAGCTTTATACTTCAAACTTAAAAAAAAAAAATTCTGACGTGTACATGAAAATCGCCGATACACGTGTATTTTTATTTTGTATCCCCTTTCCGTTCATAGGACAGAATGTGTGTAACACGGTGTAATTGTTATAAACAAAACTTTCAAACCTGATGAAAGCCGTTATAAATTAATATTTTTTTTTCTATTTAATGAGTCTAGTTAATTTCTTTTTTTAGTTAATTTCTTTTCTGGGACACTGAAACAAGAATTTGGATTGTCCGCCGCTATCACGCACTGGAGTCCGTAGTTTCGGTCCAAAGAGAGTATAGGCGCACGTTTGACGGAAATCATCCGAGACCTTACCGTCGAAACCCTTCAGTTCAGACGGAGGAAACAATCGCTACTGTAGCTGCTGCCATACAAAACAATCCAAAAGTTTCGACAAGAACCTTATCTGCTCGAATGGGTATAAGCAGGCAGTCATAGCAGTCAATTATGCACAAACATTTGGACTTATTCCCATATAAAATTCAAATGACCAACAAACTGAACGCAGCACTTCCCGATTCGCTTGAAATTTTGCCAGAAGATGCTTCAAATTGTGGAAGAGGACGGAAACATGTTGAACAGGACGAGGAGGCCCATTTCGATTTAAACGGCAACATAAACAAACAAAATTGTCGAATATGGAGTGCTTCCAACCCAATAAACTGATATCCAGAAACTTCACATTCCGTTAGCCCCCTAGGTCGCCTGACTTTTTCTTATGGGGTTATTGCAAACATGAAGCCTACAAAGCAAAATCAACAAATTTGAATGAACTAAAAAGCAATCCATTCGAGAAACAATTGCCGTTATTCCTGTCTCAACTCTCCAAGCAGTAATAAACAACTATTTGGTAAGAAGCCGCACATGCATCAACGAGAAGGGGGGCATTTAAATTCCACATTTTTAAAACTAATTAAGCTATATTTAATAAAATTTAATGAGTTTTAACATGAATAAAAGAAAAATGAATTCCATACACAGAAAAAAAAGTTATTTGAGTTTCATAATGTAGCAATATTCATCAGCCACCCTGTAAAAAAAATCGTCGGCCGGGAACATAAATTGTGTTGTCTTTTAGGCAACAACAAAAAACATGTATCATGGGAACCGATGGTCCTGTGGAGATGGAAATAAGTTTTTGCAAATATTTTCTTGTGTGTTTTGCTTGCGATATTTTTCGAACACTTGCATAGTTGGAAATTCTCAATTGAAATGAGTAGTCAGCTTGATGAATTTTTCCATAGCATCAATCCAAACAACCGCTGATGAAGATCTGTGGCAAGATCTGAATTAGCTATACGGTTTTCTAGGAATCATGAGGATGAATTTCCAAAACTTCTTTTCTAAAACACTATATCTCTATTAATAGAGATAAACAATGGTCTTGGACTTGAATAATAACATAAAAAGGTATCAACAAAAAGGCCGAATAAATAAAATTCATACCTGATGAATTTAAAAATCTTCCCTGATGAAACCCGAATCAATCTTTATTAGATAATATGCCAATCAAATGTCTCTCTTGTTCGCAAACTGAGAGGTTTGCCACTCCCATTCTGGTACTACCCATATCGGATCGACACGATATATTTCGTACATGACATTTGGTACTGCGCAATGTTCTGTCAAAAGCTACTTTGTAATTTTAAATGGAATAATGTGACACGCCGATATTTGTATATCCCATATAAAAGTTGGGCGGCTTTCCGGTTGGCTGACACAATGTCTCTCGCAAACCCCCACCTATCTTAATAAAATTTGGAACTGGATAATATTTTTTGAAAAACCAATATTTAATTACTGTGTAATTATGAACAACTGCGCCATGCCCACCTTTGTACTCCCATACAAATGTTGGGCGGACAGTTGGTTGGTGAACGCAATAAATCACAGAAACCTCTTAGAATTCTAACTAAATTTCGTATTAGACACTATTTTGCGCAATGTCAGTCTGGTATTGAAAATGTGTGGATTTGCCAACTCCGATGCGTGTAACTGAAGGACGAGTATAAACCATTTTAAGTGGAAATCGAAAAGGACGACTTAGGGTGAGGGTATGTTTAAGTCGTTCCACCCGACTGAAAATTCTGTACTGGTTTTTACTGCAGTGTTGTCTATTGAACCTTTTTAGATGCCTTTAGCAGTTCATGGTTTATTGCTGTTGCGTACATGAGAATGCACGTGAGTGGAAAGTCGGGCACAGGCGACAAATTGGACTGAATTGAAGTCTGCTGTGCCGAGTAAAGATTACAGTAATTTAAGTGATAATTAACTTTCGTCTAGGCTGTTTAAGGCCGACGTAGAAAGCCAGATCATACTGCAACCCAAGTTTTTCAGAAAATCACATTTCTTACAAGTTCCATCCCAACTTATTGTTGTCTTATCATAAAATATGCTTACTTTACTTTTATTGACTATTTTTCAACCTCATCAGGTTATACAAACAAATAAAGAAATTAAACAGAGTTTAACATATTTTAACTGGTTCTGTCCTTCGCCTTTTCACGCCAGATGGTAACACCGAGGATACTGAGGGATTCTTTGGCCTGGTCTTACCATCGGAGTCTTGGTCATCCTCTTTGCCTGCTTCCATCGGGTACGTTATCGAAAACCTTTCACACTAGCTCATCTTCACCCATTCTGATAACATAGCCTAACCAACGCAATTGGCCTAATTTGATTCGCCTAAAAATGTCCACATCGGAATATAAACAAAATAGCTCTTGGTTCCAACGACGTCGGTACTCACAGTTTTCTTTAACAGGACCATATCTTTTACGGAGAATTTTTCTTTCGAATACTCCCAGGGGGGCAACGAAAAATCGCCCAAAAAAATTATGAAAAATTGCCCAAAAACCCCCATACAAATCCGGGCGAAATTTCAAATGAATTATCGCCCAGAAAAAGTGGGTCTTATTTCATAAATTGTGGGCAATATTTGTGAAAAAATGCCCTTTTTCATGTTTTTTCATAAAATTAAATATGAAAACAGATCAATTGTGGGCCATATTTCATAATTGTAGATACGAAAAATAGCCCTAAAATAATCCGGAATAATTCCGAAATTTGTGGGCGATTTTTCGTTTTCTTATTTTAAGTAATACTGATATTGAAATTGAGGCGAGAGTACACGAAACCGTTTGTTATCTTAGCGGCACTGGCTAAAACAAAACATGCAAAATTATTTCAAAAACATCGCACGATTTTTGATAAATAAATTTTTCGCCTGCAGCGCTTGCTTCAATATACTATGAAACAAGTAGTTCTCCAAAATCGCACGATTTTTTGACTCCAGCGCTTATTTAAACACAATATAAAATGGCTATAAATGGCTGAGATTTAATATTTTTCAAATATTAAAGTTTTGGACTCCTACATGTATTTCTTTTTTCATTGTCACTATGATTTTGAGCTATTTTTCATATGAAAATTTGCCCAATTAGTTTAGGCAATTTGGGTTATTTTGCATTTATTTTCAGGGTAAATTCCATATGTAATTTTGGGCTATTTTTCATATTTTGACCCAATTTTAAAAATTGGGCGACTTTCTTTTGGGCGGTATTCCATACCGCCACTCCCAGGTGTTTTTCATCCGCTTGCGATATTACTGGTAAAATGAGAGTCTGGTATGGCTAGACTTTTGTCTGTCGAGAGAGTGTGATTTGTTCTTAATTTGCTTGCTGAGCCCAAAATAGCATATATTTCCAAGCACAATTCTCCTATTTATCTCCAGGATGACGTTGTTGTACTTGTTCATGGCGTAGTCAAGGTAGATAATTCAAAATTAAATCTGTTGTCGACGTTCAAGTGCGGAACAAGTCGAGAGGTTTGTCTAGTCGTTGACACCATCAATTTTGTCTTGCCCTCATTAACAGCAAGACCCGCCATCGCTGATTATTTTTCAATTCTTGAAAATACTGCAGTAACCTCTCGCAAATGTCGCCCAATGACCTTGAAAAGCCCATCCACAACAGCGGCTTTACTATAATCATCTCGCCTTAGCTGAGGGGGTAAAGTCTACACTGTCTTCCACAATCATTACCTTCTGAACTTCAGTGGATGAATCTGAGTGGAGTAGTGTTGAAAAGTGGTCTCTCCACATTTTAAACACACACTGCTTATATGTCACCAGATTCCCATTCTCGTACTTTTTTCTTACCCTCTAGAAAAATGTTCAGCATTCACTGCTCATTGTGCAAATTTCGGTCTACATATTCACTCTCTCTCTCTCTCTGTGTGCTCTCACTGCCATTTTTTCTTCTAAATAGTTGGTTTTCCTTCATTCGGAGCCTCTTGTACCGCTCATTCGCAGCACGCGTTGTAACTGACTGTTTCGTTGCCATACGTGCAGCCTCTTTTTCATAAGATGCAATGCGACATCTTCGTCGTACCATGGTTTATCATACAAAAAACGTTTCTCAAACCAACTTTTATGAATAAGGCGGTAAGCATCATTTGAAATATGTACACACTTTATTGAAAAGTGCCCTAATGTGTCAAAGCACCACTACGTATTTCGGTCGTCATAAGAGTTTATACACGCTGAAAAATCTGTCGTTTTTTGTTGTTTGGATGCAAATATAACATGTATTTGGAGCGTGTCGCAAGTATAATATACCTGTGTCTAAACACATTGTGTTTGCTATTCAACATTACATGTTTGAGATGCAATGATTAATATGTTATATATATTTATATGTGTTTGCGACCCAAATATATCTGTGTTTGTGATAGAAATACAGCTGTTTGTTGCTTATGCTCTCTCGACAGCAAGAGAATAAAAGAGGGACAACCAGAGTGTCTACCTTGTAAGTGTGTTTCTGTATTTTTGCATTATTCTCTCAGTCAGTGATTCATAAATATTCCTGAATGCGCGTGCATATTGCAGATGAAGTCAGTGATTCTTATAAAGTCGTCAATGGTTCATCGGACAGAGGATATCAAAAGCGCTTGATCAGTGAAAAAAGAACAAACAAAGGCTCGGACCTTTAAAAGGTTTGTGATGTTGTTTTGGATTTTGTGTATGTGTTTCGTAAATATGATTGTGTGCTACCAAAGTGAGAAACGATTTTGAGGAGAGAAACTGGAAAGGGCAACAACATGAAGCCCTTTCTCAGTCTGAGCCTTAACTGAGAAAATTGGAACGGTGGACCATTTGTGAAATTCGTATATAAGTAATAAAGAAAACTCAAGTAATTAATTCAAGCTTGGCTTGCAATGACCAGATTTGTATATAAATATATTGTTTGTGTACCAACGCATAGTTGAAACCTTCTGAGACCAAAAACGTGATTGACAACAAAGAAAAGAGAAGCAAAAGAGCAGCAGATTCTCATTTCATGAAAAAAAAAACAAATAATGCATTCAATGCAAGCAAATGTAAAACGGGTCGTTTTAAACCTGTTAAATTTTTGTATTAATTATTTATAAATATGGATTTATATTTATAAAATTAATTATAATAAATAATACATATATGTTGAAATCAAATAATAATTCGTTTATAAATATTATTATGTTTGGGAGGAAATACGTATGTTTCCAAAAAGGTATATGGGGGTTTGGGTGAAACACGAGAATGCTTCCACGTAAGTATAAGGATGTTTGGGATGAAGCACGCATATGTTTCCACGTAAAAACATACATATTTGACAGTAAACATGCTAATGTTTGCATTTAAGTACACGTGAGTTTGGGACTTGCAAACATATAAATGTTTTAAGTGTATTCCAAACATATACATGGTTCCTGCAGAATATGTTTGGGAGAATATCTTACAGAGGCCGTTTTTTTCAGCGTGTAAGGAAATTGCGAATATACTCGTATAAGTGTATACACACAATATGACGAAATTTTGATAGGAAAAAGATTTTTCCAAATATCTTCTTCGTTCCTATTATTAATTAACACTAGTTTAAAAAAAACTCAAATTACGTTCGTTATAAATGACAATACTGACACAGTTCTTTGACGCCAATGTTTGCATTCAGTCAATATTACGTCGCAAAGGTTTCCTGCACTCTCTTATCAGTGCGCACGTCTTGGCTAGTTACGGTTAAATAGTTGCCCACTTCATTTCATAGGGAGTGCAAATTCACTCGTTCCTAATCCTATTTGCTGCCGTTCAAAGATATGAAAATTGTATAAAGTCTTAGTATCGCAACAAATTATTTCATAGTATCAACCGTCAACAGTTCATTCATTCGTCAACAGCAAATCTTAAATAATTTAATTTTTATTCAAAATGACTTGTAAAGGATGCAATAACAGTAAGTAGCAACAAATGCAATTGAATATTGAGAAAATTTGAATATTAATTACAATTAATTTACTCCACAGACTGTCAATGTTCATCCGTTAAATGCGGAGACAACTGTGCCTGCAACAAAGAATGCAACTGTGTCTGCAAAAAAGGATCAAAGGACCAATGTTGTGCTCCAAAGAATTAAATTTTATTTTTATAAATGAATTTGGTATAGACTGCGAAAAATGTTAATAAATTTTTATTTCGTTACATAAAATTAGTATTGGGATTTTTAAATTTGCATTCGATTTTAATTTGTTGGCATCCGATTGGCAACCGATTTCACTAGAATGCATTTGCATCACCATTATTAACAATTACCATAGAGTAATATACCAAGAGTGTGCAACAGCTGTTTTCCTTGGACTGGAAACATTTGAATGTCGCTGGAATAGTTGGAGTTTTCATATAGTTCTCATAGTTCTTATAATTTCTCATAATTTAAAAGACATTATCATTAATCAAATGTAATTTACAATGCATTATCATCAATTAAACAGCCATAAATATCAATCAAATGTATTTAAAACATGGTTTGCACTCACTTATCGCTTTTTCTATTATTACCCTCTATTCTCTGTTAGTACTTCAACTACCAAGTAGAACAGCTGATTCATCGAAACCTTCTGATTTCAATTCAAAAGTGCAGAATTGCCCAGACAATGCAAACGAATGGTTGCGAAATCGATTGACAATTGTAATAGAATATAAAGGAAGCGAGGATTTAAATATTGTTTTATTTAAGTATTGCTTTACCCAAACCCGGGGGGGCAATCCCGTGACCCAAACCCTACACCTAAAAAATAGAAAATACAAATTTTACAATATTTTGACAGTTTGATTTAAACAATGATTTAATTTATCTTCCGGGGTAGAGAGGGGAACAGTTTATATTTTACGGAATAATTGATATATTTTCAATGAAAAAATAAAGATTTTAAATCAATTAAGGGATTAGTGAAGTATTCAACCATGATGGTTAATTGATTATTAATGATGTACTTTATCAAACATTCTGCAAAAACTGCGAGAAAACTTGAAACAAATAATACTTGGATTTAAAAACTCAAACATTCTTGTGTAGTCATATAGTTAACATAGAGTTAGAAGTTAGAGATTAAAATTGCTTAGTAGCATAGTTAAAGGATCACGTAGTTGATTGCTAAAAAATTAAATGAACTACTGTAATTGTTTCCAAATATTATTTTAGTTCTGAACAACATCTTGTTATTTGAACAGATCATACATGGGGCAAATTAATTATATTACAATTATAATTTGTAGTTTAATTTGAATTACCTGTCCAAATGAAAATTGAAACAAATTGCAAATCCATTGGCAATTGTACTTATTTTCAAAGCATTGCCTTCATATCTGACAGTTTTGGTTTTCAAATATTTAATACAGTCCAGGTTTATGAATTCGAAAATACTACGAGGCAATGCCTGTCGAAGCCACTAACCTCTTCATATAAAATACTTTAAAAACAGAATTGCCAGCAGTCCAACAAATTCAAAATAATTAAAAGAATTCCCATATTTCATTACAATTTCAGAACCTGCATTTGCATTGCCTGAGCAAATACAAATTCAAAATATTTTAATTGCCATTGCGAGCATTGGCAATTGTTTTACATTTAAATTATATAAACTAATGCAAATTAGAACAGATAACCATCATCGTGAATCGTGAGAATGCATATAAAAAAAATTGTCACTAATATTAAAAATTGTATTTCTACTGACTTTGCCGAAAGGCCTAAAAGTACAAGTGGAAATAAATAAATAAAAATAATGAATAGTAAAATGAAAAAGTACCAAATGACCCAGAAGAATAAAAAGCACGTAGATTTTGGCGATCGGAATCATGAAGCGAGGCCACATATTTAGGAATATGGAAATGCAAGAAACACAAACAAACAAGGTTTACCATTACATCCCATGAAGGGATTGGGGAGAGCTTCTCACCATCAATGAGCTGTGCGCTTTCTAATTCTCCGTGTATGTTATCCCTGTAGTCCCACTTATATACATTTTTCTGGACCTAGCAAAAGCTACACCGAAGCCGCGACACCAATTTTGGACATACCTTAGGGGAAAATATTTTAATAATAAAAACTTCAACCAAAGTCGAAACAGAACTGCGTATAGTTGACAAGAACTACTGACTAAGTTAATTTGTTAATTGTTTCATAAATGTAGTTACCATTAACCAATTCATGTTAACTACGCAATAGTCAGGAGAATTTCACCTACAACGTGGTTGAAGTTTTGGTTACTATCAACTATAGAATTTTTTGGGTGTACGGGTTGAATTTTATGTTTCGGGATTTGGCAACACTAGTGTGTCCCTAGTGTTGCAATCTGGCAACTGACAGCTGTATCGTAAAGTTGGACATTTTTGAGGTTATGCGTACTCAGAACGTTTTGACATACGAGCGCTATTTGTGTTGTTTACAGTAACTCATCTCTGCTCAAAAATGGAATTAAATCGTGAACATTTTCGTGCGATTATTTTTTACAACTTTCGACGTGGATTAACTCAGCAACAGTGCATGGATGAACTTAATTCAATTTTTGGCGATGAAGCTCCATCAAGGACCAGTGTTTATCGATGGTATGGTGAATTCAATCGTGGTCGTAGTTCACTCCAGGACGAATTTCGTGAAGGTCGTCCAAAATCAGCTGTTGTTCCTACAACCATTGATGCTGTGCGCAAACTGATTTTGCAAGATCGTCATATGACCTATCGTGAGATTGAGACAACCTTAGGCATTAGTGGGACCAGCATACATTCAATATTGCATAAATATTTGACTGTCAAACAAATTTGTTCACGTTGGATCCCACACAATTTGTCAATCGCTCAAAAAAAGGCTCGTGGCAATTGGTCGAAAGAAATGCTCCAAAAATACGATCGCGGTGCTTCGAGAAACGTCTATGACATCGTGACAGGTGATGAATCCTAGATTTACGTGTATGAGCCCGAAAGTAAACAGCAGTCAACTGTATGGGTGTTTCAAGATGAGCCAAATCCAACAAAAGTTGTTCGCGCCCGAAGCACTTCCAAGCAAATGGTCGCCTGTTTTTTCGGAAAAACTGGACATATCGCAACCGTATCACTAGAACAACGCAGAACAGTGAATTCTGAGTGGTACACAACCATTTGCCAGTTGTCTTCCAAGAAATCAGGAAAACCAACCGCCGAAGACGGATCACTCTCCACCACGAAAAGGCGAGCTCTCACACATCGGCTGAAACAACTGCATTTTTGAGCACCCAAAACATCGATTTGATGGGTCATCCGCGGTATAGTCCTGACTTGGTACCGAATGACTTGTTTTTATTCCCGTACGTAAAAAAGGAACTGAGAGGTCAACGTTTTTCGACACTTGAAGAAGCGGTTGCTGCATTCAGAACGCATGTTTTGGAGATACGGCAATCAGAGTGGGAAAAGTGTTTCGACAATTGGTACAAACGCATTCAAAAGTATATAAATCTTCATGGGGAATATTTTGAAAAACAATAGTGATTTTGGATGATTAATATTTGTTTTTGTTCTCTAATCCCGAAACATAAAATTCAACCCTCTATTAAACTTAATCACTAATATTACTACAGGAAGTATTGATTTGTGAAACATTTTCAAATCTGTATTTGTTTTAGGAAAAATAAAGCTTCATGTTCCTATATGACACGGTTTCAAAATCAGTGGGCGTTTTCAAACCACTCCGGTGATTTATTCTTTTCATGTTAAAAACATATTAATTACCTGATTTAAACTTAATGGGCGTGGCGTGGTTTTAGGTAATTTTTATCATGAGGTCAGTTTTGCATTTTATTTTCGATATTTCCTGATGATGCTACCCACTGGTGTAGCGAAATATCGAAAATAAAAACCAAAACTGAAGAATTTTTTGCAGCATTTATTATTAATTATGAAACAGCTGTTCGACTTAGTACTTGGAGTACTAGTAGAGAATAGAGTGTAGTGACAGAATAAGCGATAAATGACTGCAAGTAACCCGTGTTTTAAATATGTATATACATACATTTAAATGACAGTTATGGGCATTTCACTGATGATAATGCATTATAAATTACGTTTGATTAATGATAATGTCTGCTAAATTATATATGACACTTGTTTTCCCCATTGAGTAATAACGGGTGCTTTTTTAGCTGCATGAGAACTTAAAATGATAACACAAGATAGAAATATTGTTGGAATTAAATTTTTGTATTATAATCGGGTACATAATTTCATGACATTTATTTTTTAAATATGATTTCCGTCATATGTCCGCCGCGGCTATCCAATTTTCCAATTTTTGACTACATTTTCCAATAAATCTGGCCGTACGGCGTCGATGGTGGCTTGAATCGGCATAAACCAATGCCTTAACATAGCCCCATAAAAGTAATCGCACGAACGAGTGTGCCAGTGAACAGAACCACTTCTGGAAATAAAGTTGTCACCAAATTGATTTTACAATAAATCGATTGTTAGGCGCGCTGTATGGCAAGTTTCGCCGTCTTGTTGGAATGAAATGTCGTTGATGTTTAGCTAATATTCTTTAGATGAATTCTTTGATAAAAAAAATGCTCATGAACTTCACGAACTAATTTTTTTTCTTCAAAGTAAATTTCCACAATTAGGAAGCGTTGTTGCAGCGTTAAACGATTCATGACGACTTGCCAAACCTTACTGAACAGAAATGTCAACACGGTTTGACATTCTCAACCGCGAAACCATAGTTATCGACAGCGATAGCTCTCATGCAGCGAAAAAACACCCTTTATATCAAGAATGTACAGCAGCTGGTTTTCTTGGACCGGAAACCTTTGAAAGGCACTAGAATAGTTGGAGTTCTCGTAGAGTTCGACTTTTAGATTGTAAAACATGCAAGAAACCTACAGCCATTATCATTAATCAAAGCTGAGTTAAAATGCATTGTGATCAATTAAACGTCCATAAATTATATTTAAATGTATTGTTACGAATTTCCTTAATCGTCGTTCTTAGCGCTGTTTTATTCCTGTTGATAAATCAAGATTCGTTTTAAATTACGATAAATTCCTTTTATTTTATTTATGCAGTTTTAAAGTTAACACTTTAAAATAAGTCTACATTTCAACATTTGTATTATTACTTGACGCTATTGACGACGAAGTTACATGCAACCGGTCGTCACTATTGTGTTTAATCACAGACTAACTCCAAACGCCAATAACCTCAGCTATTTATTCGAGTTATGCTTCTTCCCACCAGGGCCTCTACCAGTTTCTAGATTGTTCCACCCGATTCCAGAACCTGTAGTATAACAGTTTTAAAATAACGCCCTGTTATTTACATTATGTTAATTTGGTCATTAAGAGTAAGTAAAAGCTTTTACTTAATCGTAACCGTATGTACAACATGGTTTACTTCCAGTAACTTATCGCTAATTCTTCATTACACTCTATTTTCTACTAGTACTCCAACTACCAAGTTGAACAGCTGTTACATCGAAACCCCCTTGTTTTTTGATCTACAAATCTGAATACAGGAATTCTGTTGAGCATCAATCAAATACAAAAAATCAAAATTAGTTTGATTTTTGAGATGATTGAACCATAGTCATGTACTCATGATGTATCGTGTGAACCAAATCTGATGAAAAATCTACAGTTTATGTTGATTACAGACGCGGAAACATGTTTGCGAAAATAAGAGGGACACTCTTCCCGAATTTAGATCAACTATAGAAAGGCCAACAGTTTGAAATGAAGAAAAATAATGCACCGTCTTTGTCAAAGTATCGGTCTACACTTACACTAAATGTTTGTACATTTGACGTATCATGTAAGAACCGCTTAAAAGTCTCGCTCTATGCGAACTTCAACTATTCCAATGATTCAAACGTTTCCGGTCCAAGAAAAACAGTTGCACAATCTAGCAACACGCCGTCTATTGATAATAAATCGCAATAAACATAAGCAAAGAACAAAACCATATAAAATTATAATTTTAGTGCGCCCTCTGTGAAATTTCTAAATAATTTCTGAATACAAAGCACAGAGATACACCTAGATGGTGTTTAATGCCAAATTGTTGATTCAAGATGGCCGATAGATGTAGATAGTGTTAGCGTCAGATGGTAAATTAACAGCATAGTGTAATATTCCAAGAGTCTGCAACAGTTATTTTCGTCACTGGAATAGTTGTAGCATAGAGTAATACAAACTTGCGGACTCATGCAGAATGAGAAAAGTCATTGTTTTAATAAATTTGTGTTTTAATTACAATCTCTATAAATAATGTTACTCTAATACATCATTACATTTTGCTTTATTATCCGTTTTTCCTCGATTAATAATCACAAAAACACTCAGTTGATGAGTTTTGAACTTTTGGTTCAATGCACAAAGTTAAATGTGTGTAAAACGTATTGAGCAACCCTAAATACTTCCAGGTATCTATGGCTATTTCTCTTTGTTATTTTATGCCTGATTTTCCAACTCTGAGGTTGATCAGCAAAAACGATGTACAAGTAGACAGTCAAAATTTCTCTTCACTCAAATGCCAACAAACAAAACGAGTGAAACCCTAGTACTTCTCTACTCTCCCTCTTACACTCTTCATTGAATATTTCAATACACGAGCAGCTTTTTGATAGTGTTATTGTATATAACTATAGAAATTCTAACCATGTTGAAGTAAAATTTCATAAACTATCAAACAGTATGAAATAAACAAGATATGACGCGAGAGAGAAATGCGTTTGAGTGAACTCCTAGCACTTTTTGGTTCTCTTTTACCAGGGTTGCAAAGTTGCGCACATCTTCTGGTCGTCTAATTGTTAATTGTCTTTGTGATCAGCAAAAACGATGTACAAGTAGACAGTCGAAATTTCTCTTCACTCAAATGCCATCAAACAAAACGTGTGATACCCTAGTACTTCTCTACTCTCCCTCTTACACTCTTCATTGAATATTTCAATACACGAGCAGCTTTTTGATAGTGTTATTGTATATAACTATAGAAATTCTAACCATGTTGAAGTAAAATTTCATAAACTATCAAACAGTATGAAATAAACAAGATATGACGCGAGAGAGAAATGCGTTTGAGTGAACTCCTAGCACTTTTTGGTTCTCTTTTACCAGGGTTGCAAAGTTGCGCACATCTTCTGGTCGTCTAATTGTTAATTGTCTTTGTGATCAGCAAAAACGATGTACAAGTAGACAGTCGAAATTTCTCTTCACTCAAATGCCATCAAACAAAACGTGTGATACCCTAGTACTTCTCTACTCTCTCTCTTACTCTCTTCATTGAATATTTCAATACACGAGCAGCTTTTTGATAGTATTATTGTATATAACTATAGAAATTCCAACCATGTTGAAGTAAAATTACATAAACTATGCAAAAAGTATGAAATAAGCAAGATATGACGCGAGAGAGAAATGCGTTTGAGTGAACTCCTAGCACTTTTTGATTCTCTTTTACCAGGGTTACCAAGTTGAGCACATCTTCTGGTCGTCTAATTCTAAATCGTCTTTGTGATCAGCTTTTGCATAGAACCCCCGAATTAACAGTGACAAGCTGAAATAGGTGTATAGAGTTACCATCACCGCAGAAAATGAAAAAAAAACAATTTCATTATAAAACACACATTCTGTTAAATTTGGCAAGTCGCTATTGGGATTATTACCTATAATTGCGTGTAGTTGTGTGAGGTCACTTTGGTTTTCAATATTATTTAATCAAAAATGTGTTTTATTTGTTTCCTGAAATAGCTGTTTGTACATTTAAGTTAATGTAAAAATTGGCAACCCTGAAAGCAGTTAACAAAAAAATCACCTATTTTTTACAAAGGTTCACTATCTATCCTTAAGCGGACAACACATTTGTCAATCATGAGTATGAGCATTGGTTACCGGTGGCATTATTGTCGTTTTACAACCGTTTCCGAAGCGCTATAGGAATGTAATCAACAACTTGTTTGCAAACAGTTTTGGCAGTCTTTGTTCAATTTTATGAGCCAGGGCAAAAGTCATCGACATAGCTTATGCTCATGACTAACATGTCTGTGTTACGCTTTAGCCGCCTGTTGGAAATCGTAATTTTCTTATTTCAACATCAAAAGAGACTTGCTGGCTTTAATAAACAATACGTGTTTTATAATGAAATTGCAGTACTTCGATTTATGTACACCTTTTCCGCTTGCTGCTGTGACCACTCCGTTAATACACCAACTGACACTAACACCATCAACGTTGGTGGTCAAACAATTTGAAACACCGCTCTAGAATTTGTATTGTACTTCCATAAAACGAAAATTACAAAAGAAAATATCCAGTATTGTAAAGCTCACTTATTGCTATACTTTCTACAAATATTTCGATATCTGTGGAAACTGCATTTTCTAATGGATCTCTAAAAGTCGATGGTCATGCAATTAGAAACGACAACAAAAACAATATTTTATTACCAATTTTACAGAAAAATATAATAGAATAATAAAAAAGACTTTTAATACTTTGTAGAGTAGCCCTTATTTTTTATGACGTCGGCAAATCTCCGTCGTAAACTTTCTACCGAAGTCCAGGCTGGTATCGATTCCCCAAACTGGCTTAATATTTTGAAAAGTTCGATCACAATCTCTTGGGGTTTTTGTTTTTAAATGTCGTTCGACATCTGGACATTAGTTTTCAATTGTATTTCAGTCCGCACTTTGTGGTGGCCAGACGAAAACTTTGGTATGCGTATCCATAAGCGATTGCTTCACAATTTGGGAAGTTTGCTTAGCATCGTTGTCCTGCTGGAAAATATATGTAACTGACATATTTTCTTACGAAAACGACCAACGCCATACCAACTAAACTCACCCCATGCCATCACATTTCTTCCACCGTGTTTAATGGTCTTTATGGTGTATCTAGGATCCAACGATTTGTTTAGTGGCCATCTTACCGTAAGCTTTTCCATCCGAACCAATCAAATTAAACTTTGATTCGTCGCTCTAGGGTATAGCTTCTTGTAATCTACGTCTGATGATTCTAGATGAAATGGTTCTCGTTGTTTTGCGAGATTTGGTGTGTAGCAATAGCATTAATTTCGGTTCAAGTCAAATGTGGGTTAGCTTTACTGACTACAAATAACTCTATCGTCATATGGAGTGGGGTTTCTTGGCATTGGACTTCTTTCAGGGGTTTTAAAACTACCCGTATTGAAATAATCATATTGCCACAAAAATATTTTTTTAACAGCAAAGTCGGTTTGTTATTGCTGAAATTGATTGTTTTTCTTTTTGAAAGCAGGCCACAATTAATATGCGTAGTGCTGGAGTGCATGAAAATGTTCCCCACATATTTGTACTGAATTTAACTGTTAATTTGTAAAATTTTTAAAAAATAAAAAAAACTTACGTTGTAAATAAATAAAATTTCCACAATGCATTTCTAATTATCTGTCCACCCTCAGAAACACGTGTCACTACAGTTTTCGCAATTGTGAGAAGTTTTCAAAAGTTATTATTGATATTTCGACATCCAACAATATATTGAACTAGAGTGAGAATATAACGGGAGTTACCAAAATGAAACAATCAACCATGTTCTATCTTCCGTTTGTAAGGGAAAGTGAAACGCTTTCACCAGACCTTGTTCCAACTTCCGCTTTCACGCAAAATCTCGTGTAAGAGTTTCACTCAGTGGAAGTAAAATGGAAAAAAAATTGATGTGTTAACATCTATAGGCACGGGTAGGGACTTAACTCACAAATTGAACAGAGTTTGTCCGACTGCGATCACACAGATTGTTTGGCGTTAAAGTTTCGGAGGAGACCGATTTGTATGAAATTTTGTGTGCATATCGGGTAGATCTCAGAATCAGCCAACATCTATTTTTCATACCCCTAAATTATAAGCGTGACCCACTCCTATATAGAACACAGATTTGTCCGATTGCGAAACACAGATTGTCAGACTGCGAAAAAAAAACACGCACTGATGTAGCGGTAGCGAATAGTTGTCTTGTGTGGGTGCGGAGCAGTCTCAGAGCAAAGAGAATAATGACGTGATTATACGTATATACAAATGAAATATTAAGAGAGCAACGAAAATTGTGTGAACTTGTGTAGCGTATGTCTTTGTTTTTAGTGGGAATAAAACAAAAAGTATTAAGCAAGAAAATAATGACACTTGTCTTTAAATATTTTTAACAGCCTGTTTCTCTATCTCCAACGAAAGTTTTCGTTCGTGCTCTATACGAAAGAAAGTTGGTTTGGGTTTCACAATCTTGTTGTTTCAAGTCGAATGAAAACATAAAATTTTTCAGTACAAATTTTGGTTTCTCTATTTCGAATGTGCTGTCACTTATGAACAAACATGAAGTCAGGCGAACGAAAATTTCGGCTTAGAGAAACCAAATTTGAGTCGAATGTGAGTGGCTGATTTTCGTTCGCTTAGCTATTCGTTTGAGATGAAGAAACAGGCTGTAAGTGTTATTATGTATTAATATTATTTAAATGAACCGTCATCATATGATTGAACGCTGTTTATTATTTTCCAATGTAGCATTTACTAATGTGTTCATAGAAATCGAACAGGTACCGTGTAACAAAAAGGTGTTAACACATCGCCCGTGAGTTCGAACACTCATTGATTTTTTTATACATATAAATTATCTTTATTGAAAAAATTAATTTACCGAGTGATAAATTAACGTGTTTTCTATTAAGTTACACATTACTTAAATTATTTTCAGGCAATTTTTAGCAAAAGCAAATAATTAAAAATATATATTTTTTTAACAGAATCCTTTATGTTGTCCAGACTTTAGATCTTTTTCGTGCTCATTCACTTTGGTTTAATTATGAGAAACAGATGATTTTGTTTGTTCGTTTGCAATTCAATAAATCATGATTATTAGAAATATCGCGTCTTTTGGTAGAAAGAAACGTTTAAAAAAATATGTTATATTCCAAAATAAAATCGATAACACTATTCCAGGTGGAATGTAGAAAATGGTGGAACCACCTGAGTGAAATGAATATGCCAAGTGAATCAAATTCACGGTGGAAGATAGAACATGGTGACTATAAGACGTTGTGAAAAGAAATGTAACTTTGAAAACTTCGTTTCTAATTGTACGAAGAAAAATTGAAAATGGAAAATACTGAAAATATAAATAATAATCAAGATAATATGTTATTTAATGTACTTATTGATGAAAGTTTTGCTTTTGAACAAAATTCAAACACTGGAACCGCAGAGTACATCGATAATGAGGAAATTGTTGAGACTTTTGTTTTAGGACAAAACACAAACGTTGGGGTGCAAAACAGTGGAACTACGGATGAAATTGATAATGACGACGAAAAACTTGAAAATTTTCTTAAATCCATAAATATGGAATGTATTTTTAACGTGGCCGTCGGTGGTGCAATGGTTAGTGTGCGCGGCTCTTGTACATGAGATCCTGGGTTCGAACCCGGCTCTGACCACCTTCAAAAAAAAAATTCTTTCGGCGGCGGTCACCTCGCATAGTGACGGCGACACTATCGAGTATCTAGCCATGAAAAATCTTCTCAAATTACCGTTCGGAATCGGTGTAAAACTGTAGGTCCCCATCAGTGAGTGAAAACTGGAAAGCGCACAGCTCAGTGATTGTGAGAAGTTCTCCCCAGTCCCTTCATGGGATGTAATGGGAAACCATTTTTTTTTTTTTTTATTTTTAACGTGTTAAAAGGTAAGTTGTAAACAAAAACAGCAATTGAATAGTTTTTATTTTATTCATTTTTATTTCAGCTGCCAATATTACTTTTAGAAGCTTGCCCTACATAAAGAAAGAAGACCTAGAAGATGCAGTGCCACACTTAGGGCTCCGTGCTGAATT
Source organism: Phaonia tiefii (assembly GCA_963931995.1). Lineage (NCBI taxonomy): Eukaryota > Metazoa > Arthropoda > Insecta > Diptera > Muscidae > Phaonia > Phaonia tiefii. The sequence continues at coordinate 61,575,809 of OZ008367.1, read as the reverse complement.
TAGGGAAAAATTGTTTTCGTGGAAAAAAGCAGAGGTAATATTGTGTTACAATTTTTGTTTAAAAAGAATCTTAAAATTTTGTTTTTAGTTGGGAATCGATGATGACACTATTTCAGTATCATCCAAAGTGGAGTTATGGCTTAATCAAAATGGAAGCAATACAATATCTTCAAGTAATTCTGTTGTTGGTAAATCTCTAAATAAGGTAAAGTAATTGAAAATAGTATTTTCTATCAAGTACAAACAACAAACGTAATTTATTTCAGGATTTAAAGTCTTTGTTTAACGAATCAACTAAAGGAAAGGTTTTAGTTGAATATGTTAAACAAAATCAGCAATTAAGTTGTGACCAAAGAGATGACATTATAAATATTATTGTTGAAGACATCATCGCAAACAACACAGTGCTTCACACCCATGATTTTGGACGTTTAACTGAAGAAATTTGTTCTATTTTTCCATGCGAAAAAAATATGAAGGTAATAAAAACAAAACAATTAAAAAACCAATATGTCAAACTTTTAAGAAAATTTTAACTGATTTCATAAAACATCTATCATATTTTTTAGGATTACTATTATATTCCAAGAAAAGGGAAAAATAATGCAGGTGGAAAATTATATTCTAAATATAGAAACAAATGTTTAAAAAAAAGAAAACTTTTGGCGACCGTTCATAGCTCCAGTACGACAACAAGTAAAGCATCCATTCCCACAATAAATAAGGTACCTGACAGTGAGAATGTAGAATTTGATGAATCAATTTCTATGGCATTGAAAACCTCACTTAACAGAGATAGTGCAGATTGGAATGATGTTTGTGAAAAGTGGAAGAAGACGTATCAAATGCGTCAAAAGGATGTAGACAATTTATCGAGTCTTGAGTTTCTTCAAGCTTGGTCAAAATTGTCCGATTCTCGAGCTACGGAATTGGTAAGAGTTTGTGTTTGTAATTATATCTATAACTTTTGCTTTAATTTGGTACAACTTATAGATAAATATTGACTTCGACATCATGCACCCAAACAAAGGACACTTGCTGCTTTCAAAATGGGAAATTTTCAAAAAAACAATTCCTAAATTTTACGACAAAAATGTTCACAATGAATTTAGTAAACAATTACTTTCCAAAATTACTTCGTCGACAAGTATAGGTATATATAAAATTTAATGTTTTTAATTCTTATGTCAATTACACATCTATTTTGCCTATTCTTCTTACAGATTCACAGGATTTTATATACATAGTGCTGCTTAATGCTGTTTTACCTTCACCAGCAAGATTTAAAAACCAAAAAGGACAACGAAATAAGAAAGTAACAATAGTTGACTCTCAGGAAAGTCTAGTTTTGCGATTAACATGTATGAACGATTATCAAAGACAAATCAATGATGTCACAAGCAAATATTATTCAGCTGGATTAACAATACAACCATTTATCATCGTGGAGGGGTTAACCGATGTAGATATTAAAGGTTTTTATGTATTTTTAACAACAATTTGCTTAAGCTAAATTCATTTATTGAGTGCCTGGACACTTGCTTTAAGATTTTTCACACACTTTCATTAAAATATCCGGAAGCTTGTGAACAGCCATGGCTATTTATGCAACAATTTTTTTATGATATTAATACTAAATTTGATTTCAAATCGGCAAATATAACTTCTCTTATACATTTTTTAAATAATAATAATAATAATTGACAATTAACCAAAGCCTTTTACATATGTTATCGTTGTCAACAAATGTTTGAAACACCAACCATTTTAATAATTCATTTTAAAATCGATCATAATATAACGACAAAAATGTTACAAATTAAATGCGTACAAAATAGATGTGATCAAACATTTAATACATTTTATTCGTTCCGTCGGCATTTACAAAAAGTACATCCTGTTGATAAAAGTACAAATACTTTGCTTCAACCCTTAATAGATTCATGCTTAGAAATGCAAGAAGAAAATTATATGTCTCAAAACGAATCTATTTCAAATGAATTATTAATCACAAAGAAAACGGAAGATGTGACCATAGAAAATTTGAAAATGAGAGCTTTAAGTTTTTCTTTAAGTTTATATCAACAAAATAATTTGCCTAGAAGTCTAGCTGCTGAGCTTCAAAACTTGGTTTCAGACCTTCTATCGTCGATATCAACTGCAATAGAGGGAGTTTTGAATAAAATCGAACTCAAGGAAGACTTTAAGGTCTTACTTAATTTTTGTCAAAATCCATTTGAAGAAATTAAAACAGAATATAGGCTGTTTAAAATTTTAAAAGAACTTAAATTGTACCAGGACCCAAAAGTGTTTTTAATTCGTAATGACATATCTGAGGTAGTTGTTAATGGCAATCCAACATTAGGTCCAAAATCCGCCAACATATATATAATGCCTTTGCAATTTATTTTTCAAAAAATTTTTCAAACTCCAAAACTTTTAGATTACACATTGGAAAACACAAAAACATTTTTAGAGGGAAACATTTATAATAATTTTGCAAGTGGAGAATTGTTTAAAAGTAAAGTGCAACAACTACAGGGTAATCTAGTTATTCCTTATAATATTTACTTTGATGATTTTCAAATAAACAATCCACTAGGTAGTCACATATATTCTATATGCGGATGTTACTTAAATTTTCCATCAATGCCGCAATATCTTTTGTCTAAATTAGAATATATTTTTCCTGTTGCTTTCATACCGTCTAAAGATTTAAAAATAAATGGAAATGAAAGATCACTCTATCATTTAACAGAAGAGTTAAAAAAATTGGAAGATGGAATAGAAATAGTAACTGGAAGTGAAGTACGCAAAGTGCATTTCATTTTAGGTGTAGTTATTGGCGACAATTTAGCACTTAATAGTTTATTAGGTTTTGTATAATCCTTTAATTCTAAAAGGTATTGTCGTGTTTGTAAGAGAACAAAGACACAGATGCAATGTGATACGTCAGAATGCCAAGATTATTTAAGAACTAACTTAAATAACAAACAAGATTTATTACAAAACGACTTTCAAGAAACAGGAATTAAAAATATATGCATTTTCGAAAACATAAATAGTTTCTACGTCTCAGACAATTTTTGCTTTGATGTAATGCACGATATATACGAAGGCGTTTGTGTATACGATGTGTGCAATGTGCTCCATGGATTAATGAAAGATAAAATTGTAACTTTAAGCGACATTAATAGCAGAAAATCATTATTTAAGTATGGAGAAATCGAGATAGGTAATAGTTCTATACCTTTGGATTATGATAGATTAAAAAAATTTAATTTAAAAATTACTGCAAGCGAAATTAGTTGCTTTATTCATTTTTTACCCTTAATGATAGGGGATCTAATTCCCTCAGATAACAAACATTGGGCAGTTTTCACATCTTTGTTGCAAATAATTGATTTAATTTTAAAATCCAGCTATGAAAATGATGATATCGTAAAATTAAAAGAATTAATTAAGAAACACCATTCACTTTACACAAATTTGTATGGTCCTTTAAAGCCGAAGCACCATTTTCTTGTCCATTATCCGACTGCAATTAGAAGATGTGGGCCACTCAGATTTCTTTGGTGCATGAGATTTGAAGCGAAACATAAAGAAGCTAAAATGTATTTCAATAACACCACATCAAGATTAAATCCTTGTTTTTCTTTGACTTTAAAGGCTGGACTTAAATTTTCAAGCTTTTGTTTAAAACATAAAGACTTTTTGGAATCTAATTTCACTCTTAATTCGTCTCGAATTGTTAATTTAACTGAGGAAGAATATTTCCACAATATTAGTACATTAAACAACATTAATTTTAAGAGTTGTGAAATAAGCAGTGAAATTATTTTTAAAGGGACTCATTACAAAGAGAACTATTATTTGGCTTCGAATTTAAAATGTATTGAATTGTTTAAGATTAAAAGTTTTTTGATTGAAAATCATTCAGTTTATGTATTATGTTACTCTATTAATGTAAAGAACTTTGACTTTCATTTTCAATCGTATGAAATTGGTTCGCCAAACAAAACCATTTATATAAAACCAATTATAGATTTTATATCCCTTCCATTTCATTTATATGCAGTGAATAATGCTAAAACTTACTTTAGAGTTAAATATGTATAATTTTTTTTATTGAATGCATACTTTTGTTTGTAAATATTATTAAATAAAAGATAAATGAATTAAAATGTCTATCATATCTATTTTTATATTGGTGGGGCTCGCAATGGGTTATTGGTTTCGGAATGAGAACACTACGTTGTTAAAATAAGAACGATTCGTTATCAAAATGAGAACAATGTGTTATCAAAACAAGAAGGGTTTGTTGTCAAAATGTGAACCATGTGTGGTCAAAATGAGAACAATGTGTTATCAAAATAAGAACAATTGTTGACAAACTGAGAACCAAGCGTTCATCAAATTTTGACACCATCCGTTGTCAAAGTAAGCACAAACGTACTTAGCTCACTATTGACAACGGATGGTCTCATTTTCGGTACTTTTATACCGCTTTTTTCCCTCTGTGTATAGTATTTAAACAACTCCCAAAGAGGACTCTCTCATTCATAAAGCCTCAAGAGCTCATTTTTAAGAGCGTTTAAGAGCTCAAGTACAATTAAAAGAGATGTGTTATCAGAATTTGGTATCGACGTTTCTTCAAGAACTATAAGGAGACTGAAGGAAAAAAACTTACGTGGATTGCAGAAACAAACAAAAAAACAATTTACCAGCTCGCATTGACTTTGGACATGGACATTTAGAAAAGCGGATAACTTTTTGGAAAAATGTGGTCTGAAGTGAAAAAATTGTCAGTGTCAATATTTTGTCGGTTCGGATCTGATGGTAAGAAGTATGTATCGCGTCCCCAAATATGGAGCACAATCCAAAGTACAGTACAAAGTAGAGACTGTGAAGCATGAAGGTGGTAGTGTGACGGGTGGGCTGCGTTTTCTTGGCACGGAGTTGGACCAATTCACCAAATTGGCACACGAAAGGATCAACACGTTTACAAAAATGATAATGATCCTTGATAATGATCCAAAACACACTTCACGCACAGTGAAGAGATGCTTATTGGAGGATGGAATTCAGGGTTTGAAGTGGCCAGCGCATTAACCGGATCTCAACCCAATTGAGAGCCTGCGGAATGATGTTGAGCAACATACTCAAGTAGTCAAACCTAAAAATATGGCCGAATTGTGGCCATAAATTTAAAGATCTTGGTACGCAATTCCAAATGAACATTGCATGACTTTTGAAGAAAAACTACCCAGGAGATGTGCCGCTGTCATTAAAAACAAAGGATATCCGACTAAATATTAATTTATTGCAGTGGTGTTTCGTTTTTGTTACTTAGTTTCTATGTTTTTTCGCTGACAATAGTTTTCAATTTTGTGCTAAATTAGTGTTCAGTATTTTTCCTCTTTAGTTGAACAAAAAGTTGCATAGTAAAAAGAGGGGAAGGAAGAACAAAATTAAATTAACTGAGCGTAATAACCACTCTATAAGTAACATTATAGAAAGAAAAAATATGATCGACATATAAAACTAATACATATATATACTAAAACTAAACCCGATGGAAGCAGGAAAAGACCAGGCAGAAGAATCCCTCCGTATTCTTGGTGTTACCAACTGGCAAGAAAAGGCGAAGGATAGAGTCAGATGGAAATTTTTAATTTGTCTGTTTAGTTAATATGTGTAAGACGTCTGACCTCATGAGGTTGTAAAATAGTCAACAAAAGTAAAAGGAAATATAAAACTGCAGGAAATATAAACGTAAATGAGCTTCTTATACCATGTGTCCTTTATTCAATTCATTTCAACACATTTATTGCTGTTAAAGTGCAGAATTTTTGTGTGTACAGTTTCACAGATTTGTATGACTTTTTTTAGTCGACTGTAACTCAGTTGATACTGAAATTTATGTTAAATTTACATTTCATACTAAAGACATCTACAACAGGTTCGCAATGTTGACTGGAATTTGTTAGGCTCTTCGAAAAAAAAGTTTTTCATTAGAAATTAAAGCGACTACAGTTGCACGCAATAAATACCAAACTGAAAATTTAAATTTACCGATATTTTAACTCTGTATACCCATTTATGCTTGCGACTGTAACATTCTGTTAATTAACCATATGATGCTAACACCATCTACATCTGGCCGATAGTTTTGTTTGTAAATAATGCAATGCCCATAATCTTTACACGTCATAAACCTTGCCAATTGCTCTTTTTGTTTTGTTTATTTGCCTTACATGTAAACTTGGCATCACCTTTACAAATGTTGTTGACTTCATTTGACACTTCTGGCATTGGCACTATTTTTTCTCGTCGTGAAAAAAGATGGCCGCATTATTGTGGCAATAGGAAAAAGAAAAGGGAACAAGTGAAAATTTCATTCATATCTTGCAAAATGATAATAAACAATTGAAAATCATAGTGTTTTATAAAGAAATTCCTTAAACACATATGTATCATACGAAATAAAATAAATTTATGAAAAATGTTAGCGATTAAAGTGAAAATCAATGGCTAAAAGTGGTCTTAGTCTGCCTTGGATTGTATGAATTCGTCGGTGTTGGAAGAAGTGAAACCGAGTTGATTGAGAAATATTGTAGCAAAGAGGAATTAGTGATAAAAAGAAAAATACTACTAAATTTTTAATTTTATAGAGAAAAAGTGAATGATGATTTAGGAAAACAAGCAAAAAACTTAAACAATTGACAAGTGTTAGGCTACTTTCGCAGTAACATGTTACAATACAAAAGCACTGCGGCGACAGGTAATGGCAGTGCTTCCTCGGCTGCCCCACCTACGCAGCAGTCTCAGACACAAGTACAGCAGCAACAACAGCATGCATTACAAAATGCCAACACAGGGGGACAACAGGTCCAAACACAAGTGGCGGCTGCTCCGCCACAGCCCACACAAGTAAAGGCCACATTCTTAAATGCACAGGGTCAAACCCAGATGCCTGCAGGAGCCACTTTACAACAAAATCAAATCCCCCTGTCGCAGATAATTAACCTCCAGCAGTTACCTCAACAGTTTTTGCAGGCAGCAACTGCCCAACAGGGTGTCAGCCACCAGCAGTCACAGGCTATGCCCCAGAATATGTTTCAAATTGTGCAGCCCATGCAGACGGTTAATATCGATGGCCAGGAAGCCATTTTCATACCCAATTTAAATAGTCAATTAGCGGGCGCCCAACCGATTAACATTAATGGACAACAGGCATACTTAACACCCAGTGGTCAGATAATAAGAGCACCCCAGGCAGCGCCGCAGCCCACAGCGGTGCAACTACAGCCTACGACACAGTATATACAGGGACTTGGTCAGACTATACAACTGCCGGCTGGTTTCGGTGGTGGGACTTTACAGGAACAAACACTATTTACAATACCAGGGACGAATATACAGATACCAGTGGCCACAGCGAGCAGTTTTCAGGCACAGCAACAGCTGCAGCAACAACAATTGCAGCAATTGCTACAACAGCAGCAACAACAACAGCAGGCACAGCAGCAACAGCTTCAGGCGCAAGTTCAGGCCCAGCAGCAACAAGTGCAACAGCAACAACAACAGGTTTCCAACTCGAGCTCCAGTCAACAAACAACTCAACCAACTAGCAACAACACTCCTCAAACAGCTACCAATGCTACTGCTCAAGCGCCACAGACAACCACCACATTGCCCTCCACCATAACCATACCAGGAACGAATATACAAATCCCCACATCCGTGGCGGCAGCCAATGGTCTTTTGGGTAATCTTAGTCAGTTTCTAGCTGCTGGTGGCAATGCATCTATTAAGTTAGACAATGGGCAAACTCTCCAAAATATACAGATAAGACAAGCCCCAGGATCTGCACAGACAACTGCGACAGGATCTGCTCAGCAGCTACAGCAAATCGTACAATTCCCTCACGCCTTGCAACAAGCGCAGCCAGCGGCAGCGCCTCAACCTCAGCAGATGCAGCAGACATCTGTTGCTGTACAGGTGCCCATACAAACAGCCACCGGTCAGACTATCTATCAAACTGTTCATGTGCCAATACAACAATTGGGGGCGGCTGGTATATCAACAGCAAATTTAATGCAGGCTGCTCCTCAACAAATGTCAATGCCCCAAATAATACCACAATTTACACAAATTGCGCAGATTGTCACTCCAAATGGGCAAATACAGCAAGTCCAATTGGCTCCCTTGAACGCTCTCACTTCCTATCAGCAACTGCCCACAAATGCCAACATCATTCACATACAAAATGCACAGCAACAAGGCCAAGCCGTTGTGCAGCAGCAACAACAGCAACAGGTGCAACAACAGCAGCAAGTGCAGGCACAGCAGCAAGTGCAGGCACAGCAGCAAGCGGCAGCAGCAGCCGCTGTAGCTCAGCAGCAGGCCCAAGTCCAGGCTCAGCAACAACAACAGCAGCAGCAACAACACCAATTGCAACAACTCCAGCAACAGCAGCAACAAATAATCAATGCTATTAATGCGGCCAATGAATCGGGGGCGCAAATACCCACCAATCAACCTATAACCATAACTAATGCCCAGGGGCAACAGGTAACGGTAATACCAGCACACCAATTGCAGCAATACCAACAGCGTGCCAATATCACTGCATCCGTTCCACAAACTCCCAGTGCCGTCGCCCCAACACCCACACAACCAACTGCTACAACGACGGCTGCTCAGCCGGTGTCGGCCCCTACTAATTTGATACATTTGCAACAAATACAAGGACTGCAGGCATTGCCAATACAAAACATTCCTGGAATAGGGCAAGTGCAAATTATACAGGCCCAGCAATTACCAGGAAATCTACAAGCGGCAAATATACAACAAATACTAGCAGCTGCAGCGAATCCTGTCCCTCCTCCTCAGCAGCAGCAACAGCAACAACAAAGCCAACCCTCCAATCAATCACCAAACCAACACCAACTGCAGACGCAACCCGCTTCACAAACATTAACGTCACAAACTTCAGCTTCTACTCCAACTACGGCCAACATACCACAACCTTCCCCACAGACTCCACCGCAACCGCCCTCCTCAACCACTAATTCCAATAACAGTAGTAATTCCCTGCAACAACATCAACTCAACAGCATCAGCTCAGTAACATCAAACACCTCTACTGCTACGACTGCAGCTGTAACAACGGTTTCCCAAACATCCTGCTCCCAGCTGACACCGACCATTGCTCCTCCAACAACCACACAAAATATTCCTACCAGTACGACCATTGTGCAGCCAAAACAAGAGCCTCCATCGCCCACTCAAATTGGACAAACTTTGATCACCAACATTAAGCAGGAACCACCAGATAATGGCGGTCCAATTGTTACTTCATTGAGCAATGCCATTGCCAGTATTCCCACCTCCAATGCACCAATTGCTGCCAATGCTGTTAGCAGTACACAAATCAAATGGTTAATGCCTCAGGCTACAACAGTTACACAGGTAAGATGTTGTTATCGTCAACATAATCTCACATAATGGCAAATACAAAAGCGATCATTATAAATAACAAATTTAACACTAATGAACCACAAGACAATCAATAATTTGTTGTTGAAGGAATACCTTGGGAGTTGACAGACAATGTGGACAGTGTAGAAATGGATAACTTGTTTAATTGTAACATATCGAAGGGGAATACTTGACACAGTAGAAATGGATACTGTTGGCTCTAAGCAGCTTCACAAAAAATTTTTAACATTCGGAAACCACACAGGTTCCTGATTCGTATTTTTGTTTACTAAGAAAATAATGATTTTACACATAAAGACTGAATAATCGGTTTTCAAAAACAGAAATGGGAAAAATAATTGCATTAAATCATTGTCATACCAAGATTAATGTTTATTACAGAGGGGAAACGGAATTTTTTATAAATATAAAAAGAAAACGTTGTGTCATAGGGAAATATATCGTTTTAGGTAGGAAAAGAAAACGACTTGTGCTGTATAAGGACCTAATCAACCTAACAATCAATCGCATCAAAGCTTTTCCTTTTCACTATGCATTTAATCCTTTCATACCTACACTATTGCTAACATTCATACATATGTACATCTCATAATAACTCTGGCAATTGGTAATGGTGGTGTTGGCTTCCTTGAATCTAACAAAAACAAAACAAATTCCTTGAAGACAGACAAATTTTTAATGATTGATCTTTTCCCTACTAACTGTTAAACTAACAGTCTACACATCCTTACAGGTACAGCAACAACAAGCGCAATTACAACAAATCCAGCAACAGCTTCAAGCTCATCACCAACAGCAGCAGCAACACCTGCAACAACAACAACAACAGCAGCAGCAGCAACACCACCACCAGCAACAACAACAACAACACCATGTCATCTCAGCCATCGATACAATGGGAATACCAGTAACTTTGCCGGCTTCCTTGCAGATCACACCAATCCCTTCCAATCAACAACAAACTCAGCAACAATTTACTATACCCCTGGGTAGAACGACATTAATAAAACCCCACCAGAGTTCTATGCAACCGCCACCAACATCAACATCAACTGTGACCAGTAGTGTGGGAGGTACGCAAATCACCATAGCTACAACAACTGCCAATAACAATAATGCTGGACAGGGTCAACAAACTACCGTAGTTGGCAATCAAACTCCGAATATGTCAGCACCTCTTCCAAATCCGCCATCACAGACTTCAGTCAATGTAAATATTAATCTCAATGATCCCGGTAATTTGGGCATAAAGCCGCGTTTAAAACGGGTGGCTTGTACTTGTCCCAACTGTGTGGATGGCGAAAATAAGTCGGATCGCAAAAAGCAACACATTTGCCATATACCCGGGTGTAATAAAGTATACGGAAAGACATCGCATCTAAGAGCCCATCTCAGATGGCATACGGGAGAAAGACCTTTCGTCTGTTCCTGGTTATTCTGTGGTAAACGTTTCACACGATCCGATGAATTACAAAGGCATCGGCGCACACACACCGGTGAGAAACGGTTTCAATGTCCTGAATGTAACAAAAAGTTCATGCGTAGTGATCACTTGTCCAAGCACATTAAGACCCACTACAAGTCTCGGGCCGTGTTTGAACTTATGGAACAGAATATCAAACAGGAAAACATTAAACAGGAGCCCATGGGCGATCATACCATGCAGGATATGGAGAATATAGTAACAATTGATCTGCCGCTACGAGCGCAACAACAACAGCATCAATTGCTGCATGGCGGGGGAACAACAGTTGCTGGTTCAACTGGATTGGTAAATACCTCGCTTTCTTCAATCGATGGAACTGTTACAATTACAAATACATCTGCCACGGGAGGCGTTCTAATGCACGATGGAGAGATTTCAAATCAAACCGATAGTTATGGCGAAGATGATGACTGTGATGACGATGACGATGATGAGGAAATGATGGAGGATGAAGACGACAGCGGCGATGATGATGAACAAAAAATGACCATTTCGATTAATGAATTTCCGGACAATTCAAACTAGCAGGATATAGATATGTTAATAGAACAATATATGTTTGATGATTTCTGATGAAAGTAAGTTGGGTCATCATCATCGCATTGTGATTGTTACGGCCAAATCGTAAAGGTATGAAGAATAAACTGTGAGATTGTAACAAGTATTAGAAATCAAAAACATGTAGAAGAGTGAGTGGGCATAGAAGGGAGGAATGGGATATGTGAAGGTAGTCACGGTGTATATATTACGATTTCTGTTAATCAAATAACTGAGATACTTCCCAAATTCTGCTAAAGGGAGACAAGTTTAAGATTCATAATGATGGTTTTTACTATTTGTAAGCCATAAGACAAAGCAAAGATATGCTGCTTCCATTACATGAAAATCAATTACATGAAATTGTTTTATGCCACCAAAAATTATGTATATCAAGATGGACTTTTCTACCAAAGGAAAGTTGTTTATCTAGTAATTGACGTTTTTTCGCAATTGTAAATCAATTGAATTGAATTTAATTTACATTTCTAACTCAGAATTAGAGTTTTATTTCACATAGTAAAAATGATTAGTTATATCAGGAAATATCTTTTGAAACTGAAAATTCTTACAATGAACGAAATGCGTATTAAGATTTTTAAGCCGAAGAAGAATATTGTTAGCTAAAATGCAAAAAGGCGTAACTAAAAACAATATAATTTTACAGGAGAAGCAAAAAACTTTGTAAAATGAAAACTATAAATATTTTTAACGAAGGTTTTTCTAATTTCACTTTGAGCACACAGACAGATTTTTGATTGCAGAAGTGTAAATTTTTTTCAAGACATGTAGTAAAATGACATTCATAAGAATCAATCAAAAACTCGATTTTGATTTTTCTTGTAGTAAAAGGTTTTTTTGCATTTTCTTGTAGTAAAAGGTTTAAAGTGGTCACGTGATAGTGGACTGATGGGGTTTTGCCATTGAAGCAGAATCTCGCGGTTCTAAGACAATACTTTTCTGCATCTTTACTGATACAATTCTCTTAAGACATGAGCATTTTTATGGTTAACTAATTGCAGTTAACAATTAGAGGATTTGAAACAATTTTGAATACATATGTTTGAAGAAAGTACCATTGTTTTAATATTTGCAGTAAATTCACAAATGACTGTTTTCGTTTTTAAACTAATGTTTTGATTAATAGAAATATAATGGGAAATTATATCGACACGTTCCCGGCAGAATGTATTAAGCGACAAAATGGAAATTGTTCAGGATACGAAAAAAAAAACTTCCTGTCAAGTAGCTGATTTGATTATTTTGTCGGTTATTACCACTTCATTTGCTTAATAACTGATGACACGGTTATGCAAGGGACATTCTCTGTATATCGAAATATGGAGCTTGGCATACATTTTTAGAATATGGAAAAACGTCATTGTGGCCAAATATGTCGCTTAATACATTCTGCCGGGTACGTGCCAATATTAAGATGTTTTCTGTTTTAAATATAAATATTTGTGAATTTATATTATTATAAATATTTGTTAGTTTGCTACCTTCGCAATTTTTCTCCTCAATCTTTAGTTTATTGTTTCGTACAACGGTTATTGTATTTTGTTTTTAATCTTGTCTGGTTTTTAGTTTGGAAATTCAATCATACGAATATTGTAAATAGTCAAAAATAAAGAGTAAGAAAACTTGAACTTTAGTTAAACTTAAAAATTATAATGGAATTCAATCGAATAGAAAAGGTAATTGACTAATTAACTAGGATACGAAGGAGGGAGGAGATCAACTTAATAGGATTATTTTGTTTTTCTATAACAAACAAGTATTTGAATATAGTTTAGGTTTTTGTAATTGTAGCACTTTTTAAATATACTAATTAATTATCAGTAATATACCAATTTACATAGGTACTTCAAAAGTACTTCCTTAATGTGTTTTCAAATTTTTTACGTTTCATTTTAAGTTTTATACATAACATTATGTGTATGTAAATAATACTCGTAATATACATAGCACATAGGGCATTGTATATAAGTACATTTTAAATCTTTACATTCTATGTACTAAATGATATTTAAATAAGATGTTTTTATATAACTAACTAATAAGAGTAAAAGTATAAAACTTTCACCCCCCCCCCCCGGTTCATTTCAATTATATTGCGTGCGTGTGCTTCTTGTTTTCCTTCATTTGTACGAATGTATGTGTTTTTATATCATTGTATTGTAATCAATTAAGATAGATTTTTTTTTATACAAGAATTTCAAATTCTATTAGGTGATGAGATGAAGAATTTACTATATAAAAAAAAAAACATACACAAGGAAACGAAGAAATGTTTTGTTACATATATTTGCATAAATAAAATATTAAAAAAAATTTTAAAAAAAATCACTGAGTATAAAATAGTGATAAATATTTTATGGCGCACTTGTAAAAGAAATGAAAATATCAACATATTTCATGAAAAACAAATAAACAAAATTATAAATATAAATATATCGAAAAATTTTAAATAAAATGGAGTTTTAATTGGCAAATGTTAACACTATCCATAAATGTGGGGAAAATGTATTTGCATTTCTAGAAGCTTTAACACTAATCGATTGAATGTTTCGTAATGTAATGTAATGAATGTTTTGTAATGTTTTCCAAGGCTTGTTAGTTTATGTCGAATTCAGGAGGACATTTCATTTCTGTAGAGAATAACAGAATTTCAAGAACTGGGGTCGGATCATCGCATCCGTTTCGAATCGGAATTACGAAAGTGATGTTAAACAGTCAATTCGATGGTAACTTCAAAAAAGCAACTATTTTTGATAAACAAACATATTCCTTACGTTAGGATTCATATAATTTCCATATAATCGCGCCCAAAAATACGGTTTACAATACCAAACGGTTGCGGTCATTCGAACACTGTTATACGTAACAAGGAACTTCGCAAAAGAAGTTGGAGCACAAATTTCTTAAGTGATAGTCAGAACTATAGAGTAACAATCAATATGATTTTGGATAACTGGGACATAGCAGGCAACATCATGCTGCAAATTATAAATAAATCACTAGAAACTGGAATTTTCCCAAATAGTTGGAAAGAATCTATGGTTACACCTATAGAAAAAGTTAAAAATACAGAAAAATGTGAAGAATACCGCCCAATAAATATGTTAAAAGCTTTTGAAAAAATCATTGAAAAGACAGTTAAAAATCAATTAGAAAGTTATATGGAACAACACAAGCTACTTTCAAAATATCAGTCGGGTTTCCGAAAAAAGTTTTCATGTGAAACAGCAGTCAACTATGTTATAAATAGATGGAAATTCACGAAGAAGAATAAAAAAATAATGGCGATTTTTTTAGATTTTAAAAGAGCGTTTGAAACAATCGATAGAGATATTCTACTACAAAAACTTTATAAATACGGAATTCAAGATGCTGAATTGAAATGGTTTGAGTCATATTTAACTAATCGCAGGCAATTTACAAATGTTAATGGCACGTTATCAAATGCTACGATAAATGAGTTTGGAGTACCACAAGGCTCAATTTTAGGAGCGCTCCTATTTATTATATACATCAATGACATGGAAAAAGTTTTGGAGAAATGTGAAATTGTTCTATATGCTGACGATACGCTGATTTTCACTGAAGCGGACACGGAGGAGTTATGTCACGCTAACTTATCAAATGATATGGATAATATAAATAAATGGTTAAAAATGAATAAATTAAAGTTAAACGAAAATAAAACTAAAATAATGGAAATAAATATGAACACTAACATAACATTTAAAATTAACGATGTAATAATAGAAAAAGTTAATAATATAAAATATCTGGGTTTTCTAATAGACAAAGACTTAAAATTAAAAGAACATATTGAATATATATGTAAAAAAATTGGAAAAAAAGTCGGGTTTTTTAAACGTATTAGAAACAAAATATCAATTATAACAGCAATAAACATTTACAATACTACGATTAAACCACATTTTGAATTTGGATCTACTGTGTTATACACTTGCTGCTCAGAACAACAAATATCAAGAATGCAAAAATTACAAAATAAAGCTATGCGCGCAATACTTAAATGCAATCGATTTACCTCAATAAAATATATGTTAGATACACTCAAATGGCTTAATATACAACAAAGATTAGAGCTAAACACAATTCATTTTATTCAAAAAATGAAAATGGGGGAGGCGCCTGATTATTTAGTAGAACAACTAAGATACGTCGGGGATGTTCAACCATACAACTTAAGAAACGCTACGGATTTTAGACTACAACGACCAGATAACAATACAATGCAAAGATCACTTTTCTACAAAGGATTGAATCTATACAACATGATGCCAAATTTTATTAAGAATGAAATGAATCCAAATTTATTCAGAAGAGAAATTGTAATTTTTATAAAAAATATTTAAATTTTTTAATCAGAGTTATTGATATAATTTGTAAAAAGAAAAACAAAACATATAATGTAATGTAAAGTATTAAAAATACTACTAATAAATATTCAATTCAACTCTTAAGTTAACATTACCTTGGTCCTACGATAACCTAGGCATAATATGTAGTAACATTTGACGAAAACCAGTACATAAGTTTCAGTCGGGTGAACCGACTTAATCATACCCTCACCATACCATACGTACTCAAAAGTGAACATATTCAACAGCAGAATGACGACATTACGCTAAATATTATTGAATACCCAAATTAGTTAGTTTCCCTTCCAATAGTTATATGCGAGTTACAAAAATGGGCATGGCAAGTTGTTGCCAAAATTTTGATCAGTACCAAATTTTATTAAGATCGGTTATGATTTATTGGAGATATCGAGTCGGCAAATCCCAAATACGCCCAACTTTTGTATGGGATGTACGAAACTGGGCGTGGCATGTGGCGTGGTTACTAGTAACATAGTAGCTTTTAGCAAAATATTGCCTAGTGCCGAATTTTATTTAGATCGGTTGTTGTTTATGAGGATTATCGTGTGGATCAACCGGTCATCTATATACTTTTATATGGGAGGTACCAGAATGGGTGTGGCAAAACAGCTTATTTTCTATAGGAGAGCTTTATTTGGCTAAATACTGACTGACTAGTACAAACTTTCATAAAGATTGCTTTGGTTTTGCGGGACTTCTCATGCCGAACAACCAGACGCCCAAACAACTTTTGTATTGGAGGTACCACAATGGGCGTGGCAAAATCACCCTTGTTTAAATCGGTAATTAGCTTTTTATAACGTGAAGCCTTATACCTAATTTCATTAAGGTCGGAAGTATTTCACGCGATTTATCGGACTGACAACCCGGTCGAACACTCTGTTTTGTATGGGAGGTACCAGAATGGTCGTGTCAATCTCGCCCATTATATCCAGTTAAGTAGGCATTTACAGATTATTAAACGGTGTGAGAGTTGAAGCTAATCACATCTACCAGAAGAAAGGTTGGAAAGAAATATGATTTTGTGCTAAATGTGTCGATTTGTATGGGAGGTACCAGAAGGGGCGTGGTCAAAACGCCCATTTTCAATCCCAAACTCAATATTGGCAAATAATAGTCAGTGACAAATTCTCATTGTGATCTGTAAAGATTTACGGCAGTTATCGTGTTGACCAGACAGACAGACGGACATGGCTCAAACGTCTTAAAAAGTCCTAAAACCAATTTCGTCCAAAGATACTAAGGGTCTAATATGGTTCCTTCTATGTGTTACATTTTTTTATGCGTGAGGGTATAAATATATGAAACTGTTATCGATAATATATTCCATATTCTAGACTTCTGTCGAACTCGTTCACTAGTTCATTTAAGGTGCCCGGACATAACAATCTCGCCACATCGAACACGTACATTATGTTCGTGAGGGTAAATGAACTATAATCCGGCATGTAATAGAAATCGATCGAGTCAAAATCGAATACGATTTGACATTTCAACGAATTTTTTTGGCATAATTCCTAATGGAGGGAAACAAATATTTTATATATACATTATTTAATGTCGGATAAAGAGGAATACGTTAATAGATATCCATTACTTGCACAACAAAACATCATTATTATGTCAAATCGTATTCGATTTAAATCGATCGATTTCCATCACATACTGGATAGTTAATGAACTACCCAACTCTACTATATTCCGAAATTGACGTTGTTAAGCGAATCTTTATACAGCTATTGCCTTGACAAGGGCATGACTGGAATGGATAAAACAAAAAAAAAAAATTACAAGCATATATGTTTGAATTACCTGGTGTCCTGTTATGTTAAAATTATTCAGTATAAAATATATTGATCCAATAATGGTTGTTTCACTTTACGAATGTTTGAAATATTTACCTGATGGAACAAAATAAAAGAATTATTAATTTAATGTAATGTATACATAACTATTTACATGGTACTCACCTTAGTTGCACAACACTTTAAGCCAAATTTACTAACTTCTAAAAACTTGCGGGCACAACACAAAAAAAGGCGAAGTGGAACCTCCATTGGGGAATACATCAATCATTACATGCTCATTTATACATATTGAGGCAGGTCGCGTATACTTAACTTATTTTAATTTACAACTTTTATCACAAGCAGCAACAACAAATGTGTTTGTTGCTTTAACTAATTTCCTGCACACGCATAATGATGGAGCCCCCAGTGAGGACACAACCGGCGGCCTTATCTTAATTTCACAACAAAACACTAAAAACTTTATTCGCAGCGAGAAATTTCACTAAACCCGAATAAACAAATCCAATATAGCCCGATTATCTATCAATTCTTTTTCACATAGTTATGCTATTCTTGTCTTTATATTTTTCACTCGCGCTGCGATTTCTTTTCTACGACTTCAATTTATACACATACATCGAAATTACTATGGATATCATATGCCGCACGAATATTTCATATTTACCGCACGCCCTGAATCTCATTTCATCAATTTAAACTCATTTCGCGATTAATAAAGATCTAATAATTATAATTTTTGATATTTTCATTAGCTGTACTTGATTTTGTATGATCATGTAGAGAGGTTAACGGTAAAACTGGTGGGAAACTACAGTGTTGTGTTTATTGAAAGCGTATGCAGCAAGTCGAGTGTTGCCACATCGCTTGGATTGTTGAATTGGCAAAGAGGAAATGAAGAAAACGGAAAAGGAAAATAATTGATACAATCCGTATCTTACCAACACTACTATCTGCCGCGGAACACAAAAAAAATAGAAAAGGAAAATAATTAGATTGGAAATGATTTTAAAATTTGCGTTTATTAAGTATTGCCATTTGAACAACGACATACATACACAGAAAACATTTACACCAAACAAGATTAACGCATTTTGAAGTTTAACTCCGTTAAACCCAGTTAACCCGTAAAATTACTAAATACAATTTTAATCTGTAGAAACTGAAGTTTAGTTTTTAAACTGGTGTACATTTTGATGTACATTAAAATCATACATACAAAATTAACTATTTGACCGATGGAAAATTTCCGACGCGTCGCCACCACCAAAACTTTTTTGAAACTCACACCGCCGTCGATATTTAAACTGTGTGTCGATTTTATCGACTGGCCCGATATGACCCACTGATCCAATTTTAAAGGTTTAGTTATATCAAAAATATCTCAAATTTATACAAAACTGACAAAACCAATAGCCACCAACATAATATGTTTGCTGCGCCGCCGTCTTCGATAATTTTGTCTCGGCGCGGAGTTTGTCTAAGCACGGTGTTGCCACCTGAAATGTCAATTTAATCTCAAATTGAGTGGTGTAAACGGCAATGGTTAGAGACAATCAAAAACGATGTACAAGTAGACAATCAAAATTTCTCTTCACTCAAATGCCAACAAAAAAAAACGAGTGCAACCCTAGTACTTCTCTACACTCTCTCTCTTACTCTCTTCATTGAATATTTCAATACACGAGCAGCTTTTTGATAGTGGTATTGTATATAACTATACAAATTCCAACCATGTTGAAGTAAAATTACATAAACTATGCAAAAAGTATGAAATAAGCTAGATATGACGCGAGAGAGAAATGCGTTTGTGTGAACTCCTAGTACTTTTTGGTTCTCTTTTACCAGGGTTGCCAAGTTGCGCACATCTTCTGGTCGTCTAATTGTAAATCGTCTTTGAGACAATGCATTATGATATTGCCCAGTTTCGGTTTGTTGATTTTTTTTTAGAATGAAGACAAGAAAAGGTGGTATTATTGCCTAAATCAAAGTGCAAAACACACTACCAACAGCAATGCTGAATTTGCATATGAATGACGCCAAATTTTCTGTTTCTTATTTGAATGTCAAGGACTGTGACGAGACAGCAGCATTCTAACTAGACACCGTGTGTTAGAGCGAGACGAATATAAACCTCTAAGAATTTTTATTTCTAGTGAATCGATGTGTATGTGTGTAACCCTTAATTTGTAAAAAGAAAACCAAAAAAGGAATTTTGCCAAATTTTTATTCACGTTCTTAAAAAAGATGAGTTCAGTTACAATTTCATAAAGAAATGTAAGTAAAAATGTATTCATTTTTTTGCAAAGAATACATTTCTATTCGGTGGTGCAATGGGTAGTGTGCGCGCCTGTTGTACGTGAGATTCGGGGTTCGATCCCTGCTCTGATCACCTTAAAATTTTCTTTCGGCGGCGGTCACCTCGCATAGTGACGGCGACACTATCGAGTATTTATCCATGAAAAAGCTTCTCAAATCGGTGTAAAAACTGTAGGTCTCAACCAGTGAGTGAAAAATTAGTTAGCGCTCAGCTCACTGGTTGTTTTTTTACATTTCTATTGGCCTGATAGTGTTTTGTGTTCAAGGCTGATATAGTAGAGGTTAACGCATTAGAACAGCTGATTTTGCTTTCCTATGACTCTATCTGTCAAATTCAGTGTATTTTGTTATTGTACTTTTTTGTTTACTTTGTTTGGTCATATTTTGACATTTAGAGTCATTGAACAAAAACAAAATTCATCGGCGTGAAGTTAACAAACCAAAGTAAAAAAACTAAAGTATATGAGAGAGAAAAAGAGACTAAATTGTGAGAGAAGTGCAACACTCTCCGAGATGTAGGATTATTCTCTCTTAGGTACTGCCAGGCCATAATGATGTTTTGGTAACTTAATTAGGTGGTATCACTGTGGTTTTATAAGGAATTGCCATTTAAATATATTTGTTCTGTAAAATTAATAAATATGGTAGCACATTTATATTTTGACATTTCTTTGCCAATAATTCCGAATTTCTTTTTCGAGCCAAAGCGTGAAGTTAACAAACCAAAGTTAACAAACCAAAAACGTAAACAAATGCGGAATTATTTAAAAAAAGTAAACAAAATGTGCAATAAAACTAAAATAAATAAGCATTTGATAATAAAAACGTGTTTAATGTGTTTTATTTATTGGGAGACATACATATACTCTGTGTTTCAGGTGTTATGTATTCAGTGCATTGGACAACATTTTTGTGGACAAAAAAAAAGCAATTTTTGAAAAAGTTTTCATACTGGACACTTTTATCAGAAAAGTTTCCACCAAGTTATAGATACTGGATTAGGTAGACTAGAGATGTCCCTTGAAATCTCAATCAGTCCAATTGACGCATTTTTTGCAGGTAACGAACCAAAGCCCTTGGAATTTTGACCATAGCAAAAAACAACAATTTTTGTAAAAGTTTACATACTGGACACTTTTTTCACAAAAGTTTCCGCTAAGTTCTAGATACTAGATTAGGTAGAATAGACATGCCCCTTGAAATGTTAATCAGTCCAATTGTCGCGTTTTTTGCAGGTAACGTACCATAGCCCTTGGAATTTTGACCATAGCAAAAAACAAAAATTTTTGAAAAAAATATTATACTGGAAACTTTTTCAGAAAAGTTTCCGCTAAATTTTATTTTCTGGATTAGATAGGGCAGACGTGCCCCTTGAAATCCCAATCATTCCAATTGACGCAATTTTTGCAGGTAATGCCCATAGCCCTTGGAATTTTGACCATAGCAAAAAACAACAATTTTTGAAAAAGTTTTCATACTGGGCACTTTTTTCACAAAAGTTTCCGCTAAGTTCTAGATACTAGATTAGGTAGAATAGACATGCCCCTTGAAATGTCAATCAGTCCAATTGACGCATTTTTTGCAGCTAACGTACCATAGCCCTTGGAATTTTGACCATAGCAAAAAACAACAATTTTTGAAAAAAATTTTATACAGGAAACTTTTTCAGAAAAGTTTTTTTTCAAAAATTTTTGTTTTTCCTATGGTCAAAATTCCAAGAGCTATGGTACGTTACCTGAAAAAATGCGTCAATTGGACTGATTGAGATTTCAAGGGGCATCTCTAGTCTACCTAATCCAGTATCTAGAAATTGGCGGAAACTTTTGTGAAAAAAGTGTCCAGTATGAAAACCTTTTCAAAAATTGTTTTAACGTAGAATACGTTATACGGTAAGGTAGGGGTGTTGATCTGGAGCACAAAATTTTGAGAAAATGTTTGTCACTTTCATTATAAGTTTTTAATACTTTATGCATGCATTGAAGAAAATTCAAGTATGGTCGTAACATATTTAATATGTCTTCTTTTGATTTGTATTTAAATAATCATATTGCTACATATAATTTTTTTGATTCTATAAGTAAATCAAAATTTAACTCCTTCAAATTTTGTATTAATTTTCATATGCTTTGTATTTTATGTATTATAACATGTCACATCACAGAACCAGTGTGAGAAAGAGAAGAAGTATAATGACAATGCATGTTTTATGTGAACATTACAGAACCAGTGTTGCCACATGCAGTATTTACACTTGTTTTCAAAAGTGCATCGAATTGATATAAAGTGTACCCAAATGTTGTTAAAAACTATCCTAAATTTTTAACATAAAAATTAAAGATAAATTTGATAGATTTAAATCATTTATCAAAAATTATATTTAATTCATATATTTTAATTGCAAAATGACTAACGTATTCTACGTCTGACCTATGCGCCCGTGTTATCTAACACAGGCTTCATATATTTTTTTTTTTTGCTATGGTCAAAATTCCAAGGGCTATAGTACGTTACCTGCAAAAAATGTGACAATTAGACTGATTGAGATTTCAAGGGGCACGTCTACCCTACCTAATCCAGAAAATAACATGTGGCGGAAACTTTTCAGAAAAAAGTTTCCAGGATAAAAATTTTTTCAAAATTTTTGTTTTTTCCTATGGTCAAAATTCCAAGAGCATGGTACGTTACCTGAAAAAATGCGTCAATTCGACTGATTGAGATTTCAAGGGGCATCTCTAGTCTACCTAATCCAGTATCTAGAATTTGACGGAAACTTTTGTGAAAAAAGTTTCCAGTATAAAAACTTTTTCAAAAATTGTTGTTTTTTGCTATGCCCAAAATTCCAAGGGCTATGGAACATAACCCGCAAAAAATGCGTCAATTGGACTGACTGGGATTTCAAGGGGCACGTCTACCCTACCTAATCCAGCAAATAAAATTTGGCGGAAACTTTTCTGAAAAAAGTTTCCAGTATAAAATTTTTTTCAAATATTGTTGTTTTTTGCTATGGTCAAAATTCCAAGAGCTATGGTACGTTACCTGCAAAAACTGCGTCAATTGGACTGATTGAGATTTCAATGGGAATGTCTAACCTTCCTAATCCAGTATCTAAAATTTGGCGGAAACTTTTGTGAAAAAAGTGTCCAGTATGTAAACTTTTTCAAAAATTGTTTTTTGTTTGCTATGCAAAATATGCGTCAATTGGACTGATTGAGATTTTAAGGGGCATCTCTAGTCTACCTAATCCAGTATCTAGAATCTGACGGAAACTTTTGTGAAAAAAGTGTCCAGTATGAAAACTTTTTCGAAAAAATTTTTTTTTTTCTATGGTCAAAATTCTAAGGGGTATGAAAATAAAATTTTAGAATTTTTAATTTTATGACCGATTTTGTTAGTTTCAGTTCATATATGAACAATTCATACTACAACCGTACAATTCAGTACACTTACTGTTTTGTAAATATGGAAAAATGGGTTAAATAAGCAAGAAATCAACAAATATCCAAGGAAATATTTCATATTGTTGGTGAATCTAAAATTGCCTACGTTTATTGGTAATATTGCCCAATTAAATAGCTGACCCTATGTTACCCAGTACATTCATTGGCTGACATCAGAAAACACTAGTTTTTCTTGTGTACATACCAAGACGTTGCAAGAAGATAATTATGATTTCCAGTAGATGGCTGGAAAGTGAAAGATGGTGGATTTCTGTTAAAAAGTTTACACTATAGAGCTGTTGTTTTTATTCCCCGCTAAATAAATTTTTCGACCACTTTGTATGGAGAGTTAAGCGATTTTAAGCGGCTCCCCATACAAAGTCGTCGGAAAATTTGTTTAGCGGGAAATAAAAAAAACACCTTTTATAATGGTCAGTCTTTCAGTCAAGTGGTCATCTTCGTTTCTTAGTTAAATTGTGGTTAGGTATCGAATTGTATTTTTCAGTCATGGTTAACAATGATCTAAACACCCAATATTGGTTGGTTAACTTGTAGTCAGAACCATATGATTTTGACAATCACATTACTGACTGTCAAAATGAGAACTGTTAGATGGCATAAAATATGTATATGTTTCTGTTTGGAGTATTTGTACACATACTTTGAGTCTAGATCATAGACGAATATAGTATAGACACATTTATTCTCTTATGTGCCGTTTCATTTCACACTCTTCGTCGTAGGTTTGTGGAAATGAGAAAATAATTTTAAAATTAACTTACACCAGGTGGAGTTACAAAATATGTTCACTTAACTTTTTCATGTCGTTTTAGTGTAGAACTGAAAAATTTAAATGTATTTTTCACTTTTTTCCTGACTTTTATCGTTGGTATACATTTGTATTGTATTTAACACAACTAGTTTGTCACAAAATCATGAAATGCGGTTCTTGTTCCTTTGTTGGACGTTGTTTACTATTGCCTCTATCTGGTTTTATTGAACCCATGTTTTCCAACATCCAATGTTTACGTGCAACTTATTATTGAGAGAATAAATGTGTCTATACTATATTCGTCTATGGTCTAGATAGTTAAATTGATGCGAATTAATAGTTTTAAATAAATTTTTGTTAAAATGACTACACATTTATTTCTTATATTACATAATTCCATTTGGTTGTTCTTCTTTGTTTTGTTGGTATTTATTCCAAAACATATGTTTTTTCCAAAAATAATACAAGAGTTGCCATGATCTTTAACAATATGACGGCGTACATTAACTCGCCACTGAAAAATATAATGGCAAAGTTAACCCCTAATTAACTTTAAAGTATGATTAAGGAATCCGATAGCTAACTACTTCCTTAAAAATTGGATATAAGCGTGTTTTTTTACTTCGCGCTAAACTAATTTTTCAACGACTTTGTGTGGGGGGCCGCTTACAAATCGCTCAATATCACTTAGCTTAGGCCGTGATGACGTTTCGACCCAGACAAAGGTCACCTTATCAAATTGCCATGAATTCAGCCTCAAAGTCTTCACAATGATCGGGTAGACTTTGTGCAAGGTCTAATCTCAGCACTTTAGCATAGATTACACACCAATCTACCGAAAAGAGGTAATCTAGTTTGGAGTTTGGAGCCCACAGTATACAATTCTAAAAAGCTTCTAGAAGCTCAAAGATAGAAGTGGGTGTCATAATCAACTATTATTGTGAATTGACGCAGATTTGTTAGAATCGCCCCTGGTGATCCGTCCAAAAAATTGTTTTAGGCAGATTCCCGACGCTTTAGCCAGTTTCCTTTCCAGCAAATTTACGGGTTATATGTGCAGGATAACCCCCAAACTCTCGGTAGGGATTGTGCGAAGGGCACCCACCGTTTCCATTCTCTGACCATTACGGGCAACCAAACGACAATTCCATAAGGAAATATCGGACGTATAATAGCAGCATATAACCAGTAGACTATTTCCGAGGATAGGCCCCGTCGTCCTCCGATTGCCCTTTAACACGATACTATCCATAGAGTTTGACTTGAAATCAAGCTTTTTGTTCAGAATCACACCTAGATGTCTCTATCACATTAATACAATGGCTGAATAAACGGCAGATATCCTAGAGATTTGAGAGTCTTCGAGAGGACTTTGCGCAGTCTGGAAGTCTCAGCCGCGTTTTCAATGCCTTCGCAGAAATGTTTCCAAGAACTACTCTTTGAAGATCTTAACTCTTATATTATTTATGTCGAATTTTGTATACATTCCAGTTTCACTCCGGTACTTCCTCAAATTATGTGGTACAGATTGACGTCTGCACAAAGTACGAGACCCATTTTAAACTTCTCTCTGACGACCGTTGCCCAGTATTTCCATAGTGCCACTAGGCTGATGCTACGTTCCATCAACGCTTTGTAATTATATTAGCATTATGAATACTATTTATTGTTTTATGCATTTCTGTAACATACTAAGGCTGTTTTTTTATTCCCTTAAGCTATCGCCACTTACGACTTTCCAAATAAAACGAACCACATTTAATACTACGCAATGTGGCAACATTTGCTGTACTGGGTGAGAAAAATGCGATACGGCAACACGTTTGTAGCCAGTGCCTACAAACATATGGTAGCAGCAGATGTTGTTGTAATTGTAAGCAGCAACAACAGACATTTTATTTTCGTTCATTCGTTTCAGTTGTTAAACTCTACACATATATATAACAACAGTACAAGAATACAAAAAAGGATAAAATCAAAATACATAAGATTTTGACAAGTGAAACGAAAAATTACATGGACAAAATTTCATCAGCTATTTAAACGACTATACCTGGTAGATAATTCTACCATGATCAATATGTATAACATTTACCGATCGTTGTTGTGAACAATTTATTTCCAATTTTGTTTTCTATCGGATATAAAAGTCTATCCCTCAAACTTAAGAGATGTAAAAGTATTCGTAGTCTTCGATTAAACAAAATAATTTTAATGAACTTAAAATGAGTAAGTCATTTTGCAAATTTCTGCTTTTGGGTCTCTCCTTGATAACATTTTCCTTCGCAAGTAACGGTAACAAAATTTATCTAACCCGGTGGCTACACGAGCAAGAAATTGTAAGCAATTCACAATACACTCACATTTTTTTACTAACACACTCACATTTTGCTCATTGAAAGCTAGCTGGTAGAGGATTTTGAATACCAGCTAGTTGGCAATGGTCGCTGCAGAGAAAGTCAAAACACAACAAAAGCGGTAGCGGTAGCGCATTTTGATAGCGTATTGCGACCGATAATACATGAATAATTGAAATACCGCGCTGTGTAGTAGAGGGTATTATTTGTATTTTTTCAGTTATTAGTGTTTTGTTCTCTTCTTTTTCATTTTCTTCTATCAAATGATCAATTTCTGTCAAAATTATCATAGACAGAGCTAATTTTTGTTGCTTCTGTGACGACGCCATATAGAGAAATAAATTTGCTACAATTTCTTGTAGACAGCCTACGTCACAGCTGCCAATTCAACGTAATTCTGACAGCTAGTATGTGTGAAATTCATTGAGCAATATCTTGCTCGTGTAGCCGCAGGGTAAGATAACTTTTTGTTGCCATTTCTTGAAATTTAACATGTGGCAACATTGTCATTGGACAAGTCGAAATTTAAGTGGGAAATTGAAATGCCACTTAATATCGCTTAGCTATAATTAACTTTAGCGGGGTAAAAAAAACACACTTACTATGTACATGTATTGTCTTTAGTTCCGGAACTTACATCTAAATCGGAGTTGGTTGATATATCTTCTATTTCCGTTGATCAACTTATTACGGTAAACAGGCGGCAAAATAATTCGTTGGAAAAGTATTTTATATCTGTCTGTCTGGGCTTAGTAATCATGTGAGCAATTGAACAGGCTTTAGGTTTGTTGTTCTGTGTTGTAATATCAGTTGTGTAATTTGAATTTGGCCGATGATAAAAAACTCCGAAATTAGAGTAAAATATAAAAAAAAATTGCCAAAGTGGGACCCATTGGGTCAAAACCAGGGTTGTGTAGGAACACCTAGGAAAAGGAAAGTTCAGGTACCCAAATTAAAGGTATTCGAATTTTATAGTTGCATTCATGACAGTCATATGGATTTCGTACTAGGGTGTTGGCAACATCTGCTTAATTTACATAATTGTTGTTTATCTTCTTGACGATGCTAATATTGAAAATAGATCTAACGCTCGAGCATTTTAATTTTAAATTAAAATTTTATTATTAATATACTCAGTTTTGTGTATATATATAAGTAGGAAAATATTATCGCTTAATATTTTTGTAGTAAATAAAAATAAAGTTTCTTAAGTAATTCTGAATAAAATGTATTAACAAAATCTTTCCCCATATGCATTAATTAAAAACTACACTCAAGTCTTTTTTATTAATTGTCAGGTGGAGTATTTAATAACCAATTCTTCTACTTCATTTCAACTTCTAAGCATAGTTGAATTCAAATATACTATCCCCAAATTATTTATTGCCACGAACTTAGTTATACTATTTATTCCCCTAAAAAGTAGTTATCATCAACCAATTTATTATCATCAACAAAATTGTTCTTCAAATACAAACTAATTAATTGCATATAAAGTTTTTCAATTCGCCTATCGCTCATTATATTTGAAATTATTACCTGTATCAAATTTGCAGCTAAGAGATCGATTAGCTATGTCATCGAAACCAACTTTTTGAAAGTCACTGGACTTATTGGAGTTTTGAAACAATTTTTATTTATATCAGAATTTGTTGAAATATGAATAGAAATATAAGATTGTTGTGTTAGTTCATATCAAAATTCTTGTATAGCAAATAACGTTGTTTTATGTTAGAACTGCCAATAAAATACAATTTGAAGTAAGTTTTTCGACTTGCCTACGACTTATTCGCCTAGACGGCATGCATAAAGTTGCCAACTACCAAGTCGATCAGCTATTTCAACGCAAGGGTCTGAAGACCTGGTTGGTTGGTTGGTTTACGTTTTTCCTAAAGATACTATTTAGCATCAATTAGTGCCTTGGGACACCGTTTTGCATACCACATCACTCTGGACAGAATAATGTAGTGTCTATATCCAACCTGTTAATCGGATATACCTTTTTAGATCCCCGAGATCTAACTCGTGTACATCAGTGAGGTTGTGTAGGAAGGGACGACTTATATTCTTTAGGCGTCTATTCATTAGAGCCGAACAACTGCATAGGAGATCTTCCACGTCTCCTCCTCCTCTGCGTCTTTGCAGGAACGGCAATGGTCATTGTATGGAAGATTTAGCCGTCTTGCGTGATTACCGATTGGCCATGTTACCCCGATTTTAGCTAATCAGGGAGTTAGCCCGGTGAATATTATATACTGGCCATGTGTTTTTAGATATGCGGGACATTTCCATTATATCCCATCTGACCTTAGCTCGTTCAAGGTAATGCAGGGAAATACCTCTTTTGACCGACCCTATAGATGGTGCGACTGACTCCATATGGAGTTCGGTGGAAGAGTATCCTGCACTGGCTAGTTCGTCTGCCCTTTCGATCCCTGGTATCCAAGTAAGAACCACATTGGGCAGTCGACCTAGCTCGACAAATTTTTCCCTACATTCACTAACGATTTTAAATGCAGTGTTGTTAGATTTAAGTGATAGGAGAGCCGCCTGGCAATCAACAAATATTCCAATGCGCTCTGTTTTCCGTTGTAGTATAAGTTCGGTGCAGGCTTCCTTGATGACCAGTACCTCTGGTTGGAAAATGCTGCACTTGTCTGGAAGTTTGAGTGATAAATTGAGGCTTGTCTCTTCGAAGAAGACACCCGAGCCGGTTCCACATTCCATTTTGGATCCGTCCGTAAATTCTTTGGCGTCAAAACTTGTCAGTGGTTCCCCTTTATCCCACTTTATTTTTCTGGGAAACCTCACATAAAATAGGTTATCGAACGCCAATGAGGGGGTGCAGTAATCGGTGATTATATTGAGTTCTTTTGGAATTGTCTGCTTCAGCTGGTCGCGTCCTCATTACCCCTGTTATGCCGATGCAAGCTGATCTCTGTACTCTGTACAGCAGTTTCATGGTGGACGTCTTTCCTGCGACAGGCCACCTTACCATTGCTTCATAGGAGAGTATTGGTCTGATTATGCTAGTGTACATCCATAGCACCACTTTCGGTCGGAGACCCCATCAGCTTCCGAAAATTTTCCGACAAGCGTAATACGCAACGGTTGCTTTCTGTGCGCGGTGCTCTATATTATTCTTCAAGGATAGGTTAGGGTCTAGTATCACGTACTTGGCGTGAGTTGATAGTCGAATCTCAATTCCACTTAGCCGAGGAGGATTAAACTTTGGTATCTTGGTCTTCGTGGTAAAAGCATGACCTCAGTTTTCCCTGGATTCACTCAAAGACCACTCCCAGTGGCGCAGTCGTTAAGTGATGCCCCATTCATGATTTCGCTCAACACGGATGGAAACAAGCCATACACCATTATTACCATGTATTACCGCATACGCCACGGTTTTGATCCTCATATTGCCCAGTTTTAGTAGTATTTTGTTGATCACGACTAACCAAAGTAGGGGAGAGGTGACTCCACCGTGAGGAGATCCCCTATTCACTCGCTTTGATGACTCGCTGTTGCCCATAGAGGCGTTGATAATTCTGCTCTGTAGCATTGTCACTATCCAACTCTTGAGGAAATGACCCAGAACTCACATTATTGAATTCACCTTCTATATCCAAGAAGGCCGCGAGGGTCTATTGTTTGTGTTCTAAAGACCTCTTAATAGCTCTGACGACTTCGTGCAGGGCTGTATCGGTTGAGCGGCCTTCAAGGTATGCGTGTTGGCTGCATGATATTTTAGGCGATCCATCCATTTCCGTTCGGATATATGCGTCAATTAGCCTTTCAAGCGTTTTCAGAAGAAACGATGAGAGGCTGATCGGTCTGAAATCCTTTGCGCTCTCATGACTCCGTTTTCCCGCCTTGGGGATGAAACCCACTCTTACCTGGCTCCAACTCTTTGATACGTAGTTAAGAAACAGGCAAGATCGGAACATAATACAGAGCCACGGCTTAATTATGACCTTCGCGCTTTTCAGCATTGTTGGTATAATACCATTTTGCCAACTGGAGAGATAAGGCAAAATATCTAACTAGTTGGCGAAATATGCTATCTTTGCTTTGTAAGGTTCCTGACCCACCGGGGTTGTTCGAGATCGGATAAGTAAATAAGTATACATATATACAAATGAAACTATGCACTTTGCATATGCGAATTTGTATCAATCGAAGATACCTGAGTATCAACACACACTGAAAGGCCCATAATTCCAACACAAGAACAGACGGATTTTTCCCTCTTGCATACTCACATTGTTGCAGTGCTTTTTTTACTATATCACAGAGTTGTTACGGAGTTCGAAAATAGTCATGTCAGTGAGTGTGCTTAACTGAATTGTTTATCATTCAAAAAAAACCAAACTGACCTTGTAAGCTTGTAGTATGAATTTCACATACATTAACTAAAACTAACAAAATCGGTCATTAAATTCACATTCAAAAACGTAACTGACGCTGGCCAGGTCATCAAAAAATCTGTACCACAGAAATATCACGCTTTTCCTTTTGGTTTTTGAAAATTGAAGAAAACACAGAAAATTTGTACAAGTGAATGAAAGATTTATTTGGATCGATAAATCAATGCCATTTACTTTTTGAAGATTATTTCATACAAATGTTGCCCACGGCTACGCTTCACGTAGTCCTTCTTAAAGCCCAAATCTGCCGATATCTCACCAATGACACGTTTGTAATGTTGTGTTGTTGTGTGTATAGACGAGAGACTTCACATGCCCCCCCTACTAAGTCCACTTCTTCTATTTTAGGCAACCAAAAAGTCTGTGATCATTGAGCGGTAGCTTGCTCCATTGACCGTAACCGTATGCAGCCTGCCCATAAAACGCACCCAAAAGTGAAGCTTTTGGCATGCACTGGAAGCTCTTGAACAATATCTGGCAGCATTTCGGACTAAATTCGGCAATTATGTTATTGCCGTACCCATGAGTCAAAAATGAGCATCATCGCATTTTTGACTTTGAGACATGTCACGAATCACGCGTGGACTGGCAAAAACTTAGCACTGTAAGACCAAGTAGAAAAAAATTCTCATTCTGCATATTTTCTCTTTACAGTTAGAAAAGTACGGGAACGAAGCTAATAGGGTTTCATACGAACGAACACAACAATTTTCTTTTATTGCATTATTTCTAAATTTTACATCAATTAAAACTGTATTAAAATTCCAGTTAGCCCAGTGACTTTCAAAATGGAGTTAACGCAAATAAACACATACAGAAACTCTTAAGTATTTCTAATTAATGCAGCCTTCTAATCAGAAACAATCTTTTTAATGGATTTGTGTAATGTGTTTCTAGTAATTGTTACTTGTGACAGTTATTTTCGTTTTTAACGTAAAAAATGTAATTTATTAATATTTCTATAAAAAGAACCTCTAAATATGTCAGAAAATAATATATAATTAGAAAATAGTAAAAAATAGTGCTTGGATTTGATGAAAACGGACTAAAATATACTAAATATTAACAATATAATATTTCTATGGTTCAAATAGAATCAAAATTTCAATTAGTTAAATTTTTTCCGACTGGTGTAATCATAGGATAGGTATCTATCTATCCATGCCACAGCTGATCGAAATAGTAGTTGGAAATAGTGTTTGATTGATACTAATGGCAGCTTAATTATGTTTGATGTTGGTTGCATCGAACGAAAATACGTATTCTCTTTTATTTATATCCAACCAACTAATAACATGCAACAGCAACACTAACTCCACGAAATTTCCAACTTCCTCAGATACCGCAAGAGAACGATAAGAGGGAATATGGAAACTCTTAACTATTACTCTATGGTGCAACTGAAACAGTGTTACGCACTATTTAAACATATTACTTAATGGTACTACCCAAGCTTATCAGTAGCACAGCTGAATTCGTTATTTTCATTTCGTTCATGCCTAATCTGCCAAATTGTGTTTACATTTTCTGTTTGGTCACTAAGTTTCAAAGATATATCCACAAAGTCTCTATCTATAAAGTGGATTGATTTAATTGCGAAAACAATTTGTTAAATATTAAAGGGCTTTACATAAATCGCCCTAAATCTTCATTATGAGGTCTAACTTTAACACAATTGAAATTAAATTCCAATTTTTACATTAGGCGTGTTTTGGTTACACAGCTTGCTTAGATTATCACTTATTTTGTATGGAAAGCTAAGCGATATTAAGCGACACTTGAAGTACAGCTTCCATTTCAGTCCTAAGCAGGCATAAAGTTAAATAAAATAAATTTTTCCCACTACATCCCATGAAGGGATAGGAGAGAGAGCTTCTCACTCACTGATTTTGACCAACAGTTTTACAACGGTTCCGAACGGTTTTTTGAACATAGTGTCGCCGTCACTAAGCGCGGTGGTCATCGTCGAATGAAATGTAAGGTGGTCAGAGTATGGATCGAACCCACGTTCACTCGCACAACTGCTACACACACTAACCGTTGCACAACCGACGGGCACATAAAATTACCAGTCTAAAAAAATCAGAAAAACAATAGCGGTATTCATGCAAACGTGAAAGCCGAGAACTTTTTCTCAGCGCAAGTTTCCCTCGCACCGTTGCATGAGGCACCAGGTAAAGTTGCTCAGCGTAGTTGTGCTCAAAACCATATCAGCTGACCAAGATGGATACATAAGGTGGTAGCAGTAGCAATTACATGTATTATGTATGTACTTTTTCTACTGTTCTAGTGCTATCACCTTATTTATCCATCATAGTCAGATGACAACGAAATGTCAAAAGTTTACACGTTTCTCCATCCCAAGTGTGCGCAGCAAATTTGCCTCGAAGACTTTCCACTTTTGAGCAAGTCGCTTTGTATGGGAAATTTGTTTGTTTTGACGTTTGCTGTGCAAGTTTACGATGTTTTCGAGTTTACGAGGTTCTTTCGAGCTTTCATGAAGACCACTAATATTGGATATCGATATTGTGAGCTGCAAAATGCGCTACAGTAAGAGGGTTATATGTATTTCCGATTTAAATGGGCACAAATGTTCCAGTATCGAAAACCTGCTTAGGACTGAAATGGAAGCGGTAACTTCAAGTGCGGCTTAATATCGCTTAGCTCTCCATACAAATGAAGTGATAATCTAAGCAGGCGGCCAAAACACGCCTATTGTGAGTTTAAAAACAAGGAGAAAACATAATATATGCAAGAATAACTAGTTACATACCATGCGTTAGAGGAAGACGAGTATATATATTATGGTAAATTATTATGGTAAATATTATTATAAATTATAGTAAGCGACAATCGCTAACCAATAAAATGTATTCATTTATGGTTAAAGGACATTTCTAAATTGCGGATAGTGGTACCTACGTGTGCAACGCTCTTTATGAAAATCCTTTTTTACGAACCATTTTCCCTTCGAAAAGAAAAGTTTCAACCGACCTTAAGCTAATGACGCCGTTTTAAATTCGTTTGAACTGCCGCATGCGACATGTGTACGGCCGTCGATAATATTAAATCGGCGTGGAACTCTGTCACGAATATAGAGTAATGACGAGCGAGTGTAACAAAAAGCGGCGGCGATCAGAAAAGAAATAAAAGACAAAAATTGTGTTAATTTTTTTCTTCAATTCACTAAGAAAAATATTGATAGAAAGTGCAAAAAGAAAGCAAAAAGTGAATGAAATATTCTACTAAAACGAATTTACCACAATCATTTTGCTATAAGTTCAATATTTCGGTGTAAAGAAATTAAGAAAATTTTCCTTTTTTTGGTAAAAGGCATAATTACTGCCGTTTCTAAAGTTCGTGTGATTGTGTGTACGTGCGTGTGTTGGAAAGAAAAGGCAACGGAAAACAAAGGAATACACATTAAAGAAAACAGATTGAAAAACAAAAAATAATTTTCTCTTAATTTTGTAGTGGAGGTGAATTTTATAAACCAAAAATATCATTAAACAACTGAAATCATAAATGCAAACGAATGCTATCTTTTTTCTTGCTTAAACATTTTTAATGTTATTTGTTGCTTGTGTCTTGTTTTTTTGCTTTGATGTTTTTATTTTTTAATTGTATCCTATTAGATTGTTTTGCTATTGTGTCTTCTGCCTATTTCTTTTTAAGGCTATATTCTGTTTGTGTTAATAGTACGAAAATACAACCTTGCTATTTTAACTTTCTCTTCAGAGTTGCCATTGCTCGTATTTTTCTTTCAATGTGCTTAACGATGTACTGGCATAACTAAACACATTTACCATCAGAATGGGAATATTTGGTCAATTTAGGTAGCATAATGTCCTGTTTCGAATGTTGCTAACTGAAAGATTTTCGTGACAACGTTATAAGCGACAAAAAGTAAATTGTTCACTAGACACAAATAAACATTTTGCACATTGTAGGCAATTTGTTTGGATTAATTAGCACATTTATTACCATTAAGCATCTTTAAACATTTTTAATTTATTAAGTAAAACATTAAAATATTTAGAAAATTTAGGTTTTATATATTTCACAATGATATAACGCTTTATATCCAAATTATTTTTCAATTTGGCACGCACTTAAAATGTCGGAAATTTATTGTTTTATTGCAATTCAATAAACTAGTAAAGTAATGTGAACAGGAATCGACAGAAACAAACTTACAAACAAATTTCGGTTACAACGTTATTCGCATCGCTTCATTTGTTTTTTGTTTTTAAGTGATTTTCATTACGAATCTAACCCGTTTGTCTCTATATTGAGATTATGGTTAGCAAATTGTTATATAGTATTTGAAATTTGTAACTATAGTATCCGCCGTTTCCTTATAAATTTGAACGATACGTAAGGTTATCGGCTCAATTGAAGGAGGTAAAACTACAAAGTTGGGACCTTGATATTGGTATATCTGGTTTTTTGATCTGCCCGTAGTACAACTTTATGGTTTTGAATTTTGTTTTTCATATTACCGCAGTTTAAAGATTTTATTTATTTAATTTGTTAATCAATATTTATGTTGTTGTAAATAATTTATTATAAATTGAAGAACTTTTTTGTAAAAGTGTTTAAACATATTTGGCCTTAAAGGCTTGGTTGTTGAAATTGATAAAAATAAATAAATAAACACACACATATTAAATAGTTGCTTTTTATGACTTCCTAAACTAATTTTGTCAACCATTTTGAATGGGGATCTAAGAGGTTTAAGCTGCTCCCCAGACAAATTGGTCGAAAAATTTATTTTGGGCGGAATAAAAAAAATTCTTATGTAATTTACATCTAATTGTCCAGGCACGTGCGGCGAGGGGCAAAATTAAGAGGTGATTTTCAACCCAAATTTCAAGTTGCCCTTTCGGTTCTGTAATTGTTAATAGGCTTTAATTACAAGAAATACAAGTCTGTCAAACTATTTTCGGCGCCAGAAATTCTAATTTGAATTTCATTGAGTTTGTTTGCAATCCCGAACACCTGCGAATTTGACAGCGTCGGTCTTCCAATCAAAAACAAAGTATCTGTACCCTTTAATGACAACAACGCCTCCTTCATCTACATTGTTTATTATGTCAGGACGTAACCGAATAATTCCATAAACAATAAAATAAAATAAATGGTTTCCCATTACATCCCATGAAGGGACTGGGGAGAACTTCTCACAATCACTGAGCTGTGCGCTTTCCAGTTTTCACTCACTGATGGGGACCTACAGTTTTACACCGATTCCGAACGGTAATTTGAGAAGATTTTTCATGGCTAGATACTCGATAGTGTCGCCGTCACTATGCGAGGTGACCGCCGCCGAAAGAATTTTTTTTTTGAAGGTGGTCAGAGCCGGGTTCGAACCCAGGATCTCATGTACAAGAGCCGCGCACACTAACCATTGCACCACCGATGGCCACTCCATAAACAATAACATTAATTAAAAGATTAGAACCCAACAAACCTAATTTTATCAAAGCATTTTTAAAATTCAATAACTTAAAGAATAATATTCCATTATAATGGCTGCTATTTAAAATCACATACAAAGCAAACATTTTTGATTGCTCATATTGTAAAAAAAGGTCAACTAAAATCCAATAGGTCAGCCGAGATGTGTTCATTTATTTTTAAAAACAAACGGAGATATATATTTTTAATCATGTACCGCTTTCAGTCTTATATGTACCCTGCTTTTTGGTTAAAGTTTCTGCTAAACATTAATTACGCACAATATTCGTACTTTAGTTCTTCCAATTACACATATTTTTTTCACAAGGCGCATTATTGAGAATGGCAACACTGTTAAAATTAATGTTTGCAAAGAATAACAGAGAATTGCAAAGACGTTGATGCAAAGAGGTGTGAGAGAGTTAAAAAGCAAAAAAGTGTGGTTAAGTTGAAGTTAATTGGGAGAAGAAAAACGAAAAAAGTTACAAATAAAGAAAAAATAAACAAAATAAATTAATTAAACAACAGCAATTAAATTGAAATACAGTGTAAACAATATAAAGTCTATTCAAGCTAAATCAAATAAAATATACGAAACAAAACAAGTTCAAACAAAGTTTATTCTCCCTTAAAACGACAGCCGTTGTTCTATTTTCTCTTGCAATTCGCCAACATATTGTACCATATTTCGGAAGGCTCAAAAAGAAACCCAGAGAAAAAACACTAAAAATTTCCTTTGAGTCTGTATAAATTTTGTGTGTGACTTGTAAATATTTGTGTCTTTATTAAGTTGGCAAACTCGTGCATCGTAAAACATTTTTGTATTAGAAAACAGAAAAATATTGGATGCAGTCAGGTTTGCATACTGTTTAATTGTTTATACCAATAATTGTGTTTAATTATTTTTATATTCTATTCCTTGTCAGCCATATATGCACGTACATATGTCAAGACATACATACATCCATACATCACCATTTTGTCTTTTGATCATCTTATTAGCCTAAACTATATATTGCCTTTATGTTTATCACATCATTTGCTATTTGTGAGTTTCGGTCTTCTATTATTCCAATATGTATTAGTTTTGTTTTGTTGTTGCTCCTTTAATTTGTTTTCGTTTACATTGTTGCTTTTGTTTTCCATACTTCTTCATTTATTGCTGTTATTATTTTGTTGGTCTATGCTTGATTTTTCTCTTTTGTTTGTTGTGTTATTTACGTCTGCTATTATCTTTCTGTTCCGTTCTGTATGGTAGTGTGTGTTTGTGTTCGTTTGGCTGCGTTGCTTTGGTCCTCATTCCCTTTTACAGGTCCTTGCCATACTTTCCTCTCCCTGCATTCTCTCCTTTGGTCAAGTTTATTATTAACTTAACACCCGAAGAACAGACGCACATACCGACAGACGGACATAATGACCAACATCGACGTCACTGTTTTTTCCCCCTTGTGGTCATATTTTACATTTTTGTCCTCTTTTTGTTCATAATAATTGCTTTCTGTTTTTGCGGTTGCTCCTAAGATAAAGGGGTATCCTGTGAAAGAAGAGGGACACACAAGTGGTTATTAATATCTAGAATTTGTATAAAGCACATACCAGATACACCCCCTATGTCAAAACTATATTATTGAAGGGTACAACTTTAGTACGTGCTCTACCTCCTGACTTACAGAGTAGGAAGAATTACTGCCCTCGCTTACTAGCATTTCAGAGATGAATGTCCAAATAGCTTTATATATTAGTCCGCGTTTCGAGTAATACAAAGAATATATTTTCGTTAACATTTTAGACATAATGAAAGGAAGCTTAGTTCAGATTGTTGGGATTTTGATACTTCACTCTATGGTTAAAATATAATTGACAGATTTTGACATTGTTTAACACATGTGTATGTACATACTAATTAATGTACATATGTAGTTGGCTGGCAATAGGACATAATGATAGCTAGAATTTAAGGTTATTATTGAATTTATTACATTCCCATACGATTTTAAGAACTGAAATTGATAATACATACATGTATATATATATATATATGTGTATGTATATATGTTATAATAAGGCATTGCAATTTTCTCTTTTCGAAATTGTTAAAGAAATCTTTGGAAACGTGCTTAAAATTATCTGAAGCAAACGTGAAAAACTTCAAGAAAAGAATAGCCCGTACAACGAACACTATGTAGAATATTCAAATTGGTCAACAACAATTCAAGATTTCTGTTCATATTGCATTTAATTTTTTCTTTGCATTTATAATTTTACAATGAAAACGGGTTAATACGGTAATAAAAGTCTCGTATTTAAGTTACAAATTTTGGTCACATTCGACACTTTATTTTAGGAAGCCTAACATATGAACGTTTTACAAATTCATAGAGTTTTGCACGCCCTTGTATGTCACTTGAATTGACAGTACATTCTAATTCTAATTTTAGCGTTACTCGTATCGTAACAATATAAACAAAACCCCTCTGGTAACATCAAATCTTTGTTTCTTGCAAACATCGTTCTACACTTGATTTCTCAATGTAATTTGCAATATTTTTCAATACATTTTCCATTCGACATAGAAATCAGAGATAGTGTTGAATCGAAAATTGGTACAAAATTGGGTAATGTGTAGATGGTGGAAGAAGATTGCTTATATTTAAAATGTTTTATATGAGTCGATGATTTTACACAACAAATTTTACTAAAAAAATAGTTGTGAACAAAATTCTTGAATGAAACAAATTTCAAAAACTAACCCTCAAAAGTAATTCTGATTTCAATGAAACAATTTTTAACAAACTTATTTAAACAATATTAAAACATATCAATATTATTGTTTATTATCAACAATATCGAGCAGAAATCGTTTTGTATCTAATTTTAATTGAATACACAATTAAATAGTTGTTATAAATTTTACATTTGAATTTTTCTAAATTCAACCTGGCAAGTTTCATTTTGTTTACGTTCCACTAGGTATTGATTCATTGTTATGAATGCTAGTTCTTGGTATAGAAGGTGTTAGACAAAAAGTTTTGTCCACAAGGAGTTTTGTTTTGTTATCGCTATCGATAAAGAATTAAAATTTAAACAACACGTTGAATATATGTATATGTAAAAAAATTGGCAAAAAATTGGATTTTTTAAGCGGGTGCGAAATAAAATATCGGTAACAACGACAATAAATATGTACAATACTATAATAAAACCGCACTTTGAATTTGGCTCTACAATTTTGTACACTTGCTGCACAACAACACAACTTGAAAGACTACAAAAACTCCAAAATAAGGCAATGCGTGCAATATTAAAATGCAACAGATATACTCCGATACAAACAATGCTTGATACACTGAAATGGCTAAATATACAACAAAGACTGGCTCTAAACACACTAAACTTTGTCCAAAAAATGAAGATGGGAAATGCTCCAGCCTATTTAATCGATCAACTGAACTATGTAGGTGAAATGCAGCCATATAATCTAAGAAACGCAGAAGCCTTCAGTTTACAAAGGGTGACGACAACAGCAATGCAACGATCGCTGTTCTTCAAAGGACTTAAACTGTATAATATGCTACCTAATTATATCAAAACAGAAAGAAACATAAATATCTTTAAAAGAAATATCTCAACATTTGTAAAGAATAATGAAATAACACAGTTAGGGAGAATTTAGAAATATTGTTAAATAATATGTAATGA
This sequence comes from Phaonia tiefii, assembly GCA_963931995.1. NCBI lineage: Eukaryota > Metazoa > Arthropoda > Insecta > Diptera > Muscidae > Phaonia > Phaonia tiefii. The sequence continues at coordinate 61,535,585 of OZ008367.1, read as the reverse complement.
ATTTTAATTAAAAGTATAATAAATACTATCAAAATTTTTTTGTTTGTATCAAAAAAAAAAAAAAAAAAAAAAAAACATTAAATACCTTACTTATCCAGTTTCGAACAACCCCAGGGGGTCAGGGATCCTGTTCGATCTTTTGCCTTACCTCTCCAGATGGCAATACCAAATGTATGCAGGGATTCGTCAACTTTATCCCTCCAGCGGAGTCTTGGTCTTAATATTTTTCGTCTTCCTTCGAGTTCGGTTTCGAAACCCCTTCGGACTGGTTCGTCTTCATCCATTCTACTGACATGGCCCAGCCATCGCAATCGCGTTATTTAGATCCGCTTAACTATGTCAATGTCGGGATATAGCTCATGGTTCATGTGTCGCCGTTGTGCAGACTAGTTTCACCTCGAAGACTCCCAGAGGTTTTCCGTCTGCTTGCGATAATACCCAGGATTCTGCACCATAAAGCAATACAGGTTGTATGAGAGTCTGGTACAGCTGGACTTTTGCCACTTGAAAGAGGGATTTATCTCTAAAGTGCTTGGTTAGCTCAAAATAACATCTATTCGTAAGCCCAAATCTCTGCTTGAACTCAAGGCTGTGGTTGTTGTTTTCGTCTACGGCAGATCCGAGGTATATAAATTAGTCAACCACCTCGAAATTATAACGGTTATCAACGTTCACGCGTTGGTCTAATCGCATAGAGGCCCTACTCGTGGAAACCATTAATTTTGTGTTGTCCTCATTTACTGTCAGAGCCACTTTTGCTGACTCTTACGCAATTCTCGACCACACCGCAGTAACTTCTCTCATTGTACGCCCAATGATATCTATATCATCAGCATACGCGAGCAGATTGTAGCTTTTGCTGCTATTGGTTTTAATCATGCTGACTGCAGCTTTTTTCACATAATGACCTCCACTAAGATGTTAAAGAGATTGCACGTTAGGGTGTCGTCTTGTCTGAGGCCTTTCTTAGTTCAAAAGTTTCGGTAAGACCCTTTCCCACTTTCACTGCGGATTTGGTGTTCGTCAAGGTCATCACTGCGGATTTGGAGTTTTACAGGAATACCAAGCCCAGACATTCAGCCTTATTACGAATGTCGTTGTCGTATTTCGACTACGACAGTTTTGTAAAAGAGTAAAGATAACACGCCAACTTTGTCTTTAATCTTTTACAAAACTGTTGTAGTCGAAATACGAGAACGACATTCGTAATAAGGCTGATTACTTCCTAGGGTTTGTACCGTATCGGGCTATTGAAGACCGCCTTTTAATCGTCAAATTGGTGATAGGTGCCGATTTGGTTTTCGGGGGTCTTCTCCAGGATTTGGCGTAGCGTGAAAATCTGATCAGTTGCAGACTTTCCGGGCCTAAAGCCACATTGGCATGGTTCAATCAGGTCACCGATATCAGTCCTTCACATTATACTCGACAGAAACTTATATGCTTTAGATAAAAGGCTTATTCCACGGTAGTTGGGACAGGGACTCGGGTCACCTTTTGCAAATATTAGGCATAGTACATCTAACCAAATTTTGCCAATGAGCTAATGCATGCTCCTCATCTCCGCCAGCCTTGAACAGCTTCGCCAGTAATCCATCGGCTCCTGCGGCTTTGTTGTTTAAGTCCTAGGATTGGAAGAAATTATTTCTCGAGTGTCATTGGATCTAGTGGTGCGCCAGTTTGATCGGTATTGAACTACTTCTGTTCCAAAGAAAATAAATATGGTTCAGTACTAGTCTTAAAAGTTGGTACTTAACTAGAACTATGGTGATAGTACTTGATCTAGAGCTGTGGATTAAACTCAATTGAATTGCTGGATTTCGGGCGAAACAAAACAAAAAAATTAGGCAAAACCAAGGACAACAAACAAGGCAAATTTGTTGTCGGACAAGCATTGGGTAAAAAATAGGAAAATTCATGAAATTTCTGCATAACAATTTGTACCCACGCTTGTCTGGTTAGAAAAAAATTAATTTTCTTTTTTCTATTACTTTGACATAATTTTATTTTGTTAATTGTATGATTTGGTTAAGCCCGACTTCCGGCACTTCAGACACCATTTTATATACATAGAACAATTTACAGTTCATTCACATAAAACATAATTAATGTAAACTGCATGCACGTTGGTGTTGAAAACTTTAAATAGTTTACAATATTCACATAAAAGCAAATAACGATTGTATATAAATGCAGCTTTATATTTCCTTTAAAATTGAAAACGACACAAGTTTTTTAAAAATGTAACGGGTTCAGTTTTACCTAGTTCTGAACTAGAGGCACAATAAACTAGTTCAACCTCCTCTAGTACATGAACTACATATACAGGGTGGAGCGCGGTAATTAGCTTTTTTGGACTGCAGGCTGTGGCGGCACTGTTGGTCGAAGACAGTGGAGATTGTGTGTGGCTTATAGTGGCTGGCGGGAGATTTGTATTCGTCTGCCTTTCAGTTGCCATCATGCATTGGACACGTGGGGAGAGGTATTTTGTGTTGAAGCATATTTTTCAAACGTGCACTAGATCATTGCAGTGCAGCGTGCTTTTCGTTTACGTTGTGATGTGGCACATTTTCACCTCAGTGGGTGTGTAAACAAACAAAATATGTGGTACTGGAGTGAAACAAACTCCAGAGAACTTCACCAGTCGACATGCTTGTTAGAGTTCATGAAAACTTCAGAAAACGTATGCAGCAGTGTGTGGATAGCGACGGTCGACATATGCCAGATACACTATTTAATACCATGTAATTTAAAAATTCCCTTACTGTTCCATATAATTAAAATACAAAATACATTTTTCTAAGGTTCATAATTTTTTTATTTCATTCCCAAATAAGCAAATTACCTCGCTCCACCCTGTAGTACTTTTATGAACTAGTTTGGCAGTTTCCTGCTGGGTAATATTCTAGGAACTGCTTTCCATTATACGATTCGTTGATTATGTATTTTTTCCTTTTATGGATAATCATCATCATCTTATTTTTATTGGTGGTGTTGCTGGGTTGACAATCTTTGGTCGAACGGGACTGGGGTTTTCGGGCGTAAAGTTCCGATTGTGGGGGAGTGTGATATAGCTCCATTATCTTTCAAATCCAAAAATCGAGTTCCAGAATATATTAGGAATAGGCAAGATTTGTATTATATTTCGAATTACAAACAAAATCAACAATGTTCTCTAATTTGTATCTTTTTATATATATAGTTGGATGGCCCAGGACACAAAATGTGTGATATCTTTACCGATACATCAGATAATGGAATCGTGTTCCCCGTGGAATCGTGTTCCCCCGCAACCAGCAATCATGGGAAACCGATAAATCTCTGTCATAAGTGTGAAGACTCATTACAAATATGAAAAATGTTTCAGCATTCTAGGGCGGTTGTAGTCACATACATATGTACATATATCTTATCCCAGTTTACCTCAAGCCAAGATGTATTGTGAATTAATTTCATTTCATTTATTTAACTTTTCGTACGAACCTAAGGGAAAAATACAATCGTATTTCCATGATAGTAGGGTGCTGAATTGTTGCATGTAGACTAAGGCAAACATGAATTTCAAAATTTGATGTAAAATCCATTAAAGGTGGCTTGGCCACACACTGCCCAACATTCTTTCGTTAGTTAAGTATATTCAATATTTTGGATTGTTTTCGGACTATATTCAAACATTGTTGACATCTTTGTGACCTCATCCCGTGCAGTAATTGAATGCAATAAGTTATAGTTACAGTGATGAATATTTGAGAATATATATAGGTACAGTCGAACTTCGATAACTCGAATCACCATTATCCCAAAAATCAAACTTCGACTTACAGAGACTTCGAGTTATAGATTTTTAATATTTTTTATTGGGGAAAAACTTATCATGTTTCTGAAAGGTTGATGAATAGTTTCTTCCATCGAACCCTCGCCATCACTCTCCGTTCTGCATAAGATTGGATGGTCTGATTCTGGGCAATAATGCTCAACAATATCATCATTATCTGTAGGAAAGACAGTTGTGCAAAGCTCATTATCTACTTCAATATAATCCCGCAGAGTAGCATTGCAAGATATTTTGTTCGCTTTTAACAATGCTTCGTAATCAACTTCAATTAGTTTTAGATTTTCGTCAATATTACTCAAAAAATTAGACGTATGTCTTCTTCTCCTTCCTATTCAGAATATTTACCAAATCCAGCATTTTGAATCAATTGGGTATGGTTTGATTACTGACGTCAATATCCATAAGTGGTGTTTTTCGTTTGCCTTGTATGTATGAATTTTCGTTCGAGTTATGGATAACTTCGAGATATGGAAGTTCGAGTTACGGAAGGAGAATTGTACGTTATTTAGTCTCTTAGTCTCAAATTTTGCTGGCTTTAGCTCAAGTTGCTAAATCATAACTTAATAAAAAATACATTCGGCCCTGTTCGGCATACAGAATCATTATGAATCAGAATTTTCTTTCAGAATAAAATGGTAAAATTTTGGTGTTCTTAAATCATGAAATATTTTTGTTCTGAATTGTTCGTTTTTAAAATCACAAGGCATTTGCATTCTAATTCAAAACTGATATGTTTCTTCTGAATTGTTTTACAGAAACCCAAATATTCTGAAACGTTTTGTGTTTGTTTGAATTCTGTTTACAGAACAGGGCCGATTATCCGGGTATTTTAAAAGCGTCTTTTTAAATATGCAGATGGGCATTTCCACAGAAATGCCCACTTTTCATCACGTAACGTCAGCCTTAGTTCGATTGTTTTCTCTTCTTTTACTAAATACACAACGTAAGTGGCCCTATATTTAGTAAAAGAAGAGAAACAAATAGAACTACCAGGTCCTAAAATATATGCAATTAACGAGGCTGATGCTACGTGACAAAAAGTGGAAATTTCTGTGGAAATGACCAGATTTTTTACAGTTTTATCGATCAATATCGAACATCATCGTTGCAAATATTTCTTTTTTTCGCTATTTTTATTTTAATGCCGGATATTGATTGATATGGAATTATTCCGCTGATACCGGTTCTAAATTTTTAACTTACTGTGCTACCGACATTATAACGGTTCTTAGTTCTTTCTAAAAATGACAACATTTTTATAAGTGTTATATTAACGCGATATCGCTATTAGAAAGCTCGTAACTACGTTGAGTTACCTCTACTTTTATTATTAAAACCGTATCGAGTATTCAAATAAATTAAGTTATTTACATTTCCTACTAAGTTTTTTAGTAGGATATGATCTCTTTGTATTACTCCAAATTCTTGTCTTTTCCTTTCCAAATTAGTATTGTTCTTTAATACAAAATTTAGTCTCTTCTATGTATTTTGTGTAATCATTTATTTTGTATTTGTTTTCTACTCTATGTTATTGTCACTGTTTTAGTTCATTGTTTTCATTAAAACCATTGATATATTTACTTCAAATACTTTTAGGAATCAATTTCTACTTATATTTTTTTAGAAAATATAATTGCATAACTTCACAATCAACAATCGAATCATCATATCACAACACAACATATTACCAGCAACTCAGTTCCATTCATCAATTCCCACCCATATCTAAATTCAAATCCCAATCCCTCCGAAAATTTGGAAAATAAAAGGATCCAAACGGCCGCATCATCCCAAACAACAAACACAATAATATTATCAACAAAAATTAATCAATCAAACAAAACTTTATCAATATTCTTTGCAGAGACGCTTATCATCAGGCGGTTATTATGAAAGGTTATAATTTATTAATTAAATTATATAAAAGAAGTAAAATTTTACCTTAATGTTTTCTTCTTTTTTACTTAAAATATTTTGAAGCCTTTTTATCGAGAAAAAAGTAAATATTTTTTTCAAAATATTTGTTGCTAACAAATTTTCTTCAATGTTTTTTATGTAAATTTTTTTATGTTTTAACAACAAAACTACAGTGAAAACATTAAAATGCTAATGCGGTTTGAACAGAAATATTAAAGTGGAGTGGAGGAGGGAGATGTAATTCAGAAACATGTATAATAAAGTGTATAAACTTTTTGATTTTCTTTTGCAGGAAATGCAAAAATATGTCATCGATATGACCAATGGTTATCCTGCATAGAGTCAAACATACATATAACCAGTTCTAAATGAGGTCTTGATCAGTGAGTCAAAAAAAGACATTTAATAAATGTAAGAAAATGCTGAATCGTACACCAGCTCTTACATTTTAGTTGCATTTTTGAAACAATCAAAGAAATTACTTTCCATATGCAGGCCATATTTTGGCTCGCATTTTAAAATCAAATAAATCTATAGAAAACGTTAAAATAAAAAAACATTTGCATGGAGATTGATTCCAAAAATATATCTTTCAAAGGTAACTGTTTTGGAAATCTTCTAAAGCTAAAATTTTCATATAAGGAATATGTCTTACGCTTAGGTATTAGCTCTGATCGCTTACTCAAAAATTTGTGAAAATTTTTACTGAATCGTGTTCGTTATACATACGTAGATAAACCTATTCTCTCATCTGACGTTTCATTTCACACTCTTCGTCGTAGGTTTGTGGAAATGACAGCAATTAAATTTAAAATTACCTTACACCAGGTGGAGTTACAAAATGTGTTCACTTAACTTTTTCATATCGTTTTGGTGTAGAACTGAAAAATTTTAATATATTTTGCACTTTTTTGTTGACTTTTATCGTTGGTATACATTTGTATTGTATTTAATACAACTAGTTTGCCACAAAAACACGAAAATCGGTTGTTGTTCCTTTGTTGATCGCTGTATACATTGCCACCATCTGGTATTATTGAACCCATATTTTCCACCATCCAATGTTTACTTTACATCGTACCTATGACATTTAATTTATTGAGCGAATAAAAGCTTCTATGGTATGTATTATTCTATGGTTTACTCCAAAACCCCTGTAAATGAGAGCCAATGAGGGAAAATTTTGACAGTTAGATGTTAGAGATCTTGCAAATCTTTGTTGGATAAATTTTAGCCAACAAAAATTTGCAAGAGAAGAACAGCTGTCTGAAATCAGCTGTTTTATGTAAACAAATAAGTGTGCAAAATAAATTAATTGCAGAAGTAAATACAAATACGTTTTTTAATATTTTATTTAATATGTCACTGAAATTTAGAAAGGAAAAAAGCAATAATGTGCAGTGGCATTCAGAAAATTCTGGTGTACGTGTTTGCCGTAGGCGGGGTTTTATGAAATAAAACACAGGGGTTAATTTTCATAAATACTAGAAATAATGCTTTATTGAAGAAAGCACAAAATTACCTTCTTTTCATAGAAAAGGATAGGTTGACAGTTTATCGTACAATCCAAGGAGGGGATACGTAGCGATGTTGTTCGAGGTTTTGTTCGTAACTAAACCAGGATATTCCGAAATTAAGCAGATTCGACTTACTCGTTAGAACCTATTAGAAAAAAACTCTTTCAACGTTTGTAAAAAGAAAGCAGTAGAAAGATTCTTACGAGTAAATCGATAATTTCGCGGATAACGATAGACAACAAACAAAGTGGGATTTTTACGCGCGAATTTAGCTCAAAAATACGTTTGAAATTAAACAACGACTGTGGCAGTAGGTATGTAATGTAACTAAAAGCCAAAATGTATGTAGCAAAGGATAGAACTAAATCAGCTGTTTCCTCGCAAATTTTTACTGTAAGTCGTTCCCGTACTTTTTGTGCAATTTTTTATAAAGAGCGTAAAATTGTTATTTCTCTCTCAGAAGTATATTCTTGCAAATGTTTACTGGAAAAGTAAACGTACAAAGATATTATTGCTTTAAGCTCTGTACGATTACCCAAAAATTTGTGAAAATTTTTGTAGGTTTTTAATGAATCGTGTTCGTTTACTCTAGCATCCCTATTCCGTGTATGTGGTAACAATCAAATTGTAACCACAAAATTGTTACAAAGTTGTCACCATTCTTTGTATCTGGTATTCTGGCTGCACAGTGATAACGAAAAATTCACCTCGTAACAAATAATTCACCTCACAATAACAGGTTCTCAAAAGCAGGGACAAAAAAACAAAAACATATGGTTTTCTGCACAAAATGAACGCGGTAAAAAAAGGAAAAGTAGATATTTAATATATTTATGTTTTATTGAATTAAAATTAATACATTATTATTTAGGGAATTTGAGCGCATCGCAAAGGCACAGCTGGCATGCTATATAGCCTTTCTCAAGGAACATCCAGAGATGCTAAGCAGAAAGAATACTACTGCACATCCGCGCCATATAGAAGAAGAAATTTACTTCAGCGCCAACTCTCTGATTTACATCAGAATATCACCAGCGACAAAAGCTTCTGCGCTGAGTTCAAACAGTTGTTTTTCCCCCCGCGGTCGGTCCAACTTTAAGCTTTTAAAGCTTGAGTATATAATCGTTCGTTTCTCCGGGATTTATAATCCGATCTGGTTGAGGTGGGAATCATTACAAATGTCTTTCTAAGCTTTATAAATCAGTGCATAAACATATTTGTTTTTATTAGCCCATAGGGGAGCTAATTAGAAAAAACGTTTTTTAACCCCACTTTTCTGGTAAATTTGTTTGCCCTATTATACTTATTTTTTGGCAGGTTTCGATAATACATAAGACCTTAGCCTTTTTTAAAGGTATACTATTCAATATCCCTTGAAAGACCGGAGATATTTACGTTAAAATTTTTGTAATACATTTCGCACTTTTTCAATCTTTCTAACACAAAATCAAAAGTCCTTCCTTAGTTTAATTATGCCCTCTTGTCGGTTTGGTACAAAATATATTATTAATTTTTCCCGTATACAGTTTTATTGTATACTTGCAGAATTTACAAAATGATTTTGTATCAACTTTCCGGCAAATAAAACAGCTGTCACGCGCTGTTACCTCCTCTTTGGCAGGTAACAATTTTTGTTACTCTTGTCACCAAAAAAAATGTGTCAGAATACCGATTTGTGACAATTGCCACATTGCTGTCAAATAGTAACCGTGATGACTTTTGTCACCCTGCCAGAATAGGAGTCCAAACCATAGAGTAAAGTAATCTCATACTAGAGAAAATATTTGGCTCATTTGACGTTTCCTTTCACACTCTTCTTGATGCGGTCGGTGTGATAGAGAGATGTTTGACGAAAAGTGGCATACACCAGGTGGAATTACAATAACTTCTTGCTTTAATTTTTCATGTGAAAAACGGTGAAATTTAAATGTATTTTAAACTTTTTTAATGATTGTTATTGTTAGCATACATTTGTGTTGTATTTAACACAATAATTTTAACACACAACACGAAATACTGTTGTTGTTATGTTGTTCGTTGTTTTGAACCATTGCCTCTATCTGGTATTATTGAAGCAATTCTTTTCAACATCGAACGTAAATATCACACCAGGCCAAATGTCATAAATTTGGTGAGAGAACTATTAGATCTACTATAAGTACTAGTCTATGGTCCAAACAGAACCAAACACGATTCAAACGACGACGGAAAAAATGTCTAGCGTCTAAACAAAATGAGAGAGAGAGCGTCTGCCGAATTCGGATGATTTATTTCTCTCTGCGTAATGTATACTTTCGGCTCTTTTCTGGAATTTTAAAGTTTGGAACAATAATATTTTTGTAAGGAATCAAATTGTTTCTGCTGCTTTTAAAAATGTATTCACTTTTATTGTATTGTGTTTAACAATAAATTATTTTTAACCCCTTTCTTTAATTTTCTTTTGCATTCACATGTATGGTTTATATGTGTTGGTTTCTCTTATGATTTTCATGAACATGTGGCAACTTCATTCTCTCAATTAAGAGATTTCGTGAGAGAGCCGCCAAGAAATTAGAAAAGTTTATATTCTAGCGACGAGTCGTTAGCCGCAGCGGATTTCCGTGACGATTTTTCCCTGCCATAAGAAAGCTATGTAGAAAAAACGTCGTCTTCTGTAGCGTGTTTCATTATGTTTAGACTCTATGGCTGTAAAAGTCCAGTAAATGAGAGCCTGTGAGCGCCAATTTTGACTGTTCGATGTTAGAGATCTTGCAAATTTTGGTTGGAGAAATTTTAGCCAATGAAAATTTGCGAGATAGAACAGCCATTTGAAATCAGCTGTTTTATGTAAACAAATAATAGTGAAACATACGAGGGCGGATCAATAAGTCAGTTTTTTTTTTGAAAAAAAAAAAATATTTTTCAACATAATATCCTTTTAGCTCAATACACTTAGTCCAACGTTTTTCCAATTGTTGTATCCCTTCCAAAAAATAGTGTTTTTCGAGGTCCATAAAATAGGCATTTGTTTGATCAATAATTTCATCGTTGGAGCTAAATCTCTTTCCACCGGAGAATATGGCGGATGAGGTACGAATGCGTAGCCCAATTAAACAACTCCAAACAATCCTTTGAAGTTGTCACACGATTACAATTATGGTCAATTGAGAGCAAACGCGGCACCCATCTTGCAGCCAGCTTTCTTAAACACAACTGATCATTTAAAATGGAAACCACACTGCCATATGAAATGCTTATGGCATCAACAATCTCTCGCACTTTAACTCTTCGATCGGCCAATACCATATCGTGGATTTTTTGGACATTTTCGGGTGTATTGAGCTGAATTGGCCGTCCAGAACATTCAGCGTCATTTGTACTTGTGCGACCACAATGAACGACAAGTAAACCACTTTTTTTACCATTGAAATCGATGGCGCAGAGTCTCCATAGAATTTATCAAGCTTTTCCTTGGCTTTATTGACTCGACATTCACTTTTAACAATTTTTAAAACAAAAGGCACGAGGTTGTATGTTACGAACAGCTGTAAAACGCAAAGTAAATGATGGAACTTGCTCAAAATTTGACAGTAGTCTATTAACAGGTGCATTTCATTTAGCTACGGGGGAAGTTCGAAAAGTCACGGACTTATTGATCCGCCCTCGTAAATGAATTCAAAGGTGATTTTTAATACTTTATTTAATATATCACTGAAATTTAGCAAGAAAATGGAAAGCAATAATGTGCAGTGGCATTCAGTAAATTCTGCTGTACCGACGACGTCATTATTGGACGACTGTGGCAGTAGATATGTAATGTAACTACATGCCAGAATGTTGACGTAATTGCTTTTTAAAAATGTTTTTTTTAAAACGTTCAATAGAGCATATTTTCTGTTTTTCAACCCATATATTGTGAGCTCTGCTTCGTACCATCTCAGAAAATCATTTTGCATTATGTGCTTAGCTAAAAAGTCTTATATAACTTTAGGTTCCATGGCAGATAAGATCAAAAATATTGTTTACATATTTCAGTTAAGCCACATTTTGTTTTACCGAAATATGACAAAATTCATTGTATTCTGGACTATTTTTAATGGAAACAGCAAAATGACAAAATTCATTATTAACCCTTAGAAGGCAGTTAGTTTTAGCTTATTATCTAGCACCGTGGCCGTCGGTGGTGCAATGGTTAGTGTGCGCGGCTATTGTACATGAGATCCTGGGTTCAAACCCTGCTCTGACCACCTTCAAATTTCTTTCGGCGGCGGTCACCTCGCATAGTGACGGCGACACTATCGAGTATATAGCCATGAAAAAGCTTCTCAAAATACCGTTCGGAATCGGTGTAAAACTGTAGGTCCCAATCAGTGATTGAAAACTGGAAAGCGCACAGCTCAGTGGTTGTGAGAAGTTCTCCCCGGTCCCTTCATGGGATGTAATGGGAAACCATTTATTTTTTTTTTTATCTAGCACTTGGGCTAAGATTTGTGTTTTGGAGTGTTCGGACACATATAGTGAAATTTTATGGCGATAATTTTTGTGGAACATTTTGACCACGCTTCCGTCATTTTGGAGCAGTTTTTTGCGAGGTTTCAAAAAAAAAAAAGGAAACAATTATGGTTATACGTAACGGCTAGAGGGTTAAAAATGTTTATCTGAATCTTTTCTATAAAACTTTGTACCTCAGAAGTAAGGAACACACAATTTTGCATGCCGATAAAAAAAAAAATCTGATCAGATCTGGCAAAACGCCGATACACATATATTTTTTTATACTTTGCTACCAGAATCCGTTGACAGAACCCCATCATTGTTTTTGTGTCGCACAGTGTTATTAAGGAGCATAACAACTTAAAGATCGAATAATACAAACTTGAACGGATTTCAAATTAAACGACATACAGTGGCGAGCAGATGTGGATACATTCTAATCACGTTTGACTTTGAATTGCGTAATACCCAACAACAATTCCTATCATTCTTCTTTATTAATCTTAGAAAAGGAAAACATAACTAGATTTTCCAATATTTAATGCAAAAAATAATTCTTTGAGCTTATGGCGTAAAATCCAATGTATCCACTAATGCACGTTTTTTTAGTGTCTGGTAACACTGGCACATGATTTAAAAGCACACGCAATATTTACCATTATTTGAATTGATATTTTCATTAGATGGAAACTAAATTTTTTGCAAAAATATTCACTTCGTGGCAAAATAAAACCGAATCATTGAAATGACAAAAAACGGTGTTTCAACTAAAGGCCTGCAGCGTTCCATTCATTTTACTTGTACAAACAGATAAAACAAGTAAGAACCTGATATTGTCGGTACAAATACAACAAAGAGTAGAACACAACATGTGCTCATGCGTTTTGGATTGAGTAGAGAGCGTATCTGTTCCACTCAGTAAGTAACTGTTGTACCCCTTTTTTAAATGGATATATCCATTTAATATGGATATTCCAGATCGTACGCTTTGCTTTGATGCTTACTTACTTACTTTTTCCATTCTTTTTACAAAAAGTGATGGTGTAAGTTTTATCTGTGGCAAAATTTAAGAAAAAATAAAACAAAAATGTCAGAGGTAAGTAAACACACGCTCTCCTCATATTCCAAGCCCAGATAACAAGAATACCGATATATCTGTTTATTGTGTATGTAATCATACAAGTATTTTAGATACTTGGTACTTTCACTCTCTCATACCTATTCCATCGATATCTAAAAGAGAAATATTCCATACGCACTCAATACAAAGCGAGCGAAACAGATACAAGCAGATATATGAAAAATGAACAACAAGCAACAAGTGTGTTTGGATGGTTCTTTGCAGGCCTTTAGTTTCAACCCTTATAATTGCTAAAGAAGTGGGTGTTTGCCATCGAACAGTGCTGCAAGCTAGCACAAGACCTAATGTAGAGCCACCAGAAGCCAGGAAATCGCGACCAAGATTGCTTACCAATAGAGATGCTCGAGCTATGGAGCGGGTAATACCGACCAAGCATGTGACAACACCTAAAGAAGCTGCAGCAGCCATAAACAAACCCATTAGTGGGTGGAAAGCACGTAGGACGCTTCGGCGAATTGGGCTGACAACGTCAGAAAAACGAAAGAAACCAGCATTATCCGCGAAAAATGTATCGGCGCGTCTCAAGTTTTCCAAAGAGCACCAAATTTGGAGCGTCGACGACCGGAAGAGGGTAATATGGTTGGACCAGACCAAAATTCATCGCTTTCCGTCGGATGGTAAGCAATATTTCTGGCACCGCCGATATGTACCGTTGAAGAAGCCCCAAGTCAAAGAAACAATGAAGCATGGAGGAGGTAACTTGATGGTGTGGGGTTGTTTTACTTGGTGGCATAACGGCCCATTGGTAAAAATCGACGAACTAATAAAAATAGAAGATATCTTCGTATTTTGGAGCATAATTTACTACATTTTGTGGACATCAGCGCGTATTCCGAGGATGAAATTATATTTCAGCAGGGTAGAGATCCTAATCATACGGACAAAATTGTCAAGCACTGGCTCCCTAGTCAAAAATGTAACACAATGCAGCGGCTAGCTCAAAGCTCGGATCTTAATCCGATCAAAAATTTATGGGTTTTGTTGCAAAACTACTATAAAATAAAAAATAAAAAACTTGGTAGAAGTTGTTGTATTTTTACGGGTTTTACAACTGGACAAAGTGAAATGTGATTATGATATACGCACCCACATCTGTTCGCCACTGTAATTTAAAAATTTTTTAAAATATTTTTTGGACCTTGATGACCAGCTGAACTCTTGCTACGGCGTTTTCAATACTCCTATCGGACATTCTCTGTGAGAACTTCTAGCGTGTGTGGTTTTTTCATGTCTGGAGCGGTCAAATCGGGTGATCTTTGCCGGCCACTGCAAATTGCCTACACGAGATATTAGCCGACCCAAAAACTCATTCTTTAAAATGTTGAATGTCGCGCGAGCTAATGCATGTAGTTGCATCATCCGGTTGTAACCGAATGTTGTCCATTCCCCGAATCATCAGTTTACAAAAATAAAACTTCGTTGGTCATAGTTTTGTTTGTTGACCACAAGGTTCATTTTGGACATGACAAGGTACAAATATTCCTAATGCCAAAGTATTATTTACATTTTTTAGTTTGCTACTATATAGAGTAATGCAGCTGCTACTATAGAGTTTTTATTTTGTCCACTGCACCCGTCAGCAAAAAGTACGATTTTTTAACAACTCTTTCGTCACACATTTTTGGGTAGAGATATATGTATATTGGCTTAGATGCGCTTCCTTTGTTATGTGTAGTAAAAGCAAATACCTGATGAGATACATACAGTCAAGGAAAAAAGTCTACATACAACCTACTATTTTGAAGTTTAAGAGAATTAGTAGCGACAATTGAAAATGATATTATTGCAATATTTTAGTCATTTAAAATAAAGATTATTTGAAGAAAAAGAAATATGAAAAAAATATAACATGGAAATTATTAGGAAAAAACACAATAATTAGCGGGAAAAAAGTCTGCATACAGCGTGGCAACTCCTAATATCAAATAGAAAATTGAAAACAAAGAAAGGGAAATAACAGTTAACTTTGTTGAAAGGGAAATAACAGTTAACTTTGTTACATTTACAAGCATTACAATTATTTAAGTGGACAAAGTGACAAAAAAAAGAAGGTATTATTCCAATTTGTATCCTTGAAAATGGAAAAACGAAAAGAGATTCATACTTCAGTTCAGAATATGGTAGTAAATCCCCGCAAGGAAAATAAATCTTATGGAGAAATTGCTAAGACAGTAAAATTAAGTCGTGCTACTGTCCAGACGATCATTAGAAATTATAATAATACCAATAGTACCGAAACTAAGCCACGTTCTGGCAGACCTAAGAAGCTTTCGAGACGCGATGTTAGTCGACCAAGATCCGAAAATAAGTGCTACAAAATTGGCGGAACACATCGCCAAATCTTCCAATATAATTGTTACTCCACGAACAATAATAAACGTTTTACACGTCAGTGGATTAAATAGCAGAGTAGCACGCAAAAAGCCGCTAATTTCAGCGAAGAATCGCAAACTTCGCCTTGACTTTGCTAAAGCACATCTAGGCAAGGGTATGGACTTTTGGAAACGTGTTTTATTTACTGACGAAAGTAAGTATAACATTTTCGGAAGTGATGGCCGATCCAAAGTTTGGAGAAAACCAAATACTGCACTTGATCCAAAGAACATAATATCTACAGTAAAGCATGGTGGTGGCAACGTTATGGTTTGGGGCGCCATTGCGTCATCTGGAGTGGGTCGTTTGGTTTTTGTCGAGGGTAATATGGACCGCTACCAATATAAAAATATATTGGAACAAAATCTGAAGGCATCTGTTGATAGTTTAGGCCTGGGAAATCAATGAATTTTTCAATAAGACAACGACCCTAAGCATACTGCACACGTTGTTCGAGACTGGCTTCTTTACTATGCTCCAAGACAGCTGAATCCGCCACCCCAGTTACCAGACTTAAACCTAATAGAGCACATATGGGACGTTTTGGAAAAATTGGTACGACAATATGACATTAGTAGCCGTGAAACATTAAAAACCGCCCATACTCGTGCATGGGCTAAAATAACTCCCCATATTACGGAGAATTTGGTGACATCAATGCCCCGTCGTCTTCAAGCAGTTATTGATGCCCAAGGTGGACCGACCAAATACTAAAAGTTATCTTTTTTTTTGTTTTTATATATAAAATTTTGAAATAATATATATTTTTTGTGGCTGTGTATGTAGACCTTTTTCCTATGAATTTTCAGTGTTTTTGTTACTACTGTTTTTATTATGTAAATGAATTGTTTTTTTATTTTATAAATAAACTTATTTATTAATGCCTTTAATATTGAAATAAACATTTTCTTAATTTTCTTCACAAACTTTCTAAAACCTCTAAAACAAGGGATGTACGTAGACTTTTTTCCTTGACTGTATTAAACATTGCAAAGTTACACACCGAGAGCGTCTCTTATAACATACAGGGTTAGGGTTATCCATCCTGATTGGGCGTCTCTTATAACATACAGGGTTAGGGCTACCCATGCTGATTGGCATGTTAATTACTTGCGGCATATCTGCCTGCTGAATAGAATTTTAACTGTTTCTTGTATTCATTTTGTTAGAAATAGAATTTTAACTGTTTCTTGTATTCATTTATAAGCTACTGAAATGTTGTTTTAAAACCCTTTTCTTCAATGAGAAGCAGATATTAATTCAGAGTGCCATAGTCTGTTTTAGTTCGAACCAAATTTCTTACGGTTTGTGGGAGAGAGTTTTTTCTATAAGTTTCATAAAGTATATTTGAAAAAAATATTTGAAAAATTGAAAAAAAATCAGTACTGTATTTTTCTCCAATATTGAAAATTGCAAGTAGGTTCTAACTTTTTTCAATAAATCGATTCCTTCCCATAACTTCATAAGTCTCTTCTCTGACTTTTACTCGTAAGCTGTTCTTACGGATGCCTTTGTTTAATGATATTCTTGAAACCTAACACAATTAGAGAAAAAGTTAATGCTAGTATATCCAAATATTAAACAGGGATCGATGTATATTTTATCTGGTTTTCAGAATGTTATGGCGGCGTATACATTATTGGATAAAGATGCTGTTACAGTTTTCGCTAGTTTCTACTATCTATGACTTGCCTCGAATTTTATTTCCTTCCAACAAACTTTATTCGAACTTTAAAAAATTGTTTTTATCATATATGTACGTGGAAAATGTAACTGCGATTTCTGTTTTTTTTTGTAGTCGTTTATTTAATAAAAATTTTTGATTTTTTTTTTAATATTTACTAAAAATAAACAAATAATATTAAGGATATGGTTTATTTAACATACACACTTTCTCCAAATCGAGCGCTCTAGCATATTTATTATATAAACATAAGTAAGTGATTTTCATTTACAAGCTAGATATCAATTCAAGGTACAATTTACCTTATATATATTTTAATTTTTAAAGTAGTATATCAAAGAGTAAAACAACAGAAGAATGAAAGTGTATTAATTTTGTATCCTCCAAAACTTTTTGGTATTGATTAATATTGTTGAGTATTCATCTCTCTTAGATATACTAGTATCAAATCTAGTATCATCATAAAGTATCATATTACTGTCAATAGTTTTGTTGCTACATCTTCTATGTAGATGATAGAATATAGGTATGCCATTACGATTTTGTAACGGGGTTTTCAATAAGAGCGCTACAAAAGTTTTTTTAAATAAAACAAAACCGGTTTTAAATTCTGAAATTCTTTATTCTTGTGAAAGTACGTTCGATGCCATTATGTATGGAACTCGATTTCTTTTGCATGGCCACCACGGGCACGCTTGCAGAAGTCCAGACGCTGAACCCAATTTTCGACGGTTTTCAAGCATAAATCGGCCGATACTGGTGCAATTTCACGTTCGATATTCGTACGAAGTTCATCAATCGTCGCTGGCTTGTTGGCATAGACCATAGACTTGACGTAGCCCCACAGGAAATAATCTAACGGCGTCAAATCGCACGACCGAGGCGGCCAATCGACTGGGGCATTTCGTGAGATAACACGTTCACCAAACTTGGTTTCCAATAAATTCATTGTGGCATTCACTGTGTGGCTTGTGGCGCCGTCCTGTTGGAACCACATGTCCTCCAAGTCCATATTATCCAATTGGGGCCAAAAATATTCGGTTATCATTGAACGGTAGCGATTCGCATTCACAGTAATGTGCCGGTCTTGATCATCACGGAAGAAGTACGGCCCAATTTTTTCGGGTTGACTCCAAATTTCGGTAGTAAATTTTAATAATTTCGACTCGTTGTTGTCTCGTATATCTTTCTATGATGAAATTGCAAACCTTACTGAAGAGAAATGTCAAAAGAGCGGGAAAAAATATGGCGTCGTTTGCTGTCCCTATCGATTTACTTTTGTAGCGTCTCTGTTGAAAAACCCTTTATAAGGCCTTTGCTATCAAGGTATAGAATGGCATCTGGGGGTACATAACCCGTGGAAAAGGATCTACATATATAATCATCGTTTATGTTGTAAGGGGTCATAATTAAATTATTCACATTGCATTCAGTAAAAATTGTCAATTCTAATAATTTGAGCTGAGTCATATAAGGCTTTATTAGATACGTATTTAGTGAAGTTACTGGATGGAGATCTGTATAATAAAATTTATGGAGGTAGATGCCTAAATATTTAACAACTTCTTTGTTCGGAATAGTCTTGTTATTCATCAAAGATTTTATACGAAATAGTTTCCATTTTTTTCTAATGTTATAATTACTCTTGTCCACTGGAGGCCGAAAAAGTATTGATTCGGATTTTTTTATCCGGTCTCGAACAACCCCGGGGGTCCGGGACCTTACAAAACGAAGATAACATATTTCGCCAACCAGTTCGATCTTTTGCTTTATCTCTCCAGTAGGTAATACCAGTTGTAACTTAACTTAACGCTTAACTATGTCAATGTCTATGATGACGCCCGTACAGCTCATGGTTCATGCGTCGGCGATACTCGCCGTTGTGCACTATAGGGCCATAAATCTTCCGGAGTATTTGTCTCTCCAAGACTCCCACAGACGTTTCATCTGCTTGCGTTAAAACCCAGGCAAGACAGGTTGTATGAGAGACTGGTATAGCTGGATTTTCGTCATTCGAGAGAGGGCTTTATCTCTAAAGTGCTTATTGAGCCCAAAACAACATCTATTCGCAAGCACATTTCTCTATTTGATCTCAAGGCTGACGTTGTTGTTTTTGTTTACGGCAGATCCGAGGTATATAAATTCGTCCACTACCTCGAAATTATAAAGGGAATCAACGTTCACGCTTTTGTCTAATCGCGTGGAGGACCTGTCATGTCCTCATTTACTTTCAGACCCACTTTTGTTGATTCCTTCTCAATTCTCGAAAACACCGCAGTAACTTCTCTAATTGTACGCCCAATGTTATCGATATCATCAGCATACGTGAGCAGCATGTGACTTTTGCTGCTGATGGTTTTGCCAAGATGTTAAAGAGATCGCACTATAGGGTGTTGCCTTGCCTTGAGGCCTCGCTTGGTTTCGAAAGGTTCGGTAAGATCTTTACCAACTTTCACTGCGGATTTGGTGTTCGTCAAGGTCATCTTGCAAAGGCGTATGAGTTTTGCAGGAATACCAAGCTCAGACATTGCTTCGTAGGGTTTTATTACAGACAAATAGATGATAGGTGTCGATTTCTTTTTCGTGGGTCTTCTCCAGGATTTGGCGAAGCGTGAGAATCTGGTCAGTTGTCGATTTTCCAGGCCTAAAGCCACACTGGCATTTTCCAATCAGGTCAGCGATAATTGGTTTTAGTCTTTCGCACATTATACTTGATAGAACCTTATATTTTATGGATAAAATATTTATTCCACGGTAGTTGGCACAGAGACTCGGGTCACCCTTTTTTAAATATGGCACATCGTACACTGAGACTCCAATCGCCGGGCATGCATTCACCTAACCATATTTTGCTAATGAGCTGATGTATGCACTCTATCAGCTTATTGCCGCCAGTCTTAAACAACTCCGCCGGGCAATAGTTGTTCTGACCTCGTGTTGGTTAGGAGGTGAGCAATCGACGTCGTCGTCCAAATTGTGATTGATTGTCCCATCGTCATTGGATATCGCAGGTACCAGTATCGCGGAGAAATGATCTCTCCATATTCCGAATATGCTCTGCCCATCTGCGATGAGATTTCCGTCCTTGTCTTTACAGAAGGGGGCCTGAACCATGTCCACATGTCCCGTTTTTGACTTTTTGGTAGAATTTTTTCAGTACTAATTTTCATATTCCAATCTGTGGCATATATTTTGACAATATTGAATTTCTCTTGCAGATTTGTATTAATATTTTCTATCTTGCCATCGTCATGATAAATTACGATGTCGTCAGCAAAACCTATTATATTTTCGAGATGTTTCAATAAGTCATTAATATATATATTAAAAAGAATTGGGAGCATTCACAGCACCCTGTTGTTGTAGGCCATTAACAATTTTAAATTTATTAGAGCTGATTTTTTCTTGGTTGCAGACCACGAATTGCTAAAGTAATATAACAAATTGGACCGGGAAACGATATTGCATTAGCTTGAAGATTAGACCTAAGATCCAGATGGTATCGAAAGCAATTTCTATTGCAACGGATGAAGATATATGAATACAATTTTAACACAACATGCAGAATGAAAGGAGAATCATTAACTCAATTTTGAAAAAATAAACTGTCAGTTAAGTCGGTTACTCATGCGACGATATGAATATTGTAAAATTAATTTGGGATGTATAAAATGAAATGAATTGAGTTGATAAGAAATTAACATTAGGTCGAACGAAAAAATATTTATAAAATATGTACTGGACGATTTATTTTGGTATGTACTGTATGTGCGTGAAGATAGATTCCGAATCTAACTAGCAAAGATACAAGAGCTTTCCAACGAGGTATGTTAGAACACGGGATAATTCCTTGTTTTCGCACAATGTGCGAAATTATTTTTGGGGGTCCGAAAGTAAATGAGGATATTTTCTTACTACCAAACTCTTTTTCCACATTTTGATTACAGATTCTGAAAGTGTTTGTGACGGCCTTTCAAACAAGGTATGTGAAAACACGGGAGAATTCCTTGTTTTCGCACAATGGGCGAAATTCTTTTTGGGGGTCCGAAATTAAATGAGGATATTTTTTTTACTTCCAATCTCTTTTTCCACATTTTGATTACAGATTCTGAAAGTGTTTGTGAAGGCTTTTCTAACAAGGTATGTTAAAACACGGTTGTTGATCGATTTAAATTTGATCGATTTAAATTTTCATACACTAAATTTACTTTGGCCCACTGAGCGAATACGGTAATACTTGCGGCAGCAGGGACAATTTCTTTCTGTTTCTTTCTTTTGTTTCTATGTGTTTTTCCGATCGGCTGAAAATAATATATTATTAAATATACCATGTTTCTATATGTTAATATAGTTATGTTATCGCCTTAACAGACTTCTGCCAACTGTACTGGTTTGTGTCTTTGCTAGTTAGATTCGGATTTCACGCACTTATGTACTGTATCGTATACATGTACGAGTATAAAAAACTTGATGAATCGGTACACAAATGCATCATAATAGTTTAGACTTAGTGTTTATGTATATTGTCTTTCAAAATATGTTCGAAAACCTGCTGAAATTATTATTAAATGTTGTACAGTGTATAACTTTCTATTGATTAGTGATGAGGAAATTGTATATACACTGCATTTATCTCCCAAGTGTAGTGCTAGTCTTCTTCCCTTTTATCGTAATCCAGACTTGGGAATCCGTGGACAAATATTAAACAATGCATGTTGCTATTTCGTTAAAAAAGAAGACAGATTCTAACGACAATAGAGAGGGCAAACGGTTTACCCACCGCCGCCAAATCGGTTAGGTCACGGGGCAGAGGGTCATGCCACATTCTGGCGTAAACTGTTTTCAATACTCGTAAATTCAAATTCAAGCAGTTTTTGGGTTTAGGAGAAGGTTATTACGTCAATAATGCATACACTCAACGGATTTTAACCCTTTTCTGAATTAAAGGTAAACCAAGGAAATCTAGCTTCTTAATTTTCTTTTTGAGATCTCAAACTTAAAATGGTGATATCAGGGGGTTTAGATGAAGCAGGTGGTCGACCTCCTAGCTGCAAATTTGATACAGGATAACATTTGAAAGAGAATGAGCGATATGGCGAATTGAAGCAACTGAATTAAAATTTGTTTTTATTGGCACTAATTAATGACTTTTAAAATAGTTTAATACACAATAAAATAGTTTTGATTTGAAGTACACAACAATTTTCTTTTATTTTTAGTTGTATTACATCTAAATTCAGGCAGAAAAAAAACTAGCATAAAAAACGTATCAAATCTGTCGTTAGCCCAGTGACTTTCAATGGGAATTTGGCGGAACTGAAACACTCATGGTTTCTATTTAGGATTTCTCTATGGGTGATATGTTTCAAAACTAAACTTTGCATGACCTGCGTTTTGCCATGGCCCCTTTTTTATTAAATCATGAAATTGCAAATTGCAAGACGGAGAAAGTTTCAGCCATTTTAAAGAAAATTTTATTTTCTGCTCATACACTCCGGTTCACTTATTTAAGGGCACTAAAAATTCCATATTCATCAGCTTGTATCTTTTGCACTTTGTAAACGATTGCAGAATTTTAAAATGGAAATGGAAGCTAGACATCTTGAGATATAAAAAAAATCATGACAATAGTGGTTTCTTAACTAAACAACTTTTTTTGAGCAATTTATAAAAAATGTGCTATTTTTTTGGTTCGCTTGAATAAAGCCACTTTAATTGTAATGAAAAACAGTTTTTCTTGCTTTTTTAATTTATTTTACTATATTTAAGTACTATTAGTAATTGGTACAGCTCCTTTGTTTTTAATTACTTCAAATATACGGGTTTTCATTGAGAGATAAAGAGAATTTATGTAATCCAACGAAATTTGATTACAAGCATCCTTAATGGCCTGAATTAGTGACTGCTTGTCATCAAATTGTCTACCTCCTTCATAGATATTACGAGATAACCAACCCCACACATTTTCGATAATGTTTAGATCTGGCGAATAGGGTGACCAGTCAATAATATTAACATTTTGGCTTGCAAGGAACTGCTTTACTACTCTGGCGTTGTGTACAGGGAGATTATCCTGTTGAATATCCAAGATATGGCACCAATAATTCACTGAACTTCGGAAAAGCCGATTCCAATAACGTTTTATAGCAAATTCAAGATCGATGGTGCCATAGTACGTAATAGCACCCCACACCATAACGCCACCCTCTCGGCTGTGATGTCGGTTCAAAAAACGCTTTTCTTTGCGCAGATCATGGAAATAATAGTTGTAGCCATCAGGCCCATCTAAATTAGACTTCTTCTCATCCGTAAATACAACGGTTCTCCAGTCATATACATGACCGCCTTTCCTTACGAGGAGCATTAAGTGGCGTTTTTTTTGTAATTTCAGGTATTTAAGATACTCACAACTCTTAATTACTCTGCGTACTGATGACTTGCTCGCTTCCACTCCAGCTTGAGCTCTTAGTTTTGACAAGGATAAGGCAGAATTAGAAGCAATTCTGATGATTTTCCTTTTCTCATACGTAGATAAAGACAATGAAACAGTTCCTTTAAAAATTTGTCCATACCCCTCGGGGTCCTTGATGTAATTCCAATTTTTTTTATTAAAACGGTAAACATCGATTTTAGTTTTTTTCCGACAGATTTTAAATTTTTTGTTTTGTCGTAAAATGATTAAGATGTAATAAATTGTAATAAACAAGCGCTCCCTAAAAAATCATCGCTCGCACATTTTTCAAAGACTAGACGACCAGAACATGTGCGCAACTTGGCAACCCTGGTAAAAGAGAACCAAAAAGTACTAGGAGTTCACTCAAACGCATTTCTCTCTCGCGTCATATCTTGCTTATTTCATACTTTTTGCATGGTTTATGTAATTTTACTTCAACATGGTTGGAATTTGTATAGTTATATACAATAACACTATCAAAAAGCTGCTCGTGTATTGAAATATTCAATGAAGAGAGTAAGAGAGAGAGTAGAGAAGTACTAGGGTTTCACTCGTTTTGTTTGTTGGCATTTGAGTGAAGAGAAATTTTGACTGTCTATTTTTACTTTTGGTATTAATTTGTTTAAAAATGGTTTTTTAGTTAAGAAACCACTATTGTCATGATTTTTTTTATATCTCAAGATGTCTAGCTTCCATTTCCATTCTAAAATTCTGCAATCGGTTACAAATGGCAAAAGATACAGGCTGCTGAATATGGAATTTTTAGTGCCTTTAAATAAATGAACCGGAGTGTATATGAAAATCTTTGTATATTATTTCTAATATTTTTGAAACTTTACAATCCATAACTCCTTTATTGTCAATAAAATCTACTCTTCTTGGGGTTTTGTATGCAGTTTGATTATTATTGATGGCTTAAAGATGCCCTTAATATGGGACAATCTTAGCAACAATGCTGTGTTTTTTGAGATATTTAAATTATGGAAATTCCCTTTTTACCGTTTCAGGAACTTGATATATCAGGGACTTGATATTTGAATGTTTCTGTGTCGCTCACAACACAATTGTAATCAGAATTTAAAGGGCCTTCAAATGTACATTACATTTTTTAATTTATTTAAAATAACAATTCGTTACTATAATTTAGAAAGGACGTAACTCTCCATTTCTTTAAATAGCGTTGTTTTTCATATTCGTACACATAAAATACATCGTTACTGAAAAAATTAGTGTGCTGTGCACGCAAAATTTGTCTACCCTTTTTAATTCAAGCTGCATTAAAACGTTTTTAAAATTTCTGAAATTATGACATAAGTTTTTTCGTTCTCCTATAACATTTTCAAAATGTTAGTTACGTCCTTTCTAAATTAAGGAAAGAAATTGTTAATTTATATGATACATATTATGCTGAATGGACTTCTCAATTGATTTGTGTTAGATGGAAGAGTCTGTTTTTTCAAGTCACTAATCAACGATAAAATACAACTTGAATAAAGCCTCAAGTCAAAATTATGTACAATACAGAGATTTAAGAATAATAAAAGCTTGAAGAACAAGCTAAGCTTGTATGTTAAAAATATATTAAACTTTAAGATTGCAGCACATTCTACGCTTTTTTTTAACACCTGCAGATACAATTTGTAAATAATAACCGCTTCAACAAAACACATTATACCTCCACATTTCACAAAAAAAAAAATTCATTCAAACCGCTAAGCATTCTCTACTAATACTCCCTAGAACAACAAAATAATATGGACTTTCGTATATCCTGCATATAGGCCACCTATATAAAATGTCTCGAAATAAGGACAAGTATGAAAGTTCAAATCGTAGACAACAGATTTTTATGTCACCTGAAGACGTGGCCGCTGGCAAAAAATCAAATTGGACAGGCATTGAAATAACAGGTATGTGATATTAAATAAGCTACACGTAAATAAATAATTTGATATTGTATTTGTATTTGCATAAATATATGATTTAGAAATAGTAATATTAAATAGTATTGACTAAGTATGTATATGAAATGATCGTGTAATAATTGGTGCTACAAAAGTGTATACCAAAGTAAGGTTTGCGATATGGAGGTGTGTCTTAACACGAAGCCATGTGCTATCTTATTATATTTATCTGCTTCATATTCATATACATACCTA
Source organism: Phaonia tiefii (assembly GCA_963931995.1). Taxonomy (NCBI): domain Eukaryota; kingdom Metazoa; phylum Arthropoda; class Insecta; order Diptera; family Muscidae; genus Phaonia; species Phaonia tiefii. The sequence goes on along the minus strand of OZ008367.1, from coordinate 61,510,035 downwards.
CATATGCGTATCAGATTTGATAATTGCATCCTGACTACATATTACTATTTCTGCTCAATATTCATATACAGGGTGTTCCAACAACTTTTCGAAAAAATTAAATGCGCGATAGGTTGGATCAATATTAATATTTTTTGTTCTAGCACCACTGTTCTAACCCCTACCGTCTTCGAGTTATTGAATCTCAATGATAAATGCATTTGTGAATGCATTTCTTGAATTTCAAAAACAACTCAATTTTTAAATAAATTTTCTTTGAATTATTTTTTTTACAAATGCTCAAAATGAGAGCCAGCATGGTGGTGCATTTTACATATCGTCGCCTAATTTCTTGCAACACAGCTGCCAAAACAGTTTCTTCTGCATTCTGCTGAAAGCCCCTTGTTCTGACACCCCTGCATTTATTAACACAACCTGTCTCACGATGGCGATCAAACGTACTGTTGAAGACGGTGTGGTGGGGAACATCTCTTTGGGGGAAAGCTTCAGCATACATATGCTGCGCTGCCAATGAATTCCCATCAGCTTTGCCATAATAAAAAACGAAATCCGCATACTCAGAATTTGAAAATTTCATAGCGAATCGAATTTAAAGGTACACGAAAACAAAGAAAAATGGAAAAAAAATTCACAATTTTTTTTTGACACATAACTCAGATAAAAATGTTTAAAAAAAACTAAGTTGTTTTAAAATGAATTAAATGCATTTAGAAATGCATTATTTTTTGAGACGCTATAGCTCGAAAACGGTAGCCGTTAGAACAGTGGTTCCAGAACAAAAAATATTCACATTGATCCAAGCTATCGCGCGTTTAATTTTTTCGGAAAGTTTTTGGAACACCCTGTATATGTACATATAGCTGATCTGATCACTTGATCCTGAGCAGATACCTATATCTTAGCAACAGATAACTGACTGAATTGAAATATATATTCGAATTTAAACTATTATTTATATTATTTAATTAGAACTTATCTATTTGTTTCAGGTTGCGTTCGTAATATTAGTCCTTCCTTGTGGGAATTTGAACATCTAACAGCTTTATACTTAAATGATAATCATCTGCTGCGCTTGCCAGCGGACATTGGTCTATTGGTAAATTTACGCACACTGGATGTGTCTAGCAATAAATTGCGTAGTTTGCCCGCGGAATTGGGTGAATTAATACAGTTAAGGTAAGTTACTATATATAACATATATATGTACATATCGTCGTTCGGAAGTTATCTTCACATATCTCCAAACAATATTTTTTTTGTGAAATTCACTTTAAAGTTTCAACAATTTGTATAAAAAAAATGGGTGTGAAAAAAGTGGTCCAATATTTTTGTCAGTACTAGTGCCTGAAATTCTACATTGATTGGAGTAAAAACATCCAAAGTCATTGATGAAATTTTCCGAGTTATGGCTATTTTTATCTCCAAAAAAAAAATTTACATTTTGATGTATACGCCATCTTTTGGGAAATATTTTTGTGGTTATGGCACATACATGATCATAAACTGAAAAAACCGGATTCATTTTTTTAGTCCGGAATTATCTTTACGTATATGCACTATTAGGGTATGCAATTTTTTTGTTATTTTTTTTGTAATGTTTTAGACTTTATCCGGAGTTACTTTTGAGATATAGATCGAAAACAAAATGCATATCGTCACCTAAAATGCAAAAGGCCGTAACTACACTTTTTAGTTTTTTACAGGAGAAGGAATATACGTTATAAATTAAAGACTACTTAAAACTTAATATCCAAATTTTAGATTCAAAGAATTTGTTTCTGAAAAACAAATTAATGGGAAAAATTCGTTTTTAAGAAATATTTATAACGTTTATTCCTTCTGTAAAAAAGTAAAAAGTGTAGTTACGGCCTTTTGCATTTTAGGTGACGATATGCATTTTGTTTTCGTTCTATATCGATATATTAATAGGATGATAATATCTTTTATTACGTCTGTCAAATATTGTTTTCACATACGTGAAGATAACAAAATTTTTTTTTAATTCAACATTAAATAAATTTTGTATTTTTTTTAAATTTTATTTAAATTTATTAAAATTTTTACCAAAAGTGGATATACAAGAAAATGACTCCATAATATCTCAGAAACTATAAGAGATAGGGACGTGGGGATTAAACAGATGGGTAGATCTACAAAATTTAACCCAGGAAAGAGTCTTACCTCATTTTTTTTGATTTTGTGATATACGTGAAGATAACTTAGATATACGTCACCTGAAATGTCCAACGGCGTAAACCTCAAAATATTAGTTGTTTTTTGATTGATTGTAATGCACCATGCTAAAATACATCGCCGCCTGCGCTAGCAAATAGTGTTCTATGTAATTAAAAAAAAACAAGTATTGGACAATTGAAACCATTTGTATTTATAAAAGTTAACAAAAAATCACGTAACTATTTACAAAAAACTTAACTGTACCACAATAAAACTTTGAATTCCAAGATCCCAAGATAAGCTGTGAAAAAGACGTTTAAAAATAAAATTCTTTTGATTTTATAAGGTTTTTAACTTCTCCTATAAAATTTTGAAAATTAGAGTTACGCCATAAGTCCAATTATATTGACTATGGCAAAAGGTGAGTTTATATTAGCGTTTATAGTCTAGGAAACCCGTTTATTTAGTTCCTGAATTCAAAAAGATATTTACTTTGGATCAGAACATTTTCAAAAATCTTCCGATAGATATCACTAATTTTAACGGTAAGGTTTTTTAACAGTAGAGTTTAAAATTGATTAATAAGTTTATAGCTTATCATTAAGACATTGGCGATTTACAGCTGCAAGCCTATTTTTAAAGCATAGTGTATTTGATATTACCTTTTGGTACTACTATCATCCCTTTGATTTTGGTTTAGTTTATCAGGAAGATTAAAGAAACGTGTTTTGATTTCGAATTATATGTGTTTGTGTTGACAACAAAATTGTTGATTGCTATCCTCAAGTTTTTTTTTTTCATTGACAGTCTTGAGCTTGAATAAATTTAAAAAATTGAAGTTTAAAAAACAGACTGACAAACAAACTCCCGCAAAGGAACTGATGAAAATTGACAAGATGTTTAAAATAGTACATGATATAAGTCACGGTTATAGCGTATTCGTCTGGATATAGCGATGACCGTACAGTCTTTAAAACTAATGTCCCGTCACCATTTAAAAGACTTCGTTCGAAAAAACCAAAAATATGATTAAAAGATACAAAATCCCCAATATTACCCAAAAATGAGGAACAATGTTTTTTGGAATATTGGGTTGCCTGCAAAAAAGTGTACTGATTCGATAACACATTGCGACAAATGGTAGGGGTCAGTGATCGGCGGGGGTTCTGATTACCGGGAAAAGTTATATCGGTGAAAAAAGTTATAATTTTAAAAACACGCTCCACTTCATCAGTGAATGATCCAGTATTTGTCGAAAGAGCTCTTTTTTTTTAAAATTATCGATAAATTGATGTCGAAACGAAATGATGTTGACACGAAATATTTTTTAATTACTTAGGTGGATTCAAGGGCATTATAATAAGAGGATAACATGTTTCTTCAACCGGCTCGATCTTTAGATTTTCTCCTCCAGTTGATAACACCAAGCTCTCGCAGGCAATCTTCCACCTGGTCTTTCCAGCGAAGTCTTGGTCGTCATATTAGTCGATGTCCTTCGAGTACGTCCTCGAATACCTTTCGCACTGGTTCATTCTGATTCGACCTAACCAGCGTAAATGCGCTATTTTAATTCGCATAACTATGCCTGTGTGGTTTTTCACAACTCGACCTTATACATCTGTATCTCAGCAGCTGTTTTGGTTCGCTACCTTTTTTTGTTACAAAGAAAACGTGTAGTTAGATTTGACGTCTGTATGACATGTGTCAGACCTTTTTGTAACCTCGAACCAACTGAATCTTTGTATGAATTTCTTTTATATAATAAATTGAAAATTGAATTAAAATTATCGTGCAAACATCTTTCTTGGGTTACAACAATGGCAATGTCGGTATGCAGATTATACAGCTCGTGCTTCATCCGTCGTCGATACTCATCGTTCTCTATTAATAGAACCATATATTTTTCGGAGCATTTTTCTCTTGACGAAGAATGATGTTTCATCATCAGCATGCGATATGACCCAGGATTCTGCTCCATAAAGGATGACAGGTTGTATGAGAGTGGAGTTGGATCTGCGTTTCTCGAGAGAGGGTCTTATCTCTTAAGTGCTTGCTTAGCCCCAAATAACACTTTTTTGCAAGCACAAATCTGCGTTTGATTTCTAGGCTGACGTTATTGCTTCTCTTTATGGCAGATCCGAGGTAAATAAATTCGTCCACTAGAAATTATAACGGTTGTCAACGTTCACCCTTTCCTTCAATCGGGTGGATGTTCTGCTTATCAAAACCATTAATTTTGTGTTGTCTTCGTTTACTGCCAAACCCACATTTGCTGATTCCTTCTTAATTCTCGAAAATACTGCAATAACTTCTCGCAGATTTCGCTCAATGATGTCTCAGTCATCATTGACTGCAGCTTTTCTCACGATTATCTCAATTAAAATATTGAAAAGATCGCATGATAAGGTGTCGCCCTGTCCTGCGTACTAAATAGTTCTAAGAGATCTTTAGCATCTTTACTGGGGATTTCGTGTCGGATATTGTCGTTCTACAAAGACATTTCAGCTTAGCAGAAATACCAATATCCGCCATTGCATGGTACACTTTTTCCGTATCGGGCTATCGAAGACAGCCTTATAATATACAATGAGGCGGTAGGTGATAATTTGTTTTTCGTGGGGTTTCTCCAGGATTTGTCGTAATATGAATTTCTGATCAATAGTCGATTTTCCAGGCTTAAAGCCACATTGATTAGGTCCGTTCAGGTTTGCATCAAACTGCTTAACGCTTTCGTATATTCCGCTCAAGAGGACCTTGTATGCGATTGATAAAATCCTTATTCCATAATAGTTGGTGCATACACTCGGATCTCTTTTTTGTTTGCAAACAAGGCACAGTTCAGCATGGGTCCAATCGGTAATGCATTTGCATATGAGCCACAGTTTGCATATGAGTTTGTGCATGCACCTTTCCAGCTCATAGCCGCCTGTCTTAAACAGCTCAGCAGATAGTCCATCAGCACCAGCGGTTTTGTTGTTTTTATGCCAGCAAATTGCAGTTTTAATTTCGCTTTGCCTAGGAGAGGGCAGTCGACACCATCGTCCTGTATTTGCTAAACACCCTCATTTATATTGAAGTTTCCTGGGACAAGTAAATCACAGAAGTGATCTCTCTGTATTCCCAATGTACTCTGCACATCAGCTAATATATTCCCGTTCTTATCTCTACAAAAAGTGGACCCTGATGAGACTGTATGGGCCTCATTCTTCCTTCAGTAAGATTCAATTTGCTCGCTCTTTCGCTTTCTCCACAACAGTTTTTTCTTCTTAAAAAAGGGCTTTCCTCTCTCATCTTCTCCTTATACTGCTCCGTCGCGGCTCGCTTTGCAACTAACTGAAGCATTGCCATACGTGCAGCGTTCTTTTCATCACTTGCTATGCGACACTCTTCATCGTACCATGGTTTGTCTTAAAAAAAAAAAGCACAGTCTCTGCAGCAGTTTTCAAAGATAGGGAAATATATTTCTACTGTGCTCCATAACCATGAGACGCAGGTGCGTTCAGCACCAGTAGCTGAGTGAGCTTGTCTGCATAGGCTGAGGATATCTCTTTTAATTGTAGCTTTGCGATGTCCATCTTTCTATATGCCTGGTTTAGTACGACATTCGTTCTAGTCATCCTTGTACGAACCATTGCTGCAACCATGTAGTGATCCGGAGCAATATTAGCTCCTCGAATCACACGTACGTCGATTAGTAGAGTGCCATGAATCAATTACCAGGTGATCAATCTGGGTTTTCAATATTCAAGTAGCCTTGTGGATATCTTTATGTAGGAATCTAGAAATAATAACAACCATGTTTTTCGCTGCGGAAAATTTAACAGTCTTATACCGTTATGGGAAGTGGTGGCGTGTAGACTACAATCCACTCTGGCCTGCCAGGCGATCGATCAAGCTATACAAGTAACACATCGATGGAATTTCAGGGGCATTCAACATTCCATTCCCACATTCAACATGCCCTGCGAGTCTTAGCTTGCCTTGCACTACACTGTTCAAAATCCGCAATCTCAGCGAGTCCGAGAAATCCAATTTGGAGCCATCTGTAACGATCAGATGACCAGAGAGTCAAGAAGCTTTACCTCCCACCCAGTCACTCCTATCTAGCATCATGATCTCCGGTCATCGCCCAAAGTCTACATTCGGCAGCATGTAGTCAGTCGCCGGAATCACACACTCGTCCGGGTGATTCTCAATCAACTCCTGGAAACTGTCTCCCAATTCTTTCAAGTGAAGGGCGCTTCTAACAGCAAACCGTCTCGCTAGACATCAAGAGTAGTCAGATTCTGAATGATATCAAGCGTCGTGTGCAGAGTACTTCTCCTCGCGCCACTGATGCTCATCGACGCAGTGGGCTGAATCTTACTGAGCATTTTCAGCTGATAGGTGTTCCCCTATACGTTCCACTTGAATACGCAGCCAGTTACAAATATCCCAACTTTTGTCAATTGCATTCCGGCACTTGCAATCCCTTCTTCATTCGCTCCTCAGTATTTCGCTTCCAGTTCAGTTTCTAATAAAGAACGATACCAAGATATTTCGCTTCAGAAGATAGAGATAGCTCTACGACCTCCATCCTTGGTTTCGTAAAATCTCCAATCTTTCGTATGCGCGTAAAAAAAACCAGCTCCGTCTTTGACGGGTTAACAGCCAAGTCAAAGTGCGTAACCCAATCTGACAACTCACCCTGGGCATCCTGCATGAGGTCGCTGGTCGTAGGAAAAGATTTTCCACCAACTAGAATGATAACGTCGTCCGCCTTGGCGTTCTACGTCCTCTCAACTCAAAGTCTTTAAGTATACCGGCCACCACTAAAAGCCAAAGCAGTGGGGATAAGCATACTCGCAATCCATTCGACAAGAAGTGAACGCACCTCAGCGGACTCCAGAGATACCCTGATATCGCTAGATGACACATTGTTAAAATCGCCTTCTATGTCTAAGAAGGCAGCCAAAGTGAAATCTCCAAACCTCAAGTTGCGCTCATGATAACCCACAACATCGTGCAGAGTAGTTTCCACAGATTAACCCTTGAGGTAGGCATGTTGTCTACTACTCAAGTAGCACGGACTAATTCGGTTGTGATGTCCAAGACAAAATTTTTTTTCCAAAACTTTCAATATAAATGATGAGAGGCTGATTGGTCTGCAGTCCTTAGGAGAGACATGACTGGTCTTACTGACTAGTCTCTGTCTGGTATCAGGGAAAGTCTGAGACAAGCCCTATAGATACTCAGAAGATCAGGGGTGACAAAAGTGTCACATTTCTGCAGCATATTCTGATTAACGCTATGAATAGCCCAAAGCAATCTCGATTCGTCAACTATGTCCTTAATCACTCCCAGTTGCGGGATATGTGGAGTGGAAGTCACCAGGTGGTTCCTCTTCGTAGAATCTATATCCACACAGTTTAGAAAGTGAGTTTCCATAAGAAGCGCAAGTGTCTCAGCTCCGGAGTTGGCCCATGACCCATCGGATTTCTTAATATCGCCGAGGAATCTAGGGTCCTTGGACAACACACGACGAAATCGTGCAGCGTCATTTATCTCGGTTGTGGACTCACAGAAGCTAATCCAAGCGGCTCGTTTTGCCTTTTTAATATTCCTCTTAAACTGCTTAAAACTGTTTTTGTACACAGTCCAATCCGATTTCCTTTACGATTTCTTGGCCTTATTGAAGAGTCTCCTAGTGGATTTACGCAGAGCATACAACTCCCGTGTCCACCACACAGGCAGCCTCCCCTTGCCCATAAAGGTAAGAGGGCATGTATCAATAAAGCATTTATAGAGAAGATCCATGACTTTGTAAACTTTCCCATTGATATCGTCACTGATTGTGCAGGGATTGGAGTCCAATTCCGACATTCTAGTGACAAGTTCATGAAATTTCACCCAGCCAGTTCTCCTGGGACCCTGCGATCCCGCAACGAAGACTAGTAAAGATAATTGTACTAGGGTTAGGAAAGTAGTAGTCATCCGACACCCTCCAATCGTTTACAAACAATTCCTCAGAAGGTAGGATTATGCCATTGACACTCTCCCTCAATTTATTACGAAAGGTACTACCCCACTGTGTATGGTGAGCATTTGCATTACAGCGTATAATAAGCCCTTCCCCCTTTAGTAGATGCCTTGTGCACCAATTTAATAATGCCCTACTAGGCGGATCGTACTCCTCATACGGCAAGTTCACAGACGCAAGTATCAAACTTGATCCAGTCTCAACATCCATGCACACCGTTGCCACATCGCCCGTTGTAAAGTTAGAAGAAAGGACAAGTTTTAAATCTTTTCTAGCTACTATACAACCTCTTACCTTGCCAGATGTTCTGTCCCCAAAGATATTCACGTTGACATTGTCCATACCCTTCACATTATTGACGCGATCGAGCCAGGGCTCTTGTACCAGGGCAGTATCACTTTCCTGGTTCGTGAGGAGGAGTAGGAGAAGAGAGTGGGAAATAACCTCTGGTCACGAACATGATCAAGCTTCGCCAATACTCCTGCTGTAGTCCAACATTGCATCCATCAGCCTTTTCTCGACCTGCAACCAGTTTGTAGAGCTGATCTTACAATCGGTATCAGCGCTATCCACGATTGCAATCATAAGGGGCGGATTTGCTCCCAAGCTGCTTTGCTATCTGGGAAACTTCGAGCCTAAGAGAGGTTCTTCCCTGGATCTAGCTCCCTTTGCAAAATTCCTGCTTTTGAGAAGGCGGCCAAGAGAACGGGATTGGATTTTACCCCCGGCAGCCCCTGAAGTACAGGGATCCTCCAGAATTGCATTGGAGGATCCCTCCCACTATCGAAGAGCAGGCATTCCTGTTTGCCGACTTTGTAGTCGTCAAAACTGGGTCTGGACTTGGGTGTATGGAGTGGGACCAGAAATCACTTCTTTTCCTTCATTCTCAACAGAAGTACTACCTAGTCTTATCACTCAGGAGCAGTGCATCAGAGTGCGATAGCTCGTACCTCCTGATTTATTTTCGGCGATGGGATAGCATCCGCTTGTCCTTTTCAGAAAGAGATTCGGCATCGCAGCTCATGAGTTTTGTTACGACGGCGCATGCTCTGCGCTAGACAAATCTCTTTTATGAGTGATAGATCTGTTCCTAGACTTGCAGGTTTGACCGAGGTGGAACCCGCACCAGTCACCCCATGTCCGATGTTACTGGGAGGTGCAGATAGGGGGTTCTCTCTTGTCTAGGAAGTGTAGGAACATATACTGACTCCAAAATATAATTTTTCTGTGCAGCGACGATGGTACTATCGCCATTCTAATCAGAGAGGAGGGATACAGTACCTTCATCGCTACTTAGCATACAGTTTCCCATGAGAACGGCAGTACCACCAACCTCACAGATTGAACAATTGAGATGATTCCGTCCTTGCGACACCATCATCGACACAATCTCACGCCCAGACACCATGCTCAGCCACTGACCAGACTGCCACCACATCGCGACAAAGTCATTACCTCTGGTGGGAGATTTTCTCACTTTTAAGTTAAAAGTATGCTTTAAGAGACAAAGGTTGCATTATATTGACTATGATAGAGCTAACCTTCAGCTTAACCTTAAAGCACTGAGCTGTGCGCTCAGTATAGTTTTACACCGGTTTTAAACCGTATTTTGAGAGCCTTTTTCGTTGCTAAGTAGTGTCGCCAATCACTAAGCGTGGCGACCGTCGTAAAGTGGTCAGAGCAGGGATCGAACTCACGCTGTATATGTGCAAAATAATTTTTTTTCTTTCCTTCTGAAAACTAACTGTAATTTAATGTCGACCATATACAATTTTTTGATAATATCCCACTCTCTTTATCATATACTTTTTTCTCTTTTGGACTTTATTTGTAGTCCCGTTATCTATGATTATCGCTGTAAGTTTGCAATTCAATATAAAGTAATTATATGTGCAGTCGTGTTCCTGACACTTTAAAGTGATCAACTCTATTTTTCTCGGGTGTTTAGTATAAAATATCTTACTGTACGTGAGTAAAGTGATCGTTATGAATATATTCTAAGAAACGTTTACAGTTTTGTTTCTAGTTGAACATGCCAGGTGGAAGTGAACTTACGGATGAGGAGCGCGGAAAAATTGTTGGAATGAGACTTGCATGTAAAGGAATTGGCGAGATTGCAGCTGCGGTAAATCAGCATCGCAATACAGTTTCGAATTTCCTCAAAGACCCCGAAAATTATGGTTGTATTCAGCGCAGTGGACGCATCTCAACTGTAGACCAGAGGACTAAGCGGCGCATTCGGCATTTAGCAGCTAATGAGAATTTGAGTTGTAGGGAAATAAAGGTTTAATTGGGTCTAAATGTAATGAGACAGCGTGTCCAGCAACTGCTAGAGGACGATATAGGTCTTCGGTACCAAAGCAAAAGGGCCAAACCACGATTAACCCAGCGCCAAAAAAATACGCGTATTGCTTTTGCAGAAAAGTAACGGGTTTTTCAACAGAGACGCTACAAAAGTAAATTGATAGGGACAGCAAACGACGCCATATTTTTTCCCGCTCTTTTGGCATTTCTCTTCAGTAAGGTTTGCCATTTTATCATGGAAAGATATACGAGCCAACAACGAGTCGAAATTATTAAAATTTACTACCGAAATTTGGAGTCAGTGGCCTCAATTTTAAGAGCGCTACGTCCAATTTATGGTCGTCATAATCGTCTTACCAGATCAACTATTGAGCGTCTAGTGGAAAAATTTGAATCCACAGGCACAGTACAAAATGTTCCCGTGCCAGTGAGACAAAGAAGTGCCCGTAGTGTCGAGAATATTGCTGCCGCTGAGGCTTCAGTTCAAGAAAGCCCAAATGTGTCTCTCACACGTTGTTCTCAAGCGTTGGGCATCTCTGTGACGTCGTTGTGGCGAAGATCAAGATCAAATTGATTACACGATCAAATTGATTACAAGATCAAATTGACACAAGAACTGAAGCCGCTTGACCACCATAAGCGTCGTATGTTCGTGAATTGGGCTGAACAACAATATGAACATGATTCGGATTTTCATCGGAAAATCATCTTCAGCGATGAGGCTCATTTCTGGCTGAATGGCTTCGTCAATAAGAAAAATATTCGGTATTGGTCAGACAGCAATCCACACGTAATCCATGAGTCATCATTGCATCACGACAAAATTACGGTTTGGTGCGGTTTATGGGCCGGCGGCGTCATTGGGCCGTACTTCTTCCGTGATGATCAAGACCGGCATATTACTGTGAAAGTGAATCGCTACCGTTCAATGATAACCGAATATTTTTGGCCCCAATTGGATAATATGAACTTGGAGGACATGTGGTTCCAACAGGACGGCGCCACAAGCCACACAGCGAATGCCACAATCAATTTATTGGAAACCAAGTTTGGTGAACGTGTTATCTCATGAAATGGCCCAGTCGATTGGCCGCCTCGGTCGTGCGATTCGACGCCGTTAGATTATTTCCTGTGGGGCTACGTCAAGTCTATGGTCTATGCCAACAAGCCAGCGACGATTGATGAACTTCGAACGAATATTGAACGTGACATTGCAGCAGTATCGGCCGATTTATGCTTGAAAACCGTCGAAAATTGGGTTCAGCGTCTGGACTTCTGCAAGCGTGTCCGTGGTGGCCATACAAAAGAAATCGAGTTCCATACATAATGGCATCGAACGTACTTTCACAGGAATAAAGAATTTCATTGGTATCTAAAACCGGTTTTGTTTTATTTAGAAAAAACTTTTGTAGCGCTCTTATTGAAAAACCCGTTACAAGTTTTGGGAGGACGAATTTGAAACCGTTATATTTAGTCATGAGAAAAAGTTTAGTTTGGATGGACCTGCTGGTCACCATAAATATTGGAGAGATTTACGACATCCTCGGCAAACGTGCTACAAGCGAAACCATGGTGGTGAATCTCTTATGATATGGGCTGCATTTGGAGCACGAGGGAAGTCAGAAATATGCTTTGTCCCAACTAAAATTAATGCGGAAGCATACGTTTATCTGTTGGACAACAATTTAATTGACTTTGCTGGCGAATTATATCGAGATAACTGGACTTTTCAACGCCCCGATCCACATTACTCGGCTCACAAGGGAGTTTTTTAAGTCCCGAAATATTTCATTACTGGAGTGGCCGGTCATAAGTCCCGACCTCACATCAATTGAAAACCTGTGGGGGATACTTTCCGCCAAGGTGTTTTCAAAGTCGAAGCAGTATACCACCCTTAAAGACCTAAAACTAGCAATATTGGCGGAATGGGAGACAATTGACATGTCCACTTTAAGCAACTTAGTGAGTTCTATGCCACGCAGGCTACAACAAGTTCTTATACACAAGGGCAGCTCAATATCATATTAATTACATATTTTAATTGAATAAGAATAAGAATTAAATTCATATATCAAAAAATTTTTTTGTTCTAAAAAATAAACGAAAGATATGTTTTCTTATAATTTTAAAGAACACATAAATATAAACTAATACATAAAATAAAAATCAAAAAAATTTTAGTTTTCAAAGCTCCAACTCAACATAATACATTGCACATAAAAAGAGCTGCGTATACTTATAACTAATTCTAGGAATTAAAGAAAACACAATTTCGGGGTTTGGCACGAATCTAAAATTATTTTTTAGAATTTGAATTTGTATCAATTCTGTAAAGTTAAACTGCTGCAGATACTTGTTTATTGCGCATTTTGTTTGCAATCACGGTCTCAAAACACCTGCAAAGTTGTCAGATGTTGCATTTACGAACGTGCTGCGCATCAGTTGCAGAGCAGTGATGCATTTCCGAAAAGGCCCGTGTTCTTACACCAATGCCACAATCGACGGTGCTAAGTGACCATCACGAAATCATATCTCGTTCCAAAAATATATGTTCTGGAATTTACACTTTTAGAAACAATTCTAAAAATATTGCTTGGGTACATGATGAGATCGTTTTGCAGTCATTCTGATAGCTGTTTACCTAGTTTCTAAAAATGTAAGGAAACTAACAAAGACTGAACATGTTTTACAGTATATGATTTTCAATTTTAGTACCGGCTTGAGGTCATAGGAATGAAAACAGAAAACGAAGTTGTATGATTTTCCTTTTATCACAATTTATTTAGTTTCCAATATTTCGATCAACTTTGCTTATCATTTTCGAGGATACAATATAAGAAATTTCCAAAGATTTTATAAAACATTAGTGAAAAACAGTAAAATTTTTAGTGAAACACAAGTTATTTTTATGGAATTACTGACGTTTTGTATCAAGGAGACACGTTATTTTAAATATGAGGACAGATTTTACGAACAGAGAAAGGGTATGCCTATGGGTTCTCCAGGGTCACCGATAATGGCGGACATTATAATGGTAGGATTACTTGACACGGCGCTCAATACATTAACGAAGAGGCCGGAAATTATAACTGAATATGGGCATTTCCACAGAAATGTAAACCTTTTGTCACATCACGTCACTCTCGTTAATTGCTTATATTTTAGAACCACTTAGTTTGAGTGTCTTCTCTTCTGGTTCTCAATATAGAACTACTTAAATTCTGTATTTAGTAAAATAATAGAAAACAATCGAACTACATGGTCCTCAAATATAAGCAATTAACGTGGGTGACGTGATGTGACGTGAAGTGACACAGAGTGGAGCTTTCTGTGGAAATGCCCATATGTGGACGATATATTTGTAATCATTAAGAAACCTGAGGTGGAGAACACGATGAAGGCACTCGATTCTTTCAACCGACAACTTTAATTTACATTGGAGGAGGAAAGGTACCAACAATTACCATACCTGGATTGCATAGTTCTAAGACAAGATGGAAATAAAAAAGCCTGCAGCGTCAGGACGACTGATAAATTATTATTCTAAGCCTCCTAGAGGGACAATAATTAATACGACCAAACAATAATTAAGACGACCAAACACTTCGTTAACAGAGTGCTAAAAATAAGCGGCGTGGAATTTCATGGGAAAAATGGGGACAAAACCAACATATGCCAGAAGGTATATGTGGGTACTACGATGAACAAACTGAAGACGAGAATTTCATCAAATAAATCAGACCAAAAGGAACATTAGTCGTGTTTTGGTTACAAGCAAGCGATTGTCGCTTGCTACGTTGCAAAGAAAACGGCAATTTAGCGATAAGTCACTTTATTCAAAAATATGAATAAGGGTTGAAAACGGTAAAAGATATCAAAAAAATTTGTTTAAGCTTAGTGAAAATGATTCTTGTCGCTAAGTTCTCGCTAAGTCTTCGCTAAGTTTTTCATACAAAACAAGCGAATATATAAGCAAGTGGTGTAACCAAAACACGCTTATTATAAGACTTTGGAACAAAAAACCGCACTCGCAGTCTACTGTACGTTAACTGGACACAAGCCAAACGTTGACGAATTGAAAATTCTAGCTGAAGAGAACATTTACTCACGACGTATTTTTCAGGAAATGCTGCATATTATTGACGTTCCATTTGAGAAAAGACTCAACTACAAGCGCGATACGGACTAATGTGCACAAGTTTACAGACATACAATTGAAAATAAAATTAGTTGACAAAAACTTGCAGCAAAGACTAGTCGTACACTTTTTGGTACCTTTTGTTATTATTGATACTTCCTACTCAATAATCTCTAACAGACAAGATTGTATTTGAAAAAAAAAACTTTTGTTTAATGTTTTTCACTATTGTTTTATAAAATCTTACAGCCGCATTCATAACGAAATGTTAGAAAATATTTAACATGAGTCTTACTCATAACACACTGGTCGCATATTTTGCTAAGTTCATGTTAACTAACAATTGAGAAACAGCTGTTTTGTGTCAAAGTGAATGTAAATAAACGTAATCAAACATTTGTGTCAAGTTATTTTCACTAGGTTTTTTAGGAAGAAAGAGCCCGTAGTCGAGCGGATAAAGTGTATAAAAACCGAATAATTCCTATTTTCTGCGTATACTGACGGCGAAGTTCGAAATAAATATATACTTATTTGAAGTGGGAAAATAGTTGCAACTTGGAAATGTCAAAATCAGAGTTGATTTTTTGCGGCACAATTGTAGCATATACAAAATTACAATGTGGCATCATATAAATGTAGAGTTGCTATTAAACGTCGTGCATTATGAATAAACTTGGTGCTAACCAGCTGCTTAAGTTAAAAATATATGCTAGCAGGCAAATCGTTGTGTGTGATGTATAACCTACATGTAACTTTTCGTTCTGAATACGGCTGTTAGTGTTTTTCTTATACTAGATCCTTGAAAATGATCAGTGAAGTTGATCGAAATATTGGAAACTAAATAATTTGTGATAAAAGGAAAATTATACGAGGGTTGAATTTTATGTTTCGGGATTTGGCAACCCTAGTGTTGCAATCTGGCAACTGACAGCTCTATCGTAAAGTTGGACATTTTTGAGTTTATGCGTACTCAGAACGTTTTGACATACCAGCGCTATTTGTGTTGTTTACAGTAACTTAAAAGATTCATCTCGGCCCAAAAATGGAATTAAATCGTGAACATTTTCGTGCGATTATTTTTTACAACTTTCGACGTGGATTAACTCAGCAACAGTGGATGGATCAACTTAATTCAATTTTTGGCGATGAAGCTCCATCAAGGACCAGTGTTTATCGATGGTATGGTGAATTCAATCGTGGTCGTAGTTCACTCCAAGACGAATTTCGTGAAGGTCGTCCAAAATCAGCTGTTGTTCCGAAAACCATTGATGCTGTGCGCGAACTGATTTTGCAAGATCGTCATGTGACCTATCGTCAGATTGAGACAACCTTAGGCATTAGTGGGACCAGCATACATCCAATATTGCATAAACATTTGGCTGTCAAAAAAATTTGTTCGCGTTGGATCCCACACAATTTGTCAATCGCTCAAAAAAAGGCTCGTGTCGATTGGTCGAAAGAAATGCTCCAAATATACACGATCGCGGTGCTTCGAAACACGTCTATGACATCGTGACAGGTGATGAATCCTGGATTTACGCGTATGAGCCCGAAAGTAAACAGCAGTCAACTGTATGGGTGTTTCAAGATGAGCCAAATCCAACAAAAGTTGTTCGCGCCCGAAGCACTTCCAAGCAAATGGTCGCCTGTTTTTTCGGAAAACCTGGACATGTCGCAACCGTACCACTAGAACAACGCAGAACAGTGAATTCTGAGTGGTACACAACCATTAGTTTGCCAGTTGGCTTCCAAGAAATCAGGAAAACCAACCGCCGAAGACGGATCACTCTTCACCACGACAATGCAAGCTCTCACACATCGGCTGAAACAACTGCATTTTTGAGCACCCAAAACATCGATTTGATGGGTCATCCGCCGTATAGTCCTGACTTGGCACCGAATGACTTGTTTTTATTCCCGTACGTAAAAAATAAACTGAGAGGTCAACGTTTTTCGACACTTGAAGAAGCGGTTGCTGCATGTTTTGGAGATACCTCAATCAGAGTGGCAAAAGTGTTTCGACAATTGGTTCAAACGCATGCAAAAGTGTATAAATCTTCATGGGGAATATTTTGAAAAACAATAAAGTGATTTTCGATGATTAATATTTGTTTTTGTTCTCTAATCCCGAAACATAAAATGCAACCCTCGTATTTTGTTATTTCTACATTTTAATTGAGGACCATTCTACAAACTTAGTGGTCAGAAAACTTGTGTTTGAACACTGTTTCATAAAATTTATTATAGGACAACGGTAATGTGTCGGGTTGTTGCCAAATTAAACATTTTTTCTTTTCTTTTATTCCAGGGAACTTTTATTGAATAATAATTTTCTACGCGTATTGCCATATGAAATTGGCAAATTGTTCCATTTGCATGTTTTGGGTTTAATGGGTAACCCATTGCAAAAAGAATTTCTATCCATTTATAATGAACCGAACGGTACACAAAAACTGTTAACATATATGTTGGATAATCTGTCAAGTAAGTACCAATTTTTAATTTTACTATATTCATGTGTGATATCGACATCAAAGGAAGTTAGCGGTTATAAGAAGAAATTGAAAAAGTCGGTGACTTTTAGGAAATGTACGTAATATATGTATATCATTAAACAATAATAACAAAAATATACGTTAATTGAATAATCATCTGCTAAATATTTGCCCTTACAGTAGGATAGCTCCATATGACACGTTATTGTCAGACTGTCCTCATGACCTTATAGTGTACGATATTTACGGCTGATTCTTAATTTTTATTTATTTGCAACAATATTAAATATATTCTTGGAATGCCATTATCTATCCGCATACATATTATTTATATTCATTTAAATTAAGTTTGTTTTGTTTTTATATTCATTATTGAAAAATTTACGTTAAATAACGGGGTTTTCAATAAGAGCGCTACAAAAGTTTTTTTAAATAAAACAAAACCGGTTTTAGATACCAATGAAATTCTCTATTCCTGTGAAAGTACGTTCGATGCCATTATATATGGAACTCGATTTCTTTTGCATGGGCACCACGGGCACGCTTGCAGAAGTCCAGACGCTGAACCCAATTTTCGACGGGTTTCAAGCATAAATCGGCCGATACTGCTGCAATTTCACGTTCGATATTCGTACGAAGTTCATCAATCGTCGCTGACTTGTTGGCATAGACCATAGACTTGACGTAGCCCCACAGGAAATAATCTAACGGCGTCAAATCGCACGACCGAGGCGGTCTATCGACTGGGCCATTTCGTGAGATAACACGTTTACCAAACTTGGTTTCCAATAAATTGATTGTGGCATTCGCTGTGTGGCTTGTGGCGCCATGTCCTCCAAGTCCATATTTCCAATTGGGGCCAAAAATATTCGGTAATCATTGAACGGTAGCGATTCGCATTCACAGTAATGTGCCGGTCTTAATCATCACGGAAGAAGTACGGCCCAATGATGCCGCCGGCCCATAAACCGCACCAAACCGTAATTTTGTCGTGATGCAATGATGATTCATGGATTACGTGTGGATTGCTGTCTGACCAATAACGCATATTTTGCTTATTGACGAAGCCATTCAGCCAGAAATGAGCATCGCTGAAGATGATTTTCCGATGAAAATCCGAATCATGTTCATATTGTTGTTCAGCCCAATTCACGAACATACGACGCTTATGGTGGTCAAGCGGCTTCAGTTCTTGTGTCAATTTGATCTTGTAATCAATTTGATCTTGTAATCAATTTGATCTTGATCGTCGCCACAACGACGTCACAGAGATGCCCAACGCTTGAGAACAACGTGTGAGAGACACATTTGGGCTTTCTTGAACTGAAGCCTCAGCGGCAGCAATATTCTCGACACTACGGGCACTTCTTTGTCTCACTGGCACGGGAACATTTTGTACTGTGCCTGTGGATTCAAATTTTTCCACTAGACGCTCAATTGTTGATCTGGTAGGACTATTATGACGACCATAAATTGGACGTAGCGCTCTTAAAGTTGAGGCCACTGACTCCAAATTTCGGTAGTAAATTTTAATAATTTCGACTCGTTGTTGGCTCGTATATCTTTCCATGATAAAATGGCAAACCTTACTGAAGAGAAATGCCAAAAGAGCGGGAAAAAATATGGCGTCGTTTGCTGTTCCTATCAATTTACTTTTGTAGCGTCTCTGTTGAAAAACCCTTTATAAAAAATCTTCGTTCAAATGAAATTGATTGATTTCTTAGACATTTTAGTTTTTACTTATTTTTTTACATTATTTAGTGTTGATTTTAATGAACATTTGTAATTCGAATAAAATTCATAGGGGTTTACAGGCGATTTAAAATTCATATCGATATGAAATAGATTAAAAATATACATTATAATTAATTTACGTTTAATTGATCGAAATCTTATGAGTTATTATACTACGAATTCAAGGCGTAGCTTTGCGGCATTTAAAATTATTATAAAAGTTTCGCTTTCATTCGTTTGATGATAAGAAATTGCTGAGCGATTTATATAAATAATCAAATTATAACACATAAAAAGATCAAATAATTGATAATCAACTGCAACAGCAAACATGTTGGCAAAATTTGAAAGATAATCTCATAAATCATTATTTACAAACTCTCCCCTTAATGTGAAAATGAAAACTGCGACAACGACAACGAAAACAGAAAACATTTCCAAACTGGAGTGAATGATGATGAACACAAAGAAAGAAAAAAAAATTATTGTTTTCGGTGATGATAGAGTAGTGTGGTGTAAGCGGAGTTAGTGGATGGATGCATGCAGTGATCCACAGGAATGTAGTCACTCACCATCATCAGTGAGCGGCATTGGTGGAGGAGTGGGATTTCAAATCGATTAAATTGCTGTCGCTTCAATTAACTGCAATTTTCTCGTGTAAAGTGAAATGAAAATGAAATTGTTTTTCCTCTCTGTGTTTTAATAGATGTTTATGCTTTTAAATCAGGCAGTCATCCAGCAGGCAGTCGGGCTGTTTACAAGAAGTCATCAGCCAGCACAGCAGTAACAGCTATAACAACTGTCGTAACTTTTGAGCCGCTGCCTGATGTGATGGTGGCAAAATATGAATATGTATTTTTATTAGTAACTGCTTGGTTTTTCCTTTCATGCGGTGGCTAAAGTGATATTTAAATTACAATTCAAGAAAATATTAAAACGCCTTCAATTGCAATGCAATAAACGAATGACCGGCGGAGCAACCAAAACAACAGCGGCAAAATCATCAGCTGCCTTATGAACCATTAAGACGCGTTCAATTATGAGACCGGCAGCAGCCAAACATTAAAACATTAACATTTGGCCATTGTTGTTGATGCAGCTATAAAGCATTATAATGACTGGACTGACTCAACAGACGACAGGCCAGCAACAGACATTCGGTGCAAACCTCAGTATGTACTGGTAATCAGCCCGTTCGTGCAGGCTACTTAACAAGACTCTTAAAGGAGTTTTTCCAACTGGTGATGTTGGTGGTGCTGACCACCATAAAGGAATTTCTTATTTCGTTTTAGTTCATTTTAAACGCCAGCCGACCAAAACAACGGCAACATTGGTTAAGGTGGTGGTAAACATGAAATTGAATAAAAAATGGCAACAAAAAACATTGGAAACAAATTTCAACTAAAAGAGAAAGTTTCCTTTTTCTTCATCATCATCATCATCAGCGTAGCACCATGGCGCGTCATGAGGCAACAAACAGGCAAAAGAGTAAAAGCATTAATGCAACATCCACCGTAACAGCTGCGAGGGGACTAACAAAAGACCAACCCACAAACATTATTGAAATTTGAATGATTTCAACAACTAAAAATTATGAAAAATTGCATTTGAATGTTTTTGGAAATTTGATCACAGTCTCTTGAAATTAATATGTATTTATTTGATTCTGAATGCAATTTCATATTTGTATTTTTCTGACACTAATTAATTTTATTGACTATTTTCAAGGGGTTTCTATGGCACAGATGATCGAAAAGGTACTAGGGAAATGATGTAGAATGAGAGACCAAAGAAGTCATACAGATTATAGACCATGCAGTAAACTAAGTTTAAAAGTGTTTGATTGATACTAATGACAGCTAAATTATGTTTTATGCTGTTTGCATCGAACGAAAATACCAATTCCCTTTTATTTCTGTCCGTATTATGCCAACCAAAGACGAAATTACGGACGCAACTCGAACTCGATGAAATGGCCTATTACCTCGTCGCCATTAAGAGAACACGAAGAGAGGCCTAGAATTTTTTTTCTATTGCTCTGTGTTATTTTACAACCTCATTAGGTCAATATTAATTAAACAAACAAGGAAACAAATTAAACAAATTTATACATATTTCTCCAATTGGTTCTATAGAACAAAAAAAAAGCCTTTTCCAACCTTTATTGAAGTCCCGGCCATCATAGGACACCGCATTAATTCTGACGTGTTGTATCGGTTGCTCTAGGTCCAAAGCCGTTTTGTATCCAGACTACCGCATATACATATATCTGCTGTTGATATCTGCTTAAATAACATCTGCAAAATAAGACGGTTTAAATCAAAATATATTTTACTTACCTTTTTAAGTAATATTTGATTATAAAATTTTAAACGTCAGAATGAAATGAATTGAAAATGAATTCGGTTGTACCTACAGAATTCATGAGAAATCTGGTTACAGCAACCGAATTGACTCCAAATTCGGTCGTTGCAACCGAATTAAGGCTAGATTCGGTTATTGTGACCGAATTGAACCAAATTCGATAGTTACAACCGAATTGATGTCAAATTCTGTTACTACAACCGAATTGAGGTAGGTTAAGACCAGATTCGGTTACCCCAACCGAATTAGGTACCAATTTCGGTTGTTGCATCCGAATTAATTTGAAATTCGGTTGTTTCAACCGAAATTTTAAAAAATTTAGTTGACTGAGCGAATATAATTTGAAGATTCAGTTGTCACAACCGAATCAATTATGAAACGAGGTTGCTTCAACCGAATTTCGGTTTTGGAGACTAAATTAGGTCGTAACAACCTCAATCCGGTTGTGGCAACCTTAATTCGGTTGTGGCAACCTCAATTCGGTGGTAACAGCCGAATTTACGGTTGCTACGACCTCTTTTCAAACAATTAGTTCTCTGAATGTATCCTTCGCCTTTTCTCGCCAGTTGGTAACATCAAGGATACGGAGGGATTCTTCTGCCTGGTCTTTCCAGCGGAGTCCTGGTCGTCCTCTTTTCTTGCTTCCATTGGGTACGTTATCGAAAACCTTTCGCGCTGGCTCATCTTTATCCACTCTGATAACGTAGCCTTGCCAACGCAATTGGCCTAATTTGTTTCGCCTAACTATGTCCACATCACAATACAAATGTTGTAGTTCTTGGTTGCAACGACGTCAGTACTCGCCGTTTTCTTTAACAGGACCATATATCTTACGGAGAATTTTTCTCTCGAATTCTCCCAGGTGTTTTCATCTGCTTGCGATATGACCCAAATTTCGGATCCAAGTTTGGCCGTTCTATTTTTCAGCTTCCTTCCAGTACGTCTTCGAATACGCCACGTCTTTCACGCTGGTTGAAGCTTATCCATTCTATCGACATTCAATGGTGAACTTTTTCTCCAAAAAATTTGCTCGTTGAAACCATTAACATTGACTCGTCCCTCATTTAATGTTAAACCCATTTTTGCGGATTCTCTATTCTCGAAAGTTCCGCAATATTTCCTCGCACAGTCCGTCCAATTGTATCTGAATTATCGGAATACGCGAGCAGTATTCGGATGTTGCTGCTGTTTGTTTTCATTGCAGCTTTTCTCATTATGATCTCCATTAAGATGTTGAAGAGATCACACGATTGGATGTTGCTCGTCTGGTATGTATGATGTTTAATCACATTCACTGAGGATTAAGGATATAAGTATATATAGTCAATTCCAGCGAGATATTGGAGAATAAAATTATTTAAAAAAACGAGTCTTTAAAAGATACGTTAAAATCAACGATATAACTCCGTCACTTAAGGCCGTTAACGGTGCCATGTCTTCAGTACCGGAAACGATAAAAATCGGTAGGTAAATTGACAAAATTCGAAATTTTATGAGTTGCGGATCTGAAGGATTTTTAGACATAGCTGAACGAAGTCGGCATAAGGTCTAATGATACATCCGATAATGGTCCAACTTATCCGACAATTTGCTGACCCTTTGTCCGATTTGTCGTACTAATTTCGGGGAGAAATCTGAAAAAACATCCGATAATTGTACGGCTTTTCGATAATTTTCTGACACATTGTACTATTTGTCGTGTCAATTTCTGATAATTTTCTGACCATCTGTCAGATTTTTCGTACCAATTAATTATAGAAATTACTTATCATTTTTATTTACCGACCGCGACGTCTTAAGCACTTACTTACTCGTTTGTAACTGAAGACAACAAACAAAATGATGCAGACAAAACAAAAACAACAATTTAATTCACCGAAACTATACAGTAAAAATATTTTCGGGGAATTCCCTTACTGGCGCATGGTTACGGAATGAAAACAAAATCAAATAGAATAAAAAATTCCCTTCAGAGAATGTGCAGAAACGTCGCATGATTTTCGTATGGAATTTCAGAGAATGTGCAGAACCGGCTGACAGAGAATGTACAGAAAACTCGTTTAAATGACTGAAATTCCAGATATTTCGGCTAATTGTCTGATATAATTTAAGAGCACTTACAGACGTCCGACACGTCGGAACATAAACCATGCAAAAGTATGAAATAATCAATATTTTTAATCAAGATATGACGCGAGAGATAAATGCGTTTGAGTGAATTGCTAGCACTTTTTGGTTCTCTTTTACCAGGGTTGACAAATTGCGAACATCTAATTCTTGTCTATTTTGGTGATCCAAATTCTTGATCGTTTTTGGTGATCCAAAAAATTTCAGCTGCCGAAAATTTTCTCTACATGCATGTGAACTCGACGACGCATAAACGATGCACTAAAGTAGACATTCAACATTTCTCTTCACTCGAATTCCAACAAACATAACGAGTGAAGCTTTACAGCCTGTTTCTCTATATCGAACGAAAGTTTTCGTTCGTGTTCTATACGAAAGAAAGTTGGTTTGGGCTTTAAAATCTTGTCGTTTCAAGTCAAATGAAAACATAAAATTTTTTAGTACAAATTTTGGTTTCTCAATTTTGAATGTGCTGTCACTTAGGAACCAACATGAAGCCAGGCGAACGAAAATTTCGACGTAGAGAAACCAAATTTGAGTCGAATGTGAGTGACTGATTTTCGTTCGAGATAGAGAAACAGGCTGTTAGTCATTCTCTTCTCGCTTTCTTACTCTCTTCATTGAATAATTCAATACACGACCAGCTTGTTGATAGTGTTATTGTATATAACTATACAAATGCCAACCATGTAGAAATAAAATTACATAAACTATGGAAAAAGTGTGAAATATGCAAGATATGACACGAGAGAGAAATGCGTTTGAGGGAATTGTGACGACTTTTTCTCTTTTACGAGAGTTGCCAAAATGTGCACATCTTCTGGTCGTCTGCTTCTTGATCGTCTCCTGGACTTCGAGAGCGGTGATTGGCCTCCAGGTATAGTTTAGTCGAGATTGCAACCATTAGGCTATTAAAGGTCAAGCTAAATTGTTCCGAAACGTTCTCTATATAAAAATCAATTGTAGGATTCATTAAGAAGGTTAATTGTATTGTTCTGTCTGCAAATCATGCTATTTGATCAAATGATTTAACAAGGCTACAGTAAATACACTAAATTTTTTTGGATATGAAAAAGTGTATCCGTATGGCTAAAGATAGAGGAGTAAAATAATCGAAAGGATATCCAATCGTTACATCTTGAAACTCTGGTAAAACTCCTTAAACATCCCTCGTTATTTCATCAACTTCATCATTAACTTAATATTAACATCTTGGTTACCTTCATTTCTTCTTTCTTTCGTGTTGCCAAAATAATGGAAAAAACTCGGTATAAAAACCCAGCCTGATGGACTGACTGACTATCTGGTGGTGGCTGGTGGAAAAGTGTTGAGAGTGGTGTTGTATTACTGCTTCAACAAGTTTTCTGTAAAACGCTTTATTTTTATCATGCTGCTGCATGTTGTTTATAGCCGCAAACATGCATGCAACAACTTACGAGATCAGTGGCAGCAGACACATGCACAAAAAATCACATTTGCTTCGCGTTGTATTTTTAAGTTTTTTTTTCTTCACTCTCTTAAGATGTAAATAAAAAACATGTCCGTTTTTACGATTTAACTTTAACGAAAATAAAAACCCACAACAGCTACTGTTCATTGCGGCATAAAAGTTTTATGGATATTGTGTTTGTGGCACAAATTTTGTGGTGGTTGGTGGTGGTGCCTCTTGCAACATCTATAAAATGTGTATCACTATTACTTGAAAGTTCGAGTGATAGTTGGGGTTGAGTCAATAGTATCACCGTATGATAGTTATAATGTCACAAGTTAGTTTCTATGGCCTGTTGGGAGAGATCCCCCGAGTACGCCCCGAGTACATGATCTTTTCACTATAACAGTGACTGTCGATGCCATACAGATGCCAAGATGTTAGTTACCCTTGATATTTTCACATAAACTACCTATCAACCATAAGTGGCTTGAGAAATACTTAAGTACATTGTCAATACCTTAGTCTTGTAGTAATTTATGTTGCCAATCACCTTAAACTTTTCAATGGACAACAATCTCACAATATTTAACCTCTTTGTATTGGTTCAAGTTACAGCAACATTTTGAATTAATATCTCTGGTTATCACAGTAACATTGGTTGCCAAGAACTTCTTGTCAACTTAAATTTGTAAATTTTGCCATGACATCACAGAACCAGAACCCAGAAAACCTGACTTATCAATGCAAAAACCAACAGCCAGTCAGCCAACCATCTGAACCAAGTCAACCACTTAGCTTAGGCAAAAACTTCAGCCAGTCTGCCGTGCCAGTCGTTCATACATTTAGTCGGTCAGTAGTGTATTGAAGTCTACAAATTATGAACAAAAAAACATTAAAAGTGAAAAACTGAAAACCTTCAAATAAACTTAACTTCTCATGGCAATGCAATGTTGTACTTCACCATAATCTCAAGTAGTAGCTGATAATACTTAACAAATGGCAAAATTACAAATTGCGATCAAATCGTATTGAAATCGAGTACTATGTGGATGTGCTGTTTTGTTTCTTTACCACCAATGACAAGAGCATAATAATGTTCAAGCGGATGGAACTTTGGTGGGCTTGTTGTGGAGATATCTGCACCATAGCAAAAAAAAAATCGTAAATATGAGATGATTGCTTAGATGGTGGTTCAGCAATATTTCGAGGTTGGCACAATAATGAAAGGAGATGTGCAAATTTAAAGTAATTGCAATACTGAAATGAAGAACTTTTTAATTATTAACATTTTAACATCTTGATTTTTACGGGAGTCTTAAGCTATTTCGGCAGAAGCTTCTTAGACTAAAAAAGAAGCTTAATCACTTTGGCGAATAGTTTCATCGATAGTGAGCTAACGCATTAATAGGTCTATCTGTGTACTTTTCCAGTAAAAAATATCCAGTAACTACTTTGTGAGAGTAAGAAAATAATCCAAAAAGTACACAGACGACATCCAGTAGTAAAAACTTGCAAGAAATAAGAACTTTTATATGTAAACAGCTGATTTGCAGTGTAAACATTTGAAAACCCGGAAACAGCAGTTTGAACAAAACATTAAAAATCGCCAAAACATCCGTCCTATTTTAAATAAACAGTTAAAAGTTCATTACAGATCATTAAGAATTCATTTTTTCTTTTAAAAAATAAAATTCCAATGATTCATTTGATATTTTATATTCTTTATATTTCCGAATTTTGTTTGTTTACACAAAACATATGTTTTCTAACTTGCAAATTCTTACTGGGAAACATTTCTCCCGTAAAAACTTGTAAGTTCTCTATCATCGAACTGTCAAAATAATCGGTATCTTGCTCTCTCGTTACTGCATTTTTAGGGTAAACAGACAACATCCAGTAAAATTGTTTACAAATTATCAGTACGCAGACAACTGATAATACTTATTACCACATCGTAAATATTTGTTGCATCCATCGTAGGGTGTACGAAACTCTTCATTGTTCTAATGCATATTTTCGTGGTGGCGATGTATTTATACATTACCTCATTTTCGATGATATTATTCGTCAAAGTGGAGAAACTTTCTTTTCAATATGTAAGCCTGCACGCTTACTATTTTTATACTCCTTGAACAGGACTTGCGAAATGTTAAGAAAAGTTTAGAAACGCTTAAGTTAAACTTAAAATTTCTCTTCAAATAAACTTGTTTCAAATCATTTAGGAAATCAATATGGTGCAGAGTTTATGGAACATTTTGTCCCCCAGCTTCTAAAAGTCTTCAGATCTGATTTCAAGTTTTCGAAACAGACAGTTAAGACTGAGATTTAGATTTCCCGTAAAGGCGTCTAAGGCATCTCTAGATTCCTCAAGATGCTGTACCCATCAGGGTTCGCATTGACCTTCGAGCGAGCGGCTCGCGGCTCCCGAGCCGGATCGGACAATTTCAAAAATAAGGAGCTGCGAGCTGGCTCGCGAACCATCATGCTCGTTGCGGATCGCGAACCGTCTCGCAAAATTAAAAAATATTTAATATTGATAACAGTATTAAAGAACAGGACAAAGCCACAATGGTTCGTGAGCTGGCTCGCGGCTCTCTTAATCGCGAGCTTGTGGTTCGCGAGCAAAAATTTTTAAAACGAGCCGCGGCTCGCGAGCTGGCTCACAAACCACAAGCTCGCACGATGGCTCCCGATTAAGAGAGCCGCGAGTCAGCTCACGAACCGGCCCTTTACATTTTAAGATCCTCGAGCTCGGGCCTCACAAGTTTTACGTACCCTGGTACCCATACACGCTTAGAATCCGTAAGTTAGGACATATTTAAATGACGGTGCCTTAAAGCGAAAGCTTTTATCGAAATACACCAGCAACACTTTTTTCTCTGCCTCCGCTTTGTAGCTTCCCCAGGTCTCGAAACCGATTTTTTTCGCGTGGTCGTTGTCTCTGAATATCAATATTTTTAAGACCCTGAACTGCACAAGCCGAGATGGTTCATAACATTCGGCGACAACGAATTGACGTTGTCGTGACTGAATTTTGTCACCACAACCGAAATTTGGTTGAAGCAACTTCTAGTCTGTCGTCGGTGGTGAAATGGGTAGTGTGCACGCCTCTTGTACTTGAGATCCTGGGTTCAATGCCTGCTCGTATAGTGACGGCGACACCATTGAGTATTTAGCGATGAAAAAGCTTCTCAAAAAAACTGGAGGTCCCAATCAGTGAGTATAAAACTAGAAAGCGCACAGCTCTCTGGTTGTGAGAAGCTCTCCCCAATTCCTTCATGGAATATAATGGGAAACCATTTACTTAATTTTTTTTTAACTTCTAGTAGATTGTGATTGTGTGTTTGTGACAACCTCTAAATCGCTTGTGATAACATCTAATGTGGGTCGGTTACGGTTAATTTGGTCATTGTTTCTGTGGGTGCACACTCAAAATAAAAAGTACACATTATTAATCAAAAAGTACGTCTTTGTAATGAACTTTTTCATGAAAAAGCAATCAAAGAATAAATTCATCAAAATTATGAATTATGTTTCATAAAACCGCACATTTATGAAAATTAATCATTAGGAAACAAACAAAAAGTTTTATGAAATTTGCATAAATCTTAATGAAAACATTCATATCTATAATTTCATTATACATTTACATTCATATATGTAAATATTCCACCTGGTGTTTCCAGCGAAGTCTTGGTCATCCTATTTGTAGATGTACTTCGAGTGCGTATTCATATACCTTTCGCACTGGTTGATTCTGGCCCATTCTGCAGGCATGACCTAGCCAGCGTAAACGCGCTATTTTGATACGCATAACTACGTCAATGTCGGGATACAGATTATACAGCTCATGGTTCATCCTTCGTCGAAACTCGCCGTTCTCTATTATAGGACCATGTATTTTTCGGAGCATTTTACTTTCGAAGATTTCCAGTGATGTCTCATCAGCATGCGATAAGCATGTGACTTGCTGCTGATAGCTTTCTTCGTGTTGTCTCATTTTCTCACGACGATCTCAATTAAGCTGTTGAAGAGATCGCATGATAGAGTGCTGCCCTGCCTGAGGCTTCGCTTCGTACTAAATGGTTCGGTAAGATCTTTATTGGGGATTTCGCGTCGGTCATTGTAATTCTACATAGGTGTGTTAGCTTTTCGGAAGCACCCTGCTTCGACATAACTTGGTACAGTTTTCCCCGTATCGGGCTATCGAAGGCAGCCTTAAAATAGGTGTCGATTTCGTGGGTTTTCTCCAGAATTTGTCATAATGTGAACATCTGGTCGATTTTCCAGACCTCAAGCCACATTGATAAGGCCCGATCAGGTCTGCAACAAACTGACTTAGTCTTTCGCACATTACGGACCTTGTATTATGCGATGGATAGAAGGCTTATTCCACGATAATTGGTACATACATGTACTCGGGTAGCGTTGTTTTGAACCAAAAAACGTTATATCGCAGCGACGGCAACAACTGTGCATCCTTTAACTTTTTTCACATAATATTTATTTTTAGAATTTTAAACGTCAGGTTTGATATGTACTTAGAATTATGTTGTAGTAACTGAATTGAAAATTAATTCGGTTCGTTCTACCAACAGATTTCATGAGAATTCGGTCGTTGCAACCGACTTGAGGCCACTCAATTCATACCAAATTCCATAGTTGCAACCGAATTGAGGGCAAATTCCGTTGTTGCACCTGAATTGATACCTCATTTGGTTGCAGCAACCGCATTTGGTATCAATATCTGTTATTGCACCCGAATTAAACCAAATTCGTCCGAAATTATAGAACATATAGTTAATAGAATGAATATAATTGGAAACTCAGTTGACACATGCATTTCAATTATGACACGAGATTGCTTCAACCGAATTTCAGTTGTGTGGACTAAACTCTGTCGTGATTATGGAAACTGAAGTTTCGGTGGCAACAGCCTCTTTTTAACCAATTAGTTCTGTCAGTGCATTGTTGAAGTTATTCAGCCTTTACTGTTTGGAAAGTCAAACTCAGTCAATTGCCCACCCCTTATAAATACAATACACAGAAAAAAAACTATGTGTAAAATTACCCAAATTCATGGTCTGATATCAGCCAGTGGTGCACTCTGGGCAACATAGGGTCAGCTATTTAATTTGGCAATATTACAAATTAACGTAGGCAATTTTACGTTGTCAAAACATAGTGTCATTTGCTTGAATATTTACCCAAAGAAGAAAGGGCAATATACAGAATTTATGTAGGTGAATTATATTCAATCAAAATGTGCATTCTTACCAAATATTTAGCCCATATTTTCCATATTTACAGAAACAAATTTTGTTGTATTTTAATATAGAACCATTTATTTAATAAACCGGTTTTTTCTCCTACAATAAAATTTAAACAAACGATAATTTTATAATAAAGAAAGCCCAGGCTCCTGAAATATGGTTCCACCCTTGGGTTATTTCTGTCGTTGATTCCAATCACGTTCCCTCAATTTTCCTGTGAAGAAATTAATTAAAGATGAGATAAAACTATCAAACGTTTTGCTATAAATTTTGGACACATTTATATGCTCCAAGTGGCTAAGAGGTATTTACTTTCCCGTCGCTTATTAAAAAAATTTCGCCATTGATCGAGTGTAACAAGAGACAACCAAGACAAGACACTTTTCTAATTACACAAATTTGACCATAGAATCTTGGCCAATGCAAATGTGTTGGCTATTAAAAACACTTGGAAATCAAATTTTTACTGACAAATCTTTATGAAATTGGAAATTTGCACATTTTTTTTTTTGGGAAATTTAATAAAATGAACGCTGAGAAACTTTGACAAAATAATTAATAGTGAGTAATGCGTCGTTCGATCCACAGCGAGCTCACTACAAACGGATGTAAATCTCTGGACAAACGGGTGGTACTAACCAGTTAGTCTGACCTTTCGTTTCACAGAATGGCGCTGTGCCGAGCAATCCATACTATTCCCAGGCTGCTAAATAGGGAAATTGACGTTTGGAAAAATTACATCGTCACCGACCAAGATTATCGCATTTCGAAGGTTAACTCTGTTAACCCATGCTAACACAGATTACTCATACAATGTTAATCTGTAAAATCTGAAGTTCAATTTTTCACCTGAAGTTAAATTTTTAACATTTTAAACTGTTGTACATTTTGATGCAACACTGTTTATTACTAAAAAAAAATGCAACCATAATAAAAACATACATAAAAATCAACTGTTTGACAGACGGAAGCCGATCGAAAATTTTCCGTCGCCGCCATCAAGAATTTTTTGTAGCTCATGCCGATATAACTGACACTTATTGGCTTAAAATGTGAGTCGATTTTATCGACTGGCCCGATTTGACCGACTGATCCAATTGTAAGGGTTCAGTTATTTCAAAAACATCCTAAATTAGTATAAAACTGGCAAAATCAATAGCCGCCAATTTAATGTGGCTGTTGTGCCACAGACTTCAATAATGTGGCTCGGCGTGGAGTTGGTCTGAGCACGGAGTTGCCACCTGAAATGTTAATTTAATCTCAAAATGGGTGGTGTGAACGGCAAAGATTAGAGAACA
Source organism: Phaonia tiefii (assembly GCA_963931995.1). Taxonomy (NCBI): domain Eukaryota; kingdom Metazoa; phylum Arthropoda; class Insecta; order Diptera; family Muscidae; genus Phaonia; species Phaonia tiefii. The sequence goes on along the minus strand of OZ008367.1, from coordinate 61,478,676 downwards.
AGGTTATCGCTAACCTAGGCGCGATAAACTGCGGTTTAAATGAGACATAACATCTATGCCGGTTATGACTAACCTGACCAAGTATCACACTTTTTGTCGGGATAGTCCCGCTTTTTGCAGAATTGGCCCGTATTTTGGGGTCTCATCCTGACTTGAATCTATACACGCTGATAAAAAAAACCGGCCCAGTAATATATTGCAGGAACATGTGCTGCTTTTTTTGTTATGTGTCACGCAGTTTTCAACAAACAAAGCCACATTTGGATCATAAAAACACATATTATAAGCTATTAATCATTGTTTCTCCAACATGTAATATTGAATAGCAAACACAATGTGTTTGGACACAAGTATACTATGTTTGCGACAAGCTACAACCTCGTTATATGTATTTGCATCCAAACAACTAAAAACATACAGATTATTCAGCGTTTAGATACACAATTCTATACGAAATAAAATACTTTATTTTATATATTTAGTTCTTTTGTAATTAAATACATGTATTTTTGTATAATTTTTACTTAAAACCTACAAATTCGGTTTTCCATTGTATCCTGATTTTTGGTCAAAACCAGTTGATGAGGTTACATATGACTCAAACTTGGGGCTTGCTTTCTTGCTGCTTTCGTTTTTTTCATATTTTTCTGCATTCAGCATGTTTCCTGCCTACTGAGTGACGCCCAGATCAAACCCAGTAAACTCAAAATCATGTAATCGTTGAACACGTGATAATCTATGTATTTGTGATGGGCATCTTCCACCATACCAACTAAATAACTATATCATGCAAGGCGGATTCGCTGACCTTTATATATGACCATTAACTACATATTTCCAACGTTTTGAATGATCAAACGAAGACTGTATATTTTGTGGCATATTTTATATGGAGCCAGTCGTATCTGAATTAAGATTGATAATTTGTACAATTAAATTTATCCATTTAAATTGCTGCGTAATTTATAAGCATCTTATGATTCAGACATGTACATTTTTACGATGTCATCTATTTCAAACACACACCCCAGACCTGTTTCAAATTATATCATCAGCACAGCATCTTTCACACTTAATTATCCTAACGAACTTGTTACATCGGCCTCGTAAATAATAAGAAGTCTTTAAACCTTTAGAGCGAAAAAAAGACACAAAAAAAAAACAAACAAACAAGAACTAACCGGCCTCGACATAAATATAACAACAACAAAATAACCAAAGCTTGTGATGGATTAAAAACAATATAATCATTGAGATTATTTGGTTGCTGTTGGTGTTTGTGGACTTCTAATGGATGGTAATCAACGCAGCAATAATGAAACGTAAAAGATCATGGAAACATACGCACAGAGATGATGGCACTTGTATGAGAATAGGTTTGGAACTTGGCTTAATGTAATACACAGTGTATCGTATGTGTGAGAGAGTGGAAGTAATTGAATAGTGGATCAGAGATTGTAGATGGTTTGGTACTTTAGTACTTTTGATTGATTATCAAATTGTACTGTGTGGTACGAATGTTTTGTGTTAAGATTTAAATTATTGAGTGTAAAAAGCCAGAATTGGCTGTAGTGATCGGCTTCATACAAGATTAACTTGTCGCATTGCCATGTTGCATTTTTATCATCATCAATCCATCACAATGAAACATAAGCTCCATCTGTATGTGATAATGTGCTTGTATTTGGCCGTATACTTTACTTACTTTTATTTACTATTTTACAACCTCATGAAATCTTACACATATTAATTAAACAAACAAATTAACTGGCTCTATCCTTCGCCTTTTCTCGCCAGTTGGTAACACCAAGGATACGGAGGGATTCTTCTGCCTGGTCTTTCCATTGGTCGGCCTTGTTTCCTGCTTCCATCGGGTACATTATCGAAAACCTTTCGCGCTGGTTTATTTTCATCCATTCTGATAACATGGCCTAGTTAACGCAATGGGGCTAATTTGATTCCAATAGCTATGCCCACGTCAGAATATGAATTATATAGCTCTTGATTCCAGCCGGCGAGTACTCTAACAGGACCATATATTTTACGGAGAATTTTTCTCTAGAATACTTCCAGGTGTTTTCATCCGCTTGCGATATGACCCAAGTTTCGGAGCCATATGCCAAGACAGATAAAACGAGAGTCTGATATAGCTGGACTTTTGTCCGTCGAGAGAGGGCTTTGTTCCTAAACTGCTTGCTGAGCCCAAAATAGCATCTATTTCCAAGCACAATTCTCCTATTTATCTCCAGGCTGACGTTGTTGACCTTGTTCACGGAGAATCAAAAGTAGACGAATTCATCTACCACTTCAAAATTAAATCGGTTATCAACGTTCAAGTGCGGACCAAGTCGAGAGGCTTCTCTAGTCGTTGACACCATCAATTTTGTCTTGCCCTCATTAACAGCAAGACCCACCTTCGCTGATTCTTTTTCGATTCATGAAAATACTGAAGTTACCTCTCGCAAATTTCGCCCAATGATGTCTATGTCGTCAGCATACGCCAGCAACATATGGCTTTTCGTGTTAATGCTCTTGTTCGTATTTACTGCAGCTTTTCTCATTATTATCTCCATTAAGATGTTGAAGAGATTGCAGGAAAGTGTGTCGCCTTGTCTCAGTTCTCGCTTGGTACAGAATGGTTCGGTGAGGTCTTTCCCCATCTTCACTGCTGATTTGGTGTTGGTCAGCGTCATTCTACAAAGGCGGATCAGTTTAAATTAATTTGAATTTAAAATACATCAATTGAAATTTAAAAGACTTCAATTGATATTTAAAAGACATCAATTGAAATTTAAAACACATCAATTGAAATTGGAAACACAGCAATTGAAATTTAAAACACGTCAATTGAAATTTGAAAAACATCAATTGAAATTTAAAAGAAGACATCAGTTGAACTTTAAAAGAAATCAATTGAAATTTATAAGTCTAATACATAACATCAGTAAATAATTTTTAAATTTGTAAATATCAATTGATGTTTTAAATTTCAATTGATGTCTTTTAAATTTCAATTGATGTCTTTTAAATTTTAATTGATGTATTTCAGATTTCAATTGATGTTTTAAATTCCAATTATATCTTAAATTTCAATTCATGCGTTTCAAATTTCAATTGATGTGTTTTAAATTTCAATTGATGTTTTTTAAATTTCAATTGATGTATTTTAAATTCAAATTAATTTAAACTGATCCGCCTTTATAGAATGACGCTGACCCACACCAAATCAGCAGTGAAGATAGGGAAAGACCTCACCTAACCATTCTGTACCAAGCGAGAACTGAGATGTATTTGATGTGTTTCAGATTTCAATTGATATCTTTTAAATATCAGTTGATGTCTTTTAAATTTCAAATGTTTTTTAAATTACAATTGATGTATGTTTTCCAACTTTAAAAATAATTTACCAATTTCAATTGCTATTTTTGAAAATTGAATTGATATTTTTAATGATGTAGAAGAATATTTTGCTTTCCTTAATAAGTTATAAGAACTATATTTTCTTTTCTTCTAAAGTATACATATACAGCCCAATTGTCAATAGAAATTGCCTGGGAGTTTTTTCCCTATTCCCCTATTCTTAATAAAATCTCCCTTTGAGTTTTTCCTTATTCTAAACGAACTTCGAAAAAGAGAAATTTTTCCCCGGGGAAAAAGTAGGTATTCTAAATGCAAATAAAATGGAGAATGTGAAAACAACTTTTGGGAGTGCTGTGCAAAAATTTAAGTATTTCATATTTTCTATAAAAAATTAAATAATTACTTTTATTTTAATCACTATTATGGCATATATCTACTACACCAAAATGTCACCACCAAGAAAAGAGTCGGCACTGAGTTCAAAAGTTTTAAAAGTGGTTATCATTTAAGTTCAAATTTTTGAAATACATTTGCCATTTTTTTCACCAAAATTAAAAAATTATTTATAAAACATCGCGCGATTTAACACAAAAGTACTATGCCAAAGCCACGATGCGGGTATTGGACTCGCACCAGACGATAAAATTCCTAAGCTACGCAGAAAGCTTTATAACACAAAAATACTATGAACTTCTTTGAAGGGTTATAGGTGAATATTATACCCAAAAAAAAACAGTTAAGGTCTTGTCTATTATCGGAGCCTACCAAAAAATAAATATAATAGCGCATTTTTTTGAAGAAAATTAATTTTTATCAAAAAAGTGAGGTTAAAAAATTGTTTGTTTCAATTTGCCCCCCAATTTGTTAATATGTATAAATAAAAATGTTTATCTACAGATTTATAGAGTTTAGAATGACCTTTGTAATGGTACCGATTCCAACTAGATCGGATAATAAATGTCTGACTTATGCCCGATTATATATTCAACCTTTGGAGGTCTATATTTCGGAAAATATGGACCAGCGCACTTTTTTATCTTTTTTTATCACCGTTTCATGTTTCATGTCTCTCTCCATTATTATTCTATTCCCCGTCTGTTTAGAATAGGCGGATTTTATTCCCGGGAAAAAGTAATTCCCAGGGAACTAATTTCCCTGGGAATATTTAGAATTGGGCTGATATATTTCTTTTCTATGGTAAAAATATATCTTTTATCTATGGACACAAAAATTTTCCCGTCGGTGGTGCAATGGTTAATGTGCGCGGCGGCTCTTGTACATTAAAAGGTGGGTTCGATCCCTGCTCCGACCACCTTACATTTCTTTCGACGGGGGTCACCTCGCTTAGTGATGAGTATTTAGCCCTGAAAATGCTTCTCAAAATACCGTTTTGAACCGGTGTAACACTAGGTTCCAACCAGTTAAGTGTAAAACTAGAAAGCGCTCTGGTCCTTGATTGTGAGAAACTCTACCCAGTGCCTTCATGGTATTTTATGAAACTATTGGTTTGTTTTTAATTATCCCAAACAGAAGAATGGCTGTTGTCAACTAAAAAATAGGGTAATAAATAATGTTTAACCCTGCACCGTCAGCCCCCGTCAAAACGACGACGCGCGATTTTATTTTTTTTTTTATAAAAACGAATGTTTTTTACGTTTGTTTCGACCTCATTTTTCGTATAGCGTTAGTCGTTTTCAAACTGTTTTTTTTGTTGAATATTAATTAAAAATGAACTAAATAACAAAATAACATCAATTTTGGTTCCCATTTCTGCTCACGATATTATTTATAGCATCTTGAAAAAGGTCGAAGTCATAATGATGACGTTAGTGTACAAAAACTAAGGATGACGTTCAAGGGTTTGTGCACGTTTGTCTATGTTTGTGCATTAGTTATCGTACGATATCCTTATTATTATAAAAATCTCATTCATATCACTTGCCATTTTCGACATAACCTACTGACCAACTAGATACTTGTCGTAAAATTTTTGTCAAAACGTATTTTAAGCCCTCAAGTCAAAATTTCGTGTTTACTGATTTCGTTTAACCAAACATCTGTTTTTCAATACAATAATCAGCTGTTAATTTATACGAAATTTCCAAATGAGGGAACCCTGTTGCAGTGTGAATGCAGTATTAAGCTCAACATAATTTGGACAGAAATTGTTTCTGGGGTTCATAATTTTTCCATCAGACAATGTGAGAGCTTTTGAACAAAAAAAAGTTATATACATATAATAACATTAAGACTGACTTACTATTTAATATTCTGTCATTCAAAAGATACGCAAGTCAATATTTTTACCATCCCTGTTGTGGATCTAAATATTGAGAGAGAATATAAAATTCTCTGTTTACTGTCTTTGTTGCTCAGAGATCAATATAAAAGCTTGAGAGAGAGAAGCGTTATTGAAAGAGAAAAACCCTCACGATATTATTGTGGGTTAAAAACAAAAGTAAAAACAACAGTTGTTATAAAACCAGCTTTTCTTGTAACTCACATGTGCGCGCTGCTTGAGCATTGTTGCGACGAGTTATAGCAGCGGATCGAATTGTGTTTTATAAACCATGGTTATAAAGCTTTTCCTGCGCGCGTGTGTTTGTGTATGTGAGGTTGAACTTCTTTTTTGTCTCTGCTCCATAGATTTTGCTTTTGGTGGGTAGGCTGGCAGCTTAGTTAATTGAAAATGAATTTTTAGTCTGCCACAAGTCTGGCTCGAAAACGGTTGTACGGTTTGACAAAGCACCATCTGCTGTCCATTCTTTCAAAAATTTTGCATGAACGCGTGACGCCGCCGCTCGCAACAAGTAGTGGATAAGCGAACGAGAGAAAAAAAAAAGAAAACGAAAAGAAAATTCCAAACAACTTTCGCGTTCGGTTTGTCGGTACAAAACAACGTTCATGTGTTACGCTTGAAATCCGTTTCGAAAACACAAAGATCCGCATTTACGGACCGAGTCTTATTGGTGAAAGAAAAAAGAAATTTCAAACGCGCGCGATACATGGACTTTTCAAAAACAAAAGAAAGAAAATTCTACAAAATATATAAAAGTTCGATTAAACACCAAGAGAGAATTAAAATCTGTAAAAATCAAAAAGTTTTGAAATTTTCAATAGTGTTTCAATAGCTGGCCTTACGATACCGTTAGAAACGAAAAAAAAACGTCGTTTCAAATTTGAAAAATCCCTTACGAAAGATGTTTAAATTCCACCTTTGATGTTGATTTAAAAAGTTTGGTTAAAATACAGGTTTTTTAAAGAAAACCGCACTGTTTTTACAAAGTCCCTCTTAAATTTTCGTATAAATTTGTGAAAAAACACTAATGTTTGTTACGCTCTGCAAGCTTATGCTACTTGCAACGCTGTATAACAACACCGAAGATTATGAGACCCAACACAGGCCAGCAAAAACAGCAGCAGCAGCAACAATTTTGTGCCGTTGACAACAGTTTATTACAAGCTCCACTAAAAAATAATCACGTACTGTCATCAGGATATGTGCAGCAAGGATTAGCACCACATCCACCGTCACAGTTGGCATCACAGGCATCGACAAATCCTCATTTACAAACGAATCTCCCACAGCACCACCCACAACAACATCACCCTCAATTAGCAGGATACCCTCATCACCACCACCATCATCATCAGCAGCAGCAACAACAACAACAACATCCGCAACATTTGCAACAACAGCAGCCTCATCCCTCTTCTTTGCAACACAATCATGTGGTGTCGCATACGAACATGCCTCACCATCCTCATCATCCACCCCATATGTGGATCCCTCACGTTAGCTCCTCGGGTTATACACCTCAAGGCAACACGGCCCAGATAGGTAGCACTACTAATAATCACATGTGTCCGCAGAATCGTGGCCATTTTCCACCTCATGCCCGACATTTTCAACACGGTCCCCCAACGACTTCACATCTTCATCCGACACCTCAGCAGCAGCATCCGCATCATCACTTACATCATGGATCAGGGCTAGGACCTTATGCGACATGCTCACCTCAAGCAGGTGAAAGAATGCCTCTGACACCTCCCAACTATGCGAAACTTCCACCGCTGACCGCTGTAAATCAGCAGCGTATTAATGAATGTGCTGGTATTCCTTTAATATCCACAGCCACAGCTCATTTGACACCGGGACAAAGGCAGAGAATATCCCGTAAACAATCGCACTCGCCACCTGGAAAAAATTGGTCTAACAGTATGGCCACAAGTACGGCACCTTCCTATGTGGCCGCACAATTTGCCGCAGCTCATGCCCAAGGAGCCCCATTAATGATAAATAAGCAGCAGAAGCCTGCAGAATATTGGCCAGGACATACCTATAAACAAAGGCCCACATCCGGGCACCAAAACCCAAATCCAAATCCTCACCAACAGCAACAAGCTGCAACACAACAGTTCAAACAACTTGATAAGATCCGGACGCCTTTAAGATATCAAAATTCCGCACCAGCTGCTTTATCCTCCAACTGTTCAAAAATAGATTTGGAGCCACAGCTAAAAGCTACAAAGGAGACCGATAATTCCACGTCATCTTCCTCCAATGCAGGTGATTCATCGAATAGCAATGAGACGTGTTTGCCTAGGATTATAAAGCCTCGGAAAAGAAGAAAGAAGGATCGCAAGCCGCCCACTAACTTGGTTAACGCGGTCTATATGAAAATGGACGCAAAGATTAACATGGATAAAGCCAATAATCACACGGGCATTAAACCTTGTAAATCTTCCGAAGATTTACTAAAATGTTTACAAAAGTTTTCTCAAATAACAAACCTAAACGATGAGTCTGTCAACCATGCCCAGACAAATGGTGACTTGAAAACGAAAAAAGATTCCATATTTGAATTACAAACTGCTAAAGTCTGTCAACACAACTCGACAAATTTACAAGGTCAATCAAATCACGGTATTTGCTTTTGTGCTGAATGTGATCCTTTAAGATCCATCTGGGATTATCCTTTACGAAGATCTTTTTCTGATTCATCTTCCACATCTTCTACAAGTGGCACCGGATCTTTAGATGATACTAACTTAACAAGCGAATTGGACACTAGTCCTCGCCAGAATCAAGACACAATGGCATGGCCTAAAACCCGAGCAGATATAGTAGGAGTCATCGGTTCCAAGAGAGTAAACAAAGAGTGTTACCCTAAATCTATAAACTCACTAAAAGACAAGAATATTGAGCCGGGCAATGATTTAAACGTATATGCCAATAATATTTTGAGCGGCATTAATTTATCCAAGGATTTATTTAGCTCTTGCTCGACTTTTGGTAAGATCGGTAACGATTCATTGCCTTCTACTGATTTGGCAAATGAAATACCTTTGATTTTGTTACCGGAAACGGCTGAAACTCTATTGACGCGTTCCATTAATGAAATATCACAACAATTAATTGAAACATGCTCCAATGAAGCCAATGAATTGACGCTGTCTTCCTGCAATTCGTTGTCATCCTTTTCCTCAACATCCTGTTCGTCGTCCAACTCAAACTCCTCCGCAAATTCTTCATGTTGTGCTGACTTTTCCACTGACAGTGGTATTGAGAGTGCTCACATAAATGGTGGCGATGATTTAGTTTTCAATTTTGATCATTTGCATATTGCTGGGGCAACAACAACGACACTGCTATCCACCTCCTCTTCAACTGCAACAAAGGTAGATACAATGTCGTCGTCGTCATCGTCGTCGAATTCGTCCTCCTCCACCTCCTCCTCTACATCGTCGTTATGTGGTAACAATTCATCAACATTATCCTCGCCCACAGATAAATGCAACAAATCAACAAATTTTCTAACATCAACAATGACGGCAACTACAACATCTGCTGCAATGCAGCCACAAACTCCTTTGTCTCCCTGCAGCAACAAAAAAAGTACTACTACACCAACAACAGCAGCAGCAGTACCCACCTTGGAATCATTTCTGGTCGATTTGAATAATAATCAAATCCCAAAGACGTTGACGACGACAACGATAGCTAACAAAACATTTGACAAAGACATGGAGCAGCAACAACAGTTCATTGCACTCGCAACTTTAACAAATCGTCAACCTCCGCAACAACAATATCAACTCCAACGACACGATCAGCAACAGCAACAATTTCTCAATAATTGCTATGATTTGATGTGGCAACAGCAACAACAACAACAGCAGCAACAACAGGCCCACCAACAATTGGGAAATCACACCGATCAATTATTATCATCATCCGTAGTTGCAGCCGCTGCTGCAACAGCAACAATGAATTCAAATACTGCAATGTCATCGTTTTTGGATTCGGTGGGGACAGTGTTTTCGACAGTTTCATAACAATTACGAGTTGATTTTAAAGCTATATTTTACAAAATATTCAATGCAAGAAATAATAACGAAGGGAACAAAGATGAATATTGGAAATTCATCAAGTATTTCTTTACAATTATGTTATAAAAAATAAGGGGATTTTGAGAAAGTGATTTATTGCTATAGTGGTACTCAAAATACGAGTATAAACTCACAAACGAACGAAAAAGATCTAAAGTATTGGGGTTTTTAACCTCAAAACTATTGGGGTTTTTAAAACCCTATTTTCAAAACATGACTAAATTTCATATGGCTGGCTGCATCAACACAACGAATAAACTAACAATCATAATAATATTTACCTTGAATTTACAAAAAAAATTATAACTATATTCGTTTAATTTTAAAACATTTGCACTAAGAAAAAAAATGTAACGACTACATTCAAAATCTGCACGATTCAAACAGTACTTGATTTTACTCAAAGAACAAAAAAAATATCGAACAAAATTTAAATATTCTGCGAAATTATCAATTTATCGAAAAAAGAAACAAAATTATATTACAAAATAAATGGAAGAAGAAAAAAATAAAAGTAAAATTGGATAAAAGAAACATAACCTATCAATCCGCGAACTATCGAAATAAATTTTAAAACAATAACAAAAATACTGGTTTTATGTCCTGCATAATTAAAGACCCAAAAATATTTTTTTTTTTCAAAAAGAGAACATTTTGTGCCGAGAAATGTTTCCAATGAAATGTCAGTGCGCTGTTGTAATGAATTATAAATTGAAAATATTGATAAATGAATAAAGATATTGATAAATGAATTAAGAAGAAAAAATTAAGAAACAGCTATGGCGGAAAGTTTGTTTTTAAATTATTTATATACTATGAATATTTGAGTGTAAATATTTGAGTTACTACAAAAACCAGTATTATACAACAGTCTCTAATATCGCTTAAATCCCCAAAATATTGTGTAGCTCCGTGGCATGAAATATGTTCAAAATCGTAATAACTCAATATTCTTGTTCATGAACTATGATAAAATGATAAATGATAATGATCTAAAAACCACTATTTCGTGAAAATTGCTTAAATTTGTTAAAAATTGTTCAGTTCCATGAACTTTTAAAACTACAATTATTATCCATGTTGGCAAACATTTCCAAAATGACAAAAAAATTACTCAATATTGTCATCTAAAAAAACCAGTATTTCATGAAAATTACTGAAAGTCGTTAAAAAATTTCTCAGTTCCATGGACTGTTAAAACAAGAATTATTATCCTTGCCGGCAAACATTTCCAAAATGAAAAAAAAAATTACTCAATATTGTTGTCACTGTGAAAACTTGAAAACCAGTATTTCAAGAAAAGTAGTTATTTGTTTAAAATAAATTCAAATGAAATTGATAACACGATAATCAGCGATATGTTTTGACTTGGCAGATAACGAAAAAATAAAATCGGAACTAAAAACCAGTATTTTTAAATACAAATAAAATATAATACTACAACAGCATTGCAATACCATAAATCTTTTATAAAAATCAAAGAATGGCCAACGAAATATAAATGTTAAATATATTTTACAATATATGGTAAATATATTTGATATAATGTTTATCGTGCGACTGCAGATTCCCAGTATTTATTCAAAATGCGAAATAACTTGAAATGGAAATGGTTTGCTTTTGGGAATGCTTTTGTCTCGTCAATTTTCACCCGTTGCAGTGGAGTGTCTTTTTTTCTTATGCGGAATGAAAAATATTGTTATCATGGTGTTTGGAGGAAACCAGTATTTGCAGTTATACATTAAATATATTGGAGATAAATGTACAAAATGCATTTTAAAATACTGAAAAATAAATGGAGCAAGAAGAATGTAATTTGTGAAAAATTGTGAAAACCAGTATTGCCTGAAACTTTGATTTACATCACATCATTGAAAGAGAAGCTTTCGAAATTGATAAAGACGAACAACATTCATTATTGAGAGTGTTCCAAGCTATGGCTATGTGAAACGATATGGAAAGGAAAGGAAGGCAGCCAGTACCGTACACAGGATATTCTTTCGGGGGGGGGGTTCAAATTGCAATTTAGGTTGAAAAATAGCACAACATTAAAAAATTTCAAAAATCTCCACTGAAGGAAATAATTTCGGGGGGCCCGAGCCCCCAGGCCCCTCTGCGTACATGCCTGAAGACAGCTAACCATTAAAAATTCATATTTCGAAAGGAAAGGTCAACATTTGCTAGCGAAACAATTATTAAGAAGCTGTTGTTCCTACCATTAATCATTATCCTGTTCCGTAATAGAAGTGTTTACTGTCTCAAAAAAATAGAAGAGAAAGAAGAGACGTGAAATGAAAAAAAGGATAATTTTATTCAGAAAAAAGGGTGTACAATCGAAAAATAAATAAATTAAGGATAATTCTATCCCCAAAACTTCTGCTTATAAAAAAAACTAAATATCCTGAAATTGCTGCTGTACATCGTAATATTCCAAATAAAACTTAAAAAATTGATTACACCAAAGCTTCTTGGAGAGTGCAGTATACTGTCTAAATTGATAGCCCATAACAAAAAATTCTGGAGTTCCAAAACAAAAACCAGTATTTTTGGATTAACTATATGTACTTAAGCTCAACCACTAATTTCAAACATCTCTAAAAATTATATTAATTCCCCACCACATTACCCTTTTTCCGGATCATATCAAATGTACTACATTGTCAGCCATGAGTGTTCCTGTTAATAAAAATCACCGGAACTTCAACCTAAATGATATGTAAATGTTGACATCTACTCGCTTTCGTTTTACGTTACAACACTGGCCCTATTCTACGTAAGAAATTAAATTGATTACGACATTTTGACCTGAATACAAGTAATAAAAGTGTTAATGAAACCCAAACAACAACAACAACAAAACAACAAAAAGCGTTACTTAAAGACATAAACCTACAAAAGAAACAAAAAAACAACGAAACAACAATATTGCATAATTTTTAAAAAACAAAAATATAATAATAAAAACAAAAAATAACACAAGCAAAGTCCATCATTAACTTGAAAACCCCCCCCTTTTTATTACAATACAAATAACAACAACCAACCACCATACTACCATTTTGTATGGTGAAACGACAAAAGAGCTAACACCACCACCACCACCAACCAACACCACCGCCATCGGCAGCAACAAAAAGAAAAAACAAACGCATCAGTGGCCGAAAAACAAACTACAATAACAACAACGGCGCAACATCATCAACATTGTTATGATTTCCTGTTTCCGTTTAATTGATTTTTAAATGACGTGCAACGGTTACTTTTTTCTCTCCTCCAATTCAAAAACTCTGCACACACCACTGAAAAACCCCCACATGCAAAAAAAGAGGAGGCGAGCACACAAATTTTGGGTAGTGCAACTTAAGACAACAACGCCGCGTTCAACCAAAAATACAAAACAAAAATTGTACTTTTACGAAATCGAGTTTAAAACAATGAATTACAAGACATTTTGTACGAAACCCAGCGGGGGAATGTTAACCAACAATGAGCAAGAGCTCTAAACAAATCAGCAAAACAGAAACAAAAAAAAAGACCAACAAAGCAAAACTTTCACTTTCACTCTTCAAAAAGTAGGTACTTTTTTTTCCAAACCAACGGATATAGCGTCTCGCATATTGTAGCTAAACTCACTTACCATAAAACGCCATCACAAACACACAAACAAAAACTTTAAAAGCAGGCAGGCCAGGCCGACTTTGTTCCAACATCTACATCATCATGCAGAGGAAGGCAAGCAAGCGGCAGCGCTCGAATCTATTCGCAATCGCAGCAACTCTTCTCCAATGCGATGTAGCCAAACCAAACCCTAATACAAAAAAAAAAAAACAAAAAACTACAAATACAAAAAAACCAACAACCGGCAGATAGCCACTCAGGCCCTTAGTATTTACAAGCATCCACAGACAACAGTCATCATCATCATGATGGTTCCGTAACAAAAACTGAGCTACAGTATTTCATCATCATCATCCCCATCCGTGTTGCGATGGTCTAGTATGCAAATTTTCTATATTTTTTTGCGTTAATTTATTCTCACTAACACTGACCTACAATATTTTTAAATTATCCCCGGTGACACAAAGGAAAGCAAGGGATGGATATTCCTTTAGGCAATGAAACTGTTATTAAAAATATTACGACGGCCTTATTCATAAAAAATTATGAGAGGTTTGAAAGGGGATTTATTTTCATACAGAAAACGTCTCTCTCAAACCTCTCACAACTTTTTATGAATACGTCGGTTGGTTAGTCTTTGGGCTAAAATAAGGCAGAAGAAAAAACCAAAACTGTTGAACTTTAAATTTACTGTAAAAAAGCATAAAACAATCTACACAAGTTGTAACCCTTTGACGAACAAGGGGTTTTGGAACCTAAAATTGTGCAAGTACTAAAGAAATAGAGCAAATCGTAACCTTAGTTCTAAAAGGACGTAACTGACATATTAAAAACTTTACATGAGGGGACAAAAACTTAATAAACGTCAAAATTTTACAAATGTTTCAATGGAGTTTGAATTAAAAAACGGAGACAATTTTTGTGTTGAGTCCATAGACGAATATAGCATAGACACATTTATTCTCTCAATAAATTAAACGTCATACTAAATACTGGATAGTGGAAAAAATGGGTTCAATAATACCAGATAGAGGCAATAGTAAACAAGATCTAACAAAGGAACAACAACCGCGTTTCGTGTGTTTGTGGCAAACTAGTTGTCTTAAATACAATAAAAATGTATACCAATGATAAAAGTCAATAAAAAAGTCAAAAAAACATTAAAATTTTTCAGTTCTACACTAAAACGACATGAAAAAGTTAAGTGAACATATTTTGTAACTCCATCTGGTGTAAGTTAATTTTAAATTTAATTTCTGTCATTTCCACAAACCTACGACGAATAGTGTGAAATGAATCGTCAGATGAGAGACGAAATGTATCTATACTATATTCGTCTATGGTTGAGTCTCTTTTTTAATGTTTCCTATTTTGTATTACAGCGTTTTCTATCGGAATATGTAAAAAATGCGACGTTTAAAAATTGTCAGTTATGCCCTTTTGGAATTACGGTAACGAAATGTGTTATGTTATAGAAGTGGGTTGGAAGCAACAACAGTGTAGTAAGCGCTGAGTGACTCAAGAGAATTTAACGCGAGGAAAAATGGACGTGCCGGTGTTACACACTGGTATGTCGTGCTTTCATCGCTTACATTTGTAAGGTCAAAGATGGTAGAAAAACCATAGATGTTGTATTCGATTATTCACCATTGTCACCAGATGGCAAATGCTGTTTCTGTGCTACCATTTTTCACTCAGATAAGATGAAAAAGCACTCAAAAATTCTTTTTATTTCGATTCTGTTTGAATTTGAAAATAAAATATAGATAATAGAAAGGCATATCGCTTTTGATATTTTTTTTTTTACAATACAAAAGGCAAAAAAGTATGGCTAAATAGATTTTTCAACAGCCTTTGTTTTCAGGGCAATTTACCGATTCCCACCATTGCAGCGCCATCTAGAAAATGTCCCTTAACCTTCAAATCCACCACTTATATTTCACCATCTATGGTATTTCTATCATCGTCGGTAAGGTCGAATTATACAGCAGGTGTTTACACCCACAGAAAATAACCGAATTTGCCCCTAAACCAAATTACATTAGACATTAGATGGATACATCCGAATTAGAGAGAGGTTGTCACAACCGCAATAGAGCTATTCACAACCGCATTATAGAGGTTGTCACAACTGCTTTAGAGATTGTCACAACTGCATTAGAGGTTGTCACAACTGCATTAGAGATCGTCACAACCGCGTTAGAGTTTTTCACAACCTCGTGAAGTTTTGTTTCACAACCGCATTAGTGGTTGTGAGGAGGAGGTTTTCACAACCACATTAGTGGTTGCTTCAACCGAATTTCAGTTGTGGCATTTAGTCGTGACACCCTCAATTCAGTTGTGGCAACAGCAATTCGGTGGCAACAGTCGAATTTACGCCTCGTTTTAATAAATTACTTCTGTGAGTTTAGATTAGGATATGTTTTGGCAAGTATGTTTGCCTGTGAGTTGTTATTACTGTTTAAATAATGTACTCACGAACCACGTTATAAAAATATGATTGACCTTCCAGAGTTAAATACATTTTCTTGAAAATGAGTTGTAGTCGTTTGTTTTTTCCTTAGACGGGAGGAATCGAACAACACTAGCTAGAACTCTTCACAAAATTGGTAATTGCCAAAATTTTAAATGCTGCACCCACTGTATCATCAAGTGCAGAGAATTGACGCAAAAATATATTTTTTTTAATGTTTCAATACATCACGTCACCCATTCGCCATCTGCTTCAAAGAACACTAATTATATATATTCAATTTCGTACAATTTTTCTTTTTGTATATACTTAAAATGTATAAAATACAAAAATCTTATTTTTAAAATTATTTTTTGCTCTAAAAATTATCCTTGCAACCCATAGGCAGCTATATTTGTCAAGCGAAATATCCGGCGAGTAGAGTATTTTAGCTACCAATTTGTGTCATGACTACTGTTAGATCATAGACAACAAAACTAAAAATGACTAACATGCATACGTATTACGCACTTGTGTACTTATGTCTTTCGTACTTTTATACTTAAGTCTAATATATGTTTGTACTAACGTAATTTTGTATACGTACTTTTGTTCTTATTTACTTTTGTACTTATGTATTTTTGTACTTATGTACTTTTGTACTTTTGTACTTATGTAGTTTTGTACTTTTGTACTTTTGTACTTTTGTACTTTTGTACTTTTGTACTTTTGTACTTTTGTACTTTTGTACTTTTGTACTTTTGTACTTATGAACTTTTGAACTTTTACTTATGTACTTATGCACTTACATATGTACTTATGTACTATTGTATTTACACACCTTTCTCTTTACGTACTTTTGTATCTACGAACTGGTGTACTTGTACACATTGATGCTTACGTAATGTTTTGTATTTATGTAATTATTTTATTATGTACTTTCGTACTTGCTTTGTGTATTATATTCGTAGTTTCATACTTTTGTACTTCTGTACTTCCGTACTTTTGTAATTCCCCACTTTTGTACGTACGTACTTTTTTTATATTCGAACTTTTTATACCTACGTACTTATTTACTTTAGTTGTTACGTAATTTTTTACTTCCGCCCTTTTCTCCTTACGTAATTCTGTATCAACGACTCACTTGTGTACTTACGAATTTGCTCAGTTTTGTACTTCGTACTTTTGGTCTCTTTAATTATCTTTAATTATGTTCTTTTGTACTTACGTACGTTGATTATTATGTACGTAGCAGTACCGTAGGCAGGATTTTATATCTTGGGGAGTGGGTCCAACTTGATATTTAGGTTGAAAAATATCAGTACATTCAGAAATCACCTCTTAACGAAAAAATTTACGTACGTACCTGGTACGTAGTTATATACTTTTGTACTTCTGTCATTTTGTACTTCTGTCATTTTGTACTTCTGTCATTTTGTACTTACGTACTTTTGTACTTACGTACTTTTATACGCACGTAGTCTTGTACTTACGTACTTTTGTACTGACTTACTTTTGTACTTACGTACTTTTATACTTTTGTACTTACGTACTTTTATACTTTTGTACTTTCCATTTTCTGTTGTATCCAATACACTTGATTAAAACATCTTTAATGACCTCTAACCAAAACTGCAGGCTTCTCATTGATAATGTTCAAATATCCGTTAATTTAATTACTTATTTAGAATTTAAACGCAATCGGTTTCGGATTCAGATTTGACCGAAGTTTAAGATGTTTGCCGCAGTTTGGTTTCGGTCCAAAAAACAAAAACACATTCGGTCGAGCTCTATTGTGTAATTATTTACTTTTGCACTTATGCACTTTTGTACTGTTGTTCTTTTGTATTTAAATGTTTTTGTAATTACATAATTCTGTAATTACATAATATTGTACTGCTGTACTTACAAATGTACTTTTGTACTATCGTGCGTTTTGTAATTACGTACTATCGTAATTTGGTACTGACGTACGTTTGTATTGACGTGCTTTTGTAACTACTTACTTTTTCTGTAATTACGTACTATTGTACTGCTGTACTTACAAATCGTCACCTAAAATGGCAAAGGACGTAACTACACTTTTTAGTTTTTTACAGGAGAAGGAATAAACGTTATAAATATTTCTTAAAAACTACCTTTGGTTCATTCATTTGTTTTTCAGAAACAAATACGTCTTTGTTTTCTAAGCTTGAATCTAAAATTTGTATATTAAGTTTTAAGTAGTCTTTAATTTATAACGTTTATTCCTTTTGTAAAAAACTAAATGGTGCAGTTACGGCCTTTTGCATTTTAGGTGACGAAATGAACTTTTGTACTTGCGTACTTTTGTAATTACATACTTTTGTAAATACGTACTATCGTATTTTGGTACTGATGTAGTTTTGTGTTTACGAGGTTTTGTGTTTTGTACTTGCGTAGTTTTGTAATTACATACTTTTGTAATTCGCATTACACTATCGTATTTTGGTACTGGCGTAGTTTTGTGTTTACGAGTTTTATAACTACATACTTTTTTTGTACTAACGTACTGCCGCACTTAATGTACTTTTGTACATTCATATTTTTGTACTTGCATACATGAAAGCGCATAGCTAACTGGTTGTGAGAAGTTCTCTCCGATTCCTTCATGGGATGTAATGGGAAACCATTTATTTATGTTTTTTACTGTAGTATTTTTATAAACGATTGTCTAAACGAGGATTCAAATCAGTTCTTGTTAATATAAAGGAATTACGATTTAAAAATAACTTTAAATAACGGACTTTTAAATAACAGAACTTTAAATAACAGATTTTATTTTAAATAACAGCCAACAATACGACTCCCTATCTTATTCTAAAAAGGCCTGAACTACTTGCTTTCTTTTGTGTCAAATTGATGTAGGACAGTGTTAAAATCTAATATATTTATTTAACAGCATGTATTTTGGGAAAACATATTTTAGAAATATAATTTTTGTTCAATATCGTTTTTAGGTTATTGTACAATATTTTATGGTTTTCAAATTTGTAATTGTTTCTTAAGAAGTATTTATTTTTTTATTATTATCATTATATTTATCCATTCATAAACTTTATGAAAGTTACCACTTTATTTTAAATGGAAACTTGAAAGGTTTTAAGTTGCAACAAAAAAAATTAAAACTCTTTAAAGAGTTGTTCTCTCATCCCCCTCATAGTTTGTTATTTATGCATAAAATTATTCCGTTTAATTTTTTTTAATAACATAATTATAATTATACTAAATAATTAGTAGAGTAATAATTTCGAACCTAAACTAAAAACTCACTCACTCAGCTTTAGCTGTTTTCTGAAGAATACATTATAAGTTTTCATTTTCATTATCTTTCTAAAGACGGTTAGTTAATCTTTAACATCTTCTCTTATTCTTTCTCTCTACATCCCGTCATCTGTAGTTCACCTTCTTTTTCATGTCAAGTAATTAGTTTAGTTTTTTTTTTACATGAAATTAAATAAAAAATAAGTTATTAAATCTCTCCCCATCGCTCTCGCTCTCTCACTCTATCTCCCTAAATAGCTTAACTTAACCAGGGGATCATGGGCGTTATTTTTTTTCGTTCATTGTACAATTTTAGCATTTCATTCCGTTTTTATTTTTTTTAATAATTTCTTTTTCAAGAGAAAGGTCTATTTAGATTAGAGGTTAAAAGGTTTTCACTACATTCCAATTACACCAGACATATAAATATGTGAATTTAAGAGAGCAATGTTGTTGCATGCTCCCCTCACTCACTGTTGGTGTTGGTGAGGTGAAATGTACTACGAGTATGTTTGAAAGAGGTTGCTGAAAGGTTAGCTTAAAAGAAACTGGGTTTTTATTGTTATTTTACATATTTAGATTAGTAGATCAGATTTTATTTAATATATGCAAGAACATTTAGTAAGATTAACATACCTACATATATACAAGGAACCTTAATGCAAGAAGCTGTTGTTTAGATGAGATTGCTAAGATGAGATCGAATGTCATGTGGTCATAATATTTGGAAATTAACATGAGACTTACTTTTGCTAAATATATGCGATAGTTTAGAAAAGGTCCATTAATCGTTAGCCCGCTTAGACGCTGAACTACTTATTGACATCACTAGGTATTTCGAGATTTATTTGTTGTGAATTTTTGACAAGCTTATTTACGTACTTGCGAACAATATTACTAACTTTAATGATATGTTGATTATTTATATTCTTTGTTTTATAACATACACTCCGCGCCACTTGAATAACACACCCTTAGGGTAGTATTCTAAAAGTCCCGAAAGTGATCGTAAACGCAGAAGCCAACGCGAACGCCAAAGTTAAAAAATTGTAGTTTATATATCACTTCGCGCTTGCGTTTGTTTACGAAAGCTGTCACTGACATATGCGGTTTAAAGAGTTGCCAAACTAAAATAAACAATTATAGATCAGAAAAAGTTACTTGAGTGAAATGCTCAGAATGAAAAAGATTAAAAAATTTAGCTCTATTTCAGTAGATCAACAGATTGCTATTATTTATAATACTGCAAATACCAACAATATTCACATAAAATGTGTAAAAAACCTATGTTATTTTGGGGTTCAATGTCTAATAAATTTCCCCATCTATATTAAATTAGTTGTCTTTTCAAAAACACGTGCCATTTGGCGGTATGTATTGCTTGTAATGTATTGGCTCTTTTGTTTATTATTGCCAACATCAACTGATGTCTGTAATTTTTAATTATAATTATAATAGCTTTGCAACGCATTATTTAATTGAACGTTCCATTTCTAATTTTATTATTGTGAATAAGAATTCCAGTGCGTAAACAGTATAATTTTGAATTATTAAAAAAAAAGTTTGAGCTCTATCCGTCGAATGCATTTTAGCCAAAATTGGCAACTACTTTTATAAGCAATGAAATGCAAAATACTTTCATCTGCCTATCCTCGATCGACATTTTTCTTTAAATTCGTAATTTCTTCAACTAACGCGAAGAACTGTGGCGTGTTCAATTTGACAGCTGAAGTGATCAAAAACGTTGCGCTGCATTTTAAAAACTACCCATTAAATAACGTAACTCAACGCAGGTAGTCACCGAACAGCTGTAACGTTTTATAAACTACCAAAACGACAAAAGTAACGCGAAGTGATTGATTCACGACTTATAGAATACCACCCTTAAACATTATTGTTCCAAGCTCAATATCTCGCGAAGCAGAGGCGCTAGCAATTTAAGTTTAATGTTAGAATTAGGTTTTTTTAATTCTGTTTCAAATACTGCAAGGGTAATTCTATTATCTGTGATGGTTGATTTTATATAATTTTAAATTTAATTTAATTATCCTATTGAACAGCAGATGTACTTGAAATACTAGTTAGATGCTCATTTATTAAAAAATGCATACTATTTTAGTTTAAATTTGCGGAGAAACAATTTTAACAAAGGCGGAAAAGGCAAAAATCATGACCCAACAATGATACAAGCCAATCTGCTGCAAAACATATCAAAAAAAAAAATTGAAAGAATTCGAAATTCTGTATCATGAATTGCCATACACACTGTGAGATCTGTTTAGCGGACAGACAACATATTAGGAGCTTCAAATTCGCACGACCCAATGGTGAAGATATGACAAACAACGGGTGCTACTTAAAGCACCGATAGAGAACTAACTATCGGGCATCTTATTTCGAAACCTGAACACCATCACATAAAGAGCGGCGTCTGATTTTTGCTGTTCAAATCTGATATACACCGTCTTGTATTCTCAGACGAAGAAGTTAAATTTCATGGAGTGGAGGAGCGATATTATGGCAATTTGAAAAGAATGGCATTTATCCAAAGATGCAAAATAAATGATCTTCCCATTCTTTTACAAATTTTTATACTTCCACATACTTTTATACTACCACATTGTGGGGGCTGTAAATCTAAAATACCCAGCGGCGGAAGTCATGACCTGGAAGGCCTGAAATCAAGACCAAACAGGCCTTCTTTCAAATACGGAAGGCCTTCCGTACACATTACCTCCTCCTTTCTTTTTAACATTGCGTTAGATTGGGAGGCAAGGCCTTCCTTGCCAATTGCCTAAAGAAGGCCTTAGATGGCATGCAAAAAGGGTGGCCTTAGAAGGCATTTACTTTAATTGATTTTTGTTAGACAAAAATAAAATTAAAATAATTTATTTTATCACTTCTATTATACAATATTATACAATTATACAATTCATTATCCACTTATACAATTATACAATTCATTATTTTATACAATTACAATTCATTATCCACTTCTACATATTTAGTTATAAGTATGTACATATGTAGTATATATCTTAGAAAGTTGTACTACGCCCAATTTCAAAATTAACATTTTAAAAATACCCTCAAGAATTTTAAATAAAAACTATAATTTTAAAATTTGTATGAAATTTTCCAATTAAATTGCGATTAAAAAGAATCGAAAAGAAATTTCTCAAAATTGTAAAAATCTTCTTCTTGGTTATATCTGATGAAAAAATCAATGCATTCCGCAGGTCTTATTTTAGGAAGGCATTACAAAAGAACCATTCCGCATGCCTTATTTAGGAAAGCCTTGCGACTTCCTCCGCTGGGTAGAGTGCCAAACCGTTGGCACAATGAAATTACACCTTTTTCAATTGTATTTCAGAAAATATTTATACAAATTCGGAATTTTCAAATGAAATTAAGAAACGATCAAATGAAATTCAGAATTACCAGTTGGAATTCAGAAAATACCAATCGAAATTCAGAACTTCTATTTGAAATTCAGAAAATACAATTTGAAATTCAGAATTTCTATATAAAAATCAGAAAATATCAATAGAAATTCTGAAGAAATCAATGGAAATTCAGAAAAATGCATATCAATCCCCCTATTCAGTTTTTGCGAAACTTTCGTAAGAAGTTTTGTCATTTATCAGTTATCCAAAGACACACAATAAATATCGTAGTAATAGCGGTCTTCCCATTCTTTTACAAACTTTGTATACCTCTGCCGTGGACATTTCAACATTCCCATGATCCACATTGTGCGGACAGTAAATCTAAAATAGAGTTCCAAATCGTTGGCGCAATGAAACTACACCTTTTTCAATTGTAATTCAGAAAATATCAATTCAAATTCGGAATTTTCAATTGAAATTAAGAAACGAGCAAATTAAATTCAGAATTTCTATTTGAAATTCAGAAAATACGAATTGAAATTCAGAAAATACCAATTGAAATTCAGAATTTCTATATGAAAATCAGAAAATGCCAACTGAAAGTCAGAATTTCTATATGAAAATCAGAAAATGTCAATTGAAATTCAGAAGAAATCAATTGAAATTTAGAAAATATTTGAAATTCAGAAAATATCAATAGAAATTCAGTAAAATTCATATCAATCCCCGTTTTCAGTTCTTGCCAAATTTTCATAAGTTTTGTCATTTATCTCAAAATGGAACATTTTATTGCAGGGAGTTACCACCTATCACTGATTTACCTGGCAAATATTTCCTTAATAATGCCTCTTCCTACTCCACTTTATTTTTAACGCATGTGGTGTTTTTTATTTTGATTGCGAAATATCGAAATGTCAAAATTTCGGTCCCTAACAACTATCAAACAATAATATCCAATAGTAATAACCCTGTACTTGACTTGGCCTACGAAATTTTCGCAAAGTGCTGAGTACCAAACCAATAAAAAATCAGCGAATTTTTCGCTTCATTAAATTTTCGGTATTTTTTATACACATTCTTTTTATGGCAACGAAAATTTTATAAAAACTGAATACCGGGTTTAAACAAACTAAAATGTCAATTCAAATTTCATTTGGTGATATGTGACCCTGCTTAAGAAAACCCCCACCTAGTATGTCAAATTTCAAGAATTCATATTTTTTTTGGATTTGTATATAAAAACCTTCAATTTTCATAGGAAACCGCTCGCAAGTCTCAAAAACAATGGAAAGTAGTGTAAAAATGCAATTATATAACTTATTGTGTGAAATTTTAATTGCGTTTTACTCAAAAACTTATTTTGACACACTAGGTAGGTTTTCTAATGCGGGGTCACATATACATTTCTCTGAATTTCAATTGATATTTTCTAGATATCAGTTGATGTTTTCTGAATTTTAATTGATGTTTTCTAAATTTCAATTCCCAATTTCAATTGATGGTTTTTGATTTTCAGTTGATATTTTCTGACTGAGTTTTTCTGAACTTCAATAGATATTTTCTTATTTTTAAACGAAAATTCTTTATTTTAGTTGATATTTTCCGAGTTTGAATTAGAAGTTCTTCTATTAAATTGATCTGTTCTGAATTGATCAGGTCTATTAAATTGATCACTGGATGTATACAATATAGGAAATGTATAGCCTGAACACTGTATTGATCTGAGAAACAATATTCAACTATTCCAGAACTTATTCATGACATCAAAATAGCCTGAAACTCCATTCCGCGAATGTGCTATTCAAGTGTATTGTAGTAGTTTTTTGAATTAATAATTTTATTAAAATCAATTGTTACAGATATTAGTAACCATCTAGTTGCATTGGACCTCGAAGTTCTTAACATCTATGGTTCAAGAGCTATTAATCCAAGTGGTTCTTTTATACTTTCATACTCTTGTACTTACGTACATTTGTAATTACATACTTGTATACTTACTTTTGTTCTTACGTAATTTGCACTTACGCACTTTCATACTTTGTTACTTTCATCTTTTATGCATTCATACTTGTATAATTTCATACTTCCATACTATAGTATTTGCGTACTACTTTTGCGCTTATGTTCTTTTGTACTTACGTACTTTTGTACTTACGTACTTTTGTACTTACGTACTTTTGTACTTCGTACTTTTGTACTTACGTACTTTTGTACTTACGTACTTCTGTACTTACGTGCTTTTTTATTTACGTACTTTTGGTCTTACGTACTTTTGTACTTACTTACTTTTGTACTTACGTACTTTTGTACTTACGTACTTTTGTACTTACGTACTTTTGTACTTATATACTTTTGTACTTATATACTTTTGAACTTTTGTACTTATGCACTTTTGTACTTACGTACTTTCGGGCTTACGTACTTTTGTACTTACGTACTTTTACACTTCCATACCTTTGCACTTACGTACTTTTGTACTTACGTACTTTTGTACTTATGTACTTTTGTACTTACGTACTCTCGTACTTACCTTTTGTACTTACGTACTTAGCTTTTGTACTTACGTACTTTTGTACTCAAGTACTTTTGTACTTGCGTACTTTAGTACTTACGTACTTTTGTACTTACGTACTTTTGTACTTACGTACTTTTGTGCTTACGTACTTTTGTACTTACGTACTTTTGTACTAACGTACTTTTGTACTTTCGTACTTTTGTACTTACGTACTTTTATACTTACGCACTTTTGAACTTACGTTCTTTTGTACTTATGTACTTTTGTACTTATGTACTTTTTTTACTTATGTACATTCTGCTGTTATTACAGCAATACTTTTCAACATCCAACGTTCATATCACACCAGGCCTAATGCCACCAATTTGCTGAGCGAAATGTTCTCTCTAGGTATGGAATTACTATATGCTAGTTACTAAAGCGAACCACAGACCTGTCATTCATGAGCATGAACATCAGCTATCGTTGATATTTATAATCGGTTTACAGTCCTTTTTGATACCATGTAAGAACCCAATGTGCACAAATACAGAAGCGGATCCGTTTCGAACTCGTAACGAGTCCGTAAACTCATAAAAAAGCGAATCAATGAAATTGCGATTTGGCGGATTCGTTACGAGTCCGAAAAATCACAAAAAATCGAATCAGTGAAATTGTGATTTGGCGAATCCGTCTCAAACCCGTTACGAGTCCGTAAAAACATAAAAAAGCGAATCAGTGAAATTGCGATTTGACGGATCCGTCTTGAATTCATTTTATTTCCAAATAAACGAATCCGTAACGGGTTCTAATGTTAAGTTCGTTACGAGTTCGAGACGGATCCGTCTTGAATTCATTTTATTTACAACTAAACGAATCCGTAACGGGTTCTAATGTTAAGTTCGTTACGAGTTCGAGACGGATCCGAAAAAGTACAAAAAACGATTCGAGTTTTCGAGAGGAGTGCAAATTTAAAACGAATCCGGAAAAATTGATAAAAGCGGATCCGTCTCGAATTCATTTTATTTCCAAACGAACCCGAAACAGATTCGAATATGAAGTTCGTTCGTTACGAGTTCGAGACGGATCCGTAAAAGAAGAAAAAACGATTCGCGGTTTCGAGAGGAACTTCATACGAAATCGAATTCGTTATGAGTCCGTAACGGATGTCCGTTTCGGACAAAATACGCACAGAAACGGATTCATCTCGAATTCCTTACAGATTCATATGGCACATTGGGAATGTAATCGAAGTTGTTCGCATCACTATCATGTTCACTAAATTTGTTTGCCAATATTTTTTCAAATTCATCAGTCTTATGAAAAGTTATCGACCACCAAGCTCATGCTCATGAATTACAAGTTTGTGGTTCGATTACCTAACATACTTACCAGTATATAGATTTATTATCCTCATACACAAACACTATATGTAGATGTCATCCATTTATATTCTGAAGAGATCATACAAATTGCTGTCATCTTCTATTTCGGATAATTTTCACAACACATTTGTTGTAGTCTTGCCAGACAGAGTGAGCTATGTTCTTTCTTTAAAAAATTTAATTGATCTTTGTGGGGTTATTTTGAATCTGTCATCTTCAGACCACTGACTACATTGTGTCGCTATCTTGCAGTCTTCTCGTAATGTGAGTTATGTGATGAATTTTAAAAATGTGAAGTAGCCCACTCTGGCAATAACCTGCTTATATAGTCTCGATCTGATACAATTCAAAGCTTAGATCAGTATAATCTGCTATGATCATTTCTAAAACTTTATTCAAAAACTTATCGAAATGCTCTCCTAAAGGATATTTCCCATAGAGTAATGACGTATAGAGACGCCAACTCTCTCAGTAAATTGATGACATTTGGTGTGTTGCAGATGGACGGTTCGATGTTGGAAAGTATTGCTTTAATAATACCAGATAGAGGCAATGGCTCAAACCAACCAACAATAAATCAGCAACGGCATTTCACTTTGTACGTTCAAATTTGTGCGTAAATACACCACAAATATATATAAACAATAAAATTTATCAAAAAAGTTCAAAATACGTTTAAATTTCACAGTTATTCATCAAAACGACATGAAAATTTAAGTCGACAATTTCTGTAATTCCACCTGGTGTAAGGCAATTTACGTCAAATAACTCTATCGCACCAACCGCACCACGAATAAATGTCAGATGAGAACAATGGCAGCCCTATACGTCATTACTCTATGATATTTCCACTACTATCAAGATGTTTAAAAAACTTTTTGTCGTGTCGTATCGAATACGTTCAGCTTACGTTCAGTTTTTTTTTAAGAAAATTCATTGTACCATTAAGATTACACATAACCTAAAAATCTTTCCATAGTTTCTTCATACAAAATACATACTTAACTTTCCTCTTGAAGTTTTTCCTTTTTTTTGATATCTTTGATTGAAAACCATAGCCAATACAATTGATGGATGGGTTAATGATTGATCTTCAAGAACAATTAATTTTTGTTTTCACCCCCCTTAAAGAATTAAAGGTTTAATAAATAATTTTGAAGTTTAGAGTCTAGAGAGACTTCAAAATCGAATCGATGATGAGGCGTGCCTAAAATTATGTCAGCTATCGAAAAGAATGTTAATTGATCTGTCGTTAGATAATTACAATTTATTTTTAAAATTGTAAATGTTTATCTCATTATGTTTGAAACTATTTTAAATCGATTTTCTATATTTGATTGATGTTTGTTTTGATTAGAAATTTAGAGGCTGATATAATTGCGAACAGACAGATGAAGCGTGGATACAGCATGAGAATGGTATCATAAAGAAATTTATAGTTTTACTTATGTATTCATAACTCATAAAGTAAAGGGTGACGATAGAGAATATATAAATGATTAACTTCGTTAATTGATAGTTATAACGTTTTTCGCATAGACGGTTTCTTTATTCAGCAATCCTTTATAAGTTCGACTCGATTTCGAATATTTCGCTTTTATTTTCTATGGCATTGAAAATTATGGCCAATTTATTATCAATTCTCTATAATTTTTTCGATCTCTTCTTAAAATATCGTACTATAAATGCTTCTTGATTAATTTTGTTTAGACTTTCTAGGTTCCTACGTAAATATTTAAGATATTTTGAAAAAGAAATCTCGTTGATTGTTACAGTCTAGATAAAAATTGCATGGAGAGGGAACTAAAATTGTTTTGTAGAAAACAATGATGCATTATTATTGCGTAGACGACAAGTTAGAGATAGAAACTCCAACTGAATAAGCTAAGTTTTTTTTTATCGTATTAATATTATTGTAGTTTAAGTAAAACATATTATTGGTTTGTTGTTTCGTAGCTGTGTTTCAATTTTGTGTGAATACTTGAGTTACCAACCTTGTGTGTGATGTTGAAAGAGTTGCAATATAGAAAAACCGTATGCTACTATATAAATATATAAAACAATTCAAGATTTCGCCTGCATGTGGCGTTTTTTGTAATGATGTTTTTCTTTGGCTCCATTGAATTTGTTTTTTTTTCTATTTTTATTATCTTCTTTCATACAATATTTAATTAATGATTTCTTGCGAAAACAAAACAATACAAAAAGTAAATCAGTGAAAATGTCACAGATCGCGTATATCTACAACTCTACAACTCTGCAGCTCGAAGCCAATCTCAACTATTCGCGTTTGCGTTCAGTTTCAGTTTTCATTTTAAGTTAAGTTTCTCGAGCGTTGTCTTTTGCTGGAGCTTTGGAGTTGTGTTGTTTGTTCATTATGGTGTTTACATTAGACTGACTGCATGAGGCACGAGAATTCTCGGTTTTTTTTTTTTTTGTCATTTTCATATAGCGTTTTCTTGAATTGTTTGTGCAACTTCACATGTGGCGGTGGCATGCAACTTGAATGTTCACACGATCACCTTTTTTTGTGCAGTAGTATTTTTTCATACAACTTTTGTTTTAAGAGAGTGAGAAAGTTAAATTGTTTTAAGTTATAGGTTTTATCTTAAGGGGTTGTAACTAGTAAGAGGAAAACAAATTAATTTCAAATTTGCTAATTTTATTTTGGGGGCATGTCTTATTTGTAATTGTTAACATTTTCTTGAGAAACCCATACAATTTTCATTGATTACCATATGCTGAAAAAAAAACGGCCCCAGCAACATATTGCAGGAACCATGTATATGTTTGCCAGCATTGCTTATGAATTAAAGATCAACTTTTTTTAGTTGCTTTGTTGTCTGTCACGTTTCAGCAGTTTTTAACAAACAAAGCCAAATTGGGGCCACAAAAATATATATATTATAACCTATTAATCATTGTGTCTTCAACATGTACTATTTGATAGCAAACACAATGTGTTTGGACACAAATATAGTATATTTGTCACAAGCTACAAACACGTTACATTTGCATCCAATTTACAAATATATACAAATTTTTCAGAGTGTAAACATTTTGGAAAACAAATTAAAAAAAATACAATTTCATTTATATTTTGAAAAAGATCACGGGCTGAATTGCAAGCAGCAAATTGTTCATTATCATGACGCGATAACGGGCTCTATTCTGTTACGTTTCGATCGGCACCATTTGTTAAGAAATGTATATGCACGTGGCCGTTGGTGGTGCAATGTTAATGTTATCCCTGCTTTGACCACCTTAAAATTCTTTCGACGGGGGTCACCTCGCTTAGTGACGCCTACAGTATAGAGTATTTAGCCATGAATAGGCTTCTTAAAATACCGTTCGAAACCGGTGTTAAACTATATGTCCCAATCAGTGAGTATAAAACTACTTACTTATCCGGTCACGAACAAACCCGAGGTGTCAGGGACCTTACAAAACGAAGTTAACATGTTTCGCCAACCAGTTCGATCATTTGTCTTATCTCTCCAGTTGGCAATACCAAGATTCGTCAACCTGATCTCTCCAGCGGAGTCTTAAAGCAAGAAGGTTGTATGAGAGTCTGGTATAGTTGGACTTTTGTTACTCGAGAGAGGGCTTTATCTCTAAAGTGCCTGCTTAGCCCAAAATAACATCTATTCGCAAGCACAATTCTCCGCTTGATCTCAAGGCTGACTTTGTTGTTTTTGTTTACGGCAGATAATACTACACTGAAAGAAAAATGTTCATAAAATTTATAAATTCCTTCATCAGTCTGATGAAACATTTCCCCATTATCCAACCGACGACACAATTCATTGAATCGATGAACAACATTTCGTCAATCCTTCATCCATATTTCATCAATAGTTTATGTTGATTCAACGACAACTTTACATCAAGTTGATGAAAGTTTGCCATCAAGTTGCAGTTAATTTTTCATCATTTTGATGTAAATTGTTCATTAATTTGCTGTAAATTTTTCGTCAATTAGATGTAAGGTTGTCATCGATTTAATGTAATTTTGTCATCAATTTGATATAAATTGGTCATTTTGATGTAAATTGATTGTTAATGTGTAGTCAAACTCTTTGGACTATTTTTCATTATAAAAAATTCACAAAAAAATTCAAATATGCTTATAGCGTGGATATTGTTTTCTGTCAATTGCACAATTTTTTATTATGTATTTATTTTCCATTTTCTACTTATTTTTCTCTTTATTTTTTCAATACTACATCCATATTTTGAATCGATATCAACTAGTTTTTTCTTTTCTCTTTATTTGTTCAATTCTACGTCCCATATTTTAAATCGATCCCACTAATTATTTCTAAATTCCAATGATGAAGGTTGCTGTTAAAAATATCATCATCAATTCAATGAAACGGAAAAAGGTGAAGAAATTCACAATCTTCAAACTAAAGAACCTTTTCATTAAGTTGATGAAATATTATGATGTTGATTGTTGACCTTTTATATTATCTCTGTTCAATTAGTTTGGCTTGAGGTCATAAAATGAAAAACAGTCGAACCCGCTGGTATTTTAATTTTATGACCTCAAGCCAAACTAATTGAACAGAGTTGATGAAATATGTCATCAATTCAATGACGAACAATTGATGAACATTTATCATCGATTTGATGTGAAGATTTTCTTTCAGTGTAGAAAGCGCACAACCCACTGATTGGGGTGAGAAGCTCTCCCCAATCTATCCATGGGGTGTAATGGGAAACCACACACAAAACTGTTGTTTTGTCTGAATGTAATAGCAGCACTTGAATCTATTCGGGTTGCTCTTTAGCCCAAATACTTAAGTCAGAAATGGATCTCATTACTGAGCACAATTTTGGTTGAAAGCAGTGGATCTTCTGCAAGCTTTTTATTAGCCCCAAAACTGACGTAGTGCTGGTTTAAATATTTCCATTAGCGAGGAGCGCGAGTGACGTGATCGCCGTGCATCACGTCTGATTCGCGCGTGAATGAGAGTTGGATCAACATTTGCTTACTAGAGCATGCATGAATGTGATTTGTGCGTGGTCGTGGGTCAACGACTGTCTTACTTTCGGGAGCGTAAAACAAAAATTACTCACGTGCTCATCTCTACTTTCCATGTTGAAATATCAAACAGTACTGAACAAAAATATCATGACAGTCTAAAATTTCTCATTTTACCTAAAATTTAAAATGCCCTAATTGCATTTTAAAAGGTATCAATTGAAATTTAAAATACATCAACTATATTTAAGGTACTTGATTTGAAATTTTAAATACATTAATTAGAATTCAAAACACATCAATTTAAATTTAAAATACATCAAATTAAATTTAAAATATGTCAATTAAAATTCAAAGAATTCAATATTAATTAAAATTAAAAATTTCTTTTATGTATTTCATTACATCAATTGAACTGTAAATTTCTTCTAAAATATAGGGTGGGCCATGTATCAGTATAATTTGGATTTAACCGTCCCTTTATTTCGAAGCAGATTGTCAATTTGAAACTTATGAAGCGACAGATTATTTGTTAAAGGTTAGAAATGTACGAAATGGGTCGCTTTACGCTTAAAGAAAATTGAGAAATATTAAAAACTTTCTTCCAAAGTTCCTAATCTGAAAACGAGCATTTTTTCCGAAAAGTCATATTTTACGATGAATCTAATTTTCACCTCGCCGGCTACGTTAACAAACAAAATTATGCACATTTGTGGCTTGGAATATCCACACGCCGTAGATAGAGGCCTTAAAACACGAAATCGACGCTGCCGTTCACGAGATAGAGGCTCAAACATTCGAGGCTCAAACATTCAATTGGATCTTTTTTAAATTTCAATTAATTTGTTTTCAATTGCAATTGATAGATATTGGTAAATTTCAATTAACTTCTTTTGATTTTGAATTGATATCTTTTAAATTATTTATTTGAATTGCAATTTATTAATTTTAATTGAAATTTTTTAATTTTAATTGACGTATTTTATTTGGCTGTCGGAGGTGCAATGGTAGTGTGTACGGTTCTTGTACATGAGATCGTGGGTTCGATCTCTGCTCTGACCACCTTATATTTCTTTTGACGGCGGCCATCTTGCTTAGTGACGGCGACACTATCGAGTACTTAACCATGAAAAAGCGTGTCAAAATACTGTTCGGAACCGGTGTAAAACTCTAGGTCCCAATTAGTGAGTGTAAGACTAGAAAGCAAGCACAGTTCACTGGGTGAGACAAGCTGTCCGTTCATAGTCCCGTCATGGGATGTATTGGGCAACAATGTTTTTATTTATTTTAAATTTTAAATTAAATTTTTTTTATTTTAAATTGCATATAATGTTTTAAATTTTATTATATTTTTTTAAATTCAGTTTTTTATTAACTAAAGAATATTATACAAATAATTGCTGTAGCCCAGCGCCAGTACTGACATTTTAGAGCAAATTAATAAAAAAATAATAGTAATAAACTTATAGTGTAATTAAATTAATATGTTTTAAATTTCGACAGATATATTTAAAATTTCAATTGATTTTTTTTAATTCCTTTTGATGTATTTTAAATTCTATCTAACACAGTTCTAATTTCATTTGATATTTTTCAATTTCAATTTGAAATTGTGTAGTACAACTATATCCCAGCGAAGTATGCAATATTGCGGCGATGTTCCCATCATAACGCCGGGAATGAAAATTGTATTGCGGCAATAATCATTTTCGTATTGCACAAGTCTCCCCAGTCGGAACAAACTGTTACCCGAAAGCGATACTTCCAAGCAATAGTAAAACAACATTTCTAGAACAACTAGCATTATCGTAAAATTCCCAGATAATTGCAAAGATTTAAAGAAGATATCGCTTGTTAAACTCCCAGGTGATAAAAAGAAGATATTATGTTTTAATAAAAATTATCATATATTCTGCAAAAATGTGGGAACTTATAATAACAAATTAAAATAATAGAAAAATTAAGCTTTCTTCGTGTTAAATATCCAAAATTGGTTCGTAGTTCCAGCGGATTTTTTGTTTAACAACGTTTATGGTTTAAGAACTGTTTTTGTCTGTGATGGTCCTCGGCTTCGGACTTACGACTTCAGCTTAAATTTCTTCAACATTTGTGTAGCTCTAAAATATTTTTTAGCTTTGTTTTTTTTTATTAAAAAGCAAATTCAGCGTAGCTGGACTTCATTATTTTTCCCTTGACTGTCTCCAACTTCGACTTGTAGATTACGTAAAGAACTGTGCGTAATATAGATTTCCGGGTGATCGGACTGCGGCAAAGATTACGGGTTTTCTGTTCTGACCTTTATGCAAATATGAAAGAATGAGAAGCCTTTGATTCCTGTGAAATTCCTGTGATCGATTTTACTTAACTCATACTAAATGGGTTGGGATTTTAAATTCTGTGGACCATTCTATATTTATATTTTTCCTTGCATTTAAGTCCCATTTAGTCAAGATATTTGATATTTCCTGTTCTTCAAATTTCAACAATAAATTATATGTTGCTGAAATATTTTGGGAATAATAAAATCATGATACATAAAAATACTATGTACTTGGTTTATATTTTTGATGACGATAAAAAAGTAGTATCTTGGCAATATCGCTATGGGCATACATATATACATATCTTCCAATTGTTGTTGGGATGCCTTTCTTTTTATAATTCTATGAAAGGATTTTAAATGTACATATATTCTTTGCTTAAAACGTGTTAAAAATTTGTTTGTACCAAAAAAATATTTACTACTTTTTCGAAATATTTGATCAATGTCGTTTAGAAGGATAATATTTTAATATCCCATAACTTCTATAGTAAGTAACCATTTGTTTTATATGATGACAATTTATATACAGGACGTATGGAGTTTTAATAAATGAGAAATTTAATAAAATTGTTTTATTAGAAAATGGTTTGCAAGTTCTCAAAGTTTCAAAATAATATTGATCCTATTAAATTAAATTATATATAATAAGGCCGGCTTATAATAACTAGACACAACCCCTTAATATTAGATTGTTTTTGTGTTATAATTAGTACTTTCTATGGTTTATATTGTGATTATATATAATTTTTTTTATTTTTTTTTTTTTGGGTCGGGATTAGAATTTTTTGTTGGATTTTTATGTTTATATATATAAAAGAGTTTTTATTACAAACACAATTTTTATGCATAAATAACAAACTTTATATCATGAATAAAAGAAACATGATTAATATTTTTAAATATATATATATATATATATATATATATATTATAACAAAAATAACTTATTTATTTGCCCCTAATTTTAAGTTGTTAAGTTAGATATCGATTCGAACCACAAACAGAAATCTCAATTGTATGTTACTGCAACAAAATTCGAAATTTGTTCTTAATATTTACGTTAAGATAATAAAAATAAAATAACTTTAAATTTCCCAAGTATTGTACAAATTGTTTATGTTTATTGTCTTTTTACAAAACTATATTTTTTTTAACTATAAAATAATTTATAAAACTTATATTCTTTTGTAAATCATCATGTGCAACCG
The DNA here is from genome assembly GCA_963931995.1 of Phaonia tiefii. NCBI lineage: Eukaryota > Metazoa > Arthropoda > Insecta > Diptera > Muscidae > Phaonia > Phaonia tiefii. Next base: position 61,443,785 of record OZ008367.1, on the reverse strand, counting down.
AAAAACAACAAAAAATTTGAAAAATAATAAAATCTCAATAACTGTTTATTTGTGAAAAAATAATATTTGAATTGTTTTTTTTTTTTTGAATTACTTTTTCTTTTTTGTTTATTTATTTAACCTTAATACACCAGTATTTTGCCATCAAATGTTTTCTTCGTCACCCAGCTAGACATTCATTTGTTAGTTAATTTTATGTTATTTTTTTGTCGTTTTTTTTTTATTTTCATTTTGTTAACTTGTCATCTGTTTGTTAGATAGAAGAGGAGACGAGGAGGAGGAGGAGGAGGAGGAGGTTGTTGTTTTCTCGATGTTATTTATGTTTATTGGGTTCAACTGGAATTATTTGTTTCTCTGTTTGTTTTTCCTCCACCGAGCAACTAACCGCTATTCACCATCCGCCAGCCACCAGCCACCTCCAACTCTGCCTTAATCATCATCAGCAACTTCGCCATGTGCGTGGGAATTACTTGATTTAATATCAAAACGTATACATACACAGCCACATACATATACATATTTATATTCACACTTCATTTCTTATAGTGGGTCCCTGTACGACGACTGAGACGGGTATTTAAGTCGTGACTTGTAAGTTACTTGTGAATGCCTTTGGGCCGCTCTGTGTCGTCGGATACGTGACCGGAATTCATTTTTTGATTTTGTTTATATATGATAGTGTTTTGTTGTTGCCTTTGTTGTTTCCTTTGTTTCCTCTATATATTTTCTTGTTTTATATATTTTATTATGATTTATTTTTGTTGTATTGTTAATATTGTTTTAATAATCATCACAATTTTATTTTCTGTGTCAGCTCTATGGATGGATGGATGTGAATTGTTTTAGTAGTAGTAGTTTCTGGTAAAGAAGTCATAATTGTCGTGCTAATGAAGTTCTTTTTCGCTTCTCTCACCTTTTGAAAATCACTCGTACGAAATTAGAAAGTGAAAATGTTGACGCTAAAAGGGAAAAGTTCTTAATTAATCGCAAAATAATTAGTGATAATTTTTCGATTTCACTAATCTGTCATACGATTAATACAAATCTGCATTGTGTGGTAAATGTCCACACAAAGTTTGTTTTTTCTGCACCCTTTAACTTTCTTCGTATAATAGGAACCTGTAATCTTGAAATCTTCTATTTCATTTCAAAGAAGTTCGCGCTAAATTTTGAACTGCAGTGCTATTTTTTATATGAAAAAGGATCAAACTTTATTTATTTCTAACGGGTTTTTTAAATTAAACGCAAGCCATTTGAGAAACGAGGGCTGAATTTTACGTTTCGGGATTTTGCAATCCTAGTGTTGCAATCTGGCAACTGACAGCTCTATCGTAAAGTTGGACATTTTTGAGGTTATGCGTACTCAGAACGTTTTGACATACAAAGACTATTTGTGTTGTTTACAGTAACTTAAAAGATTCATCTCGGCCCAAAAATGGAATTAAATCGTGAACATTTTCGTGCGATTATTTTTTACAACTTTCGACGTGGATTAACTCAGCAACAGTGCATGGGTGAACTTAATTCAATTTGTGGCGATGAATCTCCATCAAGGACCAGTGTTTATCGATGGTAGGGTGAATTCAATTGTGGTCGTAGTTCACTCCAAGACGATTTTCGTGAAAGTCGTCCAAAATCAGCTGTTGTTCCGAAAACCATTGATGCTGTGCGCGAACTGATTTTGCAAGATCGTCATGTGACCTATCGTGAGATTGAGACAACCTTAGGCATTAGTGGGACCAGCATACATTCAATATTGCATAAACATTTGACTGTCAAAAAAATTTGTTCGCGTTGGTTCCCACACAATTTGTCAATCGCTCAAAAAAAGGCTCGTGTCGATTGGTCGAAAGAAATGCTCCAAATATACACGATCGCGGTGCTTCGAAACACGTCTATGACATCGTGACAGGTGATGAATCCTGGATTTACGCGTATGAGCCCGAAAGTAAACAGCAGTCAACTGTATGGGTGTTTCAAGATGAGCCAAATCCAACAAAAGTTGTTCGCGCCCGAAGCACTTCCAAGCAAATGGTCGACTGTTTTTTCGAAAAAACTGGACATGTCGCAACCGTACCACTAGAACAACGCAGAACATTGAATTCTGGGTGGTACATAACCATTTGTTTGCCAGTTGTCTTCCAAGAAATCCGGAAAACCAACCGCCGAAGACGAATCACTCTTCACCACGACAATGCGAGCTCTAACACATCGGCTGAAACAACTGCATTTTTGAGCACCCAAAACATCGATTTGATGGGTCATCCGCCGTATAGTTCTGACTACTGGGGACCGAATGACTTATTTTTATTCCCGTACAAACAAACTGAGAGGTCAACGTTTTTCGACACCTGAAGAAGCGGTTGCTGCATTCAGACTGCATGTTTTGGAGATACCTCAATCAGAGTGGCAAAAGTGTTTCGACAATTGGTTCAAACGCATGCAAAAGTGTATCAATCTTCATGGGGAATATTTTGAAAAACAATAAAGTGATTTTCGATGATTAATATTTGTTTTTGTTCTCTAATCCCGAAACATAAAATTCAACCCTCGTATTTCCAAAACATTATCGACTTGAAATACAATCAAAACATTTATGAATGGAACTCGACTTTGTTGGCCACCGCGGGAACGTCGGCAGCGGTCGATTCGTTGGACCCAATTTTCGATGACTCGGTCACACATTTCGGTCGTAACGGCCGCTATTTCGCGTTCAATGTTGGCTCTGAGTTCTTCCAACGTCGTCGGCTTGTTGGCATAGACCAATGATTTAACGTAGCCCCAAAGAAAAAAGTCTAGAGACGTTAAATCGCACGAACGAGGCGACCAATTGACTGGTCCATTTCTTGAGGTAATAGACTCACCAAACTTACTCTTCAATAAATCGGTTGTAACGTGTGCTGTGTGGCTTGTGGCACAGTCCTGTTGAAACCACATGTGTCGTTCAAATCCATATTTTCCAATTCGGGCCAAAAATAATCGGTAATCATGGCGCAATAACGATGGCAATTCACAGCAACGTGATGACCGTTATTGTCGACGAAAAAATATGGCCCAATGACGCCGCCGGCGTGCAAACCACACCAAACAGGTATTTTTTGTGGATGAAGTGGTGATTCATGAAGTACATGTGGATTTTCACCAAACCAATAACGCATATTTTGCTTATTGACGAACCCATTGAGCCAAAAATGAGCTTCGTTACTGAAGATGATTTTGCGATGAAATTCATCATCTTGGCGCATCTTCTCCAGAGCACAATCGGAGAAAGTACGTCGCGTCAAATGGTTCATCAGATTCAATTCTTGAGTCAGCTTGATCTTGTATGGGTGTAAACCAAGATCTTTTCGCAAAATTCGCCATAAAGTGGTCTTGGCGATGCCCAGTTCTTGAGAACGCCGCGGAATCGACTGATTTGGATCGTTTGCTACGGACGCCTGAACGGCAGCGATATTTTCGTCAGTTCGACCAACCCGTTGTCTCACTGGCACGGCAGCATCACACAATGAATATATAGACTCCAATTTTTGCACTAAACTTGTTATTGCTTGTCTACTAAGGCGAGAATAACGACCGAAAATTGGAGTTAACGCTCTTAAAGTTGCGGTCACCGACTCCGAATTTCGGAGTACATATATATTTGTATACGTTGTTCGGTTCGTGTACTTTACCATGATGAAAATGTTGAGTTTACTGAAAAAAAGGAAAGTAACAGTTAGATGATCAGTGAAATAGTGCGTTCACAACTTAAATTCAAAGTTGTCAAGTACGTATTGGAAAACCCTATACTTACAAATATTTTGTTTTAAATAAAAAACAAAAAAAAAACAGAAGACAACAACAACAAACACCGAAAACTAAAAAAATTGTTTAAATCAAGTCCAAAATCATTGAAAATCGACGGCATGAAAAACGGCCCAAAAATACCAAGAATGTCCCAAATTCAAAATCGTTCAAAATGTATGAAAAATTACCTAAAAGGAATAAAAATTTAGCGCTAAAATTAATGAATATGGCCCAAATAGAATATAAAGTTAGCCCAAAAATTAATGAAAAATGGTCCACGTGAAATATAAAAAAAACCCCCCAAAAATATGGCCAATACTCCATAATAAAAATCGCCCATTTTCTATGTAAGAAGAAAAGAAATAATACATAAGAAAAATCGTCCAATTCTGTTGCCACAAAAATAGATTTCTCGCAAAAAATTACCACACGAATACTTTTCATAAGATCAATAATTTTATTTGAATATACAGTTTTTCATATTTTACATGATTCCATCTGCAATCGTTTTAGTTTTCCTACGAGCTAACAGATCAGGTTTTTCTGAAATTAATGAAAAAATTAAACAGTCAGAACTGGCAGCCTTACGGACAGTTTTTTAGTTAACTATCCGATTTCTTAATCATAATTCTAAGTTAATTAGAGGTTAACTTTGCATTTTGTTTTTCAGTGGTGAGTTAATGTAAGTCGCCATATTGTTAACGATTATGGCAACCCTTGTATTCTTATTGGAAGAAACATCTGTTTTTTTGGGATAAGTACCAAACCAACAAAGGGGAACAAACAAAATGGAATTATGTAAAATAAGAAATAGATGCATAAAATTGAAGTCATTTTTATCAAAAATCTGGCAAAAACTACATATAAAGGCGCAACGATTTAACGATATAGACTCAAGGTATGTGTACAAATAGGCAAATCGGAAACATGTATTTTATACAATCTTACATTTCTTATTTTGACAGTCACTAATTTGATTGTCAAAATCATATGGTTCCGACTAAAAGTTAACCAACCAACAGTGGGTGGTTAAATCATAGTTAAACAATAACTGAAAAATACAATTCAATGTTTAACTACAATTTAACTAAGAAACGAAGATCACCACTGACTAAAAAACTGGCCATTAGTCTTCTAGGCCAGTAACCGTCTTTTCTTTTCCATTTATAGCCAACGGGGTTTTTATTTCCCGAACAAAATATCTACTTTGGGGTAACGAAAGTTCGTTTACAATAAAAGAGGCAACTTTTACGATGAAAGCGGGAAAATTATTCACTGTTACACTAAACCATGAGCGTAAGTAGAAAACGAAAAATGTTTGGCGAAAAATGAATGTTTTTGATGCAAAATAAATATTTCATTTCATGGAGAAAAGTCCACTAGGACCATGTCCGAAAATGCAAGGGTGCGAAATGGCAGCGGGTTCAAAATTTTCGGATTGGCGGTCGGAGGGTAGTAGGGTAAAGTTGCTAACTTCTGAGCCAGTGGTCGGGTTTTTCTTCATGAAATGAGCCAAGGAATACGCTGGAGAAATTTGTCGGGAACTTCCTGAATCACCCTGTATATGTCCACGCCCCTTTGTCCAATCCCGCCCATATTTGCAGCAGATCTTAGAAAATGTAAAAATAACCAACATACCCAATTTTGTTCCAATACCTAACAGGAGCAGAAATAATGGATTTTTAATATGTGATTTGTATGGGAGGTACCACGCCCCTTTGTTTGTCGTCGCCATTAGCTTGCCTGTGAAGTTTCAGCTTGATTGGATCACGGGAAAAGGGTTAAAAATCAATCCAAAGTTTTTTCGGTGCGCAGACAGACAGGTGAAGTTAATATATTATATGGGAAAAATAATGGGTAGGTACTCACGATAATGGGGAATTACCCATCACGATTACCAATAACCCTCAGGGTAATGGGAATAATAATAGGTAGCTACCCACGACAATTGGGAATTACCCATCACGATTACCCATTACCCTCAGGGTAATGGGGAATATAATGGGAAGCTACCAACGACGATAGGGAATTACCCATCACGATTACATATTACCTCAGGGTAATGGGAAAAATAATGGATAGTTACCCACGGCGATGGGTAATGCATTAGCCAGGCTAACCCATCCCGATTTTTGATCGAAAATATGAAACAATTATAAAAAATTTTTATATCTCGGAAACGGAGCGTCTAATCGGAAAAATAACTTATTTTTAAGAGTTTCTAAGGGTTTTTCATAAAGTGGTCCAATTTGTATGGAAGACTTTTTTTTCAAAAATAAGAAAAAGGGGCTGTAAGTCGGAAAAGGTGCGTCCAATCGAAATAATAAAAAAAAATTACCTCCTTAGGAGGCTTTAACCAATGGATGTCTTGAATATGGCAATACTTTTTTTTTAAATCGCCCTAAAACGCCCTCATATCCATGTCTTGGAAGCGGATCAATCAAAAAATAAACAATTTTTCCGCGTTTCTAAGGGGTTTTCATAAACTGGTCAAATTCATATGGATATTTTTTTAAAAATTTGCCAAAATAAGAAAATCGCTAAAATAAAAAAGTAAAATAATAATTTTTCACCTCCATGGAGGCTTTCATGTATGTCTTCAATATAGCAAAATATTTTTTTTTTAATCACTAAAACTAAAATTTTTCAAATAAACAAATCGCTAAAACGCCCTCATGTCCATATCTTGGAAGCGGAGCGTCCACTCAAAAAATAAAAAAAAATTCCGGGTTCCTAAGGGGTTTTTCATAAACTTGTCAAATTCGTGAGGATTTTTTTTTAAATCGCCAAACTAAGAAAATAGCTAAACTATGAAAGTGGATATAAGTCGGACAAGGTTCTTCCAATCGAAATAATAATAAAAATTTTACTTCCACAGGAGGCTTTAACCAATGGATGTCTTCAATATGGCAAACCTTTTTTTTTTAATAATAATAAAAAATTTACTTCCATAGGAGGCTTTAACCAATGGATGTCTTCAATATGGCAACACTTTTTTTTTTTAAATCGCTAAAACTAAAAGTTATCAAATAAAAAAATCCATAAAACGCCCTTGGAAGCAGAGAGTCTAATATAAAAAAATTAAAAAAAATCCGGGTTCCTAAGGGTTTTTCATAAACTGGTCCATTTCGTATGGAAGATGTTTTTTTTTAAAAAAAAATCGCCAAAATAAGAAAATCGCTAAAATAAGAAAGTGGCTATAAGTCGGAGAAGGTGCGTCCAATCGAAATAATAATAAAAATTGGATGTATTCAATATGGCAACACTTTTTTTTTTTAAATCGCTAACACTTAAATTTTTCAAATAAAAAATCTCGGACGCGGATCTCCGGGTTCCTAAGCGGTTTTCATAAACTGGTCAAATTCGTGTGATTTTTTTTAAATCACCAACATAAGAAAATCTTTAAAATAAAAAATCCCAAAAATAATAAATTGTTTACCTCCATGGAGGCTTTAACCAATGGATTCAACATGGCAACACTTTTTTTTTTTAAAAAATCGGTAAAACTAAAATTTTTCGAATAAAAAATCGCTGGAACGCCCTCATGTCTATATCTGGGAAACGGAGCGTCCAATCTAAAAAATAAACATTTTTTTTCATAAACTGGTCGAAATCGTATGGAAGATTTTTTTGAAAAAATTCGCCAAAATAAGGAAATCGCTAAAATAAAAAAGTGTCCATAACGGAAACGGTGCGTCGAATCGGAAAAATAATACCAATAATTACCATAGGAGACTTAATCAATGGATGTCTTCAATATGGGATAATATTTTTTTTTTAAAATAGCTAAAACTAACATTTTTCAAAAAATAAACAATTTTTTCGCGTTTCTAAGGGGTTTTCACAAACTGCTCCAATTCGTATGGAAGAATTTTTTTTTCAAAAAATCGCCACAATAAGAAAATCGCTAAAACAAAAAATTGGGTTAACTCGCTATAACTCACCACGAACTCTAATTTTAGCACTCGCTCTTTAATTTGTGTTGGCGTTGGCCACCTCGGTAAGTGCATAATCGGTCTTAATGGGTATGGGTCTTAATGTATAGCTAATGAGTTAGTCTAAAAATGAAAAGCCAATAGCTCTCTGACTCTCTTGATTATGTAAAACTCTCTGCAATCTCTTAATAGGACGTAATGGTAAATCTATCTGATAGTTTGGCAGCGAGTTTGTTTACCCAAATTCAACGTTTCAAACAACACTCAGTCATTAATAACATAAATATTTCAAGCTTTTAGTAATTATAGACATTCATTTATTTCATCTTGTAAACAAAATTAATCTAATAACAGCGCATTCATTAATTTAAATGACAGTTTTGGAACACCCCTTGGAATATGATAGTGTAAAATTACATTTTGGTTACGCGTGATGTAACTAAGTAGCATAACAATCGGGATTGGATGACGATGATGAGACGATAAACTCTAAAGTTTTCTCACACATGAATCCAAATGTGAAGCAACAATCGAAAGTTATTACAACACTATACAGTTGAGGTCAAAATAATGTCAAAATAGTAATAATAATTATAAATATTATAAGTACTTTATAATACCGTTATTTGAGGTATGTACTCTCTAAAAAATTCGCATTTTCTTCTTTCAAATTTTAACGCCTGTTTATCAATGAAGCATGTTGCAGATAAACCTCTGAATTAGAGCAAACCCGTCGTGAAAGAATCAAAAAAATCATGTCTAAATCATTATAAAGGGTTTCCCAATTTGAGTGATATTATTTCTTTTAAAAAAGAAACACACTAATTATTAAGGAAATTCAAATGTATTTTATTTAGTGTGAAGTACAATCGATACAATTAAATTCTGAATATAACGTCTTTCCAATGGTCTCCACGACTTCTTTTGCAAGAACGAATTCGATGAACCCAATTTTCGAGAACTTTTTCCACAAAATCAAGTAGTATGTCATGAATAGCACATTCAATATTTACTTGTAAAGCTTGAAGAGAGTTTGGTTTATCGCTAAAGACCAATTACTTCAAATAACCCCACAAGAAATAGTCTAATGATGTTAAAACAAAACTTCATGGAGGTCATTCAATGTCACAATTTCTTGAAATAATCGAATTTCCAAACTTTTGTCGCAATAATTCGGTGGTTGCACGTGCTGTGTGGCAAGTAGCCCGTCTTGTTGGAACCAGATATTGTCAAGATCAACTTCTAATTTCGGCCATAAAAAGTTGGTTATCATCGATCCATACCGCTCTCCATTGACAGTAACTTCATTTTGAAAGAAGTACGGACCGATGATTTCACCAGATCAAAAAACAACACCAAACTGTCGATTTAGTTGAATGTAATGGTTGTTCATGAATAATTTGTGAATTTTCTTTGCACCAGAATCGACAGTTTTATTTATTTACCGCATCACTCAGATGAAAGTTCTTAAAAAAATCGTTTCCTTTTTCAAGTTGTTCCCAGACAAAATCAGCAATTTCATGACGTTTACGGTAGTCCAATGGCTTCAGTTCTCTCCATGATGAAATTGTAAACATTACTGAACACAGTGAAAAAAAAATTACAGATCATGACATACTACAAATGGCCGAAACGTCACTTAGAAATTATATCACTCAAATTGGAAAACCCTATATAAGCGAATGACGAAACTGAAACTGTTAATTTCTTTAGCAATGAAAAGAAAACCTGATATCAAAAAAAATATTTCTGGACTTAAAACGTATGATGGAAATGATGATCGGAAACTCTTTTTATGTCGGCTACACCCAGTACCGTGAGCAGGATTTTCTTTCGGGGGTGCCCAGCGTGAAATTTGGGTTGAAAAATAGAACTACATTCAAAAATAGTTACTGAAGTAACGAATGTAGGGGGGGGGGGGGGGGAATTTAGGTCTCTTGAATTGATTTTGTCTTCTTTAAACAAACATCCTAATGTTAAGGTTCTTCTCGTCTTCATACAACGTATGCGATAGCTCAAGGAATAAACGACCGTAGTTACAATTATGTTGGTGCCTTTCTACTTCAGGGATAGCGAAAGTCCTAAAATAAATTTGCATTTAAAATTCAATAAAATTCATACATTAACGTGGGATAACTTCCATCGAAATTAAATCCTATTCAGCGAAATGTAAACCATTTGCGTTAAACAGAAAAAACCGTTTGTCGGAAAAAAATGTACGGGGTTTTTCATATATTTTATAAATTGAGAAATTGAACTCAATATTATTAATACAGTATATAATCTATATTTTGATGAAAATAAATTGCACCGTTTTTTTTATATTATATTCGTTGACAAAAGTTCTGTATCGTGGTGCTCTTATTTTAACCGCAGCTGTATACACAGATGTGAAAATCTTTGTAAGTAACACATAAAGGGCCCCCTTAATAATATTCATTATAAATGAATCGCAGAGTCTTATTAACCATCATAACTCAAATTACATTTTAGTTCATAACTCGTTATGATGTTTACTTTATTTTTGATATCGTCAGCTAATTAACATTTTTGTTAGAGTGATCATTAAAATCGAGTAATGACTTCATTTAACAAAAATTCAAGAGAGAAAAAAAAAACAAAATTAAGAAATGTTTTCATGCCTAAAAGGTCAACACATCCGCGAGATCGTTTTTACAGCTGAACTTTAGCCGAGGGAAAAGACTTATTTGACTTTTTCTGTGTTGGCGGCGTTAATACCAAAAAGATTTTTTTAGATCTTTCTCCAATTTAGCACCCAATTTCTTTTTCTTTTTTTTTTCTTTGTTGTGATGATGATGAAACCCAAGAAGTAGTCACATCGTCCAACCAAAGTCATTAAAAGTGGTTTTTGCCTACAATTAAATGGTTGGTTATTTGTTGTGTATATGTCTATAAAAGAAAAAAATCTATAAATGTCTATGTTTATAGTAATAATATTATCCCAAATGTTGTGTGTTACCGGTGTTGCATCTCTCTCTCTCTCTCTAGGTGTTTAAAAGCTCGATCCGTTTCATAGACCGGCTGACTGTAGAACAATTCATTTACGACCACCACCTTCCCTCCCCTTCTATTACGAAAATTAATGTCTAAAGACAAAACTCAACTCTTCTATTCATTCATTGCAGCTGTGATAAAAATCTTAAACGACCACTTAAATGCTTTTTTTATTCCAATCTGTTTTACACAATATAAGCTGCTTTAGATCAAAAATAAAAGTATTTTTTTTATTTAAATATAAAAAGTGCATATACAGTAGGTGCAAAAGGAAGGGACTTGGCGGTGGAAAAAATACTCTATATATTAAGATAGTAAATTTCTCATGAATAACTTATATCCCTAAGGTTGTGCTTTATAGAAAACTTTTTTCATTAAGTTGTCTGCTGTTCACACTAGAGCACGTCCTACATCTTCCATCAAGTTGCCAAAAATTGTATCATCTTCCTAGATACATTTGACACTGAAGGCTCAACATCATTGGATAGTTTTAAGTTCATCACTAGAAGTGGCATTTACTGCACGCAAAGAAAAAAAAAGTTTAGAGCTCATTTGATAAAAGAATACATATCTTGTCTTTACTTTTCCAAATGTATTCAATCTCTTGCCCCAAAAATATGTCGTTTGCTACAAAGACTCATGTTTTTTACATTTTCCCTTAAATAAAATCTTCTCATACATTATTTACTTTAGATGCACATAAAGTAACCAGTTTTTTTACAAGTGTACACACATCCGGAAGCACTCTAACGGTGCGTTTACACGGGACAGTTTGAGACAAGATACTTGAGAATATGTATTAGTTGTCACAAAGAGAAAAATGTTTTGTGTGACGTACGCGTCCAGCCAGTTATAAAGCCAGTACAGTTTTAAGCAACCGCCGACAGTGTCGTTTCGTTAAATTTCGTGCTCTGATTTTTTGTTTCTTCGCTCTTTTGCCATTGTGTTTTGTCTTACTTCTCCAAATTACAATGGAACTGATGTACTCTGCAAAATTAGACATAAGTATATTCATGTTTATATGTTTGTATTGTCAAACAATATTTCAATAAAAATTACCAAAATTTTCAAATACAAATAAATTTCCCAATTTGTAAAGTCGTTTGCGATGTTTTGCTTTTTTTTCTCAAATTACTACGAAACGTCACCGATATGGCCGATGGCTGAACTAGTAGAGGTTGACGTTAATTGTGTGAACCAACAACAGGCATTTAGTTTTTGTTTCATGACTAACCGTCAAATTCAACACAGATCCATATGAAAAAACACAGTAAACAAAAAAGTACAACAACAAAATGCGCTATTGCGCCAACTTTTACTAGTTCAGGCATGATCTGGCCGCTTATGTCAAATCTCTTGCCGAAGTTACTGTCATTGAAAAATTAGAGACAGTGGCGAGGCAAGTGAGAGAAGTGTAAGTGAGGTAGTAAAAATGTGTGAATGTATTTCTACTGTCGGAGCAAAACTGTCCCGTGTAAACGTCAGGTAAGGTCCGGTGGCACTCTCATGAATTGCTAAACTACACTGTCTCCTGATTGGATTGTGTCTTCTTTTAACAGCGGATAGACGCGAGCCTTTGCAGTGATGTTGCTTGGGATGAATTCTATAGGGGTTTCCAATAAGGACTTGACAATTTTTTTAAAATAAAACGCAAAGCATTTCAGATATTTCTAAACCTATATGAACGAATTGAAATACAATCAAACATTTATGAATGGAACTCAACTTCGTTCATATGACCACCGCGGGCACGTCGGCAGCGGTCGATTCCTTGGACTCAATTTTCGATGACTCGGTCAAACATTTCGGCCGTAACGGCCGCTATTTCGCGTTCATTGTTGGCTCTGAGTTTTACCAACGTCGTCGGCTTGTTGGCATAGACCAATGATTTGATGTAGCCCCAAAGAAAAAAGTCTAGAGGCGTTAAATCGCACGAACGAGGCGGCCAATTGACTGGTTCATTTCTTGAGATAACAGGCTCACCAAACTTACTCTTCAATAAATCGATTGTAATGTGTGCTATGTGGCTTGTGGCACCATCCTGTTGAAACAATATGTCGTCCAAGTCCATGTTTTCCAATTAGGGGCAAAAATAATCGGTAATTATGGGGCCATAACGATCGCCATTCACAGTAACGTGACGATCGTTGTCGACGAAAAAATATGGCCCAATGACGCCGTCGCGTCGGCATGCAAACCGCACCAAACAGTTATTTTTTGTGGATGAAGTGGTGATTCATGAAGCACATGTGGATTTTCACCAAACCAATAACGCATATTTTGCTTATTGACGAACCCATTGAGCCAAAAATGAACTTCGTCACTGAAGATGATTTTGCGATGGTCAAATGGTCCATTGGCTTCAATTCTTGAGTCAGCTTGATCTTGTATGGGTGTAAACCAAGATCTTTACGCAAAATTCGCCATAAAGTGGTCTTGGCGATGTCAAGGTTCTTGAGAGCGCCGCGGAATCGCCTGATTTGGATCGTTTGCTACAGACGCCTGAACGGCAGCGATATTTTCGTCACTTCGACCATACCGTTGTCTCACTGGCACGGCAGCATCACACAATGAATATATAAACTCAAATTTTTGCACTAAACTAAACTTATTTTGCACTAAACTTGTCTACTAGGGCGAGAATAAGGACCGAAACGTGGAGTTAGCGCTCTTAAAGTTACGGTCACCGACTCCGAATTTCGGTACTACATTTTTATAATTTGCATACGTTGTTCGTTTGTGTACTTTACCAAGATGAAAATGTTGGGTTTACTGAAAAAAAGGAAAGTAACAGTTAGATGATCAGTGAAATAGTGCATTCACAAATTAATTTCAAAGTTGTCAAGTACCTATTAGAAAACCTATTATTTCAAGGAAAGCATAAGTACTAAAATATATTTGTATTTAAAACTCAATAAAATACTTCCATTAATGAGGGTATACTTACATTCAAAATAAATGATATACACTAAAATAAAACTAGTTTGCGTTAAACGAAAAAACCGTTTGCCGTAAAAAGTTTTCGTTTATCGTAAAATTTTTTGGAGTTACTAGGGCAGTTTGACAACTCCGTGACTTTTTGAATAAAACATATTTTAGACCCAATTTAAATTTAGACCCAATTTTTGACTGGTTATTTAAATTGTTAATCAGTTGATTTTGATTTGTGATCCACATGCCTATAAATACGAAGAGTTTTTCAGTCCTTTGTCAAATAATCTTACTACCTATATTATTGTTATTTCAACTAGTATGGTGATTATAATTGTTCACATTAAGAATTTAAGAAGGTTTGTGTTTGTTCTTGTTTTCTGTCGAAATCATATGGTCACTTGATCATAGTTTAAATGCCCAACTTTGGGTGTTTAAACGGCAATCAACTATGAACCTACAAATTTAATTCAGAGTTTAAATTATGTTTGATCACTGATCAAAGATGATTTTCAACTCAAAAATTAGGCCTGAGTCCATCCTTTTTCAATTTTTGTATTCCTTCCAAATATTCTCAAGGTCCTCAAAATATGTGTTTTGTTTCAGTGGTGACCTCTTCATTTGACCCTAATGTTTTACCGCCGAACCAGGTTTGAAAATAGAAAGTGGTCACTGAAAGTAGTCTGAATAATATGACCGGTGATGGTTCTACCTTTTCCAAAGAAATCGATGTGAATGACACCGCATGTATCCCAAAAAAACTGTCGCCATGACCTTGTTGGCCGACAGACCCGCCGTGGCCTTTTTGTGGCACACATTTACCCGGAGAAGTCCACTGCTTTGACTGTTTCTTGGTCTCCTGTGTATTGTGATGAATCCATGTTTATTCCATGGTTACGAAACGGCGCAAACACTCTTTTGTATTGTGGTTGAACATCGCCAAACTCCAGTTTGAAGTGGTCACACGTTTGCGCTTATGGTCGAGTATGAGTAATCACGGCACCCATCACGTGGATAGCCTTTTCATGTCCAAATATTCCTGTAAAATGTGATGTACCCGCTCAGTTGAGATGCCGAAGGCTTCACCACACATCACCCACATTCATTCATTCTATCGACGATTTCTGGCCTGACGACCTCTTTTGTGGCGACCTAATTTGGTAGACCACTTTTTAAGCATTAAAATTGATGGTGCAGAGGCTCCATAGTATATGTCAAACCATTCCTTGGTGTCAGTGATGTTTTTTTTCCCCGAAAAATATAATGCTTGACGAGCACACGCAAGTCACTGTTTTCGATTTTCGTCGAAATTAAGTAAGTCTAAAACTGGCTATTTAGAGATAAGTTTTTATACCCTCACCCATAGGGATGGGGTTTATACACACTGAAAAATAACGACCCCAGCAACATATTGCAGGAACCATGAACATGTTTGGAAGCATTGTTTTCGTGAATAGAAGATCTACTGCCGTTTGTTTCCTTATTGTCTGTCATGTTTTTGTTTTCACCACTTTTCAACAAACAAAGCTACATTTGGGTCACAAATACATGTATTATAACCTATTAATAATTGTGTCCCAAACATGCTATATTTAATTGCAAACACAATGTGTTTGAACACAAGGATAATATATTTGCGACAAGCTACAAACACGTTATATTTACATTCAAACAAGAAAAAAGATACATTTTCTTTTATTTCCATATTCGCGTAAAACATTTCCGATCTCAACGAAATTAAGTAGGCCAGTCAACTAAGTAAACAAGGGTGGTTTTAAAATAAATAAATGGGGTTTCCCATTACATCCCATGAAGGAATTTGGGAGAGCTTCTCACAACCAGTGAGCTGTGCGTTTTATAGTTATATACTCACTGATTGGGACCTACAGTTTTACACCGGTTCCGAACGGTATTTTGAAAAGCTTTTTCATGGCTAAGTACTCGATAGTGTCGCCGTCACTAAGCGAGGTGACCGTCGTCGAAAGAAATTTTTTTTAAGGTGGTCGGAGCAGGGATCGGACCCAGGATATCCTGTACAAGAGGCGCGCACACTAACCATTGCACCACCGACGGCCATATTGATTTTGCCACACCCATTTTGGTACCTCCCATACAAAAGTTGTGGGGCCGGCTGGTGGGACGATAAGATAACTCCCGTAACAATCAGCTAACCTTCATGAAATTTAATATTAGGCAATATTTAGTAAAACGCCACTCTGCCGTGAAACATGGGTGATTTTGCCACTCCCAATCTGGTACCTCCCATACAAAAAATGGGAAATTCTCCTATTGATTGATTCGCTATTTCCCGCAAACCACAACCGATATTAACATAATTCAGTTTTTGTTCAATGATTTGTCAAAAGCAGTCTAACTAAAAATTTACACCTTTGCCACTCCGATTTTGGTACCTCCAACACAGTACTTGTAGTTGGGGGTTACCGGTTGATCGACACGAAATCTCCCTTAAACCAAATCCGATGTTAATGAAATTTAGTACTAAATGTATTACTTTTCCACGCCCATTTTCACACCTCCCATACAAATGTTGGGCGGAAAATTGGCTGCTAAGCGCACAATAAATCCTCAAAATCACAACAGGCCCTAATTAACTTGGGAATTATATTGTTACGAATTTCCTTATTCGTCCTTTTTGCGTTGTTTTATTCCCAATAATAAAACAAGGTTCGTTTTAAATTACGATAATTACAACAGTATAACTTCCTTTTATTTTACTTATATAGTACAGCAGTTTACTTTATTTATAACACTTTA
The DNA here is from genome assembly GCA_963931995.1 of Phaonia tiefii. Classification (NCBI taxonomy): domain Eukaryota; kingdom Metazoa; phylum Arthropoda; class Insecta; order Diptera; family Muscidae; genus Phaonia; species Phaonia tiefii. The sequence continues at coordinate 61,427,343 of OZ008367.1, read as the reverse complement.
ACAAGTCTTATATTTTACTATCCAATCGCGTTGCTTACTTTACGGGGTTTAATCACAAACTGAACTCTCCATTCCAAAGACCTCCGCTATTTATACCAACTCACCATACTCAAAAGACATTGTTGTTTAACTTTGTAGAATCATCTCGAATGGCGGAGAATTATCTTAACTGAGGCGAATTCATTCTACTGGTTTAGCGAGCTGGTACGTTGTTACAATGCATTCTTTCAGGCGCAGCACTAACCGCCTGTTATTTACATAATGTTAGTAGAGTTATTAAGGGCAAACAAAAACTTTTACTTATTGGTAACAATATAATATTTTGGGCAAGGTCAGTCTCCTGTTGAATGTGGATCGGTCAACTTCACAAAGATATAAACCTTTTTTAATGCAACTTAAAACCAATGGATGACTAAGGGTGAGGGTATGTTTAAGTCGGTTCATCCGACTGAAATTTCTGTACCAGTTTTTATTTTGTGAAAAAAAACAAAAGGAGGTCTCTTGTCGTTGACTGCACATTTCAGTTTTTTTTTTTGGTAATTCCTTAAAATAATACGAAAAGACTCTACAAACTCTGAAAACGTCATTCGAATGTTTTACGAAAATAATCGTCTCATTGAAGAAACGGGAATACATAAAAAAGCCGTTCAATAAAAAATTTTTGCTTTATTTCGTAAAAAATTGGGCGTTCGTCTATACGCACACCACCAATAATTTGGTAAAGGAATCATCCACCTCCCAAAAAATCTAAAAAATCTCGTCCCATCAAACTTTGGGTCTGTTGTTTTGTTGTATATCACAATATTCCCCCCTATACCATCCTTTATAACGCACTGTATCTTTATATAAATACAGAAAAAAGAAGCCACAATCATGAATAGAATACGCAATCTCTTGAAAGAAGTAAAACCTAATGAAGAAATCATATACAGTGACTCAGAGTGAAAATTAACCTTAGCACAAATTTTGCTATATTAAATTGCCTATGAAATTTATAAAAATAATGAAAAGGATTTGTAAATATTTTATAAATTAATTCATTTAATTTACTATTAAAAATATTAAATAATTTTCAAGACTAATTTTCAAATTCTGTCCAAAAATTCTATGAGCGAAACAAATTTAAATTTCGTCATGAAAATTACCACTTGATGAAGCGATTCGTACTTTAATTCATTAATTTTGTCCATCGCAATAGTGGATGTGTGAACTGGAGCATTGTCTTGATGAAACAACACTTTCATTTTAGCCAAAAGCGACCTTTTGTCCACAATTTCATCACTGAAACGCTGCAATAAATTAGCATAATATTCGCCGTTGATGGTTTTTCCTTTCTGAAGATAATCAATGAAAATTAACCCATGAGTAAACCAATAAATATACGCCTTGACCTTGACTACAGATGGAACCGTCTTCCACTACTTCCACTACTTTGTTTGTTGCTTTGTCTCAGGTGTGAAGTGGTGAACCCATGTCTCATCCATGGTTATAAATCGATGAAAAAATTCGTCTTTATTGCGGTGAAACATTGCCAAACACTTTACTGAAACATCTTCAGGATGCTGTTTTTGCTCTATTGAAAGCAAGCGCGGCACCCATCTTGCCCATAGCTGTCTCTTCTTCAAATCTTCGGTCAATATACGATGTATAGCACTTTTTGAAATGCCTATCATTTCAGCCAGCTCACGCACCTTCAGCCGACGATCATCCAATATCATTTTGTGGATTTTCTTAACCGTGTCTGGCGTGGAGACCTCAATTGATCGAACAGTACGATATTCGTCTTGGCAGCTCGTACGGCCTCGTTTAAACTCTGCTAGCCAATATTTTACAGTCGTAAACGAAGGAGCAGACTCCTCCAGGTTAGAATTTAGCTCGGCTTTAATATTGCTTGGACTGAGACCTTTCAAATGGAAATATTGAATTACAGAACGGTGACCAATTTTTTCCATGTTTGAAGATTCACTGAGATCGTTTACTTTTGATGGCTCGAATAAAAATACTAAACAACGTGGCGCCTTGAAACTTAAAACATATGTTTTATAAGGTTTCCACTTTTCACCAAAATATGTTTTTTTTTTAAACTACTGGCAACATCTATTCGTCAGTTTGGGACCGCCCTCGTGTCAGACTGAATTTGAGCGATGACAAGGCGCAGTCGTTTGTGGCTTCTTGACATAGACCTGCGACTTAAGGAAACCTCACAAGAAAACTCTTAACAGGGTAAAATCTCACAATCTCGGTGGCTAGGACATGTCACCTCTGCGTGAGAAATCCATATCCTCAAATCGCTCGAGCAGAATGTCCACTGTGGCATCAGATGTTTGGCACGTAGCACCGTCCTGTCGGAATCACATGTCTTACATCGTTAGTATCCTTTTTTTTGTCCAAAATAAATTTGTTATCATCGTTTGGTAGCTCTCTCCGTTGACGGTGATCGTTTTCGAAGCAATATGATGCCGTCGGCTATCAATCTACGTCAAATACTGACTTGCCGCTGGATGCATTGCCACTTGGTGAACCTGGTGTGGATTGTTATCATCCCAAATTGTATTGTATATCATCCTTGTTGTATCCGATTATCCAAAAATAGACCTCGTCACAAAATGGACGGATCACGCGAATCGTTGCCACAAGAGAACACCCATTTTGATAATAAAGTTGACTATTTGTTTTTTAACAAGAAATTTTTTAACCTATGGTTTTAAATAAAAATAAAAAAAATAATTGAATTTTAGTAAAATGAAAAATATTCTTCTAGGAAATAATTTAAGATCGAACGAATCATAATAGATAATAATATTATTTGAATTTTAGTAAAAAGTACACAAAATAATTTTGGTTAGTACTGAAATGACAATGTGATTTTCCATCCCTGTCACGAACTTGTCATAAATTTCAAATAGTAAAATTTGGTTCGTAGGTTTGCCATTTTCACTGTGAGTCACTGTACCGTACTTGTTGGGAGGTTTATGACACTGCTCAAGTAAGTATGTACTTGGTTGGTTAGTTGGTTTTGGTTTGAACATTGTTTTGGCCACGACTTGTGCGTCAATTGCCTTCCTTTCAGTCAAAGTCTATCCGCGTGCGTTTTGTCTGTCTGGCGTGACGTCTTCGGCTGTATGTGCTCTCTTCTTATTCTACACCATAGAGCTTTCATCTTCTGTTGGTTCTTCCTCGGTGGCTAGTAGTAGACTGTGATTGCTGTTACTGCTCTTTTCAAGCCGGCACTGGGTCAGTAGATAATTGGGTCGTTTACTACTACTACGTACTACAATCCACTCGTCTTTTGGATATTGGTTGTTTGGTTGGTGTTACTGTTGCCGCTTGTTTTTGGTTTGGTTTGTTTTTTTTACAGTTTTATGGAGTTTTGCTTCCAACCAAGCAGCCAGCCAGCGAGCACAGTCTTGTACTAAGAAGAAACTGAAACTAAAGCAGATTGTTGCTGTTGTTGTTGCAGTTGTAATCTTGTGACTTTTATTTTCTGCTTCCAATGAATTTTCGTAATTCAAACATCATTAGCAGACAAAAGTTTGCTGCTGCTTAAGTTGTTTCGTTGGTCTTGTGTTAGTACAATCATTAATGCGGTGCTAAAGTTCTTCCACCCATAGAAGACTGACACGAATCAGTTTTTCTTTTGTGCATTTGTTCTTTTCAATTTGTTTCCCTCTTCTTTAAACAAATGTTCGAAAGAAATGCAAAATAAAAACTTTTTCCATGCAAAGATAATTGGTTACTTTGACTTTGTCGAAGTAATAAACGAGATCGGTTTTAAATGCACTGTGGTTTTATTGTCAAGATGAACAAAAAGTGAACACATTTTCCTGCCGAAACTCGCGTAAAATGTTCTATAGGGTATAATAAACTGGCTACAGCTTAGAGGAGGAACATTTGTGTAAAAAAGGTCGTATCCGCTTGGGTGGGACTATATTGTTTATACAAATATGTTGTATATAATGAGCCTATTTATGCATCGTAACACAGAGGCATTCTGTTGACAACTTATCTCTGAAAATCATGCCTGAACTCATACTTGAGAGCTATGCCTGAATTTTGCAACCTTCTAAGCTAATATTGCATGTTTTGCCTAATATTTATGACTTACCCCATATACATATATAATGGCAATGGTCACCTTAATGGAAAAATATGGTTTGTACAGTTAACTTAAAGTTGAAATGATGTGTGATTTATTGTGTACAGTAAAAAGTCAGTAAACATGGACGAACAAGTGTGCTGGGTTGTCAACAAAACTACTCTGCAACGGAATTATCAAGGCCTTATTCACAAATGTCCTTCTGCAAGTTATCTGTCGAATTCTATACACCTGACAACATGCCTGCTACATGAAGGCCTTCCTGAAGGCCTACGTCTTACTTTCTGATATACTTTACTTACTTTTATTGACTATTTTACAACCTCATGAGGTCAGACGTCTTACACATATTAATTAAACAAACAAATTAAACAAATTTCAACATATTCTTCCAACTGGCTCTGTCCTTCGCCATTTCTCGCCAGTTGGTAACACCAAGGATACGGAGGGATTCTTCTGCCTGGTCTTTCCAGCGGTGTCTTACTGATATACGATCTCATTTATTTTCCTTCCGGTGACTTTTGAGTACGTCAGAAGACCTCAAAAAAAAAACGATAGTGCATTTGTTACATATTTTCATTCGCTGATTTTAGGAGGCCGTCGGTGGTGCAATGGTTAGTGTGCGAGGCTCTTGTACATGAGATCCTGGTTTCGATCCCGGCTCTGACCACCTGAAAATTTCTTTCGGCGGCGGTCACCTCGCATAGTGACGGCGACACTATCGAGTATCTAGCCATGGAAAAGCTTCTCAAATTACCGTTCGGAATCGGTGTAAAACTGTACGTCCCAATCAGTGAGTGAAAACTGGAAAGCGCACAGCTCAGTGATTGTGAGAAGTTCTCCCCGGTCCCTTCATGGGATGTAATGGGAAACCATTTATTTATTTATTTTTTATTTTAGGAGACAAGAAGAAGCCCTTCCAAAAGTAGTCAGAGTAGCATGCGTTATACATTTTCTTACATATCGTATTCCTTAAAGTTCCCAGGTTCAAATTTTGAAAAATGTATATAAACAAATATTTTTCAATTGCATCCCATGAAGAAACAGGCGGTGCACTTTTTATTTTTAGATTCACCGATTGGGACCTCGAGTTTTAAGTCGCATTCACAATGCAAGCGACAGTTTCGTTTCTCATGCCAACTCGTTGTCACACACAGAATTTCACATAATGTCTTTTCGTTTTTATTTTACAAAAATTTAACTCAAATTTGTCGCCGAAGTTGGTCTATTTCTACTCCAGCAACATATTTGTTCGAATAAATAATATACTCTTAAGCGGTAGATGGCGCTGTACTTCGAATTTCATTTCCAAACTTAAAACCAACAATGAAACCATTTGTTTAAACGATGCATTATAAAACGTAATTTTATCCGTAGAATCTTTTAATAGCAAATATGTTTTGAATATATTAAAATTTTTTAATATTCAAAATACAAACCTGTATATGACATTTGTGACATTCGAATCATGATGCTGCTAATAGAGGTTGTGTTGTAAGAACCACTTAAATTATTTGCTTTTCCTTCTGTTCATTACATAAACAATCAAATTCAAATGTATTTGGTTTCTGTAATTTCTGGTTTACTTTTATTCTTGACATACATTTGTATTAACCTGGACACGAAAGCCAAATATATTATATTGTTGCCTTGATATATTGGCCGTAATACTAGTATCACGTGTTAGAAGAAACATCTCGATTCGAAGTAAACTGTTGCTTACATTGCGAACGCCTATCGAAAATGTTGCTTGCATTGTGATTCCGGTTTTACACCGATTCCGAACGGATCAATAAGTCCAAGACTTTTTGAACTTCCCTCGTAGTTATATGAAATGCAACACTGCTCCCATCAAGTACCACCTGTTAATAGACTACTGTCAAATTTGGAGCAAGTTCCGTCATTTACTTTGCGTTTAACAGCTGTTCAAAACATACAACCTTGTGCATTTTGTTAAAAATTTAAAAAAGAGAATTTCGAGTGCTCATTAAATATTTTTGGCGAAAAAACCGTCAATCAAACCAAGGAAAAGCTTGATAAATACTATGGGGACTCTGCACCATCGATTTCAATGGTAAAAAGTGGTTTACTGACTTTCGTTGTGGTCGCACAAGCACAAATGACGCTGAACGTTCTGGACGGTCAATTGAGGTCAATACATCCGAAAATTTCGAAAAAATCCACGATATTGGTGTTGTCCGATCGAAGAGTAAAAGTGCGTGAGATTGTTGATGCCATAGGCAGTGTGGTTTCGTTTTAAAATGATCAGATGGGTTTAAGAATGCTGTCTGCAAGATGGGTGCCGCGTTTGCTCTCAATTGGCCATAAACGTACGGCTGCACACGTGTGTAGTCTCAATGGCAAAATTCCATGAATTGGGCTACGAATTGGTACCTCATCCGCCATATTCTCCGGATTTAGCCCCCAGTGACTATTTACTATTTCCAAACCTAAAGAAATGGCTCGGTGGAAAGAGATGTAGCCTCGAAAAATCCTATTTTTTGGAAGGGATGCAAAAATTGGAGAAACGTTGGACTAAGTGTATTGAGCTAAAAGGAGATTATGTTGCAAAATAATTTTTTTTTGCAAAAACAGCTTTCATTCAAAAAGTCACGGACTTATTGATCCGCCCTCGTAGTACATTACTTCATAGTTTCGCACATCAATAAGTGAAACCATGTTCTCATGTAAAGGGTGTTTTTTTGAAGCCGATAGGAATTGAAATTGTAAAAAATAATTATATTATAAAAAATTTTATTTGAGAGATCAATACATGACATTAGAATTTGAAAATTATTTCGGTCATATGGACAAATTTTTTTTGAACACTCTTCGAATGGCTGACACATTAGGTGCACTTCTCGGCTGAAAATTCTTCGAAATTTGCCAGCGGTCTCACCATAACTTTCCACATTTTTGTAATAAGTTTTCACAATTATAAAGCGGTGTTCTTTCGTAAAGCACTCCATTTTTAATAATCGGAATAAACATATGTGACAGCTGCCAAATTTCAGAGTTGCCACTTGCACAAAAAAAATTACACAAAATTTAAAAACTGAGACACCCTGTATTTACTAAATGATAGCAAATATTGCGATTATACACTGAATTTCACTTAAACTTTAAGATTAAATTCCTGTCTATTAAATCGTTTCTTGGAGCTGTCAAAGTCATAGTCTTTTGTTAAAAACCTTGTGTCCATTGCGTTTCCTACAGAATTTTGTATTATGCGAGAGCGAATGCCTATTCGGAAAGACATGTTTATTTCCTGTTCTCCATAGAGATTGAATATTTCAGTTATATGTCCTTATGCCTCGGTCCTTATAATGTGATTAATTGAATGCTTCATTATTCTATTGCATTTATAATAATTTATATTTATTTAAAAACAAACTCTACAAACCACTGTTCCTTTTATGACCGATTAATATTTCTCCAGGTTAGAAACTGTTTAAACTTTTTAGTAACTCTATTACCAGATCATTTCATACAATGTGATGATTATGGTGATGTACTCATTCATGGCTGTACGAATCTATATCGGACTGACTCTCGTGATGACTATAATTCCAAAACATTGCATGTCAATGGCAATTTTCCTATTCGTTGAAATTTGAATCGGTGGCCGGCGATTTCATTTGTCGTTGCCGTGTCTGATTTCCTGTTAGAAATTGAAAGTCTTTGAAACTCTTTTGTTTGCGTTGCAACAGCCAAGTCAAGATAAATTAAAGCTGATATTAGCAACATTGTAAACTTTAGGCCTGGAAGTTTGAAATTCATTATGTGCAGTCTATTACGTTCGGACAGGCAACTCCCAACCAACCGCCGAGGTATCAGAGATCAAATTCCTCTTATAATGCAATTAGTCATAAACTGAAGTTGTATCATGTCATAACATCCACCAACAGACACCATGAATTCATTAAAGCCACAACTTTGGCAATGAAATTTTAACGCTTTCATTTCTATTTTGTCTATTATTTACCCGTTTAATGTTTAAAATGCCTGTTAGCTGTTGTAGGCGATTTTTTTTTGTTTTTGACTTGCAAGGCTTTTAGTGGTAATTTAACTACCATTAGAGCTTGTAAGAAGTCAAATCAATTGTCTTGCGAAGAGTTGCTTGTTGTGAGAAACAAAAGTCTAGACTAAAATTCGTATTTCACTCTTGATTTCCTTCAATAAATCTTAGCAACTGTCAAAAATTGCATGAACTTGATTTGTGATCGAGAAGCAAAAAAGGCAAAACTAAAAAGTTTTGCATTCCAAAAAATTTTAATTTCTTTTTGGGAAAGTAAAGGTTTTACTGAGAAACTAAATGTACAGATAGAGAAACTAACTATAGTGTGGGGTGGGACTTTGTGGTATAGTTGCAAGTGTGTGCGAACATGTACCAGCATCAATCAGCTACAAAGTAGAGATGAGAACGTGAGTGAGTTTTGGTACACGCTCACGAAAGGCAGACAGTCACTCACGCATGATCGCGTTTTCTAATGTTTCATTATTTCGTCGGCTTAAGTGCAGTGAGAAAGTGTGCTGAGCTACTATTACTAGCAACTGCTGATCTTGCACTATTTCGTTCTATTTTTCTACACGAAAACTGGTTTTCGATGTTCCGAGCTTTACTGCACAGGAATTCTTTTCATTAGAAACCGCAACCTGCCTAACGATTGTCCAACTAAGGAGATTTACAATCTCAAAGAAGTCTGCTTCTTATTTCCACTAGTATTCTTCCAGACATAGAAAACACTCCTTCGCTTGTAGCTGAACTCCTTGGAATACAGCAGATGATTAGCAAAGTTTGATATGAGAGAAATGATATTAGAAGTTTTCTTTTGTTCAGTCTTCCAGAAATACTTTGTTTAATAAATTAGTAAGAAAACTAAAATTAAATGAAATCAAACATTTGAAAATACATTCAGATCCATAAGTCCTTGACTTTTCGAACATCCCTCATAGTTATATGAAATGCAACACTGCTCCCATCAAGTACCACCAATTAATAGACTACTGTCAAATTTTGAGCAAGTTCCGTCAGTTACTTTGCGTTTAACGGCTGCTCAAAACATACAACCTCGTGCATTTTTTTAAAAATGGAAAAAAAGTGAATTTCAAGTGTTCATTAAACATTTTTTTTTGCGAAAAAAAAAATCGTCAATCAAACCAAGAAAAAGCTTAATAAATGCTATGGGGACTCTGCATCATCAATTTCAACGGTAAAAAAGTGGTTTACTGACTTTCGTTGTGGTCGCACAAGTACAAATGACGCTGAACGTTCTGGACCGCCAATTGAGGTCAATACACCCGAAAATGTCGAACACCATGATATGGTATTGGCCGATCTAAGAGTAAAAGTGCGTGAGATTGTTGATGCCATAGGTATTTCTTATGGCAGTGTGGTTTCGATTTTAAATGATCAGTTGGGTTTAAGAAAGCTGTCTGCAAGATGGGTGCCGCGTTTGCTCTCAATTGAAATGAAATTGAAAGTCAAACAAATGCCTATTTTATGGACCTCGAAAAATCCTATTTTTTGGAAGGGATACAAAAATTGGAGAAACGTTGTACTAAGTGTATTGAACTAAAAGAGATTATGTTTAAAAAATTTTTTTTTTTTTGCAAAAAAAACTTCCATTCAAAAAGTCGCGCACTTATTGATCCGCCCTCGTCTGCGCGACTCACGCACACTCACTCACGAAGATTTTTTCGCTACTCACATTCACGCACGTTCGAAGTGCGTTTTTGCAAAAAAAACTTCCATTCAAAAAGTCGCGCACTTATTGATCCGCCCTCGTATGCGCGACTCACGCACACTCACTCACGAAGATTTTTTCGCTACTCACATTCACGCACGCTCGCGTGATGAAGTTTTGATCCTACTCACACTCACGTGTGATTCACTGCAATCACGTGACTCGCGCCCATCTCTACTGCAATCTATCTTAAGGAGCCCTTACACCTGTGGAAAAGTTGCAGCGACTTCAAGTACTTGTACTCAAAGTACTTGTTTTAAAGTAATTCTTTCAAAGTACTTGTTTTCTGAAAGTACTTTTTTGAAAGTACTTTTTTTGAAAGTACTTATTTTGAAAGTACTTTTTTTGAAAGTACTTTTTTGAAAGTACGTTTTTGAAAAGACTTTTTTAGGTACTTTTTTGAAGAGAGTACAATGAGCGTGTGGTGCGCGAATTTAAACAATTACTTTGATGTTGAATGGTTTTTGGAGGACAAATGTTTTATAAAAAAAATTCACTTGGGTGGTTTAAACGTAGAGCACGACGAAGCTGCATACAATTTTATTATCTGTATGAATAGGGTTTATCTTTTGGGCAACAACAAGTATCATGTCTAACAGGAACCTCTGGTCCTCTGGACATGTATAGAACTTTTGCGAATGTTTTCTAGTGTGCTTTATGGCAAGAGCTTTAACTTTCCCTCAGAGAGTAAATCAAAATTCCAAACGGTTTGCAAGATATGAGCCCTACAAAATGATCACTTTTTTTTGGAAAAATTACACTGAGGCCCCAAATCTTTGGGGGACCATAAAAAAAAAGTGCATGACTTTGTGCAAAACTGGGAGACACGGGTCCTTTTTTGGTCTTATATCACGTCGTGGTGTCCGTGTATGGTTATATTTCCATGACTTAAAAAATTACACACAGTGAAATTAAAAAAATTTCGGGAAATTTTTGACTTTTGCGGCTACCTAAACGGTGTTAAGAATCATATCTAGGAAGTTCATATGTTCTAGAAAGTTGTTTATTGAGATCTTAGGTACATTTCTGTAGTTGATTATTTATTTCCTTGAATTTTAAACTGTTTGCTACCAATGGACCTGAACAGGGGAAAAAAGGTTAAAAAAATCGAATTTTTTAAAGTTTTTTTGCGATTTTGACCTTAAATATGAAGATATTTTGATTTTATATGTTCACAATTTTTGTTCTTTATGACAAGAGTTTCAACTTTCTTTTAGAGAGTAAATCAAAATTCCGAACGAATTGCAAGATATGAGCCTGACAAAATGATCACTTTTTTGCAAAAATGACGCTGAGGCCCCAAATCTTTGGGGCCCATAAAAAAAAGTCCATGACTTTGGGCAAAACTGGGAGATACGGGTCTTTTTTTTTGGTCTTATCACGTAGTGGTGTCCGTATATGGTTATATTTCCATGACTTAAAAAATTACTTACACACAGTGTTATCAAGGATATGTAAGAAGTCTCCCAATGAAAACGTTTAAATATTTCTATATTCAACATCACGACGCACAACGCTCGCTGTTTATATTCCAAAACTATTTTTTTTTGTCCGCCCAGTTTTTTGAGTGCTCTACTTATATTTTATGTATTTGGTTTCTTTTTATTGACTGACACTGTATTTATTTTCACTTGCATTTATTTCATATCATTTAACATAACACTTCAAACTGTTTTAGCCGTCACTTTTTCCATTTCGTTTTTCATAATTTTTTTTTATAATTTTTTTACTTTGTTTCGACCATCTTCCCTAACCGTTAGTTATGACTGCAGGGCAACCCATATTTGGAAATTGTGATAATTGGTTCGTTAGTACCAACTAAGCTCGAGGCACTTTCCAGTTTTCTATTTGGCTCTTCCTCAGTTAAATCTTGACGTGTGGTCATGTGCAAACCCACGAGCATTTACATACAAACATGACGAACGATCTCTATCTCTCCATGTAAATTTGAAGTTTTATTATTTAAAAACAACAAGAAAGTCTCTAATGTCATTTATATTATTAATAGAACATGATTTTCACATGTTTGGTACAAAAAAAGAACAATATTTGTATGTTTTGGGTTTTTTGCAAAAGTGTATAGATAGGCCTTTTTGCATTTCAGTGGTGAGAAAGTTAAGCGTTTACCTAATTTGGTGTTTTGTGTGGTTAAATAAAACATTAGTTTGCTTCATAATAACTTTGGGCTAATATTGTAAAACGAAAAAGAAAACACATGTCATGTGCTGTTTGGACTCGTTTGTCGGACCCAAGTTCAGAGTTTATTTCATCTTAAATAGAACATGTAAGGTGGTCATTAAGGGTCTGTATTGTGGTAACTTACATTTTGATGAGAAAGTTTGAAGTTTTTTTTTTTTGGCTTAGAGCTGTCCAGAAATTCCCTTTACATTGTGTTGCTTTGTTAGATTTTACTCGGTCATGATGAATGGCAGCAGTTAAATGGTAAAACATTACAATTGTGTTGTTTATGCGGCCTAATTGTCTGGTTACAAGAATTGAAGGCAAATGGAGTGGGTTTCTTGTTTATTATTAAGATTTGGTTGCTTTGGAAGGTAAAATACTGGAAAAAATTAAAAATTAACCAAAACCGAACAACAAATATTCAATTCTTCTATGTAGATTGAAAGCTGCTTAACCCCAAGCACATGGTAGAAAATCGTTGGTGTCACCTGCAATCACTCATCGCATAAAATTGTTCATCGCCAACAACCCGCAAACGCCCGAAACTGACGAAAAGGACAATGTTTGTCCATCGCTCAGAGTTGAAACCGCTCGCAGCACATTACGTGAACAAAATTTGTACGTCGTAAGTCCGAGAAAAGTCCCAGTTGAAAAAAAATACATCTTACCCAAAGATTCTCATATGCAAACACACGACTGTAGTGATCAACTTTAAAGGTTCCCGAACGCGAACTAAAATTTTTGGAGCCAATTTCTTTTAGCAGAAAAATTGGATTATTTTGGTTTTTTTTTTTTGCCTGGTAGAGCATTAAATGCGGATTTAAAAAAAGAAAAAAGTTTGCGGAAGTCCATATTTTTTTTCGAAATAGAAGTCTCCAAAGCTTGAATGTATAATTGCGCATAACTCTGCCATTTATTATCCGATCCTGATAAAATAAATTTCTTAAATCGTTAAATTAATATTCCAAATAGTCTCCCGGCCGCCGACTCAGGCAAGGCGGATCAAATTCCCTCTGTAGCTTAAGTCGATGTGTGACAAAATCAGAAAAATCGCGCGAGTTTTTAGAAATAATTTTTTTATTTTGGTGTGTAAAAACTACAACAAAGGACAACAGAAATAAAAGAAAACAACAACAACGACAAAAGACAGCAACACCAAAAGACAAGAACAACAAACCAAAAAAGTAAATGAGCCCTCAATGGGTTAATAAAAGAAAATATATTTATATACAGAGCTATTGAGTTTCACAAGGGCTTTGTAATGATACATATTTCAAGCAGATCCGATGATAAATACCTGAGATATGACCTATTATATACTCAAGCTTTAACAGCCTATATCTCAAGAAGTTGGACGTAGTGCAAAAACAAAAGGTATTTTTCAACTCAGCGCAAAAGCCTATACCGTAGGTGAAATTTTGGTGCAGATCTGATTTTGCGGCTAAAATAGTTTTATGCCAAATTTTTCTCTGGCGACATTTTTTATGTCTTGGCGCTGCTATTTTTATGACCGCAGCTGTATATGCCAATTACATACATATGAAAAATGCATCTCCGATTTTCTGCTACATTGAGACTTGTGTCCGTATAAACTGCAAATTCCCTGCTATTTAGCTGTCAATGCCGAACAGCACCCAATTAATTATAATGTAAACTACGCGCTGAAAAATATGTATTTTTGTTGTTGTTTGGATGCAAATATAAAGTGTGTTTGGAGCTTGTGGCAAATATAATATACTTGTGTCCAAACACATTACGTTTGCTATTCAATATAACATGTTTGAGACACAATGATTAATATGTTGTAATATATGTGTTTGCGACCCACATATATTTATGTTTGTCATACAAATTCAGCTATGTTTGTTGCACTGTCTATGCTCTCTCGGGAGCAAGAGAATAGACGAGGCAAACGAGAGAGTCTATCTTGTAAGTGTATATCTCTATTTTGGGATTGTTCTTTCAGTCAGTGAGTCATAAATATTTCCGAATGAGCGTGTAAATTGCAGATGAAGTCAGTGTTTCTTATTTTGGCTGATGTATTGCGCTTTAGTTTCATGTATTCAGTCGTCAATGGTTCATCGCACAGAGGATATCAAAAGCGCTTCGTCAGTGAAAAAATAATAAACGAAGGCTCGGACGGTTAAATAGTTTGTGATGTTGCTTTAATTTTTGTGTATGTGTTTCGTATATATGTATGTGTGCTACCAAAGTGAGAAACGATTTTGAGGAAAGAAACTGGAAAGGGCAACAACGTGAAGCCCTTTGTCTGTCCGAGCCTTTACTGAGAAAATCGAAACGGCGGACCATTTGTGAAATACGTATAATAAAAAAAACGCAAGTAATTAATCCATGCTTGGCTTGTATAAACTAGATTTGTATATGAATATACTTATATTGTTTGTGTACCAAGGCATAGTGATAACAAACGCATATCTGAAACCTTCTGAAAACAGAAACGTGAGAGACAACAAAGAAAGGAGAAGCAAAAGAGCAGCAGATTCTCATTTCATGAAAAAAAACTAATAATGCATTCAATGCAAGTAAACGTAAAATGGGCCGTATTAAATCTTTTAATTTTTTCTATTATTACATATAAATGTGGATTTATATTGATAAAATTAATTATAATAAATATTATAATTGAAATCAAAGAATAATTTGTTTCTAAATAGTTTTATGTTTGGGAGGAAGTACGCATACGTTTCCACTTAAGTATATGCTGGTTTGGGGGGAAACACGCGATTGCTTCCACGTAAGTACAGTGTTGGTCACGTAATTAGCACACACCCCCAAAAGATATATTTTACCTATAAAATTTAAGTCTATTTTTTTTCTTTAATTAAGGGCATAATTATTGTAAAATATTCACATTGGTGTACTTAAAAAAAATCAAGCAATAACAAAACAAAAACATAACAACACAAAATTAAAAATAAAGCCTTAATTCAATGGACAAGTAATTAGCACACCAATATAAAATTAAAAAATTTTAATATTAGTTCTTAATTTTTTTAATATTTAGTTGGATATCCCTTCTGCTTGATCACTGGTTCCAATCTTCTTGGTACACTCTCAACCAGTGACCGACATCTTGCTGGTAAAATGGAATTCCATGCGGCACGGACCGATTCCCAGAGTTCGTTCAGATTTTTTGGTTTTTTTAGCTGGACTTGCTTTTCAACATCATTCCACAAGTTCTCAATTGGATTGAGGTCTGGACTTTGTGCTGGCCATGGCAAAACTTCCACGGATTGGTCATCTCAGAATTTTTTTACCAGTCGGTGAGGTGTGCTTTGGATTATTATCGTGTATAAAAATCCATTTAACACACACATTTTAACGGTTTTCATAGCGTAGCGAGGATTAAACTCTTGTTTTGAAGGACGCCAATCATGTTTCTTTCCATCAGATCCAAATCGGTTGAATTTTGATTCATCACTCCAAAAAACATTTTTTCAAAATGAAATTGAGACTTGCAGAAATATTCTTGTTTGATACTAGAGGCTTATGCTGTGCAACATACCCATATGTGTTATATTCATTTAGTCTTCGGCGGATAGTTTTTGTACTAATGGCTATCTGATTTTCCTCAGAGATATGATTTTGTATTTGCGATGATGTTATAAATGGATCCTTCTTCGCATAATTTATAATTAGCCTATCCTCCGCACTTGTGGTATTTGTAGGTCGAGGATTTCTTCTAATGGCTTCGCAAATTTCATCTTTTGTTTGATACTTTATTGCATTTTGGACAATTTTCCGCGATCTGGCAATGTTTCTAGCAATTTCCGACAGGTGTACAAGAAGAATTGTTTCCCATTTTGATAGAAATTTAATTTTCTCGTGCTCAAAATCGCGTGCACATTACACTACCTATTGCCACCATGAGCTTTTTAGATTTCTTTTTAAAGGTTACCGGATTTAACCTTAAAAACTCGGTGTGTGCTAATTACATGTCCCTTTGATATTGTATTTTGCTTTTTTAAAACCGTTATTTAAAAAGAACCGAAGATAGTTTTCTTCTCTCTCTCTTTCAATATATTAAGTATAACACAGCACATGATTTTAAACAATCAAATATCAAAAGCTATTCCAAATAAAACCTAAACGCAAAAAATAAATATGGCGCACAGGGGGTGTGCTAATCATTTGACCAACACTGTATATGGATGTGTGGGATGAAGAACGCATTTGTTTCAACGTCAAAGCATATATGTTTGCCTGTAGACATGATACTGTTTACATTTAAAAACAAGTGAGTTTGGGATTTGCAAACATGTGAATGTTTGAAGTGTGTTCCAAACATATACATGGTTCCTGCAGAATATGTTAAAGAGGCCGTTATTTATCAGCGTGTATTGTCTATATAGACCTTCTTAACCAGCGCTTTCATCTCATGTGTTTGGGTTTGAATAACACTTCAAAAATGTTTGCTTTTCCAACTTTTTAGTTGTTTTTTTTGCGAAGTTTGAAATTTTATTTAATATTAAATAATTTCAAAATTCACCGAGACAAAATTGTAACTAAATTTGAATTCATTGAAACCTTTAAAGAAAAATTTAATTTTAGATTGATTTTTGATGTAATTATTTTTGTAATAAAATACATTAAAATTAAAAACATAAAATTTTGTTGACCCTTTGTTTGTGCAAGTTTCAACAGAATTTATTAACAAATCAAATTAATTGAAAATATCGCATCGTCATCTTTTTTTTTAAGCTGCGTGCGTGATTTACAGCCGGTAGTAAAACTAAAAAAAAACCTTATAATTTTGTGTTAATTTTACACTTCTGAATATTTTGGGATGAATAATATTTTTTTTTTTAAATCGTACTCGTACAAAACCAGCACATGTGATTTTCCATAAATTAAATGAAATGATAATTGTTTACTTTAACGTAGTATGATGGCTGGCTGGCGTGGGGGTACTATTGGTTAACAACAAAGTGCAGTCAGTCGATTTGGAGTTGTTTGGTTGATAACCCCCAAATTTGAGTTTTCCGTACACACATACAATTTATATTACTTCCCTTTCCGGTTGAAACAAAAAATAAAACGCTAAAAGAGCTGATATTTATGTTTGTTTGGCATTAAATATTAAATGAAATGTAAAACTCTTTCACTTTTTTTTTTGTTGCCGTTTGGGGGCAACACATTTTGTTTGCTTGTCTTAAGCTGCGAAACTTGGCAAGCACAAATACTCGGCCAAATACCAAACAACAATGGCCATTTAAAGTAAATCGCTACTTTGGGCCTTTATCAATTTATCAAATTTAAACAAACTATACTAGTGTGCACAATCTCGGTTGTTTTAGAAAACCGGGTTTTGAATATGTTTGCTTTAAAATTATTTAAAATTCTCTGAAATTGAATTAATAAGCAGCAATCTTTCAAATTGACTTATATTTGAGGGTATCAGTTGCCAAATCGAGTAACTCCCTCAAACACAAATAAAGAAGTTCCCGGTGTGTTTTAAAACTCGCATTATAAATTTCACGTCCATTATAAATTCTAATTAACATACGATAATATATTATTTTACAACAGATGTATCTATTATATAGTGAAAGAAATTTAAGGTGGTCTGAGCAGGAATCGAACCCACGATCTCATATACAAGAGGCGCGCACACTAACCATTGCACCACCGACGGCCGCTTGGAGTAATCGTTATGAATAATAAAATTCTTGCATAAAGGCTGGTATGAAGTTCCTTCGTAAGAAATTGTTTTTACCAAATATATGTTTTCGCTGCGATATTGACCAGCAACAAAACAACGTTAACAACAACATTTTCTATACTCTAAAATTTTGTTTTAATATCTCTTTTTTTTATTTGATAAATCGCGTGAAAATTTATAACATTGATACTTTCCCAATAAGCACATCGGATCCGCATCGACGTCGAATCGTTGAAAAGCTAAGCTATAATTCTACATTATCTAATCATTTAAAACTGTTTTAATAGTGATGAATGCTATATGCGAGGGTTGCTACACGCTGAAAAATAACGACCTCTCTAACATATTTTCCCAAACATATTCTGCAGGAACCATATACATATACATACATATATGAACATGCAATATCTTATTGATGCTTGTCATACTAATACCCAATGTTTGCAAGTGCCAAATGCAGACATTAGTATGTTTACTGACAAACATGTATGCTATTACGTGGAAACACATGCGTTCTTCATCCCAAACATCCATATACTTACATGGAAGCATTCGCATGTTTCCCCCAAACCTACATACACTTACGTGGAAACATATGCGAATTTCCTCCCAAATATAATAATATTTACAAACGAATTATTCTTCAATTTCAATATATGCATTATTTATTATAATTAATGTTAATATAATTCCACATTTATTTATAAATAAATAATACAAAATTTAATAGATTTTACATTTGTTTGCATTGAATACATTATTTGTTTTTTTCATGAAATGAGAATCTGCTGTTCTTTTGCTTCTCATTCCTTTGTTGTGTCTCACTCACGTTTTTGTTTTCAGAAGGTTTCAGCTATGCGTTGGTTATCACTGTGCGTTGGTACAAAAACAAGATGTTTATACACAAATCTAGTTCATGCAAGCCAAGCATGGATAAATTACTTGTGTTTTTTTATTATACTGATTTAACAACTGATTTAAAGGCTCGGACAGCCAAAAAGCTTCACGTTGTTGCCCTGTCCAGGTTCTTTCCTCAGAATCGTTTCTCACTTTGGTAGCACACAGGAAAGACATACTCAAAAGCCAAAGTAACGTCACAAACCATTAAACCGTCCGAGCCTTCGTTTATTATTTTTTTTCACTGATCCACTCTTTTGATACCCTCTGTCCGATGAACCATTGACGACTGAATACTTGAAACTAAAACGAAATACATCAGTCAAAATAAGAAACTCTTCATCTGCCATTTACACGCACAGGAATATTTATGACTCACTGACTGAGAGAATAATGTAAAAATACAGATACACACTTACAAGATAGACTCTCTCGTTGTCCCTATTTTATTCTCTTACTCTCGAGAGAGAGCATAGTGTGCAGCAAACACAGCTTTATTTGTATCACAAACATAACTGTATGTGGCTCGCAAACCCATATATTATAACAGATTAATCATTGTGTCTCAAACATGTAATATTGAATAGCAAACGCAATGTGTTTGGACAATGTATTTGCGACAAGCTCCAAACATTTTATAAAGTCAGATTTTTCAGCTTGTCCAGCAATAAAAAACAATGATTTATCATTGGAAATGCTTTTATTGTTTTTCAAAATATTCTCCGTGAAGATCAATACACTTTTGGATGCGCTCAAACCAATTTTCGAAGCACTCCACTCCGATTGAGACACCTCCAAAACATGGTTTTGAAACGCTCAACAGCTGCTTCGGGCGTGGAAAAACGTTGACCACGCAGTTTTTTCTTGATGTGAGGGAATAAAAGAAGTCATTGGGCGCCAGGCCTGTACGTCGGATGACCCATCAACTCGACATGGGCAGTGCTCAAATAGCCTGTTGTTTCAGCCTGATGTGTGAGAGCTAGCATTGTGCTAATGCAAAATGATGTTGTTTTTCCTCATTTCTTCGAACACTGTTTTCAAACAGATGGTGGTATACCACTCAGAATGGACCGTGCTACGTTCCACTAAACGCACTGTGGCCACATCATTGGTTATTCGGGGAAAAAACGCGATCATTTGCTTCGATGTGCTTCTTCCACGAACAACTTTTGCTGGATTTAGGTCGTCTTGAAAGCCCAATACGGGTTCATATACCTAGATCCACGATTCTTCACCTGTGGCGATGTTATACACTGCATTTGAGCTACCGCGGTTGTATTTTATCAAAATTTCTTTGCTCCAATCGACACGAGCCTTTTTTTGAGCATTCGTCAAATTATGTTGGATCCAACAAGAAGAAATCTTTTTCACGGAATAATGTGTAACAAAACCCTTTTGAACTTTTACGGAAATGGCTCAGTGGTGTTGCTGCGGCTCAGCTCGCCGGAAATGGGGGGTTCTTCTTCCGCTGGGTAGGTACATTTAAATTAGTTCGTGCCACATTAGCTGAAACAATAAACATTAGACTAAAACGAATTTTAGGGAAATAGAACAAGAAGGAAATGTAAAGGATAGGGAAGTGAGGTAGGTTTCAATAATGCTCAAGTTAAACTTCACCGACTTAACCAGGTGCTGCACATCTTCAAAGGGCATTGATGTTATTGTCCCTTTAGGCTGCCCACCCCTTGTTTGACTTCTTCAGTCAACCATGGTATCTTCGATGCCCAAGATTTAGTGAAGGTACCCCTAAGTTTACGCCATTCACAACCTTTAAATCATCGTCACATATTCAACCACGAAAATAACTTTTAGCACATGATTTACACTTACACAAACAACAATTTTTATTTATTTAACATTACTTAACATCGACAAATTATGGGTATTCTAATCTTCTAACAATACATACATAATACTTTGGTTATTTTTTTTTTTTAAATTCTATTGTTTTATTATTATTAAATAAAGTTTAATCCAAAATTACACTGAGATTATATTGAGCTTTCCTTTTAATTACTCATTTAGAACAATTGTAGGAATTTTCAGGACACATGAACAATAAATTTACGGGTACTTTTGGGATTAAAGATTATTTCTGTTTTAAAAATGCTTATTTTTCAGCTATTAAGCAATTTTAAAAATTTTTTCTTCCATTAACACTTCTTTTGATCATTTAATAGTAATTTTGAACATACATATATGTACGTTTTTACTTTATTTAGTATTCTTGTTTATATAGTATGTATTTTTAACTTTGTTTTTTTTTTAGGTATTTATTAAATTAGGTGTGATTGTATTTTTATAGTTTTTGTTATTTATTCATTGATTCATATTTATAAATTATTATTAAATTATTTTAATTATTATTATTTAAACGCCCGATTTTATTA
Organism: Phaonia tiefii; assembly: GCA_963931995.1. Classification (NCBI taxonomy): domain Eukaryota; kingdom Metazoa; phylum Arthropoda; class Insecta; order Diptera; family Muscidae; genus Phaonia; species Phaonia tiefii. The sequence goes on along the minus strand of OZ008367.1, from coordinate 61,406,349 downwards.
TGATTTTATGGTTTTTATTTATTTAAGTTATAATATTTAGTTTTATCCTAATCTCAACAAAAAATAACTGCAAAAATAATAGTAATAACATAGCCTTAAGAATTTTCCATAAGGTTTTAATTTTTTTTGCATTGGTTTTACTTTAATTAAAAACTTGTCTTGTATACGTTTGGTTTATTTATCATTAATTGCAAATTTAATTAAACTTATTGTCCTTGTTTTATTTGCTCTTTAGTCTTTCAAGGGCATCTACTTTATTTTCGTTTAGGTTATATATTTCGTGATTGCAGTCTATATATACTACAGTTACACGATATTCATATATATACACATATACCACACACACATTTCTATTATGACATTGACACTTTATTACATTGACTTTTTTTCAACTTGGGATTAAGTTTTTATCTCCCGTAGCGGTCAAAAGGGATGGTGAGGTCACCTTGACCTAAGTTTTTCTCCCCGTGTATTTTTCTCCCTTCAACTTATGGTATTACCCTGAACTACGATTTTACCTCGTACTGCCTTATCGCAAGTAGATCCTGCCGGAAAAGTGTTCCAGTCAGCGCTAGCTATGTTGCTGTCGATAATGTCCAGTTTTAATGTCGTTGTAATTACTCCCCCAACTGGCTGTGGTCGAGAGTCTTCTACAACGGACTATATCCTCCAGCAGACGTTCGATGATTCTATATAATAAAGACACTTTTATCATTCACGCGGTTTCGCAGTGACTTTATTCTCAATACATATGTATATCAGATGCATGGCTAGGTTAAAGTAATGGGTTTTCCATGCATGTGATATATTTTCGACAGGATTTCCCCGCGAATTAATTAATCAATTAATTTATGGTCATTCCAAATTCTTACCCCTTTTCCGCTTTACTATATTCCGATTCGAATCTTATATGAAATATCGGAATTTTAGTTTTCGGGTTTCTAGAAGGCACAGTTTGCACACAAATACAATTAATTACATTAACACACAAAAATATCACTAACTAACTTATCACTTTGCACTTTAATTTTCCCTCCTAAGTTTAGCTGACTTCACCACACGTGTCGATAATCTGAAAGAGGTTCCGTTGACAGCAACCAGCCTCATCTTTTCCGCCAGTTATCGAGTACCGAGTACTGTGCCAAAATCATCATCAGCTGTTTTCGTTATATGCCATCATTCTGAACACTTCCTAATTCAGCAGTCATTGTGAGTGGAGTATATGAAGAAGACGATGAGTAAACAAAAGTGGTTTGTTTTATCCACATATTCAAAAAAAAATGTTTTGCACGCAGGTTGTACTGTTGCTGCGGCATGGACATCACAAATGAACATGCGATATCTTATTGATGCTTGTCATACTAATACCCAAGAATGGCTCAATCTCACGGTATGCCACATGTGGGTTTTGCTTTATCAGTTCACGCTCAGCAACGATGGTTTCCGGCAAAATGACTGAAGTTGGACGACCTTCACGAAATTCATCTTGGAGCGAACGGCGTACGAGACTGAACTCTTGGTACCAGCAATTTACAGTGGTTTTTGATAGTGCTTCATCACCAAAAGTCGAAACACGGTGATTGAGACACTCTTGTCTCGACAATTCATGCCGAAAATTGTAAAAAATCATCGCGCGAAAATTTTCACGAGTTAATTCAATTTTGTGACCCAGATGAATTTGAAAAATACAACAAATAGTGCTCGTAAGTGAAAACGTTCTATGTTTGTTTGTGCTAAAAAAAATTCAAACTTTCCAACGGAAGTTCCAGTTTGCATCTGGCAACACTAGTATTGACAGGAAACGAAATATGAATGGCAACCCTCATAAAATAAGGCCGGGCTGAACTTAACTCGGGTTTCACTTGTTCAATACCAATTGGCGTTGTCTGAAAGTTAATTTATATTTTTTCTTAATTACAAGTTTTTAATATATTCGCGATTGGAAATTTTGTCTTGAAGCCATTGTTAGTAGTATTTCATTAGGACCGTGTCAGTAGGTGATGACAATTTATATAAACATCTTCTTGACATGTCAGTAGTTTTGACTTAGGTGACATAAATTGTGAAGGGGCTGACAACCTATATAAGACCGTCCTATTGATTTGTCAGCACCATGTCAAGGCTGACTCTAACTAAGAATAATGCTAAATGTCGGTAAAGGAAGTCTTCATCATTTGAAAACTTTTTCAGAAACTTCAAACTGAAAAATTTATATTTATTTGTAGTTGCGAAAAATATGCCGTAGATTTTCAGAATTTATTTCAATAATTTCAATAATGTTAATTTAAATTTTGATTAGTATATTCTTTAGATCCAACCGCGATTACTTGTTTTAATAGCGATTACATAATTTAACATTAAAAAAATGTTGACGAAACAAATTGGTTTCCTCTTTTTTTGTTCTTTTTTTGTTATACTCACAGAAAAATATCCGAATTGACCGTAACCGAAGTTATAGGTTGTAAGAACCACATTAGACGTCATCACATCCAAACTAGAGGTTGTCACAACAGCATTGGAGCATGTTACAAAAACATTAGAGGTTGCTGCAACCTATTAAGGGTTGCTTCACATGAATTTCAGTTGTAGGGACCTCATTCAGTCATTACAACCTCAATTCGGTTGTGGCAACTGCAATTCGGTGGCAACAGCCACTTTACGTTTACTACAACCTCTTTTCCAAGAATTATTTGTGTGAGTGTATTTGAAAATTTTCTTTTGAGGCAAACGCAACCCGACAAACCGGGTAATGGTTTTAGTTTGAATCACCCAAATTGCGAGTATTCTCACCTAGTTAGCCGCAGGCATGGCCAACAAAGCGAAAAAAGCGTGCCGCAAATAATTTAAAATAATGGTTGAATACTCCAAACGATACTGGATCACACACAATAAATATTTTGGTCAAACTAACAAAACGAATGACGGACAACCAAAACAAATACGACACATATAAATAACCTTGATGATTTTGTGTAAAAAAAAAACAAATACTCTTGTTTAAGTTTCGCATTACTCTTTGGATTGTTAAGCACCACTTCCGTAAATGGCAAAAAACAATATGACCAACATAAAAAAGCGTCAAGCAACAACCAACAGACAGATAGATATCTATTAAATTCGTAATCGGCCACTAGTGTAACTATTCAAGTTTTTGAGACTGATTGACTGACACCATAATAAAAATGAACGTTTTGAAATTAGAGGCTTTTTAACTGGCAATTTGTGTGAGGTGATTTAATAATCCAGATTGAATGAACCAGATTTCGAAATAAGAATAACCGACTAAAGGGGTTTGGTTGAGAAAGTGGTTGGGATTCATAAAACTATGTCCTTTAATAGTTTTGTCATCTGCATATACTCGTATAAGGTACAAATATATCTCATACAATTTTGTTCTCAATTCCGAATGCCTGTGAAAGCGGTGGAATATTTTCACGAAATGATGTTGCCAAAATTAAATTTCTAACAATCTTGATGCTCCATAAAACAATGTTTTGGACTTGAATTTATTTTTTGAAATGAATTTTCATACACGCTGAAGAAAACGGCCTCTGTAACATATTCTCCCAAACATATTATGCATGAACCATGCATATGTTTGGAACACACTTCAAACATTTATATGTTTGCAAGTCCTAAACTCAGGTGTATTTAAATGCAAACAATAGCATGTTTACTGACAAATATGTATGCTTTTACGTGGAAACATATTCGTGCTTCATCCCACACATCTATATACTTACATGGAAGCATTCGCATGTTTCCCCCAAACCTCCATATACTTACGTGGAAACATATGAGTATTTTCTACCAAACATAATAATATTTGGAAACGAATTATTCTTTAATTTAAAATAAATAATTAATACAAAAAATTAAAGTATTTAAAATTACCCTTTTTACATTTACTTGCTGAATGCATTACTTTTTTATGAAATGAGAATCTGCTGCTCTTATGCTTCTCCTTTCTTTGTTGTCTCTTACGTTTTTCTTTTCAAAAGGTTTCAACTATGCCATGGTTCTCACTATGCGTTGGTACACAAACAATATAATTATAGTATACAACTCTAGTTAATGCCAGACAAGCGTTACTTGTGTTTTTTTTATTATATTTCACAAATGGTCCACCATTCCGATTTTTTCAAAAGAGGCTCGGGCAGAAAAAGGGATTCACGTTGTTGCCCTTTACAGTTTATTTTCTCAAAAACGTTTCTCACTTTGGTAGCACACATAAATATATGCGAATCACATACACAAAAACCAAACAAACATCATAAACCATTTAACCGTCCGAGCGTTTGTTTATTCTTCTTTCACTGATCAAACGCTTTTGATATCCTCCGTCAGATGAACCATTGACGACTGAATATGAAATTAAAACGCAATACATCACGTACATTCAGGAATATTTATGAATCATTCACTGAGAAATATCACAAACCCAAATATATTTGGGTCGCAAACACATATGTTATATATAGCAAACACAATGCGTTTGGGCACAAGTACATTATATTTGCGACAAGCTCCAAACACATGTTATATTTGCATCCAAACAACAAAAAACTATAGATTTATCAGCGTGTAGGTTGTAAAACTTATTTTCAATCTGCCCAATCCTACTTGGTACAAATAGTCCTCTTACAAAGGTATTCGAAAAAAAGTAACGTCACGTTTTTATCAACCTTTTTTCACTCCATTTCTTGTACAACCAAATAAAAATTGTAGTTTATAAATAATTTTTTTACTGACGTCTTAGGCTTCAGTACGAAGTTAGCATGAAGGACTAAAAAGTCTAATTTGAAACCTCTATTACACTATCAGTTACATGCCTAAATTTGTATGTTCCCAGTTTCGGTTGTAGGGATAAAGTGAAATGCTTTTAGGACATGATGTTCTACATTCCACTTTTAAACGTAATTTGAAAGATTCATCTATGCTCATAGAGAAAACCGAAACAATTCTTGTTTAATCAGCTTCAGTTGCAACCTTCATTAAAAAAATAACACCCAGGTTTAACCACTTCCAGCCCCAAATGCCAAGTCTTTCAGATATGTTCAGCTCTGCCCCAAAATGCCAAGTCTTTCAGATATGTTCAGCTCTGCTACAAATCAGGGTTCGTATTTCGTGGGTAATGGGTTAACCGGGGTAACCCGTTATTATTGCCGTGGGGGATGGGTAACCATTGTTTACCCATTACCCACAGGGTATGGTGAAAATAATGTTTAGCTACACATGACAATGGGGAATTACCCGTTACACACAGGGTATGAGGAAAATAATGGGTAGGGATTTATGGGAATTACCCATTATCCACAGGGTACTGGGGAAAATAATGGGTAGTTACCCACGACGATGGGGAAGTACCCATTACCCTTAGGGTAAGGAGAAAAATAATGGGTAGTTACCCACATTGATGGGTAATGGGTTACACAGGGTAACCCATCCCCATTTTTAATCGAAAATATGAAAACATTAGAAAAATATTCTATATCTCGGAAACGGAGCGTCCAATCGAAAACATAACCAATTTTTGTTGGTTTCTAAGGATTTTTCAAAAAGTGGACCAATTCGTATGAAAGAATTTTTTTTTCAAAAAATCGCCAGAATGAGAAAATCGCTAAAATATGAAAGTTTCTATAATTCGGAAACGGTGCGTCCAATCGCAAAAATAATAAATTTTTTTACTTCCGTTGGAGGCTTTAACCAATGGATGTCTTCAATATGGCATCACTTTTTTTTTAAAAAAAATCGCTAAACCTAAAAATTTTCGAATAAAAAACTCGCTAAAACGCCCTCTTGTCTATATCTCGAAAACAAAGCGTCCAATCGAAAAAATAACCAATTTTTGAGAATTTCTTAGAGTTTTTCATAAAGTGGTCCAATTCGTGTATGGATATCGCGGAAATTATAAATTTTTTACCTCTGTTACAGGCTTTAACTATCCAATCGCAAAAATAATATTTTTTTACTTCCGTTGGAGGCTTTAACCAATGGATGTCTTCAGTATGGCATCACTTTTTTTCCATCGCGAAAACTAAAAATTTTTCGAATAAAAAAATCGCTAAAACGCCCTCGTGTCTATATCTCGGAAACGGAGCGTCCAATCGAAAAAATAAGCAATTTTAGGAGGATTCTAATGATTTTTCATAAAGTGGTCCAATTCGTATGGAAGAATTTTTATTTTTTTTTTCAAAAAATAACCAGAATAAGAAAAACGCTAAAATAAAAAAGTGACTATAACTCGGAAACGGTGCGTCCACGGCAAAAATAATATATTTTTTACTTCCGGTGGAGGCTTTAACCAATGGATGTCTTCAATATGCAATGACTTTTTTAAAAAAAAATCGCTCAAACTAAAATTTATCGAATAAAAAACGCCCTCATGTCTATATCTCGGAAACGGAACGTCCAATCGAAAAAATAACCAATTTTTGAGAATTTCTAAGGGTTTTTCATAAAGTGGTCTAATTCGTGTATGGATTAGAATATCGCTAAAATAAAGTGGCTCTAACTCGGAAAGGTTACGTCCAATCGCAAAAATTATAAATTTTTTACCTTTGTTAGAGTCTTTAACTAATGGATGAAACGGTGTGTCCAATCGCAAAAATAATAATTTTGTTACCTCCGTTGGAGGCTTTACCAGTGGGTATTCAAAATGGCATCACTTTTAAAAAATCGCGAAAAATAAAATTTTTCGAATAAAAAAACATCGCTAAAACGACCTCGTGTCTATATCTCGGAAACGGAACGTCCAATCGAAAAAAGATCAAATTTTTGATGGTTTCTAAGGGGTTTTCATAAAATGGTCCAATACGTATGGAAGAATTTTTTCTTCAAAAAATCACTCAAATAAGAAAATCGCTAAAATAAAAAGTGGCTATAACTCGGAAACGGTGTGTCGAATCGCAAAAATATTACATTTTTTTAACTTTATTGGCGGCTTTAACCAGTAGATGCCTTCATTATGGCATCACTTTTTTTTTAAATCGCTTAACGTAAAATTTTTCAAATGAAAGAAAATCGCTAAAACGCTTTCATGTCTATATCTCGAAAACAGAGCATCCAATAGAAAAAATTACAAATTTTTGAGGATTTCTAAGGGTTTTTCATAAAGTGGCCCAAATCGTGTGAAATTTTGTTTTTTCAAAATGTCGCCAAAATGAGAAAAGGACTAAAATAAATAGGGACTATAACTCGAAAACGGTGCGTCCAGTTGCAAAGATAATAAATAAATTTTTCCGAATGAAGTTCCTTATCGCACGTTCCGGGATGGGGGCTAAATGAAAAAAAATTAAACAACTTTTTTTAACACTATTATGCTACAACCCTGTATTATCTACTATATTGTGTACTTTTGCTTTGGTTTGTGCCTAGACTAACATATGTTGGGAAATTACTTGTTGAATGGGAAGTTTTCTAGATGGAGCCTGTAACCAATGTTTAGTATATATTGTAGGTTTGAACCCAATAAAAAGTAAATTTAGAAAAGGCAAAGTGAAAGAGGTTTTTGTTAAAAAAAAAAAAGTAAATTTGCTCAAAAAATACCTATACGTATTCTTAAACAAAGTACCTTTTCTTAACAAAAAATACTTTATCTAAAAGAAGTACCTTTGCTTAAAAAAAGTAAATTTTCATACAAAAAGTACCTTTTCTTAAAAAAAGTATTTTTTTTAAATAAGTACCTTTGCTTAAAACAAAGTAAATTTTCGTACAAAAAGAACCTTTTCTTAAAAAAAGTATTTTTTTTAAATAAGTACCTTTTCTTAAAAAACTACATTTTCTTGAAAGAATACAGTTTTTGTGAAACAAAATAACTTTTCTTACGTTAAGTACCTACTCTTAAAAATTTACCTATTCTTGAAAAAAGGACCAGTTCTAAACAAAAATTCCATTTCTTTAAAAGAAACTTCTTCAAAAAATAACCTCATAAAAAAAAACCTTTTCTTACAAAAATTCCTTTTCTTAAAAGTACCTTTTCGTAAAAATAAAATATGTAATACCTTTTCTTTTCTTGAGATAAGTAGCCTTTCTGAAAATAGGTACATTTTCTTAAAAAAATAACCTTTTCCTAAAACGAGTACCACTACTTTAAAAAGTTCCTGTTCTTAAAAAATTCAAACTTTTTCGGGCTTTTCCTTCCAGAAAGTACTTCTTTTTAAAAATAGTACCTTTTCTTAAAAAAACATTAGGTTTTAATAAAAGAAGTACCTCTCTTTAAAAAATGACCTTTTCGGGAAAATATACATATTCTTATAAAAAGGGCCTACAAATATACTTTTTTTTTTAAAAATACATAAAAAAAATTGTTCTTAAAAAGGTTTACTCGTATCATATCATAAACGCCAATCACTGATTAAAACAAGGGTAATTTTGCCACGTCCATTGTATGGGCGTTTTTTATTTAACGGATATCACACGCAATGTGATTAAGTCGTTTCACCCGACTGAAACTTATGTACTGGTTATTTAATGAAAGGTGTCAGAATGAAAGTTGACAAAACTTGTCGAATTCTTCTTGCATTCATAACTGTAGATAACCTTTTCTGACTAAAATTGGAAAGTTGCGCTTATTGGCATGACCACCCTAGAGTAAACTCGTCTAATCTCTCAAACATATTCGTGCTTCATCCCACACATCTATATACTTACATGGAAGCATTCGCATGTTTCCCCCAAACCTCCATATACTTACGTGGAAACATATGAGTATTTTCTACCAAACATAATAATATTTGGAAACGAATTATTCTTTAATTTAAAATAAATAATTAATACAAAAAATTAAAGTATTTAAAATTACCCTTTTTACATTTACTTGCTGAATGCATTACTTTTTTATGAAATGAGAATCTGCTGCTCTTATGCTTCTCCTTTCTTTGTTGTCTCTTACGTTTTTCTTTTCAAAAGGTTTCAACTATGCCATGGTTCTCACTAGGCGTTGGTACACAAACAATATAATTATAGTATACAACTCTAGTTAATGCCAGACAAGCGTTACTTGTGTTTTTTTTATTATATTTCACAAATGGTCCGCCATTCCGATTTTTTCAAAAGAGGCTCGGGCAGAAAAAGGGATTCACGTTGTTGCCCTTTACAGTTTATTTTCTCAAAAACGTTTCTCACTTTGGTAGCACACATAAATATATGCGAATCACATACACAAAAACCAAACAAACATCATAAACCATTTAACCGTCCGAGCGTTTGTTTATTCTTCTTTCACTGATCAAACGCTTTTGATATCCTCCGTCAGATGAACCATTGACGACTGAATATGAAATTAAAACGCAATACATCACGTACATTCAGGAATATTTATGAATCATTCACTGAGAAATATCACAAACCCAAATATATTTGGGTCGCAAACACATATGTTATATATAGCAAACACAATGCGTTTGGGCACAAGTACATTATATTTGCGACAAGCTCCAAACACATGTTATATTTGCATCCAAACAACAAAAAACTATAGATTTATCAGCGTGTAGGTTGTAAAACTTATTTTCAATCTGCCCAATCCTACTTGGTACAAATAGTCCTCTTACAAAGGTATTCGAAAAAAAGTAACGTCACGTTTTTATCAACCTTTTTTCACTCCATTTCTTGTACAACCAAATAAAAATTGTAGTTTATAAATAATTTTTTTACTGACGTCTTAGGCTTCAGTACGAAGTTAGCATGAAGGACTAAAAAGTCTAATTTGAAACCTCTATTACACTATCAGTTACATGCCTAAATTTGTATGTTCCCAGTTTCGGTTGTAGGGATAAAGTGAAATGCTTTTAGGACATGATGTTCTACATTCCACTTTTAAACGTAATTTGAAAGATTCATCTATGCTCATAGAGAAAACCGAAACAATTCTTGTTTAATCAGCTTCAGTTGCAACCTTCATTAAAAAAATAACACCCAGGTTTAACCACTTCCAGCCCCAAATGCCAAGTCTTTCAGATATGTTCAGCTCTGCCCCAAAATGCCAAGTCTTTCAGATATGTTCAGCTCTGCTACAAATCAGGGTTCGTATTTCGTGGGTAATGGGTTAACCGGGGTAACCCGTTATTATTGCCGTGGGGGATGGGTAACCATTGTTTACCCATTACCCACAGGGTATGGTGAAAATAATGTTTAGCTACACATGACAATGGGGAATTACCCGTTACACACAGGGTATGAGGAAAATAATGGGTAGGGATTTATGGGAATTACCCATTATCCACAGGGTACTGGGGAAAATAATGGGTAGTTACCCACGACGATGGGGAAGTACCCATTACCCTTAGGGTAAGGAGAAAAATAATGGGTAGTTACCCACATTGATGGGTAATGGGTTACACAGGGTAACCCATCCCCATTTTTAATCGAAAATATGAAAACATTAGAAAAATATTCTATATCTCGGAAACGGAGCGTCCAATCGAAAACATAACCAATTTTTGTTGGTTTCTAAGGATTTTTCAAAAAGTGGACCAATTCGTATGAAAGAATTTTTTTTTCAAAAAATCGCCAGAATGAGAAAATCGCTAAAATATGAAAGTTTCTATAATTCGGAAACGGTGCGTCCAATCGCAAAAATAATAAATTTTTTTACTTCCGTTGGAGGCTTTAACCAATGGATGTCTTCAATATGGCATCACTTTTTTTTTAAAAAAAATCGCTAAACCTAAAAATTTTCGAATAAAAAACTCGCTAAAACGCCCTCTTGTCTATATCTCGAAAACAAAGCGTCCAATCGAAAAAATAACCAATTTTTGAGAATTTCTTAGAGTTTTTCATAAAGTGGTCCAATTCGTGTATGGATATCGCGGAAATTATAAATTTTTTACCTCTGTTACAGGCTTTAACTATCCAATCGCAAAAATAATATTTTTTTACTTCCGTTGGAGGCTTTAACCAATGGATGTCTTCAGTATGGCATCACTTTTTTTCCATCGCGAAAACTAAAAATTTTTCGAATAAAAAAATCGCTAAAACGCCCTCGTGTCTATATCTCGGAAACGGAGCGTCCAATCGAAAAAATAAGCAATTTTAGGAGGATTCTAATGATTTTTCATAAAGTGGTCCAATTCGTATGGAAGAATTTTTATTTTTTTTTCAAAAAATAACCAGAATAAGAAAAACGCTAAAATAAAAAAGTGACTATAACTCGAAAACGGTGCGTCCACGGCAAAAATAATATATTTTTTACTTCCGGTGGAGGCTTTAACCAATGGATGTCTTCAATATGCAATGACTTTTTTAAAAAAAAATCGCTCAAACTAAAATTTATCGAATAAAAAACGCCCTCATGTCTATATCTCGGAAACGGAACGTCCAATCGAAAAAATAACCAATTTTTGAGAATTTCTAAGGGTTTTTCATAAAGTGGTCTAATTCGTGTATGGATTAGAATATCGCTAAAATAAAGTGGCTCTAACTCGGAAAGGTTACGTCCAATCGCAAAAATTATAAATTTTTTACCTTTGTTAGAGTCTTTAACTAATGGATGAAACGGTGTGTCCAATCGCAAAAATAATAATTTTGTTACCTCCGTTGGAGGCTTTACCAGTGGGTATTCAAAATGGCATCACTTTTAAAAAATCGCGAAAAATAAAATTTTTCGAATAAAAAAACATCGCTAAAACGACCTCGTGTCTATATCTCGGAAACGGAACGTCCAATCGAAAAAAGATCAAATTTTTGATGGTTTCTAAGGGGTTTTCATAAAATGGTCCAATACGTATGGAAGAATTTTTTCTTCAAAAAATCACTCAAATAAGAAAATCGCTAAAATAAAAAGTGGCTATAACTCGGAAACGGTGTGTCGAATCGCAAAAATATTACATTTTTTTAACTTTATTGGCGGCTTTAACCAGTAGATGCCTTCATTATGGCATCACTTTTTTTTTAAATCGCTTAACGTAAAATTTTTCAAATGAAAGAAAATCGCTAAAACGCTTTCATGTCTATATCTCGAAAACAGAGCATCCAATAGAAAAAATTACAAATTTTTGAGGATTTCTAAGGGTTTTTCATAAAGTGGCCCAAATCGTGTGAAATTTTGTTTTTTCAAAATGTCGCCAAAATGAGAAAAGGACTAAAATAAATAGGGGCTATAACTCGAAAACGGTGCGTCCAGTTGCAAAGATAATAAATAAATTTTTCCGAATGAAGTTCCTTATCGCACGTTCCGGGATGGGGGCTAAATGAAAAAAAATTAAACAACTTTTTTTAACACTATTATGCTACAACCCTGTATTATCTACTATATTGTGTACTTTTGCTTTGGTTTGTGCCTAGACTAACATATGTTGGGAAATTACTTGTTGAATGGGAAGTTTTCTAGATGGAGCCTGTAACCAATGTTTAGTATATATTGTAGGTTTGAACCCAATAAAAAGTAAATTTAGAAAAGGCAAAGTGAAAGAGGTTTTTGTTAAAAAAAAAAAAGTAAATTTGCTCAAAAAATACCTATACGTATTCTTAAACAAAGTACCTTTTCTTAACAAAAAATACTTTATCTAAAAGAAGTACCTTTGCTTAAAAAAAGTAAATTTTCATACAAAAAGTACCTTTTCTTAAAAAAAGTATTTTTTTTAAATAAGTACCTTTGCTTAAAACAAAGTAAATTTTCGTACAAAAAGAACCTTTTCTTAAAAAAAAGTATTTTTTTTAAATAAGTACCTTTTCTTAAAAAACTACATTTTCTTGAAAGAATACAGTTTTTGTGAAACAAAATAACTTTTCTTACGTTAAGTACCTACTCTTAAAAATTTACCTATTCTTGAAAAAAGGACCAGTTCTAAACAAAAATTCCATTTCTTTAAAAGAAACTTCTTCAAAAAATAACCTCATAAAAAAAAACCTTTTCTTACAAAAATTCCTTTTCTTAAAAGTACCTTTTCGTAAAAATAAAATATGTAATACCTTTTCTTTTCTTGAGATAAGTAGCCTTTCTGAAAATAGGTACATTTTCTTAAAAAAATAACCTTTTCCTAAAACGAGTACCACTACTTTAAAAAGTTCCTGTTCTTAAAAAATTCAAACTTTTTCGGGCTTTTCCTTCCAGAAAGTACTTCTTTTTAAAAATAGTACCTTTTCTTAAAAAAACATTAGGTTTTAATAAAAGAAGTACCTCTCTTTAAAAAATGACCTTTTCGGGAAAATATACATATTCTTATAAAAAGGGCCTACAAATATACTTTTTTTTTTAAAAATACATAAAAAAAATTGTTCTTAAAAAGGTTTACTCGTATCATATCATAAACGCCAATCACTGATTAAAACAAGGGTAATTTTGCCACGTCCATTGTATGGGCGTTTTTTATTTAACGGATATCACACGCAATGTGATTAAGTCGTTTCACCCGACTGAAACTTATGTACTGGTTATTTAATGAAAGGTGTCAGAATGAAAGTTGACAAAACTTGTCGAATTCTTCTTGCATTCATAACTGTAGATAACCTTTTCTGACTAAAATTGGAAAGTTGCGCTTATTGGCATGACCACCCTAGAGTAAACTCGTCTAATCTCTCAAACAAATTGTATCAGGTGATCAAATTCATAAATCGTAAGACCAAGTACTCTGATTGCGAAGAATGAAATTTATTGGAGTGGAATTCTGAGCTGGCATTCTTAACTGTTTGGCCCTTAAAATTAAAAGAAAGCCCACTGCTTGGTTACTGATTGTGACAAGCTCTCCCTTGTCCCTTCATGGAATGTAATGGGAAAGTATTTATTTATTTTATTGTAATTCCTAATAAGGTTAAGAAGGTTATTTACAACCTAATACAAAGTGACTAAACATTTTCTTTCATACTGCTAATCCGTTGCCGATCTTGTAACTTTTAGTTATCCCCCACCCAGTGCGTAGGGCACAAAATAGCTTTATTAAGAAATGAACACACTAGAGAAAATGAAATTAAGCCAAAATGAAAAAAAAGAAGCAACAATGTAGAGATACAATTATATAGAAAACAAAATAAAAAAAAAACTAAATAACAGCAGTAGTAATAATAACAACAACACCATCATAATTATAACGCTACTAATATACTGTATAAAATTTCGTAACATTTTATAACAGTTAACACACATTTAAAGCGAGAGAAAAACTTAAACAATAAAATGAAGACAACCCAAAAAATTTAAATTTTTTTTTTAAATATAAGTCATTAAATATAAACCATTCATGGCGACGTCAACAAGAAGTTGGCTTTAAATGAGGCTACATTCAACAGTAGACAATAGCAGCGATTCATACTCGATGCCAGCAACATATATTAGAAGTCATCTAGTCTATTGAGTCCCTTCGGCACAAATCTATCTACCATTTTTGTAGGTCAATTTAAAAATATCAAAACTGCTCGAATTTATTGTATTGCGAAAGATAACAATCATTTTATATAGTATTTTGTTTTGAGATTCTCATATAGTTTTTATTTAATTTATTGTCTACGTCTACAGCTGGTGTAACTTGTAGTCGAAGCACTAATGTTGTGTTTTATGATTGTTAAATGATCGTCATGATCACATTGAGTATTCATAATGATTGCATGTGTGTGATTAACTATGTTGCAGATGACGATGACTAATATCGGAGAGTTGATTTTGTGGGAATTAAAATGAGATAAAAGGAGGCGGTCTTTTAATGTTTTTGAAAAGCGACAAATTCGAGATTGTCTGGAAAAGTTAAGTGTCTTGTTATTCCTAGAAATGTTTAATATATTTTTATGATCTTCCTAAAAAGATTGATGATTATACTGGTTACAAAGTATTACTCCATTTTCCCTTAATTCCTTCATAAATATTAAGAATTTCTGCAGGGATGATATTTATTTATTCGGCCTTTTTATTACAGCTGTTATATTTTACTTATTCAAACTCAACCCCATTCTACATCTCTATTAATAGAGATATAGTTTTCTCTCGAAACAGATTTTTCGCAAAATACATCCTCTTGATTCTTGGCAAACCGTATAGCAATTTCAGACCAGATCAGATTTCAGATTGAAATAGTGATGATTTATCCAACCTCTCGTATTATATTCAAAAATTAAAATGTTCGAGCGTTTGGTCCTTTTTCAAATAATTTTATTCTCCAATATTTCGCTGCCCTTGAATAATTTTAATAATTGTGTTTATATACCTGACGATGCTACCCAAAGGGCAGCGAAATATTGGAGAATAAAATTATTTGAAAAAAGACCAAACCTTCGAACGTTTTAATTTTTAAATATCTATCCATAGATCTTAATCAACGGTTGTTTGGAATCCACTAAACTAAATGCAAGCTAAAACTCATTGTAATTGTGAATTCCCCACTATGCAAGTGTTCAAAAAATATCGCAAGCATAAAACGCATATTTATGTAAAATACAGCAAAATGGGGTAAACAAAATATGCATGACAGAGATTTCCAAATGACGTCGTGAAAAAAATGCTTTGTCAAAATTTTGAAAATATTTTTTTCTATATATCGTTAGCTAAAATGCAAAAAGGCGTAACTAACCAAAAATTCAAAATCAAGTTTTTGATTGATTGTTATGAATGTCATTAAACTACATGTCTTGACAAAATTTTACACTTCTCCGATCAAAAATCTATCTGTGTGCTTAAAGTAAAATTAGAAAAAACTTCGTTAACAATACTTATAGTTTTCATTTTACAAAGTTTTTTGCTTCTCCTGTAAAATTATATTATTGTTATTTACGCCTTTTTGCATTTTAGCTACCGATAAGTACATCATGACACGACGTTTGAGCCCAATTATGGGGAAACAAATTTTTTTTTCGAAAATGTACTAGGAATCAAATCTTCAACGGCCAGTAGGGGACTATAAGTACCCTCGTATAAAAAAAGTTTTACGTTCCCGTAATCACCTCTTTAATACTCGTCGTTTGAGACGTCCCCCACCTACATGTGAAATTCCAAAAAAAAGTTTTCCTGTACACCTTACAGTCGTCGTGCTCCACGTTCAAATTCACCAGGGATGATATTTATTTAGTCGGCCTTTTTATTAGAACTATTGAATTTTCAATTTATTTATTCAAGTTCAAGACCAACCATTTCATATCTCTATTAATACTTATAGAGATATAGCTTTCTCTCGAAAAAGTAGAATAGAAAAACTCGAGGAAAAACTTGAATAAGTAAAATAGAATAGTTATTAAGAATTTCGTCATTAGTACTTTATAGTACTTTACAAAATATTTCATACCACCGCAAATATAAAAGGTACAGTGGCAAACACACCATTTTTTAAAGTCTACAATCTTCCCAACCTAACAAAAAGACGATAGTTTGCGAGGAATTATAATTTCTTTCTGATCAAACATAAAAAATCATCTTTTTATCAAATAATGTAAAACATTTGTATTTTACAGCATGCCACGCCCACAATTACTATTAAATGACTGAAATCGGTGACAACAAAAAAACTAAGTTTTGCCCAAAGAATCTGATCAAGGCCAAAAACATGTATAAGTATTATCACCAAAAAAAAAAAGAACAATGAATTCTGATATTGTTTCGTTCGATTCAGACTCAGCAGAGATTTTCAGAGAGATTCAGCAGAGACTTTCTCGACCCTAAAAGTGCCGGGAACCAAAATTGAATCTGAAGATTTTCGGCTCGCGAGTTAGCTCGCAAAGTTTTAACCTGTCACCTCTCGCTAGCGAGTAGCTTGCAAAATCTCAATTTGTTGGCTCTTGCTCCCGAGTTTGTGTTTATTTTGGGAGTTTAATACATTTCCAACAAAGTAGTTTTGCAAGTTTATATATGTATTAGGATATAACTTTGTACCAAATCTTAATTTTAATACTTTGTTACTTTACTGTGAAATGTACAGTGGTGGTCCAGTATAACGAACGCCGATATAACGAATGCCCAGTATAACGAACGCGTTTTTCTAGTCCATTGATGACTCTAAATAACGAACGGTTGAAAAATTAAGTATTCTATATAACGAATGCTCTCTTTTTCTATGCTTTGTTTTATTCTTTGTTATTTTTGTTTGTTTGCTTTGTGCACTTACACATAGAAAACATTTCATTTGCTTAATTTTTAAAAAGGGAAGACCCCCGTTTATTTATTTAAAAAAAACAAACACATATTGAAGATTTTTTTTCTAAAAATAAATAATTTTGCTCATGTATGTAAATTTTTTCCTTTTTTTTTAAATAAATGAATTAATATAATACGAATAGAGTTTAACTTGCTACTATGGTAATATTTATGAAAAGAAATATATGTATATTTCGATATAACGAATTTTCGATATACCGAACGACTCTGGACATTATATCATTCGTTATACTGGACCACCACAGTATTTTTGAATTATTGATTCTGAAATTTTTTGATTATACATAATTATAGTATTCTTTTCACCACACCACTCCACTAATTTTGTTGTATAGTCGCTACATCGATCCATTTTATAGTCGACTAAGCCCATACAAAAAGAACTACTTCATTTAGTAGAAAACTAGAGTTCTATTAGCGTATAAAAAATATATATTTAATGATTCATTAGATGCCCAATGTTTTATTTACCTCGCAATAAACTTACTACCTACCGAGTAGTTAAACCGATGTTTGAGCCGCCGCCGATCTGTACGAGTTCAAGTCAACGCTGCCGATAAATGTACATCGTCATCAAACTCTGCTCACGTGCCGTCTATCGAATTGCCTTCCGGCTCTCAAGCAGGGTTCAAAGCCAACATCAATTTGTCGGCGGTGGTGGATGGCTGAGTTTTCGTCGCATTGAATTTGAATCTTTATGAGAAATTTTGGAAAATATTTTTTTTTATCTAAAGGGTCTCAGTAAGATTTCACTTTTCAAATTTTGTGTAATTTTGTTTGTGCAAATCACAACTCTGCAATTTGGCAACTGTCACATACGATATGTCATAAAAAATGGAGCACTTTACGAAAGAACAACGCGTTATAATTGTGAAAACTTATTACACAAATTTGGAAAGTTATGCTGAGACCGCTCGCAAACTTCGAAGAATTTTCAGTCGAGAAACTGCAACTGCACCATTCGAAGAGTGGTCAACAAATTTGAAGAAATTGGGTCGGTTATGGAGGTAAGACTTCCGTGCGTCCACGTACCGGCCGGTCTCTTACTGTTTGGTGCGATTTATGGGCCGACGGCGTCATTGGGCCGTACTTCTTCCGTGATGATCAAGACCGGTACATTACTGTGAATGCGAATCGCTACCGTTTAACGATAACCGAATATTTTTGGCACCAATTGGATAATATGGACTTGGAGGACATGTGGGTCCAACAGGACGGCGCCACAAGCCACACAGCGAATACCACAATCAATTTATTGGAAACCAAGTTTGGTGAACGTGTTATCTCACGACATGGCCCAGTCGATTGGCCGCCTGGTGGTGTGATGTGACGCCGTTAGATTATTTCCTGTGGGGCTACGTCAAGTGTATGGTCTGTGCCAACAAGCCAGCGACGATTGATGAACTTCGTACGAATATGGAACGTGAAATTACAGCAGTATCGGCCGATTTATGCTTGAAAACCGTCGAAAATTGGGTTCAGCGTCTGGACTTCTGCAAGCGTGCCCGTGGTGGCCATGCAAAAGAAATCGAGTTCCATACATAATGGCATCGAACGTACTTTCACAGGAATAAAGAATTTCGTTGGTATCTAAAACCGGTTTTGTTTTATTTAAAAAAACTTTTGTAGCGCTCTTATTGAAAAACCCGTTATGTTCCATTAATTTGGCATTATTTCATAGTTGTTTTTATGGCATTAATGTCTGAAAATGATTTCGGAGCGGACATGGCGTTATCCGGACGTCAAATTTGCATACACTCTTCACAGGTGTATTTTCTTAGGACCTATGGCTATCCATTGCAAAAGGATTGTGTGATCACTCTATTATCTACCAAGTAGAAATCTTAGCTTTTATAGTTGCAGCGGAATGGCTGAGAAGTTATTTTCTGACTAATGTTGTAATCAATATGGAATCAATAAAGTTGTAATCAAACTACCTTCCTGAATTCAACTGTTGGTGCCCTTTTAATCAGATGGTTGAGTAGCTTGTAGTTCCGGACCATACGGACATACCAGGAAACTGCAAAGCAGATGAACTTGCTAAACTGGGGACTACCTTACATGTTTCAGGGGAACTAACGGTTCATTGTTTTGCTATTTGGGATTTCAGTGTCAAGCTTTTTCCAGTTCACGCGTGATTCGTGACCTGTGCTATATTCAGATATCTTCAGTTTGCTTTGCCATTTCATCACGAATAAACTTACTAACGAACAGCGCTTGCGAATCATTGAGTTTTATTATCAAAATTCGTGCTATTTTTATTGTCTTCAGCGACTAGGCTCATTTTGGTCCGTAGAAGAGCCAGAGGCTGTTCAAGAACTGCCAATGCAGAATGAAAAATACACTGATTCGTGGGGTTTATGGGACGGCGGCATCATTAGACCGTACTTTTTCCAAAGACGATGATGGCCACAAAGTTACGGTCACTGGAGCAAGGTACTGTTCGATGATCACGGACTACTTTTTTGCCCAAAATGGAAGAATTGGACTGGCTTGGCATGTGGTTACAACAGGACGGTGCCACATGCCACACTGCACGTCATACCATGAACCAATTGAGAGGCGAGTTTGACGTGCAATTAATTAATAATCCAAGATCACTTATATCTCAATAAACAGAGATATAGTTTTTTAAAAAAGAAGATGTCTTGCAAATGCATCCTCATGATTCCTGGCAAACCGTATAGCTATTTCAGATCTCGCCACAGATCTTCATCAGCGTTTTTTTGGAATGCTGCTTTTGAAAAATTCATCAAACTAAATCCAAACGAAAGGAAATTTTCCGCTATGCAAGTGTTCAAAAAATATAGCAAGCAAAACACACAAGAAAACATTTGCAAACAACTTCTTTCCATCTCCAGAGAACCCTCGGTCCCCATTATAAATGATTTTTGTTGTTATCTAAAAGACAACATAATGTTTACAGGCAATTGTTATTGCCTGTTGTTTCGTCGTGCTCTACGTTCATCAAGGATAATTAATATGAATAATTTGTATACGTTGTTCTTGCGTATATCTTCACTCCATGAATACAATGAAAATAATGACAGATCATGGCATACTACAAATGGCCGAAACGTCACTTGGAAATCGTATCGCTCAAATTGGAAACCCCTTTACAATAGTACGAGTATATGAATAGTTAATATTATTTTTATAATTGCAATATTAATAAAATAATTCCTACTTATTCCACTAATATATTGTTAAATCTTATGACTGACATCTGTATTTTTTTATCAATTCCTATCTTAAAAAATATCTCATTGAATGACTAATTGCCATGTATTCCAACATGTTGGACAATTCTTAATTACATCTCGGGTACTAGTAACCATATCACTTTGAAATAACACCGAAAATGTGTCTTTCCGCTTGATTACAATCGCCCCATAACAAGAATACAACCTACCAAATACTACATTGTGTAGTACAAGTATTTAACTTTTCAAAAGACAAAGTTGACGAGATTTCGAAATTTGTAATTTAAAACGGTTTCTTGACAAGCGAGCAATACTTACAACAAACTCATTCAAGAAACAAACAAAACACAAAAACAAAAACAACGTAATCCATCCAACAAATATCAGAGCATAGATAGAGAGCCAACATCTGAAGAATGGGAAGTAGTACTAGGTTAGGTAGGTATAAAACTTAAGCTCCACCAAAATGTCTTAGCTGAACAAAGACATGCAGTCGAAATCAAGCAAAGAAAATGAAAGAAAACCAGATACAGATGAACGAAACCGAAAAAAGTTATAAAGCAACAAACAACATCGCATCGCATCGCCGCCACCGATTTCAAAGAAGGTTATGTAAAATGTCAGACAGTTAAGAATCTAACGGCTTCAGCCGAAAAAGAAATACCAGACCATTAATGTAGTATTATTGTGTTGGTTGTTTTCCTTAAAAGCTGTACAAATACAAAGCTATATTTCGCCGCCCAGCGGCGGAATTTGCGAGGCCTTCCACGAATAAGGCATGCGGAATCATTCTTTGGTAATGCCTACTTTAATAATCCCTACGAAATGTATGATTTTATAAGGCTTATAAGAATGCCAGAAGACGCTGTTGTTCATGAAACCCCGTCTTTCCACATGTTCGCAATTCGTCGTTGCAAAATCATAACATCCGATAGCCCAGTAGATAAAGCGTCCGATTGTAAGTTCTAAGGTCATGTGTTCGATTCCTGTGGCTGCAGAATTTAAAAAAAATCATTTATAAGAATTACAATTGGTTAAAGTATAAATCTGAAATAGGAAGCTAATTTCCATATATATTTTTTTATTTTTACGTAAGTCCTTCTAAATCTACTCTTTTTGCAGGCCTTCATAAGGCCTTCTAGGAGAGAGGGATGGAAGGCCTTGCCTCCCAATCTCACGCAATGTTAAAAAGAAAGGAGGAGGTAAGGTGTAGGGAAGGCACGTCGTATTCTAAAGAATGCGTGTTCGGTCATGATTTCAGGCCTTCCAAGTCATGACTTCCGCCGCTGGGCGTCGTCTCGATCTCCTTTACTATACAATTTTTGTTTGGTTGTTTTTTTTTCTTGTCTTATATTATATTTTTTATTTTTTGGATGTAAAGTATAGCACAAACCAAGTTATTAAGAAACAAACAAAAAACAGAAAAACAACCAAAAATATGTTGGAAATATACCAAACCACTGTTAAATGTTATGAAGCAATCGAGAAAATGTTGTTTGGTTTTCTTTTTCTTCTAAACAAAGTAACTATAAGAATTTTTGTAAACTTCCAGTCTAAGCAAAACTAAAAAAACGTTAACAGTTTAAGAAGATGATTTGAAAAGTGGAACTCAATTGACTGACGGACTGACTACACACTATGAAATATAGAGTAGGTACATGTGTTACAATTGTAACCGCTATGGGTAAATAAATAGCAAAAGGAATTTAAAATTATATTACTAATAAAATCCTGAATCCCGCATTCTCCTTTCGCGGATTTTTTAATTGTTTATTGATTAATTGGTTATTGATATTGATGTACTGAAAAATGTCATACATTCGACGATTTTGACATTGATGCAACGAAGCATGTTAGATCGTTTTTGATCGTTCGTCGTTGCTTTGCTGCAACACCTCTCGATATACATATATGACGGGAGTGTTTTTGGAGGCGGACATCACAGAAATATGTTTTTAATATCCATTAATTTGGCGTTATTTCATGGATAATTTTATGACATTAATGCTTGAATATAATTTCGACCACGTGGCCGCCGCGGCTGGCGCGGACATACCGTAATCTGGATGCCAAATTTACATATACACTCTTCACATGTGCCTTTTCTAAGGTCCTATGACTATCAGTTGCAAAAGGATTTCCTGATTGCTGTGGTATCTACCATATATATAATATTTTCTCTGATAGTCAAGCTGGCATCAAATCGCTGGAAACTGTCTTCCTGAATTCGGCTGTCACAGCTTCTGCCACAGGGGCATACCAGTGAACTGCAAAGCAGATGAGGTGAACTTGCTAGGCTGGGGACCACCTTTACTTGTTCCAGGGGAACTAAAGGTTGATTATTTTGCTATTTGGTTTTCAATGTTATCCAAATTTATGCTATTTTTATTGCCTTCTCATTTTTGGCTCAATGGTTACGTCAATAAACAGAATTGCCGAATTTGGTTCGAAGAGCAGCCAAAGACTGTTCAAGAGCTGTCAATGCACCCTGAAAAATAAACTGATTGGTGAGATTTCTGGGCGCCGGCATCATTAGACCGAACTTCTTTAAAGACTGGAGCAAGGTACCTCGATGATCGCGGACTTTTTTTTTTGCCCAAAATGGTATAATTGGACTTGGTTGACATGTGGTGTCTATAGGACGGTGCCACATGACACGCGATTCCCAATTGACCAATTGAGAGACGAGTTTGAGTCTCTGTTTTGTGGGCGCACGTGAAGTCTCTCGTCTATAGGGACAATCCGACCACGATTGCTGCCTTGGAAGACAAGATTACACGTGTCATTGTTGAGGTACCGGCCGAAATGTTGGAAGAAGTGTGCCAAAATTGGCCTTTCAGAATGGACCACGTGAAGCGCAGGCGTGATCAACATACGTGAAATAATCTTTAAAAAGTAAATGACAGGCATTGGCTTATCGTTCCAAATAAATATTTCATTCGCTTATAAAAATGTTCTGGTTTCTTCAATTTTCAAAAACCAAATAGCAAAAAAATTACCCTTTAGAACATGTGGGCATGTCTCTAGCAACTTGCAATTTCTTCTTGAGAAATGCCCTTATGGAAACCAACGGTAGGTGGTCACAAGCAGGGAACTGTGTACTGACGTGGCCCCGCCTAATGTTAAAACGCACAAACGCCCTGCTGTCGTTATCGACACCGGATGTCTCACTTCTCGTGTCTGTCATGACAGGTGAATATTTCATTGGACGACACGCAGAGAAACGGAAAGTGTTGAGAAATTACTTTTGCAGAAGCTGTGCTGACAAAGAGGAGGTGGAAAAAACGGTCCCAGCAACATATTGCACGAACCATGTATATGTTTGCAAGCATTGTTTTCAATACGTAATATTGAATAGTAAACACAATGTGTTTGGACACAAGTATACTATATTTGCGACAAGCTACAAACACGTAATATTTGCATCCAAACAACAAAAACGTCATATTTTTCAGTGTATACAGGCTGCCACTCTAACCTAACCTTGACGAGTGCTCAATTGTTTCTGGTGATAATGCGACTTCACATTTCCCTAGATTAAATAATATAATGGCGTCAAATCGCACAGGTCAATTAACAGGTCCATTTCGTGAAATGTTTGTGTTCGTCAAATGTTTCCGCTAAAGTCGTGTCTGCTGACGTCGTCCTGCTAAAACCACGTGCCTGGATTAATGGATTCCAACTGAGGCACGATAAAGACAGTAATCACGTCTCTGAACCGCTCTCCACTCACCGATGAAATTAACGTCTGACCATTAACATTTTTGAAGACATGGACCAAAAATTCGACCGGGACATAAAGCGCATCGAACGATGATTTTTTCGGGATGTAATGGTGGCAATGGATTGTGGATTATTATCGCTCCAAATGCGGTAATTCTGCTAATTGGCGTAGCAATTTAACCAAAAGTGTGATTTACCACTGATTAGAATGTTCAAACGTAGTGCCCTATAAGTTTCTCGAATTGATCACTGTTTTTCAAAATAAATATGAACTTATTTTCAAATTTTGTCCCGGCACTAGTCTATCCAACAAAACTAACCCCAAACTACCGAGAACCGTCAAATCGTTTGTCACAGAAAACAGTGTTGCCAACTTAAAGTTATCCGCCTCCAAAAACACATTTTTAATTTGAAATGGAACAATTTTGCCTATTGAACAAAGCATAAGTTATATTTCTATACCCTCCCCATAGGTTTGAGGGTATATAGCATTTAATATGGAAAAAAAGTATAACGCACATTCATTGGATAGAAGGTGGCATATTAGACCCTAGGCATATGCGTTATAGGACTTTTTAAGACGATTGAGACATGTCTATATATCTTATCTAGCTGGCTGGTTAGTCAACACGATAACTGCCGATCACAATGAAATCCTTCCAGTGATTACTTGTGACGAATTAGTTTGAAATTGCAAATATGTGTTAAGATCACGCCCCTTCTGGTACCTCCCATACAAATCGATCAATTTAGTACAGAATTTTGTTTTTTCTAACACTTTTTCCGATGTATGTGGTTATCTTCAGAAACGATAACTCCCGTAAAATACTCGATCTTAACAAAAAAATTTATTATTGTTCTTAATTACTGAAAAAGGTTGTTTTTGTAACGCCCGTTACAAAGTTGTGTGGTCTGATGACAGGCTGACATGATACTGGAGTTACACGAAAGTTGATCATTACGAAATTTGGTATTAGACAGTATTTTGACAAACGCCACTCTGCTAATGAGTATGGGCGATTTTGCCACTCCCATTTTGGTACCTCCTTCGGTGCTGCAACGATTAGTGTGCATGGCTCTTGTACAGGAGAATGTGGGTTCAATCTCTGCTCTGACCACCTTTCGTTTCCTTCGACAACGATCACCTCGCTTAGTGACGGCGACACTACCGATTACTTAGCCATGAAAAAGCTTCGCAAAATACCGTTCAGAACCGGAGTAAAACTGTAGGTCCCAAGCAATGTGTGTAAAAAGTAGAAAGCACACAGCTCACTGATCGTGACGCTCTCCCAAATCCCTTCATGTGATATAATGGGAAACTATTTTTTTTATACAACAGCTGGCAGATCGGTTATACGACACGATAGCTGCCGTAAAACACAACCGATCTTAATGAAATTAGCTACTGGACAATGTGTTATCAAATGTTTTCAGCATTGCCTCATATCTTAAACGTACCAATATTTTTAATGATTCAGCATAAACTATTTGATGTTTTGATGTGTTTGGTATGGTCTGCTTTTTAATCGTCCATGCCTGTTACCATTTAAACTATATTTCAGATGGCGAAAAAGTGTTTTTGTGTATGTTATTACTTTATCACTTGGGTCAATTAGCTCCAGTTTGACCAGTTTTTTCGTTGTAGGTTTCTTGTTCATTGCAATGACCATAAGAAACCCCTTAAATAAAGTCGGATTTTTTTTTCAGGGCATATGACACAATACTCACTCGCATTACCTAATTGTAAAATTTAATTTAAAGAAAACAAAAAAAAACAGTATGCTGTGCTTTATTCAAATTTTTGTTAATTATCATCATCAGCCAATCTGTCATTATTTCTACGAAACACATCATAATGATCACAAATGCTGGGGTATTGTTGTTTATATTTCGTTTTTCTATCCTTAGCCAAAAAAAAAAATTTAATATACTAAAAGTGACTTAAGCCAAACCCTTCTCATCGACCTAAATAAGATATACCGTTGTTGTCTGTCCAGTGGTTTACACAATACATTTTCTTTATTATAATGTTTTAGTTTTAGTTGTGTTTTTTTTAACGTATATTTATTTATTTGTTAACAATTATATTTTTATATTTTTTGTTTTTAAATTTGTGTGTTGCATTAATATTTATGCTAAAATTAAGAAAAAAAAAGACGGGGGTCACCACCATAAATACGATAGGTTAAATATAAGATTCGTAAAGATGTTGCAAGACCTCGACTGTGTACAAATGAATGGATATGGTGTTACCTACCCAATAAACATTTTTGTTGGATATCAACTTGAGGTACATTTGAGATCAAATACCTTCCTCAAATCTCCAACGTTAATTCTCAAATGCACCTCAACAGTCCGATTATAGTCTTCTCAACTTAAAAGGAACATTTTTTATATGGTGATTTTCTTAGTTATCAAATTGAGAAATTTATGATTCTCAACTTGATATCAAAGTATCTCAAATTTCTCCAATCGGTATCAAATGGAAGATACGGAATTGCCATATTAAAAAAAATTTATTTATATGTATTTAAGAAATAAAAACAATGTACTACTTTTTTTTTGAATTTTTTATTTTAAAGTGTTATTTATTATATATAGTGGACTGACTGAGTGGACTGATGTCGAAGATCCCTTTGCCAATGTTTCATCTGGCAATGAGCGCTCCGACAGCAAACTCATCACCTGCCTAACCTCACTTTTCACTTTTTTGCTTCTACGCATCCCGCAAATTGAATAATTAAGTTAAGTTAATTGAATAATTAAGTTAATAATAATATAACTTATACTTAGTTTTATGTACTTTTAATTCACTTTAAACAATGTTAACACAAACAACAAAAAAAGCCGACAACACCTTACAACTTTCTCACAAATAATAATTTTTTCAATTTACGATTGGCAGAAGCTACCAGATCTGTGAGAAATCAACAGTGCTGCCATAGGACAATACGCAAACAATACGAAGAAACAAAGAGAAACCAATAACAAAAAACAACAAAACCAATAACAACATTAAAACCAAAACGTACAACGTAAAAATTCTGGACCTTAACTCAAATCGTATTCAAGTTGAAAAAATGTTTGGTCTCAAGTGGAGAAAAGTGTTGGATATCCAATTGAGAATTAAAATATTTCTCAAAGATTGGAAAAAATTTTAAATCTCAACTTGAAAGCAAATAAGGACAAAAATGTTTCACGTCAAGTTGAGAATTACATTGGAAATCAACTTGAGAACTAAGCTTTTCTCCAACATTGGAGAAATAATTTTTCAATGCATATTGGGTACATACATATATACTGTTCGAGTGGTCGAACAATGGCCGTGGCGATGTCCTTCACTACCTAGCGGTACTAAACCTAAGTGTAAGTACAACTTACCGAATTTTATCGACCTCTGCATTCAATAATAAAAGTACTTTTGGGAATTAATTACACTGTGTCAGGAGACTTGATTTTTGGGGCTTGACATGTTCCCAAAAGTTATAGCGTGGAACATTCTGACCAACTTTAGCAAAGAAGGTTTACCGGAAAACATAACCAGGTGCAAATTATAGACGCCAAAATCCATTAAAATAAATCCTTTTAGTAAAAAACGTTGGTCGAAAGACTAATGATGCAGTACAATGCCTACATGCTGAGAAATCTGTATTTTTTATAGTATAGCTTGTCGCAAATATAGTATACTTGTGACCAAACACATTGTGTTTGCTATTCAATATAACATATTGGAGACACAATGATTAATCGACTAAAATATACATATGTTTTTGTGACCCAAATTTGGCGTTGTTTGTTGAAACCTCCTGAAAACAATAACTGACAAAATAAAGAAACAAAAATCAGCAGATCTTCAAATGATGAAAACAATGCTGGCAAACATATTCATGGTTCGTGCAATATGTTGCTAGGGCCGTTTTTTTTTAACGTGTAGAACCCGAAATAGGGTAAACCCCTTGAATCCGCTGATGTGGTTTTGTTTTTTATTTGCACAATTTTATTATAATTATGTTTAATTTTTATAATAGAAAATAGGTCTATAGGCAAGGTATTTTCAACATACACCTGTATCAGATGAAACGGATGAAAGAATTGAATGGTTTAATTTTTCTGAAAACTATCAAAATTTACTCTAATATTATAACATTACATATTTCGCTGTAGAAACAAATTGGATGATTATACTTTTTGGGTACTCGAAAAACGCCTCAAAAATGGGTTGAATCTATAGGTGTAAAACTATGTTGCCGACTATGTCATTTCCATTTGGAAGTAAAAAAATATCAATTTAATTTTTAAAAAACCAACCCGTAAAAAACATAGTTTTTGACTATAAATTCTTTATACATGACCACGCCCCTTTGTCCACTCCCGCCCATATTTGCAGCAGATCTTAGAATACACCTAACCAACATACCCAATTTTGTTTCAAGAAATTCTGAACCTGATTGACCGGTCCTCTGCTGAATATAATGCCGTCATTTTTAATAAATTTAGAGTCAATTACAAAAAAATATTTTTTTTTTGAAATGGTTAATGGTAGTTTGGATTTGAATTTGAAAACAAAGTTTAGCTTCTAAATATGATTAATGTTTATTAGTAGCATTAATAAATTGTCATTATTGACGTTCCAAAATGGGCCGATGTAAATATTGCAATCATGAGCGCCAAGAAAGAATAAAAGAGACGATAAAAGAATTCAGAAGCTACATACAAATTACTGACATAATAGGATGCTCAAAGAAAATGTTGGAGACCGGAATAAAATATACCCCAATCCAGGAAACAGACGGTAAAACCCTGAAAATTACAGAACATTTGGAACCAAAAATATTGCGCCACGTAGAGTTCGACTTTTGTTACCTCTTCCGCCCTTAAAAGGCAATGCGATCGGGATGTTGACACCTCTACATTAAGAAAAAAGTTCCATTTCTATCCAAACGGAACGTTCAAAAAATGTTGCATTTAGCCAAGGAGCATGTGAAATAGTCCGTACGCAAATGGCGAAATATTTTGACAACAGCTGAAACTAAAGTGAGATTGGGTAATTATGATAAGAGTAATCTTCCTGTACGAAGACCTTCCAACACCGAATTCAGGCCCCTTTTTCACAGTTAAACGTGGTAGCGGAAACATAATGGTACGGGGTTGTTACTCTTACATTGGGACAGAACCTTTATTCCAAATTGAACAGACAATGGACGCTGCATATTATACCACTGTATTAAAAAAAAACATCATGATGCCTTGTGCTAAATGGAAAATGCCGCTTCGATGGGTGTTTCAACATAATATCGACCCCAAACACACATCGAAGCGAGCAAAAGCTTCGTTTGAAAATAATAGTGTCATAGTTTTAAGATGGTCTATGCAGTCGACGGGCTTAAATCCTATTCAGAATTTGTGGCGGGACATTAAAGTGTCTATCAAAGGAATAAACCAATTTAATAAAGATGAGCTTATGACACTGATACAATCGGCGAGGAAAACATGACTTGTGGAGACTTGATGGTTCAATGTCAATGCGTTGCTTAGCTGTGATAAAAAAAATAATAGTTATTTCATAAAGTACTGAGATAATATAAAGGATTAATGAAACATACATTTTATTTGACACAGCTATTTATTCTAGTTCAGATGATGAATCGCGATGACTCTATTTTAATTCACAGGCAAAACGGGGCATTTTGAAGAATTTTGATTTATACCTAATGATTTAAATTTGAATTACGACATTAATGTTCTAAAATGTTATATCTAGTTCTTAATTGAACAATTAAAAATAAAAGTTATAAACAAAATTTAATTTTTCTACATTTGTTTTTGTTTTGGAAATGTTGATTAGTGTTGACTCTATTTCATCGAACACCACTGTACATACATGCATACAGACAGGTGAAGTTAATGTAAAGAATTTAAAATTACGATTTAATTTATAAAAACACCAATTTAATTTTTAAAAATATCAATGAAATTTAAAAACTTTATTTAAAACTGACAATGCATCAATTGAAATTCAAAAATATTAACCGATTTTATATATGCGAGGATTAGTAAGTTTTTTATATTTTAATGGATGTACGAGGTTGAATTTTGTGTTTCGGGATTAGAGAACAAAAACAAATAATATTAATCATTGAAAATGACTTTATTGTTTTTCAAAATATTCCCCATGAAGTTTTATACACGTTTGCATGCGTTCTCTGATTGAGGTATCTCCAAAAAAACGAAAAACGTTGACCTCTCAGTTTGTTTTTTACGTACGGGAATAAAAAGTCAGGACTATACGGCGGATGACCCATCAAATCGATGTTTTGGGTGCTCACAAATGCAGTTGTTTCATCCGATGTGTGAGAGCTCGCATTGTCGTGTTGAAGTGTGATCCGTCTTAGGCGGTTGGTTTTCCTGATTTCTTGGAAGACAACTTGGAAGACAATTCACTGTTCTGCGTTGTTCTAGTGGTACGGTTGCGACATGTCCGGTTTTTCCGAAAAAACAGGCGACCATTTGCTTGGAAGTGCTTCGGGCGCGAACAACTTTTGTTGGATTTGGCTAATCTTGAAACACCCATACAGTTGACTGCTGTTTACTTTCGGGCTCATACGCGTAAATCCAGGATCGTATTTTTGGAGCATTTCTTTCGGCCAATCGACACGAGCCTTTTTTTGAGCGATTGACAAATTATGTGGGATCCAACGCGAACAAATTTTTTTGACAGTCAAATGTTTATGCAATATTGAATGTATGCTGGTCCCACTAATGCCTAAGGTTGTCTCAATCTCACGATAGGTCACATGACGATCTTGCAAAATCAGTTCGCGCACAGCATCAATGGTTTTCGGAACAACAGCTGATTTTGGACGACCTTCACGAAATTTGTCCTGGAGTGAACTACGACCACGATTGAATTCACCATACTATCGATAAACACTGGTCCTTGATGGAACTTCATCGCCAAAAATTGAATTAAGTTCATCCATGCACTGTTGAAGAAAATTACACTTAAATAATTTTAGCACGGATGAGTTTAGTAGTACAGTATAGATGAAGGTGGGATCTTAAAAAGTTACCGTCATAATCTCTCACCTGTCCCACACTAAAATTGTTTCACTGTAATTTTCGTTGTTCTTTAAATGCCCAGTATCCTTGAATGTGTGAAACCCATAGTTATATCTATAAACGAAATTCGTTTAAGGTCTTTTTGAAAAGGATTGAGCCTTGACCTTCTCTCTGTCTTTATGGTTGGTAGACACGATAATTGCTATTGATCCTTATCGATCACAATACAATTTTGGCGGTGATAATTATTTGCGAATACTATGTTTGGGATTGAACATGGGCATTATACCACGTCCCTTCTCGTACCTCCCATTCAAAACTACAAGTTTAGTGCAAAATCTTGTTTCTTCTAAAACTTTTTCCCGATACAAGTCATTAGCTTCAACTTCTGGAAAGGTTTATTTAACTAGAGAAGATTGGTGAATTTGTCCCGCCTTTTCTGGTGCTTCCCAGATAAAAGTTGGGAGGTGGGTGATACGATATCTCTCGTTAAACACTGCCGATCTGAATGATAGTTTGTTTTAACCTATATTCCTTACTGATTTTCCACGCCCATTTTGGTATCCCCCGTACAAAAGTTGTGTGGGCGGCTTATTGGTCTTGTGTACGGCTGTATAACACTATCTATAACAATGAAATTTATGGCTGGTTTACACTAAACGTTGCCAGTTACTTGCATGCCAGCTGACGTCACAAAAGGTATGCAAGTAACTGTTTTAACTGAAAATTTAACCCAATGAATGACTCAGGGTCAGGGTGTCTCTGTAGATTATTAGAGAAATCGTTGGATATGGCAAATTTTAATTTGCGGAGAGCGAGTGGAACGGTGTAAACTTTGGGAGAATGATTTTCATAAAAAATTTTGACAGATCTGTTTCCCATTTTTTGATTTACCTTCTCTCATTTTTTGATTTCCCTGAAAAATATTAAACGACTGGGTTGTATTTAAAATGACACGAAAAAAACAAAAAACCTGGATTTAAACTTTTATTTCAAACATGTATCTCATTTTTGTTGACAACTTTATTTTTATCTATTCTTTATTACTTTGTTTGTTTGTTATGTTTGTCATTTAACGTTTTTGTTTTCAACTATTCGTGAACTATTCGTGCTTATTTCGTGAATGGTAACACTTAGCTCAAGTCTGATTTGACAGATAATTAGTTTTTGGGAAATATTGGACATTACTTTGAAAATCATGGTAATGTTGCAGAATGTGTGCGAAAATTGCGTACGGATTTTGGAAGAAGAGTACCACCGTCAGCTCCGTATGTTCGTTATCTTGTGAAAAAAGTGAAAGAAACTGGCATCCTCATCGATAAACCAAAGCGTGAAAAGCCAAAAATAGTGCGTACACCCGAGAATATTGCTGCTGTGGCAGAAAGTGTTCGTGAAGCGCCATCAACATCAATTCACAGTCGTTCTGAACAATTGAACATTTCGGAGACATCATTGAGACGAATTTTGCATAAAGACCTTGGTATGACGCCATACAAAGTCCAATTGGTTCAGGAGTTAAAGCCAACTGACCATCCAATGCGTTTTCGCTTCGCTAAGTGGGCCTGCGATCGACTTACAGAAGATGCCGATTTTGCCAAAAAAAAAAATTATCTTTTCAGATGAAGCTCATTTTGATCTTGGCGGGTATGTAAACAAGCAAAATTGTCGCATTTGGGGCACAGAAAACCCGCATGCATACATTGAAAAGCCGATGCACCCAAAACGAGTCCCTGTTTGGTGCGGATTTTGGCCCAGAGGCATGAATGGGCCATTTTTCTTAGAAACTGAGCAAGGAGTGGCCGTTACAGTCAATGGCGATCGTTATCGGGCCATGTTGAACGAATTTTTGTTCACAAAAATTGAAGAGGAGGATATTGGCAACCTTTGGTTTCAACAGGACGGCGCTACGTGCCACACAGCCGAAGCTACACTCGATGTTGTGCGCCCTGTTTTTGAAGATCGCATTATCAGCCGCAGAGCTGATGTCGTTTGGCCACCTCGGAGCTGCGATTTGACACCGTTGGACTATTATTTGTGGGGTGCCCTCAAAGATAAGTGTTACGCCGACAAGCCAGAGACAATTGACGCTTTAAAGGACAATATTCGTGAAGCCATTGGTGAAATACAGCTGCACACAATCGATAATGTGCTTAAAAATTGGACCGATCGTGTAGGCTACTGCATGGCCAGCCGAGGCAGCCATTTGAATGAATTTATTTTCCATTATTAACCGGAAGGATTGTACTTTCAAATAAAAAAAGAAATTTGAGAAAATATTCAGTAGTTTTTTTTTATAGCATTTTCAAAAAAAAAAAAGTTATTTGGCGGACCCGTTAGTTATTTGTGTTTATGTTTCATTTAATTTAATTTATGTTTCATTTAATTTTAGTTTTTTTTTTTTTAATTTTTTGAATGCCAACAAATTGTAAGTTACAGCGTCGCACACACTTTGCCATATAATCGAATTAAGTTGAAGTTGATGGTCGAGTAGCAAACAGACGTTCAAGATGTGTTAATTTGTAGCAATTTTTCTGTTTCATCTTTTTATACCCTCACCCATATGGTTGGATGTATATGTATATCGTTCGATGCCAAAAAAGGTAACGCTTAGAATGAGTCATTTTAAACCCAAGATAACTGTGGACCAAATTCGTTTTCAAACTTTGTGTAAGACTTTTTGTCGTGTCTGTCTGTTTGGCTGGCTGGTCACAATTAAATTGTTAGACGTGTGCTCGTGAATTAATTTTCGTTCATGATCTCGCACGATCACGAGACAAGAAAAAGAAAGCACGAACGACCAATGCGTGTCACGCGCACATCTTTTGAAAGTGTGTCAGTTTGGTGCTTCCCATACAAAAGATGCGTGGTAGGCAGGTTAGTCGATTATGAAAATTTGGTATTATGAAATTTCGTTCTGAAATTTTGTATTAGGCAATTTTTAGTGGAACGGCACTTTGTTATTTAAAAAGGAGAGCTTTTCACAATCAATGAGTTGTGCTCTTTCTAGTTTTTACACTTCTGAGTTGGACCTACAATTTTACACAGGCTCCGAACGGCATTTTGCGAAGCTTTTTTCATGGCTAAGTACTCGATAGTGTCGCCATCACTAAGCGAGGTGGTCGGTACAAGAGCCGCGCACAGTGACCATTGCACCAGCGACCTGCCACTCACTGATTGAACGTCAATAATCCCTAGCTTCTTGATTGATACAAATAAATTATTGTTAATTATTACCGCAAATGTAAATGCAATTGGCTAAATTGGGTTTTAAGGGGTTCATCAGCAAACTATAATCTTTATAAGGAATCCAAAATTTTCGAATATTAAAAATATTCAACATGGAAAAAAAGAGACACAATAATAACGTTACTGTTTCGTGAATTTTTTGTTTTAAACCTATTTTGTTGCGCTTGTTAGTGATGGAGAGAAAGTACTTTAAATTGGATCAAACATACATCTATAAATATAGATTGAGATATACATTCGTTCGTAAGTTATTATTAAACTCAAACTCAACCCAAAAATGTAGAAAAAGCCAAACAGCTTAAGACCAAATAAGCCACCGTCAGCTAACAGAGTCAACAAAGTAATGGCGGACCGAGGCTCCTACGTACAAACAAAAAAACAAAATCAGTGACAACTTTACAAAAACACAAAACACAATAAAGAAAGATCTCCCTCTATACGAATTGGATTGGATTTTCATAAAACAGCAACAACAACAGAAACGAAATTACCAAGAGCACCGCTTTCAGCCAGCATCTCTATCTACCTAACAATACGAGTACAATGACGAACAAAATAGTCAACCTTTCAACCTACGCTGCGATAAATTTTTATAACAAACATAAATATCAAACATTTGAAATGACAGCTCTGAAAATGAAATGAAAAGAAAAGAAAGGTAAGACAGACAGATTTCCGGACGGACATACTAAATACAATGTTTTGTTGAACTGCACTTCCCTGCTCGAACACCCACCTGGTTGGGTGTACCTACCTTGTCGCATTGCATGTCACAGAAATGAAGGGAACCCAGGTTTCAACTTACCTACCAACAAACAAACAACCAGTACTCACTCGTATTGTTGCATCAATTGAAACTGAAAACTCTTAAAACACCCGCGCTTTCTAAAAACGTTCAAAATCAAGCCAAGATTGAGTGGCCATTAACAAAGACAAGGAAACTTCAACAATACGAAACAAAACGGAAAATGTTCACTTTCGAGTGCAGCCGGATAATAATGACGATTGATGTCTGTTAAATGCACAATATGAATTGAATTGATCTCGAATACGTGGAGTGGGACGAATGAAATGCATAACATAACGAGGGGGAGTGAAAAAAAGTCGGATACTATAAAATAACAAGGTTCTGTTATACTTGTAAGATTAAGTTTAAGGATACTTTACCTACTCTGAAAAAATCGTCACTTCAAAAATTAGTTCCATCAAAATTGAGCTAATGCACAGAATACGTCGTCACCAACAAAAATACTCATTGCAGCAATGAAGAATTTCAGTCATCCAACGAGTTTGTCTTTGCTGCAATGAATACGATGTATTTGTACGTTAGTTCAATATTGATGAAACTTTTTTTTCAATGTAATAAATATGTCAGCCTTTTGCAGAATATCCCAAACTCCTTATACATCCTTGTTAATCAAAATTAAAATTAATTGCTGCAATGAATATTTGCGTTGTGGCGATGTATTTGTACGTTAGCTAAATTTTGATGAAACTTTTTTTCCAATGTAATAAATGTGTCAGCATTTTGCAGAATATCCCAATCTTCTTATACATCCTTGTTAATCAAAATTAATGAGAGTATGACAGATGAATTGTACTCTTTGCCTATGGAAAGTTAACTCCAGTTCAAAAATGGTTGAAAATATTTGTTTTTTATTATTTGTTATTTGCATTTTTCCAACTTCATTTAAATTGAAATTGAAATGGAAATGAATAAATGTCACATTATTGTTGAACTCACAGCAAATAACATTTACCCAACAGCTAAACATGTAAATTAAAAAAGCCAACTTACTCGCTCGAGTCAATCTATAGATAGACCAATTAAAGTTGGACCATAGATGATGTAGTTTGTTGTTGTTGCTGGTGTTTGGAACTTGGTACTTGGTCTCCTCTGATGATGGTGATGTTGGAATTATAAAAATAAACATGAAACAACATGAAGCAAAAAAATCTCTATAAAATATCTTGGCAAAAATGGATGAAATTGAAAAATCAAAGGGAAAAATGCAGTTAAACTGGTTTCTTGGCTACAATGAAATTGGTAATTTAAGCTGTGGTTACTGGTGGCTCATAGCAGATACTTTATAATAGTGCAGATTTTATTTTTAAGTTTAACTCCAAGATAACACTTTGTTTCATTTCAAAATAGCACATGATGAATTGAGATTTGAATTTATTGTGTGAAAATGAATGTGATTGTCAAACGACCATGGGCGATATGATTAAGAATGCGTATCAAGTGGATAGAATGGATGATAATTTGGAATACACAGGAGGGACTGAATTAAAACACCAAGATATTTTTCGTTTTATTATGTTGCAATAAATCTGTTTGATATATTTTTTTATATAATTATTAAAGCTAATTCTAATTAATTAATTTTAAGTCATATTAAACCCAGAACTACCAAGCAAAAAAAATCCAAATGAATAACTTTATATATATAACTATATTTTCACTTCCTAATTAGGTGTCTTATGACAGGTGTGTGTAGTTCTTCTAAAATGTTGAAACTCTGAATCGAAAATCTCAATTTAAATGTTCGAAACTTTCTTCTTCGACTTCCGACTTATACTCCTAAGGTGTCTTATTCCAGGGGTGTTGTGGAGTTCGTCTAAATTGTTGAAAACTCAAGTCCAAGTGGTCAATTTAAAAATTTTGAACTCCGACTCCTACTCCTCAATTGAAAAATTCGGAGCTCCGACTCCAACTTCACAAACCAGCGCTCGTCCTTTTCAAGAAATTGTTTTCGTACCAAGAAGATATCACGCCCCTTTATCCAATCCCGCCCATATTTATAGTTTATTTTTGTCGTCGCCATTAGATTGCCTGCGAAGTTTCAGCTCGATTGGATCACGGGAAAAGGGTTGAAAATCAATCCAAAGTTTTTTCGGTGCGGTGCATACAGACAGGTGAAGTTAATATATAATAGAATTTAATAATGGGCCTAAACTAACTTATAGCAGTTCTATATTCTGGATATTTAAAAATATATCTTCCCATTGGAAATAAAATACCCAATGGTAACATTTCTGGAAAGGGTTTCCAAAATATCTCTAAAACAACTTTAAAAAAGACTTCCCATTACATCCCATGAAAGTATTGGAACCTACAGTTTTACTCAGATTTCAACGTTTTTGAGGAGCATTTTTTATGGCTAATTACCCGACAGTATCGGCGTCACTACGCGAGGTGGTCGCCATCTAAAGAAATGTAAGGTGGTCAAAGCAGGGGTCGAACCCACGCCCTCATGTAAAAGAACGACGCACACTAGCTATTGCACCACCGATGGCCCTTAACTAGTGCTGCCAAGAGGGACATTTCATGGAAAAATCATAGCTTATTTCAGCGATTGCCAGCTTAATTTATTTTTGCTTGTTAGGGTCAACATAGAAAATGAGTTTGCAGTTCAAATGTCACCAAAAATGATTCATTAACTACGAGTATCTCTCATCGATAGCAAAAAATAGTATTGAGCGTATTGACCGATGTCTACGACATTGCTGGCACTAATAATGACAAGCGATTGGCATCTTCCTTATAGTATTTTATTCCTATAACTAAAGGGTGTCTCAGTAATATTGCACTTTTTAAATTTAATGCAATTTTTTTTGTGAAAGTCAAATTTGGCAGCTGTCACACATGTTTAATCCGGTTATTAAAAATTGAGCACTTTCCGAAAGAATTGGGAAATTATAATTGGGAAAACTTATTACAAAAATTTGGAAAGTTATGCTGAGACCGCTCGCAAACTTCTGGTACGGATTTGTCGGACGGCGTGATTGGGCCTTACTTTTTTGAATATGAGGCCGAAATTACATTGACTGTGAACGGCATTCGTTACAGGAATATGATAACGGAGTTCTTGTGGCCTCAACTGGATGGCATAGATCTGGACGACATGTGTTTTATAGCAGCAAGGCGCCACCACCTGCCACATCGCGCATGAAACAAGCGATATATTGTAGCAACGATTTCCAGAACAAATTATCTCCAGAATTTCTGATGCCAACTGGCCACCAAGATCATGCGATTTAACGCCGTGCGATTTCTTTCTTTGGGGTTTTGTGAAATCTCGGGTTTATGCGAATAAACCAGAAACAATTCCTGAGCTCAAATCCGAGATCCAACGCTTCATCATGAAATGAGAATCTGCTGTTCGTTTGCTTCTCCTTTCTTTGTTGTCTCCCACGTTTTTATTTTCAGAAGGTTTCAGCTATGCGTTGGTTATCACTATGTGTTGGTACACAAACAAAATATTTATATACAAATCTAGTGCATGTAAGGCAAGTGTGGATATATTACTTTGTGTTTTTTATTAACTGATTTAACAAATGGTCCGCCGTTTCGATTATCTCAGTAAAGGCTCGGACAGACAAAAGGTTTCGCGTTGTTGCCCTTTCCAGTTTCTCTCCTCAAACCAGTTTCTCACTTTGGTAGCACACACATATATATGTATATGCGAACACATACACAAAAACCAAAGCAACATCACAAACCATATAACCGTCCGAGCGTTAGTTTATTATTTTTCCACTGATCAAGATCTTTTGATATCCTCTCTCCGATGAACCATTGACGACGGAATACATGAAACTAAAGCGCAATACATCAGCCAAAATAAGAAACACTGACTTCATCTGCAATTTACACGCACATTCAGGAATATTTATGAATCACTGACTGAGAGAATAATGCAAAAATACAGAAACACACTTACAAGATAGACTCTGTCGTTGTCCCTCTTTTATTTTCTTGCTCTCGCGAGAGCATAAACAGTGCAACAAACACAGATGTATTTGTATCACAAACACAGATATATTTGGGTCGGAAACACATATATTATAACATATTCGGACTTATTCCCGTTGTCGTCGTCGACGTCGTCATCAGATTTTTGCCAACTTTAGAACGTTATAAATGTATTGTCACATCGCCAACAATAAAGTTTTTGATGTCCATGATCCAAAAACAACCCTCTTAAAACATTACGCAAATTTTTTTTTGTCCAAATGCCTTCAAGTCGCCAATAAAAATGGTGTCGATATTGTATTGACGTCGACGACGACAACGGGAATAAGGGCGATTAATCATTGTGTCTCAAACATATAATATTGAATAGCAAACACAATGTGTTTGGACACAAGTATACTATATTTGCGACACACTTTATATTTGCACCCAAACGACAAACAAAGACAGATTTTTCAGCGTGTATATACTGGGTCATAACTTCTATATTTATCCATCGATTTACTTCATATATTATGTGTTTTATGAAGACAACAACTGCAATTTGTTTGAATGTGAACAAGACAGTCACTGGCCTAGACCGCTAAGGCGCTCATTAGAAGAGACAAACTTCGAAACGATCGTCCGCCAATGTGAGTTCAAATTCTTGTGCCGACTGTGTACATTTTTTCTAATTGTAGAAATAAACCCCTGAAATGGAAAAATATTTTTCTAAGAAATAATTTCAGATCGAATCATATATAATTGAAATATAATGCTTTTCGCTCAGATAACACGAATTAACAAAGTTTTGCGTAATATGAATTATTCTGGAGTTAATATGAATTATACTGAATATGAATTTTATTTTGACAAACTTGTATCTTCTTTATATTAACAGGACACGCATATAACACGGTAGATTGAAAAATTGACTTCAGAATGCTGATTTTATTATCATAGCTTATCTAATAAAGAAGTTTAATTGCTAAATTCATTTTACTCAAAAAATATTTGAGAAATGATAGTTAAACTTAGATATCTGACTGAGCTAGACCAGCTAATGTTCTTACCTTACATAATTAAATTTGTCTGGAGAATAAAGCAAAAATTTTTTGGTAAAAAAGATAGCCTGAGATTTCTCAGCATTAATATTTATCTTCCATTCAACAATTTTATTTAAAGAATCTTGCGTGCGTGAAAGTACATCCTGCGCAAACAAGCCTGAACACAAAACAGCTGAGTTGTCGGCAACGAAAGCCAATTTGCATCTAAATTTGAAATCAAAATGTATAGCACAGAATAATAGCTGCCAATAATATAATTTGTGTCATTCAACAACATGTCATTCCTTAATTATGAACCCTAATGTTTATAAAACAAATACAACATTAACATCAGTACCATCATCATCATCATCACCTTCATTGGAAATGATTGTAGACATTATGTCATGTACAATGTATGGCTTTCCTTTGATTTTATCAATCCATCTAACCTACCGATCTGTCCATATATCCCACCACTCAATCCATTCACATCTATTACAAATTTATGGATGGTTGGATCGGGTTTATTTGTAAATTATATGTAAATTAGTTAAATCAACCAAGCGTACGCTATTTGTTTTGTTTTTCTCTTGAAATTTGGTAAAATGTTTACATCCTCCCCTTTTAATAATTTCTTTAAAAAAAAAACAACATGAAACACCGAGTTTAGAGAACCGAATTACAAAAATGTAGTAGCAATTCGTGTTGTTTATATAAAGAGCACAACACAGCCAGAATGGGCCAATTTTATTTGAACTAACTTTCATACCACATCTGGATGTGTGTGTGTATGTATGTATGTACATGCAACTACAGTGGAGTGGTGAGCAAAAAAATCGCTCGCTTTGGGGTCTAAAATTGGTTTTGCGTTCAGTGATATTAAAGGTCAAAGATATTGAAAAGCGAAATAAAATAATTTACTTTTGCTAATATATAATATACCAAAGCGTCAGTACACTCAGTGAAAAAAAAATTGGTTAAGTCAACCGAATTTAGTGGTTGCCACCAGCCGATTTTAGAGGTTGTCACAAACAAATTTTGAGATTGTTACAAGCGAATTTGGAGGTTGTCACAACCGAAATTTTAACTTGACATAACCGAATTTTAAATTGCATGAGGTTGTGATAACCTCTAATTTCGGTAGTGACAAACTCTAAATTCGGTTGCCACAAGTGGAATATTTTTTACAGATTTTTTCTGTATTAAATACAAATTCTATAAATTTTATTTGCAGCAAAAACGCATTGATTGCATTTTGTAAGTTACATTAATTAATTATTTCATTAATCCAATTAATTAATTTCAATTAATTATAATAAAAATTGCGTGAGGTGTGAGGGGACACCCGGTTGGAATAAAGTTCCTTTCGCTATAAATTACGTGCCAAATTAGTTCCAACACGCCTAAGGCGCCCGATGAAAAATAAGATAATTTAAATGGATCTTTAAGAAAATATACTTTTTGTAACTAGAATGTAGAATAGAATTTTTTTAATAGAATGTATTTTTTTTTTTAAATATATTTTTATGTCCTTTTTTTAAGAATATATATTATATTTTCTCAAAAAGGTCCTTTTTTAAAGAGAGGTACTTCTTTTATTAAAAGCTAATGTTTTTCTAAGAAAAGTTACTATTTTTAAGAAGTACTTTCTGTACGAAAAAGCCATAAGAGTATGACTTTTTTTTACAAAGAAGTACTTGTTTTTTAAGAACAGGTACTTTATAAGGAAATGGTACTCTTTTTAGGAAAAGGTTATTTTTTAACAGAATGTACTTATTTTCAGAAAGTCTACTAATCTCAAGAAAAGAAAATGTATTATTTTATTTTTAAAAAAATGTACTTTTAATAAAAGGAATTTTTGTAAGAAAAGGTTTTTTTAAAAGAAGGTTTGAAGAAAGGGTTTTTTAAGAAATTGAAATTTTTTAGAATTGGCCCTTTTTTCAAGAATATGTACATTTTTAAGAGTAGGTACTTATCTCAAGAAAAGTTATTTTGTTTCACAAAATAGGGTACCCTTTAAAGAAAAGGTTTTTGTTTAAGAAAAGGCAATTTGTTGTACGAAAATGTACTTTTTTAAGAAAAGGTACTTATTTTAAAAAATACCTTTTTTAAGATAAGGTACTTTTTTTAAGAAATTTTACTTCTTTTAGGTAAAGGTACTTCTTTAAGATAGGGTATTTTTTTAAGAAAAGGTACTTTGTTTAAGATCAGAGTACGTTTTTTTTGAGAAAATTAACATTTTTTAAGAAAGGCACACTTAGTTAAGAAAATTGTCTTTCTTTAAACTTCTTTCACTTTGGATTTTCTAAATTTACTTTTTATTGGGTTCAAAACTACAATACATATTATATATTGATTACAGGCTCCACCTAGAAAACTTCCCATTAAACAAGAAATTTCCCAACATATGTGAGTCATCTAGTTAATTTCTTTCTCTATGATCCAAGCCGTTAGTCTAGACACAAACCAACGCAAAAGTAAACTATATAGTTGATAATAGTGGTTTGTAGCAGAATAGTGTTAAAACAAAAGTTGTTTAATTTTTTTTTCATTTTGCCCTCATCCCGCAATGTGCGATAAGGAACTTCGTTCCAATAATAAATTGTTCCCATTACACCCCATGAAGGAATTGGTGAGAGCTCACAAGCAGTGAGCTGTGCGCTTTCTAGTTTAACACACGCTTATTGGGTCCTACAGTTTTACACCGGTTCCCAACCGTTATTTTGAGAAGCTTTTTCATGGTTAAGTACTCGATAAGTGGTGTGATCAGGGACCAAACCCAGCTACAAGAGTAACGCAACCATTGCACCCCCGAAAGACTACGCCTCATATAACGAAACGAACATTAAAGTACCAATAATCGTATACAAGTATCCTTTCATTTGGTACGAGTTGCTATTTTTTTTATTATTTCTAAGGCCTTACTCTGAGGTTAGATGTTGGACAATAAAGACTCCGTATGATTCGTGACGACATATCTATAAATTTGTACTCGTATACCCACACTTATCTAATATTGCATGCGCCCGTTG
Organism: Phaonia tiefii; assembly: GCA_963931995.1. Classification (NCBI taxonomy): domain Eukaryota; kingdom Metazoa; phylum Arthropoda; class Insecta; order Diptera; family Muscidae; genus Phaonia; species Phaonia tiefii. The sequence continues at coordinate 61,363,228 of OZ008367.1, read as the reverse complement.
TTTCGATTTACAACACCCAATGGTGAATTTTGCCTTCAATATTCAAAATTAAAATGTTCGAGCGTTTGGTCGTTTTTTTAAATAATTTTATTCTTCAATATGTCAGGAAGAAGATAAACACAATTATTAATTTTTTTTGCCTTCAATGATTTTTGGTTAATGTATGAGAAATTCATACTACACTTACAAGGTTACAAGTCATGTACATTTTTGAATTGAAAAATGGTTGGTTTATTGTTGGAAATAATAGACAATTCAGTTCAACACACACTTACTGACATGACTAGTTTCGAACTCCGTGACAAGTTCATCATCAGATGCCTAACTACAGTGCCTGAATTGATACCATCGGTTGATCATCAATCGTATATATACAAACTCAATTCTGCAATTCACATGTGCGAATTAGTATCGATCGAAGATGCCTAAGTATCAACATCACTGAAAGGCCTATAATTCCAAAAACAAGAACAGACAGAATTTTTCCACCATGTTCTTCTTTTTCCTCATGCATTCTCGCATTGTTGCTGTGCCTTGAGGTGAGTTTTAATCAATATCACAGAGTTGTATTTTTCCGTGGTATAGCATTTTTGAAGACCGTGCTAGTGTCCGTTACATTTATTTGAATTTGAATTTTGTTGACCGATTTTCCTAGTTTTTGGTTAATGTATGAGAAATTCATACTACAAGCTTACAAGTCATGTACATTTTTCGAATTGAAAAATGGTTGGTTTTTTGTTGGAAATAATAGAAAATTCAGTTCAACACACACTCACTAGCATGCCTAGTTTCGAACTCCGTGACAAGTTCATCATCAGATACCTAACTACTGTTGCCTGAATTGATACCATCGGTTGATCATCAATCGTATATATACAAACTCAATTCTGTAATTCACATATGCGAATTAGTATCGATCGAAGATCCCTAAGTATCAACATCACTGATTTTTTTTATTAATCCTGCACTGAAAGAGAAACGTACCTAAAAATTATGAAGTTGTGCATATCCTGATGTAAAGTTCATCAATTTCCAACCTACGACACATTTTATTGGACACATGTAAAACTTTACATCAATTCTTCTTCCGATTCGTCCATCAATTTAATGGAAATGCGGCATCAGTTTTATGCAAAATTGTCGCTAATTTTGTGCATGTTATTAATTGAGTTGATGTAAAGTGTACATTAGTAAAACTAACTTGTTTGCTCATATTTATAAAATTATTTAATAAATTTTATGAAGATTATACGTTATTTTCATGAAAACTTGTCATCAATTTGATGATTTTTTTACATTCAATTGATATAATGCATTTCATTGAATTAACACATTGCTTCGTTCAGTATATTCAAACTTTTGTTTAATCCAACGTACTAAGTACATTACCTCAAAGTTCCGGGTATCTCCGCTGCACTCCTCCTTTTTTACTGCAATAGTGGAGAGCATTGGGAACACTTGCTTTTGCAAATTTAAGAGCAAATAAAACCGTATAGCAGCGATTTCTTTAATATAATGTAGGAGGCTAAAGATAATAAATAATCATAGCGGTGGAAATATAAGCTTACAAAAATTGATGATGTAAAAATGTGAAAAAACAATTTATTGTATCACTGAAATTTTACATCAATTTAATGTATAATTTTTGGTGGGGCCATTTTGAAAAGGTTGGGTCTATGGTAAATTTTTGGCATAATGTATGATATGATAATAAATATCACAACCAATGATTTTTAAACCCCTGAATGAATGAGACCTTTTTAAATTCTTTATATTAACTTCATCTGCCTGTGTGTATGCATGCCGAAAAAAAATTTTAACCCTTTTCCCGCGATCCAATCGAGCTGAAACTTCTCAGACAAACTAATGGCGACGACAAAAACGAACTATAAAAATATGGGCGGGATTGGACAAAGGGCGTGGTCATATATAAAGAATTTATAGTCAAAATCTATGTTTTTACGGGTTGGTTTTTTATTATGTTTATTTTCAATATTGCAAAATTCAGTTCAGATTTGAAATTCGTGTCAAAAAACAAAATAATAAAGGAAATTCAAATGACATTTGAATATAAAATTTGATTGTTTTTAATTTTCGTTATTGTAAACGAATTATTGAGAATTTCGGTTGCTGTAACCGCATTCCTCATAAATACGTTTGTTGCAACCGAATTTAGCCCAATTCGATTATTGAAACCGGAAAGCTAAAAATGTTGTCAATGCAACAAAAATAATCAGAAATTGTGTTGCAGCAACGGAATGAATTATGAAACGAGATTGTTTCAACCGAATTTCAGTTGTAGCCACTAAATTCAGTTGTGGCAACCTCAACCACTTTTCGGGGCAACAACTGAATTTACGGTTTCTACAACCTCATGTGAAACAAATAGTGATTAAAAAACTGCATCTCGTATGAAAATTTTATTTATAAAACGTTTCATAAGTTTTATGAATACGGGACTAAAACTATAGAGAAATTGGTTTTGAATATTAGACATTGTCGGCAACTCATGATGTCATTAATTATAATTTTTCTGGTAATGATTTCTCTAGGCAAAAGTATGATAGTACTATCTGATTAACTTCTATTGAAGATTATAACAGAAGTAGTAAAATATTTGTTAAGTTTGAAATTTGTTTTAGTAAAATATACTTTTTGGGTCTGGACGAATGTCAAGTCTGCATTTCTTCGGTATCAGCGGCGTCGTGAAAACTATCGATTATCCAAATTTCAGCTTCAGATAACTTTATAACTAATGGGAGCTACCAAAGATTTTTATTTAATTTGTTTACTTATTTCTTTTTTATTCGAAATAATCGATTTTTTTCACACTTTAACTTTCGATATTTGTCTCGAAAACTAAACGAGATATTGAAATTGTTGTTTTCTTATTTCGATGTTCTCTATTAGACCGTGGATATCACACTGCTTACCATTTCTAAATCGGTTCTAGTATTTAATATATAACTTGCCCATTTTCGGAAATGATAAAATTTTTACCCATGATAAATTCTTTTATAGTATAAGTATAAAACTGTCTTTAAAGTTGTTGGAATGAAACAAGCTTTTTTATTTAAATTAATTAACCCATTTTGAGCGGCGTATTGAAATATTTGAATTTTTATTGAAAATGATTTTTCTATAGTAATTAGGGTCTGCTGAACTCAAATTCGCCATCAGAATTTTGCTTTCTCATATAGTTCACCGACATCAGCTGTTCGAGAAGTCGAACAATGACCATTTAATGACCTAACATTTTTTCCCCGACGGGAGGCATCTGGTACTTCAACAAAAACTTATTTGTAACTTTTTCTTCAAAAGTAACATATTTTTTGATAAAAAAACATTCCATTAATGTGTCTTATTTTCCTTATAGAAATTTAGTCTAAATATAAGGTTTTTTCAACACCCCAGAGCCCATGAAGCCAACAAAATTTCCTTATAACACTATATCATTGCGTTTTGAATCGCGTATATATCGTCATAGAAAAAAATTGTGTTTAAAATAGTAAAAATTGCTGTTCGAAACCCCGAACAGTAGCTCAAAATGGGTTAAAGAACTGAAACCCTATTACTGGCCTTCTATCGCCTATAGTTTTTGAGATATTATTGCATTATTGAGTTGCATTTCAGTTGTATCATATAGTTACGATAACTTCGATTATATTTATGCAAATGTTTTTCAATCACCATTGACTTCCCTTCATATCACTGTGTGGTGGTATCAAGCGCACCTACTCCACAGTGTCAGCTGTATCTGATTGACTATGGTGTATGCAGTATGTGCCACAATGAAGACAACAATCTTTATGCTTTTCAAGTTGGGCAACCGTAACGAAAAAGAAAGTGAAATTCAAATATCAAGAAAAATACAAAACTTCACCAACCGAAAACCACAACAACAAGAAAGCAGAAAAACTGAAACTGAAAATCAGCATAATCTACACTCAACACACATATACATACATATGTACATACGAGTATATATAGTGGTAGTTGGGGAGCGTAAAGCGTTTCCAATTTTATTTAATTTGAATTTTGATTTGTATGCATTACAAGACGAAACCGAAAACTAAGTGCGCAAACTAAAGAAGTTGACAAACCGCCAGTCACGTTTTGAAACCAAAGTCTCGAATTCACAACAACAAACATGGAGATGAGGCCCCATCTTACGTCCAATGTACGCTGTAGGGTAAGAATTGCATTGACTGGAACCACCAATAACAGCCATAACATGACGATGATGACGATGTAATGGTGATGATGATGGAAACGATGAAATATCAAAGTGGATCGTTTGTTTGATCGCTATTAAAACCCTCTGCCAAGTAGTTTTTTAGGTGCTTTTCATTTATGTGTTTGTTTGCCGTTGTGTTTTTATTACCATTAGATAACGAGTTTTGCCTCAAGTCCCAATATGAGCACCAACAGCTGCTGCTGAACACCGTCCAAAAATGCAACCAGCACCCTAACAAATGCATTTGCCAACTAATAACCGTGGGGCAGAGTTAAAGCGCAACACCACAGCCAAGTGGGTTTTGAGATTTGAGGTTTTGACCATCAACGATGGATAATTTACCAAGTAACACAAACACACACTCTCACACACGTTTGCCATGAGACAATATGGGTTTGTATGGCTTAAAAGCGGTTGGGTGTCTGGTTTTAAGTGCGAACACGCGCAACGCATGCGCGCACTTCTTGGCAGTTGGCGGCACAACAATCATGTGTAAATTATCATCAAATCTTTCTTTTACGAGTGTCAATATTTATAACGCCCCCAGTGTGATGGTAATGAGTTTATTAATAAGAATATTTAAAAATATTCTCGAATTAATTATATTCTGGAAAAGCTTCAGAATTTTATATGAAAAAGCAAAAAAAAAAACAAAGAATCTTGCAATGTGAATGAAACCAATTTTCCAGGTCAATGCAACAGTCAGTCGTGTGACAACATTATCCCAGCATTGGAGCAATGATCTTTTATACAGTTTCTTGTGCATGCATTGGAACTCAGTATAAATTCTCCACAATTATAAACATGATACGGCTGATCTTGTTTTCAAACAAATTTGTATATATGTAGCTCAAGAATTCAGAATTTCAGTATAAAATTCAATTTAATGTAATAAAAAGAAATTTTAAATTTAAGTTAGAAATTTCAAATAGAAAATTAAACTAGGTATATAAAATTTATAACAAAACTCAAATTTGGTATTCGTTAAAGGAAAAATTGCGTAAGTCCTTTTACAGCTTAAATTTAAAATTTCGTTATATAAATTTAAAATTTATATAACGAAATTTCATCATTTATATAACGAAGTTTTAAATTTCGTTATAGCATTCACTCAAACCCGCTGAAAAAAAAAACGTCCCGTGTAACGTTATGCATGTATATGTTTGTAACATCGTTTTCATGAATTGAAGATCTGCTATTTTTTTTTTGTTTCCTTGTTGCCTTTCGCATTATTGTTTTCAGCAGTTTTCAACAAACAAACCCATATTTGGGTCACAAAAACATCTAACATAGTAACCAATGTGTCTATGTGTCTCCAACATGTAATATTGAATAGCAAACACAATGTGTTTGGACACAAGTATACTATATTTGCGACAAGCTACAAACACCTAATATTTGCATCCGAACAACAAAAAAGACAAATGAGTTACAAAGTTACAATTTAAACTCAAATTCGAATTTAGACCTTCCAAAATTCAATTTATATTAATTATAAAATGAAACTTTATATACAAAAATGCTCTTACAGTAAAGTTCGTTAAAAAAATTATTTAAAATATTAATAACTATAGAATTTAAATTTAAAAATTACTTTACAATACAATTGAATTAACAAAATTCTTTTGTTTTTTTAGTTAATGTATGAGAAATTCATAATATGAGTGTCCAAAAAACCGTAATTTTTTAGAAACAGGTTTTCGGTTTGTTCGAAAAATCAATTTTTCAAGAAACCGGTTAATTTTGACAAAATCTGGTGGAACCGGTTTTTTTGTTTTAAATTAAATTACACATGTAGAACTTACAATACATTTGATTAGCGACCATTTAATCGGCCTTATTCCCGTTGTCGTTGTCGACGTCGTCATCAGATTTTTGTCAACTTTAGAACGTTATAAATGTATTGTCACATCGACAACAACAAAGTTTTTGATGTTTACGCAAATTTTATTTTTCAAATGTCTTCAAGTCGCCAATAAAAATGGTGTCGATATTGTATTGACGACGACAACGGGAATAAGGGCGAATATTTCACAACTGTATTTAATTAATTATTGTGCTTATCTTCCTGACCGTGGTGGTGCAATGGTTAGTGTGCGCGCCTCTTGTACATGAGATCCTGGGTTCGATCCCTGCTCTGACAACCTTAAATTTCTTTCGGCTGCGGTCACCTCGCATAGTGAAGGCGACACTAACGAGTATTTAGCCATGAAAAAGCTTCTCAAAATAACGTTCGGAACCGGTGTAAAACTGTAGGCCCCAATCAGTGAGTATAAAACTAGAAAGCGCACAGCTCACTGGTTGTGAGAAGCTCTCCCCAATTCCTTCATGGGATGTAATGGGAAACCATTTTTTTTTTTTTTTTTATCTACCTGACGATGCTACCCTATGGGTAGCGTAATATTGAAGAATAAAATAATTTAAAATAAACCTAACGCTCGAACATTTTAATTTGAAATATAATACGAATGGTCGAATAAATCATCACATTTTACAAAATATACATCATATTCCAATTTGTAAGCGTGTTTAATACAAAATTTAAAAGTTTTATTCAAATTCGCATTAAACTGATTTAAAATCAAAATTAATATTCAATTTTTAAATAGTTTTTCATGTATGAACACCTTATTAAGTTTAAAGCATTTAATTATCAAATAATTTTTATTTTGAAATTTGATAAACAAAAATGTTTTAATAAATTTGTAATTAATTCGAATTCAAGTCATAAAATCATTTTGAAAAAATTGTTTGGATATGTCATTTAGAACTTATTGAAGCATAAGATCATATTGCACAATCGAAATCATGTTTGTTTCCAAAATTTCACTAAAATTCGAAAATCATATCATTTATTATTAATTTTTTTAAGGATATTAACACGAATTACGTAAAATCTGATTAACCGGTTAACCGACGTCAAATAAGCGGTTTCCGGTTTGTTCAAAATTACTTGTTTTAAAAAACCGGCACAGGGTTATTATCAAAAAAACCGGTTAACCGGTTTCCCTGGTTTTTCGGTTTCGGTTTTGGACACTTTAACTACAAGCTTACAAGGTCAGGAACATTTTTCTAATTGAAAAATGGTTGAGTTTTGTTGGAAATAATAATAATAACAATCAATTCTCTTGAGTTCAAAATGGAACACATTTCTATTTTTTAATTTCTTATAGAAGGTAAATTTAAACTTCAAATTTAAATTTTATGATAAATTACAATTGAATTTTGATAAAATCCCAATTAAATTTGCGATTTGTTTTAGAATTACCATTAATTAGAGTTGTTAAACTTTAGGAATCATCTCAATAGGGAACAGACGACCTAATTGAGAGAAATACTAACAGAAGCATAAGTCGGAAGTAGTAACAAATGGGATTAGTTGCAGTCTAGGTATGTAATGGGTGACTCATTTAGAGGTACTTTTTCTGTATAGGTATTTTATAGCAAATCAAACGACATGATATTTTTGTTCACTATTTTTTGACATTTCATCATGGAATCGTTTCAATCAATGAGCTCCTGACAAGCTTTACGATTTTGTTCAGCGATGAGACATTGCTGATTTCATTTCTACCGTCGTACATATGTATTTGGGCTGAAGATCAACACGAATAGGATAGGTTGCGCAAGTCTTTAGTTTATAGGTGAAGAGAATAGAAGCTCTTTCCCTCTCTCTCCTATAAACTCAAGACTTGCACAAGTAAAAATGCCGTGTGTGATCCCGGAGTTAGTTGTGCGCTTTCTAATTTTACAGTCACTGATTGGGAGCTACAGTTTTACACCCGTTTCGAACAATTTTTTGAGGTTTTTCATGGCTAAGTACTCGATAGCAGGGATCGAACCGACGTTCTCGTTTACAAGAGCCGCGCACACTACCATTGCATCACCGACGGCCATATTGATGTCTTTTAAATTTCAATTGATGTCTTTTAAATTGCAATTGATGTGTTTTAAGTTTCAAATGATATATTTTAAATTTCAATTGAATTTTTTAAATTTCAATTGATTTTTTTTTAAATTTAGTTCTTTTCTGAACCATTTCCAATTGAAATTTGAAAAACATAAATTAAAATTAAAAAATACTAGTACTTGAAATTTAAAATACATCAATTGAAATGTAAACATTCTATTTGAAATTTTAAATACATCAATTGAAATTTAGAAACCACAATTGAAATTTTCAGCTCAGAATCGGTGTAAAACAGTGGGCCCCCCAATTGGTGAGATATAAAACTAGACAGCGCACAGTTCACTGATTTATGAGAAGCCCTTCATTGGGATATTTATTTGTTTAAATTTTAAATTATTCACACGCTGAAAAATGTCGGCAGGAAACATGTACATGTTTGCAAGCACTGTTTTCTTGAATTGGAGATGTGCTGTTTTTTTTTGTTTGTTTCTGTGTTGTTTGTCTCGTTTTTGTTTTTAGCGGTTTTCAACAAAAAAAAAACACAATTGGGTCTCAAAAACATATTTTATAACCTATTAATCGTTGTGTCTCAAACGTGCTATAGTGAATAGCAAATACAGTGTGTTTGGGCACAAGAATAGTATATTTGCGACAAGCTACAAATACGTTATATTTGCATTCAAACAACGAAAAAGATTGATTATTCAGCGTGAAGTACATAAATTTCAGTCGGGTGAACCGTCTTAAACATACCCTCACAATAATTTATCCATTGCGTTCTGTTAAATACCGCCTATATTCACCTTTAAGTTCAACGGACAAAATATTGATCAGCACCAAATTTTATTAAGATCGGTTGTGCGCCATACTGAAGATATCGAGTCTGCCAACCGGAAATACGCCCAACTTTTGTATGGAAGTTACGAAACTGGGCGTGGCACAGTAGTTAATTATTAATTATACATTAGCTTTTATTAAAATATTGAATAGTACCGTATTTCATTAAGATCGGTTGTGGTTTGCGAGAGTTATCGTGTCGACCAACCAGTACTCCGCCCAACTTTTGTATGGGAGGTACCAGAATGGGTGTGGCGAAGCCGCACATTTTCCATATGAGACTGGCATTTGAAAAAATATTGTCTAGAATAAAATTTCATAAAGATTGGTTCGGTTTTGCGGGTCTTCTCGTGCCGGACAACCAGACGGAAAAATAACATTTCTATGGGAGGTACCAAAATGGGCGTGGCAAACTCATCCTGGTCTATATGGGTCGTTGGCGGTGTATGACGTGAAGCCTTATACCTAATTTCATTAAGGTGGAAGTGTTTTACGCGATTTATCGGATTGGCAACTCGGACGACCACCAAGCTTTTGTATGGGAGGTACCAGAATGGGCGTGGCAATCTCGCCCATTTTCTTCAGTTAAGTTGACATTTACAGATTATTCACCAATGTGGGAGTTGAAGCTAAATACAACTACCAAAAAAAAGTTTGAGAAGAAGTATAATTTTGTACTAAAAATGTGTCGATTTGTGTGGGAGTTACAAGAAGGGGCGTGATCAAAACGCCCATTTTCAATCCCAAACTAATAGTCACTGACAACATTTCATTGTGATCGGTAAAGATTTACGGAGTTATCGTGTTGACCAGCGAGACGGACATTGCTGAATCGTCTTAAACAGTTTTAAAACGAATTTCGTCCAAAGATGGCTCTAATATGGCTCCTTCTATGTGTTGAATTTTTCCCATATTAAAGGCCCTCCCTATGGGTGAGGGTAAAATTAAAATTTTAAATTTTTCGGATCTAAATCGAATAGAAACAAAATTTGAAATAACGCAAGATTTTTTACTATTTGGTTCTTGAAAATTGGAGAAAACACAAAGGTATTAAATATTTATTTGGATCGATAAATCAATGCCTGCCATTTACTTTTCAAAAATTATTTCATGCAAATGTTGCCCAAGGCCAATCTTCAAGTGGTCAATTCTGAAAGCCCAATTTGGGCACACTTTTTCCAACATTTCTCACCAATGACACGTATAATGTTGCCTTCCAAGGCAGCAGTCGTAGTTGGTTTGTCCCTATAGATGACAGACTTCACGTGCCCCCATTAAACAATAGTATACTCGGGTCAAATCGCACGAACAAGGCGGCTAGTTGATAACGCCACATCGAGTGATTAATTGCCAACCAACCTCGCCTCTCAATTGGTTCATCGTATCGCGTGCAGTGTGGCATGTGGAACCGTCCTGTTGAAACCACATGTTAACTAAGTCCAATTCTTCCATTTTGGGCAAAACAAAAGTTCGTGATCATCGAACTGCACCTTGTTCCATCGACCGTAACGTTGCGGCCATCGTCGTATTTTAAGAAGTACGGCCCAATGATGCCGCCGGCCTAGAAACTGCACCAAACAGTTCATTATAAATGGTGCATTGGCAGCTCTTGAACAGCATCTGGGTAGAGGGTTTATTAAGTTGGTACTGATGTTTGGAAATCGTAATTGCTCAAAGATTTGTGTTGTATTTTGACAACAAAGTAACGCATTTCAATTTCTTTTTTTTTATTATAAATGTGCGTTTTCTTGCGACACCGAAACCTGACAACCTATTAGCAGTATTTCACTGTTTTGTGTTTTTGTTATTATGTACTCGTAGTTGCAAGTACAAGTGTAGTTGTACTCAATAAATGTTACTTTTAATAGGTTACTACGTATTTAGTGTAAAATTTGTTATCTTTTGTAATAACTTTGTTTGTGTCAATCGCGTTTCATTTCAAATTTGTCTTTTTTTAGCCTTATCCAAACCTTGATATCATTTGGTTTTAACAAAAAACAGCAAAAAACGCCGAACAAGTCTCAACTTATGAAGGCAGTTAAGTTTTTTCGTTAATGCCTGATCATTGGCTTGAATACGTTAGTAGGCCTAATGTTGAATCCATTAGAAATAAACCTGGCTCGAATCCGTGTTGGATAGACAGCCAGCAAGTGTTTGTTGTCCGTCTGTTTGTACTTGTCGTGTGGTTACAACAACCACCACTGCCACTCGTATTAAATCGGTGAAATCATAAATTAAACATTTTCTTTAGCTTTTTAACAACTTTTTAAGTGGTTGTTGCTGCAAATGTTTGTCATGCAACAGGGGACAGTTTTAATTTCGAAATAAAAAAAGGGGCGCGTCAACGTTCCAAGTAAGTATTCATATGGGTACACACGCGATTTGTATTTGTCTTCTTCATAGTTTATGTTAATGTTTTATTATTATTAAAAATCATTATAAAGATACGCATGCGTAATATTAAATGAGATCTTCCCAAACACGCGGATATGATATGGAACCTACAAATGTATGTAGGCTTATTTTAAATTGGTCTCGAAATTTTACTTTCATTTGAAAATTTCGTAATTTATTTTTTTTTTTTGATGTTGACAAATTATTCGTGATTTTACAGTTTTCTTTTGTAAAACAAACACCGTTTATTTTCAGACAACGTTACAAGGTAGGAATATTAATTTGAAAATGTCATAATTTTCTATTATTTTAGACATTGACAAAACGAAATTTTTGGAAATCAAACTCGTAGAAATTTGTAATTCTCAAAAAAAATTTATATTGTATTTAAGGCTTATGTTTCTGTGATGACCCAGTTGAAATTACAAACTTGTTGACTTAAATTTTTCATGTCGTTTTGATGAAAAACTTTTGGACTTTTTTTTGGATTATTTTATTGTTAGTATATATTTGTGGTGTATTTACACAAAAAATTTAACGCACAAATCAAAATGCCGTCGCTGATTTATTGTTTGATGGTTTCAACCGTTGCCTCTATCTGGTATTATTAAAGCTATATGGCACCAAATGGCATCAATTTACTGAGAGAGCGTGCGTCTCTATACGCCATTACTCTATGGTTCCGATACCGTCGTCTCAAAGCATATCCTTTCGGAATCGTTGTAAAACTGTGTGCCTAAAAATTAGATAACGTACAGATAGATTATTTATTTTCAGATCCCATTCCCTAATTCTTTCATGGAAATTAATGGAAAATAAAGTTCAAGTTTGAAAACCTGACAAAAACACAAAAAAAATTAATGGCAAAACATGGAGCGCAACTTATCAGTGCTCGATCGTGTTTAGAAAAAGCTTGATGTTCCATTTGTCAATTTCTATTAGAAAACTTTGTTGTCAAAGGTTTCTTTTGGAAAACTTTGTTGTCAAAGGTTTCTTTTGGTAAACTTTGTTGTCCAAGATTTATTTTAGAAAACTTTGTTGTCAAAGGATTCTATTAGAAAGCTTTGTTGTCAAAGGTTTCTTTTAGAAAGCTTTGTTGTCAAAGGTTTCTTTTAAAAAGCATTGTTGTCGAAGAATTATTTTAGAAAACTTTGTTGTCAGAGGTTTCTATTAGAAAACTTTGGTGTGAAAAATTATTTTTAGAAATCTTTGTTGTCAAAGGTTTCTATTAGAAGGCTTTGTTGTCAAAGGTTTCTATTAGAAAGGTTTTTGTCAAAGGTTTCTTTTAGAAAACTTTGTTGTCAAAGGTTTCTCTTAGAAAACTTTGTTTGCTAAGGTTTCTTTTAGAAAGCTTTTTGTCAAAGGTTTCTTTTAGAAAACTTTGTTGTCAAAGGTTTCTCTTAGAAAACTTTGTTGACAAAGGTTTCTTTTAGAAAACTTTGTTGTCAAAGGTTTCTATTAGAAAACTTTGTTGTCAAAGGTTTCTTTTAGAAAGCTTTTTGTCAAAGGTTTCTATTATAAAGCTTTGTTGTCATAGGCTTCTTTTAGAAAGCTTTGTTGTCAAAGGTTTCTTTTAGAAAGCTTTGTTGTCAAAGGTTTCTTTTAGAAAGCTTTTTAGTCAAAGGTTTCTTTTAGAAAGCTTTGTTGTCAAAGGTTTCTTTTAGAAAGCTTTGTTGTCAAAGGTTTCTTTCAGTAAACTTTGTTGTCAAAGGTTTATATTAGAAAGCTCTGTTGTCATGGTTTCTTTTAGTAAAGTTTGTTTTAGTAAACTTTTAGAACGGTTTCTTTTAGTAAACTTTCTTGTCAATGGTTTCTTTTAGGCTTTGTTGTCAAAGGTTTCTATTAGAAAGCTTTTTATTAGAAAGCTTTGTTGTCAAAGGTTTCTTTTAGTAAACTTTGTTGTCAAAGGTTTCTATTAGAAAACTTTGTTGTCAAAGGTTTCGTTTAGAAAACTTTGTTGGCAAAGGTTTCTGTTAGAAAACTTTGTTGTCAAAGGTTTCTTTTAGAAATCTTTGTTGTCAATGGTTTCTCTTAGAAAACTTTGTTGACAAAGGTTTCTTTTAGAAAGCTTTTTGTCAAAGGTTACTATTATAAAGCTTTGTTATCAAAGGCTTCTTTTAGAAAGCTTTGTTGTCAAAGGTTTCTTTTAGAAAGCTTTGTTGTCAAAGGTTTCTTTTAGAAAGCTTTGTTGTCAAAGGTTTCTTTTAGAAAGCTTTGTTGTCAAAGGTTTCTTTTAGAAAGCTTTGTTTTCAAAGGTTTCTTTTAGAAAGCTTTGTTGTCAAAGGTTTCTTTTAGAAAGCTTTGTTGTCAAAGGTTTCTTTTAGAAAGCTTTGTTGTCAAAGGTTTCTTTCAGTAAGCTTTGTTGTCAAAGGTTTATATTAGAAGGCTTTGTTGTCAAGGGTTTCTTTTAGAAAAGATTTATTTTAGAAAACTTTATTGTCAAATGTTTATTTTAGAAAAATTAATTGTCAAAGGTTTCTTTTAGAAAACTTTGTTGTGAAAGGTTTCTTTGAGAAAACTTTGTTGCAAAAGATTTCTTTTAGAAAACTTTGTAGTCAAAAGTTTCGTTTAGAAAACTTTGTTGTCAACGGTTTATTTTAGAAAGCTTTGTTGTCAAAATTTTCTTTTAAAAATTTATCTGATTGTTCCGCCCTCGTATTATAACAAAAATATTTTACCATATTTAAGGAGATCCAACCATACATCTCTATTTTTAGGTAAAACAACTTCAAAATAGTGTATTTTGAAACAAGGAAAGTTATTTGACTTTTTATACGATTTAGCATTTTTTTTTATCCAGATTTGCACTTTTTTCACAGCCATTTGGCATTTTTTTCTGAAGAGCTTATGGCAACTCTGCTTTTCTTTTATTGTATATTTAAGAAGTTATGAATGATTGATATGTACTAAATATTACTAAATACTTAACTTGTATTTTAATTCTTCACTCTTTAATCGGAAATATCTTTAAAATAATCTTGACCATGTCCATGATGGACATACGAGGGCGGATCAATAAGTCCGTGACTTTTTGAATGAAACAGTGTTTTTGGAAAAAAAAAATTTAAACAGAATACACGTAGTCCCACGTTTCTCCAATTTTTGTATTCCTTCCAAAAAAAAAAAAGGTTTTTCCAGGTCCATAAAATAGGCATTTGTTTGATCAATAATTTCATCGTTGGAGCTAAATCTCTTTCCACCGAGCCATTTCTTTTGGTTTGGAAATAGGAAATAGTCGCTGGGGGCTAGCCCAATTAAACAACTCTAAACAATCCTTTGCAGTTGTCACACGATTACGCTATGGTCAATTGAGAGCAAACGCAGCACCCACTTTGCAGACAGCTTTTTTAAACTCAAGTGATCACTTAAAATCGAAACCACACTGCCATATGAAATGCCTATGGCATTAACAATCTCACGCACTTTTACTCTTCGATCGGCCAACACCATATCGTGGATTTTTTAGACATTTTCGGGTGTATTGACCTCAATTGGCAGTCCATAAACGTTCAGCGTCATTTGTAGTTGTGCGACCACAACGAAAGTCAGTAAACCATTTTTTACCATTGAAATCGGTGGTGCAGAGTCCCTATAGTATTTATCAAGCTTTTCCTTGGTTTGTTGACCGTTTTTTTCCGCAAAAAAAATAATGTTTAATGATCACTCGAAATTCACTTTTTTCCATTTTTAAAAAAAAAAATGCACGAGGTTGTATGTTTTGAACAAATGTTAAACGCAAAGTGAATGAAGGAACTTGCTCAAAATTTGAGAGTAGTCTATTTCCTTCCAGGTGGTACTTGATGGGAGCATTGTTGCATTTCATATAACTACGAGGGAAGTTCGAAAAGTCACGTACTTATTGATCCGCCCTCGTATTTAAGAAGTTATGAATGATTGACATGTACTAAAAATTACTAAATACTTAACTTGTATTTTAATTCTTTACTCTTTAATCGGAAATATCTTTAAAATAATCTTGACCATGTCCATGATGGACATAGTACATATATATCGATACGGATTTAAGTCTTGAAAAAGTAGATTTAAACAATTTTTGAAAATATTTTAAACGGAATCTTTAATCTTTAATTAGACACCGAATAGATAATATCGGTAACCTCTAAATCATGTGGCACTTAATATAATTAAGCAAATGATGATTATCCATGTCGAGTGCTTAACCTACTACGGTACTAAGCATTTATTTTCAGCTGCCATAAACGGACAAATGAAGTTGTAGACTATTGTAATTAAGTTGATGTATAACGCAATCATATTTTGTTTTATTTAATTTCTCTATTTACAAAATAAGACGGAGGGGAGAAAGAGGGAGAAAAAGCAAATAAATTTCCACCTATGTTTATTTCGTTGTTGTGTTTTATTAGATATTATTATGTAGTATAATTTCTAATAAAAAAAAAGCGAAATGTATAAATACATAATTAACCTAACACTGCGTGAGTAGTTTGTAGTTTCTCCCCCGCTGTATAATAAAAATTGTCTTTAATATGTCTATGTAAACTTTGTCGTTTTTTTTTTTATCTGTCTTAATTTTGCCATAAAATTGGGATAAATTATGTAAAAACTAAAGAAAATAAAACAATCATAATCGTTTTTATTCACCCAACGACGAAACAATAGATTCAAGCGCAAAAAATCAAAACTGTCATGTTTCAAATCTTTTGTCTTAAAGAAAAATCCCTCTGAAATAGTTATTAACCGATGGCAACGTAACGCAAGCCATAGTCTAGTCAGACTTCAGTAGCCGCAACAGCAAAAAAAAAAAAATAAAAATAATAAACTCACCTCACAGAAATACTACTATGTATTTCGTAAAAAGTGAAAGTTTTTCCCGCACCAAAACGAACGAAACAGCAGCCGGGCCAGCGCGCCAAACAAATCGCGCAATCGCACTCGAGCGACGGACGAGCTGTGCTTACACAAAATCCAAAACCCACAAAGCCACAAAAACAATCACAAATTGAACAAACATATTTTGTAAGACGAGGAAGAGGTGGTGCGAGGCAGCAAACAACAATCGTAAAGGAAATCAAACACGATGGTGGTATTCCATTTCAAACAAACAAAATCCAATCCACCAAATCGGTTGGATGAAGTTATAGGAAGAGTTGAGTAGACGACTTGCATGGAAATCTAATACCTGTGATCGTGGTAGTTGGAGGAGGCGCACACAGTAGTTAACCAAGTCGAACTCCAAACAAGATCTTTTAAAACAATTAATGGATTTCTTCGTTTGCAAACAAAAGTAAAAGGCTTAAAAATCGTTGTAAGAAAACCTCATAGAAAAAGAAAAGATATACAAGCAAACGATTGCAGTCGAAAATATCAAGTTTAAACTTTGTACATGATTGGCGTTGATGATTCAGCGGAGCAGCGCAACATCACGTTTACCACCTTTTGTTGTTGTTTGTAACTACAAATTATGAAATGATTTACCTGGTAATTAGTAACAACAAATACCCCAAAAAAATTGATCGGAATTCGAATAACTCAGTTGCGATGGGGAAAATACAAATGTACATACAAAAAACGTATTCCACATTGCACCCCATGATGGAATAAGAAAGGGAGAGCTTCTCAAAAGCAAAAAGATATGCGGTTTTGGGACCTACACTACCTACGAGGGCGTTCCAAAAACTAGCCGACCTAACAAAGAAGACACAAAATTTGGGAACAATTTTCTTTATTTCTCAACATAATCTCCTTTTATCTCCCTACACTTTTTCCAGCGATATTCAATAGCTTTGATACCCTGTTTATAGTAAGAACTGTCAAACTCCCTAAAATAGCCATCAACCGCAGACGCCACCTCTTCATTGTTGACAAATCTTTTACCACCAGTCCATGTTTTCAAGTTTGGAAAGAGAAAATGGTCTTTACTTTTATTGACTATTATACAAGCTCATGACGTCAGATGTTTTACACATATTAATTAAACAAACAAATAAACAAATTAAACTAATTTTAACATATTTCTCCAACTGGCTCTATCCTTCGCCTTTTCACGTCAGTTGGTAACATTAAGGATACGGAGGGATTCTTCGGTCTGGTATTTCCATCGGAGTCTAGGTCGTCCTCTCTGCCTGCTTCCATCGGGTACGTTATCGAAAACCTTTCGCGCTGGCTCCTTTCATTCATTCTGATTCGCCTAGAGATGTCCATTCGCCTAAAGATGTCCACGTCAGAATATAAATCATATAGCTCTTGGTTCCAGCGACGTCGGTACTCGCCGTTTTCTCTAACAGGACCATATATTTTACGGAGAATTTTCCTCTCGATTACTCCCAGGTGTTTTTCATCCGCTTGCAATATGACCCAATTTTCTTCGGAGCCATATGTCAGGACTGGTTAAATGAGAGTCTGGTATAGTGGACCTTTGTCCGTCGAGAGAGGGCTTTGTTTTTAAACTGTTTGCTGAGCCCAAAATAGCATCTATTTGGAAGTACAGTTCTCCTATTTCTCCTATTTCATTTACTACTTCAAAATTAAATCGATTGTCAACGTTCAAGTGGGGACCAAGTCGAGAGGTTTGTCTAGTCGTTACACCATAAATTTTGTCTTGCCCTCATTAACAGCAAGACCCACCTTCGCTGATTGGTTTTTAATTCTTGAAAATACTCCAGTAACCTCTCCCAAATTTCGCCCAATGATGTCTATGTCGTCAGCATACGCCAGCAACATATGGCTTTTCGTGTTAATGGTCTTGTTCGTATTTAGTGCAGCTTTTCTCATTATTATCGCCATTAAGATGTTGAAGAGATTGCACGAAAGTGTGTCGCCTTGCCTCAATCTTCGCTTGGTACACAATGGTTCGGTGAGGTCTTTCCCCACTTTCACTGCTGATTTGGTGTTGGTCAGCGTCATTCTACAGAGGCGGATCAGTTTTGCCGGAATCCCAAGTTCAGACATAGCAGCTTTGTAATCGACGAAAAGATGGTATGTATCTATTTGCATTTCGTGGGTCTTTCCAGGATTTGGCGTAGCGTGAATATTTGGTCAGTGGTGAATTTGCCTGGTCTAAAACCACACTGATAAAAGTTCCAATCAGATTTTCAACAATTTGCTTTAGTCTTTCACATAACACGCTCGACAAGATCTTATACGCGATGGATAAATGACTGATACCGCGATAGTTGGAACATACACACAGATCACCCTTTTTGAATACAGGACATAATACACTGAGACTCCAATCGTCAGGCATAGATTCCCCCAACCATATACTGCATATAAGTTGATGCATGTGGACTAGCAGCCTTTCGCCACCGGCCTTAAAAACTCGGCGGTTAGCCCATTCACACCAGCGGATCGATTATTCTTAAGCCGGGAGATTGACGATCTAATCTCGCCTTGGCTCAGGGGGGTACAATCTACGCCGCCTTCCACAATCATTTCCTCCTGATCTTCTGTGGAAGAATCTGAGCGGAGTAGTGAGGAAAAGTAGTCCCTCCATATTCTAAGCACACACTGCTTATCAGTCACTAGATTCCCATTCTCGTCTTAGCAGGAAGTCAGCCCATTATTCGGCCCGTTATTCAATTGTCTTAATCTCTGGAAAAATTTTCGGGGTTCGTTGTTTATACTGCACATTTCGGTCTTTTCACTCTCTCTCTCTGCTCCCACTGTCATTTTTTTTCTCCTAAATAATTGATTTTCCTCCCTTCTCAGCCTCTAGTACCGCTGCTCATTCGCTGCACGCGTTGTAACTGACTATTTCGTCGCCATACATGCAGTGTCTTTTTCATCAGTTCCAATGCGACATTCTTCGTCGTACCATGGCTTATCCTTTGCGATTTTTAATAGCCAAGTTCAATTCTGGCAGCGGAAAAATATAGTCTGAGAGAGCTAAATCTGGCGAATAAGGTGCGTGATGAAGCAATTCGAACTATAATTAATTCATTTTTGTATCCGCAATAGTGGATGTGTGAACCGGAGTATTTGTCTTGATAAAACGACCCTTTCCTTTTCGCCAAATGCGGACTTTTTTTTCCAAAATTTCATCACTTAAACGCTGCATTAAATAAATTACCATAATATCTGAAGATAATCAATAAAAATTATCCCATGCGCATCCTAAAAAACAGATGCCATGACCTTGCCTGCAGATGGAACCGCCTTCGCCTTCTTTGGACACGATTCTCCCATTCCAGTCCACTGCTTTTGACTATTCCTTTGTCTCAAATGTGAAGTGGTAGACCCATTTCTCATCCATTGTTACACACTGAAAAATCTGTCTTCTTTTGTTGTTTGGATGCAAATATAACGTGTTTGTCGCTTGTCGCAAATATACTATACTTGTGCCCCAACACATTGTTTTTGCTATTCAATATAACATGTTTGAGACACAATGATTAATAGGCTACAATATATGTTTTTGAGACCCAAATGTTAATTTTTTGTTGAAAACCGCTAAAAACTAAAACGAGACAAAAAACACAGAAACAACAAAGCAGCAGATCTCCAATTCATGAAAACAGTGCTTGCAAACATGTATGTGTTTCCTGCAATATGTTGCTGGGGCCGATATTTTTCAGCGTGTATAAATCAATGTAAACATCGATGTATTGCGGTGAAACATCGCCAAACACTTTACTGAAACATCTTCACGACGCTGTTTTTGCTCTATTGAAAGCAAGCGCTGCACCCATCTTCCCCATAGCTTTCCCATCTTCCAATCTTCGGTCAATGTACGATGTATAGCACTTTTTGAAATGCCTATCGTTTCAGCCAGCTCACGCACCTTCAGCCGACGATCATCCAATACAATTTTGTGGATTTTCTTAACCATGTCTGGCGTAGACATCTCAATTGGTCGACCACTACGGTGTTCGCCTTGACAGTTCGTAAGGCTTCGTTTAAACTCTGCTACTCAATATTTTACAGTCGTAAACAAAGGAGCAGACTCCCCCAGAGTAGAAACTAGCTCGGCTTTAATATTGCTTTGACTTAGCCAATTTTTTCCATGTTTACAAATGCACTGAGATCGTTTACTTTTGATGCTTCAAATAAAAATACTAAACAAACTGGCGCCTTGAAATTTAGAACATATGTTTTATAAGGTTGCCACTTTTCACTTTTTTTGTTCAAACTACTGGCACCATCTATACGTCATGTCGGCTAGTTTTGGAACCGCCCTCATAAATTTAAGTTTCGACATTGTTAGCTTCATATTTTACCTGAAGTCTTTAAACTCCACAATTGGTCATTGTTTAAAGTGTTTTTATGTTTTGTTAACAAATCATAAACATTGTATGACTAATTTTATGTAAATTTGTCGAACAGTGTTTTGATACACTTATATTGTGGAAAAAAACATTGTGCACTCACTTCATTGGGGTAGAATGTGGGAAAGGGTAGAATATGGTATGGTAGAATATGGGTAGAAAATAAAAAATGAATTGTAGATCTGGTCCTTTTTGTTTCTTTATTGTCTTTCACGCTTTTGTTTTCAGTAGTTTTCAACAAATAAATTCGCATTTGAATCACAAATACATATTTTATAACATATTAATTATTGTGTCTCCAAAATGTAATATTGAGTAGCAAACACAATGTGTTTGGATACAAGTATATTATATTTGCGAAAAGCTACTAACACGTTATATTTGCATCCAACCAACAAAAAAACAGCTTTTTCAGATTGTAGGTAAATGAAAGCTCTCAAAGATTAAAATAATAAATATAGACCAAAAATGGGAAAATCGATGTACGTTAAGAACAAATATTTCTTGCGGTTTTTGTCTCTAAAGTTCACATGGTCGAAAAACCATAGTCACCGTTTTCTGCAGAGTTGTAGCCTACAATATTGTTGGGAATTTTTCAAAATATACTTAGTACAAAAATTTGGATATTAGTGCAAAAATTAATATAAAACAAAAACAACAAATCGTTCTCGGTTTTAGCCCATAATAAGTCACATGGTTAAAAAATCACAAGCAACGTCTTCTCCACAATTGTAGCCCACAATATTGTTGATAACATTACAAAATATACTAAGTACAAAAAGTGACATAAGAAGTGAGAATTCATGAATTGTTGCAAAAAATTCCTTTTTATTGTACGTTTTTGCGACATGGTCGAGACAACATAACAGTAGTTTTTGACATGAAATTTTTGTATCAACGTTCTAGTAAATTGTATCGGGTAGAGGCAAGTCTACTGAGTTGATCGGTGCATATAAAATGTCTGTATCAAGTCAAATTTTTGAGAAAAACGATTTTTTCCAATTCTCAGATTTTCCTGCACTTTTTTTTTCAAAAAAGATTTTATTTTCACTTTTTTCACCATAACTTCAAGGGACTTCAAATTTTTCACTCACAATCTTAAAAATGGTCATTTGTATGTATATGTAATCATTACTCGAGAACGACGTGTCCGATTTAGTCCACATAATTTAGAATTACAATACCTTTTATCCATTCCTATACTATTTCTCAATCTAGTCAAAAGTTTCACAGTTATAAAAAAAGAATGGTGAAAAAATAAAATTTTTTTGCTTAAAAATTAAAATTTTTTATTATCAAAAAAGCAAAAAACATACGAAACTACAAAAAGTGTAAAGTTTTATTAGTTTATCCTAAAGTCGCAATGACCTATGGACAAAATGAGACATAGATCATAAAAATTTATGGACGGGTTTCGTTCCTATTCACAATCCAGTGAAGGTATCTCAGTTTGTCAAGAATTGCGATTTTAAGTTTGGGTTGCATATGATGAGTAATACAATTCTTGACAAAATGTGATACCTTCATTAAATTGTGAATTAGAGCGATTTTTATGATGCATGTCTCACTTTGGTCATGGTCATGTGACTAGGATAAACTAATAAAACTGTACACTTTTTGCTGTTTTTAATGTTTCTTGTTTTTTTTTATAATAAAAACTTTTAATTTTTTTTTAGCACAAAAATATTATTCTTTGTATAATTCTGAAACTGTTGATAACATTGAGAAATAGGATAGGAATAGATTAAAGGTATTGTATTTCTAAGTGTTTCCAAATTTATTCGGACAAAATCGGACACGTCGTTCTTGAGTAATGATGACATATACATACAAATTACCAAAGTGGTATTTGTGTGCTATTTAGGGTGACTAGACACGTGCAGATTGTATTCATATGTTCAGCTTTACCATAGCTACAATTTGGCCAAATATTGTGAGTGAAAAATTTGGAGTCCCTTGGAGTTATGCTGAAAACAGTGGAAAAAGGGGGGCATACAATTTCAAGTTCTACAGACATTTCATGGGTACCGATCAAATCCGTAGTCTTGCCGTCAACCGATACAATTTACTAGAACGTTGCTACATTTTTTTCGATTACATCAGTGTAATCACTAGCTTCTGTAAAATTGTGGTTCACAATATTCTTGACAACTTTGTAACATGCAGTTGCATAGTATTAAAAGTGAGGTATAAGATGTAAAAGTATAAAAATAGCAATTGTCGTCTAAAAACAAAAACTTTCCAATGTTTCAAATAAGAAATAGTTTTTTTTTTCAAATATCCTCAAATTTAACGAATTTGTTCATTTCTAGAGGAGAGTATGATATCCGTGGCCCCTCGATCCGGCAATGTGTTTCGATAGGATCCCTACGTTTAATTTCATAAATTTTCAATTTCAGTATTTCTTGCCGAATCACAAAGTTTACCAATCCGATATTAAATATCTCGATAACTACTACAGCTATCGATAAATTTTATTTCAATTTTCCAGATAATTTTGAAAGTACAGAAAAAAAATTATCTTTTTGACAAAACGGCGAAACAAAGTTATCGATTTTTTAAAACTTTAACCCTCAATATTTCGATAACTAAGCGAGTTATCGATAACTTTTATTTAATTTTTTCGGCTTTCTTTCGAATGTTATAAAAATAAAATTTATCGAAATGGGGGCCACGGAAATCGTACTCTTGGCTATATCTCGATAACTACTACATACAGCAAACGATAAATTTTATTAAATTTTCCGAATAATTTTCAAAGTTCTACAGAAAAGTTATCTTTTTGAGTAAAACGTTGAAAAAAAGTTATCGAGTTTTAAAACTAACTCTCAATATCTCGATAACTAAGCGAGTTATCGATAACTTTTATTTAACTTTTTCGGCTTATTTTGGAGTGTTCTAAAAAAAAGTTATCGAAATGAGGGCCCACTGATATCGTACTCTTGCCCATTTCTAATATTCTAAGTACAATTTCTTTGTTTTGAGACAAAACAAAAAATCATTTGACACAATAAAATCCTTCTTTAGTTCCTCAAAATATTGTCTATTTATTTTTTGCACTTTTAAAAAACCTGCCTAGAGTTTCACTTATTTTTTGTCTTATTATGCTTCGTGCACAGTATAGAAACTGAATCCCCTTACAAATTGGGGTAACTCGAAAATTTTTCAAAACTCGCCTCAGCCGCACTGTAATATACAGGGTGATTCAGAAAGTTCCGGACAAATTTCTCCAGCGTTTTCCTTGGCTCATTTCATGAAGAAAAGTCCACTATGATCATGTCCGAAAATGCAAGGGTGCGAAATGGCAGCGGGTTCAAAATTTTTGGTTTGTTGGTCGGAGGGTAGGTAGTAGGGTAAAGTTGCCAGTGGTCGGATTTTTTTGTTTTTGGGCTTGTTGGAAAGGTCTTTAAGAGACCTTTCAGAATCAATAATTATCAATTGAATTAACACGTTTAAGATTTTATTTTATTGAAATTTTCAGAAATGGTCATAACTTTGGAACGGTAAGACCTCTGGGCGTCGTTTAGGTCATTTTGGAAAGGTAAGAGGTATGGCTATCTTAAGTGAATTTTTTTCCGAAAGCTCTGTATCTGGGCGATTTGACTTTTTTCTACTTTTTTTTATTGATTCTGAAAATTTCAATAAAATAAAACAAATAAATGTGTGCTGTTATTTCGCTTCCAAAAACAAAAACAAACATTTTTGCATTTCAGTAAAATGGTCATAACTTTGGGACGGTAAGACCTCTGGGCTTCGTTTAGGTCATTTTGGAAAGGTAAGAGGTATGGCTATCTTTCAACAGAAAAAAAACATAAGTTACCTGCCATCTGGCTGAGAAAATTGAGGTTATGTTAATTTGTTTTCCATTTTTTTTCGATTGTTCGATTCCGATGTTTCGATTTGACTTTTTTCTACTGTTTCCAACAAGCCCAAAAACAAAAAAAAGTTAGCAACTTTCCCTACTACCCTCCGACCGACAATCCGAAAATTTTGAACCCGCTGCCATTTCGCACCCCTAAATCACCCTGTATATGAGACCTGAAATGAAAAAAGGGGACTAGTAGAGGAAAAATAGATTTTCGGTATAACCATGCTAGTCGATTTGTCTGTCATACTTTTCTACGTCAGTATCGGCCAAAACCGTCAATGGTTAGTCGGTCTTGTGCATGAGGACATGGGTTCGATCCTTGCTCTGGCCACCTTACATTTTATACAACGACGGTCACTTCGCTTAGTGCTGGCGACACTATCGAGTACTAAGCCATGAAAAAGCTTCTCAAAATACAGTTCGGAACCGGTGTAAAACTGTAGGTCCCAATCAGTGAGTGTAAAACTAGAAAGAGCACATCTCACTGGTTGTGAGAAGCTCTCCCCACTCCCTTCAAGGGATGTTATGGGAAAATTTTTATTTTTATTTATCGGTCAAAACCTGAAAAAACACAATAGGTTCCTTTCTTTATTCCAGCACCGGAATTCTGTAACATTTTAACGATAAAAATCGGTAGTTAAATAAATTTCCAACATTTATGAAATTTCAATACAAAATATCCGAATTTTTGAATTTGAAAATGAAAAAAATTTCAGAATTTTTTCAATTTAACTACTGATTTGTATTGCTAAAAAGTTTGCGAGTTACAGGTCAAATATGTTTGAACAAAAAAAAAGTGGTGGTAACATTTTTTTGTTCTGCAAAGCTGTGTATCACGTGTGTAAGTTCTTGGAGGACATAGCAACCTTATGACCAATATGGCTATGACTTGCAATAACTTTATCTCAAACCATGTAACATTTTCAGGAAAAGCCAAGCCGAATTGTCAACCATTCATATTTGTCACAACTTTCTATTGGGTGCTCTAATTTTTTGGGCAAATGTCTGCCAGATTATTAAACAAGTTTAATATTTGTGAAATTTTTACAAACATTTTGTAAATTTTATAATAAAATCTTTCACTTTCATTTAAAATTGTATAACATTTGAAACCCCTTGTTGTTGTTGTTGTTGTGGTTGTAGTTGTTGTTTAACAATTATGAAATAATCCAAAAGCGTCACAGATTTTGTTTCCGTGCTCAGCATTCGCAAATCATGAAGATTAAGTAAAATAAATATAATGATGAGGGTCGTCGGTACGAGTATTCATTCTCCTTCATATGGAAGCCTCAATTCGTCGAATCCCATGTACAAAGTGGAGATACCTCACCTCATATTCATATGAAGTGAATTGTGTTGAGTTGAGTGCGCAAAGTGCCCATGTTGTTGTTGTGATATTTACGAAATGAATGTATAAATATTAACAACAGCGACGACAACAGCAGAATCAATGATTAACACTGTCGTTTTCATTTCTGTGTAATGTTGTGACGATCGATATTAAAAAACAGGTTGTAGATTTATTTTTCTTTATTATTGATCAATAAAACAACAAACATATGGCATACAATACAAAACGTACAACAACTATAGCAACATGTTTAATAGTACTACGTATTTGCTAGATTGTTTTTTTTATTGTTGTTATTTTCATAATGATTTATTCAAATTTGTATGAGAGAGTGCGAGATTTGCACATGCGCTGTGAAGCTATTAGCACCACTCGAATGTACATGGTTTGTTATTAGAGGTGCGCAGGTCATGGTTACTGAGTAACCGAGATATTGTTATGAGGGCGTCCAAGTTTATTTTATTGTCCATTTTGATGTGTCTATTTTTATGTAATATTTTCTTAAATCAAAGTATTAGAGTAGTTACTTAAAGTTACGTCAGAGTTATAGAAATATTCATCCTAAATCGGGAGCATTAAGTTACCCAGCAAAAAAAGTTGATTCCAAAGACGTAAAATGGAAGCACAGTTATGCAAAAAAAACTGTATCAACACTATCGAATTTATATACATAAGTGTATGGACATGACTGGAGGGAATTACTTAATTTTACACGCTGAAAAATATCAGCCCCAGCAACATATTGCAGGAAACATGTACATGTTTGCAAGCATTGTTTTCATGAATTGAAGATCTGTTGCATTTTCGTTTCTTTGTTGTCTTTCTCTTTTTTGTTCTTAGCGGTTTTAAACAATTAAAGCCACATTTGGGTGTCAAAAACATATTTTAACCTATTAATAATTATGTCTCAAACATGTTATATTGAATAGATTTTTCAGCGTGTAAACTACAAGGTGGTGCATAAGTAACTTTATGATTTATTTAATGAATAATTTTTTTTTTCTGATTTTATTTACGGTGGAATTTATTAAAATTCGGATTATAGTTTGGAAATACATTCACATTATGTTTTGGAGATATTCAGCCTAATTGCGAATGTCGTTCTCGTATTTCGACTACGCAATGCGACAACGACATTCGTAATAAGGCAGAATATCATTCAATAGTGGCCATTGTTTGCTTCGACCAGACGTGTTCTTTCCAGAGCATTTCCCATAAATTTTCATCGATTTTCAGGTCCCAGCGAATTCACGTCGTCTCGGATATTGGCCTTAAGCTGTTGAATGGTTATTGGCTTATCGACATACAACTTACCCTTAAGGTACACGCTGAAAAATAAACGACCTCTATAACATATTCTCTCAAACAATACGAGTATTATGCAGGAACCATGTACATGTGTGGAACACACTCCAACTATTTGCAATATTTGCAATTCCTCAACTCATTTATATTTAAAAGCAAACATTAGCTTGTATACTCGCAAAGAAGCATACTTTTACGAGATGCTATATGCGTGTTTCTTCCCAAAAATATATATACTAACGTCGAAGCATTCGTGTGTTTCCTCCCAAGCGAACGATTGGCGACTGAATGCATAAAACTAAAACGCAACAGATCAGTCAATATAAGAAACACTCAATTCATTTATACACACATTCAGCAATATTTATGAATCTCTGAGTGATGCAAAAGTACAGTTATACACTTGCAATGACATTAACTTAGACTGAGAACAACCTCTCTTTGTCTCTCTTTTATTATTTTGTTTTTGACAGATCATAGCGACATAAACATGAAGTAATCCAAACACAGCTGTATTTGTAACACTACCAATGTTGTATTTGGATCACAAACACATATATATATTATAACATATTAATCTTTCTGTCTCAAACATGTAATAATGAATAGCAAACACAATGTGTTTGGACACAAGTATACAATTTTTGCGACAAACTCCAAACGTTATATTTGCATCCAAACAAGAACAAAAACAGATTTTTCAGCGTGTAGGCCCAAAGAAAAAACTCGGGACCCATTAAATCGGGCAAGTGCATTGGCCAGTTAAAATGAGAAAAACGCGATAAATGAGAAAATCGCAACATTCCCGCAGTGAGCCATAGTTGAAAGAGCTGTGGAGCTATGGCTCCATCTAGTTGGAACAACAATTCTGTCATCTACGTCTGGCCTTAAAAATTGTTCAATCATTGCTCAATGTTGATAAATTTCGTTTTGATTACGTACACGCTGAAAAATCTGTCTTTTGTTGTTGTTTGTTTGCAAACAACGTGTTTCTAGCTTATCGCAAATATAGTATAGTAAACACATTGTGTTTGCTATTCAATATTACATGTTGGAGACATAACGATTAATAGGTTAACAGACATTTTTTGTGACCAAAATGTAGCTTTGTTTGTTGAAAACTATTGAAAACAAAAACTTGGCAGACAACACCGAAACAAAAAAGCAGCAAATCTTCAATTCATGAAAATAATGCTTGCAAACATGTACGTGGTTCCTGCAATATGTTTCTCGAGCGTTTTTTTCTTAACTTGTATGTAATTGAAAAAATAAATAAGTTCGTCATTATTTTCGAACTTAACAAAGTGTACATTGAATTAAAAATATTATGAAATATTGATAAAAATTTTTTCTGAAATATAATCAATGACCAACCTACAATTTGTGTATTTAGCTGACAATTTTCTTCATTAGCAAAAATCCAAATATAAAAGTAATTCAGTTGACTAATTCCGTGGTTGATTTGAGTATTAATTTTTTTCCCCCTTAAGGTGTTTCAGAAGTTAACGTCGCACATTACACGCTTAAAAAAGAACATGTTTGCAACCATAATTTTCATGAAGATTTGATGCTTTTTTGTTTCTTTGTTGTCTGTCACGTATTTACTTTCAGTAGTTTTCAACAAACAACTCCACATTTGGGTCACAAAAATATATATTTTCTATTAATCATTGTGTCCCCAACATGTAATATTGAATAGCAAACTCAATGTGTTTAGACACAAGTATACTATATTCGCGAAAAGCTACAAACACTTTATATAAACAAACGCTATATAAAAAAGGACAGATTTGTCAGCGTGTTTGGTGTATTATTTTTTATCAAATATGTAGGCTGTATGTAGGTAACAGATAGTGAAGCTGTCCTCTTTCATGTTATTTCTATATTGATGCTATACGCATTGTGAGTGAGGTCAAGAAAATTATTTTAAAATTGATGGATTTAAAAACGAATATTTTAAAATGGATGGTAACCAATTCTCGTACAGACCTTAGTTTAACTAAGAAACGAAAATGACCACTGATGTAAAACTAGCCCTAAATGTAGCTTTCCATGATTGTAATTTTAAATACTGATCATTAAAGAATTACGTCCAATTTCACCAAACAAAGTTAAAGTTAAAAATTATAAATTCCATACAAACTGACAGCTAAAACTGTTCGTTAGCTCTAACTGAAGGATAACTGGACATGGTGAAATAGCCCGTTAGTCATTTATTTTGAGTTCTCATATTCAAATTATTTGGTGAGAAACGAATATTCAAATGTATTCAAATTCAACATCACTAGCATTCCAATAAAACATGTGTATTTTTTTTTTGTATATGAGTACATGAATGAGTCTGTAAAAATTGATTGCTATAAAACATGAAAATGTAATAAACTTTTATTTTACAATCGCGTACATGCCGCCATCAATATATTCAGGATGATGGCAATCCCATATTTTCCTCACATTAGATGCGTAACATTAACCAAGATATTTTCGAGTTTCTATTTAAAAGTCCATTGGAAGGTTGTACTGTTGTGTTTGCTTTGGACATTTAAATTTTAGTAGTTTTGTGACACACGGAAGTAATTTATGGGTTACTTTCCTATTTACTATGTATTATAGTTATCTATCTGCTGTATTTGAAGTGCCGTCGTAGTTGTAGCACTCGACGACGATGGCAATACCTTGAATTGCATGTGAAATCTCATTGCAATTGCAATGTTGTTTTCGTTTTAAAATAAAAAGTAAGTTTGTTGTACATTCTAAAATTTTAATGTTTCTATTTGAAAAGTCAATAATTGAAAACTGTGTGTGTTGTTGTTGGACACATGATTCACTGAGCAGTGAAATAACTTTAGCACAACGTTAGATAATATCGACATGTAGCAATCGGTTCAATCTTGTTTCAATATAATGTGAATCACATCCGTTTAGACATTTATTACTTGGTTATTTATTGCTTAAATTTCAATGAAAGTAATTTTGAAATTTCGGCAGCACATCAATTCAAATAATCATTATTCAGATATGAACTTCATACATCAAGAAATTTTTATACATAATACAAAATGACCATAAATGACAAATATTCCATTATGTATTCAAATCATTCTTATTTAATGATAATACAATTCAAACATCACACTAATTAGACTTATTGATTTAATGTTCAGTACTTCAAATCAATGTTAGCACATTGATATTGCGACGATAATTTCTTTTCTTTACTATATACGATGCCCTTTGATGTTGAATCTCGAATCTTAACTTCCTACTTTCAATAATACCTAATTCATATTAACTAATTGCTGTTCAATTTTACTTCCTTTTAGTTTCTGTAACACCACCACCTCAAAGGCCATGGATACCATTGGCGAAACCCAACAAATCTCGTCCAGCCTGTAAGTAATCGCACTGCTTTCATTTTTGTGTTCCAATTTTAATTGTTGTTTTCTTCTTCCCCTTCTTTTCTAATACAGGCTTATTTACAGTCATGTGCTATAATGTCTTGTGCGACAAATATGCCACTCGTCAAATGTACGGCTATTGCCCTTCCTGGGCTCTTAGTTGGGAATATCGCAAAAAGGCCATTCTGGATGAAATACGTCACTATGCGGCAGATATCATTAGTTTGCAGGAAATTGAAACGGAACAATTTTATAATTTCTTCTTGCCCGAGCTGAAGAATGATGGTTATGAGGGGATTTTTTCACCCAAGTCGCGAGCCAAAACAATGTCTGAGGTGGAACGTAAATATGTGGATGGTTGCGCTATATTTTTTAGGACCCTAAAGTATGCAACAAAAAAAAGTGAATTATTAAATTTTAAATTAACTTTGACAGGGATGATAAAGTTCATGTAAAGGCACAGATATTCGTACCCAGAAACATTGAGTATAAAGTTAGTTAGGGAGGGGACCATCTCGTTCACTAGATCTCAAATGGTTCAATTAAGTTTGAACGGACAAAATTAAATTGAAGATTATGTTTCCTGTATATAGAAAGTATTACGGTATATAGTTCATGGACTACATAGCACTTATTGAGGAAACATCGTCAATTTAAAATTATGTTGAAAAATGTTTAGAATAATTATGCTAACATAAGGATCAACATTTACTTTGTCAGGCACATTATACGTAAAAGAAACGTTTGCTTAAACCGTGAATAGGAAAATAAGAGGGCGGATCAATAAGTTCGTGACTTTTCGAACTTTCCTCGTAGTTATATGAAATGCAACACTGCTCCCATCAAGTACCACTTGTTAATAGACTGCTGTCAAATTTTGAGCAAGTTCCGTCATTCACTTTGCGTTTAACAGCTGTTCAAAAAAGCGAATTTCGAGCAGTTTGCCAGAAGCTGCCAAAAAAAAGTGAAATTTGCAAAAAAAAAAAAAAAAAGTGCTAAAACTGAAACAATCAAAAATTGTAGTACTGCGGCACTTTACGGCCTATATTCGATAAAAAAAAACACACAATTTCGTAAACCATACATATTCGAACACCCTCACCCACAGGGATGGGAGTATATATCACTTGATACTGAAAAAATTTTAACGCATCGAAGAAGTCAGAAGTTGAGCCATACAGGCTGGCTGGTCAGCAGCATGGTAACTGCCGTAAACCTTTAACGACTACGATGAAATTTTGTCATTGCTTATTATTTAACCAGACTTAGTTTTGGATTAAAAGTGTGTGTTCTGATCAGGGTTTAATATTGCAGGCTGGTTTTTATTTGCTAAACTAATTTAGTGGCTGAATGCGAAAATGATCCGAACAAACTCACCGCACGAAACCGCAAACACAAAAATTTTTTTGTCTGCCACTTGGATAGGAGGGGGCAATCGACTTCGTTGTCCAAACTGTGGTCGATTGTCTCATCGTCATTGGATATCTCAGGTACCAGTAGCGCGGAGAAAGTATATCTCCATATCTCCAACATGTTGTGCACATTTGCAAAGAGATTTCCGTCCTTGACTTTACAGAAAGGGGCTTTTGACTTTTTGGTACAATTTTCGGACTTCGTTTTTCCTTCTGTATGTTTCAATTTTCTCACTCTCGCGCTTTCTCCACTGCCGTTTCTTACGCCTAAAGAGACGGTTTACCTCCTTTCTTTTCTCCCTATACCTTACAATTGACTGAAGAATTGCCATACGTGCAGTGTTCTTTTCATCATTGGCAATGCGACACTCTTCATCGTACCACGATTTATTGCGAAGCGGTTTTTCAAAACCAAGTACAGTTGTTGCGGCAGTTTTTGTAGAGTTGGAAATGGGTTTCCACTGCGCTTCAGGACGTCATCGGGAGGGGTGGGCTCTATGCCAAAAGTTGCAAGAGTTTCCTTGAGTAGGCTCTAGCTACATCTGGTAATTGCAGCTTTCCAATGTCTAGCTTCCTCTGCGTCCGGTTTCGCACGATTTTCGATCTACGTAATCTTGTGTTATTTGATCATGGGATACCCAAGTAGCCTTGTGAATGTCTTTATGCTAGAATTTTGTGTCACTTGCGACTATGTTTTTTGCCGCGACAAAGTCAATCAGTCTCATACAGTTGTCGGAACTGTCAGCATGTAGACTGAAATTGATTAATCAGTACATTTATACTTAACTAGAGAAAATCACTACGCCCATCCGTACAAAAGCTGGGCGATTAACCAAATTAACCGCTTTAATGAAAGCTGTTTCGGTTTTTTTAACTTATTAAAGTAATTAGACGGTTGAACCGTCTATTCGATTTTGACCAGTAATATACTTAGAGGCAAATAAAAATTTATTTTTGTTTTTTAGAGTCATGTTCTCCGTACATCAAATTTAAAGAAATTGCTAATAAAAAGTCTAGACCAACATACTTTTGCAGTAGAGGAGTTTTTAAATGCCAACTTACGTCCATATTTATCATCCGCACACGTGATAATTCTATACATGGTATAATTCCTGGTTGAAAATAAGCATTATTTCAGAGTTCAATTCCGAAAAACAACCATACATTATAGAAAAAATGCAATTTATCGACAAAAAATGCTAAAAATGAAGCAAGAAAAGTCCAAAGTTAGCAAAAATTTCCCAAAAAAGTGCTAAAAACCATTTAGCATGTTTTTCCAGGAAAAAAGTGCAGAAGCCAAAAGAAAGAAGCTATAATTGCACTTAAAGTGCTAAACTGACAACACTGATTTCGAGTGGTCATTAAACATTTTTTTTTTTGCGAAAAAAAAACGTCAATCGAACCAAGGAAAAGCTTGATAAATACTATGGGGACTCTGCACCATCGATTTCAATGGTAAATAGTGGTTTACTGACTTTCGTTGTGGTCGCACAAGTACAAATGACGCTGATCGTTGTGGTCGGTCAATTGAAGTCAATACACCCGAAAATGTCGAAAAAATCCACGATATGTTGTTGGCCGATCGAAGAGTAAAAGTGCGTGAGATTGTTGATGCCATAGACATTTCATATGGCAGTGTGGTTTCGCTTTTAAATGATCAGTTGGGTTTAAGAAAGCTGTCTGCAAGATGGGTGCCGCGTTTGCTCTCAATTGACCATAAACGCACGGGTGCACACGTGTGTAGTCTCAATGGCAAAATTCTATGAATTGGGCTACGAATTGGTACCTCATCCGCCATATTCTCCGCATTTATTTCCTATTGACTATTTCTATTTCCAAACCTAAAGAAATGGCTCGGTGGAAAGATATTTAGCTCCAACGATGAAATTAGTGATCAAACAAATGACTATTTTAGGGATCTCGAAAAATTCTATTTTTTGGAAAGGATACAAAAATTGGAGAAACGTTGGACTAAGTGTATTGAGCTAAAAGGAGATTATGTTGAAAACTATTTTTTTTTTTGCAAAAAAAAAATTGTTTAATTCAAAAAGTCTGGGACTTATTGATCCGCCCTCGTAACTATCTACGTTTGCCTGTAAAAAAAATAGTACTAATTACATTTTTTGTCGTATATTAGAAAATTAGCTGGCCAATTTACCGCATTTCGTATCAAAATGAGGTTTACGCAAGAGCCTTTAAATAAAGCCAGTGTTAAAAATCAAGTATTGAAGATATCGTATTTTTCTATTGAT
Source organism: Phaonia tiefii (assembly GCA_963931995.1). Classification (NCBI taxonomy): domain Eukaryota; kingdom Metazoa; phylum Arthropoda; class Insecta; order Diptera; family Muscidae; genus Phaonia; species Phaonia tiefii. The sequence continues at coordinate 61,329,019 of OZ008367.1, read as the reverse complement.
CTTATAAATACAACTATTTCTTCAGTTTGGATTCAAGTTTCCATTTTATCGTGCGTTCGAAACGAATTACAATCCGTTTCATATTGTAATTTCGATTGCAGATTTATCCTAGAAAAAAACTCAAATAATATAATGTTATTGAGTTTAGTTAGATGAATTAGTTATTTACCAAGCAATAAAAAAAAGGAAACGGAAAGCCATATTTTTAATTAAAGTAAATCAACATTTCTAATATAAAATTATATATGTATATTTCATAAAAAAAAACAAATATTTTGTTTAATAAATCTGTGCTGAAAAGGAAAAACGATTTAAGATCTTTTGGGAAAAAAACACTAATGACAAAACGAAGACTACTATGGTCACAATCACCGCCAGGTGCAGTTTTTATATATCTCGACCTATATTTCAGGAACATATGTACCAGAGATTTTTGACTTCACTAATTAAATGTTAGAACTTCACATGGAAAATTCCTCTTAAAGTTGATCACCTAAAAAAATTGGAATGTTTGAAGTTTGAAGTCGTTCCTTTTCAGCACTGAAATAAAGAGGAGTTGCGCATAATGTTGCACGTTTATACTAAAAAAAAAAATCGAAGTTTTAGAAAGCAAGAAGTAAATGTAGATTTAAGACAAGAAAATATACAATTATGTATTTCTTCTGTAGTCAGTAATGTTTCGAATAGTACTTCAAATCCTAAATAAAGTACAGACTGTATCATCTCAGTTTCAAGTGTATAATTTCTCACTCTTTATCTACATATATATATAAATATTTTATTCTCTTGTAACACATTCTCTTTATATTGTACTTAGATTTTCTCTTATTAAAGAGCACTTGGTTGAATTCAATCAATTGGCCATGGCCAATGCCGAGGGCTCCGATAACATGTTGAATCGTGTTATGCCCAAAGACAACATAGGCCTAGCTGCTTTGCTGAAGGTGAAAGAGAATGCTTGGGACCCGGAACTAGATGTTTCGCAAACATCTCAGGCCTTGCTCGTGTGTACCGCTCACATACATTGGGACCCCGAGTTTTGTGATGTCAAACTTATACAGACTATGATGTTAAGCAATGAAATAAAATCAATTATTGACGAAGCCAGTCACAGTTTTCGTCCTGGTCACAAGAATGACACAAATAGTGTGCAGCTATTGTTGTGTGGTGATTTTAATTCTTTGCCTGATTCTGGTGTCATTGAGTTCTTGGGCAAGGGTCGCGTCAACATGGATCACAATGACTTCAAGGATATGGGCTATAAGTCATGCCTGCAACGTCTCCTATCGAATGACTCGAGCGAATTTACGCATTCCTTTAAATTGGCCTCAGCGTACAGTGAAGATATAATGCCGCATACGAATTATACATTTGATTTCAAGGGTATCATTGATTATATCTTCTATACGAAAACAGGAATGGTACCGCTGGGTTTATTGGGACCCATATCAAACGACTGGCTGCGTGAAAATAAAGTGGTAGGTTGTCCGCATCCACATATACCCTCCGATCATTTTCCACTGTTAGTGGAATTGGAACTGATGCACACGGCAAGTCAACAGGCACCACCAAATGGTTTAATCAGTAGACGGTAGCAATAAAACACCCACAGTATGACAACGTTATCAGCCTTTCACAACAACATCAAAAACAACAGCTACAACAACATCTATATCGTCATTAATCTGTGGAATATATTCAGCTACAACAAAAAGAACAACAACCAATCGAAAATGTTATTACTACTATATGAGGATTTAATAATATTAAGCCATGCACGAATTGAAAGTGGAGGAGAAGCAGTAGCAGGATTTCAACCAGGAGGTTTCCGTCGTCGTATTCGTCATGTAAAAGCTGCCGTTGTCCAACACCACCACCAACAACAACAACACCATTATATAGAAACCCATATCGCCGCCGCCTTTGTCATCATCTGTTTCTTTTATGTTAACGAGGACATCGTTATCGTCATCATCAATACAATAATATTTAAAATAACAACAACCACCTTCAACACAAGGACCACAAGAACAATCTTTATAAAACAACTGATGTCATGATCATGATGGAATAACTAAAACAAAAAACAAAATAATTTATTTCTTAAGTTTTAAAAAATTTTATTAATTAAAAACAAACATACAAAAGTAGCAATTTAATCTAAATGTTTAATTTCTTTTTCGTTCTTCTCCCTACCATTTCCTACTATTTTTTTTTCTTTTGCATTTTTTCGTTTGCTCTTCTGTCTCAACTGTTTGCGTTTTTAAATTCTTTTGTATGTTATTTTACTTCCTGCTGAAAGATATTTCTAATTGAGTTCGAACAAGGTATTTTTGCATGTGGCCCACCCAAATCATGCCCTCGTACTGCCGGAAACAGCTCAAAATGTTTATAGAAATTTAATGAAAATTGTCACTTAAATTTTCTGGAAAAAAAGCTTCATCAAATTTAAAACTTTATTAGTAAATCTCGGTGTGAACATTTTTTAAACAGATTTTCGAATACTATTGCTATTTTCTCGGTTCTGTTAAAGGTGTTACTTGGTCGAGCTCCTCTTTCTTACCTAATGATTTTTTTTAATTATTCAAAAATTACCTATTTTTTGTTTAAACCTAAGAGAGATGAGTTAATTAGGTAACACATTTAAACTTCTATAATTTATTTTTTTTTTATTTAAAATGTAAATTACTTGACTTTTATTTTTGTATGTATGATAGTTAAACAAATTTTGTACAATATTTGAATCTTCAAAATTGCATTAATCTTAGACAAGAATTAAATTCTTTAGTTCAATTTTATAATTATTTTCCATATCGATTAGTCTCGGTATATTTTACAGAAATTCTAAGAATTCAGTATTTTTATTTTCGTTTACTGAAAGTTCAGTTTTTCCTTTAAATTTATTTAATTTGAAATAATTTTATTTTTGTTTGTTATATTTTAAGTCATTTAAAAGTTCCAACATAAATATGCATCTGCTTGTCTCTAGTACTTGCAGCGGTACTAGTTCCCCTAAAACTCTAATATAGTTGTAATATCCGCTGAAATTAATTTTGTTACTTTGGTTGTTTTGTAAAGGGAAAACCAAACGTAAAATAATTAACTTTTAATTAATTGTAATGAGACATTATTAACTCATCTCTCTTTGCCTTGTCTGAAATTTTAAACTATAATATTTTGGAATGTTAAAATATCTTTTCCTAAAATGTCTCTCTCCCCCTCTCTCTCTCACTCTCACTCACATCTTCTCTTTCTATTACCTCGATTCATTAAATTGTTTGAGAATACTTATATATTTTTTAAAAAGAATGTTAAGAAATAAACATTTATTTGCATCTACATATAATAAGAAAAAAGGAAAGTAAGCAATATTGTAAAACAAAAAATACAAAAAGCTCCCCCAGACAACAAATGTCTTTTGAAAATAACATTACAAAGAATGTTTAGAAACAGAAACAAATTGAAAATCAAGTTAACTCCCAAAATAAATCGTTTAAAACTCAATAACAACAAAGCCTGACGCACATATATATTTTTTTTTATTATATATCGCCTCCCTCCCTCTTCATTCAACAAGATTGTTTTCTAAATTAATTAAACTCGATTCAACTGTTAAAATGTATCTTCGAAACAATTATATGAAATAATTTAAAATGTTAGCTGTTCTTAGATTCACTGTGATTTGGTTATACTTCAAAATAAAGTGTTTTGGTTTTACAGTCAAATTTAGCGGAAGAAAAAAAAACTGAAAAGAAATGAATAAATTTGTGATACGTTTCAAAGTTAATTCTATCAATTTTAAGTACAAACAGAAAATCGTTTCTCCATTTTAATTAGGCTGAGGAACACAATTTATTCCTCAGTGTTATCTAACTATTAACTTCATTGAAAGTAGGTAGTCTGCCACATAAAAGGTATGAAGAAATGTGCACTACTAACTATCACACATATTTCCCCTTATCCCATGTGTACAATTTTCCCCGGAATTGATTAAATTTGTGCCATATTTAAAGGCGCTAAGGAAATTTATTTCGATTGAAATCGTATTCTTGTTAAGTTGGATTTTATTATGTTTGCCACAAAAGAAAGAAATGTGTTTATTTCTTGAAATTACATATGTTTTTTATTACTCATGTTATTTGAAATTAAAAAAAAGAACCCCCACCAAAACACATCCAAAATGTCTAAATTGCCTATTTTACTGTTTACTTTCATCAAATCTCAGTGAATGTTAAATTTCGAAAATCTTTTAGTAAAATTCGAGCAAATAAAACGTTATCAAATAATTTATTTTATATTTAATCTATAATTCATTACAAAGAAATTATCTCATTTGTTGATCAATCGAAATGTATATTTCGTCGCTACTATTAGTTATCGATAAAAAATTATGTTAAAGCCAAAAGTGTAACAATCGAGAAAATACGAAACTGTTAAACAAAATTAAAATATTTCTAAATTTTCATTTTAAGTTTTATGATTTATTTCCCCCCCCCCCTCCAACCAATAGTGATAGACTGCTTTTTTTTACCACTTAAACCAACTGCTTTGTTTCAGTTTACTCTGTTTTTATTCTAAACCCACCACCATTTTAAAAATTACAACTTTACTTTCCTTTTTTTTATTAATTTTAAAAAATACCATTTCTTTTTTTAGTTGTTAAGTAATAAATAAATTATACATTGTAAAATATGCACTTAAAAGAGAAAACATAAAAACGGAAACAAATAACAAATTTATAGAAAATATATATCGTAAGATCTATAAAGAATCAATCACAAAAACAAATTCAACAAAAAAAGAAAAAGAACATCAAATAAAAAACAAACAAACAACGTCTCTTAAAAAAAAACATTAAAAATCCCATAAATAAGCATTAAATTTAAACAATTTGTTTTATTTCAGACACTCATAAATACACCGTTTAATACTCATCATCATTTCATTGAACTTTGACTGGAATCGAAGTTACGCTATATGTATGTACTTTTGGTGAAATCACAAAAACGCAACGTAAATTTAATTTTTTCGTTGTTGCTTTAAAATCGCCTTAAGGAAATTGTGGGTGTATAATTCAAAACTTTTTAAAAGCCCAGTCTAAATGTTACCACAATTTTTTTTTAAACGATTCCAGTACAAAGGCAAATTTATATTTTTCTACTTTTACTACTATTTTTTTCATTTCAAAGTTTTTTTGGTTACTTTAAAATTTATTCGAATATAGATGTGGATTTCAAATCATGAATTTACTACAGTCATCTAGGGAACACAACATTACGTTTTACTTTACGTTTTATATACATAATCCTTTTAACTGGAAAGGAATCTTTGAGTATTTTAATGCAGTGGAGAGGAAAGTGTTTAACTACGTTCGATTTAATATATTCAGCCTTATTACGTATGTCGTTGTCGTATTTCGACTACGACAGTTTTGTAAAAGATTAAAGACAAAGTTGCCGTGTTATCTTTAATCTTTTACAAAACTGTCGTAGTCGAAATACGACAACGACATACGTAATAAGGCTGATTATTATTTGAGGAATTTTGTTCCTCAAATGTAGACGAATTCAAAGGGCAACTGAAAATCGCAATGAAACTAAAAAAAATGTGAAAACGTTGTAGAATACCAGATAATCTTTGAAATCGGAGAATTAACAATAGGTGTAAAAACAATGCGATTGGAACAATTATCGTTACCTTAATTTAGAAAGGACGTAACTAACCAAATATAAAATACATCGGTACTGACAAAATTAATGTGCTGTGGACGCAAAATTTGTCTGCGCTTTTTAACTCGGACTGCATTAAAACATTTTTCTAATTTCTGAAATTATGACATTCAACGTTTTTTCCTCCTCCTGTAAAATTTACAGAATGTTAGTTAGTGACATCCTTTCTAACGATACACTCCGGTTCACTTATTTAAAGGCACTAAAAATTCCATATTCAGCAGCCGGTGTCTTTTGCAATTTGTAACCGATTGCAGAATTTTAAAATGGAAATGGAAGCTAGACATCTTAAGATATAAAAAAAATCATGACAATAGTGGTTTCTTAACTAAATAACTTTTTTTGAGCAATTTATAAAAAAAAGTCCAAAAATGTGCTATTTTTTTTTGGTCCACTTGAATAAACGCACTTTAACTAATTTTAATGAAAAACAGTTTTTCTTGTTTTTTTAAATTTATTTTACTTTATTTAAGAACCATTAGTAATGGGTACAACCCTCTTTGTTTTTAATAACTTCAAATATACGGGTTTTCATTGAGAGATAAAGAGAATTTATGTAATCCAACGAAATTTGATTACAAGCATCCTTAATGGCCTGAATTAGTGACTGCTTGTCATCAAATTGTCTACCTCCTTCATAGACATTACGAAATAACCAACCCCACAAATTTTCGATAATGTTTAGATCTGGCGAATAGGGTGACCAGTCAATAATATTGACATTTTGGCTTGCAAGGAACTCCTTTACTACTCTGGCGTTGTGTACAGGGAGATTATCCTGTTGCAATATCCAAGAAATGGGACCAAATAGTTCACTGAACTTCGGAAAACCGATTCCAATAACGTTTTATAGTTTGCAACAGTCATTTTTGCACAAGATCGATTGTGCCTTAGTACGTAATAGCACCCCACACCATAACGCCGCCCTCTCGGCTGTGATGTCGGTTCAAAAAACGCTTTTCTTTGCTCAGATCATGGAAATAATAGTCGTAGCCATCAGGTCCATCCAAATTAAATTTCTCATCCGTAAATACATCGGTTCTCCAGTCATTTACATGACCCCTTGGCTGCACATCCCATACCATGTAGTCTCTTGCGAATTGAAGCCGCCTTTCCTTACGAGGAGCATTAAGTGGCAGCTTTTTTTTGTAATTTCAGGTATTTAAGATACTCACAGCACTTAATTACTCTGCGTACTGATGACTTGCTCGCATCCACTACAGCTTGAGCTCTTATATTTGACAAGGATAAGGCAGAATTAGAAGCAATTCTGATGATTTTTCTTTTCTCATTCGTAGATAAAAACAATGAAACCCTTTAAAATTTGTTCCATACCCTCGGGGTCCTTGATGTAATTGTCGACAACTGTTGGGATCCGTCCAATTTTTTTATCCATCAGAACGGTAAACATAGATTTTAGTTTTTTGTTTTGCCATTTTGACTCGTAAAATTATTAAGATGTAATAAATTGGAATAAACAAACGCTCCCTACAAAAAATCATCGCTTTCTTTAAAAATAATAAAGTGCCTTTTTTCAAATGAACCAAAAAAAATCGCACAATTTTTTAATTTTTTTTTATAAATTGCTCAAAAAAGTTCTTTAGTTAAGAAACCACTATTGTCATGATTTTTTTTATATCTCAAGATATCCAGCTTCCATTTCCATTTTAAAATTCTGCAATCGGTTACAAATTGCAAAAGATACAGGCTGCTGAATATGGAATATTTAGTGCCTTTAAATAAGTGAACCGGAGTGTATATACATAAGTATTGATTCCGTAGAGTAAACATATATAGAGTATAACATATAAGAGATGTTTGACGAAAATTGACTTACACCAGGTGGAGTTACAAGAACTTCTGACTTGAATTTTTCACTTATTTTTGGTGAGAAACTGAAATTTAAATGTGTTTTACCCTTTTTTGTTGACTGTTATTGTTAACATACATTTGTGTTGTATTTGACAACAATTTTAACGCAGAAACACGAAATACCTTTATCCTTGTTGGTTGTTTTCAACTAATCCCACTATCTGCTATTATTACGCAATAGTTTTCAACATCCGGCGTTCATACCACACTAAGCCTAAAGCCCGGTATTCAGTTTTTATGAAATTTTCGTTGCCATAAGAAGTACATGTATAATAAATAGCAAAAATTTCACGAACTGAAAATTTCGCTCACTTTTCCCTTGCGTGGTACTTATCTCTGCGAAAATTTCATAGGCAACATCAAGTACAGGGTTGTTTCGATGATTTTATTAAATAAAAGTTAAAAATAGAATGCGTTAAAAATAGAATGGAGTGCAAAGATGATTTATTAATGAAATATTTGCAAGATAAATCAGAGATATGTGGTAACTCTCAGTAACAAAATTTCCCGTTTAGAGATAAATGATAAAATTTCTTACGATAATTTCGTAAGAACTGAATACGGGGCTTAATGTCCAAGGGGTATCGATGAGACAGCTGATCAAGTACTTGGAAAACAAATAGAGAAGACGCTGTCAAAGAAGAAAAGGTGTTAGGTGACTGGGTAGCGTTGTGTGATTTTCATAGTTTTGCTGCCGCGTGTTAAGCCAAAAGTACGAAACACATCAACTGGGAGTAAATTTTATAAATTAAATCTATTAAAAAAAGGGATATTCAGTGAAAAAAGATCAAAATGTAATGAAGTGTTAGAGTACAATTATTTGTGTAGATCCCAATTAACACGCAAATTGTTAAAATGAAAGATTTCTCTCATTCCACTATCATTCTCTATATGTTTTCCAAGTGGCTCGCATCCGAGGTCAGCGCATGATTCTTTGATATGGAATACTAGCGATCTAAGGCAATATTTTAAAGAAATGTTTGCAAACGGCAAAAGAAATACATGGCTTTTAGGGATACATATTAAACATTCATATAGTTCTCTAAGTCAATAATTATTCCATTCATAAATTTAAAGGTGATTCAGGGTACCCCCTTGACCCATACCTGATTACCCCTTTTAAGACAGCAGCAGAAGACAGTTCTGAGAGACGTTTTAATACCATATTCACAAACAAGGAATGTAGTAGAAAGAACAATCAATGTTTTAAAAAAAGATTCTAACAAATACCAAGCGAAGTCTTATGCCATTTGGTCTAAACCTAAAAAAAAACGTATCCCACAACATCCCATGAAGGGATTGGGGAGAGCTTCTCCATATACAATCGGTTTGAGCACATAACTTACGTTTGTTGCTCATCTTTTTAAATTTTTATGATTTGGCACCCATATAAGACCATCTTGGCGATTTTTCCTCGAGATTTTTCCTTTCTTTGTCTCCAACTTATGTCAAATACTAATAGAATGTAATTGCCTATAGCATATTTTAATTTTATAGTGAATGTGATTTAATTTAACCAAAATGGTATTCTAAAAATCATTTTCTCAAAGATTTTTGTGATTTCAAATCACAATCTGTGAGTTTAAAGTACTTATATTTGTGATTTTGAAATCACATGTGAAATTTGTTGTTCCAACACATGGGTTCCAATACATGGGTTTTTTTAATTTGCATTACTTTATCTAATGCAAATGCAAAAGAATTACCATTGTTCGCAATGACAATTAAAAAATTTTGAATTTCCATTTGCTCAGGCAATGCAAATGCAGGTTGTGGAATCGGATTCCAATTTGTTTGACTGCTGGCAATTCTGTTTTTAATGTATTTTATATGTAGAGGTTTGTGGCTTTCATAGGTATTGCTTCTTAGTACTTTCAAATTCATAAACCTGTACTGTATAAAAGGAAGGAAATGCTTACTTGCGCAAGTCAGTTTTTCAACTTTCCGAGTACAATCAAGTCTGTACCTCAAACTTATTCCCCTAACCCGACCCTACCTCTGTCATCAACAAACCAAGATTTGGGCAAGAGACTTGCGCTTGTAACTTGCCGAGTGTGAAAGGGGTCTTTGAAATGAAATGCCATGAAAAGGCATAGGCATAGCAGATAGGATAAAAAGGCGTTGAGGAAAGGCAGAAGGCATTTCGAATTACTCTAAACATCTTCCATTCCAAACAAATACGTGGCGTTTCCATCAAAAGATTATCATAAAATTTCAATTTCTTAGTTACAAGGGACAGTATTAAGCGAAACATGTAATGGCATTTCTAAAGTGTTTACAGTTAATTATATTGGTTGGCTCTGCCATATTTGCGGCTTTGTTGATATCGATCTTCACATCTTGAAGAAGATCGAGTTTCCAAGCATAGATGATGAACCAACGCTGTACTTGAGTGTTATTGTACCCGCCTATAATGAGGATCGGCGAATTCCTACTATGTTGACTGAGGGTACAGATTTTCTTGAAGCTAAATCGAAGTCTGGAAATTTCACATATGAAGTCATTGTGGTCAGTGATGGCAGTTTTGATGGCACCGTTATTGCGGCCATGAAATACACGCAACGTTACACGGTTGATAAGGTCCGAGTACTAGAGTTGGTGGAAAATCGTGGCAAAGGCGGTGCTGTGCGTATGGGTATGTTAAGTGCCCACGGCCGTAACTTGTTATTTGCTGATGCTGATGGCGCAACGAAATTCTCAGACTACGACAAATTGGCTGAAGTTATGAAAACAATAAACACAAATTGGAAAAAGGAAGCGGTGGTTATCGGCTCGAGAGCACATTTAGAAGAGGAAGCAATCGCAACAAGAAGCGCTTTCAGAACATTCCTGTGCGTGCCCTAAATGATACCATTCGCTGTGCGTTCCCTAAATGATACACAATGTGGTTTTAAGCTGTTAACCCGATCTGCAGCCAAGAGACTATTCAAAATAATGCACGTCGAGAGATGGGCATTTGATGTCGAATTACTCTATCTGGTTGAACGTTTAAGCATTCCAGTCCAAGAGGTCTCGGTAAATTGGAAAGAAATTGACGGTTCGAAACGGTTCTCGGTTCCAATTCTGGTCGTGGATTCAAATGGGAAAGGATTTATTCTTGATTTGGTTCAATCCACATACTGAGTACTCTCGAAAACTCTTTACAGTTTATCACAAACCGTATAGGTCGAAGTTTGACGTTTTCTTTCATTTAATCATTTTTGTTTAATATTTTTGTAATTTTTTTGTTGTCAAATATTTGGGAGGTAGTTATAGGTAGTTTTTATTAGTTAAGCTCAAAGAACTGGATAAAATACCGTTCGGAACCGGTGAAAAACTGTAGGTCCCAATCAGTGAGTATAAAACTAGAAAGCGCAAAGCTCAGTGTGAGAAGCTCTCCCCAATCCCTTCATGGGATGTAATGGGAAACCATTTATTTTATAATGCTTTGAAAATAAATAAGTACAATTGCCAATGGTATTGACATTTTCTTAAATTTGCATTTCAAAAGGCAATTCAAATTAAACTACAAATTATAATTGATATATAATTAATTTGCCCCATGTACGCTACCACCTACTTCAAATTGATTAAGGATAATTATCGTTTTGGTGAAAGGACACTTTGAAATTAAAACACTTTAAAATTAATACTATATTTTCGGGTTTAAAATAATGTATTTCCTGAATTTCCTTTGCATATTTCTTTAAAAAACAACTTGAATCAACTGATCACTTACACTATTTTATTTTAATCAACTGATCACTTACACTACTTGTACAAAGTGAAAGCCAGAACATATCTGATTATCAAGTTTGCATCATGCACACGCTAAAGGGAAATCAAAACAATAACTACAGAATCATAGTGTAATATGTTCGGTACTGTTCTGCATATAGGATTATTTTGAATCACAATTTTCATTCAAAACGTCCATATTACAGTTGTCGTTGTCGTTTTTATTTGAACGTCACTTCGTGTCAACATCGTCGTCGACGTCGTTCTTATGTCAACATCACTTCGTGTCAACATCGTCGTCACGTCAACGCTATTTGGTATTCTTTAACTGGCTTGAGATCGATAACTTAATAAAAACATAAACAAAGTTGTCAATCGTAGTGAATGAAAGCAGGAAGATGAACATTTTACATTTGTAATTCTATTATTTTATTTTATATCCGTTTGAGTTTATATTATTCTCTCTTTCAGTTGTTATGTTTTTAATAATTGTTCGGTTTAAGATCACTAACTATTAAAAAGTACTTTTTCTATAAAAAAAAAAAGTACATTTTAATAGAAATATTAGAAAGAAATGTGTGAAATTTATCATTATGGTGGATGGTTGGGAATATATGTAGCTATTTCTATACCCACCAAGGCATATCATCAGCTCCCTTCTCCACAAATATTTAGGTTATCATCACACATTATAGGGATAAACAAATCTCAAGTAAGCGATAATTGTCTAAACTCCTACTTGTGCGAAAACATACACAACAATACTTTGCCATATCCATCAATATTCACAACATTTCTTTCCTATGCATGCTTTCATCGAAAGCCATTGCATAGATTTATTTAATTTGGTAAAAGTTATTCAAGTTCTTAAAAAGTATTTAATTTTCGTAACCATATGGAGTCCGATTTGGACTCCGATTTGTTATTGAATGTAGACGCCCTATATCACCTGGTTAGGCGAATGGAAGCGGTGAATTGAGACGAGCTATCCATGGAGGCACATTCAGCCTTTACCCAGAGCTGTATGTATTAGAGAGAATGATGAAATGGAGAGCAAGAAATGATCTAATCAAATTCACCATGAGCGATCATCCGACTATCTTAAAGAATTTGAATTACGTTTCGTTAGTGACCGCTTATTCGCAGGATATGAGACTAAAATGAAAGCGCGAGGAGCAGATGTATGTGTCACAACAAGAAAACAACCACTGCCAAGGCAATGCATCTACTGGTGAACACTTGACACCGAAGCCATTAGTTATAAGTAATCCCTGAAGAAACTCAATTGCAGCAGCCAAATTTGATTCCGGGCAGTGGCCGATGTCAATCAAATACCCAATATTATTTTTCATTAACTATTTATAAAAGTTCAAATTATTAAAAATGAGGCGAATAAATTAGCCATGAAATGAACCCTTTGTTCATCGCATTTACCGTCAGACAGACAATTGCATTTACATACTCAACATAGTTTGCTAATCCATAATTCAAAAATAAATCTGAAAATTTGTCTAATTAAAAAATAATTGCTAATTTTCTTCAAGTTGTTATCAAAAACGGTGTCGGCAGAAATAAAAATGATGTCGATAGAGTCGTTTCAATTTAATGTCGACGTCAATTCTAGTTACAAAATACCAAATATGTGCTGACAGTCGTCGTTAGTGGTCGATAACGCCTACACAAATATCGATTTTCAACTGTCCGCCCGAAGACGACGTCGTTTTGTGTCGATGACGACAACCGTAATAAGGGTGAATATAAAGTTTACAATTGTGCTGTTTTTGGAATGTGGTTGTTTTTCCGGACTTTAAAATCAGAAGGTACTTGCATTTAATTCAAAACTGATAGTTTATTTCTGAATTATTTTGTACACCCCCAATTATTCTGAAACGTTTTGTGTTTGTCTAGATTCTGTTTACAATACAGCACTGGAGTTCTGTAACTTTTTAACGATAAAAATCGATAGTTAAATTATCAAAATTCATAAAATTTTAATACAAAATTTACGAATTTTGTCAATTTAACTACCGAATTTTATCGTTAACAATTTTCAGAATTTTGGTGCAGGGTCGGTTAATTACACGGTTGTAGCTTTGGCAAAAATTTTTCAAGACAAGGTCGTAGGGAACAGTTTCACCCAAACTCGGGTACGAGGAATCGAACTGCATCATTAGTTTTCTGAGTTATAATTACGGTTTCATAAAAAATTTTTTTTTAACTAATAGAGTGGTTTTTTTATTTTTGGATTTTGACTCGCTTTGACAGCCACTAACTTCTATTTGGTTGGTTGTACCGGTAAACTCTCTTTAACAAAGTTGTTCCAAACGTTTTGGGCTTCAACCTTTGGGAACAAAGCTTACCTCTAACGCCAGGTTTTTGAGGGTCTTCGATTCAGAACATCGGTAGAAAAGAAATTTTCCGACTTTCTTTGAGTTTTCCGTTTATAAATTGCCAGTAATCACCTTCATTCGCCAAAAAAGAGAAAGCCTTTCTCTATGTAACTATATTTATATACTCATCTTCATTTTCAATATCAAATTCACTTAATTCTTACTATTTTCTACACTGAAAAAATATTTTGGACAAAAACACTTTAATTACTTGGTGTTGAACCAAAGGAAAAAACAAAAAAAATAGTACAATGGCTGAAAAAAACTACTCTCGCGTACTCTTTTATAGGTTATGAAGGTTGTACTAACCAACAAGTACGCGTATGTTGAAAACAGTACGTCTGGCAAGCCCACATAAATTTTGTTTGAAACCGTAATTGTAACTCAAAAAACTAAGGATGCAGTTCGCTTCCTCGTACCTAAATTAAGATAAAACCGTCCTCTCCGGCGTTGTCTCATTTTTCGACTTCCACAATGTTATTTATTTGAAAGCGAAATTATAAATTGTGTCAAAATTTTCCGCCGAAAAGATTTTTTCTAAAAATGATAATTTGATTGAAAAACAAGAATACGTTTGCGGTCATATTTTGTTTCTTCAAAGTCATTGGTAACTAGCGAGATTAAATCTTGAATAACCAAATTTCAGCTCAGTAATTTCGAAATTAAAAATGATTTGAAATCGTAGTCTCAGTTGGAATGGACCTGCAATCTAAAAAAGGAATCTGATGATATCCGCCCGCAATTCCAATTTTTGATAGGTTTATTTTATCTATTTATTTAAGTCGTATGAATTACAATCCTTATATTTCAGCAGATGTCATTAAATTTACTCAGGCTGTATGAAAAGTCAACATCACATATTATATTATCGCATAACTCTTAAAATAGTTTAATTTGCAGTATAATTATTACGAGTAGAATATTAAAATACTTATGATGCCTGAAGCCTCCATAGCAAGGCAGCTGTTGTAAACAAAAACTTCTTGGAGTTTAGGAAACCAACTCTCTGCCATACTATATAGTCCTCCAATCACTACTGATCAACTATTACTATGAAAGTGGCATGATAGGTAACAATTTTTGCGGACCTATGACAGTAAAGTTAATTTCTACAGATGTGCCCAAAAATGAATAAGAAGCCAAAGGTGAAATTGTTTCATTGTAAAAATAGATCACGAAATTGTCTAAAGATATATATGATGACAACCGAAACTGATTGCAAAAATATGCGATTTTATCTCGGCAATGATTTCGTTACAAATCAAAGTAGTATTGTAAAAAGTTGCCATTTTAATTTCACTCTTATGCGTGAAATTGAGAGCACCATGTCATAACACTCTTTCCATTGTACTCGCAATCGAATCACAGGACTGAAACGTGCGATTTAACATGAAGCAATATGTTATATCTTTCACCTCTATGCATAGGTAGATTCTTCGAATATTTTTTCCTGGCTCAGTTTCACAAAATTCCTTTCATATTTTTGTCAATATTTTGTTAATTTCTTTATATCTGATTTAATTTTTTTTATATCTGATTATAGTTTTTTTATATACGATTTTGTTTTCTATTTTATATTTTCACAAAAACACAATAATACATGATGTTTGACACGAAATATTTCGCTCATTATAATAACAACAAAATTTTAACATATTTTTATATAGAACTATGAAAATTAAAACTAACAAATTTAAATAAAGTTAAAAGAAAGAATATTACAAATTAATAATTTAACAAAGTAAAGAATGAACCCAATTACAAATATCAAATTAATATTATATATGTATATTAAGTATATTGGCAAAATATTATATCAAATCAAACACTTTCTTTGGTCAATGTTTTTAAATTAATGCAATTGGCTTCTCTTTTTTCTTTATACTTATACATCTCAAAAGGCTTCTGTCAAAATCAAACAACAACAAAAATTGACAATAAGATGTTGATGATATGGAACGCAGGTACTGATGACACCTTTCTTGGTAAATTTCTTGGAGACATTTCCGTCCAAAGTATAGTAAATTTTTGTTAAAATTTATTTTAGTAAATCAAGTTATTTAGCAAATTACATTGTACAACACAAATTAACAAAAACTTTTCGTAGTCTAAACATGCGAACTAACTATATCGGGCAACACTATAATTCATACCCTGTTGTAAACTGTATACAATTTTTTTTAAAAATTTAGCAATTACTTTTGATTTTTTTTTTTTTTGAAGGTCCACTAAAAACTTATCCAATTTACGATAAAAAAATATCTTTTCTCATTTCTATACTATTCGATCTGAATTGTTTATATTTGAAAATTGAATTCGTTGTGAGCTAACAGTTCAAGTTTTATCCTCCAAATAGTCAAAAATGTAAACCAGTCGGAAGTGGGATTTGAATTCACTCACATGGGCTGTGAATGTGTTGCTGAATTGGGTATTTAATTATGTTTTGTTTAAAATAGCAAAAATTGCTTACCCATACTTAAAGAACAATTGAAAGTAAAGATATTATAGGATCTTAACAGATCTAATTAGATCCCAAAATAGTTATATGTATAGTGTAATAGGATCAAAATTGATCAGAACTCATTTACAAATTTCAACTTATTCTTCCAACTGGCTCTATCCTTCGCCTTTTCTCGCCAGTTGGTAATACCAAGGATACGGAGGGATCTTCTGCCTGGTCTTTCCAGCGGAGTCTTGGTCGTCCTCTTTTCCTGCTTCCATCGGGTGCGTTATCGAAAACCTTTCGCGCTGGCTCATCTACATCCATTCTGATAACATGGCCTAGCGAACGCAATTGGTACACTTTGATTCGTCTAACTATGTCCACGTCAGAATAGAGATTATATAGCTCTGCGTTCCAGCGACGTCGGTACTCGCCGTTTTTCCAACAGGACCATATATTTTACGGAGAATTTTTCTCTCGAAAACTCCCAGGTGTTTTTCGTCCACTTGCGGTATGACCCAAGTTTCGGTGCCATATGTCAAGACAGATAAATTAGAGTCTGATATAGCTGGACTTTTGTCCGTCGAAAGAGGGCTTTGTTCCTAAACTGATGGCTGAGCTATCTCCAGGCTGACGTTGTTGTCCTTGTTCACGGCGGATCCAAGGTAGACAAATTCATTTACCACTTCAAAATCAAATCGGTTGTCAACGTTCAAGTGCGGACCAAGTCGAGAGGTTTCAATTTTATCTTGCCCTCATTAACAGCAAGACCCACCTTCGCTGATTCTTTTTCGATTCTTGAAAATACTGCAGTGACCTCTCCCAAATTTCGCCCAATGATGTCCATGTCGTCAGCATACGCCAGCAACATATGGCTTTTCGTGTTAATAGTCTTGTTCGTATTTACTGCAGCCTTTCTCATTATTATCTCCATTAAGATGTTGAAGAGATTGCACGAAAGTGTGTCACCTTGTCTAAGTCCTCGCTTGGTACAGAATGGTTTAGTGAGGTCTTTCCCCACTTTCAGTGCTGATTTGGTGTTGGTCAGCGTCATTCTACAAAGGCGGATCAGTTTTGCCGGAATACCAAGTTCAGACATTGCTTCGAACAGTTTTCCCCGTATGGGGATATCGAAAGCAGCTTTGTAATCGACAAAAAGGTTGTATGTATCGATTTGCTATTCGTTGGTATTTTCCAAGATTTGGCGTAGCCTGAATATTTGGTCAAAACTGGTCTAAAACCACACTGATAAGGTCCAATCAGGTTTTCAATAATTGGCTTTAGTCTTTCACATAATACGCTCGACAAGACCTTATACGCGATGGATAAAAGACTGATACCGCGATAGTTGGAACAGACACACTGATCACCCTTTTTGAATACAGGACATATCTAATTAGATCTAATTTTAAGATCAAATTGGATCTTATTTATTAGATAGTTCAGTATATGTTCTGATCTGCTTTGATTCTATTAGATATAGCTATTTTTCGGATCTAATGAGATTGTATAAGGACTGCTAAGACACATTGTTGGGATCTAATTAGATCAGCTAATGGATGTGTTCAATAATAACAAAGTAATATTTTTTGGCAAAAACTTTTTTAGAACAGGCTGGAATCGAACTGCATCATTAGCATCATTAGTTTTTGAGTTACACTTACGGTTTCATACAATTTTTTTTTATTTATTTTTTTATATCAGTGTGTTTTTTTATAATTTTTCGATTTTGACTCACTTTTCACAGCCAATAACTTCTATTTGGTCGGTTGTACCGGTAAACTTTCTTCAGCAAAGTTGTTCCAAACCTTTTGGCCTTCAACTTTAGGAAACACATCTTACCTCTAAAACCAGTTTTTTGGGGCTCTTTGATTCAGAAAATCGGCAGAAAAGAAATTTTTCAACTTTCTTTGAGTTTTCCGTTCACAAATTGTCAGTAATCAGATTCTTTCGCCAAATAAGAAAAAACTTTCTTTATATAACTATATTTATTTACGCATCATCATTTACAATTATCAAATTCCACTTAATTATCAATTTCACTTAATTTTACTTTTGGCGTAGAATACGTCTTACCTTACGGTATAGGGAATCATGTCAGATTGTTATTGTTGTAATCTTTATTTCATTGATTATGAGGAAACGGCGAGATAACTTTTTTTAAACATTTTTTTGTAGAAGATGAAGATGTTATCTTTCGTTTGATATGCATTTCATATTGGTTGATATCTTCCTAATATTTAAATTTCTCAAATGAAAATTGTTTAAACACATACACTCAAACATATGTGTGGTGTTTGGTTGAGTGTTTGAGTTTTGTAGCGTGAACACAAACTATGCTGCTGTTTCAGTGTGGACACAAACCTTCGGCTGTTGTTTTTATTGATGAAATATTGAAATTTCGTATATTTACTTATGTATTTAAGTGAAACAAAATGTTAAATGTGAATTTGAATTTAACGTGGATATATAATTATAAAAAATATATGAAAAAATTAATTCATACATTTTTCTGTTAAATGAAAGTGCTGCCAAGTAAGCAAAATAACAATGCTGTTTGACAGCAGCTGACAGTTGACGTTTATCATTTATTGTTATATATGTTTTCTGTCTTATCGGATGGCGTATTCTACGTTAAACTTAATGGCCGTGTCTCTGACACAGCCTGCAGGGACAGTCCGTGGCCAAAGGCCTCGGACAACTGTCGGCTGTTTTTTATATTTTTTTTCTGCACTGAACAATTTTTTTGGATAAAAACACTTCGTTTAATTGGGGTTTGAACCAAAGAAAACCATAAAAAACTACAAAAAAAAGGTATAATGGATTTAAAAAAATTTTTTATGGGTTACGCAGAAATCAGTACAACGAACAAAAAAAGCGCTCGTACTGTTGAAAACAAATATATATTTTGTATGAAACCGTAATTGTAACTCAAAATACTAATGATGCAGTTCGATTCCTCGTACCAGAATTAGGGTAAAACCGTCCTCTCCTGCCTGTGTCGTTTTTCGGCTTCCACAGTGTAATTGGAAAAGTACATATCGTTATCTTAATTTTACCGATCAGGAAAACCTGAAAGGAGCAAGATGATGGAAGTCTTAACGGGAAATGCGGGAGTACAGGCCCAATTGTACCGTATTCGACTGGTGGCGAATTGTGAGTGCAGGGCATGCATGGAGGACGAAGAGACGATGGAGCATTTCCTATGCCACAGCACAGTATAATACTGGGCATGACCAAACTTGTGAGAATGTCCTGGAATAACTTAAGGAATTTCGTGAATACCACCGAATTCCTGTGAGAAGTATAGTGACTTTGTAGGGTAAATTGAGAGCGCACAAAAGGTTAAGTGTATGTCTACTGACATGGGAAGGGCTATAGTGCTTTCTTTTTTGAACACTCCGCATCGCACCCCTCTTTTCAAAGTAACTCCCTACCTTAATTTAGAAAGGACGTAACTAAAAATTTTTTTGAAATAGCACTTTTTTCATATTCGTATAGAACAATATAAAATACATCGTTACTAAAAAAAATTAGTGTACTGTGCACCCCTTTTTAATTCAAACTGCATTAAAACATTTTTAAAATTTCTGAAATTATGAAATTTTTTAAGATTTTTCTTAAGGTAACGATATGAGTGTTTGAGGTCGTGGATATTAGAATTGGCTGCAGTTGTTATATAGGTGAGAAGCATAAATTGCATAGGTAGATTAAAGTAAGAGATAATTTGTCCTATAACGATAATAAAATTATTGCTCCCCAATTAAAGTAACAGATAATTTGTCATATAACGATAATAAAATTATTGCTCCCCAATGTATTTATTTTCTCATGCAAAGGAATATCAATGAATGCACTTTACTTTCATTTAAAGTAGATTTGAATTTATTAGCACCGGATATACAATTCACACATATTGCTTCTAGAATCTTTAGGGATCTTTACCTATTTACCAGTTATGTTCTAACTTCCACCGTGAATTTGATTCACTTGACTAATTATTTTCAATCAGGTGGATCCACCATGTTCTGCATTCCATGTGGAATAGTTTTATCGATTTTATTTTGGAATATGACCATATTTTTTTAAAACGTGTTTCTTCTATTAGAAAACGTGACATTGCTAACAGTCGTGGTTTACTGTTTCGAGTACAAAAACAAACATTTTTGCATTTTTGCAGTTCAGTAAAATGATCATGACTTTGGAACGGTAAGACCTCTGGGCTTCGTTTAGGTCATTTTAGAAAGATAAGAGGTATGGCTGTCTTTCAACAGAAAAAAAAATTACAGCAGACAGTTGTCCGAGGCCTTCGGCCACGGACTGTCCCTGCAGGCTGTGTCAGCGACACGGCCATTAAGTTTAACGTAGAATACGCCATCCGATAAGACAGAAAACATATATAACAATAAATTCATTTGCTTATATTATTTATCATTTATTGTTATATATGTTTTCTGTCTTATCGGATGGCGTATTCTACGTTAAACTTAATGGCCGTGTCTCTGACACAGCCTGCAGGGACAGTCCGTGGCCGAAGGCCTCGGACAACTGTCTGCTGTAATTTTTATATTTACCAACGGCATTTGATTCAAGTCCGTTTTAAAAAAAAAATATTATGTTCAATTTTTTTAAACTTAATTTAATTTATGTATTTTAATTAATATTTTTATTGAAATAAGTTCTGCGAATGTTGAGAGGGCCGCCCTAATATTAAAAAAGGTTTACCTTATCGAGTCTTCGCATTAGCATTCGAGCGTTGTGTGAAAGCTTTACGCTTTACAATTCAAAATTAATGTTACAACAGCTTTATTGAAGCTTTCGCAAAAAAGCTTTATTACGTTAGCTTACTGTTTGTTTCACTTTTTACTAGATATATGTTGCCAAGCAACATGTTCCTAAGCTTGTGTTTAAACAATTTTCATTTGAGAAATTAAAATACTAGAAATATATCAACCAATATGAAATATATATCAAACGAAAGATAACATCTTCATTTACCTACAAAAAAAATTTTAAAAAAATTCATCTAGCCGTTTCCTCAAATTCAATGAAATAAAGATTACAACAATAAAAACCTGACATGACTCCTCATACCGTAAGGTAAGACGTATTCTACGTCAAAATATAAGTTACCTGCCATCTGGCTGAGCAAATTGAGGTTATGTGAATTTTTTTTTTCCATTTGTTCCGAAAGCTCTGTATCTCGGCAATTTGACTTTTCCTACATCTTTTTTAATTAATTATGAAAGGCCTCTTAAAGACCTTTCCAACAAGCCAAAACCAAAATAATCCGACCACTGGCTCAGAAGTTAGCAACTTTACCCTACTACCCTCCAACCGCCAATCCGAAAATTATGAACCCGCTGCCATTTCGCACCCTTACATTTTCGGACATGGACCTAGTGGACTTTTCTTCATGAAATGAGCCAAGGAATACGCTGGAGAAATTTGTCCGGAACTTCCTGAATCGCCCTGTATATGAAAGCTTCTCAGAAAATTAAAAAAAGTTTGGAAAATTTTCACACTTTAATATTCACAGATAATATAGATTAGGTAGAAATTTTAGAAAAAATTTCAAGGATATTGAAACAGGACTAGGTCCTTAAAACGCACATGTCCGAAGTATACTCTGTCTCCCTTTGCCGGGTGTAAAATATATAATTGAAATCTTCTTGCCCACATGCGATGATGATAACCAGTGTTGGTAAATGCATGAAACAAGAAAATTGTTGCCTACCTTCTACAGATTTCCACAATAGTATTAAAGAATTTAGAATATGTCATATCAGATCGTTTATAAGGACCTAGTCTTGTGTCAATGTCCTTGACATTTTTTGAAAAATTTCTGCTTTGTATTTTCAAAAACATATGTGAAAATGAAAGTATGAAAGATTCCAAATTTTTTTTTATTTGCTGAGAAATTTTCATATATATAGCGGATATTGGTTTTCTTCGATGTTAAGGACCTAGTCCTGTTTCAATATCCTTGAAATTTTTTCTAAAATGTCTACCTAATATTTACAATATTATCTGTGAATATTAAAGTGTGAAAATTTTCCAAACTTTTTTTTAACTTTCTGACAGTTTTCATATATATGGCGGATATTGGGTTTCTTCGATTTAAGGACCTAGTCCCGTTTCAATGTCCTTGACAGTTTTTATGAAATTTCTGCTTCATATTTTCAACAACATAAGTGAATATGAAAGTGTAAAAATTTTCCGAACTTTTTTTAATATTCTGAAAAATTTTCATATATAAGTTAACGCGCTCCTTAAGGGAGGGCGAAAAATCATCACCTCCAATTCATCTCCTCCAATTTCAGCTTGGTCAATTCCAATTAAAAGGCAAGATTTCAATACCGTTCTACCCGGTCGTCAATTCCAATATAATTTTTATTTCATTCAAATACAATGACGTAAACTTTTCCTATCACCAGCCTATTTTATGTTCTTTATGTGTCACAAATAAACTGAGTTGATATGGGTGTAATTGATAGGAATGATAAGGCCAACGAGTTGGACATTGTGTTAACTTATATGGCGGATATTTGTTTTCTTCGATTTTAAGGACCAAGTCCTGTTTGAATGGCCTTGACATTTTTTATAAAATTTTTCCTTACTATTTGCAACAATATTTGTGAATATTAAAGTGTGAAAATTTTCCAAAATATTTTCAATTTTCTGATTGTTTTCATATGTATGGCGGAAATTGGCTTTCGTGGATTTTAAGGACCTACTCCTTTTTCAATGTCCTTGACATTTTTTCTAAAAATGTCTTATCATTAATACCAAAAACGTGTATGGAAATAAAAGTGGGAATCTGTCCGATAAAAATATCATACAATTTAATGGATAAAAAAAAATAAATGGTTTCCCATTACATCCCATGAAGGGACTGGGGAGAACTTCACACAATCACTGAGCTGTGCAGTTTTACACCGATTCCGAACGGTAATTTGAGAAGCTTTTTCATGGCTAGATACTCGATAGTGTCGCCGTCACTATGCGAGGTGACCGCCGCCGAAAGAAAATTTGAAGGTGGTCAGAGCCGGGTTCGAACCCAGGATCTCATGTACAAGAGCCGCGCACTCTAACCATTGCACCACCGACGGCCAATTTAATGGATAATGGCATATATAAGTCATGAATTTAAAGGACCTTGTATCCTTTCGATATCTTCAATGTTTATTTTGAACATTATGACACTTTATTAATGACCAGTACAATGCAATTTATATGCTTGGTTTGATTTAAATACAATAAAATTTGAAGGCGGGCCAATTTCCCACTACCATATACTACTGTCAAGTTAGCCCACCATCGAAATTTCACGCTAGTAAGAAAACTGTGTAACTCAATAGAAAACACGTGAAATTATCCGGCAAAGGAATTTTAGAAAATGGATAATTTTGACGTAGAAAAGTGTTTCTATTTTACTTCCACTGAGTCTAGGATAGCGAACAAGGCCTAGTGAAAGCTTTCCACTTTTACGTACAAACGGAAGACAGAACATAGGTGTACAATAGGGTGGCAATGAAATGTATTCAGCAATTATTTTTCTCGAATTTTAACAAATACCAAGTGGATTCATATGGCATTTGGTCTAAAACTAATGTGGTGAACATTTGAGCCCAATCGGATAACTCTAAGCCGGTCCAACTTGTGGTCAAAGTTTTTGGGTCGTGGCATTTTGGGTGTAAATTTGTATACACTAGAAAATTTTCATTTGAATAAAAAATTGCACATTGATTCTGTTTGACCTGAATATAAAGTGGTAAAATCCCAGCGCTTTAGGCTTTCAAGCTCTTAATTTGGAAAAGTTATAAAAGTTGAAAGTTGTATCTAAATGCAAAAACTATTTAACTCGTATGCCAGCGGTTTCTAGTAGAAATCTATACGCTAACCCGGTTCCAAATACTGGAATAAAAGACCGGTGGTTCCAATAATCAAATATGCATTTTATACAAACTGATTTTTGATTGCAAGTGTTACACCCGGGGTTTTAAACCGATTATTGTAACCAATTGTTATATCCGATTTCACAGAATCGGTTTGAGTACATAACTTTTGTTTTTAGCTCATCTTTTGCAATTTTTATAATTTGGCACCCATACAAGGCCATCTTGGGATTTCTCCTCGAGATGGCCTACTTTGGCCGTACCATATCATCCTGAAACCGTTGAGTGGCTACATCATGTTATACCTTATTGTTAGCTTATATACTTCTACTAGAAGGCATTGGTATCCGAGTTGAATATTTTTTTCATTTAGATACAACTCAAGTTAATTTTTTTCTAAAAATTGACAATTTTTTCAAATTAAGAGTTTGAACCTCTAAAGACTGGGATTTTACTCAAATTTTTACCATTTTATATTCAGGTCAAACTGAATCAAAGTTCAACTCTTTATATAAATGAACTGAGAATGGAAATTTTCTAGTGTATACAAATTTACACCCAAAATGCCACGACCCGAAACTTCGACCACAAGTCGGGGACCGGCTTAGAGTTATCCGATTGGGCTCAAATTTTCACCACATTAGTTTTAGACCAAATGCCATAAGAATCCACTTGGTATTTGTTAAAATTCGAGAAAAATAATTGCGGCATACATTTCACTGCCACCCTATTGCACAATATTACTGATTTTTAGAAACATGTAATCAATTACCTTGAAATAATAGTAACTATACCAACCAATCGCAATTCAGTTTTGGGGAAAGAGGACTGCGAAAATCCCCCAAGTACGACTGGTTGGTTTCACTACTATTGGCTGGTATCTACAGCTTAAAACTAGATATAACAGATACCTCATTTCAATAGATGTCCATTTTGTTAAAATATCAAGTTAGTGACATAACAATAATCCCATATTCCTATTCGAAATGCATGCATATATAAATCATGGAACTGATACAATGATACCCTCTCAGGACACCAATCAAAATACGTTTCTGTTTTCTTTCTTGATACCTTTTCTCCCCATTAATTGACTTGTGATCTTAGCCTAATCAGCGTTAGCTCTAGCAATTCTGGAGTCTTTCTGTTTCATTTTAAATTAAACTCCCCAGCACACTGAATTTGAAATAAGTTCGACAACTTATATCCATGGTAGAAATATAATGGTGGATGCAGTACATGGTAGAAATATAATGGTAGATGCAGTACGACAACAAATACAACAAGCCAAAAACAACAGGCATTTTGTTTTTGCTCAGCGTCTGTGTTGTGTCAAGTCAGCTGATAGAAAAATGATGACAATGTAAAGAAATTTGCAAAAAGTGCCATTTAGAAAATGATTGAGTGTTATTTGATATATTGAAAGTGTATAAGTGTGAAAATTAAAACGTTTCTATGTAAATTTTGCAGAGAAATATTTCAAAAACAGCAGTTGCTGGCGAACGAGGGTTGCAGACAAACAAATGTAAACAAACTTTGACATAAGAGAAAAACTTACTCACACTCAGTCCAGAAAAAAGTTCAAATCAGCTGGGCTAGTGCTTCTACCATTTCTTTGTACCATGCTTATATCTTAGGCCAGAATATACTGGGGTAGTGTCAAAATCCCGAATTACCAAAATCCCAAATTTTTTAAAAAGGCCGAAATGTCAAAATCCCGAATTTTAAAATCCGAAATTACAAAATCCCGAATTTAAATCCTGAATTTTGAAAAATCCCGAATTATTGAAAATCATAACAATACAATTTATTAATAAATTCTAATTACATTGAAGGACGGTATGATACCGAGTTTTGGTCGGTCTGTGACATGCTGGAAGAATACTTCCCACGCACCCAAAACTCTGTCGAGGCTTGGCATAGAGGAATTAAAGTTGTCGGCAAAAAGCATGCCGGTTTTTACAGTCTGCTCGCAAATCTGGCTAAAGAGCTGATTGTTCCTAATTCGGCAATCGAAAAACTTAAATCGGGGAACGTTGAACCCCGCAACAAAAAAAAAAAATTTCAAAAAACCAAAATTTAAAGGCTGTATTCAATAACATAGAATGTATAGATAAAACAGACTATTTAAAAGCCATAGCAATTAATCTTGCCTTTTACATATAAATTGATTTTTAATAAAAAAAAAATTGTATTGTTATGATTTTCAATAATTCGGGATTTTGTAATTTAGGATTTTAAAATTGGGGATTTTGACATTTCGGCCTTTTCAAAAATTCGGGATTTTCGTAATTCGGGATTTTGAAATTCGGGATTTTGACACTATCCCATTTTTAAAACCAAAACTGTACAATTATTCGGGATTTTGAAATTCGGGATTTTGTGTTCGGGATTTTGTAATTCGGGCATATGACCCCGACCCGAATATACTATTATATTCAAGCGCTGGCATCAACGATTTGTTTTTCGAAATAGTCACCGGAATCTAGTAATGAATTTAACAGGGGCGAATAATCGCATCCGTTCCGTATCGTAATAGGTATTTGGGAAGCGCAATTAAATGGAAACTTGATTCCAAACTTACGAATCAGTTATAGATCAGTATATACGGGTATGTGATGGATATCGATCGATTTAAATCGAATACGATATGACATAATAATTGTTATGATTGAAAGTCAGTCTTTTCATATCATATAAAATCCAGCATTAAAAGTATTAATCCTGGTGTTAATCTTTATTAAAAAAATAGAATAAAACAATCACAATATAAATATAACACGGAACACAAAATGAAATATTTTAATATTTACCGCGCGACCACAAAACTTCTTATCCTTCTTAAATATGTAAAATCTGTAAACGAATACATAATAACAAAAGGGACAGACACAATAAAGTAGGGTTGCCAGATCTTGGGTAGCCAATATAAATGTGGGATGTTTATATGCGGATCCCAAAATCTCTTTTTCTTTTTGAAAGATGATAATCCGGTGTCCATGCAGGAGGTCTTTTTAAACGATTGGAATGTCGGAGTTCTACAGGAGTCCTGTTATTATGAGATGTAGTTGGAACAGGTTGAACACTTTGCGGTGGTGTAACAGTTTCATCAAAGGTCAAAACTGGGTTTTCGTTGTTTTGATTATTTGATGTCTCTGCTGCAGTGGATATAGGAACATTTGTCTCATTTGATGTTTTCTGAGTTGTAGTATCTTGCTGTACATTAACGGCTTCTGATGTTATCCGTTGCGGTGAAATGTTAAAATAATCCAATAAAGTCGAAATTGGTGTAATTTTGTTTTGAGTAATTTCATACCGAGGTCTAAGACGGTTGATGTGTGATCTCACAGCACGAAAATCAGGAATATTATCAATTTTGACTTCATAATTGACATTGCCAAGTATTTTAGTGATTGTACCGGGGAACCATTCAGTTTTATTATATTTGTATATGTTGGGATCCCAACAATAATGATGTTCTTTTCTGCAAATAATGGATATCAAGAAATGTATTCCTCTTTTTCTGTCATTAGATAATGTACTTATAAAGGGTTTTTCAACAGAGACGCTACAAAAGTAAATCGATAGGGACAGCAAACGACGCCATATTTTTTCCCGCTCTTTTGACATTTCTCTTCAGTAAGGTTTGCCATTTCATCATGGAAAGATATACGAGCAAACAACGAGTCGAAATTATTAAAATTTACTACCGAAATTTGGAGTCAGTGGCCTCAACTTTAAGAGCGCTACGTCCAATTTATGGTCGTCATAATCGTCCTACCAGATCAACAATTGAGCGTCTAGTGGAAAAATTTGAATCCACAGGCACAGTACAAAATGTTCCCGTGCCAGAGAGACAAAGAAGTGCCCGTAGTGTCGAGAATTTTGCTGCCGCTGAGGCTTCAGTTCAAGAAAGCCCAAATGTGTCTCTCACACGTCGTTCTCAAGCGTTGGGCATCTCTGTGACGTCGTTGTGGCGAATTTTGCGAAAAGATCTTGGCCTACACCCTTACAAGATCAAATTGACACAAGAACTGAAGCCGCTTGACCACCATAAGCGTCGTATGTTCGTGAATTGGGCTGAGCAACAACTTGAAAATGATTCGGATTTTCATCGGAAAATCATCTTCAGCGATGAGGCTCATTTCTGGCTGAATGGCTTCGTCAATAAGCAAAATATGCGTTATTGGTCAGACAGCAATCCACACGTAATCCATGAGTCATCATTGCATCCCGAAAAAATTACGGTTTGGTGCGGTTTATGGGCCGTACTTCTTCCGTGATGATCAAGACCGGCACATTACTGTGAATGCGAATCGCTACCGTTCAATGATAGCCGAATATTTTTGGCCCCAATTGGATAATATGGACTTGGAGGACATGTGGTTCCAACAGGACGGCGCCACAAGCCACACAGCGAATGCCACAATCAATTTATTGGAAACCAAGTTTGGTGAACGTGTTATCTCACGAAATGGCCCAGTCGATTGGCCGCCTCGGTCGTGCGATTTGACGCCGTTAGATTATTTCCTGTGGGGCTACGTCAAGTCTATGGTCTTTGCCAACAAGCCAGCGACGATTGATGAACTTCGTACGAATATCGAACGTGAAATTGCAGCAGTATCGGCCGATTTATGCTTGAAAACCGTCGAAAATTGGATTCAGCGTCTGGACTTCTGCAAGCGTGCCCGTGGTGGCCAGGCAAAAGAAATCGAGTTCCATACATAATGGCATCGAACGTACTTTCACAGGAATAAAGAATTTCATTGGTATCTAAAACCGGTTTTGTTTTATTTAAAAAAACTTTTGTAGCGCTCTTATTGAAAACCCCTTTATATAAGATATTTATTCCCCAATATAAGGAATTATGCCAATAAAATTCGTTGAAATGTCAAATCATATTCGATTTGACTCGATCGATTTCCATCACATACCCGATAATCAGTCAATAGAGCAATAAGATTTCATCAATATGTACTAAATTTTTATAAGTTTTCATCAAATTAGTACCTATTTAGTTAAAGGCACTTTCGTAATCAGGATTACAATACGAAACGGATGCGATGCGATAATTCGGCCCAAGAACAACCTGAACATACAATTTTTTTTTTGGAAATTATTGCGGTCGCAATTAATTCTAGGAACCAGTGAGAGAAATCATATTTTGAATGTAGTATTTCAGAAAATTGTATGAAAAAAATGCATTCTGGGCCCTATTAAGTTTACCAAGGACTTCAACTATAAATGAAGCTGAAAGAAAGACCTTTTTAGTGCTATCGTAATTGTTTAAATATTCATTAGTTTAATGGAACTGTAAAAACTGCTCAGTATTTTCAATATCTCAACATTTGCCATTTTGTTCGTTATATTACAATTGCATTACATTGTAAATGATAAAAAATAAATACAAATTCCTCGTATATCAAACCAGTAAAACATGTAATTTTATATTTTGATTTTTATTAAAGATATTTCAAAATTATAACTTAAAAAAATACACATTCTGAGACGAAATATAAATACAAAAAAAAAACTTTTACTTTTAACTTTTTTTTTGGTTTTAAATCAAAATACGATGTAGTTTACACACAAAACAAAAGCGTTTACAAATAACAAAAAAAAAGGAACAAATTCTATATTAAAAAAAATCAAATGAGAAAAAGAAAAATAAATAATAATAAAAAGTGAACATATATTAAGAACACTGCGTTTTTTTTTTAAGAGAAAAAAGTAATTTAACTTTAAAATGTTAATTACAAAAGGGATTATTGGTTGTGATGAAAATCAGTCTCGCGTTTGTTTTCTATGATAACTAGATTTCTATAATGAATAGACTATGTTAGTTAGAGATGGATACAACTAAAGCTTTGCTTTTGGGGCATTGAGTTTGACAGAAAACTAATCGTTTTTCAATACTAGATTTTCCCCGATTTTTTCGTAAAGTTAGACAGAAAAGATACTGTATCCAAATTGTAAGGTTAAACATTAATTGCATTTTAAAGTGTAAATTATTTGGTGTCTTTTTAATGTTAATATGTTATTTTATGACTTAAAGCCCTATAATTATTAAATGTGCCAATAATTTTCGCGATTTTCAGACTAGGCAGCTGAAAGGTTCAACCAGAATTTTAATAGAAAATCGATGACCAATACTACTTGAGGTGTGGCAAAAAATAAAACGTGAACTTATGAATTTGAAAACTCAAATAAACATATTTTCATGCCTGTGAACATAACGATAGCCAGGTGGCATTTGATGCCTACAGTGTTCGAAAACATTGACTTGGTTGCTATTCTTAAGCGGTATGAAATTCGAATATATTATCATTTTTGTTTTTTGTTGATCCCTATTTAAATCTTTTTGTTCGCAATATTTTTACATTGCCAGAAATCTAATTATCATAGTAAAAATTGTCAGATTCTGTGGGGAATTTGTCACCCACTGCATTGTAATGCAACAATTTCTGCTCAATCTGTTTCCAGATATCACTGCATTGGCTTAACAATTGCAAGTTGCCAATAATAAACATTCCGTGCTTGGCACGTGATAAAGCCACACATATACGATTTGATTGTTTTAGGAAACCAATTTGATTCGAACTATTACTACGCACTAAAGACAGAATTACAATGTTGCTTTCCAAACCCTGGAAACTATCCACGGTAGAAGCTTTCATGGATTGCAAGGCAGGATACTGTTGAAGCTGTATACATTAAAGAATAGACAAATTAGTGTTAGATTGCATTCCATTTCAAAAGTATACTAACCTGTTTCTTTATCATATCTATTTGCTTAGCATAAGGACTTAATATTTGTACATCTTGGGGATCATATAATGCATTCTGCACCAGATGCAGAGACAATTGTACCACCTGTGTTACTTCATAGGGATTGTATAGTGAAGAGTCGTACTCCAATTTCGCTTCTGGTTTCTGATGATGCAGAAAATAAAGATTTGTGGACATTTGTCTGATGACAGGGTATTGAAATACACTCTCATCATTTTCTAAATCCTGATAAATAGTATCGCACAATAGTTCGGCAAGTTTAGGATGCATACGATATTGAGTTTTTAGTACAATAGGATTGGTTTGTTTCTGAAACAATCTTTCGAAGAGTGATATGTTCATATGCGAATTTGCTTGTAATTGATGGCTAGAAGTGTATGGTTGCAGTTGTTGGTGGTCACCAATCATGATGACATGCTGGGTGTGGGGGGTTAAACAGGCCACCACATGAGATTCAAGAATTTCGGCAGCTTCTTCAAAAATCACTGAAAAATGGGAAAATAGTAAAGGTTTAGTTAATTGTAAATGAAAAATAATGTTAAAATATAACATTTTAATAATTTTTAGTCCCCCACCTATTTTACTTTTTAACAAACGAAACAAAAAATTCGTTCTTGCCGCACATGTTGTTGTCATTGCTATTATTGACTTCTCTCGAGCTGCATAATATTGGAACATAGTTTTCAAAGTTCTTAACTTTTCTGTAATTTCCGCCAATTGTGTTTGAGCTTTTAATATGTATTCATACGATTCATCTGAGCCATCAAACTCGCGATGTCTCTCTTGTAATTTCTGAAACAAATCCTTAAACTCCAAACTGGTCAAATAGTATAATCTCTTCAATTTCGGATTGAGTAGAGAATGTTCGACCACATCTTTCACATTGTATTTAACAATGCGGGAATCTCTTGTCTGGCTACCAAATCGAACAATGTTCTCTGTGAAAGATGACAACTTTACAAGAAACTTATCCAATGATTCATTGGTGTAGGTAATCAAGATTAAAGGAGTGTCAGCATTTTCTATAAGAGTTTTTACTATCTGTACGGAGAGATAAGTTTTGCCTGTGCCTGGTGGTCCTTGTATAAGAGAAAATTCTCGTTTGAAGGCTTCTGAGAAAGCTTGTAATTGTGACGAGTTAAGTTTTATATTTGTGGTAGCAGGCAAATCTTTTAGCGGTTGGAACTTCTGGCCATAATATTCATAGACTGTGTCTTCCTTTAGATAAGCAGGTGTTGCTGCAGTTGTCTCATTATTGATTATATATTTTTCCATTGGAAAGTCTGTAACCTTACAATTTTTCAAGTAATTGAACACATTGTGATAGGGTTCAAAGAATTCGGGTGTCTCGAACATAATTAGGGAACGATTATATATGTTGCCTATGTTATGTTGGCGGGCGATCTCAATTCCAATCTGAAGAAAATAATAAAAGTATCAAAAATTAAAAATATAAATTTATGTTATAGAGGAGTTGGTTTAAAGGAGGCTTTCAAGACATTGACAATATAAACTGAAATGGCTGTTTCTTCTAATCAATCTAAAAATTATCTACTTACAAATCCTTCCTTTAAACATTCTTGACTCGTATGGGTTACAGTAGCCAATATTAAATTATCAAAAGCCTTTGAAGTTGTGAAACATAGTAGTGCTCCTGATTTGATTTTTAACAATTTTTCTTGCATTCCCCACGGAACCTGCGGCTGTTCATCGTCCTTTCTACGACGCGACCCCAAGACATCAACGAATATCAATTCATGGCGATTCGCATCCAAAAATTGTTCATTCAATACAATTAAAACATTAACGTAAACATGAAAGTTATCAGGTAATTGTTGGCCAATTTTGCTATTCCTTATCTTGTCGACGCAATCTCGAAGTGGTAAGGTAAAATCTTGTTTTAAAAACTGCAAATGATTGTTTATATAAACGTGGGCTTTCATAGAACCGGCATCTGACACCTGTGGACTTGGCGCGAAACTCTTGGTATCCTTAGCTGAAATGTCCTGTAGCGAAGGAAATATCTCGAGATTAGCGTTTTCTGAATCTTGGCGTCTGTTGAAAACCCTTTGAAGGGGTTCCTTCAATCGCTGCGAGAATTTCTTGCATATTATCGATATATTGTCACCTCTTTCAAGAATTTTGTGAATATCTTTTAAAAACAACATTTGATGTTCATCCATATCATCGAGAGTAATGCTTTGTATCAACAAAAATTCAATGTTTGCCAGTAATTCCTCCATTTCGTCCTCGCTTTTCCATACATCCTTGAAACTTTTGCAGAATAGTTTTGCTGTTAGCAACCGAATGCGATCCTGTAGGCTATGGTTCTTTCGAAACATATCTAATAGAACCTTATTAAATCCTGGCAATTGCAAACGGCACATGGCTGTCATTATGCTGATGTACAAAACAACCCGTTCCTGACTATCATTTGGTTGAATTTGATCTGCATAAAAATTATAATCTAACGTTTGAACATGAAGAAACATATCTAGAGGGGACATCGCCATGATTTTTCTCAATTCCGTTATATTCATTTTCTTTGTGCCCCCACTTGCTTCTTTTCTGCTGTGAGACGAGGCTTTTAATGTCAGCTCCTTAATGTAGTCATCTGAAAAAAAAACAAAATTATTCCACTAATTTCGCTTTTACCGCTAATTGGTGTTTACAGCCATACTCAAAGTATATGCCGGTCCCTTGATGTGTTCCTCCTTGCGTTCCGCTTGTTTAGCTTTAATAGTTTTCTGCAAATCCTTCATAAGGTCATCATCATCCTTATCGAACCAATCGCAGTCGGAATCAGACATATTTGGTTGAATTTTTTTGTAGTTTTTCCGTTTTGAACAAAACTGCAGCAAGTGCACCGTATTAAAATGTAAATATTTGTCTCTTGTTATTTCTTTCGTGACGTTTGCAAATAAATAAACAGAAGAGCACAGAGTTAAAGCACTCCCAAATTTAACGCCGATGATTTCCAGAGATGGGAGTCGGATAACATTATACTCACTCATATTTGTAATTTGGCACGATCTATTAAGCGGCCAGTCAAATAAAAAACCAAAATGAGTTTGATTTTTTCGATGATTGAAGCAAAACGATGTACACGTGATATATCGTTTTTGCGAAATCTCATGGAAATTTATTCACTTTATGTTGATTGCCGACGCGTAAGCATGAGTGCGGAGAAATCTAAAGTAAAAGAAGAAAAAGTGTTTATTTTCGAATTTATAGACTGATACCGCTCTTTACCAGCTCTGTGGGACGTTAAAAGCAAGGAATACAGTGATCGCCAGAAAAAAGAGGAACAGTATGAATTACTGCTCGAAAAATACCGAGAAAAACATCCAGAAGCAGATAGAAAAGAAGTAAATCGAAAAATCAACATTTTACGGTCAAATTTTAAAAGGGAAACAAAACGTTTGGACGATTTGGATACCAGATTATGGTACTTTGATGCTACTTATGTGCTTCATCAAAGATGTTGATACACCAATTGCATCAAGGAGTTCCTATAATGTGAGTACATAATAGCTTTGTTCCTTTAGAGAGCGATTTTTTGTTTCTCTTAACGTCAAAATGCGTTTCTCTTTTTACCGAAATTACCCAGACTTTTTCTTCGGGTAAGTTTGGGCAAAGTGTTAAACAATCAGCTGTTCGAAACGTCAACATAAAAACATGTATTATTTGTGAAAAAAATAACGCAAGTAAAAAAAAATTATTGAATTTACAATTTTATTAACTTGAAAAGTGATTGCTTTGAGAGTGCTTATTTAAAGAAGAAGAAGTGTGCAAATGAACAGTGAAAATTAACATGATATGCAAGATTTGTTGTCAAGCATATGTTTTCTGTTTTGACATTTGTTTTCGGGTAAGAAAAGTGGTTTTTTGCGTTCCTTTACTTTTGGGTAAATTGAGTATTTGACAGTGAATTTTGCTTTTACTCTCATTTACCCGAACTTTACCCGAAAAGTAAAGGAACAAAGCTAATAATAACAACATTTATTTATATGAGCAAAATTTCCATTGATTATCAAATTAATTTATTTCACAATTAAATAATTTCATTTTGCCAAGGCACTTGTCCTTCATTGTTAAAATAATTGCAATACTCTTCCCTAACATTTTTGGCATCATTTGTAGAATTTCGCGATACTGTGTTTTGCAAACTTTGTAATTCTAAGCTTTGACCATCTTCTCTGTCTACACTTCGGCTTGAAATGTACTGCTCCGAATTGCGTTTTCTTAAAAAATTATGGATATAACAACAAGCCAGAACCACAGTTTGAACTTTTTCTGGGTCAAGGTTTACTGTTCACCGAAAAACCCCAAATCGAGCAGCCAGTATCCCAAAAGCATTTTCAACTACACGGCGTGCCCTACTCAGGCGATAATTAAAAATACGCTGCTCTCTTGTAAGACCCGTGCGTGGAAACGGTTTCAAAAAATTCTCTGTGAGTTGAAAAGCATCGTCGCCTATGAAAACGTACTTTCAGCCAAGTAATTTGGTTCTGGTACACCTAGTCCATTTTCGTAGAAAGCTTTGCCAAATGGCTTCTGCCGAAAAACTCCTCCATCGGATATTCTTCCGATTATACCCCTCTGTCATTACAAATTCATAGTTACTTTCAACTACAGCCATTAGAACAACTGAAAAAATTTTTTGTAGTTGTAGTATAATGATCCTGAATTTGTAGGTTTTCTTATTGCGATATGTTTCCCATCTACGGCTCCTAAGCAATGTGGAAAGTTCCACTTATTTTGAAATCCTTCTGCGATTTTTTTCCATTCTTCCTGCGTCTCTGGAACCTATAATAAAAAATTTAATATTACAATTTTATATACTCCCAAGTGTTTTCGATTATGTATGTATATGTATATCTTTTACAGTATACGGATGGACCTCAAAGTAAGAAGACTGCAACTGAGGAAATGGTTTGTCTTGTATCAGAGCGACTGAAGGAACCGCAAAACGATCAGTTTCTGAAGGCGAGTGCAGTTTGGGCCTTAAAATTACAGAAAATGGACAGTCAACAAGCTCTTGGGCCAATTGAATATGAGTTCGATGGTAACAAACGTAAGTCGCTCATCGACCCCTATAACACCAATAAATAATCAGCATTTCCAATTCACTGAGTCATCAATGGATACATCACAATCAACCAGTTCGTCAACCATAAAATATGTTCCTCAGCCCCGTTCATCACCATTGCATCCACTTCAACCGATTAATTCACATATAAAATCATCAAATATTCAATATATTCCTCAGTCCATACCATCTAATTTTAAAAATATGAAACAAAAAACAGTCCTACAAAGTGTTTGCCCCTCCTCGGAAGAGGAGGATTTATTCATAATTGAACATAAAGACGAGGACTGCAATATAAGATATTTTTATTCTACATTTAAATAAAATTATTTATAAATCGTAACATTTAACTACATACATAGTTATTATTAAATACTTTAATAAATATTATAAACCTTTATGTATTCTTTTAATACGGTGATAATAGCTGTACATGTCTCCATAATAATTTGTCCAACGGTGGCAAACAAATTTCCTGTTGCCAAATAGCGCAACGTGATAGATAAACGTTGATCAACGGGGATTGCTTCGCGCATGTTTGTGTCTTGTTTTTGTTTTAATGGGCCGAATAACTCGGATAATTCCTCGTAAACATTCGCAAGAAATTTTTAAAATCAGTTGGAGCAGAAATGCTTAGTTCGCCCAATAAATTTTGATGTGTAAATCTTGCTCGTTTTTTGTGCCACTCCTTCATCCACAAACGCTTTTTATTTGGTGTTTTCTTTTTTTCCTCTTGGCTCAAAGCAAGAGCAACAGCAATAAGAATTTCATCCGTCAGTGACATTACCGCTTTCACAATTCAAGTAAACTGACTGAATGAGGCAAATTGATGTATCGTGTTTTATTCAAAGCGTCAATCTACACGTACACGAGATGATTATACATCTGATGTATCGTGTAATCATCGCTTTAGTGAGTCCAATAAGAAATAACTCGTTAACTTGATTTTCTGGCAAGACTAGTTTAGGTTTTCTGTAAGAATTGTACATTTTTACCCGATTACAAAGGGAAAAGATTCGCTATTTTTTCTTAAAAAGTAAAAACAATTTTTGCAAACTCAATTGCAAACTCCATCAAAATAAAGGAAATGCAATTTTTTTTAAAAAAAACTTGCCTACGTTCTGAAAACCAATAATTACACCGCCAGGCGAATTTATTGTCCCCGTGGCCCAAAATCCATAAATTTTTCGATTAAAACGAGGGGCCTCTCACGCTCCCAATCGTGTATATCTAAAATTGTTATATGTGACATCTTCTCTACTCAACGGACGATGCATGAATGAAATCATTGAATTATATTAGGTATAAAGAATACTATGTTCAGGAAAATCATGCCCCAATTTATGGTAATTATCGAAAATCATATGAAAAACGGCCACAAATGTTTGTTTTGAAAACTCAACGGCATTTTTTTTTTTAAAAATTATTAAAATTTTTTTTAATATTTCTTTTTCCCATTCAAAAGTCGGTAAATAAAATATTTCAATTTCTTCAGGAAAATCATGTTCTCATTTATGGAAATTATCGAAAATCGTAGGAAAAACACAATTTTGAAGCTGTAAAAACGGCCCAAATATTTGATTTGAAACCACGACGGGATTTTTTTTTAATTTAAAAAAAAAAAACTTTTTTAAATTCGCCTTTAAAAACAACAAACGGAATTTTTAAAAAAATTTAATAACATTTTATTACAAAAATTAAGTTTTTTCTGACTTCGCCTTTAAAAACAAGTAAAACGGCATATATTTCTTCATTTTAAAGTCGGAAAAATAAAATATTTCAATTTCTTCAGGAAAATAATTTTCCCATTTATGGAAATTGTCGAAAATCGTAGGAAAAACATAATTTTGAAGCGGGAAAAATTGCCACAAATGTTTGTTTTGAAACCTCGACGGGGAATTTAAAAAAAACAAATTTTTTTTTAATTTAATTATTTTCATGCATTTTTTTTGCCCATGTTCGATATAGTTAGTTAGTTAGTTAGTTCGAAAAGAGGGGCGTGGTATTGAGTGTTCAGAAGGAGCACTCTAAACCTTCCCTTGTCAATAAAGACATACACTTAAGCCGCTAAGTTCGACCTATTGTGCGCTCTAAGATTATCCTACTACTTCACTTCACTATGTCCCTTATAGGAATTCGGTGCTATTCACGAAATTCCTTAGTTTATTCCAGTCCATACCCATAAGTTTGGTCATGTCCGGTATCGTACTATCCGAAAGATATCTGGATCTAGCTTGTGTGAAGGCCGGGCAGTGGCATAAGAAGTGCTCCAACGTCTCATCGTCCTCCATGCATGCCCTGCACTCACTGTTCGCCACTAGTCCAATACGGTACAGGTGGGCTCGTAATCCCGAATGCCCCGTTAAGACTCCCATCATTTTGCCCATTTCGGCTTTTCCCAGTTTCAGCAAACCTTTTGTTCTCGATTCATCTGGGTCTCCCCATAGGATCTTTGTCATCCTGCCTACTGATTCCCGGTTCCACTGGGCTATATGTGCCGACTCCGCCCATTTATTTAACTCAGCCTTCGTCACCCCAAAGGGTTTCGCTCCATCTAGGCTTACCGTTTGGAGTTCCCTGGCTTTCTTTGCCAGGAGGTTCGCTTTCTCGTTGCCGAATACCCCGCTGTGCCCCGGCACCCAGATGATGTTGAGTCTGCCGTGCATAGAGTAGTCGTTTATCACCTTCTTACAGTCAAGGACCGTTCTAGATTTTACCGTTTCTGATGATATTGCCTTTATTGCCATTTGGCTATCCGTGAATATATTTGCCTCGGCTGGGATTGTATTATCGCCGAGCCATTTGATACACTCCGTAATCGCCCGAACTTCCGCCTGAAAGTTCGTATTATGATCCGGGAGCCGTAGGTGGGATTCGGTTGCTGGATTTTCAATAAAGAATCCTAGACCCGTTTTTTCTCCTAGCTTTGAGCCATCCGTGTAGCAGTAAGTCCCATTTGGCATTGGTGTCAGGGTCCCATTCTGCCAGGCGTCTCTAGTTGGCGTTAGGGTCACGCAGTTCGCCTTAACCCTTATCTCGGGTATTCGGTCAGATTCACACGTATCCTGAGTGTACCCGACTAAGGCCCCATTTATCCGTTGGTGTTTTGACGTGAGATCCCTGTTGATCCATTCACCTGTAGCTTGTAGGCGTTTTGCCGCAAGGGCATGTTCGATATAGTGTGCCAAAATATATTGGTATTTAGGTGCTATTTTTTCAAATGAATTTGGAATTGGGAATACGAAGATCGCCACTAAACAGAGGTACTGATTTATAAAATACTAAACTAACAAGTGATATGACTACTTGTGTTTTCTTTTCACGGTTCATTTCACTTGTCTCAATGGGGTAATTTTAGTTGAGAAATTTCAAATTGATATTTTGAAATGAAAATTTATTTTGAGAAAATGTAAACTGAGGCTGTATGTGAAGTGGAGTAAATTCTTGTATCGACTAAAATGTCAATATTAGCATTCAAAGTAAAATTTGAATTAGCCTTAGGGCTATTTAAAATTTTAACAAGTTATTTGGTTCATTTCACACGCAGCCTGATATTGATAAAAAAAAAACAATTAGGGGTTTTTGGATGGTTTCTCTTATTTTGTTTGGCATAGTGCGATTACCGTATATATTTATAGCATGGTTTGATAGCTCTATGAAGAGGCTTATAACCAATACGTATTTAATCTTATTGTGGAGTTTTTTAATGAATCGCTGTCCAATAATAAAGAGTTTAACTTTTTATTCAAACTATAATATGACACAAAAACAAAACAAAATGCCAGTTGTTGTTGCTTTCAATTACAACATTACTTCTTGCTGTGGACTGTAATACAATCAACGTGATTAAAACGATACAACATCGTGCAACATCGAAACTAGGAACATTTTTGAACGATGCAAAACGACATTTTGCGTATGTTTCTTCACGTTCTTTTAGATATCCACTGTATCGTTTCTAACATCTCTGATACAACCCTGTATTTGTTTTTGATACCATTTCCTTTTCTTATTGGAGTTCGTTGGGTTTCTGTTGTTGTTGTTTATGTTTGCTTCCCCCATTGCTTTGCAAAATGTCAAATTGACTAAACAGCTGCGACAGCAATTTGTGTAGTCAACGACAACGTCAACATCAGCGCCGCTGTCGACGTTTTCACATAAACAAACAGCAACGAAATAAACAAAAGAACAAATTTACACTCCGCAATCAGTTTAAATTCTCAGCTCGTGCCGTTAGGTTGTTAAGGACGGAAGGTTGTGGACAAGAGCAAGTGTATTTTGATTCAAAGTGAGTGGAGGAAATAGAACTCAAATACCACTGATAGAAATGTGACTGGAATATTAACACTAGGCTGATATCTGTGCGTTTAAAAAAGGAAGTTACAGTTGTGGATGAAGAGGTAACTGGAAAAGAATTTAAGAAAACCCTACATCACATAATGAAAAAAGAGGAAGTTAGCAACGGCGGCAGAGGCCTTATTTGCTAATGACAGTGTTGCCAAGTTTAGCATTTGTGAAAATGCACCCGAAAGTTGATCAATCTTTTTAAAAGTGCTAAGTGCTAACAAAGAAAATGTTTTTTTTGTAAATTTCCAGATAAGTTCATTGTTAACAATACACGGCATAAATTAAAAAAAAATGTTTTTTTTCCGCCCGCTCGAACCAACTTTTTGAGATGTAGGCCTTTAAAGCTTGAGTATATAATCGGTCATATCTCAGGTACTTATCCGATCAGGTTGTAATAGGTATCATTATAAAAGCTCTTTTAAACTATAAATCCCCATATAAATATATTTTGTGCTGTTGTTTATCCATTAGCGTCCCATTAAAAAACAGGGTGTTAAGCTCACTTTTTGGCTTATGTACAGGACACGGTCTGCTCTCGAATTTGCGTTTTGGTGCTGGTGGTTGATAGACTTGACGAGCTGACTCTAAAAATGCAAAAAATTCCTGCGGAACGCAACCGGTTCTTGACATATTCGACCCGGAAGTTCGCATAGAAAATAGGAACATGTTAAAGTGGATATATTATTCTGATAAGAGATAGAGTTTTTTTTACTAAAATCGTGCAATTTTATATATTTTATTATAATTGAACTGTGATATTGTTATCCTCCAATCAACTCTTCACTAGGCGTGGCACTTAGGATCATTATCATGCATAAATTTCCACATTAGAGGCATGTTGTCTTCAGCGAATGGTATCATAATGCTGGTCAGTATGTGGTTGTAAATGTGCTGGTCCATTTTATTGATAATCTTGTGAATTAGACCTTCACCATGCCAGAAAAATGCTGCCCACACCATGACATTGTCATCACCATGCTTCACCGTTTTCAGGGTATACTTTGGGTGATGCTCCAATTTTGGAGGACGCTATACGTATTGTTCTGTATTAGAACCGAAGTGGCAAAATTTCGACTCGTCGCTCCAAAGCATATTTTCCAAAATGTCATCCGTTTATTGAGTTGTTCTTTTGAAAACGCCAGTCGGTATTTAATATTTGACTTACGTGGGTTACGTTATTGTCCTGGACGATATATTAATACCAAAATCCGATGAATTTTTTTTTAAATTTTACTTGAACTCGAACGGAACGAACAGCTGCTATATAAATAAAGCTATTCTCCCTTGGTATAATTTTTCGAGCTCTAGGCTGCTGTTTGACATTTTTGTTGGTATCATGTTGCTTGATGTGTTATTAATTTGTTGGATCAGTTTTCGCTCGCCAACCGAACTCCAAGTATCCCAACATGAAATCGAAGAAAACATTAATTACCTTCGGTGGTCGCAATGGTTAATGTGCGCGGCTCTTGTACATGAGATTCTGGGTTCGAACCCTGCTCTGACCACCTTAAAATTTCTTTCGGCGGCGGTCACCTCGCATAGTGGCGGCGACACTATCACTATTCTCAAAATACCGTTCGGTATCGGTGTAAATCAGTGAGTGAAAACTGGAAAGCACACAGCTCAGTGATTGTGAGAAGTTCTTTCCTGTCCCTTCACCATTTATTTTATTTTATTTACCTAAAAAAAACACCAATCACTTAAAAAATATATATTTCTAATATATTTTAAATTCGTGGCCAGCCTTAAATGCATCTTTTTACAATAAATAATGTAATAAAAATAGCAACAAAATTTAAAAACAGATAACGGTACTTTTTCTTAACATTACAAGGTACACTGAAAAATAAACAAGATCTAATCTGATCTTGCAGGGGTGTAAACATGTCGTGTCTTAAATTCGTGGCCACCACTGTACATACGTATGTCTCAATTGGAATTCTAGTTAAAATTTCCAGCGCCGGAAATAGTTTCACAGAGTCGTAATTCATGCTCATTTCATCCTGTTGTTTCCAAAAACAGTTAAAGCAATCGACCTTATCACAAAGTTACATCCACTTCACTTGCCATTTTGAACATCACATATTAATGAAATTAAGCACTTCCAGTAAGATTTGCGTCAACATGTATGAAAATCTAAACACAAACGATAAATATTTTAACAAAAATCATTCGTGAGGTTCTTAATTTGCGCAAGAGGCAATGTTGAAAAATGCAGTGCAGTGGATGGTTGAATTATTCGTTTCTATTTGAATTCAAAAATGTGTATGACAGGTGTACTTTGTCTAGTTAGAATTTCTGTCGCCGGAAATAGATTCACAGAGTTGTATTTCATTTGTACACTCATTTTCATGGTGTATTTTTCAAAAAAAAAAAAGTAAGACTGTTTTCAAAATGGTGCTATTGTATGGGACAACAAATATTTTTCAGCCAAAATCACAAAATCTGGCCAAACACCCAAGGAGACGTCTTATAAAGGAATATACTTTATAATTCTTTTTTTTTTGATGTCTCCAAGATTATTTACCACTTTTGTATACTCTGGCATGTGGCAACACTGTAACCAACGTCGGCAGAGCAAGTACCTCTGCCGTTGCAGCCAACGGAAAGAGCGACAGAGTCTATTTTATACGGGAAACACACGCAGAGGAAACAGAACTAAGTTCGGTAGAGAACTCAAAAATTTTATCGATTTTCAAACGCGCAGTTGTAGTTGTCGTCCAGCAAACGATAAAAGCGGTTGTGAGAAATAATTAACGCAAAGTGTTTTCCTATAACACAATGAAATTGGAATTTTTGCAAAAAAAAATATAGAGAAAAATCAAAGAAATAATTTCAAGTCAAAAGTGTAAAAGAGTCGAATTAAGAAGTGCACAAATCAAAAATTTATTTAGTAAATTACAGTAAATTGTGGTATTTTGTTACAAAAAATCATTACAACAAAATAAGTCTGCTTCGATTAACCACCCAACACCCCGCCGACCCAACTGTAAACGATGGAAAAATAAGTTTCCGTGTTAAGCACCGAAAAAAGGCGTAGTAGTAAAACACCACGGGTGCAATGGAGTAGTAAAAAGAAGAAGCAAATAAAAAAGTAAAAGTGCAAAAATTGTGAGGAAAAGCACCACCATCATCATCACCAACGGTCGAGCGTCGCACGGGCCAACAATAACAACAAAAACAAAAGCAAAAATGTGGTTCTTTTGCCAAAGAAAGCAAAATATGTAAAAGAAGAATCTAAACAAAAGAAAAAAGTGAAACAAATTAAATAAAAAAAAAATATGTATATTAAAAATTCAATTTTTTGTAGCAAAAATTTAATATGAAGTGAATTAAAAAATAACTTGAAGCTTCCATGCAACAACAAAAATTCTACAATTTTAATTGTTAATCATAATAATAGTAGTAATTACAACAATACTACTAATTTCAACTGTTTGGCTGCTGCTGCTGCTGCCGCCGCCAGTGAGCCACTCCATCAACCGAGAGCCAGTCATTGAGAGTTGAGCAACGACAGCATTACACAGAACCAACCAGCAAAATGTGGATACCATCGAACAATAAATACGGCGTCGGTAAGTACTACATTGTTGTGTGGACTTG
This sequence comes from Phaonia tiefii, assembly GCA_963931995.1. NCBI lineage: Eukaryota > Metazoa > Arthropoda > Insecta > Diptera > Muscidae > Phaonia > Phaonia tiefii. Next base: position 61,285,139 of record OZ008367.1, on the reverse strand, counting down.
ACTCCCTACTTGTCTGTCTGTCTGTTTCCTGTACATGTGGGCCTGTTTTGTCAGTATTAAACATCGCCAATTCGCTCACCCACTTTACTCGCAATATTGTTTTATTGATGATTTTATATTATTTTACAATTTTCTGAGAAATATTTTAGTTTCCCCCGTTTCATTCATATGCACATTTATGAGTTATTGAGAAGTGGGCACATGTTTAATCACTAAAATTTTCTCATGTGTATTAGATTTGACTCCGGCATTGAATTTAGGGATTAAGACCGGTCGGTTGCATTTGCTCATTAATGAGCAAACTCACTCTCGTTTTCTTTACTTTTGTCTATTGTGATTTGAGGTACAAGTACGACGATACCCCGTGCCCCTCAAATTTACTAGCTTCTGAAAGGGGTTTGGTGTAACGTACTTGTAACATGTTACAACTATCCATGAGGTAGGCGCATACTCAGCAAACTCTGCAAAAATTTCGTAAGCAATTACAGGGCTGTTACGCCACAGTTATTTCGTACAAAAACAATTGTTTGATACCGGAATTTTGACATTTCGGTCATTTTAAATGTTTTTTTAGAGATAGTTAAATGCAATAACAAGAAATATTGTGAGTATGTGTTGTCGAATTTTTCGCACAAGTAGGAGTGTTGAGACAATTCTCGCTAAGTTCAGTTTTGTTTATCCCTATAATGTGTGATGATGTAGCTAAATACTTGTTGAGAAGGGCTCTGATGATCTGCCTTGATGGCCATTGAAACTACTATATTCCCAACCATCCACCATAATAATCAATTTCACATATTATTTCTTTGTGGGACCTACAGTTTTACACCGGTTCCGAACGGTATTTTTGAGAAGCTTTTCTCATGGCTAAGTACTCGATAATGTCGCCATCACTATGTGAGGTGACCGTCGTCGAAAGAAATGTAAGATGGTCTGAGCAGGGATCGAACCCATGTTCTCATGTACAAGAGCCGCGCACACTAACCATTGCACCACCGACGGCCACTTCCTCAATATGACCTCAATAAAAATATTGAAGAGGTTACACGATAGTTTGTCACGCTGTATTAAGCCTTGCCTCTTAATAAATGGTTATGTCAGAACTTTATCAATCTTCACAGACGATTTCGTGACGGTCAGTGTCATTCAGCAAAGGCGTGACATTTCAGCAGGAATACTAAGCTTCGGCATATCTTCAATAAAGGGATGCTAGGTGTCGATTTGTTATTTCTCCAGGATTTGTTGTAATGCAAATTTCTGACCGATTGGATCTAAAGGCACACTGATAAGGTCCAATCAGTTCAGCCACAAATTACATTAATCTTTCGCACGTTACGCTTGAAATAACCTTGTATGCAGGAGATAAAAGCGTACGCCACGACAGTTGGCGTACATTCTCGGGTCAACTTTTTCAAATGCAATCGCTGGACATAAATTCGTTCAACCAAATTTTGCATATAAGCTGGTGCATGCACTTTGCCAGCTAATAGCCTCCAGCCTGTAACAGCTCAACCTATAGTCCATCAGCACTGTGGGTTTGTTATTTTTAAGCCGGGATATTGCTGTTCTGCTCTCGTCTTGTCTTGCGTAATTGACATCATCACCATCCTCTATTTCCTGGACTACATTATCTGCAGTGACAAGTAGAGCAGAGAAATTATCTCTCCATATCCTCAACATACACAGAAAAAAATAATTTTTCAATTCAATTAAACAATTCGAAAATTCAAACAAAATATTAATTGAAAATCCTGTGATAAAAAATATCACATATCAGCTACTATATTTTTGTAGGTTGTTTATTGGAAAAAAATTATTTTTCAATCGATGTAAAATTGCACCCATCTACGAAAATATTTGTATGTCGATGAAGAATGTCACATATTAACAAATTAAATTGCATCTGAGTTTTCATTTTGTCCTCTATCCGAGCAATTTTTTGAGAGTTTGTTTATTTAAAAAAAATTAAACAGTCGGCGGTAGGATTCGAACTCACATCCACTGGAAGATCGTTTCGATGTTTGTGGCACAGCGTCGTTTCGGGCAGCGTCTAGCACGTTACGCCACCGACTGCCTGCCTGTACAAATTTATCTCTAACTGAAGTTACGTGGTTGTTCGTATTCGTACTTTGTTAAATATTGGGGTATTACTTATTTTTTTATTTTATTTTTTTGTTGGTACCATTTATCGATTTTCATTTCAATATTTGAGTAATTTGTCAGTATATCAATGAAAAATGTAATTGAGTGAAGAGATTTTTCATGTACCAAGTTTTTTGTTAAAATTTTACAGTCGACTTAATTTTATGTGTACTCTACATATCTTCGACTCGATTACATCCCTATCTTTACAAAGAGTGGGTCCTGCTCTGCGGCCGTAGGTTTGACTTTTTACTTTACTCTCGAATTTTCGGGATTTAGTTTTCCTTCTTTATGTTTCAAATTTCTCTCTCTTTTTCTCCCTATATCGCTCCTTCGCGTTCACCACGGTTTGTCTTGAAGCGGCTTTTAATAATCAAGCACGGTCTTAGCAGCAGTTTTAATAGAGTGGGAAATGCATTTCCACTGTGCTGCAGGATCATTGGGTGGCGGTGCGTTACATACTAATATCTGGATCAGTTTATCTCAATGCGCTGTGGCTAACTCTGGTATTTGCAGCTTTCCAGTGTCCTGCCCTTCATGCGACTAGTTTCGTAAGACTTTCGCACTGCTGAATCTCATGCTCCTCTTTGCAGCAACCAGAAAGTGGTTCGAGTTCCCTCCATCTATTACCAGGTTATCAATCTGGTTTTCCAATGGACAATCAGAAGATACCAAGATGCCTATATGTTGGAATCTCGTACTACCGACTCATTTCCATTGTGGGAAGTGCTGGCGTGCAGTATGGGTTTACCGATGGTAGCTTCGAAAACAATTTCCTTTGCCGACTTTCGCATTAAAATCATGTCGAACTATCGTAATGTTATAGCCATGGCAGCGGCCATAGTTGTCTTCTAGGCGCTTATAGAACATATCATTGGTGTCATCGTGTTTATCTTCCATCGGGGAATGTGTACAAATTAAAGAAATGTTAAAGTATTTCGCTTTAATGCGGATGTTGGGTATACGTTCACCAACGGGGTTGAACTTAGAGGCTTGATGTCACATTCTTCTGCCAACTACAAATCCGCAACCAAATTCATGATTTTCCCATTGGCAGCTGTAGTAGGTGATATTGCATCACCCGTATAGCAGTAATTTCAGACCTATAACCTTGAATGATATCTGCCATTTGGATAGTGGCACCGGATCTGTACAATGTTTCAACACCCTAGGAGCATATCCGTGAATCGTATGGCGACCGGTCATAACGCCCAACGGTCATAACGCTCAAATTTTTTTTGGGCCTTATGAACGCTCTGAGGGCGGACACAAAGCCCAACGTTTTTGGCCTCAACTTATGAGCAAATTTGAATGTTTTTGGAAAACAAGTGTTGTTACCATAGAATAATACATATGTACATAGAAACTTTTATTCGCTCAATAAATTAAACGTCATAGGTACGATGGAAAGTAAACATTGGATGGTGGAAAATATGGCTTCAATAATACCAGATAGTGGCAATAGTATACAACGATCAACAAAGGAACAACAACCGAATTTCGTGTTTTTGTGGCAAACTAGTTGTGATAAATACAATACAAATGTATACCAACGATAAAAGTCAACAAAAAAGTGCAAAATATATTTAAATTTTTCAGTTCTACACCAAAACGACAGAAAAAAGTTAAGTGAACATATTTTGTAACTCCACCTGGTGTAAGAATGTGAAATGAAACGTCAGATGAGAGAATAAGTTTATCTATGTATGTATGTATGTATTATTCTATGGTTGTTACTCTGCGAGAAGTAACTGTACAATAGTTTCTTAAGGCTGGAAAGTAGAATTGTTTGATGATAAATGTAATTGTAACTTTCATTCAGTTGTTTATGAACCAGTGAGAAGATGGGGTGAAAATATTGAATTTCAATTTGTTGGAGGTGCTCGAAGAAATTATGAATTGGTGTATACTCCAAACAACAAACAACTTTATAAATTGAAATCTAAATATATAAATAAAGAAAAAGATTGTATACAGAGATATGTATATTTGTTACCAAGAAGGCATCTATACAAATCATTAACAATGGAAGAAATTATGGAGCTGGTGATGATTATAATTTCCAAAGTGAATGGGGAATGCAATTTGGAAAAGGAAGAAATTATGGAGCTAGTAATGAGGAGAATTTGAAAAAAAAATCGAAAAAAAATTTGGGCGTTATGACCGGTTGCCAAATCGTATATCTTATAAGGGATACTACTGGGGGCTTCCATGTCCCCCCTTTCCGTTCGCATTTCAGTGCCAATTTAAACGGTGGTGGAAGGCAAAACTAATATTGTTTCATCTCCATGCGACGATCCAGGTTGATGAGCTGATGTGGCATATATAAGAGTCTGATATAGTTGTATTTTTAATTCTTGACAGATATCACAAATCAGGGCCAAACATTCTCATCTTCCACTGATACTTTAGACTTTGTTGCTGATTTGATTATTTGAAGGGTTGTTGCCAATTATTGTATTTATTCTTCACCATCTTCTTCTTACGTTTAGCATCGTATTTTTTCTAAAGAGCCTATAATTATTTAATGACAACGTGTTAGCTTGAAAATTTTGAAAGGTCTGTCCACATGTGTCCATATTAATTATTCAAAATGTTTTCATGATGCATGTATGAAATGCTTTCATTTCCTTAGGTGGTTGTTTGTAGAATACTCGTACCAAGTTGCACACATGTGTAAATACACTTGTAATATGTTTATTTAGAGATATTTTATTATTTAGAATTTGCAATATGACTCATCTGATTATATTTTATTTTCATACTTAAGAATACACATTTGTGTTAGGAAAGTATGATACACATACGAACATATCCATCCCATAATTGGTTCTCAGACACATCATCTTTTGAAAATATCTCGTGTATTCATTATAATATTTCCACCCCCTGCTGAGATGTGGTGGTGAATATTATTTTATTTAAAATAAAGATTTCAGTTTTGTTACAAAATGTAATTAGTTTTTATATTTATTGCAAGATTTATTTGAATTAAATGTAATTTAACAAAAACTTAGAATTGTAGATTGGATTGCTAATTGATAAATTATTGACTTTGACTCTATAAACAGATTTTGTAGATTTATGATATCCATAAACTATATCTCTATAAATAGAATGCAGTTTGAGATTGAATAAATAAAATAAAATAATTGAAATAGATTTTAGTTAATATTATTGAGAATTTTTGAAAAAGACATAATAGGCTGGTAAGTTGACAAGAATACGCATATAGTACATAAATGCAATTAAGGAACTGCACGTAAATTGTATTTTTTGGTTATTCGCTAGTAACTATTTATATTGTGAGCCTAATAATAAAACACACTGTAACTTGTGATTAAAATGGCTTTATTGCTTTTTCAAATATTCTCCTTTATAATCTATACACTTTTGCAAGTGTACCATTTGCCATTGCATTCTTTCCATTCCGCCTGAGACACCTCAGGTACATGGGTTTGTTTCGAAGTTCATACTTCGAGCGCGAACAACTTTTGTTGTATTCGGTTCATCATGAAACATCCATACAGTCGACTGCTGTTTAGTTTCAGGGTCAAACATATAGATTCATGATTCACCATTGTATCTCTTCAGCATACGTTTGCCCAAAGACCCGTGCATCTTTTAAAATATTTTTTTTTAATTTATGTTGGATCCGAAGGGAACAAATCTTTTTCACGGCTAAATGATAGTGCAATATTTTATGTATGATGATGGGACTGGTGCCTGAAGTTGCCTCAATCTTACAGTATGTCACATGACGATCTTGCATTAGAAGTTTTTCAAATTTAATTCAAAATTAAATCGGCTGTCGACATTTAATTGCGGACCAAGTCGAGATGTTTGTCTAGTCGTTGACACCATCAATTTTGTCTTGCACTTATTAACAGCTGATTCTTTTTCGATTTCTGAAAATATATCAGCAGTAACGTCACGCAAATTTCACCCAATGATGTCTATGTCGTCAGCATACGCCAGCAACATATGGCTTTTCGTGTCTGTTCACATTTACTACAGCTTTTCTCATTATTATCTACATTAGGATGTTGCAGAGATTGCACGAAAGTGTGTCGCCTTGTCTCAGTCCCCTCGCTTGGTATATGATGGTTTGGTGAGGTCTTTCCCCACCTTCACTGCTGATTTGGTGTTGGTCAGCGTCATTCTACAGAGGCGGATCAGTTTTGCCGGAATCCCAAGTTCAGACACAGCTTCGTAAAATTTTCCCCGTATGGGGCTATCGAAAGCAGCTTTGTAATCGGCAAAAAGATGGAATGTATCGATTTGCTTTTCGTGGGTCTTTTCAAGGACTTGGCGTAGCGTGAATATTTGGTCAGTCGTGGACTTCCTTGGTCTAAAACCACACTGATTCCGTCCAATCAGGTTTTCAACAATTGGCTTTAGTCTTTTACATAATTCGCTAGACAAGACTTAATGCTCGATGGATAAAAGACTGATACCGCGATAGTTGGAACAGACACACGGATCACCTTTTTTGAATACAGGACATAATACACTGAGACTCCAATCGTCGGGCATAGATTCCCCCAACCATATACCGCATATAAGTTGATGCATGTGGGCTAGCAGTCCTTCGCCACCGGCCTTAAAAAGCTCAGCGGGTAGTCCATCCACCACAGCGGCTTTGTTATTCTTAAGCCGGGACATTGCCATTCTAATCTCGCCTTGGCTGGAGGATACAATCTACAATGTCTTCCATAAACATTACCTCCTGATCTTCAGTGGAAGAATCTGAGTGGAGTAGTGATGAAAAGTGGTCTCTCCACATGTTAAGGACACACTGCTTATCTGTCACCAGATTCCCATTCTCGTCCTTGCAGGAGGGCAGCCCATGGTTCAGCCCGTTATTCGATCTTCTTACCCTCTGGAACAAATTTCGGTATTCATTATTCATCCTGCACATTTCACTCTCTATCTGCTAAATAGTTGATTTTCCTCCCTTCTCAGACTTTTGTACCGCTCACTCGCAGCACGCGTTGTAACTGACTGTTTTTCATCAGTTGCTATGCGACATACTTCGTCGTACCATGGTTTATCCATCTTCTATTTTTGATAGCCAAGTTCAGTCCTTGCAGCGGTTTCCAAAGAATGAGAGATGTGCTTCCACTGCGCTTCTGGGTCTTCGAGAGTGGGAGTATTCTGCTCTAGCAGGAGACTGAGTTTTGTTGATAGGCCTTTGATATCTCCGGTATTTGCAGCTTGTCGATATCTAACTTTTCCGTGTTCGGCTTCGTACGGTTTTCGCCCTGCTCAGTCTTGTGCGAACTTTCGCAGCCACTAGGTAACGATCCGACTCGATATTGGTAGCTCGAGTCAGACTTACATGCATTACACTAGTAGAGTGCCTGCCATCTAATACCCAGTTATCAATCTGTCGCCTTATGTACATATATCCTTATATTGAAATCCTGTGCTACTAACTACCATGTTCTTTGCAGCGGCGAAGTCTATCAGTTTAATTCCATTATCGGAAGTGGTATCATATAGACTGTGATTTCCGATGGTTGGTCGAAAGACACTTTCCTTTCCCAACCCAACTTGGCATTAAAATCGCCCAGGATAATCTTAATGTCGTTGTCAGAGCAGCGTTCGTATACTTCCTCCAGAGGCTCATAAAATGATTCTTTGACCTCGTCGTCCTTATACGTGCACACTGGGTTGAACCTTGAAACTAGGTGTAGCAGTCTCTTGCCTACTATAAATCCGCATCCGAATTCGTGTTTTCGCTCATGGCAGCTGTAGTAAATATGATGTCAGCTTTATATTTTTCGAGGACATCCGCCAGTTGGAAAGTGGCACCCGTCCTGTATAGCGTTCATACGTTCCACGTACATATCCTTAAGTCGTGGTCCTTATAACGTTTGCGAGGGTCGTCAACAGTTAGTGGGTTCTTCGTTCATTATAATTTTTGTGTATTTTCATTGCCTATCTAAAGGTGGCCGTCTTTGGTGCAAAGGCAGTGTGCGCGGCTCCTGTGTATGAGTACGTGGGTTCGATCGCTGCTCGGACCATCTAACATATCTTTCGTCGTCGGTCACCCCGCTGAGTGACGGCTACACTATCGAGTATTTAGCCATGAAAGAACTTATCATTATAAAAAAACAGGTTTTTAAAAAAATTAATTTTTCGACAAAACCGAAAACTGTTCTCTTTTAAAATCAATTTTTCGAACAACCAGGAAACCGGGTTTTAAAACATGACGGGGTTTTGGGCAATCTACTTTAGTAATATCCTGAGCTAAAACGATTCAACATACCGTCTAAAAATCATGTTTGCTTAAAAAAAAGGAAGGAATGAAATACAGTTTGAGATCAGAGAAATAAGTGGACTAATGAAGTTTAAAGGGCACCTTAGACCAGCGGATTGTCGGGCCGGCTTTTGAGTCCGGTCGACGCATCTCCCAGTGTAAGGTGCGGTCGGGCAGTCGGGCGACTAGTCGTGCAAAAATCAAAATTAGTTTGATTTTCAGAAAGTCGGTTAGTGTAAGGCGAAACAATGACTAATACTCGGCCGACTAGTCCGCAGGTCTAAGGTGTATTTGTTGATGTATTTGAAAACTTGCTGACAAATAAAGGGCAATGACCTCCTAAAATGGAAATACCCTATCCGGTCTGTCATTCTGTTTATCTCTCAAATTATACATTCCCAAATATTTTTGCAAGGTTCTTCACTGAGCTTTGTGTAATTGACTTGTCATTGCAAACTACTATTAAAGTTACTGGTTCAGTTCCAGATGACATCTCAAGAAAAGTATAAAAGTATCACTAACATAACGACTTTTCTGACCAGTTTGAGTTTACAATATCCGAAATTTCTCCTATACATACTACATAAGTATGTATATACAGTGGTGTGCGATGAAATAGAGTCAACACTAATCAACATTTTCAAAACAAAAACAAATGTAGAAAAATTAAATTTTGTTTATAACTTTTATTTTTAATTGTTCAATTAAGAACTAGATATAACATTTTAGAACATTAATGTCGTAATTCAAATTTAAATCATTAGTTATAAATCAAAATTCTTCAAAATGCCCCGTTTTGCCTGTGAATTAAAATAGAGTCATCGCGATTCATCATCTGAACTAGAATAAATAGCTGTGTCAAATAAAATGTATGTTTCATTAATCCTTTATATTATCTCAGTACTTTATGAAATAACTATTATTTTTTGTCACAGCTAAGCAACGCCTTGACATTGAATCATCAAGTCTCCACAAGTCAGGTTTTCCACGCCGATTGCACCAGTGTCATCAGCACATCTTTATTAAATTGGTTTATTCCTTTGATAGACACTTTAATGTCCCGCCACAAATTCTGAATAGGATTTAAGCCCGGCGACTGCATATACCATCTTAAAACTATGACACTATTATTTTCAAACGAAGCTTTTGCTCGCTTCGATGTGTATTTGGGGTCGATATTATGCTGAAACACCCATCGAAGCGGCATTTCCAATTTTGCACAAGGCATCATGATGTTTTTTTAATACAGTGGTATAATATGCAGCGTCCATTGTCTGTTCAATTTGGAATAAAGGTTCTGTCCCAATGTAAGAGTAACATTATTATGTTTCCGCTACCACGTTTAACTGTTTGGATTGTGTTCTGGGGCCTGAATTCGGTGTTGGAAGGTCTTCGTACAGGAAGATTACTCTTATCATAATTACCCAATCTCACTTTAGTCGCCATTTGCGTACGGACTATTTCACATGCTCCTTGGCAAAATGCAACATTTTTTGAACGTTCTGTTTGGATAGTAATGGAACTTTTCGGACACTTTTTGCCTTTAAATTGTTTTTAGTTAGCATTTTTCTTAATGTAGAAGTGTCAACATCCCGATCGTATTGCCTTTTAAGGGCGGAAGAGGTAACAAAAGTCGAACTCTACGTGGCGCAATATTTTTCGTTCCAAATGTTCTGTAATTTCCAGGGTTTTACCGTCTGTTTCCTGGATTGGGGTTTATTTTATTCCGGTCTCCAACATTTTCTTTGAGCATCCAATTATGTCAGTAATTTGTATGTAACTTCTGAATTCTTTTATCGTCTCTTTTAAGCCGGAATCACAATGCAAGCAACATTTTCAATAGGCGTTCGCAATGTAAGCAACAGTTTACTTCGAATCGAGATGTTTCTTCTAACAGGTGATACCAGTATTACGGCCAATATATCAAGGAAACAATAAAATATATTTTGTTTTCGGGTCCAGGATAACACACTTGTATGTCAAGAATAAAAGTAAGCCTGCAATTACAAAAACCAAATACATTTGAATTTCATTGTTCTTGTAATGAACAGAAGAAAAAGCGAATAATTTAAGTTGTTCTTATAACACAACCTCTATTAGTTGCATCATGATTCAAATGTCATAAATGTCACACCCAGGTTTGTATTTTGAATATTAAAAATTTTTAATGTACATATTTAAACATACATGTTTGGTATTAAAAGATTCTACGGATAAAATTACGTTTTATAATGCATCGTTTAGGACAAATGGTTGCAATTTTCATTGATGTTTTTCAGTTTGAAAATGAAATTCGAAGTACAGCGCCATCTACCGCTTAATAGTATATTATTTATTCGAACAAATATGTTGCTGGCTTTAAGCCGGAATCACAATGCAAGCAACATTTTCAAAAGGCGTTCACAATGCAAGCAACAGTTTACTTCGAATCGAGATGTTTGTTCTAACAGGTGATAACACAAATGTTTGTCAAGAATAAAAGTAAGCCAGAAATTATAAAACCAAATACATTTGAATTTGATTCTTCAAATAATGAACAGAAGGAAAAGCAAATCATTTAAGTTGTTCTTATAACACAACCTCTATTAGTTGCATCATGATTCAAATGTCACAAATGTCACATCCAGGGTTGTATTTCGAATATTAAAAAATGTTAATGTATTTAAACATATTTGGTATTAAAAGATTCTCCAGATAAAATAACGTTCTATAATGCGTCGTTTAACACAAATGGGTTCAATTTTCATTGATGTTTTTAAGTTTGAAAATGAAATTAGAAGTACAGCGCCATCTACCGCTTAATAGTACATTATTTATTCGAACAAATATGTTGCTGGAGTAGAAATAGATCAACTTCAGCGACAAATTGGAGTTACATTTTTGTAAAAAAAACGAAAGGCCATTATGTAAAATTCTGTGTGTGAGAACGAGATAGCATGAAAACGAAATTGTCGCTTGCATTGTGAATGCGGCCATTCGAAGTAAACTGTTGCTTGCATTGTGAACGCCTTTTGAAAATGTTGCTTGCATTGTGATTCCGGCTTCACAAATGTCACATCCAGGGTTGTATTTCGAATATTAAAAAATGTTAATGTATTTAAACATATGTGGTTTTAAAAGATTCTACAGATAAAATAACGTTTTATAATGCGTCTTTTAACACAAATGGGTTCAATTTTCAGTGATGTTTTTAAGTTTGTAAATGAAATTCGAAGTACAGCGCCATCTACCGCTTAATAGTACATTTTTTATTCGAACAAATATGTTGCTGGAGTAGGAATAGATCAACTTCAGCGACAAATTGGAGTTACATTTTTGTAAAAAAAAAACGAAAGGGCATTATGTGAAATTCTGTGTGTGAGAACGAGATAGCATGAAAAACGAAATTGTCGCTTGCATTGTGAATGCGGCTTGACATTTGAATCATGATGCAACTAATAGAGGTTGTGTTATAAGAACAACTTAAATGATTTGCTTTTCCTTCTGTTCATTATATGAAGAATCAAATTCAAATGTATTTGGTTTTATAATTTCTGGCTTACTTTTATTCTTGACAGACATTTGTGTTAACTTTGACATGAAAACAAAATATATTGTATTGTTGCCTTGATATATTGGCCCTAATACTGGTATCACCTGTTAGAACAAACATCTCGATTCGAAGTAAACTGTTGCTTGCATTGTGAACGCCTTTTGAAAATATTGCTTGCATTGTGATTCCGGCTTTATTCTTTCTTGGCGCTCATGATTGCAATATTTACACCGGCCCATTTTGGAACGTCAATAATGACAATTTATTAATGCAACTATTAAACATTAATCATATTTAGAAGCTAAACTTTGTTTTCAAATTCAAATCCAAACTACCATTAACCATTTCAAAAAATGGTAGTTTGGATTTGAATTTGAAAACAAAGTAGCACACGTCATTACATAGCCTTTAAAATACTGACACTGACCTGGAGAACAGTAGTGTACAAAATTTATTAAAAATGACGGCATTATATTCAGCAGAGGACCGGTCAATCAGGTTCAGAATTTCTTGACATGAAACATCTTGGACCACTGATTTGCAGAGAATAAAAGTTTTGACGAGTGTGTGACTCTATTTCATCGCACACCACTGTATGTACATACATACATACGTGCATAAGTACTTTATATATTTGTTTATTTCTAATCTTGTGATTGCTTTGTGCTTTTGCCAATTTATCACTTGAATACACATAGTATCAATAATGAAGAATACGAGGAAGGAACGAAGAATAAATGCAAAGTAGAATAATAAGACTCACGTATACACATGTATTCACAACAATTTAATATCCAACAAATCAGCCGTCCAAAATACTAAACTGAAAATATCACGAATACGACGGAAGCGACAAATGTTCGTTGGAGCGGCGGGGCGCTCGTCCCATCCTCAACAGAAAGCCAGGCAGCAGCCCAACATTAAATGCCGCTCCACACTCATCTCTGTGCAAAAACGACATAAATAACCAAAGAGTAATATCTAAAGAGTGCGCACAAATAACAACGACGAGAAGAAAACAAATGTGAAATTAGATAAGAAAAAATAACAAGATATTATGAAGATGAAAAAAAACAAAACAAAGCAAAACAAAAAAGTATAATACGAAAGTTAAATGTAAACAAAACGACAATCGACAACAAAAACAGATGCTGAAAGAGATGATACGTACTTTTTTAAAGATAAAAAAAATACAATAGTTGGGTTTTTTTGTAACTTATATACGTTTCCCCATACATATGCTATCTTGTACATGCTATCGGAGAAAATTATACCTGTTAAGCTTATCGGGGATAGGTTGTAAAAAAATGTATTGAAAAGCTAACAAAGAATAAAAATGTTACCAAGTTAACACTTTATATTGGGATATGTCTACTAAAGAATGTCTACTGACATGACAATTAATAAATAAAAAAAATAATTAGTGAAATATTAAAATTTGCATTAATTTACTTAAAGGGCAATTGTGTGATCTACACCAAAATTTCAACAACGACAGAGTTTGCTGCGCTGAATTCAAAAAGTTTATTGTTTCCTTCCGCTCGGCCCAACTTCTTGAGATATAGACATTTAAAGCTTGAATATATAATCGGTCATAACTCAAGAATTTATAATCCGATATGGTTCAAACGGATATCAGTACAAAGATATTTTTATACCCTACAAATCCTTTGTGTAAATATATTTCGTTTAATTAATCCCCCAATGGGTTTATTTAAAATCAAGTGTTTTAACCTCACTTTTTTGTTAAAACTACAATTTTCAAACAAAACCCTACTATACCTATTTTCTTGCTAGATTCCGATAATAGACAATACTTCAAGCCTTTTTTGAGGTTGTAATACTACATATTAACCCCTCAAATACCGGAGATATTAACTTTAAAAGTTTTGGAATACATTTTCCAACATTTTGGTACCTCCTATACAAAAGTTGTTTGTCCGTCTGGTTGTTCGGCATGAGAAGTCCCGCTAAACCGAACCAATCTTTATAATATTTTGTACTAGTTTTGTAAATAAATGATCGGTTTTGCCACACCCATATTGGTACCTCTCTTACAAAAGTTGGGCGAATGACCGGTTGAATATTTTGCTAAAAGATACTGTGTAATTAATAACTGACTACTGTGCCACGCCCAGTTTCGTACCACCCATATAAAAAAATTGGGCGTATTTCTGGTTTGCCGACTCAATATCTCCAATAAATCGCAACCGATCTTAATAAAATTTGGTACTGATCAAAATTTTGGTAACAACTTGCCATGCCCATTATTATACCTCCCATATAATTATTGGTAGGACAATTGGTTGGTAGTCATAAAAAATTCCCCAAAACCACTAAGGATCCTAAATAATTGGGGTATTAAATAATATTTAGCGCAATGCCAATCTACTATTGAATATGGCTACTTTTGAAAATTGACGTTTTTTAACAGAATTCCCACGCAATGGATGACTTAGGATGAGGGTATGATTCATAGAGGTAACCAGAATTTATGGTAAAACATCACGAGATCGTGATTAAAATAAAATGCAATCACGTAATCCTGAATGCACGTGATATAAAATTTAAGTCACGTACGTGGTCTTGCATGACTGAAATTTCTGGGTCTCACAAATCTCAATCGAGAAATGCACTCATGAATCACCCACGAGTAGGAACATCTAAACAATTCTTAAATCAGTCAAATTTAGCTCTTGAGCTCTCAAATTCTTCCAGTTAGTTTGATGATGGTAGTGTGATGATGGAAACTCGAACTCGATGAAATGGCCTACTACCTCGTCGTCATCAAGAGAACGCGAAGACAGGGATAGCACCTCTTGTCTATTTCTCTATGTTTAAACCTAGTTTGGTCTCTCGCCTACCTACTCTGATTTCTATCAATTTCCTACTTTATAGTCGATTGGCTGTATCGCCTGATTATAGGCACGTTTATAATCAGGAAGTCTATGGTATTTGGAACAACCCAGTTATTCGTGGACTGTATATTGATTGCTTTAATGCGAGGGGGATTGCATCGAAGTTAATCTACGCAAAATATCGGCAGATGTTAATACCGTCTGAGACGTTTGACAGGGCTGCCTCATGCCACCTAGGGGTATGCAGTTGGAGTTAGAATTTTGGAGTCGGAGTTAAGGAAATTGACCCGGTGACGGAGTTGTGGTCACTTTTTTTCAGCCCGAATCCATGTTCATAAAGTTACTACAAATTTGAGAAATATCAAAATTGAAGCAGATATAGAAATACAATAAAAAAATAAATACATATTTAGTTTGCCACTACATCCTATGAGAGCTTTTCGTAGTTAGTCAGCTTTGCGCTTGCTAGTTTTACACACACCGATTGGGACCTAAAAGTTTACACCGGTTCCGAACGGTGTTTTAAGAAGCTTTTTCATGTCTAAAGGTGATGACAGAATGTTCCATAGTGTAATTCTTTAAAGAGAGAAAATTTGACTCATCTGACGTTTCCTTTCACACTCTTCGTGGTGCGGTCGGTGTGATAAAGAGATGTTTGACGAAAAGTGACTTATACCAGGTGGAATTACAAGAACTTCTGACTTTAATTTTTCATGTCGTTTTGGTGAAAAACTGTGAAATTTAAATGTGTTTTACACTTTTTTATTGCCTGTTGGTGTTAGCATACATTTGTGTTGTATTTAACACAATAATTTTAACATACAAAACAAAATATCGTTGTTGTAATTTTGTTGGTTATTTTGAACCATTGCCTCCATCTGGTATTATTGAAGCAATTTTTTCCAATATCCAACGTTCATATCACACCAGGCTAAATGTCATAAATTTGCTGAGAGAAATGTTAAGTCTAGTAGAAGAATTAGTCTATGCAATATCCTATCAAATCCAACGATTTGCGATGTATCTGTTAAAATGAGTACTTATGTGTAGAAAGTAATAGAATTGACAGATCCCATAGAGTAATGTCATATAGAGCTGCTACTCTTCTCATCCGACATTTCATTGCATACTATTCGTGGTGCGGTCGGTGCGATAGAGAGTTATTTGACGTAAATTGACTAACACCAGGTGGAATTGACTTAATTGTTCTTGTCGTTTTGATGAAAAACTGAAATTTAAACGTATTTTTGAATTATTATTTTTTTATCTTTTATAGTTAGTATATAAGTATATTTGTGGTGTATTTACACAAAAATGTTAACTCACAAAACGAAATGCCGTTGCTGATTTATTGTTGGTTAGTTTGACGTATCACCTCTATCTGGTATTATTACAGTAATACTTTCCAACATCCAACCGTCCATCTGCAATACACCAATTGTCAGCAATTTTCTGAGAGAGTTGGCTACTCTGTACGTCATTCTTCTATGCCAGTTCCAAATACTAAATCTGAGAGTGATTCATGGCCATCACTAAGCGAGGTGACTGTTGTCGAAAGAATTCTTAAGTGGTCGAAGTAGGTATCGAACACACTTTCTTATGTACAAGAGCCGCACACACTAACCATCGCACCACCGACGGCCACGAAGGAATACAATAAAATAATACAATTCTACTCGAATATGTCAGTTGTTTGACACTTTCAGTGACAGCACTATCAAAGACATTCGCTAGTGTGGAATGCCTGACGCAGGACTACTTTTTGGATTAATAAATCGATTATGGCGATCTATAACATGAAAACTGTTTTTCTCTGTTGACTTTAATTTTCGAGTCGACAATATTCCAAAAAATACATTTCAATTAAGGGTGGCATAGTGATATTATACGCGTCATTAGTTACCAATTTTTAGCCACCTCTAACTTTGAATATCGTCAACGATATAGTCATTCACAATGTCGCTTACTTCATCGTGATATTGTTGCGCCAATATCGTTCACAGTGTCGCTTACTTCGTCGTCAACGACAAAATCACAATGTCGCTTACTTCGTCGTCAACGGTATTTGCGGCATTTATATGAAAATGTCTTTGCCGATGTGATAGGAATGTCTTCAGTATGTCTTTGACTTAACATGGCTGTCCACGATTCTTTGATGATGTCTTCAAGACACGGTCTACTAGGTAGAAAATGTTCTCGCCCGTGATAATTTTTTTATCCTGTATTCGTGCGTGATCGTGAGAGGCCGGAAAAATCTCGTGCGTGTTGATTTTGTTTGTTTCTCTTGCACACATGCCAATTTTCACATTCAGAAAAACAGCAGTTTGTGAACCGGGTGCTGCATTTCCACCGGTTGTGCTAGATTTCCACCGGCTGTGCTGCATTTCCACCGGTTGTTCAAAAATAATGATTTTAATAATACCTGCGGTCCAAAAATCCGGTAAAACGGTTTTCGATTTCGTTTTCTGGCTGCTCTAACTCTGCACTAGTAATTGAGTGAGTTTGCTAAATGAGTTGTAACATTCTGTTGCAAGTGTAACTATGCGACGTATATAAATTAACAAAATATCGAAGTATTTTGTTTCTATGTGGATTAAAACTGGAGACTAGATGACGCTAACTTCCATCCGTCTCATGTCCATCACATATTCTGGAAGGCGATGATGTCAGCTTTAAAATTTTCGAGATCAGCCATCATTTTGGCACCGGCACCGACTCTGTACAAGGTCTTTCCTTTCCAGTGCAGGAGTCATAAACGATCAATTCCGATCGAATAAACAATATAAATGATCATATAATTTGTTCCCAACTGAAGGGGTTTCATCACTCGTAGATTTAGGCCTACAAAAGCCTCTGGACGGTCTTAATGACCTGAAGTGTAGCGTATATGCAACTTTGGTCATATCCACTTGTTTTTGCAATTTCTCAATTTGTATTAAAATGTAAACTTATAAATATTTTTTTAAAGGACGACGACAACTGCAATTAGTTACAATGTGAACAAGACGGTCACTGGCCTAAAACGCCAAGGCGCTGAATAGAAGAGTCACAAACTTCGAAACGATCGTCCACCAACGTGAGTTCAAATCCTGGTGCCTACTGTTTACAATTTTTCTAATTGCAGAAATAGAAATAGAGGTATTCATATATTTAAAAGAGCGGCGAAAACTTGCACAGCAAATGTCAAAACAACATTTTTTCTCATACAAAACGACTTTCACAAATGTAGAAAAGTTTCGAGCCAATTTTAAAATGGCGAACAATTGTACAAGTCATAGACTAATGCATACATAGATACATTTATTCTCTCAATAAATTAAACGTCATAGGTACGGCGGAAAGTAAACATTGGATGGCGGAGAACATGGATTCAATAATACCAGATAGAGGCAATAGTAAACAACGTCCAACAAAGGAACAACAACCGAATTTCGTGTTTTTGTGGCAAACTAGTTGTGTTAAATACAATACAAAGTATACCAACGATAAAAGTCAACAAAAAGAGCAAAATACATTTAAATTTGTCAGTTCTACACCAAAACGACATGAAAAACTTAAGTGAGCATATTTTGTAACTCCACCTGGTGTAAGTTAATTTTATATTTAATTTCTCTCGTTTCCACAAACCTACGACGAAGAGTGTGAAATGAAACGTCAGATGAGAGCATAAAAGTATCTATATGTGTCTATGTATCTATGTATTAAACATGGGACTGTCCGTGGAGGTGGAAAGTTTTTGATTGCCATTCACTTGGGAGTGGCCAGAAATGATTCCTTCATTGGGGCAGTCCAAGCAGCTCACTACTTCCAAGCAGTATGTCCTGGGCAATGGCTTTTCGGAAACCTCCGTTAGCTAGCTAGAGTGAGAAGGCGAAACAAATGAGCATCAAATCAGGTTTAGTAGGTGACTGATGTCACTGAAGCTCATCAAACAATCGGGCATATTCTTTTGTCCTTAGAAGGCGGATGAGCCAAACATACGGGCCAACGGCGGATAGAAACTAAAAGAAGTAAATCCAGGTTCAACATATCGCATCCTGGTCAGCGTCTGATCCATAATGGGCGGCTGCAATCAAATATCGTGGGAGTAGGTAAAATGCAAAAACACGGTGGGCTGGGTTTGCCTCCCGCCACCGTTCATAATGGCAGTGAAAATACGTAAACGAACAAGAAAACATAAACAACCCCTATTTGTTGACGACCCCCGCAAACGTTATAAAAAAAAAACCGTTTCCCATTACATCCCATGAAGGGATTGGGGAGAGCTTCTCACAACCAGTGAGCTGTGCGCTTTCTAATTTTTCACTCACTGATTGGGACCTACAGTTTTTACACCGATTCCGAACGGTATTTTGAGAAGCTTTTTCATGGCTAAATACTCGATAGTGTCGCCTTCACTATGCGAGGTGACCGCCGCCGAAAGATTTTTTTTTAAGGTGGTCAGAGCAGGGATCGAACCCGGGATCTCAAGTACAAGAGGCGCGCACACTACCCATTGCACCACCGACGGCCACAAACGTTATAAGAACCACGATTCATGGATATGCACTTGGAATGTGAGAACTCTATATAGATCCGGTGCAAGTATCCAACTGACAGATTTCCTCGAAAATTATAGGGCTGACATTACCGCTATCCAGGAAATGCGATGGACAGGGCATGGCTGCACAAGAAAAAGAAACTGCGACATATACTACAGTTGCCATGAAAAAAAACATGAATTTGGTTGCGGATTTGTAGTTGGCAAAAGATTGCGACATCTAGTCTCTAGGTTCAATCCTGTGAGTGAACGTATAGCCACAATCCGCGTAAAAGCGAAATATTTTTATATTTCCTTAATTTGTGTGCATGCCCCGATAGAAGAGAAAGATGATGGTGCGAAAGACATATTCTATGAGCTCCTAGAGGAAACGTATGACCGCTGAGATTGAGAGAGATTTGAGATTTTAATGCCAAAGTAGGAAGGGAACATATGTGCTGACAGTTCCGACAAAAGTATGAGACTGATTGACTTTGCCGCGGCAAAAAACATGGTTATTAGTGGTACAAATCGTACGAAACCAGACGCAGAGGAAGCTGGACATCGGAAAGCTGCAATTACCAGAGGTAGCCACAGCCTACTCAAGGAAGCTCTCGCAACTTTTGGCACAGAACCCACCCCCTCCCGATGGCAATCCTGATGCGCAGTGGAAACCCATTTCCGACTCTATAAAAACTGCCGCAACAACCGTACTTGGTTTCGAAAAACCGCTTCGCAATAAACCGTGGTACGATGAAGAGTGTCGCATTGCACATGACGAAAAGATCGCTGCACGTATGGTAATGCTTCAGTCAATTGCAACGCGAGCTGCAATTGAGCGGTATAGGGAGAAAAGAAAGGAGGTAAACCGTCTCTTTAGGCGTAAGAAACGGCAGTGGAGAAAGCGCGAGAGTGAGAAAATTGAGAAATACAGAAGGAAGAACGAAGCCCGAAAATTCTACCAAAAAGTTATAAACGGAACTAATGGACATGGTTCACGGCCCCTCTTCTGTAAAGACAAGGACGGAAATCTCGTCGCAGATGTGCAGAGCATGTTGGTAATATGGAGAGTGCATTTCTCCGCACTACTAGTACCTGAGGTATCCAATGACGTTGGGACAATCGATCACAATATGGACGACGACGTCGATTTCCCACCTCCTAACCAAGACGAGGTCAGAACAGCTATTGCCCGGCTTAAGAACAACAAAGCAGCAGGAGCCGATGGATTAGCGGCGGAGCTGTTTAAGGCTGGCGGCGATGAGCTGATAAGGTGCATGGATCAGCTCAGTAGCAAAATTTGGTTAGATGAATGCATGCACGGCGATTGGAGTCTCAGTGTACTATGTCCCATATTTAAAACAGGTGACCTGAGTATCTTGTCCAACTACCGTGGAATAAGCCTTTTATCCATAGCATATGAGGTTCTATCAAGTATAATGTGCGAAAGACTAAAACCAATTATCGCTGACCTGATTGGACCATTCCAGTGTGGCTTTAGGCCTGGAAAATCGACACACGAAAAACAAATCGACACCTATCATATATTTATCGATTATAAAGCGGCCTTCGATAGTCCGATACGGGAGAAACTCGATGAAGCAATGTCTGAGCTTGGTATTCCTGCAAAACTCATACGCCTTTGCAGGTTGACCCTGACGAACACCAAATCCGCAGTGAAAGTTGGTAAGGATCTTACCGAACCTTTCGAAACTAAGCGAGGCCTCAGGCAAGGCGACACCCTATCGTGCGATCTCTTCAACATCGTAATGGAGATCATTATGAGAAAAGCTGCAGTCAGCATGAATAAAACCATCAGCAGCAAAAGTCAATTGCTGCTCGCGTATGTTGATGATATAGATATCATTGGGCGCACAATTAGAGAAGTTACTGCGGTTTTTTCGAGAACTGAGAAGGAGTCAGCAAAAGTGGCTCTGACGGTAAATGA
This sequence comes from Phaonia tiefii, assembly GCA_963931995.1. Classification (NCBI taxonomy): domain Eukaryota; kingdom Metazoa; phylum Arthropoda; class Insecta; order Diptera; family Muscidae; genus Phaonia; species Phaonia tiefii. The sequence continues at coordinate 61,263,875 of OZ008367.1, read as the reverse complement.
GGACAAGACAAAATTGATGGTTTCAACGAACAGGGCCTCCACGTGATTAGACCAAACCGTGAACGTTGATAACCTTTATAACTTCGAGGTAGTAGACGAATTTATATACCTCGGATCTTGAGATCAAGCGGAGAATTGTGCTTGCGAATATATGTTATTTTGGGCTAAGCAAGCACTTTAGAGATAAAGCCCTCTCTCGAGTAACAAAAGTCCAGCTGTACCAGACTCTCATTCAACCTGTCTTGCTTTATGGCGCAGAATCCTGGGTCCTATCGCAAGCAGACGAAACATCTGTAGGAGTCTTCGAGAGAAAACTACTCCGAAAAATTTATGGCCCTATAGTGCACAACGGCGAGTATCGGCGACGCATGAATCATGAGGTGTATGAGCTTTATCCTGACATTAACATAGTTAAGCGGATCAAGATAACGCGATTTCGCTGGCCAGGCCATGTCAGTAGAATGGATGAAGACGAACCAGCACGAAGGGTTTTCGAAACCGAACTCGAAGGAAGACGAAAAATAGGAAGACCAAGACTCCGCTGGAGGGATCAGGTTGACGAATCCCTGCGGTATTGCCAACTGGAGAAATAAAGCAAAAGATCGAACTGGTTGGCGAAATATGTTATCTTCGTTTTGTAAGGTCCCTGACCCCCCGGGGTTGTCAGAGACCGGATAAGTAAAGTAAGTAAGTAATGTATTAATCTATGGAATACACAAATAGTTTCCCTTCGGAAAAAGTGTACTTTGCGGCCAAAAAATTCTGTACTATTTGGATAAATATTTCTCCTCATCCCTAGCAATGGGAAAAAGTTTATAATATTCCTTTACAATAAATGGAAAACAAAATAAGAACAAATACATGTAAAACGGAATATAATGACAATATATCTAAAGGCGTTTCGAACGATGATACTCAAGATGATGATGTTGATATGAAAAGATGCTGTTGCTGCTAATGCTTCTCATGTTGATGATGATGATAGTGCTCCAAACTGAAATATCGCTGATGTGATACTGTCAGATATAGAGAGATATGTACATATGCACAGATATAGGGAGATGCAGGGTGTATGAAGGAACCCCATCAACGACAACGACGACAGCATCAGTGACAACAGTAGCAGCAACAATGACGACGACAACAACATAATAGTCACATGAATGATGGGTTTAATAGAACATGTCACCAAAGAAGTATCATCAACATCATCATCAGCAACAACCACCACCAACAACAACAACAACAAGCAACGTATGTTATTGTTACGCTAAAGTTGAGAGACACTTATGTCGTCGTCGTTGTCGTTGTCGTCATCGTCCTCGACTCTTTTTGTTATTAAATGTATTTGCAACAATTTGATTGTATTGCATATTGTTTGTTGCTACTGCTACTGTTGCTTACTATTGCTGCAGTTGTTGTCCCCTTCATCGTTGCTGTTGACTTTGTTGTTTATATTTTATCCTTCATCAAAGTGTGTCAAAGGGTACGTTCTCCACTCGACGACAATGACGGCGATATGTTGGCAATGATGCTTGTTACAATTCCCAAGTAACATGTCAAGGATGGATGGATGGTTGGCGTTATGAGCACATACATACGATTATTTCTTATTATTTTTGGGGAAGGACGACAATTTCTAAAACAAATTCTGTACAAATTGACTTTGTCCTTTGCTCTTCATAGGAATAATCAAGTAGGAAGGATATGATTGAAGTTAAGTTAATTTATTAAATTCAAATGTTATATGAATCTACAATGGACGGATTGTGCATAAGGCCATACGATTTTATAATGAATACTTATATTCAAAATTAAAATGTTGGAGCGTTTTCAGTAAATTAATTAAATTATTCAGTATTTTTTTTTATAAATACTTTTACCTAATAGATTTTAATAGATTTTAGTCGAAATTTAGAAGGATTATGCGTAAGGCCATATGCCTTTCTAATAAATACTCATCCCTAATAGATTTTAAAAGATTGGTGTCTCCCCAAATCAAAATTTAGAAGTTTGATATGTAGTTAATGTGTTTTAATGTGTAACTGCAAATCTGTGTGTGTCAACAACCGTTATCAGACAATAGTATTTTTTTTAACTGAATTGCATATTAATTCGGTTGTGCCAACAAAATTCATGAGAAATTTGATTGTAGCAACATCATTTTCTATAAATACGATTGTTACAACCGCATTAAGACCAATTTCGGTTGTAGTAACCGATTTAAAGTCATGGTCGGTTGTTGCGACCGACTTGATACCAAGTCGCACAGGCATAGACTGATGCTTCGAACCAAGCATAGTTGTTGTGTATATGTGAGTTGCCGATCGTGTGTGTGTGAAAAGTACAATTATTGTCTGCCTTGCGAGGCTATGGGTTGGTTACTACTGTTGTAAGCCAATTGATGCCAAATTCATTTCTTGTAACCGAATTTAATCTACATTTCGGTGTTAAACCCCAATTTATGACAAATTGGTTTGTTACTACCGATTACATCTCATATTCAGTTGTTGCAACCGAAATTATTGAGCATTTTGTTGATTGAAGGAGAATAATTGCAAATATTGGAAGGAGAATAATTGCAAATATAGGAGGTTATTTCAACCGAATTTCAGTTATGGAAACTAATTTCAGTCATGACAAACTCAATTCGTTTGTGGCAACCATAATTAGGTGGCAAAAGCCGAATTTACAGTTGCTTTTCATACCATGAATTGTGACTGTATCAATTAGTGCTCTGTGATCACAGTTACTAATATAGAAATGCCCTCTCTAGGAATGGATATCAAATATTCCGAATTATTCAGTCATAGTTTGAACAAATTTGCCTGGTGATTCTGCATTTTGTTCATCCAGACCGACCATACTGGAACGACTAGTAGCATGTAAAAAGTACCATACCGACGTACTCCAGATCCAGTATAACAGGTAAGGTCGTCCCTAGCCTCGCTTTGCACTAATGGGTACCCAGCACCCATTTAAGGTGGACATCAAACTGACTGATATTCTCGTTAAAGGGTGAAGGGAAAGTGTAGTCAGCTTTTCAAGTCGGGAATATAGATCGCAAAGATTTTATCGCTCCCTGAGTATCACAGTAGGTATTGGTACCCGAGGTGTTAATGATGTTTCGACCCAGCCTCAGTGTAATTTTTTGGATTGCCATGTCTTCTGCCTTCCACCTTACCGTCTAGTTTAGAGCCAACAGTGTAAAGCCTAGATTTCATATATTCCCTGATCTATGACGTTTTCAGACTGGAATATGAACGAGGATTTTTATCTGAAATGCCGCTCTGGGTGTCATGTAGACCATTTCTAACGTGGAGTGGCCCAAATTCCTTAGAAGCATTCCGTTAGCATAGAAACTGTTCATCCATTCCGAATAACGTTTAAAGTCTGTTGCCGATATGGTCGCCATTTGCCTGCCTTGCATATCTACAGTTTGCTGGGGAAGGGTAATCGCCAGGCTACCATGATAGTTCTGTATTGGACACCATTACTATTACACACCATTATCATTCTCTGGACCTTTGCAATATACTTGGTTAAGTGAATTTTTCCACCTAGCAATGATGTCGTAGAACAAAATCGGGCGGGCCACCGCTGTATAAATCGAATAAACTATCTTCGGGATAGACAACGGAGATGGTATATAAATTATATAAATACGTAACGCCACTATGGCTTCACTGCTCCCATCCACAGTGTTATATCTAAGTTTACTGTCCACAATCACACCTTAATACCATGGGCTTTCTTTCAGGCAACTGAATGGTTAATGATTCGATGTACGGAACATTATATTTCCTGGTAAAGCATATGGACTATGGGTTTCCCTGGATTTACAATCAGTCTATTCTCCTTGACCCAGTTAGAGGGTCTTCTGATTAAAACTTTGATTACATATTGATGGGTATTTTCCGTGTACTGCAATTGTCAGGTCGTCAGCATGTGCTACGACTGACCTGTCCCCTCTACACACCATCCAGAGCTAAATTTCAGACAACTAGAATTACACGCTGGCATGCAAACAGTATCTGCGGTAGTCCCTGGATAAGAATTGATCATATTTTCCTATACTTTCAGAAGGAAAGATGAAAAACTTGTAGGTTAAAAATTAGCAACCTGTTTCTCTATCTCGAACGAAAAGCTAAGCGAACGAAAATCAGTCACTCACATTCGACTCCAATTGGGTTCCTCTAATACAGCATTCGCACTGGCATCGATTTTCTTGATTTTGCCACTTTTGTTGATTTTAAGCACAAATCAAGAAAACTTGCTTGATTTCCCACACGTTTTAACAGACGACAGATCGGATATTTTTTCTTATTTCTCTGAGAATCAGGAAAACGTGATTGATTTGCTTTATGCAACGCTGTTTTATCTCACACTACGCACGAATACTACGTTTGTTTACAACCATTTCAATCAAGGCGCATTGATGTTGTGGTACTATTAGAATATCCGGGTTATTTACTTTTGTCATTTTTTAGGTATTTCTTGTTTCTCAAACATATATTTTTTATACTTTTCTATTTTCTTTTATTTTGGGAATACATTTGTGTTGAATTTTATTGTGGAAAAATACCAGACACAGCAAAATGCTTATTGTTGTAGGCTTGGTGTGTTTGTTGTCGTAGTAACACTATCTCGTTACTGCGCCTTGACTTTCAATCAAATGAGGAAAAATCCCAATGCGAACACTTCTGATTTTGTTAGGCCATTTGATCCGAAATCAGGAAAATATTTTTCTCTTCCAGTTCTCCTCCAGTTGGTAGCACCAAGCTCTCGTAGGCATCTGGTATATCCAGCGAAGTCTTGGATGTCCTTTCATTACGTCTTCGAATATCTTTTGCACTGGTTCATTCTACGACATGATCTAGCCAGCGGAAACGCGTTATTTTGATTCGCATAACTGCGTCGATGTCGGAATACAGTTTATACAGCTCGATACTCGTCGTTATCTGTAATTGACCATGTATTTTTCGAAGAATTTTTCTCTCTGATGTTTCATCACCGTGCGATACAATCCAGGATTCTGCGCCATACAGTAAAAAAAGTTGTTTGAGTGTCTGATAAGTTGGATGTTTATTTCTCAGGAGAGGGTCTTATCTCTGAAGTGCTTCTTTATCCCGATGTAATATGTGTTTGCAATCACAATTCTTCGTTTGATTTTTTTTCCGCGAAGACCAACATTCAGGCGATATCCTCTATAAATGCAGTGCATTGCATTGGACTTAGGAAAAGGCTATAGGAGTAGGGGGAAAGAGAGAGAATTTCTTGTTAATGTTAAACATACTGATGGTGTAAGAAGTGGGGAATACACTTGCCGGAAGCTTATTCCGGCAGAAGAACGAATTTTTTCTGTAATGCGCAGTTCGATCCAACGGCAAGTAAACAGAAAAGGGATAATCACTTGAAACCCGCGTTGTACGGTTAAATACCCTAACTTCTGGAATGAGGCTATGTAACTCGCCGGAACACTTTCCATGAAAATACCTATAAAAGAGCGAGACACAGCTAACATTTCGTCGCTGCTCCAAAGAGGCAATAGTGCTGGTGTCGCCTATCAGCTTCAACACTCTCTTTTGCACGCGGTCTAGAAGGTCCGAGGTGGACGCAGGAGCCCCAGTCCAAATATGAGAGTTGTACTACTACATCAACTTCCAGTAGATTTCACCCAATGATGTATAATTCATTAACATACGTGAGCAGCATGGGCTTTTGTTGCTGTTAGTTTTATTTGTCAAGACTGCAGCTTTTTTCACAATGATCTCAATTAAAATGTTGAAGAGATCGCATGATAGGATGACGCCCTGTCTGATGCTTCGTCTGGTACTAAATGGTTCGGTGAGGAATACCAAGCTTCGACATAGCTTCGTACAGTTTACCCCGCATCGGGCTATCGAAGTTAAGCCTTATAATCTACAAAGAGGTGGCAGGTGTCGATTTGTTTTTCATGGGGCTTTGTCTGGGATTTGTCGTAATGTAAATATTTGGTTGATGCCTGATTTTCCGGGTCTAAAGCCACACTCTGTCCGATCACATCTGCAACAAATGGCTTTAGTCTTTCCCACACTACGTTCGAGAGGATGGAAGGGGTAAAACGTTTATTCCTCCATAGTTGGTACATACACTCGGGTCGCCTTTTTTGAAAACGGGACAGAGTATGCTAAGGCTCCAATCGTCGGGCTTGCATTCGTCGAGCCAGATATTGCATATGGGTTGATGCATGCTCCCTTCTAACTCTACGCTGCCAGCCTTGAACAGCTCGGCCGGTAGTCCATCAGCAGCTGCGACTTTGTTGTTCTTAAGCCGGGAAATTGAGCGGGCAGTCTACACCATTGTCTTGTTTTTGCTAAACTCTCTTATCTGCATTGAAGTCTCCTGGGACAAGTAAAGCAGAGAAGCGATCTCACCATATCCCCAACGTACTCTGCCTATCTGTGACTAGGGATGCCAAACGGGAAATCTCGAATCCCGAAATCCCGGGATTTTTCGAGATTGATGAATCCCGAATCCCGGGATTTTAATAAGTAAATCCCGGGATTTTTCAGGATTATTGTTAATTTTGAAAAACATAAACCTAAAAAAATGACAAAAGTTCAGTGTGGTTATATTTTTTGGAAGAGTCGAAAGGTGCACCTCAATAAAAATGGAAATTGTGCAAAAACGCTTTAATAACCAATGGCGGCTCTACAAAAGGTTTAATAACACATCTTAACCTAAGTTAATTTTGGCATATGTATATCTATTATACGGCTTACTCTCCAAAAATTACAAAATTGATTGTGTTGGGTAGAACATGCTATTTTAAGCAAAGAAAGTTAAATAACAAAATCGGGGCAAATGCATAGTTTCGGAGTTATGGACACATTTCGACATTTCGGTATCCGACATTTCGGATACATTTTCCTCTAACGTTTCGGTATCGACATTTCGGTATCCGACATTTCGGATACATTTTCCTCTAACGTATCGTGTAAAGCCATTGATATCACTTTTTTGTATAAAACAAGTCATATCAAACTCAAAAAAATAATGTAGCATTTTTCGATAAGTCGCTTAGTTATCGAGTTCTCGAATGTTTACTTTTTTCAAACAAAAATTTAAAAAATTTTTTAAAATAATTTTTGTTTGACAAAAAAATATTCGAATAATCGCGCGTTGCTTTTAAAATAATTTTTGTTTTTGTTTGAGAAAAGTAAAAAAATCGATAATTTTTCTAAATGTCAACATCCGATAACTTGATAACTAAGCGACTTACTAAAAAGTGATACATAATTTTATCAGTTTGTTTTGAATTGTTTTATACAAAAAATTGATATCAATGGCTTTACACGGTACGTTAACGCCATAACCCTCTCACATATCCGAAATTTCGGGGCCCATAAATCCGAAACTAAGCATTTTCCCCGATTTTTTTATTTATACTTTTTTTCTTTAGAATAACGTATTCTGCGCCCCCTTGTGGTTGTTTTTTGGATTGTATGCCTTAAAATAGACCTGTTCCCAAAAAATTTAAAAATAGAATCCCGAAAAATCCCGGGATCCCGAAAATTTAAATTTTTTAAAATCTATCTCGTTTAGCATCCCTATCTGTGACTAGATTCCCGGCTTTATCTCTACACAACAGGGGCCTAATCCATGTCCATTGGTTTGACTTTGAACTTTTCGGTGGAATTTACGGGCCTCATTCTTCCTTCTGTATGTTGCAATTTGATCAATCTCGCGCTTCTCCATGACCATTTTTCTGCTTAAACAAACGGGTTTCCCCTCTCCTCTTCTGGCGTTGCAACTGGCTGATGCATTACCATACGTGCAGCGTTCTTTTAATCACTTGCCATGCGACACTTCATCGTACCATGGTTTGTCTTTAAGCGGTTTTTCATAACCAAGCTCCGTCTCTGTAGCGTGGGAAAGGTTCTTCCACTGCGCTTAGGATCATGACGCTGGGGTGTGTTGTGCGCCAGTACCTGAGTGAGGTTCTCTATATAGCCCGTGGCTACCTCTGGCAGTTGCAGCTTTCCGTTGTCTAGCATTGTATATGTTTGATTTCCTACGACTTTCGCTCTGCTTTTGCTAACCTTTGGTTTTGCTGTTTCAGATATCCCAAAAGGATGGGAGTCATCGAGAGACCTGCAAATCTGTTGTCGCAAGACTGAGTACAAATTTCAAATAAACATTACAAATAACTGTCGTAAGCCCCCAAAACACAATGGTTGTGACCATTTACAATATGACAAAAAGTAATTGGACTCTGGTCGATGGTTAGTTATGTCATTAGCATAGGCAGAACTATCTAGACAGTGGTTTTAAAACCACAAGACAATAATTTGGCCAAATTAAAGGGGATAGTTAATCCTTTTCATTGTCTATCAAATTGGATGGACAAACTAACTTCAATGAGGACCAAACTGTCTTAGTAGATATAGTCTTGCAAGAGTTAACGGCAGCATTAGCAGGTACCAGAAAATATGGCAGTGGATAGGAACAAGACAAAGTTGCGAGTGTGGGCTATGGTTTACGAGTGTTATCAAATTAAAATGTTATAGGTGTGGACGTACGAGATTTTCTTAATCGTTAAAAACAAATACATACGTTTTTGAAACGAAATATATCCTCATTAGTCCTGTCGATCAAATCAGTTTAATAGTCGTCTACAATATCAACAAATGTCCTCTATTTCAATGTTCTACATAACAAATTCTTTTATGTTATATGAGTACATATGCATGTATGTATATGCATATCCTTTTTGCCCACTATTTGACAAACCTTTTTCCAATATCACCAATAACACAGATTAATATCCTTGTGTCAACTTTTTGTGTTACCGCATGAGCAAATTCAATATTTGATTGGTTTGTGTAGTTGATAGTAGGTAGAGTGACATGTGGTCGATTTTAATCGACCTCAATTTTCCAATTTGTTATACAATGTAGTACTACAACATATGCAGTTTTTTTCCTCTCTATTTCCAATATTTGTTAGTTGGTTGGTTGGGTCGGATTATTTGTCACACGCGTCAGCTTCTGAGAGATATTAGATGCAACCACACCTCCGCCTCCGCAGCAGCATTGGCCTGGCCTCCAATGTCATCAGAAATTGTTGCAGCAATACTGGCATCGTCAGCATCATCATCCGAATCATCATCCCATATGACAGCAACTATCAACTCGCATGGCAAACGTGAGCCTCCTCTTGACTGACTTTCTGGCTTGACTCTATCTCTATGCGTCCGTCCTTGCATCTGTTGTGCTCTGGATGGATGCATGGATGTGTGTTCTTGGGATGTGGTTGGTGGGGGCTTGTCACATATAAAATGCCTCAGGGTTTTGACATTGTACAATTTGCAAATTTTTTTCTCTCTATCTCTATTATTCAAACACACCCTGAATAAATGTTGATCTATGTTGTCACAATTTGTGGTACGAGTGATTTTCGCTTCGTTAGGTTTTACATACTAGTGGAGATTGCCCAAAAGTTCTTACCATCCCCCAGATCCTTACTCCATCTCAGTCGCTTTCCATGCCAAATAGAACATTTTAAAACAATTTGTGGTAAAAGGACTTTTCTGCACTTAAACCAATTTCAGTTTTTTTTTTTTTATTTGGGGGTTGTATGCCAAAACTTTCTTTCACCATTACGTAAATATACAGAGCAAAAGGCGTAACAAATAACAAAGGTTCAGCTCGGAAGAAACTCAAATGGCATTGAGTTCAACAAACAATTGACGACAATGCCGGTAACTTTCTATCCCAATACAAGTATCTACCTCTTTCAAGTACTCCGGGTCATGACAGTCATCCAACCAACCAAGCATTCACTCTTCTTTTTGTTCAATTAACATTAATTTGAAAATTAAGCTTTTAGTTTTCAATTGTTCGTGCGAGATACAAAAGACACCCCTTGAACAAATAAAAATTCTGCAGAACTTACATTTCCTGAAAATTAAGTTACAGACACAATAATAATCCTTTATGCCAGGGATGTGATGGGATGAGATTTAGGAAGTTGTATTTCTCGTATTATAAAAAGTACTTTTCTGTACGACATGAATGAATTTGAGAAAACTTAGTGGAAACGATGGCGACTTATTCGGAATACTAGGATACGAAAACAAGACTGGAAACTGTTCAGCTGATGAAATGGGCATTCAAAACGGTAAACTCCGTGATGATAAGACAAACGTGATTACTTCGAGATCACAGTTACAGCCATAGAGTAATATACTAAGAGTTTGCATCAGCTGTTTTTCTTGGACCGGAAACCAAGAAAAGTCACTGGAAAAGTTGGAGCACAGAGTTATACAAACTTGGCAACCCAAGAAAAATCTTTATTTTAATAAATTTGTGTTTCAATTGTAATTTCTATAAACTGTCACATTTTACATTTTGCTTTATTTCGCTTGTTATTCCTTTTTTTTCTTGATTTAATTATCACAAAAATACTCCCAGTTGATGAGCTTAGTACTTTTGGTTCAATGCACAAAGACAAAAGTGAGAAAATCGAATTGAGCAACCCTACATACTTCCAGTCATCTATCGCTGTTTCTCTTTGTTACTTTATCCTGCATGTTTCGCCAACTCTAAGGTAGATCAGCTGTGTTATAGAACCCCCCTGGTTACAGCTACAATTACAATATGATATGAATAATGGAAGTGGGTACCAAAATTAGAATTGGGTGTGCTCTAGAATAATGTAGTTTATAGGAGGCATTCAGGACATTTCAATGGATGAAACATGTAAAGTGATTGGTGACAACAACACGCTGAAAATAAACGGCCTCTGTAACATATTCTCCCAAACACATTCTGCAGGAACCATGTCTATGTTTAGAACACACTTCAAACATTCAAGTGTGTATTTAAATGCAAACAGTAGCATGTTTACTGGCAAACATGTACGCTTTTATGTGGACGCATATGCGTTCTTCATCCCAAACATCCATATCCATATACAAACAATACAAAGGCTCGTACGTTGTTGCTCTTTTCACTTTCTTTGCTCAGTCTCGTCTCTCACTTTGGTAGCACTCATCCATATAAGTATATACGAAACACATACACCAAAACCAAAACAACATCATAAACCATTTAACCGTCCGAGCCTTTGTTTATTCTTTGTTCACTGATCAAGCGCTTTTGATATCATCTGTCCGATGAACCATTAACAACTGAATACATGAAACTTCATCTGCAATTTACACGCAGATTTAGGAATATTGTGTCTCAAACATGTAATATTGAATAGCAAACACATTGTGTTTGTACACAAGTATATTATATTTGCCACGAGCTCCCAACACACATTATATTTGCATCCAAACAATAAAAAACGAAAAATTTTCAGCGTGAAGAAACCAGAATTTAAACTTTATCTGGCTTTACTACAAATTAAAAGACCAAATCGTCCTTAATACCGGTGGTTTGTTTTTCAATTTGGCATCAGTTTTTCCAGCGGCAGCCAATTTCGCAACTCACAGCTGATTCGTGCAAGTCATGGGTTGGTGGGTACGCCACGTCTTTTTTACAGTCGCCATAATCGTACATCCGTGCAATTAGTTTTAACCAGTATTGAAAATTACTTGGTTATTTTAAAGGCAATTGTAATTGCTTAACTACGACTAAGAATAATAAATCATCAAGAGCAAACAACAAATGCGATAAAGATAAAGTAAATCGTTTGTTTCATCTAACTGCTCAGTTGAGATTTGCTTAAGCAGAGCGAAGCAATGGATTTTCACGGAATTGCTGTTGCTGCAAGCAGTTAGCTGTTATTTATACTTATTTTGCTTTTGCTTATCTTCTTTAATGTGTAGTATTCGCAGTCGATGGCAGCAAAGTGTGAAAAATGTAGATGTGCTTAAAATCAGCAATGGCTAACTTCGTTTCAGTCCTTCAGTTTAGTGAAAATCTGTAAATAGTTGAAAATTATGACACCGCATGTAAACCGAAAAAGTATCAAAAAAATGTTTAATATTGTTACGAATTTCCTTCATCGCCCTTTCTGCGTTGTTTTATTCCCATTAATATGAAAAGGTTCGTTTTTAAATTACGATAAGTGCAACAGTTCTCGTTACCCCTTTTTACTATTCCTTTTACGTCCCCTTTTTACTCTTACTTAACGTTGAAATCGCCATAGATTACTTTTACATATATTTGTTATCCGTCTCATCTGACGTTTCTCTATGCGCTTCTTCGATGAGGAAACGAACTCCTCTCAGCAACGCCGAATAAAATCCTCCAGTTTTAGTTTTGTCCATTCTCGATGTTCATATATTTACATATTTTGAATATTCACAGTAACAATTTCACCTGTGTGTCAAACCTCCCCAGCGGCGGAAGTTGCCCGGCTTTCCACAAATAAGGCATGCGGAATGGTTCTTTTGTTATGCCTTCCTAAAATAAGGCCTGCGGAATGAATGATTTTTTTCATCAGATATAACCAAGAAGAAGATTTTTTTATTTTGAGAAATTTCTATTCCGATTCTTTTTAACCGTAATTTAATTGGACAATTTCATACAAATTTTAAAATTATATTGTTTATTTAATATTTTCAGTGTATTTTTAAAATTTTCAATTTGAAGTTGGGCGTGGTAAAACTTTCTAAGATAGTTACATACATACTTATAAATAAATATGTAGAAGTGGACAATGATTTTGTGATAAAATAAATTATTTTAATTTTATTTTTGTTTAACAAACATAAATTAAAGAAAATGCCTTCTGAGGCCTTCCTCTTTGCATGCCTTCTAAGGCTTTCTTTAGACAATGAGCAAGGAATGCCTTGCCTCCCAATCTCACACAATGTTAAAAGGAAAGGAGAAGGTAATGTGTAGGGAATGCCTTCCGTATTTTAAAGAAGGCCTGTTTGGTCATGATTTCAGTCTTCCATGTCATGACTTCCGCCGCTGGGTCAGCGACAGAATTCTTCTCTTGACATTCAAACACATGTTCGTTTCCCTTCAATCATTAAACCGATGAGCGAGTTGACAGATCTATGTATAAGTTAATATATGGAAATCGCTAGTGCCGACGTTATATGCAGTGGTTTCGATGAAACAGCTCTTCGACTTGGTACTTGAAGTATACGTAGCGAATAGAAAGAATAAGCGATAAGTGACTAGAAGTGAACCATGTTTTAAACACATTTAAATGATAGTTATGGACGTTTGACTGATGACAATGTATTTTAAACTACGTTTGACTAATGACAAATAATTTTAAATTCTGTATGATGCTTACCTTGCCATCTAAAAGTCGAACTCTATGCGAAATCCAAGTTTTTCACGGACATTCCAAGGTTTCCGGTTTCCGCAAAACAGCTGTTGCGCACTCTTATTATATTTCTCTATGGTTATATGCAACCTTTCACTATTGTGTTAATTACAGACTAACTCCAAATGCCAAAGACCTCAGCATTTATTCAGTTTTATTTTTCGCCGCTAGGATCTCTAGAAGGTTCTTCCCAATTCCAGAACCTGTTTCTCGATATTTTCGTTATATCGGCATTATTATTTTTCGATCCTATAGAAAGCCGCAGACGGTACTACCATCTTTTTCTCGAATAGTGGAGACGTCAACCGGATTTAATCGGTATTGCAGCTAATTCACCAATTGTTTTGGCAGGCTGGTATGCTTCTGCAACGGCATACATTCAGGCGCAACAAGTTAGTTTGAAAAGATCTTAAAAACGAAAGCACACTAATTCTTCCCATGTCAGTAGACATACACCTAAGCCGCTGATTCGGCCTGTTGTGCGCTCTCACTTTATCCTACTAATTTACTATACCTCTCATAGGAATTCGGTTCTATTCACGAAATTTCTTAAGTTATTCCATTCCATTCCCACAAGTTTGGTCATGCGGTATTATACTGTCCGAAATATATATGGATCTAGCTTGTGTGAAGGCCGGGCAGTGGCATAGGAAATGCTCCGTTTCCGATATATTTTCTAACCAAATCCAGTACCTTAAACTTTTTTTTCGACCAGGCCTAATGTACAACCATTCCGTAACTCCTTGTGTAACTCCTTTATATGTTGTAATGGGAAATTAAATTTGCAACAACATTCTTTCTTTCAAAAGTCAAATATTAAATATTAACTTGTTACAAATGTTATCTGCTAGAAATGTGCATAGACTAATACATACATAGATACTTTCATTCTCTCAATAAATTAAACGTCATAGGTACGGTGGAAAGTAAACATTGGATGGTGGAAAACATGGGTTCAATAATACCAGATAGAGGCAATAGTAAACAACGTCCAACAGCCGAATTTCGTGTTTTTCTGGCAAACTAGTTGTGTTAGATACAATACAAATGTATACCAACGATAAAGGTGAACAAAAAAGTGCAAAATACATTTAAATTTTTCAGTTCTACACCAAAACAACATGAAAAAGTAAAGTGAACATAGCTTGTAACTCCACCTGGTATAAGTTAATTTTAAATTTAATTTCTCTCATTTCCACAAACCTACGACGAAGAGTGTGAAATGAAACATCAGATGAGAGAATAAAAGTATCTATGTATGTATTAGTCTATGGAAATATGTATGACAAACAGTTTTCGAAATTCTTAAAACTTGTTCCCATTGCATCCCTTCAGCTGATAGAAGAGAGCTTCTCGCAGTCTTTGAGCTGTATTCCAACTTATTTGTAGACACACTGATCAGGACCCACTGTTTTACTCCAAATACGAACGGTTATGCATTTAGAGACTTTTACATGGTAAATTAGTGAAAAGCATGGTTAAATATCCGTGGCTGAAAGAAAGGTGAGATGAATCCGAGGTGAATTCGATGGAAAGCGAGGAGGCCATCGCCGAAAAGAATAAATGAAGATCAGACCGTAATTGAACACACACGTTGAATAATCTGGTGTTTGGATGCAAATATAACGTGTTTGTAGCTTGTTGGAGGCACAATGATTAATAGGTTATAATATATGTTTTTGTGACCCAAATGTGGCCTTGTTTGTTGAAAACTGCTGAAAACAAAAATGGACTCATAACAAAGAAACAATAAAGAAGCAGATCTTCAATTCATGAAAACAATGCTTGCACGTAAGTATGCAAGTATGTTCCAAACATATACATGGTTCTTTCATAATGTTACAGGGGCCAATTTTTGTGCAGCCTGTATGTTTTCGTGTACAATAGATTGTACCCTTGACAGAAACTGTACAATTTGTTGTTCGAAACCGAACAAACAAACAAATTCCATAAGAATCAATGACAAAGTACGTACTAAAGTACCGAAATGCTGCTTGACCTTGTTTTCATCTCCATTGCGAACGATTTACAGCCAGTATGGGATGGGTTGAATGAGTTGTCGCTGCACTTTTGTTCACTCGACTCCGAGCGCAGTTCCGACACGATGATGACTCGATTCCATTGTAGTATTTTGCATCCCCTTGACTGTCCATGTTGCCGCTGATGCTAATGCTGTTGGCGTACCGCACCGCACCGCACCTCACCACTTTGCTCCTCACACTGCTTCTGTTTTTCTTAGTCATTTGGGAATTTCCACTATTTAAGCTGATTATGTTGAACATGACAAATGTTCATTGTTCACTCCATGTACAATATTTACTCAGATGAACATCATTCGTTCGAACAAAAACCAAAAACAAGAATTGAAAGTTTTTCTTTCCTTCAATTCAGTTCTCGCTTTCAATTGTTCCTTTGCATTGGGGTTGGTTGTATCGTATATTGGCATTGGGTCGGGTCGAATGGTCGTTGGGTCGGTCGATTGGTGTTATGATGCTCCGATTTGTTGTGGTGGGTTGGTGTTAAGTACGTGATGTGTGGAATGTATTTTTTATTGTTTCAATTTAAATTGATTTATGTTTGGAATATTCCAACACTCACATAAAGTCATACATACATACTTATACATATGTAAAGTATATCACAATGGATTTAAGTATTATTAAGTTACCCAGAGTCTCATATTTCCAACGATTTCTGGAGTAGAAATTTATAATCGTTCAAAAAATTCAAACGATAAGCACATTCACTCTAATGTGCATCAGGTCAGGGTCGAAACTATTGAAGTTATTTATTTCCGTCGGAAGGGAGGAAATAGTTTTTTTTTTGTTATTAAATGGAATTGATTTATAAGTTGTTTCACTTAAACTAATATGGAATTTTAAGATGAACAGAAAAACGAAATGCCAATAAATCTTGGGAACGAATTGAAGTGATTCTCATAATCGGTGAACACTTTTATCATTTACTTTCTCGAAGTAATAAGTTTGTTCTAGCACGGCTACATTTGCATCACGATTTTGGACAGATGGTTCCATACGTTATTACTTTGCCTTTAACCTTAATTAGATTTTTTGATTTATTGGACTAAAGCGAATTGAAAGGGTCCGATCATAGAGTAATATAGTAAGAATGTGCAACAGCTGTTTTGCTGTCACCGGAATCCTTGGAAAGTCACTGAAATAATTGCAGTTTTCATAGAGAATTAAAGAAAACTGTTGTTTTGACAGCTTGAGTTTATTTGGAATATACTATTAAATAATTTTACGAATACACATAATTTTCTTTTGATTTGTTTTTCTTTTTATACCTTTTTTCCCCCCGATTAAATTGCTACAATTTCCAGGAAAAATTACTCTCAGTTGATGTGTTTTGTGCTTTTGGTTCAATGCACGGTTGCAAATTTGGGATATAGCCTAATTTCACATATAGCCGAAAAAGCTTATCCTATTTTTTCTGTTAATTTTGTATCCAACTTCTAACAGCAACTCGAACTCTACCAAAGCTGCAAGATAACGTAAAACAGCTGATGGCAACTCTTGATACAAATACAAATACAAGGTAGTAGCATTAGCATTGTTGTAATTTCCATACCCAGTTATTGTCAAAATCAGCTGATAAAAATGTATGATGGCAACTCTTGATACAAATACAAATACAAGGTAGTAGCATTAGCATTGTTGTAGTTTCCATACCCAGTTATTGTCAAAATCAGCTGATAAAAATGTACACATACATGTGCAATTGTGAACATAGATAGATGAAATCAAAAGAGAACGCACAGCCAAAAACAACTTTGACATTTACTGGGTACGATGAAATGTAAACAAAGGAAATCATATGTGCTGACGCTACTACCTTGTATTTTTGTATCATGTGCACAACCTTATATCTTCATCTATTCGCGTTAACATTTTGATGTCTTCCTCGAAAAAATTGAGTTTTTCATACTCAAAATGTTGGCGACTCATTTTTATATCGACTATCTGTCATAAACAACTCGCCCTTTGTTCGGTCCCAATATATTTGCAGGTCAGCCCCGTATTCAGATTTTATGAAATTTTCAGAGGTCGTATTTACCCACACATGTGTAAGCACAACACATCGCCGTGGGGAATGGGTAACGATCGTTTACCCAGTATCTGCAGCCTATGGGGAAAATAATGGGTAGCTACCCACTGCGGAATTACACATCACGATTAACCATTACCCACTGGGTAATGGTAAAATGAATGGGGATAAAATGATGCCAAATTACAGACATCCCTGGTTAAAGTCAAAAATTTGTTCTTTTTCGATCCAACGCGCCGCGCCGGGTTATAAGTAGCCATATTTTTATTTAAGCGATTTCATATTTTGGCAATTTTTTGGGAAAAAAAATCTTTCACTGCTTAAAGCCTCCTGTGAAGTTCAAAAATGTATTATTTTTTGCGATTGGACGCACCATTTCCGACTTAAAGTCATATTTTTATTTAAGCTATTTTCTTATTTTGCGATTTTTTGAAAAGAAAATTCGTTCACTCGATTTGGACCGCTCTATCAAAACCCCTTAGAAACCCGAAAGATCGTTCGACTCTTCGAACCTTTTTTATTGTGTAATATAATTACCGTTTTCAATGAAGGCCCTTTTAGAAGACGATACGGTTCCACGTAGGAAGTACAATATTTAGTGTGCGCGACTCTTGTATATGATAACCGAGGGTTTGATCCCTGCTCTGACCACCACACATTTCTTTCGACTACGATGACCTCGCTTGGTGATGGCGATACTATCGAGTAATTAATTAGCCATGGAAAACTTCTCAAAACCCGTTTGCAACCGGTGTAAAACTGTAGATCCCAATCAGTCAGTGTATAACTAGAAATCTCACTGATTGTGATAAGCTCTACCCTGTTCCTTCATGGAATGGAAAAATATTTGATTTAAGTTCGTTTATTGGTGGCCAACTAAAAGCCGCTAACTTTATCGCGAATTTAAAAAAATATTCAAAGTTAAAAATTTCTTATTACATTTAAAAATATCTTCAAAGACCTCTATCATTTAGCACATTGACCTTATATCCTCAGTACAATTTTGGAAATTTTCGATTAAACTTGAAGACAAATCTGGGGTGCAATTACACATGACAACAAAAACTCCCCTACCAAAACAAATGAACGCCTATCCAAACAAAGACTCGTTTGCTCTTGCCTCTACTATATTTGTTTGCAGTTGCCAATGTATTTTATCGTTTCCGTTTTCAGAATTACGGAATCGGCCGTGTTGTCCGCAGCCAGATTCCACACATGTTCACTAATTTAAATTCCTACTAATTCCTCTTTAGTTTAATTTTTGTTATACCATTTGTAGAAGATTTTAAAAACGCTTTACTAAATTTAACAAATTGTGTATTGTAGATATTTAATAGAAATATACTGGATTCTTTTTTGTATTTTCGTCATTCTGAGATATGGTTTTCTTATTCTTTAAGTTATTGTTCTGTTTTTTTTGTTTTGATGATTATAATGAATTGATTCATTAATTTAATATTCTTGGCGGTAAGTTTTTGTTTGGATTTCATTCATTCTTCAATGGGACTTGAGCAAAAGAACTACTACAATCAATACTTAAAATTACACCCAAAGAAAAATGTCTGCAAAATGTCTTTGGTTGTTTGGAGGAACACTGAGTTTACAAAAAGTCTACATATTTGTAAATGATAACACTCATCCTCCCAAACGTCGTACAGGGTGAATTGAAAAATGCAGCATAGACGAACACCCGAATGAGTCAGTCCATCATCGTGCACAACAATTGGATCTGTGTTCATCCAATCAATTCGTGCAACAATTGAAGACGCACGACCACCGGACTACATCCGAGCCAGACAAAATGGCAGAACATTTTCTTTCAAATAATGTAAATTTCGTTGCAATTACAGTTCATCTGTGGTTTATATCAATTTAAGGTCATATACCTCTAAAAAGGCACCCTTTATAATCTGAAGAATCTGCGTTATATATCATCCGATGTGAAGATATAGGGTCATTGGAACGTTTATGAAAATGCATTTCGAAAGAACACAAATTTAATTCTTATTAACCCATTTTGAGCATACTCGATATTGTCGATTTTTGTTCCTGGCCATTAGTATCCCCATTACCCTGTGGGTAATGGGTAATCGTGATGGGTAATTCCCCATTGTCGTGGGTAGTTACCCATTATTTTCTCCATACCCTGTTGGTAATGGGTAAACGATCGCTACCCATTCTCCACGGCAATAATAATGCGTTACCCAGGGTAACCCATGACCCACGAAATACAAGCCCTGTTTAAAACTGATTTAGTTCTAAATATATGACTAAAATGGGTACAAATTTTTGTACATATCAAATTATTTTCATTTCATTTAAGCTATTTACGGCACATTAACGCTTCAAAGACCGAATATATATCAATTTAAATATAACTGTCAAATGTCCAGCACCGGCTTCGGCATAATGGAATTTAAATATCTATTGAAATTTGAAACTGCATATATTAAATTCCGAGATTCTGGAAAAATTTTGGAAAACGAGGATACTAAATTCAAAAGGTACACCTCAAGGCCTATCAGCAGGTATATATTTGGTTCGCGGTTGAAAACCCATTTGGACACAGTGGACCAAATTGACTTTTCATATATCAATTTTGACATTCTGGAAATTTTCCGAAATATATGGTGGTCGCTATCAGAATGTACACCTCAAGAGCTCTTAGAGTGTATACACTTGGTCCATGATTAACGTCCCATTTGACCATAGTGGACCAAATTCGACCAAGGGACTCGGAACAAAAAATCCTAAAAGCGTTCTGAAAATTGTGCATAGTACATTCGAAAAGTGCATTCCAAGGGTTATTAGGAGGTATAAATTTGTCTCGTGGATGAAACCCCATTAAGCCACAGCATTCATTATGGAATTTAAAAACATGAACATTTTTGAACTACAAAATTATGTACACAATACTGTTTTCGAATTACTGCGACAAAAATATAAATTGGGAATACAAATATAAATTGGGAATACAAATATAAATTGGGAATAGTATCATACATGAGGAAAATTAATTATATGACAATTATAACTTGTTGTTTATTTGAATTTCATGTCCAAATGCAAATTCAAAAAACTTTCCATACCATTGGCAATTGTACTTATTTTCAAATCATTTCCTTCATATCTGACACTTTTAGTTTTCAAATATTTTATACAGTACAGGTTTATGAATTTGAAAGTACTATGATATAAAATACTTAAAATAAAATACTACATATAAAATACTTTAAAAACAGAATTGCCAGCAGTCAAACAAATTCAAAATAATTAAAAGCATTCCCATATTTCATTACAATTGGCATCTGATCCCATAATCTGAATTTGCATTGCCTGAGCAAAGGCGAATTCAAATTTTTTTTAATTGCCATTGCGAACAATGGTAATTCTATTGCATTTGCATTAAATAAAGTAATGCAAATTAAAATTCAATTCAAATTGAAAAAAAAAACATGTATGATATATATGCTTTCTAATTCCTGAAATTAATTTTAATATTGTTCAAATGGGTTTAAAATTTAATCATTTTATATATTCAAGCTTTTCAAGCGCTTTAACATGGTTCTGTTATAACACAATAACAATGCTCAGCTAACTGAAGAGGTTTGTGTCTTTGCTAGCTGTATACGAATATATCGTCACACATATAAAATTATTTCACATTAATCGCTTCAGTAATGTATTCCACTAACAAAATTGTCGGCTTTATTATTGAGGACAGTATGGCATCTCCCACATAAAGCCAATCTCCAACCAATGTACTCACAGTTCAGTTTCCTTTAAATACTTCCTTACAACTAATACTTTGTTCGAGTGTATGTGGGGGTATTATATGAATCGTTTTCTTGTTTTTAAAATGAAAATCCGGCATTGAATGGAATCGCTGGCGGTGGTTAAAGTTCCTGTGCAATTTCGTATATATACGTATATATGTATACGCACAGAAATATAAACATGGATAATCGTTGATGGATTTTGTATATACAGTAAAGATTCGATATAACTGACTGCCAATACACAGAGTGGGATTTCGTCAAAAAAAATGGAACTGCTTGCGATTAAGATGACATATCACACGATCATTACTAGGGAGGCAGTAGAGTTTAAGTTCCACAAACCCAAAATAAACCACCTCGGACACACAAAATGAAAGTGATTTGATTTGACTTTTATTTTGTTTCAGTGGAGTGATTGTTTATATTTGTAGTCCTTCAAAGACCATGCTTAAATGTCAAGAATAGCTGCTATAGTTCTTCAGATATTTGGACTAGAAATGTTTTTTTTTTGTAAATTTTCCGTACCTTCGTTCAATTGCTGTCACAGACCACAGCTAAATTATGTGCAATTTTAGTTTTGAGAAAAAAGGATGCATTAGTAACGCTTTGACAGCTAAGACAAAGTAATATTTCATGATTTGCATTAATTTTTGTCCAGCGCCATGAAAATATTCGTATTTCGAATTTGATCAAAAATATCGCAATTTTCTAACCTAGTTCTAAAAGCTGTGTGAGTCGGTGGTACAATGATTAGTATGCGCGACTCATATAAGCGAGAACGTGGGTTTGATCCCTGCTATGACTACCTAAAATTTTTTTCGACAATGGTCTCCTCGCTTAGTGACACCGACACTATCGAGTAATCGTCCTCTTTTCCCGCTTTCATCGAGTACGTCATCGATAACATTTCGCGATGGTTCATCCTTACCCATTTTGATAACATGGCCTAGCCAAGTCAATTGTCCTAATTTGAGCCGCCTATTTGATCTATGTCGCAATACAAATTATACAGGTTGAGGTTCCAACGAAGTCGGTACTCTCCGTTTCCCTAATAAGACCATATATTCTACGGAGAATTTTTCCTCGAATACTTCCAGAGGTTCTCCATCCGCCTGCGATGTGACCCAAGTTCCGGAGCCATATGCCAGGACAGGTAAAATTAGAGTCTGGTGTAGTTGGACTTTTCTTTGTCGAGAGAGGGCTTTGTTCTTCAACAGCTTGCTGAGCCCAAAATAGTATCTATTTCCACGCACAATGATCCAATTCGTTTCCAGGCAAACGTTTCTGTTGTCGTTCAGAGCGGATCTACGGCAGATAAATTCATCTACCACTTCAAAATTAAAACGGTTGTGAAAGAAAATTTTCTCGTCTTTCCCGCTGTGTATTTATTTTTTCGAAGTTGTTGAAAACAAAACAGTTATTCACGTTTTAGAGCAAAAAATGTCGAGTTTTTTTTTACTAAATTGGTCCTATCTTGCTGTTGTGGGGGTTTGCCAGAACTCAAAAATGTTTTCTAGATCAAAAGATACAGACTTTTGACCGATGGAAATTGATTCTGACCCACTGTGCCACGTCGATTGCCCCCTCCTAACCAAGACGAGGTCAGAACAGCTATTGCCCGGCTTAAGAACAACAAAGCTGCAAGAGCCTATGGATTACCGGCGGAGCTGTTTAAGTCTGGCGGTGATTTCCTGGGAAGGTGCATGCATCAGCTCATTAGCTAAATTTGGTTAGATCAATGCGTGCCGTTCGACTGGAGGTCCCAGTGTACTATGCCCCATATTTAAAAAAGATGCCCCGAGTCTCTGTGGCAACTACCGTGGAATAAGCCTTTTATCCATAGCAAATAAGGTCCCATCACGTATAATGGGCAAAAAACTAAAACCAATTATCGCTGGCCTGATTGGACCATGTGGCATACGGCGTGGAAAATCGACAACTGACCAGATTTTCACACTACGCCAAATCCTGGAGAAGACCCACGAAAAACAAATGGAGACATTTCATCTATTTGGCGATTATAAGGCGGACTTCGATAGCCCGATACGGAAGAAACTCTACGAAGCAATGTCTGAGCTTGGTATTCCTGCAAAGGCATATGACGAACTCCAAATCCGCCGTGAAAATTGGTAAGGATCTTTCCGAACCTTTTGAAACTAAGCGAAGCATCAGGCAAGGCGACACCCTATCGTGCGATCTCTTTAACATCTTAATGGAGATCAGTATGAGAAAAGCTGCAGTCAACATGAATAAAACCATCAGCAGCAAAAGCCACATGCTGCTCGCGTATGCTGATGATATAGATATCATTGGGCGCCCAATGAGAGAAGTTACTGCGGTGTTTTCAAGAATTGAGAAGGAGTCAGCAAAAGTGGGTCTGACAGTAAATGAGGACAAGAGAAAATTATTGATTTCAACGAGTAGGGAATCCACGCGATTATACAAAAAGCGTTATAATTTCGAGATGGTGGTCGAATTTATATAGCTCGGATCTGCAGTAAACAAAAACAACTACGTCAGCCTTGAGATCAAGCGGAGAATTATTCGCAAGCACAAGATGTTATTTTGGACTAAGCCAGCACTTTAGAGATAAAGCCCTCTCTCGAGTAACGAAAGTCCAGCTGTCTCTCTCTCATTCAACCTGTCGTGCTTTATGACGCAGAATCCTGGGTCTTACCGCAAGCAGACGAAACATCTCTAGCAATCTTAGGCGGAAAATAGTCCGAAAAATGTATGCCCCTACAGTGCACAACGGCGAGTACCGGCGACGCATGAACCATGAGCTGTATGATCTACGAGTATATCCCGACATTGACATAGTTAAGACGAACCAGCACGAAGGGGTTTCGAATCCAAACTCGACAAAACACTGCCCAGTACCAAATTGCATTAAGATCGGTTGTGAATTACTGGAGGTATCGTGTCGACCAACCAGACTACATCCCAAATTTTGTATGGGAGGTAAAAAATCAGCGCAGCAAAGTTTTCCATTTTTAATTACAAGATACCTATTGTCAACTCATTGCCTAGAACCAAATTTTGTTAATATCGGTTATGATTACGAGAGATAGCGCATCAATAAATACGACAACCGCCCATTATTTTGTATGGGAGGTACCAAAAGGGGCGTGGTCACAATGCTTATTTTCAATCCCAAACTAAGTTTGGGCAAATAATAGTCACTATGGGTATAAAAAACAAACACAAATTAGTTGCTGTGGAATGATTTTTCGTTTATTTTGAACCGTGAAAATTTGTATTAAGCACTTGCGGAATATGATATCGCGTAAATAGTCCCGGCAGATCGAATGGTGTAATTGGCTCGTTTTTCCGCATTTTCTATCACTTTCGGTAGTGTTTCGGGCAGTTCATATCGAATATTGTCTTTCAAAGGTTCCAGGGTCCGTCGACATAAGCTTTTGCCGTCAAAAAATTCCCAGGAAGAAGTCTGAAGCGGTTAATTTGGTAGATGCGAAAGTTTTAAATCACCCACACTGTATACGTCAGAGCGGATCAATAAGTCTGTGACCTTTTGACCTTTCTTCGGAGCCAGTTCACCCGGAGAAATCCATTGTTTAGACTGCTGCTTGGTCTCCGGAGTGTTGTAATGGATCCATGTTTCAGCCACAGTTACAAAACGCCGCAAAAACTCCTTCGAATTGCGGTTAAACAACTCCAAACAATCCTTTGAAGTTGTCACCCGATTACGTTTATAGTCATTTGAGAGCGAACGCGGCACCCATCTTGCAGACAGCTTTCTTAAACCCAACTGATCATTTGAAATCGAAACCACACTGCCATATGAAATGCCTATGGCATCAACAATCTCACGCACTTTTACTCTTCGATCGGCCAATACCATATCGTGGATTTTTTCGACATTTTCGGGTGTATTGACCTCAATTGGCCGACCAGAACGTTCAGCGTCATTGGTACTTGTGCAACCACAACGAAAGTCAGTAACCCACTCTTTTTACCATTGAAATCGATGGTGCGGAGTCACCATAGTATTTATTTTCGCAAGAAAATAATGTTTAATGAGAACTCGAAATTCACTTTTTCCCATTTAAAAAAAAATGCACGAGGTTGTATGTTTTGAACAGCTGTTAAACACTAAGTAAATGACGGAACTTGACAGTAGTCTATTAACAGGTGGTACTTGAAGGGAGCAGTGTTGCATTTCATATAACTACGAGGGAAGTTCGAAAAGTCACGGACGTATTGATCCGTCCACGTATCTATACTTTATATGAAATTGTTTTAGTTTTAATGGTCCACATAAAGGCCGAATAAATAAAAATCCTTCCCCGAAGGATAAATTTAACACGAAGAAAAACTGTGTAAAAATTTATTAAGGATACTGACAAAATTTTTTTATTACAAAAAAAAAGTATTCAACTTTTATGAAAAATATTCAAAAATTCGTTACCACCGAAAATGCTCTTTGTTATAAACGATTTTTTTTTAAACTGAGGACATTCATTCCCAATGAACTCCACTGTACAAATCCAATCATTCACATGTCCAAACTCTTTTGCTGCTTGATATCACATACACATGATGTCTGCGGCAATAGTTGTGGGTAATGGTGGTGACGTTGGTGATGTCGTTCTTATTGTACAAATGCCGGACGTACAATGCACGTTCCGCGCAGAAGGTCTAAAGAAAATTTATGAATTTTATTTTCTTTCTTGACTTTGAATGTTTTACATTATCGTTTGGCGCAAGTACAAAAACAAATATACAAACAATCATTAGGGATTATTTTGAAGCTACCGGATGGAGTTTATGAAGAAAAAAGAAACGACGAAAGCCCATCACCAATCACATACATATATACTCGTATTCTTAATATAGATATCAAAGCCTTTGATTCCCGGCCACCGTAAAAATAAATCCCCAGCACTTGACGTACTTATGTTTATAGCGTTAATGCACTTGCTGGATTGTTGGTTGGTTGTTTGGGTTGGATGGTTGGTTGCTTCGTCCATGTCACAGCCATTTCAAGCGTTTTATCATTTCCCTCTATCCGTAGCTCATACTTGGCAAATACAAATTGAATATTTTAGATTGTTATCGATAATACCGTACGTACGACAATATTTTTAATAGTAGATGATGTTTCTGATTCTTTGGATAAGAGTTGAGTACTACTACTCGTGAGCATTGCTTGACAAGCTGTTGATGATTACACTTGTGTACTCGCAAATGAGGGGACACATCGAGTAATTGTTGTGTAAGGACACCCACAATCTCGAGAGCAGGGGATTAACATATCATATTTATAGAGTTTTTTTACTGTTTAAATAGATGTTTATCATGGCATGAGTGTTGTTTGTTATGCAAAGAAAGTTTTAAGGGTAACAGATCATTAAATCCTAATACAGATGTCTGGTATTTTTCTTGACTCCTTAACCCCGTTTCGAAATTTAATACGTTTAAAATTATACAGTTTTGGAAGTTAAATACGTTTTCTAAATCAATAAAAAAATTTAATTTATTTAAAATATAGCAAGGTTTAGATAACCTGGTTGTGAGAAGTTCCCCCAATTTCTTCATGGGGTGTAATGGGAAACCGTTTTTTTTAATTTAATTTTTGAAACCTAGTGCATTTTAAGCAAAACTGGCCCAGGTTAGGTAGAAGTTGCAGTCACTACTGACACACTTATTTCAATGAGAACCGTTGGGATATCACGGGACGTGTGATGTTTCATGCCCATCGATGGACCTGTAAATTGACCTAGTGTGGTTAGGGGGCGTACAGGACTTATTATACCCCATCCCGCAGTTTAAAGATGGGACTGAGTAAGAGACGTATATTAGTTCCTGACGAACCAGTTTTGCTCCTAAAAAATATTCTACGGTCAGTCGGCTTCTGCGTTGCAAAAAGTTGTGAAATTTTTATTGAAAATTAAATTTCGATGTTAATGAGGGTCTGCTGAACTCAAAAACATCGTGAGAATTTCGATATCTCATATAGTTTCACCGATATCAGCTGTTCGAGAAGTCGAAAAATGGTCATTTAATGAACCCCAATTTTTTTCCGCCCGAGGCATCTGGTACTTTAACAAAATCTTATTTGTAGCGTTTTTTTTTTCAAAAGTAATATATTTTTGAAAAAAAAAAATTATTTTCCGTTTAGAAATGTAGTCTAAATAATAGGTTTTTTTCATCATCCCCAGGGACCATAAAGGGTAGGGGGTGGGCAATATAATTATTTTTTGAAAGCCAACAAAAATTTGTATAGCACTGCATCAGGATACATCGTCATAGGAAAAAATTTGCATCGAGGATACATCGTCATAGGAAAAAATTTGCATCGAGGATACATCGTCATAGTAAAAAATTTGGTTGAAAATAGTAAAAATTTCGGTTCGAAAACTCGAACAGTGGCTCAAAATGGGCTAACTCTCTGAATGTACTCTAAATCCAAAAAGAAGTAAGACTCTACATATTGTTCTTTACTCACACAAAAAACGGGCATTAATATTTCAGATGTTTGACGCTTTCGTCCTCCTCTTCATCCCAGCATCTTTTGTAGTAATCATGAGCTGAGCTTCGAAGTCTAGACGTGTGTCTGCCTTATCAAAAAGTGCCCAGTAATCACAGATTCCAGCGTAGAGATATCCTGTCAAGTAGTGGATATCAAGTTTTTTGAACGATTCAGGCCATAACTTGGTCATACCTGCCTAGAGATTCTGCAATTTGTGCCTTAAGACCATCTTTCGTTCGCATGTCTATGATCTTAGGTTTTAAGCCTAGGCTTACATCTAGACATACCCACATGTTCCATATCCAGTGGAATTTTGACAGCTCATCCCCTCTATGGTTCCCTGGAATGGTTCTGTGCCCAGCACCCATATAAGGTGGATATCAAACCACATTTGGGGATGCGCGGCAGTTGTGGGCAGGCGGTCTGTTCGTCTCACCCAAAGGCCAAATTCTGTGATTATCATGACTTCTGCTTGAACGATCCTACAATGGTCTGCTATCCTTTGTGCTAGGGTTAGACCCATCTAGTTTGCAGTCATCACATAAAAAAAACCTAAACCTAAATGCCTTCAAGGATCTCGTAGACGCCCCTTCCAGTCCTGCCTGTCCAGGATATGAATGGAACAGCTTCTCGCAAAGGTAGAAGTGGTATTCCACTTCTATTGTAGATTGTCGCAGCTGGTTATTCATCGCGGGGAATATCTTAGGCGGATACCGACGTTGCAGTCATTTGCCTTCCCAGAAAATCTAATGGTAACAGATGAAGGAGAAACCCCAAACCCTCGATAGATTTTGTGCGAAGGGCACCCGCTACACACACGATTGCCATTCTCTGGAATAATTTCAGCAGACTTAGATAATAGGATTTTTCCAAAGCAATATCGAGCGGACGACAGCTGTATATATCCAGTAAATTGCACGTTTGTGAGGCCGCTATGGTTTTACTGATCATATCCACACTCTTCAGTTTAAAGATGTGCGTGAAGATAAATTCGTATTTAAAATAGCAAAGACACAAACCAATTTAGACACTCCTTAAGGACTATCGACTGGCATATGTTTGGTTCGTGGAAAATTCTTCGTTTCGGCAGAGTGGGTGAAAACCAGTTTTCGTATATGAAATTCAAAATTAAGAATTTTCGGTTCTGAAGGTCTTCTGAAATATGTGGTTGGTATATTCTGAAAGGACGTGTCAAGCACTACCCAACTGCATATATTTGGTTCTTGGAGAATTCTTCGTTTGAACACAGTGGGCCAAAATCTTGTACAGGGACCTCACACAGAAAATTTCAAATTCTGAATTTCTGAAGGTCCTTGGGAAATTCTAGATTCTATATTTTGAAGACACTCCTTAAGGACTATCGACTGGCGTATGTTTGGTTCATGGGTAATTCTTCGTTTGGGCTGAGTGGGTGAAACCTCGTTTTCGTATATGAAATTCAAAATGAAGAATTTTAGGTTCTGATGGTCTTCTGAAATATGTGGATTCTGAAAGGATGTGTCAACCACTACCCAACTGCATATATTTGGTTCTTGGAGAATTCTTCGTTTGAACACAGTGGGCCAAAATCTTGCACAGAGGGACCTCACACAGAAATTTTCTAATTCCGAAGGTCTTTGGGAAATTCTAGATTCTATATTTCGAAGACACTCCTTAAGGACTATCGACTGGCATATGTTTGGTTCGTGGAGAATTCTTCATATGACCATATTTTGCCTTAATAGTCCCACTATATGTCACATATTTAAATACCAATATTTGGGATTTGGTTGCATATGTATTAGTTTGTGCAGCAAATATATTTAGCTTGGAGTGTGTTTTTATTAATTACTGTATTTTAAATTTCTGCATCGATTATTTAATAGAAAACATCAATAAATTGCCGATTTATCTTTAAAATAAAGTGTGTAACAGAGCTCTGTTAGTTCGATAACAGAGTTCTGCTAAGTAAATTGATTTGTGTTTCTTTTATTTTAAATACGAATTTATCCTCACGCACATAGTTTAAAGCTGAGTAGTCTGTCCAGAATCACACCCACGTATTTTGCGTTCTCTTTCAGGCAACCTAGAGACAGTGGTTCAATATACAGAACCTTCTGGTTACTGGCAAAGAGTACGAGCTGGTTTTCGTCTGGATTTACTCCCAACCCATTCACCTTTGCCCCCTTATAGGGCCTCCTAATAATGATCTGAAGCGCATCACTGCATTTGAAGAGGTATTTTCCCTATACTTTAAATTCCAGGTTTTCCGAATATGAAACGGTTTTGCAGACCCAAGTTCGTTGCAAGAGTGGTCACCGGCTCGAAACTGTCATTGATTTATTTCAAGGACCGTGTGAAATTGATAGGGAAGTTGACAAACGAACAGAAACTTTAGTTAAGGCCTTTAAGGACATTTGTCCAGTCCGATAGAGAAAATTTGCCGGGGCAAAATTCCTGGATGACATGGGAAATTCAAACATGGGTGTGAAATTATATTCGAATTTAACAAGAAAAGACGCAAACAAATGTTGTTAGCAGAGCTCTGTTATTATATTAACAGCACTATGTTACCAATCAAAATTTGAAGTAGTTTATACAAATTACCGATTTTCTCGAGATCTGACACACATTTATTAGTAACAGTAATAATTTATATTGTCCAGATTTAGTAAATGAAATATCAGAACTGAAAATGTAGCTCATGGCAAACTAAGTAAGGTAGAAGCATTAGGAATTGCAGGCATTTTGCTTTTATATCAAGGTCCGATCTTGTCAAATTTAACTGATGGAGTTTGGCAAGTTGTATTTATTTCAGGTTACAGCAGGAGGAATTGTTGTAATTTTCGGCGAAAACCAGAAGGACAAGAAAAACTTTAATCTGCTGTTTTAACGCTTCCACCTGTACTAGATACCGCTATTTACGGATGTGCGTGAAGATAGATTCCTAATCTAACTAGCAAAGACACAAACCACATTAGGTAACAGACCTCTGTTATTGAGTTAACAGACCAATGTTAAAGTATATAAAGGTAGGTTTACGTACAATTTCACGATTTTTGCACAATTTATCCAACATATTTACAGAATAACATTACATATAATAAGATTATTCATAAAAGTTTACGAAAACATCAATCTAAGACATAAAAAGGTAACAAGTGCGGATAATTAATGACTTAATTACATGTTCAGGTCGTTCTAAAGGTATAAGTGGCGTTGTGGCAGTATGGCTCTATTGTACACAGTGGGCAAAAGTCCCACCCATAATCAAAAATTGAAAACTTCAAATAACTTAATTCAGAAATTCTTCCGAATTATATGGACTAGTTTTTTGGATAATACACGAAGACACTTTTCTACTGGTATAAGTGAGAATCCGGCAGTTTGTCCCGTTTGAACACAGTGGGCAAAATTCCCAAAAAAGAATCTGAAACTAAAGCTTCAAAAACTGAGATTCTGAAATTCGCCTGAATTGTATGGAATACTGTTTTCAACAGTACGTATTGGAGCGTTTCTAATGGTATATGTGGAGTGGCGGCAGTATGTCCCGTTGGGACACCGTTGGCCAAATCCGGTTAATAATTAATGTAGCGCTAAAACTTGAAAAAAATCGATTCTGAAATTAAGGTTTGTCCCGTTTGGACACAGTGTACAAAATTCACAAAAAGACTCTGAAATTAAAGCTTCAAAAAATAAGATTCTGAAATTAGTCTGCATTTTATAGGATTGATTTTCATGTACCGAATCCTTTCTAACGGTATATGTGGGGTTATGGCAGAATGTTCCTTTTCGACACAGTGGGCAAAATTTCAAAAAAAGAATATGAAACTAAAAATTGCCAAATATTTGATTCTGAAATTCGTGTGAATTGTATGAAATATTTTTTCCATAGTAAATACTGAACCCTTTCTAAGGGTATATGTGGGGTTACGTTAGTTTCTCCCGTTAGAACACAGTGGGCAAAAATCCCTTAAAAATTAAATTTACACTAAATATCAAAAAATCCTATTCTGAAATTAGACTGGATGGTATGGAATATATACAATGAAAGTACGTTGTCCCCTCTTTCGAACGGTATATGTGAGGTTGTGGCAGTTTGTCTCGTTTGGACACAGTAGTCCTAAATGTTGCGAGAAAAAATGTTTGTAAATAAGTAATTAATTTTCCGCACTTGTTACCTTTTAATGTCTTAGATTGATGTTTTCGGAAACTTTTATGAATATTCTTATTATATGTAATGTTTTTCTGTAAATATGTTGGATAAATTGTGGAAAAATCGTGAAATTGTAGGTAAACCTACCTTTATATACTTTAACATTGGTCTGTTAACTCAATAACAGAGGTCTGTTACCTAATGTGGTTTGTGTCTTTGCTAGTTAGATTCGGAATCTATCTTCACGCACATTATTTACAGGATAGTCCCGCGATTTGGTGTCGAATTCCATCTTGAATCAACAATAATAGAGGGATTATATACAAAGTAAATTGCTTTATTTTATAATGTAGTCTTATTTTAACTAATTACGTGTATTATTTAATTTTTTATTGAAATTCAAAAAATTGCGCTTTATATCAATTATGCTCCGCTTTTTAGCCACAACCAGTTGGTCAAGTTAGTCATGACGCGAAGCACGAATACTTCGGCTCACTTTTCTTCAACCTCAGATGACCTAAACTTAGGAAACACCCTAAAATATTGTGTTGTCCGCCTGTATTTTAGCCAAATAACATGAAAATCTAAAGTGACTCTTTGTTGGACATGTTATAAACTAACCAACTTTAGTGGACGTACCCCTCCTTTCTAACAATATAAGTATTAGAAGGGTATTGCAATCATTTCTATATCAATCTTGTGGTTTAGATGTTGGCAAGTCTTACATGTCTTCTCTTTTATAAATGATTCAACTAATTGTGCTGATATATCCTCACGAGCTCTCTTTGTCAGTGTTGTGTTTAATGTTTATAAATATTTTATTAGAGAAACACGTGCTATTATTATGCTAAGTATAAAAGTACACACCAACTCACACACACACACACACACCCATCAACATTCTCACACATTCATACATTTATTTGTGTGCATGTACTATATCAAATATCATGATACAAAAGATTGCACAAACCCATTAACAAACATAATAAATATCCATAATAAATATACAAAAATGAAAAAAAAAACACAAATAAAGTGAAATATGAGACCAAAAATATTCCAAAATATAGGTTAGTAGAACGAATACGAGTATTATATCTAAATTGCATAACCTATGAAAGTTTATAAGTTTGAGTTGAATGTATTCAAAAACACTGAAGTGTGAATCCTTTGATATATCACACACACACACAAATATGCATGGAATACATAACGATACTTGGGCAACATTCATTTAGTGGCACTCCCTTTCTTTCCCTGGATACACTAGTAGGCCTTAACCCCTATAAAGTAGTTTGGCAAAATTCCCAAATTAATTTTCCACTCATTCCTCGTTGCCTTCTATGTAGTGGGTGAGCCTTTTGCTGGTATTGTGCTATTAAATTAGATGTTATTTAGACACTAAAAGCTCCTTTTCTCCAAACTAATGATGATGCCTAAATATATTGGAAATTTCAAATTAGAATTTCATATTATTGTGACGAATTCCCTCTTTTAAGTTATTTTATTTTTCGAAATGAAATCAAGGTTATTTTTAAATTACGATAATAACAATAGCAGTCTCTTTATTTATACGTTATAACTCTTAACAAGTCACAATTACAAGGTGTTTCAAAAGAAGTCATCCGATGTTATTTGGCTCTCATTTTTTTTTCTAAATGAAAAACTTCGATTCTGTTTTTTGATTATGTTTCACCCTTTAGAATTTTATTGGTTAAGTTGAGAAGATGATATCGGTTAAATGGGCGCCGTCACAATTGATTACCATACGGGCTCGTTTTATGGCACTTGTGTCGAATGTTGACTTTGAGGGCTTCCAGGGTCTCGGGCTTGTAAACACGGGACTTCAAAAATCCCCACAAAAAAGTCTGGAACGTTTAAATCGGGCGATCTAGCGGGCTACTGCAAGTCGCCAAAACGAGAGATAAGGCGACCCGGGAACGCCGCCTTCAGAATATCGGTTGTGGCTCGCGCAGTGTGTGCCGTTGCTCCGCCCTGTTGGAACCACATGTCCTCCAGTCCTAATTCGTCGAATTGCGGCAGAAAAAACTCGGTTAACATGACCCTATAGCGCGCACCGTCCACTGTTGTCGTTTGACCAGCGGCGTTCTCGAAAATAAATGGCCCGATGACTCCTCCAGCGCGAACAGCGCACCATGGAGT
This sequence comes from Phaonia tiefii, assembly GCA_963931995.1. Lineage (NCBI taxonomy): Eukaryota > Metazoa > Arthropoda > Insecta > Diptera > Muscidae > Phaonia > Phaonia tiefii. The sequence continues at coordinate 61,229,953 of OZ008367.1, read as the reverse complement.
CACTTTAAGCAGGTGTAATGGCACCTCATGCATAACTCGTGGATTTTCGGCGCCCCAGAAGCGATAGTTTTGCTTTTTCACATACCCGCTGAGGTGGAAATAAGCCTCGTCGCTCATTATGATTTTGGTGGAAAAATCGTCCACTTCGTCCACGAGATTGAGGATGGCTTGGGCGTAGGTTACACGCGTTTGGCGGGCAGAAGCCGATGCACGGACTGGACTTTGTATGGGAACATGCGCAGGTCTTTGACCAAAATTCGCCATAGGGACGACCGGCTGATGGCTAATTGCGAGTTACAGCGTCTGGTCGATGTTTCCGGCGGCAGCTTGACATCCTCGGCAACAGCGGCGATATTCTCGGCAGAACGGGCGATCCGGGGCCGGCCACTCCTGGCAACGTCTCGTGTGGTCCCATACTCTTCAAGGTAAGTGGCCAAACGGCGCAGTGTTTGCGCAGTCGGTGTCGGACGATCGGGGAATCGGCGACGGTATTCGCGCTGCGCCAACACCACAGACGAATGGTTACGCAAAAAAATAGACACGATTATTCCGCGTTCTTGGGGAGTGTATCGCTCCATGGCTTGTTTACTTGTATTCTACATCTGTCTAGTCCACAAATGTCAAAACAGATTAAACATTGGCGGCCATTTGCAAAAATAAGAGCATCTTCCAAAAGGGTGGTAACTTTTGAAACACCCTGTATTAGAAATTCAATAACAACATTCAAAACTTGTATTGAAATGCAAACAGTAGCATGTTTACTGGCAAACTGGTATGCTTTTACGTGGACACATGCATTCTTCATCCCAAACATCCATATACATACATGGAAGCATTCGTGTGTTTCCCCAAACCTCCATATACTTACGTATTTTCTCCCAAAAATTATAATATTTAGAAACGAATTATTCCTTTAATTCAATATAGTTGTATTGTTTATTATAATTAATTTTATCAATATAATACCACATTAATAAATAATTAATACAAAAAATTAAAAGATTTTAAACGGTCCTTTTTACAGTTACTTGCATAGAATGTATTATTTGAATCTGGTGCCCTTTTGCTTCTCCTTTCTTTGTTGTCGTCCACGTTTTTGTTTTGGAAGCCCTCAAATATGCGCTGCTACACAAACAATATACTTCTATACAAATCTAGTTCATACAAGCCAAGCGTGTATTGTGTCTTAAACATGTAATATTGAATTGCAAACACAATGTGTTTGCACACAAGTATATTATATTTGCGACGAGCTCCAAACACACGTTATATTTGCATCCAAGCAACAACAAAAAGACAGATTTTTCAACGTGTAGTAAGTGAATTCATCAACCTTTTTGTGGAGAAAGTCATTACGCGATCAAGAATCATCTAGTAATTCATCAACTTTTTTTGTAGAGTCCACAACCAAAAAGCTTCAATGGTCACGTATATAAGTATATTAACATTGCATTACATGTAACGTGGCAAAATTTTTAGATCAAGTGTTGACAATCAAATTCTAATTTCAACTAAATAAAATACATTTTTATTTATTAATTTAGGGCACCACAATAAAAGTGCACGACGATTGTGTCACATCTGTTTGTAATGGGTGCCCCAATAAAAGTGCAAAACGATATGGATGTGGACGACATGTGGTATCAGCCGCACCGCGCACGAAACAATCTGATTATTGGACCAACGATTTTCAGACCGAATCATCTCCCGAAATTTCGATGTCAACTGGCGCTGTGATCGTGCGATTTATTTCTTTGGGGTTTTTTGGAATCTCTGCACTACACAAATAGACCACAAAGAATTCCTGAGCTCAAATTTGAGATGCAACGCCTTATCGGTGAGATATAACCACATCTTTGTCAAAACGTCATCGAAAATTTCATGAAAAGAGCAATGTGTGTGAAAATAAATTCGAACTTAACTAGCAAAGACATAAACCAATTATGTTAGAAGAGCTCTGATATTGATGTGTTAACATCTATAGGCACGGGTAGGGCAACCTATCAAAGTGAACCCATGCAAACAACACACAGCGTTAGCATCACATACGTGGTTGTTGTACAACAATAGTGTTTGCCGGAAAATATGTATGATGGTATTGATGTAGTTGCAGCGAACAAACAAGCAGGTCGTCGTCGCCAAAGAGTATTGAATAATATAGAGAACTCATGGAACGAATTGTATGACTCAAAGGCACTTGCGACATCTGGCGAATGATTCAAAACGTATTACTCTCTTTTTGTCATAACTTGGTCCATTCATAATTTTGTTGTGAAATATTGATGCCTTTTGAAACATTTATGCTTTTTATATTGTTTTATGTAGTAACACTTGGCTGTATAATATATGTTATACAGGACTGGTGCCACTTTCCAACTGGCGGATGTCCTCGGAAAATATAAAGCTGACATCACAGCGATCCAGGAAATGCGATGGACTGGATGTGGTTGCACTAGAAGGAAAAACTTCGATATTTACTACAGCTGTCATGAGCGTAAGCACGAATTTGGGTGTGGACTTATAGTAGGCAAGAGACTGCGACTGGGTTGAACCTTGACCGCATAGCCACAATTCGCATCAAAGCGAAATATTTCAAATTATCACTTTTGCGTATGAATGCGTTAGATCTCGAGAAAATCGGTAATTTATATAATCTTCCTCCAATACATAATTGATTTGTGTCTTCGACAGTTAAATCTTCTTTTTAACAGACTTCTGTTAATATTACAACAGAGCTCTGCCAACACAATTGGTTTGTGTCTTCGACAGTTTAATATTCTGTTTAACAGAATTCTGTTAATATAATAACAGAGCTCTGCTAACACAATTGGTTTGTGTCTTTGACAGTTAAATTTCTGTGTAACAGAGTTCGGTTAATATAATAACAGAGCTCTGCTAACATAATTGGTTTGTGTCTTTGCTAGTTAAATTTGTATTTATCTCCACACACATAAAAGTTCAAGGGCCTGTGATCAGAGCCACGGGGCCATTTGCCGGATATTTTATTCCGAACTTTATTTGGACATACATGCCTACTTTACAACGCAATAAAAATATCAGCACTCGTTCAAAAAATATGCGGAAAAATACAAATAATCTTAGCAGAAGGGCGTCGGATAAACAGAAATATTATAAAAATAATTACAATTATGACAATTATTAAACAAAACTCTATTTCAGAAATATTATTATTTATTATTCAAAAAATAGTTGAGTTTACTTCGAATTTTAAATCACAACTCAATAAATATTGTTAGTTGCGAGGTAGACGTCAACAGCAGCTTTTGACGAACATCACTTTCCTTCTAACCTAACCTTATGGCTGATTTACACGTTGCCACTTACTTGCATGCCATCTGACGTCACAAAGGCATGCAAGTAGCCGGTACTGCCAGTGATTGGTTTCCAAGTTGGAGGTATACTTTAGTTTGCCAGCAGCTGAACATTTTAAAGTGGCAACTAGAAAACCAAATGGCGTGTGTTTGTGTTTCTAAAGCAAAAACTACAAATGTAGTAGATATAATATTTACCCAGAATCAGAGGCAAATAAACTTATTTAAATTCTATTTTACCATGACATTTTTCCCAGTTTTTATTTTAATTTGACAATATTTTCTGATATTTTTACTTTCCCACTTTGTGTTTCGAGAACGCAATGCGGTAACATTGTCATTAATTCAAATATTTTTGTTTCACTGGCATTGCCAATGACTGGCATAACAGTATTGCCAGCCCTTGACAAGGATGTGCTTACACCGTGCCAGACTGACAATCTCTATCAGCGCACTGACTGGCAGATCTGTTAACGAATCATTCATTTTTGATTTCAATTCATTATGAATTAGCAAAATTTTGAATTAATTCTTTTGACCAAAAAAAAAAAGAATTGAGTGGAATTTGAATCAATTCAAATGAATTAGCGAAAAATTAATTGGAGTTCGAATCCAATTCAAATGAATTTGTAAAATGAATTGCAATTCATTTCCAATTCAAATTTGAATTGGCAAATTGAATTGCAATTCATTTGAATTGAATTGATTTTGAATTAATTCAAATGAATTAGAAAGATGAATTGCAATTCATTTCCAATTCATTTGAATTGAATTGATTTTGAATTAGAAAAATTAATTGCAATTCATTTGAATTGGAAATAAATTGCAATTCATTTTGCAAATTCACTTGAATTGGAATTGAATTCCAATTCATTCCTGCCTAATTCATTTGAATTGATTCAAATTCCATTCAATTAATTTTTTTTTTTTGGTGAAAAGAATAATTAAAAATTTTGCTAATTCAGTGCATGAATGATAAACGAAGTATTCCCGCATTGGAAACTATATCAGAAATACCGTATAGACAGGTAAAGATACTGCGACACGTTAAATTGTTGCACCAAGACGGCGGATAAATGTAGATAGTGTTAGCAACAGATGGTGAATTAACAGAATTTTAACAAAGTGTATAGCGTTATCATCAACATAAATGACAGAAATTGACAATTTTCAATGTTAAACATATATGACGTGGTAAGTAATTTGCGTCTAATATTTTATTTAGCATTTTTTTGTTTAATTTTTGGGTTGGCAACCCTAAAAGGCAAAAAAAAAACATAAAAACATGACGAAAATAACGTAGCGTCAACCTGTTAACAGAAATTCACCATCTGCCTTAACCACCTATTGGCAACTAGAATTTTGGCACGCGCAACATCTTTATTTATATTTAAATCTGTGCAAAAGACACAGATGTTGGCTACATACAGTGGCTACACACAACCGTGATAAGGAAATTAAGTGCAGGCTTCCTTTGCGGTGAAAACACTGCAGACAATAAAATAATGAATCCGCAAGGACTGCAGTACATACTAGAAGTGCTTATGAGGTTCCTATCATAGGATCTGAGAATCATTCGTCTTCCAGAAAATATAGTTATGGCAGACTGGTTCACAATTATCTAACAGAGAGCATCGTGGACAAATGGTTCCCGAACAAAGAGCTGCCGAGGCATTCTCTGTTGTACTAGACGAATTGGGGAAACAAACGCAGGCTGCGGCAGAAACCAATCGCATCAGAGATTTACACTGTACAACTAAGATGTTGATCACCAAAAACATCACACCCTCGCGGCCCCTAACGAACGGCGAAGGTGAAATGGTGACATCAAAACAAGACTACATACCGATCTGGACCGAATACTATTTCATAATGCTTTTAACATCTTTGCAGATTGATATTTCAACGCAGAGTCCTTCAGTAGCTGAAGTAGTGGCTGCAATAAAAACACTGAAGAATAATAATATTGCATACAATATTTCACCAGAAATTCTAAAGGGTGGACCATGTCAAAAGCCTTAGAATCTAATGGAATAGTCTGTAGAGTGGACACCTATTTACCTACTATTTATAGATTTTGAAAAAGCCTTCGACACCCTGAACCAGAAGACTATCTGGAATGTCCTGGCCTATAAATGCACACCACTTAAAATCACATGAGATTTTAGCGGACACCCGGTTGGAACGAAGTTCCTTTCGCTATATATGTTTCAAAAGTGACCACCCTATTGGAAGATGCTCTTATTTTTGCAAATGGCCGCCAATGTCAAATCTGTTTTGACATTTGTAGACTAGACAGATGTAGAATACAAGTAAACAAGCCATGGAGCGATACACTCTCCAAGAACGCGGAATAATCGTATCTATTTTTTTGCGTAACAATTCGTCTGTGGTGTTGGCGCAGCGCGAATACCGTCGCCGATTCCCCGGCCGTCCGACACCGACTGCGCAAACACTGCGCCGTTTGGCCACTAACCTTGAAGAGTATGGCCGGCGCCCGTTCTGCCGAGAATATCGCCGCTGTTGCCGAGGATGTCGAGCTGTCGCCGGAAACATCGACCAGACGCTGTAACTCGCAATTAGCCATCAGCCGGTCGTCCCTATGGCGAATTTTGGTCAAAGACCTGCGCATGTTCCCATACAAAGTCCAGTCCGTGCATCAGCTGCTGCCTGTCGACCGCCAAACGCGTGTAACCTAAGCCCAAGCCATCCTCAATCTCGTGGACGAAGTGGACGATTTTTCCACCAAAATCATAATGAGCGATGAGGCTCATTTCCACCTCCGCGGGCACGTGAACAAGCAAAACTATCGCTTCTGGGGCACCGAAAAACCACGAGTGATGCACGAGGAGCCATTACACCCGCTAAAAGTGACTGCATGGTGTGCTGTTCACGCTGGAGGAGTCATCGGGCCATTTATTTTCGAGAACGCCGCTGGTTAAACGACAACAGTGGACGGTGCGCGCTATAGTGCAATGTTAACAGAGTTTTTTCTGCCGCAATTCGACGAATTAGGACTGGAGGACATGTGGTTCCAACAGGACGGAGCAACGGCACACACTGCGCGAGCCACAACCGATATTCTGAATTCGGCGTTCCCGGGTCGGCTCATCTCTCGTTTTGGCGGTTTGCACTGGCCCATAAGACCGGCCGATTTAACCGTTCCAGACTTTTTTTTGGGGGGTTTTTTTAAGTCCCGTGTTTACGTGAACAAGCCCGAGACCCTCGAAGCCCTCAAGGTCAACATTCGACACGAGTGCGAGAATCTGTCGCCCGAAGTTCTTGCCGAAGTGATGAAAAATAGTAATCAATTGTGACGGCGCCTATTTAACCGATGATATCATCTTCTCAACTTACCCAATAAAATTCTAAAGGTTGAAATAAAAATAATCAAAAAACAGAATCCAAGTTTTTCATTTAGAAAACAAAATGAGAGCCAAAAAACATCGGATGACTTCTTTTGAAACACCTTGTATTATGTACTATTTAGTACCAACACGCCCGTTGGAAAATACGATAATTTAAATTGATCTTTAAGAAAAGATACTTTTTGTAAAATGATAAACTTTTTTTAAAAAAAATTTTTTTTTTATAGAATGTATTTTTGAAAAAAAGTTTTAGGTCCTTTTTGTAAGAATATGTATTATGTATATTTTCCCGAAATATTTTTTATAAAGAGGGGTACTTATTTTATTAAGAGCTATTTTTAAGAAGAAGTACTTTCTGTAAGAAAAAGCCATAAGAGTATGAATTGTTTTTACAAAGAAGTACTTTTTTAAGAACAGGTACTTTTTAAAGAAGTGGTACTCTTTTTATGAAAAGGTTATGATTTCCAGAAAGGCTACTTATCTCAAGAAAATAAAAGAAAAGGTATTATTTTATTTTTAAGATAAGGAATTTTTGTAAGAAAATTTATTTTTTTGAGGTATTTTTTTTGAAGAAACATTTTTTTTTTTAAACGTGATTTTTTTTAAAATTTGTCCTTCTTTCAACAATACGTACATTTTTAAGAGTAGGTACTTATCTCAAGAAAAGTTATAAAATGTACTCTTTAAAGAAAAGTTAGTTTTTTAAGAAAAGGCAATTTGTTGTAAGAAAATGTATTTTTTAAGAGTAAGTAAGTACTTATTTAAAAAAAATACTATTTTTAAGAAAATTTACATTTTGTAAGAAAATTTACTTTTTTTAAGCAAAGGTACTTCTTTAAGATAAAGTATTTTTTTTAAGAAAAGGTAGTTTCTTTAAGAATATGAATATGTATGTTTTTAAGAAACTTTTCTTTTTTTTAAACTTCTTTCACTTTGGCTATTCTAAATTTCATTTTTATTGGGTTCAAAACTATAATATATATGTACTAAATATTGGTTACAGGCTCCACCTAGAAAACTTCCCATTGAACAAGAAATTTCCCAGCATATGTGAGACATTTAGTTAGTCTAGACACAAACCAAAGCAAAGGTAGACAATATAGTTAATAATTGTGGGTTGTAACATAATAGTGTTAAAACAAAAGTTATTTAATTTTTTTCATTTAGCCCGCAACGTGCGAAAAGGAACTTCGTTCCAAAATCATTTCTCTATACAATGCCTATCTATACAGAGGAGCCGCATTCAAAGGTTTGCATGCAAACCAATTTAGTGAACAACTCAGTGTCACAGTTGGTGTACGACAAAGGGGTGTGATGTCACTACTCTTGTTTAATATTGTCCTTGATGTCGAAATGAAAATTGCGAATAGCACGACCAATGGAATATCATGGGGATTATTAGGAAAGCTTGGCGTCTTGGAATAAGCACCTCTGACATGTCAACATCAAAAAACTTGAGGAAGCAGTGCTGAATGCTGGTCTTAAAGTTAATAAAAGAAAACTAAATTAATGCGATTAAATGCAAACTGCAATCAACCATTTCTTTATGCTTGAAATTACATTTTTTTAAATATTACAGTAATCTATTAAGTGATGGTAGTTGACAGGGACAGTGTTGATTTTTAATTAACTACAAAGAAAGTTTAAAATGTCACCGAGCTTTCAAACCACGTTCGTATGAAAACGAAGATGCAAAAAAGAATTATTTTTTCCAGCGTTTCATTCACTACTCAGCTGTTTTAATTTTCTTTTATATTTTTCATTGTTTTAGGAAGAAATACTATCCTGATCCCATATACAACAATTTTTTTTGATAAAAATCAAAGGATTATAAATTCGAACAGATCTGTCAATTTATTAATTCGGTCTTCACTTTCTTCCAAGTGCACTCCTCATACACAAATTTTGACAGATCGTATTTATTATCGAGCTGTCAGACTGTGAACTTAGTTTCATGCTAAGAAATTGTGCGTGCAACGAAGATCCAATGCTGTACTTTATCAATCGCATCTAGCCCAATTACGTAGGATGTATACAAATTATATTCATGAAGCTTTACACTAAGATTTTTAAACAATTACCAAGTTTTGATGGTTAAAAACACATAACTTCCGCAGTTTGTAACTCGAAGTACATGAATTTTTTTGCAAGTCTGCAAAATTTGATGTTTCGAAGTAGTTAATTACACTGTGTGTGACCAAAAATCTGAATTGAGTGAAACATAGCGAACTTGCATAATTTTGTTACGCTGAATCTAATGGCATTTACCGTTTTTCTCTACCACGTCAAAATTTCGAGATATTTGACCCCAAAGTTTGCTGGGATGTCAAAAACTGTAATATTTTTGAGACTGAATTAGAGGCAGAACGCTTCAAAATTGAAGTTTGATTTCTGAGTAAGAAATGTAGAGGACCTTAAGAAGAAAACCAACTTCAAGTCTGTACTCCTCCCCCCTTACCCCTAATAACTCGACAAAAACAAATTGCATCCATTAAAAGTAATGGAAATTGTGTAAATTTTGCAGTAGTATCTTTGAGAGAAATGTTCCTCGCAAAAAAATACTCTCAAACAACATTTTTGTGGGAAACTTCTGGTTTATAAGTTATAACACGTTTTGTAATCCAGTTTTCGTTATTTTGACAAAACACAAATGCATCTGAAATTATTCTCAAATATAAAAAAAACAGAGGTTGTATTCATAAAGTTAGGGGAACGGAAGTATAAACCAGAGGTTGTACTCATAGAGTTTGGGGAACGGAAGTATAAAAGTTAGGGGAACGGCGAACACCAAGACAATTATGAATGACTTCTTTCACACAATTCCAAGCGATAGCCTAATTTTTCGAAAGAAATTGGGTAAATTGTTCGTCGGCCATTAAACGTCGTATGTCAGGACCATTCAGTACACCTGAATAAATAAGTTAAATCTTGGTTAAAAATTCAACTTAAATGTGGAAAGTTTCACTTAGTTTCACAACCTCTGGTTTTTTTTATATTTGAGAATAATTTCAGATGCATTAATAATTATTGGACTAAACAGCAGTTTATATACACTTAAAAACAACATGACGATAAATTAAGAGTGCTAGCGAAGCACAATAGCGATGATATTGTCCAGAAATAATTACATGCATTCGTTCGATTTTGAGGGCCAACAGGATGGTGCTACGTTCCCTACTCTCTAGTAGAGAGCCTCTACACACAGAGAAGAGATTCGTTGTCAGAACTATATTTACAGCCAACTAAAATTTGGCGGTTCCTTGTACTATCACATTATTCAGTTGTGATTACCAATAATTGTGTTCCGTATCACCAAATGTTGTGCATATCAATTGATTTGGTTGCAAGAACTGAAATATTTTTCGTATTTCACTATTTTCAGTTCAGTATAATTGCATTTAGGCATATCAGCCAAAATAACCAAATGAAAACCAGAAATCGAGCAAAACAAAAATATTGTTTCAATTAATATCGAGTTTAAGTTGTAACAATCAAATTATCCTTTAGTGTCACAACCATTTGTGAATTTTATAGCAAAAAAATCCTAAAACAATATTTTTTATTAAAATTGTGTATTTTATATTTAAATATAAACAAAATTATTATTATTTGTTACCAGGATTCGCATTTTGTGGGTAATGGGTTACCCGGGGGTAACCTATCCCCATTTTTAATCGAAAATATGAAAAACTTAGAAAAACATTTGTATATCACGGAAATGGAGCGTCGAATCGAAAAAATAAATAATTTTTGGAGGTTTCTAAGGGGTTTCCATAAAGTGGTGCTATTTGTATGGAATTTTTTTTTAAAAGTCGCCAAAATAGGAAAGTCACTAAAATCAAAAAATGGCTGTAAGTCAGAAAGGCTTCGTCCAATCGTAATTAATTTTTTATCCCCAATGGAGGCTGTAACCAATGGATGTGTTTAATACGATATCACCTTTTTTTTAAGGGCCCTTAGACTTGTGGATAAGTTGCAGCGACTTTAAGTTGACATCAACTTATCCAAATTCAATTCAATACAATTCAATTACATTCTATTCAATTAATTTCGATTCAATACAATTCAATTGAATTCTATTCAATTCGATTCCACTTAATTCACTTCAAATCAATACAATTCAACTCAATCGATATAATTCAATTTTATTCAATTCAAGTCAAGTCACTTCAATTCAATTCAACTCAATTCAATTTAATTTAATTTAATTCAATTCAATTCCGCTTAATTAAATTTAATTAAATTAAATTCAGTTCAATTCAATTTAATTCGATTCAATTGAAATCAATTCAAGTAAATTTAATTCTATTTAATTCGATTCAATTCAATACAACTCAATTCAATTCAATTTAATGCAATCTAATCCAAAATATACTACGATTATACGAGAGCTTATATTGTGATATCATATCGCGATATGTCAAACAAGTTCGATTTACTTGCACGTACTCTATTGACACATCGGGATATAATATCACAATATACGCTCTTGTATAAACGTAGTAGTAGTCTACACATGCCTAACTCTCTTCAGTTCTTGTTATCTTCATAAAAGAAATATTAACTAACTAGTTAGACCCGGCAAACTACGTTTTGCCTTCAAAGTTTTTGTAATGCCAATAGGTGAATAAAATTTGTTGTTCCATTACGTTGCAAACTATATTTATGTGTGTTATATCGGTTTCTTTGAAAGGGGGCGTGGCACCGCTCTCTTCCACCCTTGCTATAATTCATACTGCTCCAACAACATATATACCAAATCTCATCTTCATATCTCTGACAGTTCATAAGATATAGCCATTTTAAATTTCAAGTTGTATGGGCGGTGCCACGCCCCTTTATCCAATCACAACCAAGTATAGCCCAGGAATATCAGCAGGTCATCAGTACCACATTGTGTAATTTTCATAACAATCCGTCTATTGGTCTATTAGAAAAGCTGTCAGAGCGATTTTTGAAAAGGGAGTGTGGCACCGCCCACTTTCACCCTGGCTGTATATCCTATGTCACCCGGTAGATGATTCTGAATATTGTCTGAAAATTTCATCAAAATCATTACAGCCGTTGTCAAGTCCATTCATAACATACACACATATATACATACATACATCAATTTTTATATATACAGATGTGTTTTGTTAAAGAACATTTAAAATCTGAATAATTGTGTTATATATTCTGAATAATAATGACTCTTTTCCTCGGGCACATGAAACAAGACTTGATATTAATTTTTCTACAAAAATGTCAACAAATCGTTTTCCATGAAAAACGAAAAAACTGAGAAATAACCGTAAATAAAACCGAAAATTAACCGGTTTAACTGGTTTTTTCTATTCTATAAAACCGAAAATCGGCTTCCTCAAACACTGATTTTTCGAATAAACCAACAACCGGTTATTCGAAAATGTCGATTTGTTGAACACTCTAATATTTATCATATTCTTTCTCATTTGATATTTAAAATAAAAGTTTTTCTGAAAAGTCCTCGTGTAACATTCATATATAGTTTCTCTTTTACACAGCAAAACCTATTATGAAAAATAGAATACATACATAACTTTGTAACAAGTGTTTTTGTAACAGAAACTAAATTATGATTACAGTGACTAATATTAGAACACGAATTCTAATATTGTACTTTTTATGAGTTGTATCTTCCATTTCAGTTGAGTGAGGTTTTAGAAATACTCAAATTCATTAACACGACTTAATTTCTGTAGTAACAACTTGTATTTAGTAAGACCTATTTTGAATTTATCAATAACATCGACAAATAATTCTGATGTATGATAATTATGAATTCTGATCAAAATATAGACTTTATCATGGAATTTCCAATGCCTGAATTGATTTCCAACTAATTTTTTCCCTGTATTTATCTAAGAGTCGATATTTGACGCGCTTAGTTCAAAAACCGAAGAATCACCTTATTATTGAAGTTAAATGATAAAAAAAAGTGGGCTGCTTCGATGAACATTATTATATTCCATATCCGTGCGGAAGTTTGTTTACTATCTCAACTGTATTTACCCATCCACTTTCTCACCGTTTATGTGTTTTCATTAGTTTTTTCTATATTAAATTTCATTTTCATTTCAATATTTCTGTGTTTTTAAATTGTTGTCATTCGAATACTCTTTCTTCAAGTTTGTTCTGGTTGGTACGAGTGTTTCACTTTCTGTTCCGTTAAACTTGTAACTTTTAATTAACCTAATTAATGCGTTTTTCCACTTGTGCTACTGAGTTTATGTATTTGTTTGGTTTTTAATATTGACAGAGCTCTAGTTCCCCACCCCCTTTGTACCACGGCCCATTTTGCTCTTGGTTTCATTAGAGCATTTGAATATGTCATACGATGTCATTCCTCATTAGTCGGTAAAGAGAAAATGGGCCTTTTAACTTTATGCGTTATGTGTTTTAGTAGTGTACGCGGGGAGGTGGGTGTCGGCGGCATACACTTTATGGATTACAGTGGGTTTGAACAAAATGTTGTTGCTGGAAGGAGATTGATAACCCCTTTGATAGTTGCAAATGCTACCAGAGAATGAATTAATGTCTACTTGATTTCCCACAGGAATTGCGAATAGAGTGAGAAATTTAAAAGGAAAAATTATATGTTTTTTTTCTGTTTTATTAAGTTAAATAATAATTAAACGGAAACTAAACTAAAATGGTACAACAAAGGTTTAGGTGCAAATGGACCTAGGGAAAAAATCAAGGCTGATGGGGGGGAGACTCTTTGACCAATTCTGTAGTTCTAGTACGATGAGTGTAAACTTTTGTGTGGGAACACAAATATCAATCTCCTAGATAGAATAGAAGTATCTGCCACTTGAGAGAATCGCGAAAAAGCTATCACAGTAAGTGACAGGAGATTTTTTTCAAAATTTCGCGCTACTCAAATCCGTAAGTGGATTTAGTTTCTAGGTGGCGCAAAGTGGAGAATAAGATCAAAAAACTTCTTATTTAGAGGAAAATCAAATTTCCACACGCTGAAAAATAATATTGCAGGAAACATGACATGTTTGCAAGCATTGTTTTCATGAATTGGAGATCTGTTGCCTTTTATTTCTTTGTTGTCTGTCTCGTTGTTGTGTTTAGCAGTTTTCAACAAACAAAGCCACATTTGGGTCTCAAAAACATATATTATAGCCTGTTAATCATTATGTCTCAAACATGTTATATGGAATAGCAAGCATAATGTGTTTGAGCACAAGTATAGTATATTTACGACAAGCTACAAACACGTTATATTTGCATCCAAACAACAACAAAAGTACCGATTTTTCAGTTTGCATATTTTAATGAATCAGAGAATGTTTCTAATGTTTTAAATGGGTATATTTTTCTAAAATGGGTTTTATTTTTTTCAAATGTGTTTATTTTTCTCAAAATATTTTACACTTGGATAACAGAAATTAATGAACTGGTGACTGAATACATGAAATAAAAACGCAACAGCTGATTCAAATACGCATTTTGGAATTACTGATATAAAAGTAATGCAAAAATACAGCTACACACATACAACTTTGACTGTGAGTAATCTCTTTTTGTACCTCGTTTATTCTCTTGCCCTCAATAGAGAGTAAATAGTGTAACAAACACAGCTGTATTTGTATCCCAAACAATGCTATACTTGGGTCACAAACACATATATTATATCATATTAATCGTTGTGTAATCAACAATTAATATTGAACGGCAAACACGTTGTGATTGGACACAAGTTGTGATTGGATTGCTACCAGCTCCAAACACACGTTATATTTGCAAATAGACAAAAGACAGATTTTCAGCGTGTACTTTAATTTATTTTCCAATATTTCTTCTTTCGTCAAAAGACATCATCAGGAACTGAAAAAACTTGAGTAAATACGAAATTTGTACTTTAAATATTGTCTTTAAAAATTTTTGTACTTTTCAACCTGTGTCATTTAACTTTACGAGGTTTTGAACCTTCGGTTGCTGCAAATTATTTCCTCAAACGAAGTTTAGTGTGATACAAATTCGTTTGTGGGATCGTACCTTTCCTTTACGTGTACGCTCTTCTCACCGATTTTCAGAAGTTATCCCAAATTTCTTCATTGGATTTAAGCGAAAACTATATTTTGGCAGCGTTAATATTTCTCTCTCTCTCTCAGAAGGAAAGCCCTGCGACATAATCATTGTTATTTTGTTTTGAAAGAAATTTCGATGTATATATTTGTAGCGCTAGTAAATACCATAGGCTAATACTTATAGTAGATCTAATAGTTCTCTCACCAAATTTATGACATTTGGCAGATAGATAGAGATAGAGGCAATGGTTCAAAACAACGAACAAAATAACAACAACGGCACTTCGTTTTGTGTGTTAAAATTATTGTGTTAAATACAACACAAATGTATACCAACGATAAAAGTGAACAAAAAAGTTTAAAACACATTTAAATTTCACAGTTTTTCACCAAAACGATATGAAAAATTAAAGCAAGAAGTAATTGTAATTCCACCTAGTGTATGTCACTTTTCGTCAAACATCTCTCTATCACACCGCCCGCATCAAGAAGAGTGTAAAAGGAAACGTCAGATGAGCCAAATATTCTCTCTAGTATGAGATTACTCTATGGTAAAAACCTGCAAGGAATATGCAGATACCATATCAATTTTCACTCTTGTGATTCTGCAGGCATTTTGGAAAAACACTTTTTTTGTTGAAAAATTTTGCTTGGTTTTGGCCAGTGGTTTCAGATTATTTTAACTAACTGAAAAGCAATTGTAATTTATTTCCAGTAGAAACAAAACTCAAACTATGGCAACGGTTAACATTTTTCAGATGGCTGATGTTGTCACCTTTTGGGTCCCACTATGTGGCTTCAGTGGTGTCTATGGAGTTCCAATGTAGGATTTTCAATAGCACTAAACCGTAATCTATGTACAGGAGTGGACTAAAATGGATTACAAGAATGTGGGCAAGAATGTGAAGTCTGGGATTACTTCTGCGAAATGCATAAAAACTAAAAACTGGTCGCATGAAACAAAAATTTTTCAAATTTTCCAAAAAGTTTCCAATCTGATGGAATAAAATACAGAGTTGCTATTTGTATTTTGCATCCTGGCTATACTTGTGTTGCCAGATGCAAACTGGAACTTCCATTGAAAAGTTTAAAATTTTTTAGCTTAACCATACATAGAACGTTTAACGTTTAGAACGTTAGAACGTATTTGTTGTATTTAAGTACAGTGTGTTGAAAAATGCATCTCGATCAGAAAAGGGTACTAACCCGTGAAAATTTTCTTGCGATGATTTTTTACGATTTTCGGCATGGATTGTCGAGACAAGAGTGTCTCAATAAACTTGTTTCGACTTTTGGTGATAAAGCACCATCAAAAACTACCAAAAGTTCAGTCTCGGACGCCGTTCCCTCCAGGATGAATTTTGTGAAGGTTGTCCAACTTCGGTCGTTTTGCCGGAAATCTGACCGACATGTGACATACCGTGAGATTGAGGCATCCTTGGGCGTTTTTTCGGTATAACCTGTCATGTGGTCACAGTGCCTTCAGTGGAACGTAGGAGGTCAATTCTGAGTGATATACCACCATCTGTTTGCCAACAGTGTTCGAAGAAATAAGAAAAAACATCAAGAGAAGACGAATCATTTTGCATCAGGACAAAGCGAGCTCTCACACATCAGCTGAAACAATGGGCTATTTGAGCACTCAACATGTCGAATTGATGAGTCATCCGCCGCACAGCCCTGATTTGGCACCCAATGACTTCATTTTATTGCGTGGTCAACGTTTTTCGACGCCCGATGAATCTCTTGAAGCATTCCAAAACCATATTTTGGAGGTGTCTTAATCTTTCGACTTAACTTAAAATTGTTTGAGCGCATGCAAAAGTGTATTGATCTTCACGGAGAATATTTTGAAAAGCAATAAAACCATTTCCAATGATAAATGATTGTTTTTATAATGCTGGACCCGAAATATAAATAGCAACCCTCTTTTGTTGGAAGTTGCCCGGTGAAACCATTCAGCGACACAATGTCAAGGAAATGGTGAAACATGGTGGTGGGAGTGTAGTGGTTTGGGGATGTTTCACTTGGTGGGTCATTGGTCCTCTGGTGAAAATAGAAGGAATTATGAATAAGGAGTTCTATCTAAGTACTTTGCAGAATAATTTGCCCGTTTTTATTGAAGAGTGCGCTTACCCTACAACAGATGGGGATCCAAAACATACTGCCAAAATTGTGCAAATTTGGTTTGCTGAACAAGAATTCCAAACAATGAAGTGGCGAGCTTAAAGCCACGATTTGAAACCCATCGAGAATTTGTAGGCCGTTGTCAAAAGAAGACACTCCCAATACGAACGAGCGCCGACCAACTTAGATGATCGTTGGCCAAGAGTTTCAGCGGAATGGACTAATATTCCACCGGAAACTTTTAAAAATCTCGTGGAAAATATGCCTACTCGCATAGAATGTGTTTTAACGAACAAAAAATAACTTTGGTTAAAATACTAAAGATACAAATATTTCAAATATGGACAATACTGAATAAAAGTGAAATTTGCAATATTTTTTTCATTAACTTCTGAACCGCACATCTCCGAGCCGAGCTCCAAAAAATAAAAGAAACTAGAACCAAAAATCGGTCAAATTATGGGAACTTCAAAAATAGGGTAAAAAAAGGGGTCCACCTAGGGACACCATCAAGTGTAGGTACTCAAATGAAAGGTATTATCCTCACGAATTTAGTGGTATATTTATTTTTAACGTGCGATTTTTAAAAAAAAAATTATGTTTTTTTAATTACAAGTTTTCTTAAATGAAGGGTTCCTTCTGGTTTTGTGAAGGGAATTATTACAATTTTGTTTGCAATTACTCGATACCCGATATAATATGGTAAAATAGGGTTATCTGGGCCCACAGAAGACGGACATCAAAATCAATATACCACTAAATTCGTGAGGAGAATACCTTTCAGTTGAGTACCCACACTTGATGGTTCCTACGATGTCCCTAGGTGGACCCGTTTTTTGGACTCTAGGGGCCCCATAGGTCCGACCGGTGAAAAATTTTTTGATTTTTGAACTTCATATATTTTGTGCCGATTTTCAGTTTTTGTTACTTTTTTTTTGGAGCCCGGCTCCGAAAAGTGCAGCTTTGCCCTTTAAAGCTCCGTTATTGAAATAATAACATTTAACTTAAATTGATTTTTTAACATGTTATTTTTTATATTTTTTATAACAATTTATGAGGATAGGATTTGTTACATTTTTTAAATGCATTTTATATTTTAAATTGTTTTTAAGTTATTATCCAAAAATTGCAATTGAACTGGTGAATTAATTTCTAATTATGGTAAATTAAAAAAAAAAGATTTATGTATCTATCCATTGAAGGAATTATCGTAGAAATGTTGTAACCATATAATACCTAATGGCTCGATTATGTATATGAAGAGACATAAAATAAACGATCGTCCAGCGAATGTGAGTTCGAATCCCACCCGCGGCATTTATATTTTTTTCACTATCCGGAGAAAACATGATCTCTTAAGCTGGGATCACACGATTTGTACATTTGGCTAAAAATTTGTCATATTCATAGACAAATCGTGTGATCTCTAAACTGCATTTGTCATTTATCAGAAATGCCAAATATTTGGCTTCTTGTGTCAAATCAAAAACCACCATAAATGCCAAATCGTGTGAACGCAATGCTGCCGCAGAAGCCAAATCAAATTTATGAAAATGGCCAAATTTCTGATTTGCCACTTGAAGACAAATACAAGTGCCAAGTAGACAAATATTGTTGACAAGTGTAAGTGTTGCCAATATGTTGATTTTTTCGTACTTGTTATGGTTTCAATTTCTTTGCCATTTCGATTAATAATTTGGCATAACTACACTTTAGTTGCTCCTCACCGATTTCATAGAATTTTTTAAACGATTAAAAATGACCGACAATTTTTTTGGCGGTCGGTCCAACTTTTTGATATATACGCCTTCAAAGCTTGAGTATATAATCGGCTATATCTCAGGTATGTATGGTCCGATCTTGGTCAAGTGAATATCATTAGAAAGCTCATACAAAATTCTATAAATTACATTTTATACATTGTTTCATTTTTATTAACCCATTGGCGGAGAATTAACAAAAAGATTTTTTTAACCTCACTTTTTTGATGGAAACCTATTTTTCTCTAAAAATGGACGAAATACGAATGGACGAATGTACGAAAATTCATCTTGATCGGAAATTATTTCCAATTTTTTTTTTGAAAAATTTCCCACTGTGCAGCGCCACCAAATATGCAGCGTTATTGTTTCAACACAGATCTTTTTCATATATTTCCCACTGTGCAGCGCCACCAAATATGCAGCGTTATTGTTCCAACACAGATCTTTTTCATATGCCACCAAATATGCAGCGTTATTGTTTCAACACAGATCTTTTTCATATAGAGGTGAATAGTTTGTGATAAGTAATTTTTTGAACACCACTGTAACTAATGTAGCATTTAACTTCGACGACAAATGATGGCGGCTTAACACTTTTAACATATTTAATTAACCACATAATATATGAATAAACTCAATCTGTTGGTGTAATAATGACAGCTTATAAAACGGTTTACGCTTCTTTTGCTCTACCTTAACCAGCTGACAATGACAGTTGTAAACATGTGCACCAGATTTTAATATGGCTATGACATGCAGAACCAATCGTAGTTCGTCAACAACCGCAATTTAATGTTGGCTTATAAACTTTCTATACAAAAATTTTCTTTTGCTACTTTACACACAAAAATTTAATGTTCTGATTCAAATGTGATAAGGAAATTGTAGTTATCAAAGCCATATCGTACCTCACCGTATACAAACGCAGAGACAGTGTACTGTGTACCTGTAATAAAGTTAAATTATATTATAGTATTACAAGTTTTTACGTGCTCATAACTTCCGTTCTTTAATTAAATTTTTTATTTATAAAAATGGAAAAGAAGGAAAGAATACATATCATAAATGTTTTATGTTTTTCAACTTTTACTTATCTGACTAAGGTTGATGTTGCTGTTTTTCTGTTGTTGTTTTTTCTCTCTCTCACACACACACACACACACTTTTGCTTAAAACAATTTTTCATTATTCATGTTAAATGCACACGTATCCTCCTGACTCAGCCACAAACTTTTCCTCCTTGCATTCACTTACCATTATATCTTATTATGATGATCCTTGATATATGCATGTATGCGTAGAGTATCTCTCATAGAGTAAATATGGGAAGAGAAAATCTTTCACTCACCAAATTTCTGACATTTGTCCTCGTGTGATGTATACGTTTGATGTTGAAAAGAATTGCCTTACTAATACCAGATAGAGCCAATGGTTCAAAACAACGAACAAAATAACAATAACGGCATTTCGTTTTGTGTGTTAAAATTATTGTGTTAAATACAACACAAATGTATGCTAACAATAACAGTCAATAAAAAAGTTTAAAACACATTTAAATTTCACAGTTTTTCACCAAAATGGCACGAAAAATTAAAGCAAGAAGTTATTGTAATTCCACCTGGTGTATATCACTTTTCGTCAAACATCTCTCTATCACACCGACCGCATCACGAAGAGTGTGAAAGGAAACGTCAGATGAGACAAATGGCGGCTCTACTATAAATTTACTCTATGGTATCTGTATATGATATTTGTATGTGCTCCTTTTAGTTTTGTGCTCAATTTGCGGTTGAATGTGAACAAGTTAGCATGTACGATAATAGTACGTAGAATTATACAATGAACTTACATTCTTCTATACATTTATACATATGCATATATGAGTCATTCCATTTAAATTCGACACCTATAGCGATAACATTCTTTGTTCCCATTCGTCTTTAAACAATAATTTTGAGAAGTAACTTTCCTGTAATTACACTACGCAGCTAAATGAAAAAAATCCAAACACTCACCGAAAAATTCGGTTGAGGCTGGTTTTGAGAGTAGAGTAGAGGTTTTCACAACCAATTAGAGGTTGTCACAATAGAATTACAGGCTGTCCCTGCCGAATTAGAGGTTGTCGTAACAGAATTAAATATTATCACAGTCGAATTAGAGATTTTCGCAACCGAATTAGAGGTTATCACAATCAAATTATATATTATCACACCCGAATTAGAGATTATCACAGCCGAATTAAAGATTATCACAGTCGAATTAGAGGTTATCACAACCAAATTCAGATGGTGTCACAAATGAAATTTTTTCTATTAATTTAATGATGATTTATTTTCCAGTATTCTCATAAATAATTACAGAGCGACGAAATACAGTGCACTCGCGCTAACTTGACTACTCGCAAACTTGAATACTCGCTAGCTTGACCATATTTTTCTGCCAATGGACTATCTTCTAACTTGAACAAATGCCAATTACACTATAACTTGAACAATTTTTTTGTTCATAAATGCAAAAAAATGTGATACATACATACTTTGTTCGTTATTTTACCGTTGGTTTTGATGTTGATAACTTTGCCCCCTCAATTTTTCAAAACAACGTGTCGAGTAAATCAACTTTAAAGATTTTTCTTAGTCCAAAAACAGTAAATTTTGAGTTATAGCAGTCTTCTAGTAAGTGAGCGATATGTTAGGTTAGGCATACCAAAAAAAAAAACCTTTTTTAATATAAAAATATAGCATTCGTAAACTTGAACAAATTCACTATCTTGAACTGGCCTGGTTTTAATTAGTTCAAGTTAGCGCGAGTGCACTGTAATGCAATTTCTAGGTGGTAATCTATAGTGTAACAAATTCATCTGACATGCCACTTTGAAGTCTCGGCCATCGTGGGCCACCGTACCAATTCTGAAGTGTTTTGTCTGTCGCTGTAGGTCCTAAACCGTTCTAAAGGGTGCACTTTGCACTTTTTAAATTTAGTGTCACTTTTTATTTGCAAGTGGCAACTCTGAAATTTGGCAGCTGTCACATATGTTTATTTCGATTATTAAAAATGGAGCACTTTACGAAAGAACATCGCGTTATAATTATGAAAACTTATTACAAAAGTTTAGAAACTTGTGCTGAGATCGCTCGCAAACTTCGAAGTATTTTCAGTCGACAAAGTACACCCAATGTGTCAGCCATTCGAAGAGTGGATAAACAATTTTAAGAAGCTGGGTGGGTTATGGACAGTTAAACTCCTGTGCGTCAACGTACCGATCGGTCTCTTGAAAACATTGCTGCTGTAAACAAGAGTGTCGCCGAAACCCCGAAAACATCAATTCGGCAATGCGCTCAACAACTTCAAATTTCACGAAGCACTACGCAGAGAATTTTGACAAAAGACCTCCATCTTCATGCGTACAAAATGCAGCTTACTCAGGAGCCCAAACCAGCAGACCATTTTATCGACATCTTTAAATGTTAGGCAAACCGTCATAATAAATATAATATATTGAGATAATAATATAAATGTGCAACGAATGGGAGCAGGGCATGTTCGAGGTAACCGCGGTAAAATGGACAGCTAGTGGGTCAAAATGTTCCTCATGTCGGCAAATTTCTACTGCGGCTTTTCAAAACAAGAATCTTTATATATGTATATCTTATTTTCCAAATAAAATTATTCATCAAAATCCTACCAAAAATCATTTATGGTTAAGTTAATTATATGACGTTTATAATTTGAACGTTAATTCGAATTACCTCTACAAATGCAAATTCAAAAAAATGCTAATACTATTGACAATTGTACTTAAGTATTTTTAAAGAATTTGTTTTATTTCTGGCAATATAAAATACACTCCGGTTCACTTATTTAAAGGCACTAAAAATTCCATATTCAGCAGCCTGTATCTTTTGCAACTTGAAACCGATTGTAGAATTTTAAAATGGAAATGGAAGCTGGACATCTTGAGATATAAAACAAATAATGACGATAGCGGTTTCTTAACTATAGAACTTTTTTTCAGCAATTTATAAAAAAAGGTCAAAAATGTGATTTTTTCTTTTGGTTCACTTGAATAAAGGCACTTTAACTAATTTTAATAAAAAACTGTTTTTCTTAAAATTTATTTTACCTTATTTAAGAACTATTAGTAATGGGTAAAGTATTTGTTTTTAATAACTTCAAATATACGGGTTTTCATTGAGAGATAAAGAGATTTTATGTAATCCAACGAAATTTGATTCCAAGCGTCCTTAATGGCCTGAATTAGTGACTGCTTGTCATCAAATTGTCTACCTCCTTCATAGACCTTACGAGATAACCAACCCCAGACATTTTCGATAATGTTTAGATCTGGCGAATAGGGGGGCCAGTCAAGAATATTAACATTTTGGCTTGCAATGAACCCCTTTACTAATCTGGCGTTGTGTATAGGGGCATTATCCTGTTGCAATATCCAAGATGTGGGACCAAATAGTTTACTGAACTTCGGAAAAGCCGATTCCAATAACGTTTTATAGCTTGCACCAGTCATTTTTGCACAAGATCGATGGTGCCATAGTACGTAATAGCACCCCATACCATAACGCCGCCTTCTCGGCTGTGATGTGGGTTCAAAAAACGCTTTTCTTTGCGCAGATCATGGAAATAATAGTTGTAGCCATATCAGGCCCATCCAAATTAAACTTCTTCTCATCCGTAAAAACAACGGTTCTCCAGTCATTTATATGACCTCTTGGCTGCACATCCCATACCATGTAGTCTCTTGCGAATTCAAGCCGCTTTTCCTTACGAGGAGCATTAAGTGGCGGCTTTTTGTAATTTCAGGTATTTAAGATACTCACAGCTCTTAATTACTCTGCGTACTGATGACGTGCTCGCTTCCACTCCAGCTTGAGCTCTTTTTTTTTGACAAGGATAAGGCAGAATTAGAAGCAATTCTGATGATTTTTGATGTGTTAACATCTATAGGCGCGGGTACTGTCTAAATTCACAAAGTGAATTCATCCAAACACAGTTTGTCCGACTGCGATCACACGGATTGTCCGACTGCGATCACACAGATTGACTGCGATCACACATTGTTTGCCGTTAAACTCCTCCGAAACGGATGCACCGATTTGTATGAAATTTTGTGTGCATATCGGGTAGGTCTCAGAATCGTCCAACATCTATTTTTCATACCCCTAAATGATAAGAGTGACCCACCCCTATATAGAACACAGATTTGTCCGACTGCAAAACACAGATTGTCAGACTGCGAAAAAAAATACACACTGATGTAGCCGCAGCGAATAGTTGCATGCGGAGCACTCTCAGAGCAAAGAGAATAATGACGTGGTTATACGTACATACATGTATAAAAATGAGATAGCAAGAGAGCAACGAAAATTGTGTGAACTTGTGTAGCGTATGTACGAATATAACAATGTACATATGTATGTACATGTGTCTGTTGATTTGCATTCTCTTTGTTTTTTGTGGGAATAAAACAAAAAGTATTAAGCTAGAAAATAATGACATGTGCTTGCACTGGCCTTTAAATAATTTTAAGTATTAATATTATTTACATGTAACGTCATCATATGATTGAAGGCTTTTTTATTTTCCAATGTAACGTAAGTGTTTGATATACTTGTTTTTTGAAAAGATATATTTTCTTATAATTTTAAAGAACACATAAATATAAACTAATATATAAAATAAAAATCAACAAAAAATTTAGTTTTCAAAGCTCCAACTCAACATGATACATTGCACCAATAAATATTTGACAGTGGGTACACACTAGGGAAATGACTTTTGAAATTTTTTTTAAGAATTAAAAATACATGGCCGTAAGTTATGAGAAATGGTGAAAAAATAAGTAAAAAGAGGTTTTCTTGATGAATTCTTCATAGAAAATATTTATATATGCAAAAATGAAACTTAAATTTAATTCTTATTCTTATTCAATTAAAATATGTAATTAATATGATATTGAGTTGCCCTTGTGTATAAGAACTTGTTGTGCCTGCGTGTCATAGAACTCACTAAGTTGCTTAAAGTGGGCATATCAATTTTCTCCCATTCCGCCAATATTGCTAGTTTTGGTTCTTTAAGCGTCGTCTACTGCTTCGACTTTGAAAACACCTTGGCGGAAAGTATCCCCCAGAGGTCTTCAATTGGGTTGAGGTCGGGACTTATGGCTGGCCACTCCAGTAATGGAATATTTCGGGACTTAGAAAAACCCTTGTGAGCCGAGCAATGTGGATCGGGGCGTTGTCTTGTTGAAAAGTCCAGTTATCTCCATATAATTCACCAGCAAAGTTAATTAAATTGCTGCCCAACAGATAAACGTATGCGTCCGCATTCATTTTAGTTGGGACAAAGCATATATTTGACTTCTCTCGTGCTCCAAATGCAGCCCATATCATAAGAGATCCACCACCGTGGCTTAGCTTGTAGCTCGTTTGCCGAGGATGTCGTAAATCTCTCCAATATTTATGGTGACCATCACGTCCGTCCAAATTAAACTTTTTCTCATCACTATATATAACGGTTTCCAATTTGTCCTCCCAAAACTTTTACTTTTCTGCAAAAGCAATACGCGCATTTTTATGGCGCTGGGTTAAGAGTAGTTTGGCCATTTTGCTTTGGTACCGAAGACCTATATCGTCCTTTAGCAGTTGCTGGAAACTCTGTCTCGTTACATTTAGACCCAATTCCACCTTTATTTCCCTGCAACTCATATTCTCATTAGCAGCTAAATGCCGAATGCGCCGCTTAGTCCTCTGGTCTACAGTTGGGATGCGTCCACTGCGCTTAATACAACCATAGTTTTCGGGGTCTTTGAGGAAATTCGAAAATGTATAGCGATGTTAATTTACCGCAGCTGCAATCTCGCCAATTCTTTTCCCTCCTAGTCTCATTCCAACAATTTTTCCGCGCTCCCCATCCGTAAGTTCACTTCCACGTGGCATGTTCAACTTGAAAAAAAACTGTGAATAGAACGTTACTTAGAATATATTCATAACGATCACTTTACTCACGTACAGTAAGATATTTTATACTAAACACCCGAGAAAAATAGAGTTGTCCACTTTAAAGTGTCAGGAACGCGAATGCACATATAATTATTTTCTATTGAATTGCAAACTTACAGCGATTATCATAGATAACGGGACTACAAATAAAGTCCAAAAGAGAAAAAAAGTATACGATAAAGAGAGAGGGATATTATCGAAAAAGTTGTATATGGTCGACATTACATTACAGTTAGTTTTCAGAAGGAAAGAAAAAAAATTATTTTGCACATATGTATAAATATTTGACAGAGGTATATCATAATCCGTTCTGCCTTCCAAACCTACTTAAAGAAGGGAATTGTGATTACCTGTGTGATCTATTCGAAGGTCTCCTGACAGACCTGATTTCGGAGGTAAAACAATCATGTCTATCGGATCTTTTTGAACCCCCAGAGGAGTCGTCTTTCCAGGCCTCCATCAAGAAAGCTGATTGAGGTCCATGTGTATCGAATTTTTCGTCAGTCTATGACAAGGGATAAAGGGGCCTGTATGCATGCCTGATAAGAGAAGGCATAGTTGAATGCCAACGTACTGCCGCAGTGGAATATTGTGAGAATGTCACGGCATTTACTCTACTGGGTTTTGTCACAGTGTGTTTATTTGTTCGTCTCAATATGTTGAATGGGCATAGTAACGGGTGGTTCAAATTCAAGTATAATTTCAAATTATATGTTGTTTTGACACTGATCGATTATTTTTGTTCGAAATATTGACCAGCAGTCAGTATCATTCCTCCGCAAACCAAAATGAGTCGTTTGACTCTTCAACAACGTTGAAAAATATTGCACACTTATTTCCAAAGTAATTGCTGTGGTGTCCAAATCTGAGTTTGTTAAAAATAAATTTCGGCCCAAAATGAAGAACCCACCGCGGGTGCTGCTGTACGCAAGTTTGAGCAAAAAGTTCGTCATGTGGTTCGAACCAACGACATTGACTGTTTAGTGTGGATTTTGGAGTGGTGGCATCAGTGGCCCATTTTTTTTCGAAAATGCAGCTCGAAAACCATTTTAGTCAACGACAAGCGCTCCAGAACTATAATTGCGCTCCAGAACTATAATTGCGGAGATATAAACTTGGATAATCTTTGGTGTCAGCAGAATGACGCAGCATGTCACACGGCTCATCAAACAATCGATCTTTTGCGCACTAAGTTCAGTAACCGTGTTACCAGCCGCCTTGGCCGTCTCGGAGCTGCTGAATAATCCAGTAACGATCCGCACCCTTAAGGGTGCGTACAGAGTGGCCGCTTGTTGCCGAGCCGAGCCGACTGACGCTTATTGCGAGAACCAATGCGAGAAAACTGGTGCTATACAAATTAGTACAAATAAGCGCGAACTGGTCAGAGCGCAAAGCTGATTGAGTGCGAGAAAACAGTTCCAAAGCGTATTTCAGCGCCGAAAACATTGTTTATGTTATGTTATGATTTCAACTTGTTTGGAAAACATAAAAAAAATTAAAAACAAAAATTTAAGAAAAAGTAAAAAAAAAATAAAATAAAAATTAATAAATAAAATAAAAATTAAACTAAAAAATAAATAATAAAAATTAAATAAAATTATAAAAATATAAAAATTAAACACGAATGAACAACAATCCCAAATGCATACAAACATACATAAAACACAAATAATGGATAAAATATCAGCGCTGATTCTCGCATCCTCTATGCACACTCAAACTTGTTTCTCGCATGAACAAGTTCTCGCAATAAGCGTCAGTCGGCTCGGCTCGGCAACAAGCGGCCACTCTGTACGCACCCTAAGGCTAAAATCAGTCAAGCCAATCGTGGCATAGAAACAGAAACCGTAAACAAAATCTTGGGAAATTGGACTGACGCGTTCAGCTACTGCGAAGCCCGCAGCGGCAGCCACCTGAATGATATCGTATTCCATTAATACTCGTAATGGGAATATTTGTTATTTCTAATAAAGACATAATATACCAAAAGAAATTAAGTTTGGTCAATTTTATTTAATTTCTATAAAGATAATTGTATCTGGACCACCCTGTACATGTTTGTCATGTATTCTTTTTTCGGTCTATCCTTTTTTCCACTTATGTGTAACGCGAAGTGGCCACCACTCTCTATTTGCGTCACATTAAAGCTTAGTGAACCCAGATTCACTTCAACAGTGTTTTTTTTGCAAGTTGGTGACATGACATGGAATGACTCGTATACATATACATATAGCATATGTGCGTATATATTCATATGAAGGTACTAAACTTTTACCATTTATGTGCACATGTATATTTGTGCAATACTTATGTATGTATTTACATTTATGTGTTGAATAGTTTATGCAAATATATTCTAATCATATCTTCAAGTCAGCATAAAGCCCATCCTGGGGCATTCTCATAAATATAACTAAAATTTGAATTACCCTGTGGATGAATTAAAATGATAAGAGAGAGTGTTCCATTTGGAATACAAAAAAAAACAAATAATAAAAAAAATAATACTTGTTGACATAATTCTTCGTAATAGAACGATGATTTGTTATTTCTCATAGATATTTGACAGATCCATCAAAATAACTGTTACTCCTATATGTAGATGCTGAAAATCTGTCTTTTGTTGTTTGGATGCAAATCTAACGTGTTTCTAGCTTGTCGCAAATATAGTATATTTGTGTCCAAACACATTGTGTTAGCTATTCAATATTACATGTTGGAGATGCAATGATTAATAGGTTATAACAAAGGTTTTAGTAAACATCTATATGGAGAAATCTATGTGGTGGATTTGAAAGTCAAGCAATAGTGGAAATGGGCAAATTTCCCTGGAAACAAAAATTATTGAAAAAAATCACATGATGTGTTAGGGGACACACGAAGTTCCTTTCGCTATATATTACACCGTGTTACACACATTCTGTCCTATGAACCAAATTTACTTTTTCGGAAAGGGGATAAAAAATAAAAATACACGTGTATCGGCGATTTTCATGTACACGTCAGAATTTTTTTTTTTAAGTTTGAAGTATAAAGCTCGTAGTGGCCTGTGTGAAAGCCTTTGGACCGATTTTTAACCCTTTTTCAGTGATCCAATCGAGCTGATTTTTTGCAGGCAGACTCGTGGAAATATCTGTATCACGTCAAATTTTTTAAAAAATTGATTTTTATCAATTCTCAGATTTTCCTAAATTTTTTTTTAAATTGTTATCGATTTTTTTTAAGGTTTCAGTTCGTTAAAAAAACAATTTTTTTTTTATTACTTTTGATTTATAAAAATAAAGAATTGTTACATTAAAAATTTTAATGTTTTTAAAAAAATTTAGGCCTTTTATTTTTGCGGTTGTAAGCATTTGCTTCAGTATCGCGACAAATAGACCAACAGTATTCGCCAAGCATATGCGTAATGTCTTTTCCTTTAAAGCGCTTTTCAATAGCCGCAATGCCGCTCCTAAATCATCAGGGAAAAAATCTAAATGATTGTGAAGAAAATGGATCTTTAGCGACATTAATATGCCCATTTCGCCATATGCTGAAACCATTTCTGCTACAATATTTCTATAATTGGCAGCTCGTTTGTTGCCAAGAAACTGCTCAATAACGGAAACTGTACCTTTCCATGCACGTTGTTCGATAGCATTTAATTTTTATGAAAATTCAGAACTTGCAATTATTTTTTTTTAAATCAAAAAAATCATTAAAAAACATAAAGTTACTGAATGACTTCTTAAAAAAAATACCTGCATGAATCTTTGCGCCGCTCAATTTCGGAAAAATTTTGCGCAAAGTTGCAATGGCCTCGCCATCACGATCCAGTTTTTTAACAAAATTTGATACGAGACCAAGCTTAATGTGTAGTGGAGGCAAAATGATTTGAGACGGCTGCACCAATGGTAGATTCTCTATACTTTCTACGCCTACTTTGTAGCATGTTCGCGGCTTCCACTTAAATTCAGTGTAATGCTCATCTCTTTTTCGACCTTCCCATGTACACAAAAAGCACTGGTGGGTTGGAAATCCACGCTGAACACCCATGAGTAAACCGACCACTTTCAGATCGCAGCATATTTTCCAATTATGCTCTTTGTACTTTATCAGCTGTAATATTAATTCCATGCCTTCGTATGTTTCCTGGAGGTTTGTGGCATATGCGATCGGGACAGATGGATGTATGTTACCGATATGAAGCAGCACGACTTTAAGGCTGTTGACCGATGCATCGATGAAAAGTCGCCACTCCTCTGAAATATGAGGGTAACCAATTTTTGCAAACATCAAATCAATATCATAACAATATGCTAGGTTTTATTCCCGATCTTCGTGCAATTTAAAAAATTCGTCATATGGAATAGTGGTACCTTGACCACGAGCGGCTGTTATTTTAAAATCAGCCGCCACTATATTCCACTGCTTAAAGCGTGATGCAAAGAGTTCTGCTGTTCTCCTCGACAAATTTCCGTCTCGTACGAGGTCATTGAAGTCGGCTTGCGTTATTAAATGCGGCATTGCAGTCCCAATTTCACTGGGTGTTGCCACAAATTCCGACACTTGTGGACTCTCGCATCTCGCATTCGATGCAAGAAAAGTTGATAGCAGTGTTGGTACAACTGTTGATTCTGCATCGCTTATTTCGGGAACATTATCAAAAATCTCCACTGAAGCCGCTACCCGCTCTTCTGGTGAGTATAGAACTGCTGGAATTACCGATTCTACATTAGCGTAGCGAATTTTGTTGCGGTGAATGTATTGGTACCCTTTTGTTTGAGCAAAAGTTACACAAAAGTAGTACAATTCATTGCAGTGCTCCGTGCATGGTAGCCAAAATGTTGGTACAGCGTACTTTATTGTTGACCTTCCATCAGTAAACTTGCACAAATTTCTATAGCAATAGTCGCACACGACTTCCGGAGTATACCACAAGTAAGGAACATAAGCAGTCTTTAATATTTTCTGAAACGAATTCACCACTGTTTTAGTAATATTTTTCAAATTTTTACTTGCTGCGAATAAGCCACAAACGTAACAAAAGTTATTTCGCGTCGGACACTGCATTTTTTTCAGATGAAATATATACAAATACGTTTTCGCGCAACAGAACTTAAAACAATTTTGCAATTCCTTATTTCATCTGTCAGACCAGTTGTAAGTGTTGTAAAAGTCAAAAACTGTTTAGTGTTAGAAGGTTACTATTGATTAACTACAACTATATCGAATAGGATGGGTCAAAAAACATTTTTTTTTTCGTAACGCTTAAGTAGTTTAAAAATTTGGAGTCCCTTCAAGTTATGCTAAGAAAAGTGAAAAAAATATTTTTTTTTCAAAAATAATAAAAATTGGGGAAAATCTGAGAATTGATAAAAATCTATTTTTTAAAAAATTTGACGTGATACAGATATTTCCACGAGTCTGCCTGCAAAAAATCAGCTCGATTGGATCACTGAAAAAGGGTTAAAATCGGTCAAAAGGCTTTCACACAGGCCACTACGAGCTTTATACTTCAAACTTAAAAAAAAAAAAATTCTGACATGTACATGAAAATCGACGATACACGTGTATTTTTATTTTTTCCCCTCTTTCCGAATATGTGCATTTGGTTCATAGGACAGAAAAAAATCTATTTTTTGTAACACCGTGTTATGTACTAGTTAGTTCCAACACGCCTAAGGCGCCCGTTGAAAAAAAACGATAATTTAAAGGATCTTTAACAGAAGATTCTTTTTGTAAAATGAGAAACTTTTTTTAAGAAAAATTTTTTTTATAGAATGTATATGTTTTTTTTTTAAGTATATTTTTAGGTCCTTTTTGTAAGAGTATGTATTATATTTTCCCGAAAAGGTAGTTTTTTATTAAAAGCTAACGATTTTTTATGTAAGGGTAATATTTTTAAGAATAAGTACTTCTGTAAGAAAAAGCCATGATTATGAATTTTTTTACAAAGAAGTACTTTTTTTAAGAACAGTTACTTTTTAAAGAAGCGGTACTCTTTTTAGGACATGGTTATTTTTTTTTTAGAAAATTCACTTATTTTCAGAAAGGCTACTTATCTCAACAAAAGGTAAGAAACTGTATTATTTTATTTTTAAGAAAAGGTACTTTTAAGAAAAGGAATTTTTGTAAGAAACGGTTTTTTTTAAGAGAAGGTATTTTTTTGAAAAAAGTTTTATTTTTTGAGAAACGGGAATTTATTTAGAATTGGTCCTTTTTTAGAATACACGCTGAAAAGTAACGGGCTCTCTAACATATTCTCCCAAACATATTCTGCAGGAACCATGTATATGTTTGGAACACACTTCAAACATTCATATGTTTGCAAGTCCCAAACTCACTTGTATTTAAATGTAAACAGCATCATGTTAACTGTCAAACATGTATGCTTTTACGTGGAAACATATGCGTTCTTCATCCCAAACATCCATATACTTACGTGGAAGCATTTGCGTATTTCCGCCAAACATACATATACTTACGTGGAAATATATACGTATTTCCTCCCAAACGTAATAATATTTAGGCATGAATTATTCTTTGATTTCAATATATGTGTATTATTTATTATAATACAAAAAATTAATAGATTTAAAACGCTCCTTTTTACATTTACTTGCATTGAACGCATAATTTGTTTTTTTTTTATGAAACTGGAATCTGGTGTTATTTTGCTTCTCCTTTCTTTGTTGTCTCTCACGCTTTTGTTTTCAGAAGGTTTCAGTTATGCTATTAGTTGGTACACAAAGAATATAGGAATCAAGTTCATGCAAACACAGATATATTTGACTCGCAAATACATATATTATATCATATTAATCAAGGTGTCTCAAGCATTTAATATTGAATAGCAAACACAATGTGTTTGGACACAAGTATATTATATTTGCAACAAGCTCTAAACACACTTTATATTTGCATCCCAACAACATAAAAACACAGATTTTTCAGCGTGTTGGTAAATTTTTAAGAGTAGATACTTATCTCAAGAAAAGTTACTTTGTTTCACAAAAAGGTACTCTTTAAAAAAGGGAGTTTTTTAAGTAAAGTCGATTTGTTCTAACCAAATGTACTTTTTAAGAAAAGGTACTCATTTAAAAGAAATTACTTTTACTTTTTTTAAGAAAAGGTAATTTTTGTAAGAAAATTTAGTTTTTTTTAAGCAAACGTATTTCCTTAAGATAGAGCATTTTTTAAGAAGAGCTACTTTGTTTAAGAATATGAAGTAGGTATTTTTTTGAGATCATTTCCTTTTTTTAAGAAAAGGCACTTATTTAAGAAAATTTTCCTTCTTTTACTTTGGCTTTTCTAAATTTACGTTTTAATGGGTTCAAAACTACAATATATACTAAATATTGGTTACAGGCTCCACCTAGAAAACTTCGGATTAAACAAGAAATTTGCCAACATATGTTAGTATAGACACAAACCAAAGGAAAAGTACCATATATATAGTTGATAATACTGGGTTGTAGTATAAAGCCGAAATCACAATGCAAGCAACATTTTCAATAGGCGTTCGCAATGTAAGCAACAGTTTACTTCGAATCGAGATTTTTGTTCTAACAAGTGATACCAGTATTACGGCCAATATATCGAGGCAACAATTAATTATATTTTGTTTTCGTATCCAGGTTAACACAAATGTATGTCAAGAATAAAAGTAAGCCAGAAATTACAAAAACCAAATACATTTGAATTTAATTGTTCATGTAATGAACAGAAGAAAAAGCAAATAATTTTAGTTGTTCTAATAACTCAACGTCTATTAGTTGCATCATGATTCAAATGTCATAAATGTCACATCCATGTTAGTATTTTGAATAATAAAAAATGTTAATGTATTTAAACATATTTGCTATTAAAAGATTCTACGGATAAAATTGCGTTTTCTAATGCATCGTTTAACACAAATGGTTTAAATTTTCATAGATGTTTTTAAGTTTGAAAATGAAATTCGAAGTACAGCGCCATCTACCGCTTTATAGTATATTATTTATTCCCGTCGGTGGTGCAATGGTTAGTGTGCGCGCCTCTTGTACAGGAAATCCTGGGTTCGATTCCTGCTCCGACCACCTTAATATTTCTGTCGACGACGGTCACCTCGCTTAGT
The DNA here is from genome assembly GCA_963931995.1 of Phaonia tiefii. Taxonomy (NCBI): domain Eukaryota; kingdom Metazoa; phylum Arthropoda; class Insecta; order Diptera; family Muscidae; genus Phaonia; species Phaonia tiefii. The sequence goes on along the minus strand of OZ008367.1, from coordinate 61,196,186 downwards.
GACTGCGACACTATCGAGTAGTTAGCCATGAAAAAGCTTCTCAAAATACCGTTCGGAACCGGTGTAAAACTGTAGGTCCCAATCAGTAAGTATAAAACTAGAAAGCGCACAGCTCACTGGTTGTGAGAAGCTCTCCCCAATTCCTTCATGGGATGTAATGGGAGACCATTTTTTTTTTTATTTATTCGAACAAATATCTTGCTGTAGTAGAAATAGGCCAACTTCAGCGACAAATTTGAGTTACATTTTTGTAAAAAAAAACGAATAGATACATATGTGAAGTTCTGTGTGTGAGAACGAGTTGGCATGAGAAACGAAACTGTCGCTTGCATTGTGAATGCGGCTTAATAGTGTTAAACGTGTGATAAAGAACTTTGTTACAAAAACAGAAAAAATATAGTCTTTAGCACTTATATGCTGCTGCCCCATTCTTCAGGGAAACAAAGAGACGTTGCTCAATACTATTCACGTGATCTATGTTAGTTGTCTGATTTAATGATAATTGATATATGTTAGACATAACAACTTTTTACATTACATCCCATGAAGGAATTGAGCTGAGATGCTCACAATGAGTAAAGCCATGAAGTGTTATATTATATTTGTGTGTCCATTTGATGGCAGTTGAACACAAAAACTCTATATCCACTTTTGCAAAACTTAAGTCTAAACCAATGGCTCCCAAACATTGTTTCCTCCTCCATAATAAGTTAAAATTATGCCGTGAATTTGAAATGTGCTAGCTCTCTTTTCTTCCTTTTTTCTCCTTCCTTCTCGTTTCCCATCCAACAAAAAAAATCATAAAAACTTTATTTCAAATTTCCTTCCACGAAATTGTTATGACACTAAACATTTTCATCCTTTTCATCATATTTTTCAAAACAAAGGAAAAAACGCACAAATAAAAAACAAAACTACTAAGTGACGTTAAATGCTCATTATGAATTATTATAAAATGCAACTACTTGCGACAAATGTGTCAGAATGTTGTGATGTGATGTTGTGGATGAATGGATGTGGATATGGATGTAGATGTAGATGGAGTAACTACTTGTAGTAAAGAAGCATTTATGCTAAAGCCATAGTTAAGTCACTTCCGTACGTCCGTTCCTTTCTTTTTCCTCCTACCATTCGCCAATCAGAGCCATGCATTTATCATGCGACGCGACGCGTTCGTTCCTCTGGCTTAGAATACTAGTACTATACATGCATATCTCGCCCATTCATTCATGCCTTTCAAGTTTTGTTTTCAGTTTTCATAAATTTTGCTGGAAAAAGAGTCGAATTTTTTCTTAAAAATATAAAAAAAAAAGTACAAGCGACACTGTGACTGACCTATTTCCTTGCAAGTTGTAGTAACTAAAGTTGAATGTTGCATGTTGTACTTGCAAGATTACAAAAGGAAAAACATGCTGGCACGCGTTCGGTTAGAGATGATAATGTACAAAAGTGCTGTTTGGTACCATTTTTAAAGTTATGGAGGTTTTCTAGTTTCCGCTACTCTGGATATCGAAACCGTCAAACATACTTTTGGTAATGCCTTTTCAGCTTGATAATACAGAAATTTCCTCTAACTAACCAGTTATATCTAAATACGTACACTGATCGAAAAATGCTTCATCGCAGGGATGCAATATGTGCAATTGTAAGGGTTTTTCAATGAGAGCGCTACAAAAGTTTTTTTAAATAAAACAAAACCGGTTTTAGATACCAATGAAATTCTTTATTCCTGTCAAAGTACGTTCGATGCCATTATGTATGGAACTCGATTTCTTTTGCATGGCCACCACGGGCACGCTTGCAGAAGTCCAGACGCTGAACCCAATTTTCGACGGTTTTCAAGCATAAATCGGCCGATACTGCTGCAATTTCACGTTTGATATTCGTACGAAGTTCATCAATCGTCGCTGGCTTGTTGGCATAGACCATAGACTTGACGTAGCCCCACAGGAAATAATCTAATAATCTTTTGTAATCTAATCTTCGTGAGATAACACGTTCACCAAACTTGGTTTCCAATAAATTGATTGTGGCATTCGCTGTGTGGCTTGTGGCGCCGTCCTGTTGGAACCACATGCCCTCCAAGTCCATATTATCCAATTGGGGCCAAAAATATTCGGTTATCATTCACAGTAATGTGCCGGTCTTGATCATCACGGAAGAAGTACGGCCCAATGACGCCGCCGGCCCATAAACCGCACCAAACCGTAATTTTTTCGGGATGCAATGATGACTCATGGATTACGTGTGGATTGCTGTCTGACCAATAACGCATATTTTGCTTATTGACGAAGCCATTCAGCCAGAAATGAGCCTCATCGCTGATTGTTGAGGCCTCTTAAAGTTGAGGCCACTGACTCCAAATTTCGGTAGTAAATTTTAATAATTTCGACTCGTTGTTGGCTCTTATATCTTTCCATGATGAAATGGCAAACCTTACTGAAGACAAATGTCAAAAGAGCGGGAAAAAATATGGCGTCGTTTGCTGTCCCTATCGATTTACTTTTGTAGCGTCTCTGTTGAAAAACCCTTATGTGTACATGGTTGCAATGAAAAGTTTCGAACATCCGACGATTTTGCCATTGCTGCAACGAATTCTGGATTTTGAAGAGGAAACGTCTTTAATAATACCTACAAAATAGTAAGAGTTTATTCAATTTATAATGTGTTTGTTGTGGGGTTTGACGAAATGCGTTATTGCAACGAAGAAGTCGCTTATGAAACGAAATTGATTGTTATAGAATTTAGCAGTTATCGTCTGCAACGCTGTTTTTACCTACTAAATACACTTAGTACATTTTTTGCAACTATGCACAAACCACACACAAAGCAACTATTGTATAGAGAAAAAAATTTACTCTTGCAGTGGAATGTCAACAAAGAAAACGAGTTAAGCGTGTCGATTCTCTGCTCGCTCTCTTCGTGGAATATTTCAATACTCAAGCAGTTTTCTGATGATGTTACAGGATCTAACTATAGAAATTCCAAACATGTTTAAATAGAATTACATAAAGTATGTAAAAAGTATGAAATAATCAAGTTATGACGCGGGAATGAAATTGGTTCTCTTTTACTAGGGTTGCCAAATTGCGCCAGTTTTTTCTTCTCTACTTGTACATCCTTTTTGTGTTTGTATAGTGCGGTTCGTTATATTATTTTGCTTGATGTTCATATTTATTCAGGGCTGTGGAAATTGGATGAATCCGACTCCAGCTCCTACTCCATCAATTTGAAATCCCACGACTTCGCTCCGACTCCAGCATTTTGTAAATACTCGACTCCACTCCAACTCCAATATTAAATGAAGCCATTTGCTAAGGTATCATTTTCATTAACAACGAAATAATTTGAACTGGATATTCAACATTTTCAAATTAAAGTGTCTATATTCTCGAATTGAAAAAAAAGTTTGACGTTCGATTTATATTTTTATTATTGTAAATGTCCAGCACTTCCGTTGTCTATTTGAAAGTATAATTTAGATGTGAGATCGAACATTTTTAACGATCCCAAGAATTTAACTTTGGTGCAAGATATATCATTCCAAGAAACCCACGACAAATCTGTTTTTATCTAATACTAACCGAGGATTTCGCTCAACAAATTATTCTTTTCGATCATTTTTACTTTTGCAGGAAATGCTGAACTTGGAGTCGGAGTCGTCCAAAATTTTAAGACTCCAATTCCGACTCCAGACAAATATCCCAGAAGCCGACTCCAACTCAGATGCCACAGTATTTTATTTATTGACATTTCTCTCGCGTCATAACTTGATTATTTCATACTTTATGAAATTTTATTTAAACATGGTTGGAATTTCTATTTCATCATCATCTATTTCATTATCAAAAAACTGCTCGTGTATTGCAATATCCAATGAAGAGAGTAAGAGAGCAGAGAAACGAGGCGCTTTACTCGTTTTCTTTGTTGGCATTCCACTCCGTGAGTAAATTTTCTTCTCTACCCTTTCATCCTTTTTGAGTCAAACGACCAATGTTGTATTATAGTGCTATTTTTAGTAAAAAACTAATTTAGAATTATAAATCTAAATAAATAAAGACGTAAATTTTCTTCGGTTCCCCAATTCTAAGTTCTATTTTCTATAATTCTCATCTATTTTTCTATAATTTTGACCATAGACCAATACATACATAGATACTTTTATTCTCTCATCTGACGTTTCATGTCACACTCTTCGTCGTAGGTTTGTGGAAATGAGAGCAATTAAATTTAAAATTAACTTATACCAGGTGGAGTTACAAAATATGTTCTCTTAACTTTTTCATGTCGTTTTGTGTAGAACTGAAAAATTCAAATGTTCATTTAAATGTTCCAAATGTTCTATTCACGAAATAAGCACTAGTTGAAAAAAAACGTTAGATGGCGGACCCTTTATATTTCCTTTATTTATTTAAACAGAATATTACAATATAAAGTTTATAACATATAAAAGGTTCACGAAGAACGTAGGTCCTCAACGAATTCTCTCCATCGATTTCTGTATATGGCAAGTGATTTTATTTAGTTTCATGATAGTCGAGTTTGTTTGTATTCTTTTTCCAGGCACCGCTTCTATGTATTTGGTAGCCTTCCTGGCCTACGATACCCCCGCCGGTTCCATTCAATTGCCGCTCTAGCAATATCTGATGTTGGGCCGATAAAAGTAAATTTTCTTCTACGTATGTGTATCCAATGCAATAGGATTGTTACATGTACGTTGCCAGAATACTGCATTACAAATTGTCTTGGGCCAGTAGATACGGAGTATTTGTCTCATAAAATGATTGACAAACGTTTGGACCTTCTTCATTGAATTACACACTGCAATTGAATATTCGCGTCTTCGTCTTTTCTGATACTCTTCTATTGCGCCAGATTTTGTGCAGCTGTAGGAATGCAACACGTGTCTTGTTTACACGATCACCAAAATCCGCCTCGGGGCCACCATCCTTGGTAATCTTGCATACTAAATAGTTGATTGAATTCCACGTCTTCAATTAACGAAACATCAACTGTTAGTGGAGTATTCCCGTCTGTTCGAATACGCATTAGCTTTGTCTTCTTTATATTTATTCTCGGTGGCCGTCGGTGGCCGTCGGTGGTGCAATGGTTAGTGTGCGCGGCTCTTGTGTATGAGATCCTGAGTTCGAACCCTGCTCTGACCACCTTAAAATTTCTTTCGGCGGCGGTCACCTCGCATAGTGACGGCGACACTATCGAGTATATAGCCATGAAAAAGCTTCTCAAAATACCGTTCGGAATCGGTGTAAAACTGTAGGTCCCAATCAGTGAGTGAAAACTGGAAAGCGCACAGCTCAGTGATTGTGAGAAGTTCTCCCCTGTCCCTTCATAGGATGTAATGGGAAACCATTTATTTATTTATTTTATATTTATTCTCGATCCTATTTTGATAACGTATTGAAAATCGCTGTATTTGGTATTCTACATCGTGTACGGTCCTTTGGATTCTGGCAAACCTTAAACCATATTTAATTTCCACACTTAAGTTACTGACACGCTGTCCGATCAAATCCAACTTTGTATCTGGTATATCTGTCAAAATCTGTATATGTTGAAAGCAATAGTCTTGTCTAGTCTCTCACCTCCTTTAGTAACATTTCTTGTGGATGTTATAAGTTTCCCGCACGCTTTGATCACAGTACCATTGCCATTCTATTCCAACTACCATCTCTATTTCCACAACTAGTATTAATAGTTTCTACAATCTGCTGGTAGTATTTTATATTGCACCACCATACACCACTTGCTGTTTCAAGTTGTCGTAAATTCTATGGCGGATTTAAACAATTCTTATTCCCATTTCACTTTATTTTTTCTATTTCACTTTTCTTCTCATATTTCATATTACAATTTCTTTCATTATTCAGAAAGTAATAAAAACTAAATAGCAGGAAAATTTCAAATAAAATAACTATTTTTATATAACAAAAAAATGCCCCTACTTGGAAAATAAATGCGCTTTTCACATCACATCACATGATGCACGTACTCAGTTCAAAATGATGGGTTAGAGGCCGGAGAGCCAATTCATTTGAGTTGTAAGTAGAGGGGTGATGAAGAATAGTTATTTCATCTCCTTATTATTATTGAATGAGGCTAATTGGTTTGGTGTTTACTGGTACGGGATATTAATGGAGATAAAACAAGAACTTTGAATAACTTATTTAGTGTAATATGGGAAATCTGGGGCAATTTTTTTAATATGTTTAATAAGGATCTTATCTAAATGGTTTTCAAACTAAAAAGGAATGTAAGGGTAACTATGACCGCAAAATGTGTAAAACGTAAGGGATTTAGTGTCATCAAGATTAGTTAGAAGAAGTTTAGGCAATAATTTATACAAGATTTTCTGTTCTTTATCAAATTGTAAATTGCATTATGCTTAGTTTTTCCGTGTAACTTAAGGAAGAACAAATAACTATATTTCAAATACACTATGTAACACCGCACAGTGGGGAATTTCTACAAAAAAAAACTGGAAATAATTCAGTTGCTTCTAAACGACTTGAGCGAGGAAGATGAAATTTCAAGTAGACGTTGCTGAGGTTTAGTGCTATTGACATTCTTAAATTGGCAACCCATAGGCCCCACTGGAAACACACAAACCCCGCACACCGATCTTAGTTAATATTTGTTACTCAATCACTATCGAATGTAATGAATAAGTATTTGGACCACTGGATGCGTCGTTACTTCTGAACTAATAAATCATAAATTAACATTAAGTCAAAAAATTTCTTCAAGTTTATTTATTTTCGATATTAAGTGCAGTTTGAGCAATCAAAAATATAGAAAAAACTGAGGTAGAGGGCGGATCAATAAGTCCGTGACTTTTTAAATGAAACACAGTTTTTCTTTTGCAAAAAAAAATTATTTTTCAACATAATCTCCTTTTAGCTCAATACACTTAGTCCAACGTTTCTCCAATTTTTGTATCCTTTCCAAAAAAAGGATTTTTCGAGGTCCATAAAATAAGTATTTTTATGATCAATAATTTCATCGTTGGAACTAAATCTCTTTCCACCGAGCCATTGCTTTAGGTTTGGAAATATAAAATAGTCACTGGGGGCTAAATCCGGAGAATATGGCCCAATTTATGGAATTTTGCCATTTATGGAATTTTGCCATTGAGACTACACACGTGTGCGCCCGTACGTTTATGATCAATTGAGAGCAAACGCGGCACCCATCTTGCAGACAGCTTTCTTAAACCCAACTGATCATTTAAAATCAAAACCACACTGCCATATGAAATGCCTATGGCATCAACAATCTCATGCACTTTTACTCTTCGATCGGCCAACACCATATCGTGGATTTTTTCGGCATTTTCGGGTGTATTGACCTCAATTGGCCGGCCAGAACGTTCAGCGTCATTTGTACTTGTGCGACCACAACGGCAGTCAGTAAACCACTTTTTTTTTACCATTGAAATCGATGGTGCAGAGTCCCGAAAATTCACTCGAAATTCAACTTTTTCCAGTTTGAAAAAAATCCACGAAGTTGTATGTTTTGAACAGCTTGTTAAACGCAAAGTAAATGACGGAACTTGCCCAAAATTTGACAGTAGTCTATTAACAGGAGGTACTTGATGGGAGCAGTGCTGCATTTCATATAACTACGAGGGAAGTTCGAAAAGTCACGGGCTTATTGATCCGCCCGTGACATAATGTTACGAATACAGTAAAATAGTTTACTTTATTTGCACCACTTTTCAATAAGTCTTATATTTTTCTATCAATTCACGTTGCTTACTTTACGGGGTTTAATCCCAATCTGAACTCAAAATGCCAAAAGCCTCAGGTATTTGCACCAGTTGTGCTTCTCGCCTCAAGGGGCTCTTCCAGCTTCTAGATTGTTCTACTCGATTCCAGAACCTTTAGTATAACAGTTTTTAAAATAACGTACTTGCAGCGGACTCGTCAACTGGTTTGTAGTGTCGGTATACTTTCAGGCGCAGCATTAATCAAGCTGTTATTTACATAATGTTAGTCTGGTCATTAAGAGTAAGTAAAAGCTTTTACTTAATCGTAACATTAATAAAGCAGTTTGTTTAGTCGCATAATCTGGAAGGAAAAACAATCAGATTTTTAAATATTCTCAACAATACAATCCCGGAATATTCTCAAAATTCTCGAAATTTTCCACACATAGCGCTATTTAGTAACGATTCTGACATACTTATGTAGAACAGATGCAGATATCTCAATAAAGTTAAATTAATGGCGAGACAGTTGTGCACGACGAGATTTTTTTGGCCAAAAGTAAATTTTGTTGTAAAAATTCACCAAAATTTCGAAAAATATAGAAAAGTATGGAATTCATTTAGATATCCTGAGAAAACGTATAAAGAAATTTCATCTGTTAAAATAAATCGCTTTACTTTTAGCAAAAATGTGATCGCATAATTTTTCTAAAAACCCGTAAAAAATTTGGTGTTTTCTTGAATGTATTGATTTTAAACGCAACTATTTTTATTCTGTCACACAATAATGTGCGTGAAAATAAATTCCAATTTAACCAGCAAAGACGCAAACCACTTCAGGTACCAGAGCGCTGTTATTACTCTAGCAGAATTCTGTTAAAGTACTAAAGTTGGGAGAACAATGAAATTAAGTCAGTTTTGTAAAAATACTGTTATTACAAAGGTATAGAATGAAGTAATTGTATAGAAAACATTGCATATTTTCATTTAGTGTTTCAAAAATCGTAGAGAGTGTAAAAATAAACATTATACATCGGTTTAAAACATATGCATATATAAGACGCAAACCACTTCAGGTACCAGAGCGCTGTTATTACTCTAGCAGAATTCTGTTAAAGTACTAAAGTTGGGAGAACAATGAAATTAAGTCAGTTTTGTAAAAATACTGTTATTACAAAGGTATAGAATGAAGTAATTGTATAGAAAACATTGCATATTTTCATTTAGTGTTTCAAAAATCGTAGAGAGTGTAAAAATAAACATTATACATCGGTTTAAAATATATGCATTGATTAGAAGGATATTGCGGTTAAATTAAGGATTCTCCGCCTACTTTTCGAATGCAATAGTCTAAACTTTCGGAAAAAATTTTTAAACCTTAATATTTATGGAATTTATAATTTGCATCGGGCCATTTATTAACATTTTCACGCACTGTATCCAAACTAAGGAAACTTCCCGATATAAATTTATGCCAGGCGTTAGTGTATCAGTAGTCCTTTCCAAATTGACATACTTTGTAATCGTAGCGAATTTGAGAACTTGACTTATTGTTAAAGTGTCAATACATGGCACAATAAAAAATCTCAAATAAGTAATGTTCTCAAATTCGCTACGATAACGAAGTATGTAGTATAAATGAAGTATGAATGTTACAGAGTAGAGTTATCAACGCTTCTATGGGCAACAACGAGTCATCAAAGCGAGTGAATAGGGGAACTCCTCAGGGTGGAGTCATCTCTTTCCCCTACTTTGTTTACTCATGTTCAAATAAATACTTGTAAAACTGGACAATATGAGGATCAAACCGTGGCGTATCCGGATGACGTGGTAATAATAGTGTCTGGTTTGTTCCCATCCGTGTTGAGCGAAATCATGAGTGGGCCTTGAAAGTGGGTCTTGGAGTGAATCCAAGGAAAACTGAGGTCATGCTTTTTACCACGAAGATCAAGATACCAAAGTTTAATACTCCTCTGCTAATTCTACACCCTGCGTGATTCTAGACCCTAAACTATCCTGGAAGCGTAACATAGAGCTCCGCGCACAGAAAGCATCCGCTGCGTAATACGGTTGTCGGAAAATGTTTGGAAGTCGATGGGGTCTCCGACCGAAAATGGCGCTATGGATGTACACTAGTATAATCAGACCTATACTCTCCTACGCAGCAATGGTATGTTCGTCTGTCGCGGGGAAAACGTCCACCATGAAACTGTTGTATAGAGTACAGACATCAGCTTGCATCGGATTAACAGGGCAATGAGGGCGTGTCCTACCGAAGCTCTTAATTCAATGATTCATATTATACCAATTGACCTTCACATAACAGCTAGTGCGGCCTGGAGCGCTACCCGACTAAATGCTCTTGGAATCTGAAGAGCAACGCATATGGACATGCGAGAATACTACACGCTGAAAAAAACGGTCTCTGTAACATACGCTCCCAATCATATTCTGCAGGAATCATGTATATGTTTGGAACACACTTCAAACATTTATATGTTTGCAAGTTTCAAACCCACGTGCATTTTTACTGACAAATATGTATGCTTTTACGTGGAAGAATACGCGTGTTTCATCCCAAACATCCATATACTCATGTGGAAGTATTCGCGTGTTTCCCCCTAACCTCCATATACTTAACAATATTTAGAAGCTAATTATTCTTTCTTTATTTATTTATTATAATTAATTTTATCAATATAAATCCACATTTATAAATAATTAATACAAAAAATTAAAAGATTTAAAATGAAATGAGAATCTGCTGCTCTTTTGCTTCTCATTTCTTTGTTGTCTCTCACGTCTTTGTTTTCAGAAGGTTTCAACTATGCGTTGGTTATCACTATGCATTAGTACACAAACAATATAGTTATATGCAAATCTAGTTCATGCAAGACAAGAGTGTATTAATTACTTGTATTTTTTTATATTTCTAAAATGGTATGCCATTCCGATTTTCTCAATAAAGGCTCGGGCAGACAAGGAGCTTCACGTTGTTTCCCTTTCCAGTTTCTTTCCTCAAATTCGTTTCTCACTTTGGTGGCACACATAGAAACACATACACAAAAACCAAAGCAACATCACAATCCATTTAACCGTCCGAGCGTTTGTTTCTTAATTTTTCACTGATCAAGCGCTTTTGATAACCTCTGTCCGAGGAACCATTGACAACTGAATATATGAAATTAAAACGCAATACATCAGCCAAATTAAGAAACACTGACATCATCTGCAATTTACATACACATTCAGGAATATTTATCAATCACTGACTGAGAGAATATTGCAAAAATACAGATACACACTTACAAGATAGATACTCTTGTTGTCCCTCTTTTATTCTCTTGCTCTCGCGAGGGCGTAAACAGTACAACAAACACAGCTGTATTTGTAGCACAAGCACATATATATTTTGGTCGCAAACACGTATATTATAACATATTAATCATTGTTTCTCAAACATGTAATATTGATTAGCAACCACAATGTGTTTGGGCACAAGTATATTATATTTGCGACAGGCTCCAACCACACGCTATATTTGCATCCAAACAACAAAAATCGACAGATTTTTCAGCGTGTACAGACAATCCCAAGAGAACTCAATATAACCACCGATTTCTGCACCCCCTCACTGGCATTTTATAACCTATTCGATGTCAGGTTTCCCAGAAGAATAGAGTGGGATAATGGGGAACCACTGACAGGTTTTGACACAAAAGTATTTACGGACGGATTCGGCTCGGGTGTCGTCTCCGAAGAGGTAAGCCTCAATTTATCATTCGAACTCCCAGACAAGTTCAGCGTTTTCCAAGCGGAAGTGCTGGCCATCAAGGCAGCTTGCGCCGAACGTATACAACAACTACGGAGAACAGAGCGCATTGGAATATTTGTAGATAGCCAGGCGGATCTCCTATCATTTACATAAATCTAACAACGTTACATCTAATATCGTTAGTGAATGTAGGGAAAAACTTGTTGAGCTAGGTCGACTGACCAATGTGGTTCTAACTTCGATACCAGGCCATAAGAGTCTCCTTGGGAACGAAAGGGCAGACGAACTAACCGCAACGCCTATAGGTTCGTTCAAAAGAGGTATTTTCCTACATTACCTTGAACGAGCAAAGTCCAGATGGGATAGAACGGAAACGTGCCGCATATGCAGAAACACATGGCCAGAATATAACATTCACCGGGCGAACCCCCTGATTAGCCTAAATCAGGGGAACATATCAAGGATAATTGCCGAGCTGTCCTGGCACCTGGTCAATCGGTAATCACGTACTATGGCTAAATCTTCCATATAATGACCACTGCTGTGTTTGCGAAGATACAGATGAGGAGGAGACGGCGAAACATCTCCTCTGCAGTTGTCCGGCTCTAATGAATAGACGCCCAAAGACTATAAGTCGTCCCTTCTTACACAATCTCACTGTGATACACGAGATAGATCTAGGGTATCTAATGAGGTATCTGCGATTAACAGGTTGGATATGGACACTGTACATTAGACTGTCCGGAGTGATGTGTTATGCAAAACGGAGTCCTAAAACACTAATTGATGCTAAATAGTATCTTTAGCAGCCACGTGAACCAACCAACGAAGTATGTCGATTTCGAAAGCACTACTGCTACAATAACGACTGGCATAAATTTAAATCGCGAGGTTTTCTTAGTTTCCCCACTGTGGATGAAAATGTTAATACGTAGCCCAATACAAAATCTCAAATAAAAGTGTTCTCAAATTCTCTACAATCATAGTTAAGGTACCGTGAAATAACTCCCAAATGAAATAAATCCCAAAAAAAAAGTGAAATAAGTCCCAACAAAAAAATAACAAAATTCCATATAAATTGGGAATAATATCATTATGAAATAAATCCCAAAGCGTTAGGACTTATGTCATAATTTCTAATTGGGAGTTATTTCATAATGAAATAACTTCTAAGTCGCATAACTCCCAACAAAATTATGTTGGGATTTATTTCATTTTTTTAACTAATTGGAATTTATTGCATTCCTGTTGGAATTTAAATCACTCCAAAGAAGCAAAATTATCGTTGGGAGTTATTTCATTTTCGTTGGGAGTTAAGCAACTTCGTTTGATTCATATTGAATATTATGAAAAGGTATGTATGTCAACCGGGAGGGGGGGCGGAGGCGCGACGCGGCGCGGCGCGGGTCCGGCGGCTAGATCGTAGCCGCGGAATCGCGCGCCGCGCTTCAGGCGAGCTTCTTTTCTGTATATATGTAGATAGCTGCGAGACCTTAAATTTCATTTATATATATATATATGTACATAAAAAAACGTTTGACTTCTTTTTGGGAGTTTTTCATTCTATTTGGGATTTATTTCATTGAAATTCATTTGAAAGTTTCGAATTGGGGGTTATTTCTTTTTTGTTCGAACTTATTTCATTGGGAGATATTTCATTTAATTTAGGAAAACAAAATTCCTTAAGTATTAAGTCCTAACTGTTGGGACTTATTTCGTTTTTCTCTTTGGGATTTATTTCATTATTTAAAGTTGGGAGGTGTTTCATTCTTATTGGAATTTTTTTCATTGGGAGTTATTTCATTGGGAGTTATTTCATTTGGGAGTTATTGCACGGTACCCATAGTTAATATCAAAGTGAAACGTCAGATGAGACGGATAACAAATCTAAGTATCAAATAGTAAAGCCCATTGAAACAGATTGAAAACAAAAGTAGTAAATGTATAACTAAATCTAATAGTCAATACAAATTTCTAGCTCAAAACCCCACTACATTGTAAAATAATATAGATAATTTCAAATTGTTGCTGCCAATTATAAATGTTCTCTAAACGAGACTTTCAAATGATTTTGTTCTTCATTAAGAATTTAAAATTCAAAACAATGCTTTGTCGTCAACTTCCTGTTGTCAGTTCCAACCGACTCATTCACACAGTTCACTTACTTAACAGTGTCACCACCAGTGTTGAATTCCACTACAACTGATTCTCTAAAAGTGTCTGTGGTCGTCGTGGTTTGCGTACTTTCACTTTAAAAGGAAAACCTGTTTTCACATTTTCCGAAAACATCATCTCAACCCACAAATGTTCTAGTAAACGAGGCAATGAACAGAAACTGTTTTACAATTAACTAAGGAACTAATAAAACCGATTGTGTGTAAATGTTACTTTATGTTTTTTGTTTAAATTTAATTTTTTGGCAGACCGGACAATTTAACTACTGATTTTTATCGTTAAAAAAATAATAGAATTCTGCACCGGAATTCTGTTACTATTTAACGATAAAAATAGGTAGTTAATTTGTCAAAACACATAAAATTTCAATACAAAATTTACGAATATTGTCAATTTAACTACCGATGTTTATCGTTAAAGAGTTATAGAATTCCGGTGCCGATGCGGATTTCGAATTTTGGACAGCATATTGTTTTTTTTCCTATAAAGTAGAAAATATTTTCAAATCCTTTTTGATGGATGCCCTTTTTAGATTGGGCCCTACAGTTTTACACCGATTACGGAGGGGTATGATCTGAGAACCTTTTCCCTCCACAGTGTCGCCTCCGCGACAGCGAGATGACCGTCTCGAAAGAATGGTCTGCGCGGGTTTAGAAATTATGTTCTGATGTAAATTCTTGAAGCCCACATTCTCACTTGAAGTTCTTCTTCTTAATCTCTGTAATGATGTTCAGAAAAGCCACCAAAACGAAACAATAATAGATGAGCACTTGAGCACAAGCGCAAGGCTAAGGAAACTCCTTGCACACGCCTGTGCTCTTTCGTCTTAAACGAGCTAGCCTAGTACCTCAGGAACACCTCTCAAGGGAAGTTAACTTAGGCGAAAGGAAAAGTGTACAAAATAGAGGAAGTGGACCAGGGTTTTTTACTTACAAAAGTTTATAATTACATCCCCATGAAGGAATACAGAACAGCTTCTCGCAATCAGTAGGATGTGCGCTTTCTAATTTTACATACACTGAGTGGGACCTACAGTTTTACTGTTTTATTTTGAGAATATTTTTCATGGCTAAATACTCGATAGAGGAGTCGCATTCACTAAGAGAGATGACCGTCTCACTAGACGGAGTAAAAGCAGATAAATGAATTTTGGTGTATTTGGTGACAGTTAAGAAAAATTGCAATTTTGTACCCAATCGGACCACGCCTTCTGGTACCGCCCATACAAATGGCTGCTGGGCCTCAAATGTTCATGACTCTATAACATCCTATTGCATGCCCTGATTTTGACGAAACTTTCCACGAAGTAATAGTTAGACAGTAGGCACTTCTGCACGTTATTTCGGTGAAATTCGACCACCTATTCTGGCACACACCATACAATGGGGTGAATGGGCCTCGATAACTCATCACACCATAACATCCTATTTGACTGTTGAATGTTGACTACACTCAGCACAATATCACATTTTTACCATCGTCATAAAAAAATGGTTTCCCGTTACATCCCATGATGGGTTTAGGGAGAGCTTCTCACAAACCAGTGACCTGTGCGCATTCTAGCTCCGAACGGTATGAGAAGCTAAATACTCGATAGTGTCGCCGCCACTAAGCGATCTGACCGTCGTCGAAAGAACTTTAAGGCGGTCAGAGCAGGGATCGAACCCACGTTCTCATGCACAAGAGCCGCGCACACTACCATTTCACCACCGACGGCCACATACAGAGTAATATTAGATAAACATTACGGGAGTTTCCTCTTAACAGCCTCTGAGAAAACGCGAAGGCACAACCTATACGGAGTTTCCCAATATTCTATAGTAATAGTATATTCTTTTATTAACTAAAGGGTGTCTCAGTAAGAATGCACTTTTTAATTTTAAAATAAAAACACTTAGTGTTTGAGATAGATGTGGCTGTATCTCACAAAACCCCGAAGAAAGGACATCAGAATTTCTTGATATAATTTGACATCAGAATTTCTTGATATAATTTGTTCTGGAAATCGTTGCTGCAATAAATCGATGATTTCATGAGCGGTTTGGCAAGCGGCTCCGTTTGCTGAAAACACATGTCGTCCAGATCCATGCCGTCTAGTTAAAGCCACAAGAACTCCGTTATCATGTTCCTATAATGGATGCCGTCCACAGTCACTGTAATTTCGGCCTCATCTTCAAAAAAGTACGGCCCAATCACGCCACCTGACACAAAATCCGCACCAGACAGTTGCTCGTTGTGGGTGCATTTATTTCTCACGGATTGCATGAGGGTTTTCTGAGCCCCAAATTCGATTATTTTGTGTATTCATTTCCATTCAGATGGAAATGCGCTTCACCGGAGAAAATGAATTTTTTTGAAAAATTGGCATTGACTTCACTTTGCTGCATTACCTATTGAAAGAATTGCCGGCGCTTTCCATGGCCAGCTGGTTTGAGCTCCTGAGTAAGCTGAAGTTTGTACGGATGAAATTGGAGGTCTTTTGTCAAAATTCGCTTGCGTATTGTTTCGTGAAATTCGAAGTTGTTGAGAACGATGCCGAATTGTTGTTTTCGGCAACACTCTCGTTTACAGCAGCAATGTTTTCAAGAGACCGACCGGTACGTTGACGCAAAGGAGTCTTATACGGCGTTTACACCAAACAAGATTAAGGCATTTCGAAGGTTAACTTCGTTAACCCGCGCTAACCCAGAAGATTATTCATACAATTTTAATCTGTAGAAACTGAAGTTAAATTTTTAACCTCATTTTAAACTGGTGTACATTTTGATGCAACACTATAAAAAAATATAAATGGTTTCCCATTACATTCCATGAAGGGACAGGGGAGAACTTCTCACAATCACTGAGCTGTGCGCTTGCCAGTTTTCACTCACTGACAGTTTTACACCGATTCCGAACGGTATTTTGAGAAGCTTTTGTTACTAAAAAATGCAACCATAATAAAAACATGCACAAAAAAACAACTGTTTCCGACGCGTCGCCACCATCGAAACTTTTATGAAGCTCACGATGCCGCCGATGTAAATGGCTCTTCTTGGTTTAAACTGTGAGCCGATTTTATCAACTTACCCGATTTGGCCCACTGATTCAATGTTAAAGATTCAGTTATTTCTAAAACATCTCAAATTTGTACAAAATTGGAAGAAACAAGAGCCGCCAACTTATTTTTTCTGTTGTGCCGCCGCCTTCGATAATTTTGTCTCGGCGCGGAGTTTGTCTAAGCACGGAGTTGCCACCTGAAATGTCAATTACAATTTTAATTAAAGAAACGGGTATTATATAATAAAAATACATGTTTGAGTTTTTTCTCTTCATACTATAGATTTTCCAAATAGGGAATTTTTTTAACAAAAATTGTGATTAAACGCATATAAAAAAGTACTTATATTCCCAGTTATGGGAAAAAAGAGACATCGACCCGCGGCATTTACATTTTTTTCACAGGAGAAAATATGATCTCTTAGCCTTAAAAGGAAATTACAACTTTGAATATGACGAGGATGTAAAAACAACTAAATTTGAGACGTATTTTTTTGTTCATGTTAAAGCAATATAATATAAATTTAAAAAAAGAGTTGAAGCAAACATGGACGGATAAATTAGTAGGACTGCTTATGACACATTTAATTATTGATGACAACCACAGCAATTAAACATATAGATTTTGTGTGGACTACTTGAAAACATCTACAATCATCCGGGTTTTCCCTATTCATTTTCCACAGCACTAATGCTGCATGTAATGTAATATCATTAGTAAGTTAATAACTCGTAAAATTATAATTTAAATAACGAGATGTTGATTCTTATTCTTCTTCACAAAGAGCGTAATTTAGCGAACACTTTGTCTTTGTGCCATTTGCAGTGAGTGCAGTGCAGTGCAGTGCAATGCATCCATCCATCCATCACCATCCATTTGCCATCGTGTGGAACAATGGACACTAAGTTCGTTCGTCCGTCCAGCCGTGTGTCCGCCTTTCCTCGCGACTATCTTTCATATGGCAAATATTATTGTATAATTTGTGCTTTCATCATCGTCATCATCCATTTAGTCAAATTAAATGCTTCATTTTTTGTTCAGTGGGGTTTTTGTTTTTAATTCATTTGTTCGTCACCAGAATCAGCATCAACGGCAGCAGTAATAGCAGCAGAACCTTTAGCCAGTAACAGATCAGCAACAGCAACTCCATTCATTCATTGCTGCATTTAAAGTGAATGGCTTCGAGGCACGAGATTATTCATTTAGACGATGAATTTGTAAAGAGACTTTTAGATGTCATTTATTTGCACTCTACAGGGGGTCACATGCATTTGAGGGGGAAATTCGGCAGTTATGCTTTGTAATTTGTGAAATATTCCCGACATTCGCAAGACAAAAGAATTTGTTGAGATGAGAGTCTGTTTGAAGTCGACACCCAATTGTTAATATAATTAATTTTAACACATCACATCTTAGGGAAGATGATATTCGACAATAAACATGGAACATAATATGTACATACGTATATCCGACCGATGACCTGGACATTATATTGAAATTTTACTAGGGAAGTTTAGGCACGTACTTTTGGGAGTTTCTTAAGTTTTTATCATCAATTTACAGAACCATTTCGCATGACCTCACTTAAATTCCGGACATAATGTGCCAACTTTCTATGATTGTAACAGACATTGTTACCTCCATGATAACTTCTTCAAATCGCTCAATACTAAATACTTACCCGCTGAAAAAACGGCCTCTGTAACATATTCTCCCAAACATATTCTGCAGGAACCATGTATTTGTTTGGAACACACTTCAAACATTCATATGTTTGCAAGATCCAAACTCACTTGTATTTAAATGCAAACAGTAGCATGTTTACTGACAAATATGTATGCTTTTACGTGGAAACATATGCGTGCATCGTCTTACGTGGAAGCTTTCGCGTGTTTCCCCCAAAGCACCATATACTTACGTGGAAACATGCGTATTTTCTCCCTAACATAATAATATTTAGAAACGAATTATTCTTTCTTTCTTTATTTATTATAATTAAAAATTAAAAGATTTAAATGATATTTACATCTACTTGCATTGAATGCATTATTTGTTTTGTTTTGGATCTGCTGCTGTGTTCTTTCTCCTTTCTTTGTTGTCTCTCACGTTTTTGTCTTCAGAAGGTTTCAACTCTGCATTGGTACTCGAACAATATACAAATCTTGTTCATGCAAGACAAGCGTGTATTAATTACTTGTGTTTTTTATTATATTTCACAAATGGTCCGCCATTCCGATTTTTTCAGTAGAGGCTCGGGCAGAAAAATGGATTCACGTTGTTGCCCTCTCCAGTTTCTTTCCTCAAAATCGTTTCTCACTTTGATAGAACACATAAATATATATTTATATATAAACCATTTAACCGTTCGAGCGTTTGTTTATTCCTCTTTCACGAATCAAGCGGTTTTGATATCCTCTGTTCGATGAACCATTGACGACTGAATACATGACTAAAAAAACGCAATACATTACGCACATTCAGGAATATTTATGAATCACTCACTGAGAGATTAATGCAAAAATAAAGATACACGTACAAGATATACACACTCTTGCTCTCGAGAGAGCATAAACAGTGCAGCAAACATGGCTATATTTGTATCACAAATACAGATATTTTTGGGTCCCAAACACATATGTTATAACATATTAATCATTGTGTATCAAACATGTAATCACAAAGCGTTTGGGCACACGTATATAATATTTGCGACAAGCTCCAAACACATGCTATTTTTGTATCCAAACAACAAAAAACGACAGATTTTTCAGAGTGTATACATATTTTATTATAACAGTCACTGAACAAATCGGTTGAGACAGCCGAATTAGCCGTAACCGAATTTAGAGGTTGTCACAACTATACTAGAGGTCATCCCAGCCGAATCAGAGGTTGTCTCAACCGAATTAGATGTTGACACAGCCTGATTAGAGGTTGTTCCAACCGAATTAGAGGTTGGTACAGCCTGATTAGAGGTTGACACAACCTGATTAGAGGTTGGCACAGCAATAATTATACATTCTTTAACTTTTTGTAATATAATATTTGTTAACCGTCAGGTTTGAAATACATAGAATTATGTTGTGATAACCGAGTTGAAAATTAATTCAATTGTACCTACAGAATTTATGAGATATTCGGTTACAGCAACAGAATTGACGTCAAATTTGGTCGTTGCAACCGACTTAATGCTAAATTCCGTTATTGCGACCGTATTGATACCAAATTCAATTGTTACAACCGAATTGATGCAAAATTCGGTTGTTGGATCTGAATTGATGTCACATTCGGTTACTCCAACCGAATTTGATACCAATTTCGGTTGTTGCATCCAAATTGATTCCACATTCGGTTGTTTCAACGGAAAGTTTTGAAAGATTTGTTGACAGAACAAATATAATTGAGGATTCAGTTGTCACAACCGAATCAATTATGAAATGAGGTTGCTTCAACCGAATTTCAGTTGTGGGGACTAAATTCGTTCTTGACAATTTCAATTCGGTTGTGACAATCTCAATTCGGTTGGAAACAGCGAAATTTACGGTTGTTACAACCTCTTAAACAATTAGTGCTATGGGTGAAGGAGTATGCAACGAAACTGAGGCAAATAAGCTACACGCATGGTGACTCTGCAGTTAGTTGTCACTCGATGTCATACAATGAGCTATTAAAAAACCGTTTCCCATTACATCCCATGAAGGGATTGGGGAGAGCTTCTCACAACCAGTGAGCTGTGCGCTTTCTAATTTTGCACTCACAGATTGGGACCCACAGTCCTACACCGGTTCCGAACATTATTTTGAGAAGCTTTTTCATGTCTAAGTACTCGATAGTATCGCCATCACTAATCGAGGTGGCCATCGTCGAAGGTAATGTAAGGTGGTCAGAGCAGGGATCGGACCCACGTTCTTATGCACAAGAGCCGCAGCGCACACTAGCCATTTCACCACCGAGAGCCGAAAATTAGCTATTAACAAAGTATAAAATAGGAAAACTATTAGCATGACGCTGAAAAACTTACAATTCAGAAAGGAAAGAACAACGACAACGTTATGGAGTTCCCCATCTACGAGGAATGTTTACTAATTTGCTCGTTCCGGAAATCTATGCCAATCAACGAGTCGGCCCAATAGTTATTGAATCTGTACCTACAATGAGAATATTAAATTTTCTGCAGTGACGGCAGCAAAAGTTCTACGTGGATCGTTCATGCGGTTTATACACTAACGGCCTTATTCATAAAAAGTTGTTAGAGGTTTGAGAGATGATTTATCATACAAAAATCGTCTCTCAAACCTTTTACAACTTTTTATGAATAAGGCCGTAAAAATATAGGGTGTCCCAATAAAAGTTCAGGTTTTAAATTTTAAGGTATTTTTTTCTGTGCAACTCGTAGATCTAAAATCAGCAGACCATGCACACCGCCGGTAATTCGTTCATTGGGTGACGGAGCAAAGTGAAGTGATTGCCAATGTTTCGAAACTAATCATTTTCACCGATGAGGAGCATTTTTGGACTCCAAATATCGTTTTCTTCGGTTGAACATCTGAAAGGATTTACCAAAAGTGAAAGTTACAATTTAATAAAAACAAGTTGCGTGTGAGATATCTACGAATGTGCCTTCGTCCAAATGACCAGCGGGGCTTTGGTGGTTAGCACGAAACCAAGAATTAAAATTGTCGATGTCTGGCGCATAGATTAAGCTGAATTCTGGCTTATTGCCATAGATCTGCGACTTATGGAAACCCCACAAGAAAAAGTCTAACTTGTTAAAATGCACGGTATCTATGGCCATTTCAAGTTGCCTCTGCGTGAGATAACACTAAATTCGGTCGCGCAGAATGCCTATTGTAGCATCAGCTTTGTAACACGTAGCGACATCCTGTTGGAACCACATGTCGTGATCGGTAGCGCTCTCATTTCACGGTGAGAGTAATGCCATCATCGACTTCGAAGAAGTACTGAGCGATGACGCCCCTGTTCATACAAAAATGTGTGTCGTCGCCACAAGGTAACACTCATTTTGATAATAAAGTTTTATCATTCGCACGTGTTGCTCGGCGCACTAAGTAGCCATGTTGATGTGTCTCTATTGTCTGAAAAATAAATAACAGGAAAACTAATAAAAACCCCTGACTGTCAAAATCTACCGGTCCCTATTGGAAACCACCTTATTTATTAAGCGCGTTTTAGCACTTTCTGGATTTTTCTAGTTTTTTCGTTATTTCACGCGTTTTAGCATTTTTTGGGTAGTTCGACGGCGAGTTTCGCTCCTTCAGAGTTGGCAACACTGACGGCATGGATCTGGACGACATTCGGTTACAGCAGGAATACGCCACTTGTCACACCTCGCATTAAACAATCGATGTGTGGAAGCAACGGTTACCATTCCGAAATCATCTCCCGAAATTCCGATGTCAACTAGCCACCAGGATCGTGTGATTTAATGCCGTTCGATTTCTTGTTTTGCAGTTTTGTGGAATCTATGGTCTCGGTGTTCCGACTCTATAAAAACTGCCGCAACAACCGTACTTGGTTTTGAAAAACCCCTTCGCAACAAACCATGGTACGATGAAGAGTGTCGCATTGCAAATCATGAAAGGTGTAAGAAACGGCAGTGGAGAAAGCGCGAGAGTGAGAAAATTTAGTCATACAGAGTCCGAAAATTCTACCAAAAAGTCAAAAACGGAACTAATAGACATGGTTCAGGGCCCCCCTTCTGTAAAGACAAGGACGGAAATGTCATCTCATACGTTGGGAATATGGAGAGATCATTTTCTGCGCTATTGGTACCTGAGATATCCACTGACGTGACAATCGATCTAAATTTGGACAACGACGTCGATTGCCCGGCTTAAGAACAATAAAGCCGCAGGAGCCGATGGATTACCTGGCGGAGCTGTTTAAGGCATGCATCAGCTCATTAGCAAAATTTGGTTAGATGAATGCATGCCCGGCGATTGGAGTCTCAACTACCGTGGAATAAGCCTTTTATCGATAGCATATAAGGTTCTATCAAG
Organism: Phaonia tiefii; assembly: GCA_963931995.1. Lineage (NCBI taxonomy): Eukaryota > Metazoa > Arthropoda > Insecta > Diptera > Muscidae > Phaonia > Phaonia tiefii. Next base: position 61,173,450 of record OZ008367.1, on the reverse strand, counting down.
CATAATGTGCGAAAGACTAAAACCGATTATCGCTAACCTGATTGGACCATACCAGTGTGGCTTTAGGCCTGGAAAATCGACAACCGACTAGATTTTCACGCTACGCCAAGTCCTGGAGAAGACCCACGAAAAATAAATCGACACCTATCATCTATTTGTCGATTATAAGGCGGCCTTCGATAGCCCCACCCCTAGGTACCCATACTAGGGGTGGTGATATGAGTACACAGAAGAACTGGTGAATATGGGTCCCCATGAAAAGGGGTTTTGTTGCAACTTAAGTTTTTAAAGAATGGCTTCTTCTGAAGCTGCAAGACCTTTCGGAGTTGTTCCTCAGCTGACCCATCGACCAAATTGATTGCATCTGAAAAAAACAAAAGTAATTAATTAATTGATGCCTAACTCCTATTACAATGACTTTAATAATACCTACCAAGAAATACTCCACTTTATTTTTGCACTTGACTCCTCTCAACTGTAATGATTAAATAAATTAGGTCAACTGGCAAATTTGTTTTCGATTATTGCGAAAGAGCAGCAAGCAAAAATAAAACAAAAAAGTCTTCTGTTAGAGCGGTTGCAGAGCGAACAAGCAACGAGAGAATAATAGAGCGTAATATAGCTGAGAGCATCACAAAATGAGAGCATGTGCGCATACATTTTTTTTACTCGGTGGTTCGGCGTTCGCTTACCGTAGGGTCAGTCATGTACGGAGTAGTGAGGTATGTAGCATGGTCAATCGACACCTCCAGAACTGCAGGGATCATTCAAGATAATGGCTGATGAGTTTATATACGACTAGATCCAAATTAGCTTTACGTTTTGCCGGGAACAATGAATTTCATCAAATATATTCAAATGTTTCACAGATGTTATTAACAAATTTCATTGATTGGGCGATGAAGTTCATAGATTCCATAAAATCTATATAAGATTCAAATCTAAGTTTCAAATAAATAGATTCAAAATAATAACATTTCTCGAGCAACCAGTAAAGCTGAACGCTAATAAATGATTTGACATAGAATCAAGGTAACTGAATCAGTACTAGACTTTTGAAGAAACAAACGGAAATGACAAAAGCAGGGTATATTTAAGCTGCTCTCTACCATTCCGTTTATATTGTCTATCACAATTTCTCATTTCACCTGCCATATTTCTAACACACACTCACGCACATTAGTCTTAGGAGGGAGGTCTATTTGACTAAACGGAACCTCGTTTTAAACACAAACACCTCGAGGCGTTTGCAAATACAGACTCTTCTTGCTTGCTGAAGACAACGACAGTAGAGGAGAGATACATACATCATCCCAGTTAGCAATACATACTCTCATCCATACATCTATCCATCCGTTCGTCCAACATAAGTCAATGTCGTTGCAGGAATGAACGAACGTGTGGTGTTTGCACAAAAAAGAGACATTTAAAGCCAACCCAACTAACACATTACGTCAGTGGAAGTCCATTGGAGACATCTTCCCTTTATCCACACATCATCCGTCCGCACGTTGACTGGAACTGTGACGACAACGACGACTTTAAGGCACCGATGATTGTCTGTCGCCTGCTTGGGAACAAAAGAAAAACTTTTTCTATATTCAATACTGACTGACGGATTTTTTTTGTTTTATTTTCTGTAGCTGGCGTTAACTTGACGGCTTTGTCGTCCGTCCGTTGGTGCGACGCACGCTTTCAATGCAATCAAAGCTCCAAAACAGGAAACTTATTTTTACACTTTACTTAGGTCTGTAATGTTTTGGTTTTACTTTTGTTATTTTTCGCATTTTGTCGTCATCGTTGTATTTTATGACACTGGTTTACAAGGATTTTTTGCAAAAATAACGGATGTGAATGACAGAGTGTTAACTTAATTTAAGATTAATTCAAAATATTTTAATTTGAATTTTATTGACCGATTGTTGTTAGTTTTTGGTTAATGTATGAGAAATTCATACTACAAGCTAATAAGTCATGAACATTTTTCTAATTGAAAATGGTTAGTTTTTGCAGATTGCGTTAAAATTGATTACAATACATCAATAGTCAATAGTAAACATGGGACAAATAAATTATACTGATTACACTGAGTTTTTTAACGGTTTCTAAAGATTTTGGGTCTGCTGAATCCGAAACTGAAGTCAGAATTTTCGGGCCACCCTAGGCTTTATTTACAGTATGTGGTTTGTGCACTCAGTGTAACCAGTATAATTTATTTGTCTCATGTTTACTATTGATGGATTGTAATCAATCCAAAATTTGCCGAATTTTGACCGATTCATATAAACAATTTCCTAAATTATATAAAAAAAAAATTAGTCTTTAATTTGCATTGAATTTTAATTTGCATTAATTTATCTAATGCGAATGCAAAATGAATTACCATTGATCGCAATTATAATTCAAAAATTGTATATTTCTATTTGCTCTGAAAATGTAAATGCATGGAAGTGGAATCGGATGAACATTGATATTAAATTTGGAAATGCTATTGAATTTGTTTGACTGCTGGCAATTCTGTTTTTAAAGTATTTTATATGAATGTACAGGTTTGTGTCTTCGATTGGAGTTGCGCCATATTCCTTATCAAATTCATAAACCTGTATGTATAAAAGACTTGTAAAGCAAAATTGCCAGATATCAAGTAATAAAGTAGATCCAATTGCTAATTGTATTTACTTTTTTTTAAATTTATTTTTATTTATTAAACTACAAATTATAATTGACATATAACACAACAAAATTTAAGTTTTTAAACGTCCCACTGAATCCGAATCTGTAGTCAGAAGTTTCGGGTCACCCTTAATTCACTCTACAATATGTGGTTTGTCCACAAAGGAACATTTCAAGATATAGAAATTATTTCCAAGGTTTTGACATAGTATATCTACATATATTTTTAGGAGTCAAGGAATCGAAATAAAAAATATAAAAAAATAAAATAATAGCTCGTAGGAAAACTAAAATAAAAAAACAAATACAGATCGAATCATATAAAATTAAATCATATGGTAGAGCGCCACCAAGAAAACGTAGGATATTAAAGCAAAAATAAGTAGTGATGTTCTATAAATATCATTACTTTCAATGCTTCAGCACAAGTGCTTGTAAGTAGGAAAGAAACACGTGTTTGTGACGAAATAAAGTCGTTCACACGCGAGAGAAAGAGGAGAGAGACCCCGAACACGAAAACTGCAATTAGTGACACAATTGAATAAGACGGTCCATAGAGTAAATCATACTAGAGAGAATATATGGCTCATCTGACGTTTCCTTTCACACTCTTCGTGATGCGATCGATGTGATAGAGAGATGTTTGACGAAAAGTGACATACACCAGGTGGAATTACAATAACTTCTGGCTTTAATATTTCATGTCGTTTTGGTGAAAAACGGTGAAATTTAAATGTGTTTTACACTTTTTTATTGACATTTGTGTTGTATTTAATACACAAAACGAAATGCCGTTATTGTTATTTTGTTCGTTGTTTTGAACCATTGCCTCTATCTGGTATTAGTAAATCAATTATATTCAACATCGAACGTAAATATCACCCCAGGCCAAATGTCATAAATTCGGTGAGAGAACTATTAGGTCTACTATAACTATTACTCTATGAGATGGTCACTGGCCTACAACACTAAGGCCGTTGATGAGAAAACCCACGGTCTTCGAAACGATTGTCCACCAATGTGAGTTCAAATCCCAGTTCCGACTGTTTCAATTTTTTGCACCAACTGAAGAAACCCCTGATCTGTTAGCTTGTAGGAAAACTAAAAATCTTCTTATACAAAAATTTGTTTTTTAAATTGAAATTAGTAGAAAATACACTAAAAATCCAAAAATAAATATCAAATTCAGATTTCTTGACCCCACAACATTTAGATACTTCTTTTTGTGTACCTTTGTAGACAAACCACATACTGTAAAGAAAGCCTAGGGTGACCCGAAAATTCTGAGTTCAGATTCGTATTCAGCGTACCCAAAATCTTTAGAAACCATTAAGAAACTCAGTGTAACTAGTGTAATTTATTTGTCCCATGTTTACTATTGATGGATTATAATTAATTTTAAAGCAATCTGCCTGGAGAGATCCTCTGCCAATTATGGCAAATCTACGCTACAATTTTTATTGTTGAAATCGGCTAATAAATGCAATCAGTAACGATTTTTATCAACAACAAAATCAGTTGGAACCACTGTGTGCGGGGTGGATAATTTATTAAAAAAATCAGAAAAAACGATCAAGAAGTAGACGACCAGAACATGTGCGCAATTGGCAACCCTGGTAAAAGAGAACCAAACAGTGCCAGATATTCACTCAAACGCATTTCTCTCTCGCGTCATATCTTGATTATTTCATACTTTTTGCATAGTTTATGTAATTTTACTTCAACTTGGTTGGAACAAAGACGATCAAGAATTAGACAACCAGAACATGTGCGCAATTGGCAACTCTGGTAAAAGAGAACCAAGCAGTGCCAGATATTCACTCAAACGCATTTCTCTCTCGCGTCATATCTTGATTATTTCATACTTATTGCATAGTTTATGTAATTTTCTTCAACACGGTTGGAATTTGTATAGTCTTATATACAATAACACTATCAAAAAGCTACTTGTGTATTCAAATATTCAATGAAGAGAGTAAGAGAGAGAGAGAGAGAGCAGAGAAGGGCAGGGGTTGCACTCGTTTTGCTTGTTGTCATTTGAGTGAAGAGAAATTTTGACTGTCTATTTGTACATCGTTTTTGGTTGGAATTTGTATAGTTATATATTATAACACTATCATATAGCTGCTCGTATACTGAAATAGTCAATGAAGAGTGTAAGAGAGAGAGCAGAGAATGATTAAGGCTTCACTCGCTTTGTTTGTTGGCATTCGAGTGAAGAGAAATGTTGACTGTCTACTTTAGTACATAGTTTTTGTAAAAAGTCATTAAAAAGCTCACATCTCCACATCTGGGAAACGGAGCGTCGAAGACAAACAACAAGTAAATAACATAAATTTCCCCTTTATTGCTATCACCGGCACCTACAATCCCATCACCCTGAAAATTAGATCTATTATGATCCCGCTCTACAATTTCTTTCAAATTGTTCTTTTCTAATTCTTCTTTTTAAATAAATGGGTTCCCATGACATTCCATGTAGGGATTGGAGACATCTTCTCACAACCAGTGAGCTGTGCAATTTTTTGTTTTGCACTCAGTGATTGGGACCTACAGTTTAACACCGGTTCCGAACGGTATATTGATATATATATTATATTTTCATGACTAAGTACTCGATAGTATCGCCATCACTAAGCGAGGTGAGCGTCGTCGAAAGAAATGTAAGGTGGTCGGATCAGGAATCGAACCCACGTACGCATGTACAAGAGCCGCGCGCACTAACCATTGCACCACCGACGGTCATTGCTCTTTTTAGCGCTGATTTATTCCGCTAAAGGCCGAAAGTTTCGTTGCCGTTAGAAGTACGTGTACAAAACATAAAGAAAATTTCATGAACCGAAAATGTCGCTCACTTTTCAGTTGCTTAGTTCTCAGCTCTTTGTGAAAGTTTCGTAGGCAAAATCGATTGCAGGGTTGTTACACCGAAGTTATGTATTTCGAACGAAAACAATTATTTGATAATTGTTTGGGACCGGAGGTTTGACATTTCGATAATTTTAACAAATGAAAGTAACACCACATGCGTTAAAAATGAAATGAAGTGCGTAGAGGAATTATAAATTAAATATTTGCGGGGTAAATCAAATTTAGATGGGAACTCTTCGCCACAAAATTTTCCGTTTAGAGAAAAATGACAAAATTTCTTAAGTAATTTTCGCAAGAATACGGGGCAAAACAAAGTTATCTATAAAATACGATAAGTACAACAGTTTTCTTTATTTTACTTGTACAGTACAAAATTAACAGTTTACGGTTTTTACTCTATGGTCATGCTAACACTACGATATATACTTTCACCCGAATGAGATTAGACGACCAGGCATGTACCACCAATCGGTTATTTATATCAGTTACCTATCACAAAACATCATTTCGTAGTTTCCTGGTCTTTCTCCTGATCTGTTCTCGATTCTTCCGATAATTGGCAGTGACCATGGTACAATTATATCTACATGGTAATAGCAGCGCGCGTTGTTGTTGTTGTAGGCAGCAACAACAGGCATTTTGTTTTTGTTCTATTCGCTTCAGCTGTCAAACTCTACACATATGCTTACCAAAAACACAAGAATGCAAAAGAGTACAAAAACAAAATACATGTGAGTGTGACAGCCGAAGCGAAGAACCTCATGAAAAAAAATGAAGACAGCTGTTCTTACGACTTTACCATGAACATATTATTGTACCATGGCAGTGACTTAATCGTTAGTGGTGAGATCGCATAGAAGCGCCATCTGTTCTCGTCTGTTTCACCAAACATTCGTGGTGGTTTTGTATGTAGTAGCGACGGCATATTTGTAGGCGTACTAATTAACATTTCGATTCACACTGTTTGTTGGCATTCTAATGTTATTTTGACATACTGCAGATGGGCATTTCCACAGAAAAGTACACTTTTTGTCACGTAACGTCAGACTCGTTAATTAATTATATTTTAGGACCAAGCAGTTCGATTGCTTTCTCTACTTTTACTAAATACAAAACGTAAGTAGCTTTATATCTAGTAAAAGAAGATAAAACAATCGAAATGCCTGGTCCTAAAATATAAGCAATTTACGAGTCTGACATTGCGTGACATAGGGTTGCAATTTCTGTGGAAATGCACAGATATAAAAACTAAATAATTAAATAAATGGTTTCCCATTACATCCCATGAAGGGACACGGGAGAACTTCTCACAATCACTGAGCTGTGCGCTTTCCAGTTTTCACTCACTGATTGGGACCCACTGTTTTACACCGATTCCGAACGGTATTTTGAGAAGCTTTTTCATGGTTATATACTCGATAGTGTCGCCGCCGAAAGAAATTTTAAGGTGGTCAGAGCAGGGTTCGAACCCAGGATCTCATGTACAAAAGTCGCGCACACTAACCACCATTGCAAACCGATATAAAAACTAGTTAAGCCAAAAATATAAAGCATTTTTGTCGTAGCTAACGCTTTTTAAGAAACAACTCTGTAGAGTAGTGTAATAGTTCTTCCGTTTAAGTTCTTCATATTAGTTTTATTCATCACTTTACTTAAGCATCTACCTCCCAGTTGGTGCTGCACAAGTGCATTTCGCACATGTTGTATATGTTTGCAGTTTATTATGACATCGGGTTTTGTTACTATGTTTATAACTCTCTCTTGATTCCTCTTGTTCTGTGGTTCCCAAATCTTTCCCCCATTGGCACCCCTATTCCATCAAGTGTGAATAAAGTATCATTTTATTGTATGAGATGGCATTGTTAAGCTGGATTTCTTACATTTCTACAGCTTTGAAATCGTTTATCTGCTTCACTACACTTGGATTGAATTGCATGTGCCCATCATCATCACAGCTATGCAATGCAGCTTAGTTAGTGAGTTAGCTAGCAAGCTATCGTAGCATAAGCCGTCGAGAAGCCTATAGCCATTGATGTACAAACAAACATACAGACATATGTACATACGTGGATTGTGAGTGGAGTCAAGGGAATACAGTTAGTTGCCACTAGGCCTGAACTGTATGTTCTATGTGGGATGCGGTTAAATGAAAATAGTGTGTGATATCATAAGTGAATTACATGAGTCATTTGGGATGTAACTCATTTGTCCAGTTGCATTGTTTATGTTAGTGCTGGTAACTTTTAAATGGTTTCACAGAATTATTGAGAAAATTTCGAACAAGAGAAATATTCTCAAAATTTACTCTAAAATTTGAGCGGTTTTACTAATTTTTGTTATTGAAAGTTGTTACCCGTTTCGTTCAAATGACTATTCAGGATCTTCAACTTGCTAGATAGCTTTTTGTTTGGGTCATCAAATGTGTTCAATAGTACCTAAATTTTTTGCATTCAATATAGTAAGCGTGTTTTGGTTACACCGCTTGCTTATATATTCGCTTGTTTTGTATGAAGACTTAGCGACGAGAATCATTTTCGCTAAGTTTAAAAAAAATGTTGGCATCTTTTACCGTTATCAACCCCTATTCATATTTTTGAATAAAATGACATCGCTAAATTGCTGTTTTCTTTGCAACTTAGCAAGCGACAATCGCTTGTTTGTAACCAAACGTAACAATCAGTAAACGAGATCAAATCTTATCGATAACCGATGCTCATGCACATAATTGTGAGCGTGCAATAATTGAGCGTGTAAAGAATGACGATACTATGTGTTAGATCAGCATCTATACAATAGCCGTGTTTTGGATACATCGCTTAGTTTGGAAGAAGGTAAAAACGTTTATTAATCGTTGTCTGAGGTAATTTATCCGTATTTCCTGGCCTAATACAATTTCTAATGACCATCTATGGCAAATAACAGCCCTATTGAATTGAATATACTTAGAAGAAAATGGACTTGGATCGGTCGGATTTTTAAGCGTTTAACATCATATATTAAAGTGGCACTTGAATGGGCTATCGCAGGCCAACACCAGGGATGACCCTCAAATAATGGGTGGTCCAAATATATTTAACTTTCTAAATCCTACGATATTTTGACACTGATACATATTGGTACGAAGTTTCTTATTGCACGTTGCGGGATGGGGGCTAAATGAAAAAAAAATTAAACAACTTTGTGTTAACGCTATTATGCTACAACCCAGTATTATCAAATATATTGGGTACTTTTGCTTTGGTTTGTGTCTAGACTAACATACATATGTTGGGAAATTTCATTTTTAATGGGAAGTTTTCTAGGTAGAGCATGTAACAAATATTTAGTATATATTGTAGTTGTGAACCCAATCAAAAGCAAATTTAGAAAAGCAAAAGAAAAGAGTTTAAAAAAATAACATTGTCTTAAATAATCGCCTTTTCTTAAAAAAAGTAAATTTTGTCAAAAAAAATACCTATTCATATTCTTAAACAAAGTACCTTTTCTTAAAAAAAATACCTTATCTCAAAGAAGTACCTTTGCTTAAAAAAGTAAATTTTCTTACAAAAAGTACCTTTTCTTACAAAAAGTACCTTTTCTTACAAAAAGTACCTTTTCTTACAAAAAGTACCTTTTCTTACAAAAAGTACCTTTTCTTACAAAAAGTACCTTTTCTTACAAAAAGTACCTTTTCTTACAAAAAGTACCTTTTCTTACAAAAAGTACCTTTTCTTAAAAAAAGTATTTTTTTTATTAAGTACCTTTTCTTACAAAAAGTAAATTTTCTTACAACAAATTGCCTTTTCTTAAAAAACTACCTTTTCTTTAAAGAGTAAATTTTTTTTGTAAAACTAAATAATTTTTATTGACATAAGTACCTACTCTTAAAAATGTACCTATTCTGGAAAAAATACCAATTCAAAAAAAGTTACAATTTCTTAAAAAAAAAATTTTCTTCAAAAAAAATTCCATCTCTTTAGAAAAATACATTTTCTTAAAAGTGCATTTTCTTAAAAATAAAATAATACTTTTCCATTTCTTAAGATAAGTAGCCTTTCTGAAAATAAGTAAATTTTCTTAAAAAAAATAACCTTTTCCTAAGAAGAGTACCACTTCTTTAAAAAGAACCTGTTCTTAAAAAACGTACTTCTTTGTAAAACAAAAATTATACTCGTGGCTTTTTCTTACAGAAAGTACTTCTTCTTAAAAATAGTACCATTTCTTAAAAAAAAACATTAGCTTTTAATAAAAGAAGCACCTCTCTTTAAAAAATTACCTTTTCGCGAAAATATAATACATTTTCTTACAAAAACTACCTTAAAATATACTTTTTTTAAGAAATATATTTTAAATAAGTTTTGGGCCAAAATGAAGAACCCACCGCACGTGCTGTACGCAAGTTTGTACAAAAAGTTCGTGAGACTCACGGTCGCTGTCGTCGTGTTGTTTGGACTAACGAGATTGACAGTTTGGTGTCGATTTTGGAGTGGTAGCATCATAGGCCCATGTTTTCGGAAATGCTGCTAGAAACGCCATTTCAGTCAACGGCGAGCGCTACAGAGCCATGATTGACTTGGATAGTCTTTAGTTTCAGCAGTATTGCTCACTATGTCACACAGCTCATCAAACAATCGATATTTTGCACACTAAGTTCGGTAATCGTGTTATCAGCAGCAGCCTTGGCGATGTCAATTGGACTCCTTAGAGCTGCGATTTAACCCCTTTAAACTATTTCTTGTGGGGTGCCGTTACAGACCGATACTATGTGAATAATCCAGAAACGATCCACACCCTTGCGGCTAATATCGGTTTAGGCATTCGTGTGATAGAACCAGAAACCGCCAACAAAGTCTTGGAAATTTGGACTGACAGGGTGAGTTATTGCGATGCCAGCCACATGAATGAAATCGTGTTCCGTAAATAATGGATAAGAAGATACTTGTATTTGGACCACCCTGTACGTGGAATATAAAAGAACTGGACTATCATGGAATCATATTAAATCAGTTGCCAGAGACGGAAATCGATGGAGAGAATTCAATTCGTTAATGCACTACGTTCTTCGTGAACTTTTTATTTAAACTATGTACATATTGTCTAAATAATATGGTTATATTTTGTTTAAATAAATATATAAAATAGCTATAACTAAATATATATGTATATATAGTTATCGCTAGCTAGTTTCACGTTTTCGTTTCTAGCACGCAAGCGATAATAACTAACTTGTAACGAAAACACGCCCAATAATCTAATGAGTGTCATTTCCCAATCATATAGATGGTAGTTTGTAGAGACATTAAAATCATGTGTAAACATATTCAAAAATGTATTTGACTTTCATTTATTTCAATAATGCTCGCTCACCTCGCTTCATTATTGCAACGCTGTCGAGCAATTAGTAGGGAATTTAAAAAAAACGGCTTTTGACAAACGAGACTGTTTTCCGTTTTTCGAATTTTTATGAAACCTGCTTTCAGTGAAACTGACGTGATAAAACCGGTGAAACCGGCATGAAAACTGGTGAAACCGGTTTATTGAAAATCCTTAATGTACCCGCTATTATACATATATTTGTATGCAAAAGGCCTTGCGTATTCACTCATGAAATAGAACAGTCTCGCAGTAACAATTCAACTGCATGAACTAACCCTCGTAGAGGTTCAACTCAAAAATTATGTGCAGTGAATTTATTATTGCCAACACTTCTTGCTGATAGCTGTTGTACCTTTTGTGCTACTGCACTTCTGTTTCCTAACTTTATGGTTGATTCCTCTTTATGATCGCTTTGGGTTTTTTGGTTTCTTTGCTAAAAATGAAAAAAAAAAAACAAAACACTGGAAGAACAATAATATGCTTTCCCTCCTCCCTTTTCTCCTCCTCCATTGATTAGCTTTGTTCTCTCATATTGGTAATTTTTGAAGACCCTTCTGCTTCACATTGGCGGGATGATGATACCTACCAAACACAGCAAGTCAGTCAAGCTGCCAGTGGCACCACTTCAAACTGTACTTACTCGAAAGTACTATGAGGACTTTTATGCCACCAATTCCCTGCTTCCTTCACTCTTCACCATCCTGTGATGGGGAGTTATCGTGAAAACATAAAGTTGAAGTAGTTTAAAAGTACTATTAATAGATTAAATATTTATTGTGTCGAACACATATTAAAGACATAAAGAACTCAAGACCACCACCACCACCCGACCGATATGGATTGGAATGGCTTGGGAGGATGTGGATACGTCTGAATACTTATCATTGAATTCTTTCGGTTTGTGTTTTCTCTTACAACCTTATGTACGAATACGTCTGTATATGACTTCACGACAATTGTTTTTCATATGCATTTTTTCGCATGGAATTCTGAGTAGACAGTGTAAAATGAAATCTTAATATCATTAACTTTTGCCATCGGTAATGAAGTTCATATTTTGCGGGTTCAATGGAAATGGTTATCATTAAGAAGTTGGGTCCTGAAGGATTGGATTATTGATAATAATACTCGTAGGAAGAAAATAAGATAGTAAACAGTGAAAGGTGTGCGTGCACTGGTTTCTATATACCAGAGGGCATACAAAAGCTACGACAGACAATTGTAATCAATTTTTCAACATTTCGTAATATTTACAATCAATCCTACCTTAATGATCCTTGAGAGGACAGAGGCAAGACATTACCATGTAAATATCTGTCCAATACCTATTTGGTACAAAATGTCATTACACTACACCAATATACAATAAGGAGTATTCGCCACGAACAGAACAAATTATTTATGGGGGTGCGGTAGTCATTTTCAACTCGGCATATGGGAAAAACAGCAGAGATGAAGGTTTAAGAGAAAAACAAACAATAAGCTCAAATAACTACTGACTACGGTTTTAATAGCGGTCTTCATGAAAGCTCGAAAGAACCTCGTAAACTCGAAAACATCGTAAACTTGCACAGCAAACGTCAAAAGAAACAAATTTCCCATACAAAGCGACTTGCTAAAAAATGGAAAGTTTTCGAGGCAAATTTGCTGCGCAAACGTGGGATGGAGAAACGTGTAAACTTTTGACATTTCGTTGTCATCTGACTAGGATGGATAAATAAGGTGATAGCACTAGAACAGTAGAAAAAGTACACATACATAATACATGCAATTGCTACTGCTACCACCTTATGTATCCATCTTGGTCAGCTGAACTACGCTGAGCAACTTTACCTGGTGCCTCATGCAACGGTGCGAGGGAAACTTGCGCTGAGCAAAAGTTCTCGGCTTTCACGTTTGCATGAATGCCGCTAATAAGAATATAAATATTTTGCTGAGACACTGAAAAAATTTCTTCTAAATACATATTTATGAAACATTATTCATTAGTAATTCCCCAGTAATCCAATAAAAATTTTCCTAAATTTCATAGATGAAAAAGTTTCACAAAATATTCTTCATGCCGTCTTTAATAGGGTGTCCCATAAATAAAAAATAGTTTTCTCTCAAGCTTTATTTGAAAGTTTATAGGGCAAAGTGTTTATGAGATTTTTTGTCAAAATTTTCAGAAGTGGTTTAAATCGAATTTTCCCTAAAAATCTGATTTACCGGTCGTTTTTGAATTCGACTTAAAACTTGGCCAATACGCACGAATTTTTAGTTTTTAAGTCAACATATTTAAAGAAAAACGTCCAAACTTTACATGAAACACCAGTTTCGGCAATGACTTTGCTCAACAAGATTTAAATTTTTCTTCATAACTTTTAAAATTTCTACGAAAATTTAAAAAACTAATGATGCAGTTTAAAAGATGGATAAATTCATAACAATTTTATAAAAAAAAGCAATGAGTGTTCGAAGTCACGGGCGATGTGGTATACGGTACCTGTTCGATTTCTATGAACACATTAGTAAATGTTACATTGGAAAATAAAAAAAAATTTCAAGCTCTTTTAAACATTAATAAATTCATTTAATAAGTATTGATCAAGGTTTATATGAGGCCCAGAATGCAGTCAATTCCAAAAGCCATTATACATTATAAATTGTTTTGTTGTGGTTTGACATTTGTGCTGAAGGCTCTTTTGCTATTGAACTTTCTTTTTTCCTTCATCTGCTTTAACATTAGATGTAATATTGTTAAAATAAATAAATCAGTATTTAGCTCACTGAAATAATTGTTTTTGTTTTGTCATAAACAGAGTGACGACAAAAAGTATTGAATAGTATAGATAACTTATTGCACTCTATTCCGCTCTCATGTAGAAAGTCTGAGTATAAAAGCAAAAACGAGTTTTATTCTTTTTATAGAATATTTCAATATAAATACACCATTTCGACAATGTTATTACATAAAACAATACAAAAAGCATAAATGTTTCAAATGGCATCAATGTTTCACATCAAAATTATGAATGGACCAAGTTATGACAAAAAGAGAGTAATATATTTTGAATCATTCGCCAGATTACGCCAGTGCTTCTGAGTCATACAATTCGTTCCATGAGTTCTCTATACTATTCAATACTCGTTGTTGATGACGACCTGCTTGTTTGTTCGTTGTTTGTCCACGTATGTAATGCTAACGCTGTGTGTTGTTTGCATGTGTTCACTTTGTTAGATTATCCTACCTGTGCCTATAGATGTTAACACATCCAAAATTTGAATTTGCGGTAACTATTTCTGCGTTATACCCGTTTAAAGCTTTCTACCCATTAAATGAAACTAATACCATTATACACTGTTTGCCACTTCTGCATCGGATTTGCTTTAAACCTTGAATTAATACAACATTGCATTTAAACATCCTAAAATATAAACAATTTACGAGTCTGACGTTATGTGACATAGGGTGGCACTTTCTGTGGAAATTTCCATGTATAGCTTAAGCATGTGTTACACTATTACATATATCAAATGAATCGATCCGCGGAGGGAGAAATGGAATTAATCTCTTTCATATTTGAAAAAAAAATCGTACCCTCATTCTGCATTCGATTTACAATATCAGTGATGGAGAATACAAAAACAGGTTTGCAATTTTCCAAACAAAACAGTTAGAAATCAAAAAAAGAATAAAAAAAAGAGAGAAACTTGTGAACAAAAATAACCACTTAAAAAATACAAAAAAGGGATTTGTTCTTATTTTCTTTATTTTTGTTCATTTCATTGCAAATGCAACCCTAATTGCATAATTTGCTTGAAGAAACCCAACAAATTATAGAAATCTTAACAGATTATTCGCTCTCCGCAAATGACAATTTTGACGAATCGAATGCTTTCTGTAATAGATGATTTAATAAAGATTTTAATAAGCACCATTCCGAACAACAGCTGATGAGGACCTATGGCAATGTCCGAAATAGCTATACAGTTTAACGTTATATGAACACATTTTACCCAAACATTGTAATTTACATTTAATCAGGGGGTATCCCAAAAAGGATGTACAAGTAGAGCAGAAATAACCGGCGCAATTTGGCAACCATAGTAGAAGAGAACCAAAAAAGTCGACGCAGTTCACTCAAACACATTACTCTCTCGCGTCATAACTTGATTATTTCATACTTTTTACATACTTTATGTAATTTTATTATTTAAACATGGTTGGAATTTCTATAGTTATATACTATAACTTCATCAAAAAACTGCTCGTGTATTAAAATATTCAATGAAGAGAGTAAGAGAGAGACAGTAGAGAAACGAGGCGCTTCACTCGTTTTCTTTGTTGGCATTTCACTCCATGAGTAAATTTTCATCTCTATTTAAAATTCCATACTCTTTGAGAAACCCCCTAGTTTGATTAATACTAATGACAGCTAAATTATGTTTTGTGTTGTTTGCATCGAACGAAAATACGGATTCGCTTTTATTTATGTCCGTATTATGTGCAACCAAAGAGTAAATTACAAAAGCAACACAAACTCGATGAAATGACCTACTACTTCGTCGTCATTAAGAGCACGTGAAGAGAGGGATAGCGGCTCTTGTCTATTTCTCTATGATTTAATACAGATCTTTCACAAGTGTTTAATTTTATTTCAATTATTGTCTGACAGGTTTCAAATACATACATATGTATATGTATACCAATGTATACCGAACAGTTGATTCAAGATAACCAATTGATGTAGCTGGTGGTGATGTAGCCATCTGGACCAGTTTATGAAAAACCCTTAGAAAACCGAAAATATTGGATATGTTTTTAATTGGACGCTCCGTTTCCGAGATATACCAATGAGGGCGCTTTAGCGATTTTTTATTTGAAAAATTTTAGTTTTAGCGATTTTTTTAAAAAAAAAAAAAGTACTGCTATATTGAAGACATCTATCAATTGGTTGAAGACTCTGATGGGGGTAAACATTTTATTATTTTTTCGATTCGATTTTTCGATAACACCGTTGCCGAGTTATAGCCACTTTTTTATTTCAGTGATTTTTTTATTTTGGCGATTTTTTGAAAAAAAAAATTCTTCCATACGAATTTGACCACTTTATGACAAACCCCTAGAACCCCGCAAAGTGGTTTTTTTATCGATTCGACGCTCCGTTTCCGAGATATAGAAAGCTTTTCTAATTTTTTCATATTTTCGATCAAAAATTTACCCTGGGTAACTACCCATTATTTTCTCCATTATCCTGTGCGTAATGGGTAATCGTAGTCTATAATTCCCCATCGTCGCGAGGAACTACCCATTATTTTCCTTACCCTGAGGGTAATGGGTAATCGTGATGGATAATTCTCCATTGTCGTGGGTAGCTACCCATTATTTACTCCATACCCTGTGGCTATTGATTGGGTAACGATCGTTTACCCATTCCCCACGGCAATATAATGGGTTACCCTGGGTACAAATGTCTACGATTTTTACAAATGTAGAAAAATGTCTACGAACCATGGAACGCTATAATCCTCAATATCGCCGAATATTCGGGACTATTTTCTTACGAAATATTTCGTCAATGATTTAGGCGCAACGTCAATTTCAGCGTAAATTTCTTATTATTCCAAATTTGACTAGTAAAGATTCAAAACCAGAACATCAACGAGTTGATATGGCCGAAAATTGATGAACAGGAACTGGAGGATGCAATTAAATAGATGAAAAGGATATGAAGGACATGTGGTTTCAACAGGACGGTGCAACTGAATACACAGTTCACGCGACATTTGCAATTTTGAATGATGCTCTGCTAATGTTTCGGTTTGGCGATTTGCAATGGATGGCAAGATCGCCCGATTTAACCACCCAAACTTATTTCATTTGGGTTTTTAGAAGTCATGTGGTCTATATATATTCTCGCCAGAACGATTGAAAGTTCGGCCAAATAGTCATCAACCATGCTAGAATTAGTTTCACACAATAGCCATTGTACATCGATGGTGATATTTAAGTCATTATGTCCTACAATTAATATCTGGAAAATATATTTGAGTCTAATACTCGTATATTTCATCCGAGCTCATACTGTAATGACGTTATTGAAATCTGGTCGTAAATTGTTGGTGGGTTTGCACGTTTATAACTTTTATAATTTTTAAATTCACGAAACTCGTCACTGAATATTTAAACAGCATTCACGCTTCAATTCCCCAAATGTTTTGTAAACTATTAAGTTAAATTTCATATTGGCACGAATTATTAATAATTATGTCATTAATTTAGTGCAATTTACACATGAAACAATAAATACCTTTTTTTAAATATTCACCAAAATGATAATGAGACGTGTCCGTCAAATTTATGATACGCGCTCTTTGTGATGAATTGCTGTATAAGGTTTTTATTATGTGTTCGCTTGTTAGACCTTAATTCTAAAAATCAATTGCTGGGACATAGTACACAAGTAAACTTGTTCGTTTCTTCGATGAAAGTTAACTAAAAACGTTCGTTACGATGACGAAACTTGACGCTGCAGTAAGAAGCAGCATTAACTATATTAATACAGTACTGTATTAATGTGTTTCATAACTCCGATGAATGTGTTTTATTTCTGTGACGGATTTGTTTCATTGCTAAGATGAATACATTTCATTACTGTGATGTAGATGTGTCATTGCTGCAATGAATAGGTGCCATTACCGCAATGAATACGTTTCATTCCTGCAATGAATTAATTTCATTAATTCAGTGAATATGTAATGAATGTGTTGCATTGCAAAAATGAAAATATTTCATTACAGCGTTGAATTTATTTTACTACTGCGATGAATATGTTTCATTACTGCGATTAATATGCTTAATTGCTGCAAAGAATATGTGCCATTAACGCGATGAATTTTTTTCATTGTTGCTATGAATATGCTTTACTGCTGCAATGAATATGTTGCATTAACGCGATGAATTTTGTTCATTGCTGCTATGAATATGTTTAACTGATGCAATAAATATGTTTGCATTGCTAAGATGAATATACTTATGTTTCAATAGTGTGTTGAATTTATTTCACAATATGTTGCATTATTACAATGAATATGTTTAATTGCATCAAATAGTATGTGTCATTAACGCGATGAACTTTTGTCATTACTGCTAGGAATATGTATCACTGCTGCAATAAATATGTCGCATTGCTAAGATGAATATACCTATATTTCAATACTGCGTTGAATTTATTTCACTACTGCGATGAATATGTTGAATATGTTGCTTTGCTGCCTTTAATGTGTGTCATTAACGCGATGAATTTTGTTCATTGCTACTATGAATATGTTTCACTGCTGCAATGAATATGTTGCATTGCTAAGATGAATATACTTACATTTCAATACTGTGTTGAATTTATTTCACTACTGCGATGAATATGTTTAACTGTCGCAAAGAATATGTGTCATTAACGCGATGAATTTTGTTCATTGCTGCTATGAATATGTTTCACTGCTGCAATTGATATGTTGCATTGTTAAGATGAATATACTTATATTTCAATACTGTGTTGAATTTATTTCACTACTGCGATGAATATGTTTAACTGCCGCAAAGAATATGTGTCATTAACTCGATAAACTTTTGTCATTGCTGCTATGAATATGTATCACTGCTGAACAAATATGTCGCATTGCTGAGAAGAATATACTTATATTTCAATACTGCGTTGAATTTATTTCACAATATGTTGCATTATTGCAATGAATATGTTTAATTGCAGCAAATAGTATGTGTCATTAACGCGATGAATTTTTGTCATTACTGCTATGAATATGTTTCACTGCTGCAATGAATATGTTGCACTGCTAAGATGAATATACTTATATATCAATACTGTGTTGAATTTATTTCACTACTGCAATGAATATGTTTAACTGCCGCAAAGAATATGTGTCATTAACGCGATGAATTTTGTTCATTGCTGCTGTGAATATGTTTCACTGCTGCAATGAATATGTTGCATTGCTAAGATGAATATACTTTTATTTCAATACTGTGTTGAATTTATTTCACTACTGCGATAAATATGTTTAACTGCCGCAAAGAATATGTGTCATTAACGCGATGAATTTTGTTCATTGCTGCTATGAATATGTTTAACTGATGCAATAAATATGTTTGCATTGCTAAGATGAATATACTTATGTTCCAATAGTGTGTCGAATTTATTTCACAATATGTTACATTATTGCAATGAATATGTTTAATTGCATCAAATAGTATGTGTCATTACCGCGATGAATTTTTGTCATTACTGCTATGAATATGTTTCACTGCTGCAATGAATATGTTGCACTGCTAAGATGAATATACATATATATCAATACTGTGTTGAATTTATTTCACTACTGCAATGAATATGTTTAACTGCCGCAAAGAATATGTGTCATAATCGCGATGAATTTTGTTCATTGCTGCTATGAATATGTTTCACTGCTGCAATGAATATGTTGCATTGCTAAGAATTGAATTTATTTCACTACTGCGATGAATATGTTTAACTGCCCCAAAGAATATGTGTCATTAACGCGATAAACTTTTGTCGTTTCTGCTATGAATATGTATCACTGCTGCAATAAATATGTTGCATTGCTAAGATGAGCATACTTATATTTCAATGCTGCGTTGAATTTGTTTCACTACTGCGATGAATATGTTGCATTATTCCGATGAATATGTTTCATTGCTGCATTGAATACGTTTCATTGAATCAATGAATATGTTTCATTGCTGCAAAGGATATGTTTCACTGCTGCAAGGTGCTGGGAGGTGCCATTGTTTTAATATCTATGCACTTGAAGAATATTTCTTCTTAAACTCAAATCTATAAATAATTTCATTATTATTTTTCTCTCTATTTGCAGCTATTCACAATTGGCATGGTGATGTCCGTTGCGGTCTTTCATTAGATGTCGGTGATTCCGTTGAAATTCTAGAAGAATGTCCAAAATGGTTTCGTGGTACCTGTCCGCGAAAATCACGCGCTGTGGGAATATTTCCCAAAACCTATATACACATCAAAGACTTAAGCAAAATTGATCCCGTAGTGGCCGAGTGTACACAAGTGTTACGTGAATGGTCGGAAATATGGAAGAAATTATTTGTGGTTTGTAGAAAATTATTGAACTTTGGTTACATACTAATATTGAAATAATAAAATTATTTTTCTCATCTACGCTAGGATCGTGAGGCTTACAAATTTAATACATTACGCAAAGTAATGCTGTCGATATTAGAGAGCCGTCGTGAATTGTTGGGTGCCACATTGACACAAGATCAAACGTTGGAATTGCAAATGACTGTAGTGTCAAAGATAGATTGGGGGAATCGGTAAGTACAGAATTTAATTTAAAATAAAAACCAGATAATAATATTAGATTAATAATGCTCATGAATGTACGGCAGTGTTGGGATTTTTTAAATTGCATTACTTTTTTAATTTAAATGCAAAAGAATTGCCATTGTTTGCAATGGCAATTAAAAAATGTTGAATTTACACTTGAGCAGGCAATGTAGCTTGTGGAATCGGTTGGTAATTGCAATAAAATGTGGGAATGCTTTTGATATTTTGAATTTGTTTGACTGCTAACAATTCTGTTTTTAAAATATTTTATATGTAGATGTTTGTGACTTCGATTGGTGTAGCCTCGTTGCAGATTCAAATTCAGAAAACTGTACAAATAAAATATTTGAAAACCAAAACTGTCAGATATGAAAGAAATTCTTTGGAAATAAGTACAATTGCCAATGGTATTTAAATTTTTTTGAATTTACATTTGTACAGGTAATTCAAGTTTAACTACAAATTATAATTTAATTTGTCCCAGGTATGATGTTCGATATGTGTACCAGATTTATAAAACAAAAGGCGAAGTGTTTTATGTATGTTACAAAAATAAATAAAGAAAAGTATTCTTGGTTAATTTGGTGGCAAAAATCTTCCCCATGAAATCGATCAAAGTTTTCAGAATACGAAATTTTATCACTTTTTTCCAATGTTTTAGAAAATTTTCTGTCTATTTAAATCTAACAATTAATTATGCCCAATGAATTTATTAAATAGTAAAAGTTTCAAGAAATTTCACTAACTCTAAGACTTCCAAATCCTAGTTTGAAAAATTTAAAATTGGATATTTTGAATTTTTTACCAAAAATTCATTTATAAGTACATAGATGAACTAGAAACCATTCTAACTATAACGAGCTTTTGACTGAAGTCTGTACGCTTCTAACGAAGTATAACATGTTAGACTTTCGGAACGATTTCATGGTGAGTCAAAGTAGAGTACCTCGAGGAAACAGTGTCATGATGGCTTAATATGGTTGCTAGATCATTACTAAGTCAAGATACGAGTGAGAAACAAAACTCGTGTACTTCAACTGGTTCAAAAAAATATGGTTTGACTGGTAGATTCGAAACATCTGCACAAGACATCTTGAATGGTCCTACAGCTGGTTGCTGTATCTACTAGACTTCCACGTAAGACGTCTTGAATGGTTATTCAAGACATTTGCTATTTTTCAAATAATGTACTGTAGCGAAGTGGCGACAACCAAGTTCTCCGGGGTACTGTCGACAAAACGTTCGTGTAAGTGTGTATGTGTGCGTATACAAAAACACAATACAATGTGAAGCAAATTAGAAACCCAGCGGCGAAAGTCATGACCTGGAAGGTCTGAAATCATGACCAAACAGGCCTTCTTTAAAATACGGAAGGCTTTCCCTACACATTACCTCCTCCTTTCTTTTTAACATTGGGTGAGATTGGGAGGCAAGGCCTTCAGTGTCCATTGCCTAAAGAAGGCCTTAGAAGGCATGCAAAGAGGAAGGCCTTAGAAGGCATTTACTTTAATTTATTTTTTTTAAACAAAAATAAAAGTAAAATAATTTATTTTATCACAAAATCATTATCTACTTCTACATATTTATTTATAAGTATGTATGTATGTATCTATCTTAGAAAGTTCTACCACGCACAACTTCAAATTAAAAATTTTAAAAATACCCTGAAAAATATTAAATAAACAATATAATTTTAAAAATTGTATGAAATTTTTCAATTTAATTACGGTTAAAAAGAATCGGAAAAGAATTTCTCAAAATTGTAAAAATCTTCTTCTTGGTTGTATCAGATGAAAAATTCATGCATTCCGCAGGCCTTATTTTAGGAAGACATTACAAAAGAACCATTCCGCATGCCTTATTTGTGGAAGGCCTTGCGACTTCCGGCATTGGGAAGAGTAGTACGAATTGTCTTTGTATGCTCTACAGCTTTACACACATATACGAGAGGTATTTTTCAGAACACTGAAGTATTTGGTTGCCGCAACTTCCATACAGTACATGTTTTGAAAAATATCAAATGTTTTGAATAACCATTCAAGACGTCTTGCTCTGATGTCTAGTAGATACAGTAATCGGCTGCAGGAAGCGTTTGAACCCGATTTCAATAAAAAAAACTATATAGAACAAAAATAATCGGATTTTAACCTTTTTAGCATGTTTCCAAATTTCGGAACCGGTTTCTAAAGCCGTGACTTGAAACCGAGTTTTAAAACTGTTTTAGAAATCAGTTCCTAAAACCATTTATTATATATACACGTCAAATAATTTGTTTGAACCGCTCTAGTACATAAGCTTTATTTCCCACTCATATTTTGACTTATTAGGTCATCTTGACCCTTTTTCCTACATCTCATCATGAAATCGTTGAGAAACTCTACCTCATGAGGTCAGACGTCTGACACATATTAATTAAACAAACAAATTGAACAAATTTCAACATATTCTTCCAACTGGCTCTATCCTTCGCCTTTTCTCGCCAGTTGGTAACACCAAGGATACGGAGGGATTCTTCTGCCTGGTCTTTCCAGCGGAGTCTTGGTCGTCCTCTTTTCCTGCTTCCATCGGGTACGTTATCAAAAATCTTTCGCGCTGGCTCATCTTCATCCATTCTGATAACATGGCCTAGCCAACGCAACTGGCACATTTTGATTCGTCTAGCTATTTCCACGTCAGAATAGAGATTATATAGCTCTGAGTTCCAGCGACGTCGGTACTCGCCGTTTTCCCTAACAGGATCATATATTTTACGGAGAATTTTTTTCTCGAAAACTCCCAGGTGTTTTTCATCCGCTTGCGATATGACCCAAGTTTCGGAGCCATATGTCAAGACAGGTAAAATGAGAGTCTGATATAGCTGGACTTTTGTCCGTCGAGAGAGGGCTTTGTTCCTAAACTGCTTGCTGAGCCCAAAATAACATCTATTTGCAAGCACAATTCTCCTATCTATCTCCAGGCTGACGTTGTTGTCCTTGTTCACGCCGGATCCAAGGTAGACAAATTCATTTGCCACTTCAAAGTTAAATCGGTTGTCAACGTTCAAGCGTACATACTTCAGGTAAAAGACCGTTGTAGTTAGAATGGTCTTCTAGTTTGTCAACTGCAGTTTTTGTAAAACAAAAACTGAA
The DNA here is from genome assembly GCA_963931995.1 of Phaonia tiefii. NCBI lineage: Eukaryota > Metazoa > Arthropoda > Insecta > Diptera > Muscidae > Phaonia > Phaonia tiefii. The sequence continues at coordinate 61,150,055 of OZ008367.1, read as the reverse complement.
ACTCATGAAATTTCACATTTTTCAAAAACTTATTTTTTCCAGATTTGGACTTGGAGTTGGTGAAATTTATATTTTACTTTTACCAGTTGGTAATTGGATTAATTTTGGAATTAAATGAACATTGAATATTTGAAAAAGTGGCAAAATTCCAAATTCCGAAATCTTTGACCGAAGGTTTTTGTCACCAAATTAACCAAGAAACCTTTTTATTTAGTTTTGTAGCATTTCTCAACGTACGGACGGGAATGCATTTTTAATTATTTAAAAAATATTAATCCCTAATGTATATGAATCCAATGTACACCATTTCCAATTGAAATTCAAAAAATATAAATTTAATTTTAAAAATATCAATTGAATTTTGAAAAATATCAATTGAATTTTGAAAAACATCAATTGAAAGTTGAAAATTATATTCGATATTTAAAATACATCAACTAAAATTTAAAATTTCCATTTGAAATTTTAGATACACCAATTAAAGTTAAGAGACAAGAAATTAAGAGACATCAACTGAAGTTTAAAAGACCTCAATTGAAATTTAAAAGACAACAATTTAGAATTTAAAATTTGTCAGTTAAAATATAATTGTTATGATTGAAAGTCGATATCATTTTGTAACAATCATATATTAGCGTAGTATTTATCTTTATTTAAAAGAACTTTATTTACAGAACTTTAGTAATTAGTTAAAAACGATTCGCGTGCGAGACTACAATACTTCTTGTTTGATTGAAATCATATAGGCGAGTAACAACATAGAAAATACACAAAAGGTATTAGACAAACTTAACAGGGTTGCCAACAGGATAATTAATCTTAGGTATCTAATATACACTCCGGTTCACTTATTTAAAGGCACTAAAAATTCCATATTCATTAGCCAGTATCTTTTGCAATTTGTAACCGATTGCAGAATTTTAAAATGGAAATAAGAGCTAGACATCTTGAGATATAAAACAAATCATAATAATAGTGGTTTCTGAACTAAAGAACTTTTTTTGAGCAATTTATAAAAAAAAGTCCAAAAATGTGCTATTTTTTTGTTCACTTGAATAAAGGCACTTTATTATTTTTTTTTATATTTTTAAAGTAAGCGATAATTTTTTGTAGGGAGCATTTGTTTATTACATCTTAATCATTTTACGAGTCAAAATGGCAAAACAAAAAATTTTAAATCTATCGGAAAAAACTAAAATCGATGTTTATCGTTCTGATGGATATTCTAACCGCGCAATAGCTAAAAAAAATTGGACGGAGCCCAACAGTTGTCGACAATTACATCAAGGACCCCGAGGGGTATGGAACAAATTTTAAAGGAAGGGTTTCATTGTCTTTTTCTACGAATGAGAAAAGAAAAATCATCAGAATTGCTTCTAATTCTGCCTTATCCTTGTCAAAACTAAGAGCTCAAGCTGGAGTGGAAGCGAGCAAGTCATCAGTACGCATAGTAATTAAGTGCTGTGAGTATCTTAAATACCTGAAATTACAAAAAAAAAAGCCGCCACTTAATGCTCCTCGTAAGGAAAAGCGGCTTCAATTCTCAAGAGACTACATGGTATGGGATGTGCAGCCAAGAGGTAATATAAATGACTGGAGAACCGTTGTATTTACGGATGAGAAGAAGTTTAATTTGGATGGGCCTGATGGCTACAACTATTATTTCCATGATCTGCGCAAAGAAAAGTGTTTTTTGAACCTACACCACAGCCGAGAGGGCGGCGTTATGGTGTGGGGTGCTATTACGTACTATGGCACCATCGATCTTGAATTTCAAAGTGCAAAAATGACTGGTGCAAGCTATAAAATGTTATTGGGATCGGCTTTTCCGAAGTTCAGTGAACTATTTGGTCCCATATCTTGGATATTGCAACAGGATAATCTCCCTGTACACAACGTGAGAGTAGTAAAGGATTTCATTGCAAGCCAAAATGTCAATATTCTTGACTGGCCACCCTATTCGCCAGATCTAAACATTATCGAAAATGTCTGGGGTTGGTTATATCGTAAGGTCTATGAAGGAGGACAATTTGATGACAAGCAGTCACTGATTAAGGCCATTAAGGATGCTTGGAATCAAATTTCGTTGGTTTACATAAATTCTCTTTATCTCTCAATGAAAACCCGTATATTTGAAGTTATTAAAAACAAATGGCGTTGTACCCATTACTAATAGTTCTTAAATAAAGTAAAATAAATTTAAAAAAAACAAGAAAAACAGTTTTTCATTAAAATTAGTTAAAGTGCCTTTATTCAAGTGAACCAAAAAAAAATAGCACATTTTATGACTTTTTTTTAGAAATTGCTCAAAAGAAGTTCTTTAGTTAAGAAACCACTATTGTTTATATTTATATTATTATGTTTATATTATTTATATATCAAGATGTCTACCTTCCATTTCCATGTTAAAATTCTGCAATTGGTTACAAATTGCAAAAGATACAGGCTGCTGAATATGGAAACCAAATTTCATGTGAGTCGACAAAGGACCAAACCAGCATATTCGCTGCGGTCCCAGGTGATAACCATAGATTAATACTTAGAGTAGATCTACTTGTTCTCCCACCAAATGTATGATATTTGGCCTGGTGTGATATTTACGTTTGATGTTGAAAAGAATTGCTGTACTAATACCAGATAGAGGCAATGGTTCAAAACAACGAACAAAATAACAACAATGGCATTTCGTTTTGTGTGTTAAAATTATTGTGTTAAATACAACACAAATGTATGCTAACAATAACAGTCAATAAAAAAGTTTAGAACACATTTAAATTTCACAGTTTTTCACCAAAACGACATGAAAAATTAAAGCAAGAAGTTATTGTAATTCCACCTAGTGTATGCCACTTTTCGTCAAACATCTCTCTATCACACCGACCCCATCACGAAGAGTTATTGTAATTCCACCTAGTGTATGCCACTTTTCGTCAAACATCTCTCTATCACACCGACCGCATCACGAAGAGTGTGAAAGGATGAGCCAAATATTCTCTCTAGTCTGAGATTACTCTATGGTGATAACACTCTCAGGCTCAACTGGGGGAAAATCGAAAGTTGCTGGTCGAGTAATCGACCACTAGCCCAAAATGGATTAAAAAACATTATCTTTTAATAAAAGATGCACCTCTCTTTACAAAAGGACCTTTTCGGGAAAATATAATACATATTCTTACAAAAAGGGCCTAAAAATATTATTTAAAAAAAATACATTCTATAAAAAAAAATCTTAAAATAAGTTTATCATTTTAAATTTCTTTTCTTAAAGATCCACTTAAATTATCATATTTTTCAACGGGCGCTTAGGCGTGTTGGAACTAATATATAATATATAGCGAAAGGAACTTCGTTCCAACCGGGTGTACCCTGGCACCTCATGTGATTTTTTGGTACCGTTGGTGGTGCCGTGTATAGTGCCCGCGACTATAATACATACGAACGAAGGTGCAATTCCTGCACAGACCACTTTTCATTTCTATCGGTGATGGAAATCTCGCATAGGTCACTTTCCAGTAAAGAAAAATCTTCTCAAAACCCCGTTCGGAATCGGTGTCAAAGAGTATGCTGCAATCAGTTCGTCTAAAAATATAAAGGTCACAGTTTGCTGATTGTGAAAAGCTCTCGCCTGTCCCATCATGGGATGTAATGGGAAAATAAGGTTTCCCCCCGTATTCTAATTACTAAAATATCTTCTTACGTAAAAGCAAAGACAGTTTATTTCATGATTTTGAGAAATTCAGTAAAGAAACCGATGTACATATATAACTAAAAAATTACGCCTTGTAATCTCTTGATAACCTCACACTGTCAACAAACAAATAGTTGTTCCCTTTACAATGTTTTCCTCTGAGAATAAAGTTCATATGATAGATTATAATTTATGCGAGCAAATTTTGATGGTGATGTCATTCATTCTCTTATAAATATGGATCATTTAGTGAGGATGAATTAAGCAAAGTAGTTTGTGGCTTAACAACTGTGTGATGATTATCTACATAGTGAGTAAACAAACAAAGTCCTCAATAGGAACAATTAACATTTAAAACAGAGTTAAATTATGAAAATGTCGTGTGACCATCCATCACTAGATTGCATAGGACGCTATTTTTAAGTCCGATTGGTCATCTTTCATTCCGAGTAACTCGATTGGCGAGTCTACAAATAGAAAGCACATTGCTAACTGAAGTTTTCCCCAACCCCATCATGGGATATAATGAGGAATGACGTTTCTCCTAATAAAGTCGATAATTTTTTATATTTTTCCTTGCGAAAATATTTTCTCTAAAAACACGTGTACCCCGCCAAGCCCTAACTACTAGAATGGTTTTTATGCGTAGTGACTCGTTAGTTAAGAGTTGATTCATAATAGTTTCCTATCGACTATGTTACTGTAATATGAACAAGTCTGTTTTAGCCAAATGCAACCCTGATAGTCATGTTTGTTGTTAATATCGTAAAACAACAGCTGTTCGTTATAAGTTAGAATGTATTTGATTGCTTTGCAGCCACTCGTTGGGCGCATTTGAAATTAAGACGTATGAATTAAAAAATAAATGGTTTCCCATTACATTCCATGAAGGAATTTTATACTCACTAATTCACACCAGTTCCGAACGGTGTTCTGAGAAACTTTTTCATGGCTAAATACTCGATAGTGTCGCCGCCACTATGCGAAGTGACCGCCGAAGAAAGAAATTAAATGTGGTCAGAACAGGGATCGGTCCAAGGGTCTCATGTGCGAGAGGCGCGCCCTCTAACCATTGCACCACCGACGGCCCCATGTTTTATGAATTAAAACCCGTTAATCAGATGATAGCCAATGTTTATTTTTTCGTTATGAATATGGGGAAAGGCTTTTAGACGACAATCGTCAAAAACAGTAGTTTTTGATCACCAGTACTAAAAAACTTTAATAGGCATAGATGTTTTTCGACACTCTTCTATGACAGCTAGGTAGGATGTCGTAGTGTCGGTGATCGCGGTTAACCGGTTAATTTTTTAATTTAAAAAATTTCGAAATCGGTTAAACATACAAATTTAAAAAAAATATGATTTTCAAATTTAAATAAAACTATCAAATTTGAATATAAATAAATTCTAATAAGATTTCTATTTGCAAATGTAAATACGATTAAATAAAAAAAATCATCAAATCTAAGTAAGATTGATGAATTGATTTCCAAATTTGAGAATTTAAATTAGAAGTTAAAAATAAATCTGAATTCGATTTTTAATTCTAATACTTATTTACTTATCCGGTCTCGGACAACCCCGGGGGGTCAGGGACCTTACAAAACGAAGATAACATATTTCGCCAACCAGTTCGATCTTTTGCTTTATCTCTCCAGTTGGCAATACCAAGTGTACGCAGGGATTCGTCAACCTGATCCCTCCAGCGGAGTCTTGGTCTTCCTATTTTTCGTCTTCCTTCGAGTTCGGTTTCGAAAAGCCTTCGCGCTGGTTCATCTTCATCCATTCTACTGACATGGCCTAGCCAGCGCAATCGCGTTATCTTGATCCGCTTAACTATGTCAATGTCAGGATAAAGCTCATACAGCTCATGGTTCATGCGTCGCCGATACTCGCCGTTGTGCACTATAGGGCCATAAATTTTTCGGAGTAGTTTTCTCTCGAAGACTCCTACAGATGTTTCGTCTGCTTGCGATAGGACCCAGGATTCTGCGCCATAAAGCAAGACAGGTTGAATGAGAGTCTGGTACAGCTGGACTTTTGTTACTCGAGAGAGGGCTTTATCTCTAAAGTGCTTGCTTAGCCCAAAATAACATCTATTCGCAAGCACAATTCTCCGTTTGATCTCAAGGCTGACGTTGTTGTTTTTGTTCACGGCAGATCCGAGGTATATAAATTCGTCCACTACCTCGAAGTTATAACGGTTATCAACGTTCACGCTTTGGTCTAATCGCGTGGAGGCCCTGTTCGTTGAAACCATTAATTTTGTCTTGTCCTCATTCACCGTCAGACCCACTTTTGCTGACTCCTTCTCAATTCTCGAAAAAACCGCAGTAACTTCTCTAATTGTGCGCCCAATGATATCTATATCATCAGCATACGCGAGCAATTCTAATAAATTAATTTATTAATTCTAATAAATATTCTAAATATGAAAATCCCTCCTAAGTTTGAATACAAATTTGAATAAATATTTTTAATTTCTTATTAAGCGCACATTTCAAATCAGAACATTATCTAAAACTTAATTTAAAATGTAAACATGAATTTAAAATTCATATTCAGTTATGAAATTTTAAGTTCAAACATGAATAATCATATCAAATATACGCTAAACAAATTTATTCATCCTACTGCGAATAAAATTCGCCGGGAACAGGGCCGGATTAACCCTCAACGGGGCCCTAGGCAACCATCAATTTGGGGGCCCTTTTTCACGTCCGTTCCCTTCTTTTTTCGATTAAAAAATACAAACTTATATCTTTCATAAAACTTTTATTGTCACAATGTAATAATATCAATAAAATTACTACCTACATTTTAAACATGTCGTTTTCTACATTTGTTTTCGGCAAATTGATCAATTATATCATCAGTATCGACACTGCACTTGTTCGTGATCGTTTTTCTTCGGCAACCTTTCTTTTTTGCGCACCACTTAAATATGAACGAGACATTTTTTTTGCATAATAACAACTTAAGACGCTACTTTAATTAATTTGCCGCTCACGCATGTTTGCTGCTGCACGTTTAGTCAATGACTAAGGGCGCGCAATTCGAATAACAAAACGTTCTAGAGTGCAATGTAATTCTAATTATAAACAGCATTCTCAGGGACAATGCGCCAATGTGTTAGGAATGGAGCAAGTGAGAGAGAGAGTGAGACACAGATATAGAAAGAGAGCTAAAAAGAGAGAATATGATAATAGCCATCAAACGAATTTTAGCTTTGTGCAAAAATATGAATCATCGTATTTTTCGCACATGCATATTTGCAAGCGTAAATATGCATGTTTGAGTAAAATTTATTTTCAGTTCTGATTATATTTTTCTTTCACTCTCTAGAATTTTATGTTTGTAAGAAAATTTTAGAAGTCTTTTCATTTTTCGGAGGCCCCCTAAAATCGGGGGCCCCAGGCAACTGCCTATTCTGCCTAGTTGTTAATCCGGCCCTGGCCGGGGATTATTTCGAGAAAATAAATTTAAAAGGGCAAAAAATTCCTCTGAAATAAAACATTTACAATAAGGGAATTGATGCCTTTAGGCCCGTACTAAGATCCACATTTGATGTGAAATTTTACAAAAGTCCATACAAAAAAAAATAATATGGTTCCTAAATATCGACGAAAATAATAAATTGGTCAATTCTCGTTCAATTTGTTGAAAAATTTGATTTTTCCCTAAGTGTAAAGAACACAGGAAAAATGATAGTCCTAGACAGGGTCACCAAAAAAATTTCCCAAAGTCAAGGGCAAATATTAAAAATCATTTCGAGACAACTGAAAAAAAAATAACAATTCTTTCCGAGCCTGTGAAAAATAGCCAAAATCGTTTTTTTTTATCGGAGGTTTATCGTTTGTGGTTCTATCGTAACATACACTGACATCCTTGTATAGGTCTCGACGAGTACTAGTATATTTGTCCTGTAGATGTCGTTGACGTACGACATCATCTGGTACTGAAGGCCTCATTTAATGCAGTTTCTACCCCTAAAATTTAAAAATATTTTTTTCTAGGATTAAAGTCCTTTAAAAACCAAGGACATTTTACTTTGGAAGTACACAGATTTATTCAAAAACAAAAAAGTTACGTTGACAAGATGTATCTACAGCATTAATACAAATCGTCACCTAAAATGCAAAAGGCCGTAACTACAATTTTTTAGTTTTTTTCAGGAGAAGGAATAAACGTTATAAATATTTGTTAAAAACTACTTTTTTCCCATTAATTTGTTTTTCAGAAACAGATCCGCCTTTGTTTTCTATGCTTGAATCTAAAATTTGGAAATTAAGTTTTAAGTAGTCTTTAATTTATAACGTTTATTCCTTCTCCTGTAAAAAACTAAAAACCTTTTGAATTTAAGGTGAAGAAATATTTTTATTTGCATTATTACCGCAAATTATTGCATACTTTTTAGCGCTATTAAACAATTTTTTATATAAAAATGATTGCTTACTTTTTAGCGCTATCTAATTTTTTTGAAGTATTTTTCTGGTATAATTAATTTTTAATTTATAAGTAGTTACCATGAAAATCTTGGTTTGGTTTTATTACAAATAAAATACAAAAAAGAGTAAAGATAATTATAACAAATCTTGGAGCGACTCAAGTTTGATTTACCATTCACGACTTTCTAGTTTTCCAAAAATATGGCTCAGACGCCCGATAACATATTTGTCTCCATTTCCACAGCGGAACTTATGTCAGCGATTTCTGTTTCGATTGTTCCAGTTAATTCCTGACCCAGTGAAAGCAGCCTTGGTCCATGAAGAGGAATTTGATTAATGGAAGAGCATGTCCATTTTAAATTTGTTTCTACCGACCCGGTCTAGTAGTCATCCTTGGTTTGCTGCTGGCAAATGACGCGACTAGAATAATATGGGTGGTAAAAACTATTTTGCGCGAACGAACTTAGTACCAGTCGTTTACCGTAAATGACTATACACGCGGAATTATTTATATTTTCCTACTATTTTTTCACTTTTATTTTGAAAGCACCATTCTCCTACTTATCTGCAGGCCGGCGTTGTTGTCCTTGTCAACGGCGGATCCAGGGTAGATAAATTCATCTACCGCTTCAAACTTAAATCGGTTGTCAACATTCAAGTGCGGACCAAGTAGAGAGGTCTGTCTAGTCATTGACACCATCAATTTTGTCTTGCCCTCACTAACAGCAAGACTCACTTTCGCTGATTCTTTTTACATTCTTGAAAATACTGCAGTAACCTCTCGCAAATTTCGCCCAATGATGTCTATGTCGTCAGCACACGCCAGCAACATATGGCTTTTCGTGTTAATAATCTTGATCGTATTTACTGCAACTTTTCTCATTACTACCTCCATTAAGATGTTGAAGAGATTGCACGAAAGTGTGTCTCTCAATCAATCCTCGCTTGATGCAGAATGGTTTGGTGAGGTCTTTCCTCACCTTCACTGCTGATTTGGTATTGATTATCGACATTCTACAGAGGCGAATAAGCTTTGCCGGAATCCCAAATTCAGACATAGCTTCGTAAAATTTTCCCCGTATGGGGCTATCGAAAGCAGCTTTGTAATCTACAAAAATATGGTATATGAATATTTGGCCAGTCGTGGACTTACTTACTTACTTATCCGGTCTCGGACAACCCCGGGGAGTCAGGGACCGTACAAAACGAAGATAACATATTTCGCCAACCAGTTCTCCAGTTGGTAATACCAAGTGTACGCAGGGATTCGTCAACCTGATCCCTCCAGCGGAGTCTTGGTCTTCCTATTTTTCGTCTTCGGTTTCGAAAACCCTTCGTACTGGTTCGTCTTCATATATTCTACTGACATGGCTTAGCCAGCGCAATCGCTTAATCCGCTTAACTATGTAAATGTCAGGAGAAAGCTCATACAGCTCATGATTCATGCATCGCCGATACTCGCCGTTGTGCACATAGGGCCATACATTTTTCGGAGTATTTTTCTCTCGAAGACTCCTACAGATGTTTCGTCTGCTTGCGATAAGACCCAGGATTCTGCGCCATAAAGCAAGACAGGTTGAATGAGAGTCTGGTATAACTGGACTTTTGTTACTCAAGAGAGGGCTTTATCTCTAAAGTGCTTTCTTAGCCCAAAATAACATCTATTCTGATATGGTCCAATCAGATTTTGAACAATCGGCTTTAGTCTTTCACATAACACGCTCGACAAGATCTTATACGCGATGGATAAAAAACTGATAACGCGATAGTTGGAACATACACACGGATCACGCTTTTTGAATACAGGACATAATACACTGAGACTCCAGTCGCCAGGCATAGATTCACCCAACCATATACTGCATATAAGTTGCACGTGGGCTAGTAGCCCATCCACCCCAGCGGCTTTATTATTCTTAAGCCGGGAGATTGCGGGGTTCAATCTACACTGTCTTCCACAATCATTACCTCCTGATGTTCTGTGGACGAATCTGAGCGGAGTAGTGTGGAAAAGTGGTCTCTCCATATTCTAAGCACACACAGCTTATCGATCACCAGATTCCCATTCTCGTCTTCGCAGGAGGGCAGCCCATTATTCGACCCGTTATTCGATCTTCTTACCCTCTGGAAAAATTTTCGGGGTTCATTTTTCATCCTGCACATTTCGGCCTTTTCACTCACTCTCTGCTCCCACTGCCATTTTGTTGGTTTTCCTTCCTTCTCAGCCTCTTGTCCCATCATTCGCCGCACGCGTTGTAACTGACTGTTTCGTCGCAATACTTGCAGCGTCTTTTTCATCAGTTGCAATGCGACATTCTTCGTCGTACCATGGCTTATCCTTTTGCGGTTTTTATTAGCCAAGTTCAGTTCTTGCAGCGGTTTCCAAAGAATGGGAAATGTGCTTCCCCACTACGCTTCTGGGTCCTCAGGAGGAGGAGTATACTGCTGTAGCAGGAGAGTGGTCTTTCGTTGATAGGACTTTGATATCTCCGGTATTCGCAGCTTGTCACTATCCAGCTTTTCCCGTATTCGGCTTCGTACGTTTTTCGCCCTGCTCAATCTTGTGCAAACTTTCGCAGCCACCAGTTACTGATCCGAGTCGATATTAGCACCTCGAATCACACGTACATCCATTACAATAGAAGGCAACCTGCCATTTATTACCAAGTGATCAATCTGGTTCTTCGTTCTCTGATCAGGAGAATTATGCTGGAATCGTGTTCGACTAACTACCATGTTCTTTGCACCGGTGAAGTTTATCAGTTCCTGTAATTTTTGCTAAACCCAAAATAATCATGGCATTAAGCAAACGATTCTCTTTGATTTTAATCATTTATATATTCAGTGTCCGCAGTTCTGGGTCATTGAGGACAGGAACATTTGCCATTGGATATATGTGACTTATGGCCTTATCATGTACGATACACTCCGGTTCACTTATTTAAGGGCACTAAAAATTCCATATTCAGCAGTCTGTATCTTTTGCAATTTGTAACCGATTGCAGAATTTTAAAATGAACATGGAAGCTAGACATCTAGAGATATAAAAAAAATCATGGCAATAGTGGTTTCTTAACTAAATAACTTTTTTGAGCAATTTATAAAAAAAATTCCAAAAATGTGCTATTTGTTTGGTTCACTTTGGTTAAGAAACCGCTATTGTCATGATTTTTTTTTATCTCAAGATGTCTAGCTTCCATGTCCATTTTAAAATTCTGCAATCGGTTACAAATTGCAAAAGATACAGGCTGCTGAATATGGAATTTTTAGTGCCTTTAAATAAGTGAACCGGAGTGTAAGTCACTTTCACATTCACGGTAATTTTCAACCTCATTTCTTGACCAAATTAGGAACCTGCAAATAATTTGTGTTAAAATATTTATGTTTCTGGTACATTTTACATAAATATTAACGAATATCTTTCGGAAAGCGCTGCGTTTGTTTAGTATACGATGTCTAAAATGGCATGTGAAGTGAATGTGACTTGTATAGTAAGGCCGTTAGTTTGAACCTTGTTACAATTACTTAATATTTTCGTACATATTTAGACATATTCACATCAGTATTCATGAGTTTTCTGCCAGAGTACCAAAAATTGCTAATTTTTAAAGGTAATCTAAATCGTAAACATACATGTACAATAGGATGTACTGAAAACAGTTTTCTTGGGGGGGGGGTCTCAAAAAATGTATATTGGAAAGCGTCAAACTGTATTTTGTTAGAGGGCAATTATAGTTCCCTACCTGCCGTTGAAGTTAGTAGATACGATTCCTAGTGCATTTTGGTAAAAACAAAAATTATTTTCCCTTTCAATATGTAGCTTAAACGACGTGTAATGATGAGCATAAGTAAAAGAATATATTTTTAAAATTTTGCAAGCATTGTGGCCGTCGATGTTGCAATGGTTAGTGTGCGCGGCTCTTGTACATGAGAACGTGAGTTCGATACCTGCCCTAACCACCTTACATTTCCTTCGACAACAATAACCTTGCTAAGTGATGCCAACACTATCGAGTACTTAGGCATGAAAAATCAAGGAGTGTAAAAACTAAAAAACGCGCACAACTCACTGCTTGTGAGAAACTCTCACCAATCGCTTCACGGAATGTAATGGGAAAACATTTTTTTTTTCACGGCGTCATTTTGAAGTTTTGATTAAGCATTGTGCAAAGTGTTTCGCGAATTCGATTTTAATTCATTTTTGGTAAAAAAAATCAAGATGCATGGATTAATTTGTTTACAAGGTATTGATATATTAACAAAAATTAAGTTCAAATTCCCTTTTTACACTGGCTTAGAAATATTTAGTTTTTATTTATACATTTTTGTATCTTTTCCGGGATGCCTTCCTATGGTACCATCCCAGTTAGCATTTTGTGAAATTTTTGATCAAGATGAGTCTTTTATGACTCCCCAGCGCGATAAAAACGAGCATAAATGCGCTCATTTTCTGATCATAAAAGTCTGTTTTGTCGGGAGAAAATGGTACCCTACCCGCGACTCTTCTTGAAGACTCTTTTATGAGTCGCTATTCTAGTAAGTTTCGAGTCGCTTTCGAGTCATCATGTAATCATTTATGAGTCGTTTTTGGGTTATTTGTTAGTCGTTTTTATAATCATTTTCGGGCCATTTCTCAGTCGTTTTTATACACATATTAGAGTCTTATTTGGGTCATTTGTTAGTCGTTTTTATAATAATTTCCGAATCTTTTTCGAGTCATTTGTTAGTCTTTTTTGTATTCCTCAGAATTTATTTATACAATCTTTTCAATTGTTTGGCTGACATTACGCTTTTGTTACAAATTTTTATTATTAATTATTTATTTTTAAATACTATTATCATTTTTATTAACTGCAGCAGCACTTCACTACACGATTCGACTTATAATAATGACCAAATTATAATAATAACCAAAAATCGGGCGTCTCCTATATTTCTGAGGCGCGCAACTATTGAATCTCTTTTTGGTTTTCAACTATTGGACTCTAGCTTCAATAACAATGCAAGTTGTCCCGCTATAACATAATGAGCACTTTACCATCAGCCTGATGCGCGAAATATCATTGAAAAGCATCGCTCAAAACATGCATGATTTGTTTCTGACTGTTGTATATTTTGTTAGTGTATGTTCAATAAAACACTTAAAAAGCATACACATGACTCATATTCGACTCCTTTTTCACTTGCGGAACTGATTAAGCAGCAAAATAATCAGTAAAAGTAGTCGAAGAAGACTCAGTTGGCTGATCATGATCTTCCAAATGCTAACTGGGATATTAGTGTTTGTAGCCCACTTTCGTTCTAAAAACTTTTGCATCCTTAGCAGCTCCTCTCGTAGCCTTTAAATGCCGCTTAACTAAGGCCCAATATCTTTCGAATGGACGAAGTTCTTGACAGTTAGGACAGTCATTATTGTTTTGCTACCAGTCAATAGCCCGTTTGCTGTAATGGCAAGATGCGAGATCGAGCCAAAAGAATGTATAATCTTCGTGCTTTCTTAAAAATGGAAGAAGTCGTTTTTGTAGACAGTCCTTGATATACACTTCAGTATTTATCGTGCCAGTTGTAATGAATGAGTTGCTCCTTTGTCCACAAGTGCAAATCGCTTGCCACACCAAAAATTTCTTCAGCAACTTTATTTTTTTTTAAACTATACTCTTCTGCAACATTTCCTCTACTAGAGGACGGATCAATAAGTTCGTGACTTTTCGAACTTCCCTCGTAGTTATATGAAATGCAACACTGATCTCTTCAAGTACCATCTGTTAAGAGGCTACTGACAAATTTTGAGCAACTTCCGTCATTTACTTTGCGTTTAACAGCTATTCAAAACATACAACCTTGTGCATTTTTTTAAAAATGAAATAAAGTGAATTTCGAGTGCTCATTAAACATTATTTTTTGCGAAAAAATACCGTCAATCTAACCAAGGAAAAGCTTGATAAATACTATGGGGACTCTGCACCATCGATTTCAATGGTAAAAAAGTGGTTTACTGACTTTCGTTCTGGTCGCACAAGTACAATTGACGCTGAACGTTCTGGACGGCCAATTGAGGTTAATACACCCGAAAATGTCGAAAAAATCCACGATATGGTGTTGGCCGATCGAAGAGTAAAAGTCCGTGAGATTGTTGATGACATAGGCATTTCATATGGCAGTGTGATTTCGATTTTAAATGATCAGTTGGGTTTAAGAAAGCTGTCTGATAGATGAGTGCCGCGTTTGCTCTCAATTGACCATAAACGTTCGGGTGCAGACGTGTGTAGTCTCAATGGCAAAATTCCATGAATTGGGCTACGAATTGGTACCTCATCCGCCATATTCTCCGGATTTAGCCTACAGTGACTATTTCCTATTTCCAAACCTAAAGAAATGGCTCAGTGGAAAGAGATTTAGCTCCAACGATGAAATTATTGATCAAACAAATGCCTATTTTATGGACCTCGAAAAATCCAATTTTTTGGAGGGGATACAAAAATTGGACTAAGTGTATTTAATAAGCTAAAAGGAAATTATGTTGAAAAATATTTTTTTTTTTTTGCAAAAAACTTTGTTTCATTCAAAAAGTCACGTACTTATTGATCCGCCCTCGTATCTTCAATATAAAACTCCTGGCCAGGTAGCTGTAAAACGTCGGACAGCACGTAGGTTTCATCATCCATTACACAGCGTCCATTTTTTTACCGGGCACTGAACTTATATCGGGCACTTTTTGAACTTTGTAAGTTTTGAGACCTGCTTCTATTTTCACTTTTCTTACCAAGCACTCCGAGCAATTGGTCTTCTGAGCAACTTTTCTTCGTGATACGTTTGGATATTTCTTAAGAATGTATAATATTTTCTTTGCCTTCCCGACGTCTGAAAAGCCCTTTTTCCTGCCAAACCCAAATTTTCTATCGATCATCAGAAGTTCCTTATATATTTTTATAACTCTAGAAATTGTATTACGGGGCACCTTTGTTGCCATCCTAGCAATGGTTTTATATAGACGTCTTTAATTTTCGTTGAAACTTTTAATTATCTTTAGTTCGCTCTCCATTTAAAAGAAAACTAAAGAGCGATTGACGTAATACTTTATTAAGCACGTGGTTTTTGATGGAACTGACAGATGTCAAAATATCAATGACATCTAAATTAGGGTACCCATTTAATCGGGTTTTTGATTAATCGGTTAATCGTTAATCGTGAATTTCAATCTGACAATTAACCGAACAAACCCCAATCATATTATTCGAGTAATCGATTATTCGAATAAAATAAAACAAAAACAAAAGAAAACAGTGTTCAAACATTAGTCGTGTTTTGGTTACAAGCAAGCGATTATCGCTTGCTAAGTTGCAAAGAAAACGGCAATTTAGCGATGTCATTTTATTAAACGATATGAATAAGGGTTGAAAACGGGTTGAAAACGGTAAAAGATGGAAAAAAAATTTGTTTAAACTTTGCGAAAACGATTCTCGTCGCTTAGTTCTCGCTAAGTGCTTCATACAAAACAAGCGAATATATAAGCAAGCGGTGTAACCAAAACACGCTTATTGTACTAGATTAATTAAATTGGGTGTATTAGTCAGATGAAATTTCAAGACCCATTGGTACCAAAAAGCCTGGTCCGATTCTGCTGAAACTTTGTACAATAAGGATAATAGTCAGAAAATTACGTTTTAAATAATTTTGTCAAAATTAACCAATCCAATTGGATATAGTCTCAGAGCCCACCCTAGTCTTTTTATTGGAGGTACCTGAAGGTATCCAAACTTTGACATTTTCTTAATTTTGGCTTGGTACCAAGTCACTAATTTTCATGTTTCTGCAACTACGATTTGTGAATTGTACCTACATATATTTTATATAATGAAGTTGATTTTATTACGTTTTGTTTTCTTTTAATGAACCATTTTTGAGATTTTTTTTTTTTTTGATTTATGTTTTGGAGCCAAAGTACTATGTGACGCTTTCTCTCAACAAACTATCAAATCTGTTCGAAATGTGTATAAATTTTAAAACTTTGTTCGCAAATCGTTGTCATATGAGTTGAGACATTGTAGGAGTGTTTCAAGATGGACTGCTTGCCATAAACACGTACTTATATTTTATTAATCGATTAATCGCTATGATTTGTTCGAGTTAATCGTTAATCGAAAAATTAAATTATTAAAATGTTCGGTTAATTTTATAGCACAATTAATCGATTAACCGAATAATGATTAATTGAATGGTTACCATAATCTAAATGCATTGATGCAAAAATGTTGTAAGCCTAAAAGTATGCACTATTTATTTCGTACGCACTCCTTATTTTTGTAAATATATATGTAACGGGTATGTAACGGGTTTTTCAATAAGAGCGCTACAAAAGTTTTTTTTAAATAAAACAAAACCGGTTTTAGATACCAATGAAATTCTTTATTCCTGTGAAAGTACGTTCGATGCCATTATGTATGGAACTCGATTTCTTTTGCATGGCCACCACGGGCACGCTTGCAGAAGTCCAGACGCTGAACCCAATTTTCGACGGTTTTCAAGCATAAATCGGCCGATACTGCTGCAATTTCACGTTCGATATTCGTACGAAGTTCATCAATCGTCGCTGGCTTGTTGGCATAGACCATAGACCAGACTTGACGTAGCCCCACAGGAAATAATCTAACGGCGTCAAATCGCACGACCGAGGCGACCAATCGACTGGGCCATTTCGTGAGATAACACGTTCACCAAACTTGGTTTCCAATAAATTGATTGTGGCAATCGCTGTGTGGCTTGTGGCGCCGTCCTGTTGGAACCACATGTCCTCCAAGTCCATATTATCCAATTGGGGCGAAAAATATTCGGATATCATTGAACGGTAGCGATTCGCATTCACAGTAATGTGCCGGTCTTGATCATCACGGAAGAAGTACGGCCCATAAACCGCACCAAACCGTAATTTTTTCGGGATGCAATAATGACTCATGGATTACGTGTGGATTGCTGTCTGACCAATAACGCATATTTTGCTTATTGACGAAGCCATTCAGCCAGAAATGAGCCTCATCGCTGATTGTTGAGGCCTCTTAAAGTTGGCCTCTTAAAGTTGAGGCCACTGACTCCAAATTTCGGTAGTAAATTTTAATAATTTCGACTCGTTGTTGGCTCGTATATCTTTCCATGATGAAATGGCAAACCTTACTGAAGAGAAATGTCAAAAGAGCGGTAAAAAATATGGCGTCGTTTGCTGTCCCTATCGATTTACTTTTATAGCGTCTCTGTTGAAAAACTCTTTATGTATTTGCTAGTGGTTTCTTGTATATAATATGAGTAGTCGCAGAACAAAACGTGCCTTTTTGACTATTTCAAAATGTTGGGAAATCCAAGATTATTTTTTTCATCCGATTATAGGATAACATTTCGACATTTTCCCATCTCTAGTTATAATCTCTAGTCTATGAGAAGAGAGGAAAAATTATCCAAATAAGATTTTTTCCAATAGAACTTAACCAAAGTCATGCAAAGACATCAAAAAACATTTTGTAAACGTTTTATTCTGCGACTCCTCATATACACAATACAGTAAATTTTAAAACTTAATTGAACACTTGGGAAGAAAATTGGGCTTGATCAAGATTTCAAAATACTGCCGTGAAAAATACTATCATGAAAATTTGTAAAATGTTTTTTTCCATTTTTGCTCGCCGTGACTCGTCGTTTGAGCCCGTGTCATTTTCTTTTTTTTTTGGCAAAATACACTAGGAATCGAAACTTCAACGGCCGGTAGGGGACCATAAGTACCCTCGAATAAAAACGTTTGTTATTCCTGTAATCACCTCTTCAATATATTCACCCTTATTATTAGAGTTGGGTCGAACTCGTTCATTAGTTCTCGAACTCGTTCAATCACGAACACAGTCGTGATATCGAACATGTGCATTCTAGAGGTGAGGGTAGTGTCTGGTCACCCTAATTGAACTAGGTAGTTCATGAACTACCCAACTCTACTTATTATGGTGGTCGTCGTCGACATAAAACGACGTCGTCTTGTGACGACAGTTGAAAATTGGTATTTGTGTAGTCGTTATCCATCACTAACACCGACTGTGGACACATATTTGGTATTTTGTAACTAGAATTGACGTCGACATTGAATTGAAACAACTCTATTTCTGTCCAGTTTTTTTTTGAATTATGGATTAATTATGGATAAAAAATTTTAGTTCGCAACTTTTAATGGCGGACAGAAACCCACAAGGAGAGTATGCAGGAGTGTTCCAGAACAGGATCCGCTTTATACGTAAGGCGAGTATGTAAGTGCACTTGTCTGTCCGACGGTAAATGCAATGAACAAAGGGTTCGTTTTAATGTTAATTTATTGGCCTTATTTTTAATCATTTGAACTTATACAAACAGTTAATGAAAAATAATATTGGGTATTAACACGGTCACTGCCCTGAGTCAAAATTAGTTGCTGGAATTGAGATCCTTCAGGGATCAGTTAGTCTTCAGTGTCAAGTGCCCAGCAGTAGATGCATTGCCTAGGCAGTGGATGTGTTCTTGTTGTGACATACATATATGCCTGCTCTGCGCCCTTTCAGTCATGCAATTGGAGTCTTTTTCATTTTAGTCTGATATCTTTCAAACAAGCGGCCGCTAACGAAACATACAGTTCAAATCCTTTAAGATAGTCGAATGGTCGGTCCATGTTGAATTTGATGAGATCATTTCTTGCTCTACATTACGTCCAATACACGCAGCTCTGGGGTCAATAAAGGGTGTATGTGCCTCCATGGAGAACTCCTCTCAATTCACCGCTTCCATTCGCCTAACCTGGTGATATAGGTCGTCTACATCCAATAACTTCCAAATCGAAGTCGATATGGTTACGATAATTAAACACTTTTTAGGAACTTGGAAAAACTTTTAGAAAATTAAATAAAATAATAGACGTACAAACGTAAAATGTTCTTCTTCCTGCATTCATTCACTACGAATGACAACTTTGTTTATGTTTTTAAGAGGTTATCGATAAACAGTCGACGTCGTCTCAAGACAGTTACAGAATACCAAACTAACGTTGATGTGACGACGATGTTGACACGAAGTGATGTTGACATAAAAACGACAACGACGTCGTCGACGACAACCGTAATAAGGGCGATTGTATTGGAAGTTTATGAATTTTGACAATTTATCTCTCGGTTTTTATCGTTAAAAAGTTGCGGAATTACGGTGTATGAATCGAAACTTCGACGGCACGATAGAGGACCAAAAAAAGCAATGGGCGTTTCCGTAATCAGCTCTTCAATACGCATCTTGGAGACTCCCACGTTTGAAATTCCAAAAAATCCGGTTTTCTGCACACCCTAATGTACAAAACGTAGACACATTGCAAACTTGTCTAGCAAAAGCGGTCCTCGAATAAAAATTCTAGCGGCTGTTTCCGCCATGAATCTTGGCCTGGTAATATAAAAGTCAAATTCATATTAAGCCAAACCCACCGATCTATTACACATACAGTTGTGTGCGTTGAAATAGAGTCAACACTAATCAACATTTTCAAAGCAAAAAGAAATGTAGACAAATTAAATTTTGTTTATAACTTTTATTTTTTATTGTTCAATTAAGAACTAGATATAACATTTTAGAACATTAATGTCGTAATCTAAAATTAAATCATTAGGTATAAATCAAAATATTTCAAAATGTCCCGTTTTGCCTGTGAATTAAAATAGAGTCATCGCGATTCATCATCTGAACTAGAATAAATAGCTGTGTCAAATAAAATGTATGTTTCATTAATCCTTTATATTATCTCAGTACTTTATGAAATAACTATTATTTTTTATCACAGCTAAGCAGCGCCTTGACATTGAATCCACAAGTCGTGTTTTCCACGCCGATTGTATCACTGCCCTGAGTTCATCTTTATTAAATTGGTTTATTCCTTTGATAGACACTTTAATGTCCTGCCACAAATTCTGAATAGGATTTAAGCCCGCGACTGCATGGGCCATCTTAAAACTATGACACTATTATTTTCAAACCAAGCTTTTGCTCGCTTCGATGTGTGTTTTGGGTCGATATTATGTTGAAACACACAAGGTGTCATGATGTTTTTTAATATAGTGGTATAATATGCAGCGTCCATTGTCTGTTCAATTTGGAATAAAGGTTCTGTTCCATTGTAAGAGTAACAACCCCGTACCATTATGTTTCCGCTACCATGTTTAACTGTTTGGATTGTGTTCTGGGGCCTGAATTCGGTGTTGGAAGGCCTTGGTACAGGAAGATTACTCCTATCATAACTAACCAATGTCACTTTTGTTTCAGCTGTCCTCAAAATATATCGCCATTTGCGTATGGGCTATTTTACATGCTCCTTGGCAAAATTCAACATTTTTTGAACGTTCCGTTTGGATAGAAATGGAACTTTTCGGACACTTTTTGCCTTTAAATTGTTTTTATTTACCATTTTTCTTAATGTATGTACTAGTGACACCGATCGTATTGCCTTTTAAGGGCGGAAGAGGTAACAAAAGTCGAACTCTACGTGGCGCAATATTTTTGGTTCCAAATGTTCTGTAATTTTCAGTTTTTCCCTTTTGTTTCCTCGATTGGGGTTATATTTTATTCCGGTCTCCACGATTTTCTTTGGGCATCCAATTATATCAGTAATTTGTATGTAGCTTCTGAATTCTTTTCTCATCTCTTTAATTCTTTCTCTGCGCTCATGATTGCAATACTTAGATCGGCCCATTTTGGAACGTCAATAATGACAATTTATTAATGCTACTAATAAACATTAATCATATTTAGAAGCTAAACTTTGTTTTCAAATTAAAATCCAAACTACCATTAACCATTTCCAAAAAAAATTTTTGTAATTGAGACTATTTCGTAGCACACGTCATTACATAACCTTTAAAATACTGACACTGATCTGGAGACCAGTAGTGTACAAAATTTATTAAAAATTACGGCATTATATTCAGCAGAGGGCCGGTCAATCAGGTTCAGAATTTCTTGACATGAAACACCTTGGACAACTGATTTGCAGAGAATAAAAGTGTTGACGAGTGTGTGACTCTATTTCATCGCACACCACTGTATATTCATTAACTCAGTAATGGTTATACCTCCATCTATAATCTATTTATAGTTTATGTTCCAGCTTTCGTGTTATTTCACAATATTCACCCACATTATCACGATGACGTGATATAATCCCACAGTTGAAACTACGGATTAGATCCTAAATTTTTCTTAATTTTTAAAAGTACAAAATATTTATGTTTGTTTTGTATTTAATAGTAATATATTTATTTAAAAGGAGAAAATATAAAATGTTTATCTTTTGTTTCTATCATCATAATCACAATACTTTTGTTTATAAACAAAATTTCTAATATAAAAAAAAATATATAAAAGTTGACAATTATTATAATCAATAATTATACTTAACAAACTAATGTAGTAGTAGAGCTAAAGGTAGACAATTTAGTTAAACATACATACATAATTTAAAATTAAATTTTGTCTTTTAATTTGAAAATATTAATTATGTCGGTTGTGTTTCTTAAGAAAGTTGATAAACAAAGAAATATTATCATAATTATGCAAATAATTAAAAAAAAATTTAAAAAAGAAACCGTTATTTACTTGAAATACTAAAAAAGATAATTTGCTTATATATATAAAATTAATGGCGGTTTTACGATAATTATTACAACATTCTCCCCAGTCCCTTCATGGGATGTAATGGGAAACCATTTATTTATTTTTTATTACAACATTATATGCAAAACTAAAATGGTATTTAGAAAAATTATATATTATTGATGTTAATAGAGTTTTGTCACACTCGGAATTGGTAAGGGAAGATATTGGATTTGAAGAGGGAAATGGATATGGAAGATACAGCAAGGATTTATACAAAAAAAAATATAATAATTGCACGGTTTTATAGAAAATTAAGACAGTCATACAAAAGATAATACAATTTTGATATCAATAAAAGTAAGATGTAGTTTATCTTTTTTTTTTTTTGAAAAACCATTTAGTAAAGATAGGGACAAAACTGATTTTACAAACAATTCATTACTTTAATAAATTTTAGCAGAAAAAAAAACTCTTAATAATATTACGTTCTGTTTTTGTCTTTGCATTACAGTTATGTTTTTTTTTAAATTAAAAATAATTATGAGAAATCATTTGTTACTTCTTCACTAACGTTTATATCGAACGATTGAATTATTCACATCGTCGTCGTCATCGTTGATTGCATTGGAATTGTATTTTTGATCAGATTATTTTTATTTTCTTCAGCTTATGTTTCAGTCTCCTTGCCAAAATTGTCAACTTGTGGATATATGGGATGCATTTCCAATGTTGAGGGAGCCGAAGGTGTCCGCGAACTACCCAATAAATTGCAGAGTTCTTGGACCATTTCACAATAGGACTTGGTGTTTACATTTTGTCCCACAAAGTGCAATAGCAAAAAGTCACCAATCTAAAAAAATAGAGGGGGAGGGTGAAATAAAAGAAACATATTAAAACGATTGATTGATGGTGAGATTGATAACTTGAAACTTACATCCAAACGCCTAATAAGGCTAGCAACTTCCTTGCTCTGTCCCGAGCGATAAGAACGTTTAATAATTGTCTCACGTGTTGTGGGCATAGTGACAACCATGAAGGAGTAGATGAGGGCAACACCAGAGATGACAGATAAAATGATGAACCAGAACCTAAAAAGTTAAATATAGCACAGTTAAAATTTTTCTTTAATATTAGTTGAAATACTCCGAATAATTAATGACACAAGCTTATAAAAAAACTGAACGCTATTCTACTTATGGCCAGTTTTACAGAGCAAGTTTAAACCGCGGATTACTAAAACTGAGATTAGATGTAATCTTAGTTTAACTGTCCATTCTGTTTTTAAGTGCACAGTTAAATACATCACAATTTTTTTACTCTGTCATGGCAACCTTGTGCAAATGTCAAATATATCAACAGTTGTTTGTTGTTATTTGTCTTTTTTTTTTGTTTTTTTTTTTTGGTAATTGTTCTATGTGGTTGCAGCTTCTTTTCTTCACCTTCTTCTTTTTATATGTGGCCCAATCAATTCAAGAACTGCATATGTAGATGCTTTTGTTTGACGGAATCTTACATAGAAGTCATTAGCGCCAAGCAAATTGAAGTGATTTGTCCGGGTCATTATTGTGCGTTGTTTTCTTGTAACCTCATAACAAAATTCTTCGCACATTTCTTGGTCACTAATGTCTTCTAGAACCGAGGAAAACCTAATTTTCAAAACTCCAAAAAATATCAACAAAATGTTTTATTGTTTACGTACAGAAAATTCTTCTTCTTGTTTTTCATTGCTGCTGTCAAAAGCCAACACAATCTAAACTTAGTTTAACTCGCACAAATTGGAGAGTTAAACGTAGTTTTACCTTTGACTGAAAAAATGAAAATCTGGTTTAAACGTAGTTTAACTCATATCCGAAGATGATCTCCGACTGAAAAACTGACCATTACTATTGTCTGCCTATTAGAAACCTTCATCATGACATTCAAATGTATCGCTACTTAGTGTACTCGAGACTGATACATGGATATTTATGTACAACACACAGTGAATTGTTTGAAAGAGCACTGGATTTAATTTGTTTCAATTCTTGTTAAATTGAGCAAAATTTACCATCAAAACCCCAGTTAATTATTAACAACATACCATTAAACCAAGTTTAACTCACAATCCAGTAATTAACTCTTAATGTAAAGTTCAATTTGAATGAGTGTACACAGTAGAAAGGAGCACGTAAAAGTATTCAGTGTACACAGTGTACCCATATGCGTTTTACACAATATCAACATTCTTTACAAATAAGAAGGCAATGGGAAAGATGGAACGGCGACACATTATAGTCGATCAAAGCCGATCATATAACTCTCTACAAGACTATCTAAATATCGTCTTAGTCAATACCGTGCGCAGGACTTTATTTCGGTGGGGGCCAACTTGATATTTAGGTTAAAAAATAGCACTACATTCAAAAATAACCTCTTAAGAAAATAATTACGTGCCTGGTCTTATTGTTAGATTTGAAGTTATAAATTGGTCTGGTGCGTAAACTGGAAGTACCAAATTTGTACATAGGGTATTTTACAAATTGGACATATGGGATTGTTGTTCCAAATCGTATACATTGAGTACACTATTGTATTGAGTAGTGTACATTCAATTAAATCATGCATGTATGTATGGCTTACTCATAGCAATAATGTATATTCATTATATTCATTTCAGTGAGTGGCTTGACTCATTCACTCGTTTTTGACTTGAATCATTCAACTCCATTCTGAGTGCACTCATTAGAGTTGGGTAGTTCATGAACTACCTAATTCATTTAGGGTGACTAAACATCACCCTCATGAACATATTGCACATGTTCGATACGGCGAGTATGTTCGTTATTGTTACGACCGGGCACCTTAAATGAACGAGTTCGAGAACTAGTGAACGAGTTCGACACAAGTCTAGCACTCATGCAGCTCTCTAATTCATATAATAGACAGACAGATATACAGTTTATATCATAGATAAAGTAAACAAATAGATGAAGCAAAAGTGTTGGTAAATTTTAGTGTAATGGGTAATTTTCTAGATGTCGTTGAAGGCAATAAATGGGATTTTTTTTGTTCCCAAAAAATGTCAAAAAACATGACATTAAAATTCCAAAATTTCTTATCAAAAGAAAAAATTATTTTCAACAAAAATATCAAAAATCCAACACGTTACTTAAAGTAGAATGATGGCCATCGAATTGCAAAGCAATGTTACCACAGTCTATGTCCTAATAAATTGGTTCTTCCTCCGGTTCAGGTACCATTCCTCCTCCGACACACTAACGGTTTTGGCATTTGCGACCACAGAAGTTGCTACAGTTTTTGGCCGGGTGTAGTTTTTAGATTAAAAAGGCGTTCCGGGATGTTCATCTTTGGGCGGTCTTACGGGTTTTCTCCTAGTGATATCCCAACACCGGCACATGTTTTTGGTGACAGAAGTATCAAAAACTGTTACCTGCCAAAGTGGAGGTAACAGCGCGTGACAGCTGTTTTGTTTGCCAGAAAGTTGATACAAAAACATTTTATAAATTCTACAAGTAAACAATAAAAGTGTTTACGCGAAATATAAAAAATATATTTTGTCCCAAAAATACAAGAGGGCATAATTAAATGGATGAAGGACTAAATGGAGCAGAAAGAAGAAAGGACTTGTTTTTATGTTAGAAAGATTGAAAAAGCGCCAAATATATTTCAAAAATTTGAACGTTAATATCTAAGGTCGTTGAGGGGTATTTTGAGTATTATACCTTAAAAAAAGGATAAGGTTTTGTCTATTATCAGAACCTGAGAAAAAAAATAAGTATAATAGAGCATTTTTGGAAAAAAAGTTAAATTTTTATTAGAAAAGTGAGGTTAAAAAATCGTTTTTTCAATTAGCTCCCCGATGGGTTAATAAAAATAAATATGTTTATGCACTGATTTATTGAATTAAGAACGACCTTTGTAAAGGTACCGATTTCAACCAGATCGGATTTTAAATGCCTGAGATATGAGCCATTATATACTCAAGCTTTAAAAGCCTAGATCTCAAGAAGTTGGACCGATCGCTGGGGGAAATAAAACTTTTTGAACTCAGCGCAGAAGCTTTCGTCGGTGGTAAAAATTTGGTGTAGGAATAGGGCATTTTTGTAAAAAAAAAAAAATTGTATCAGAAAAGTGAGGTTAGAAAATCGTTTTTTTAATTAGCTCCCCGATGGGTTAATAAAAATAAATATGTTTATGCACTGATTTATTGAATTAAGAACGGCCTTTTAATGGTACCGATTTCAACCAGGTCGGATTTTAAATGCCTGAGATATGAGCCATTATATACTCAAACTTTAAAAGCCTAGATCTCAAGAAGTTGGACCGATCGCTGGGGGAAATAAAACTTTTTGAACTCAGCGCAGAAGCTTTCGTCGGTGGTAAAAATTTGGTGTAGGAATAGGGCATTTTTGTAAAAAAAAAAATTGTATCAGAAAAGTGAGGTTAGAAAATCGTTTTTTTAATTAGCTCCCCGATGGGTTAATAAAAATAAATATGTTTATGCACTGATTTATTGAATTAAGAACGACCTTTGTAATGGTACCGATTTCAACCAGGTCGGATTTTAAATGCCTGAGATATGAGCCATTATATACTCAAGCTTTAAAAGCCTAGATCTCAAGAAGTTGGACCGATCGCTGGGGGAAATAAAACTTTTTGAACTCAGCGCAGAAGCTTTCGTCGGTGGTAAAAATTTGGTGTAGGAATAGGGCATTTTTGTAAAAAAAAAATTGTATCAGAAAAGTGAGGTTAGAAAATCGTTTTTTTAATTAGCTCCCCGATGGGTTAATAACAATAAAAATATGTTTATGCACTGATTTATTGAATTAAGAACGACCTTTGTAATGGTACCGATTTCAACCAGGTCGGATTTTAAATGCCTGAGATATGAGCCATTATATACTCAAGCTTTAAAAGCCTAGATCTCAAGAAGTTGGACCGATCGCTGGGGGAAATAAAACTTTTTGAACTCAGCGCAGAAGCTTTCGTCGGTGGTAAAAATTTGGTGCAGGAATAGGGCATTTTTGTAAAAAAAAAAAATGTATCAGAAAAGTGAGGTTAGAAAATCGTTTTTTTAATTAGCTCCCCCATGGGTTAATAAAAATAAATATGTTTATACACTGATTTATTGAATTTAGAAAGACCTTTGTAATGGTACCGATTTCAACCAGATCGGATTTTAAATGCCTGAGATATGAGCCATTATATATTCAAGCTTTAAAAGCCTATATCTCAAGAATTTGAACCGATCGCTGAGGGAAATAAAACTTTTTGAACTCAGCGCAGAAGCTTTCGTCGGTGGTGAAATTTTGTTGTAGACCAGGGAGTTGGGGCTAAAGTAAATTTCGTCTTCTATTTGCCGCGGATGCTCAGGTGTATACTTTCCGCTTAGCATCTCTGGAGGAGGAAGGCGATATAGTATTCTAGCTGTGCCCTTGCGGTGCGCTCAAATTTCCTAAGTAAGAATGTATTCATTTTAATTCAATAAAGCATATATAAATATAAAAACGCCCTAATTCGATTTTTTGTTACTTGACAGGAGAAGGAAAAAACTTAATAAAATCCGTAAAATTTTGGATACAAAAAAGTTTTAATGCAATTTTTAATAAAAAGAGGCAACACATTTTTGGAAATTGCATTAAAACTTTTTGTTGTATCTAAAATTTTACGGATTTTATTAAGTTTTTTCCTTCTCCTCTCAAGTAACAAAAAAATCGAGTTAGGGCATTTTTATATTAAGCCATCGATATACTAATATATTAAATAATTATAGCCTGTTTCTCGATGTCGAAAGAATGCATTCGCAACGTTTGTAAGCGAAAGAAATCTGATTTGGGTTTCACTAATTCAACTTTATGCGAACGACGACTCGAACGACAAGTCGAAAGAAAATTTCGAATACGTAAAGGTTTTCATACAAAATTAGGTTTCTCTATTTCAAATGAGTTGTCAACACTCCGAATGCGACTGTCAAATTCGGCCACTTGCTATTTAGAAATGTAAACAAAATCAAATACAATTTTTCAAAATAAAATTAATGGAAAATTATAGTCTGAAAAAGTCAACGATGCAGCAGCTGCAGGCACTAGACCAGAGTTTGCCAGCAGAGTGCCGGTTGCCGGTTTTCAATTTGTTAGATTGCTTTTTTGTTTGTTTACTTTGTCTTTTTTGTTTTGCTTTGTTTTTCAATGACAAGTGCTTTCAATATATCGGCAGGGTTGTATTCACGCCTATACAATAAAGTAGTATTTTTTTAAGGAATTTGTAATCAAATGAAAAATGTCGATCTGGTAATTCATAAATGCACATACAAATTGACAGACGCAACTGCATAAGAACGCATACTTAAGAGATAGAGAAACCCAAATTGAATCGAATTCGAGTGACTGTCTTTCGTTCGCTTATGTTTTCATTCGACATCGAGAAACAGGCTATTAATTTTCCTTTTTTGCTGCTTTTATTTTGTGCAGAAGACCATATTTTTTTATTCGATTTCTCTGATTTTGGCAACCTGTTATTGTGAGGTGAATTATTTATTACGAGGTGAATTTTTCGTTGTCACCGTCTTGCCAGAATACCAGATACAAACAATGGTCACAACTTTGTAGCAATTGTTACCATATACACAAAATTCATTTACTGAAACAAAGTACATAATTTACCCTGTCTTTAGGCACCTAAATCGAAATCATGTACCGACATCTATCAATCACGACACTTATATTTAAGAAACTTGTGATTGAAATTGCAAAAATCTACTATGGAAAACCAATATCTATTTTTAACTAACATTTATCAAATATATCGCCTACAAATATTGCTACTCTACCAATCAATATTTTAAAAAATACTAAATTTTACTACTCACCACAGGAATATATAAATTTTTTCATTCAAAATATTCAAAGCCAACACGCACAAAGTGTCGTGTCTCTGTGGTGAACCGCCAGGACCAAATTTGTGGAAGGTGCATTTTGTTAAGCGCGGAAAGATCTCAATCATTGGATCGAAACGTTTATCTTGATCCATATTTGAGAATTTAATAACATCAGTACCATAGGTCATAAAAGCACCACCCAAGAATTTATCCACCATGAAGATATTAACGATGACATTGATGAAATTCAAGGCCTCGCACAAATAGTACGCGAATGAGTAGCCCGCATGCGAATTAAGACTATCGATCAAATATTTAATAATACGATGTTGCCGATCTTTGCGATAATCCTCGGGTATAGAGACCATGCCACGTAGACCATCTGTAATCATGCGCATTTTGCCATCTTCCAAATTTTTCCAAATCCAATGGGGTACATAGAACATTAGACCCTAAAGGCGAAAGCAAAAATATTTTAAATAAGGTAACCAATTTACAATAACATTGCATTTTATTACTCACTTGAAAGAAAAGCACAAAAGGCACCCATTGATAGTAGCTGTGATATCTTTTCTCCTGTCCAAACTCATTGCCCAAACCGTGACTGGCCACTTCAGTGCCAATTTGTTTATGCTGTTGACCCGGTATAGTAAACGTGTATGTTATCCAGCAGAAGGTATTAATAACATGCATGGGTATGGAACCATCATTGATGCAAGAAATTGGATCACCTAGAAGATAAATAAATGAAAATAATTGTTTTTATTAGTATTAAATTGAAATTGCAGCTTGAATGTACTTGTATGTATAAGTATAATAATTTTATGTTGTATTGTTGCATACCCAGTAAACAATTTGTTCCGAATTCGGTCAGAAATCTGTCAGACACTCTGCACAAGTTGCAGATGTCGGTCAGATAACGTACAGAAAATCGTATGGGCGGTTGACAAAAATTCGGAAAGTTTTGTCGGAGGAAGTTCGGAAAAGTGTGCAGAGTTATCGGACATATTTCTGTGAGAATTCTGAGGGAAATTCGGAAGGAGTTTTAGACGTAGCAGAACGAAGTCGGCATAAAGTCTAATTAAACATCCGATAATGGTCAGACTTTTCCGATCGTTTTCTGACACATTGTAGTATTTGTCGTGGCAATGTCGGAGAGTCGATTGAACAGACATGCGAGAATGTTCCGACTTTTGGGATCATTTTCTGGTCATATGTCAGATTTTTCGTATCAATTAATTATACAAATTAATTATTTTTATTTGACGTCCGCGACGTCTTAAGCACTTGCTTGCTCGTTTGTAACTGAAGACAACAAACAAAATGATGCAGACAAAACAAAAAACAACAATTTAATTCACCGTAAAAACATTTTCGGGGAATTCCTTTACTGGCGCATGGTTACGGAATGAAAACAAAATGAAATAGAATAAAAAATTCCCTTCAGAGAATGTGCAGAAACGTCGCATGATTTTCGTATGGAAGTTCAGGAATGTACAGACCCGGCTGTACAGAAAAGCCGTTTAAATGACTGAAGGAATTTCAGATATTTCGGCTAATTGTCTGATATAATTTAAGAGAACCTACAGACCATCTGTCAGATTTTTCGTATCAATTAATTATACAAATTAATTATTTTTATTTGACGACCGCGAAACGTAGCGGTTTTTTCGTATGGAAGTTCAGAGAATGTACAGACCCGGCTGACAGAGGATGTACAGAAAACTCGTTTAAATGATTGAAGGAATTTCAGATATTTCGGCTAATTGTTTGATATAATTTAAGAGAACTTACAGATGTCCGACACGTCGGAAAAAATTGTTTACTGGGTATCTACATGGATTATCTTAAATTTTTTCTAATTCAATTACAAGCAGCTTCATTAATTTCATTCAATTTATTCGTACGCAACTGTTTATAATCTGAGGGTAAAAAGTTAATTCGTAGATTGTTGTTAACCCTTTGTGAGGCAATAATGCTATGAAAATAAAAAATAGTTTTGTATGAAATCTAGATTATTTCCAGCACTCAGGCTGCAACTGTGTAGAATTGTTGTGGGGGGACAGCCCCGTTTCCCTGGAGCTGTGTTATTGTTGGATTGATTGTTGTTAAACATCAACAGATTGTAACAAAAGTTTATGAAAATGACTGTTGTATGAAAATAATGGATTTTCATTAACCCATTGCAGGTCAATTAAAATATTTTATTTTGTTCACATTTGTTCATAATTTTTATTATTTGGAAATATTACGAGTATGAGGGAAGGTACGATTTTTTGTAAATATTGAATTCGATCCTTCATTTAAGATATAAAACGTTATACTAGTCCTTTATAGTTCAAAATTCATAGTTGAAAGACGTGCATTTCAGTGGCATTTTTCCGGCTTCTTTCGTTCCGCTGTAAGGATTTATATATATGGGCAAAAGTAAAAAATGTTTTAATATTTGGGGTTGAAAAAATAGCGATTTATTTTAAAGCTACATTCGCGACTTTTCGCATATATGTATATTTTTGCCGTTGAGGGGCAGGAAAGCTATGGTTGAGGGGCAGGAAAGCTATGGAACTTTTCGCGAAATTTTATAAAAAAAAAATTAAAATTCATTGTGTTTAAATGAACAAATTAACATATAATATAATTGTTGCGCTTACAAAAGGCTTTCAATATATGTCAATATTATTGGTGCATGTATAATTTGAAAAATATACACTGAAAGAAAATTGTGGTTGTAGAGCATAATAAAAAAAAATCATATAGTTGTTAAAAATTAAAAAAAAAATTAAATAGTATACATTAGCAGCAACTAAATACAGAAGAATTCGAGGTAATAACCGATTGAAAAAATTCTGAGTCCTTTTTGCACACACAAACACGTGCATTCCAATGTCGGGTACTAAAATCAAAAGATGGATATAAAATGGGCATCGGTCAACATTATTAAACGCGCCTCTGAGGTATCGATGCGCTATTAAAAACCCTATCGATTGATGTATATTTCATCCAATTTAATTCAGCGGCTTGGATGTAACATTACATGCAATTTCGTGTACTAAACATCAAAAACGGGGTTGCCATATCTTCGGCTACTGTTGACCTTTTGAAGCGGGATTTGGCTTAAATGACGCAGAATGCGAAAAACCTGGATTCACGCAGGTATTTGTATCTATTGGAGAGTAACTGTCAAACCCCATCTCAGAGAACATGTTTTGTTAGAAAAATCACGTTTTTTTGTACTTTGCGTCCGTGCTACATCGACACTGTTAAAGCGGCTATAATTCTGCGTATTTACATTTTATATAACTAGAGGGGCGTCCGCGCCCTATACAAAAAACGAAAACCCCCTAAAATTCGGTTTCAAAATGTTAGCATCATTTAGTTCAGTACGCAATGAAAATAGCGCAATAACTCATATGGATGAATTCACCACTGAGGAGTGCTTATAACATATTTCCTTTAAGTGTATGCTGAAAAATAAACCGTTTCGCAAAAATGTTAGAAACTTCAAAAAATTCCTTAATAGTTTCAACCGAGTTTTTTAGATTTTTCAACTTGGAGCGTTCGCCACTACGTTGCAAATGAAGATTCATGTCCGAAACTTCGTACACCTATTGTATCAAGTCTCGTTAATCACAGTATGTCCACTTGTGGCCACAACTCAGAACGGCTTAAGATATAATTGACTGCATACCGCGGTTTCATAAAGGTTAAAAATATTTTACTTTTGCCCATATATCCAAGCAGAAAAGCGGGACCCCTTCAAAAAAAAATTAGTTCAGTTTATTTATACACAATAGTTTTATTTTCACAATGGTTTTATACAGCTATAGAATATTCAGATTATGTCATAATGAATGTTTTTCCCTTAATGAACTCGAAAACTCTTTAGAAAGCCACCTAAAATTCACGCTTTTATTCTTAGCTTTTCTAATTTTTCTTTATTACAATTTTTAAATCGTAAAAACATGTTTATACTGCATTCGAAATCTAGAGATATCTAGATGTCGTGGCATAAACATCTGATTTTTCATACACAAATCAGCTGTTCGTGTGAATGAAATCTAGACAATCGAAATTTCGGTCGCAACATAAACGCGGTATAAAACTTCTTCAACACACAAACCCTCAAAGGGTTAATTACCAACAACAAAAAAACAAATCACAAATGTTCATTCATTTCACTTTGAGGGAAACCTAAGACATCATGTAGTGATGATGATGGTCATATCACACATCATCATTTCATATTATTTATCCATCAAACCCATGGACTTTTTTGTACCCTTCCTTGTATTAAATAGAGTTGTAACATGGAACACAATGACAACAACGCTGACACATGAAGTTTGAAAGTTGTAGAAACTTTTTGTTTTCACCATCTCACACAGAGTGATATCGTACCCAACTGAAGTTGATGGTGCATTTGTGTGGGGGAGTGCAAGTTTTGCAAAGTTATGGATGGATAAATAAATGGCTGAATAAATGAACAATAGAGCGAGAGACTGCAGTTAGTTAGCCATATGGGAACCCAGAAAAGTTGTACAACAACCGGGAAGACCAAGGAGGAGTATCAATAAATTTCTGTTGCAATGAGGCGTTTTATATGTTGTATCTTGCAATTCTTTTGTTGTTTATTAGTTCATACTTATACTTTGAAAGAGAATTGGAGTCATTCTTTATGTACTCCTGATATAAAGTGCTGCTATCTCTATATATATTTCAACTGTTCCATGGAGTGAGTGGTGTTGTGAGAACTAATAAAAAAAATTTCAAAAATGTATACGAAATTTTTCTTTGGATTGACTATTAAAACTAAAACTTTGTTTATTGTGTTTTGTTGCAAGTGCACTTGAAGGCCTGGCTGGTTGGTTGGCCGGCTGCTTGGATGTTTGGGTGTTGCCTGTGATTATTTTTCTGGTTCTGTTTAAAATTGTCTTTCTGTCTTTCTCGTCGACGTTTCTCAACAGAATTTACCATAAACAGTAAAGAGATTTCCGACTATCATGTGGTAGCTATAGGTACTTGTCTTGGTTTTTTAATAGGCTTAAACTTTTTTTTCGGCACAACTTTTTAACAGTTCTTCCTTTCTACTTCGATCTACTCGTATAGTAAATGGAATTCCTATACATATACAAGTTGTATATAAAGAAAAAAAAAAAGAAAAACATTTTCTGCATCGTAATGATGTGGCTTTTAAACCGTCTTTCAGGTAGTGTCGCTCCGTCAAACTGACTGTCTACTGCTGCATAGCACTTTGCATTAAAGTTTTGGTTTCGGTGGGTCTTGGTTTTTTGAGAGTGTCCATTTTACTAACAGAATAATTATACAACAACATATCCATCCATGCGCATACAAACATTTCTTTAGAAACTTTTGTGACAAAAAAAAATATGTTGAAATTTAAAAATGAAAAATGCATTACAGCACTAGGAATTAACTTTCATTTCATTGGAACGTGCTGATCTACATATCAGATTAAAGTATAGCAATCACATTGCAATGAGGTTAAAGTCATTAGTATTTCTAAAACCCCAGTAGGAAATGACCGAACTATTTCAGGAACTGGAGAAATTTTAACTACCCTACGGGAAATAGGAACTGCCTAAGGAAGTAAAGGAACTAGTCCTGATATAGGTGAAAAGAAAATATGTTTCCAAACTGGTGTTAAAGAAGAGCCAATTCGGCTGACTAAAAAAAACGGATTAGCGAAAATTAATATGGATCGAACCCATGGGACACACTGGATCCAAACACCGGGACCACCTAGAATGAATTGAACTGAAATTGAACAGGTCCTTTAAGGTGTGTAGAATTACCGGTTTGAGAACTACAACTATCGAACTGAACTGAACAGGTTATTTAAGGTGTGATTCAAAACATGTCATAAAGTGTCTAAAATATGTTAATTCCCACCTCAGAGGACAACGAGATGCACAAGTTACCAGTTCCTCACATACATTGGTTCTTGAACTGGTACCGGTCCTTGCACCCTTAAAAATTTGTCTTTTTGTTGTTGTTTAGATGCAAATATAGCGTGTTTGTAACTTGTCGCAAATATAGTAAACTTGTGTACACATTGTGTTTGCAATTCAATATAACATATTACATTTTTGTTTTCAGCAGTTTTCAACAAACAAATCCGCATTTGGGTCTCAAAAACATATATTATAGCCTATTAATCATTGTGTCTCAAACATGTTATATAGAATAGCAAACACAATGTGTTTGCTCACAAGTATAGTATATTTGCGACAAGCTATAAACACATTATATTTGCATCCAAACAACAACAAAAATACAAATTTTTCAGCGTATATATATCGAATTCTGGGAGTTCTGCTAAATTTTTAGTCTGAGATATAACAATTACAGTATCCGTATATTTATGTAAAGGGTGTCCGAAAATTCACGCAGGATTTTAATTTCGTGCCATGTGTGCGGTAAAGTGTTGCTGTAAAAAGACAGTTAACAGTTCACGATTATTAAAAGTAGAACTCTAAATTAAATAACAGAGCGTTTTCATTGATGAGAATTGTTTTTTAAAAGTAATGAAGGTTTTTCGAACAA
This sequence comes from Phaonia tiefii, assembly GCA_963931995.1. Lineage (NCBI taxonomy): Eukaryota > Metazoa > Arthropoda > Insecta > Diptera > Muscidae > Phaonia > Phaonia tiefii. Next base: position 61,114,844 of record OZ008367.1, on the reverse strand, counting down.
CATCATCTTCAGCGATAAGTCTATTTTGCATCTTCGTCAGCTTCGTTAATCGTCAAAATTGTCGTATTTGGAACACCCGAGTGATTGTGGAGAAAAAAACTGCATCAAAAGGTGTCACTGTTTGGTGTTAGATTTTGCGATGGGGGAATGATAGGACCGGCTGGTCGGGCAATAACAATTTAGTCGGACAATAACAATTTATTGGGATCTGCAAGATAACCTAGTTTTGTTGTTCCTAAATTGCACGACATGGATGTGGACGACATGTGATTTCAAGAAGACGATGACACATGCCATTTATCCCGAGAACAATGCAATTACAATTCAATCTTGTGTGAATTTTATGACACCCTTGTACATATTTATATACAAATTGTCAATCGTATATTGCAACTATATTTACTTAATTACTTTTATAAATTAATTGTACTCGTATTTCTTATTAATAACTTAAGTCCCGTATTCAGTTCTTGCGAAATTTTCGTAAGAAATTTTGTCATTTATCTCTAAACGGAAAATTTTGTTGCGTAGTGTTACCATCTATCTTTGATTTACCTTGCAAAGATTTCATTTATAATTCCTCTACTTTTATTTGGTAAAATAAACGAAATGTCAAAATTCCGATCACAAACAAATGTTTTCGTGCGAAATAACATTGGTGTAACAACTCTGTAATTGATTTTGCCTACGGAATTTTCGGAGAGAGCTGAGTACCAAGCAAATGAAAAGTGAGCGAAATTTTCGTTTCATGAAATTTTCGATGTTTTTTATACACGTACTTCTTATGGCAACGAAAATTTAATAAAAACTGAATACCGGGCTTTAGTTATCAAAACTACATTGAATTGTTTTTATATGTAACCACTTATTGTATCAGTGCTCAGATCAGGGCACCTCTTGTTATGAAACTTTAGCTAATTATTCTTTGCAATTTTGTCACATGTGACATTTAGCTACTGAAATTGCAAATTCAGCAACCATTTGTCATATTGAAATTATATTTCACATAACATCAATTAATTACCAATTAGCATTATCTACTTCTCTAATTATTTAATCGTATTTCTTTCTAGTTGGAAATAAAATGTGTTAACAGAGTTCATACTTTTTTAAATTAAATTAAAACCTGTTTGGTTTAGGCAAAAAATGTGTAGTATCGTACGACCGAGTAGGATATGGTTAACTTCGCATGAGGTATTTACGAATTAGTGCTAATGGTTTTGAAATTTAATAATTTCCCTGAAGTTATCCGCTTGAACGGGTAACTAGTTATGAACTAGAATAGCGCTAGTTGCAAACCAACCACCACTAGTTCCACTTCAATCCACTTCCAATGCTTTCAAGAGGAGAATTTAACATGGGCATGTCCTAGGCAGTAGTCAATTTACTACCCCTCAGATAACTACTGAATAGTATTTAACTAGTTCCATAGTAATATATGTATATACTAGTACCATCGAACTAGTTCCATAGCTAATTCTATCGTACTAGTACATATCTGCATACCATGCACCTATTTACAACTATAGTTCCATGAGTTCATCAGTTAAATAACTAGTATTCCAATAAAAAAGGATGTGTACTATTTTCTATGTTTATTAACGTATGTATTTTATATAAAAATAAAAAAGGAACTTGGTTTAAAAAAGAAATTAAATGGAAACTAACACAAAAGGTAATTCACAAAAAAATTAATTATGTATTTCAATATTTACGAGTTAGATAATAATTTACAATTTAAATTTTTTCTGTTTTTCTCCACACAACATTTTTTGAAGTACCTTTTTTTTTAAAAGAAAGAAGACTAATCTCTTTTTCTTTTGATTGTAACAAAACAATATTCGGTATGAATTTTTTCGGTAGACTAGCGGTACTGCTTTTTTTGATATTGCAAGAAAATTCTTTAATGACGTTTTTTTTATTATTTTTGACGTCAAGCACTACGTTTTCACTCGTGTTGTAGACGACGAAAGTCTTAGACGACTCCCTTCCGATTACTTCGGATCAAAAGAGTGTCGATTGTTTTCTCTATAGACTACATTTAGCCAAAAATAGAACTAGTGAACTTAATAACTACTAATGCAACTAGTGGCATGTAGTTAATCGCCACTTTCAGAACAAGCGTGTATGATTACATTACAGTAAATACATAAGTGCGGTAACTGATGTAGACTTTTAATTTGAACTAAATCCCATTATTATACAAGAAGTCTAGTGGATCTCAAAAATCGATTTTCTCAATTTGTATATTTGATTTAGAATATAAATATTTTATATTACTCGTATTGTATTTAACATCATCAAAGAAACTATACCACCCACTATAGCAAAACATTTCCAATTTAAATTATTTCATAAATTATCGAAATTCCCACAATATTCATAAAATTATATCGATTATGGATGATTAATACCTCATCTTGAGCATAATTCCAGCTGTTTTTGGTTTTATACTCTAAACAAAAATTTAAAAAAAAAATAAACACACACAAGACAAAAACACAATTTTCACACGTAACACATTTTAAATGATATCTTCCTCTAAACCCACTGAATACAAAAAACAAAAACAACCTACAACAGCTCTCGGAAATTGTCTTGGAATCATTTTTCCCATATGACGCATAAACGATTTCATGGAAATCACAACACTACTTAGAGATTTTGTATGTGGAATACATTAAATTATTATTCATTCTTACGTCCAACCATCCATCCAACAAACCTCATACAAAATCTGACCACACTCGAATGTTTCCCAAAATACAGTTAACATACGTACAACAGAAGATGGACAGACAGGCATGCTCAAATGAATTGTCGGAGTTTTGTGTGGATTTGGTCGATGACTAGATGCCAATGACTTGTGCCTTATGTTATGTGAATCGTTGCATGGCAATGTTTTTGTTTTCACGTTGGGAGGGGATTTTAAGTTTACAGGTAGAGTATTCAATTACAATTAGCCCGCAGAAAATTGGGTTAAAATAAATGAATCATATGAATATGAGGGGACTTTTTCAGTGCGAGATTAAATTGCAATGACTTGACGTTTAGCGAACTTTGAATAATTTGTAAAGCAAGTGGAATTAAGGAAACTTTTGGAAATTTTTAAAATTATAAATTTCTATCGACTTTAGCTGTATTATAGCAAGTTTCACTAAACTTTATTTCAAATCACAACATTTGAATATATAAGAAAATAAAAAAATTTCATCTCAATATTTTCAATTAATTAAAAAAATATCAATTTAATTTTTAAAAATTCTGTTAAAATTTTGTTTAACATTTAAAATTAAAAAAAAAACATCAATAGAAATTTCAAATGGTTTCCCATTACATGCCATGAAGGGATTGGGAGAAATGAATTTTTAAATTTCAATTGATAAATTCAAGAAATATTTTTAAATTTCAATAAATATTTTTCGAATTTCCATGTAAAAATTCCATTTAAAAATCCAAATTGTAAGTGAAGTTTCCAACTCTTTGGTAAATAATTTAATTAAAGGTCTAAGGGTCACTTTCTCAATGCCCTGTCATCTTTTATGGTAACAACAAAGTACCGGTTACCAGAATTTAATTTCCACAATGTATACTTACGGCCTTATTCATAAAAAGTTATCAGAGTTTTGCAAGACGATTTATCATACAAAAAGCGTCTCTCAAACCTCTCACAACTTTTTATGAATAAGGCGGTTAATGTATACCGGTTAGTCGTTTATCAGAACGATAAACGAAAACAGCTGACAACTGTTGCAACAACTTATACCGGTTAGTAGTTTATCAGAACAATAAACGCAAACAGCTGACAACAGCTGATTTGTTTTCATTTTGTCATGATTTAAGTATTTGTTTCTAAAATTGACTTGTGATCTTCTACCAGGTCAACAGGTAAATGTTCCTCAGCAACTGAGAAGTTCTTCCCAAGCAATCGTTTTGTATAATTACAAATTGAATAAATTACACAAAAACCATACCAAAGTAAACAGCTGTCATACATTTCATACATAGATTTCAACAGAGTTGCCAGCGTAAAACATCTAACATCCTGCTAAATTAACCGGCGTATGAGAAACTGAAAAACCGAAACAGGCAGTATATCGTTCCGATAAATTAAAGTACAGATTACTAAGCGGACACTTAACCGAACATTGAGAGAGTGTGCAACCGCTGTTTTTCTTGGACCGGAAACCTTGGAAAGTCACCGGATTGGTTGAAGATTCGATAGCGAATTACAAAAAACTTTAGTTTTAACAACTTGAGTTTTAATTGGAATCTACACTCGTACATATAATTTTGAATGTTTTTCTTATTTTTTCCTCTCAGTTGATGTGATTTTTACTTTTGGTTCGATGCTCGGTTGCAAATGTATGAAAAATGCATTGAGCGGCCCTAAATACCTACCTACAGTTATACACCGGTTCCGAACGGTATTTTGGCACGCTTTTCATGGCTAAACACCAGATAGTGTCGCCATCATTAAGCGAGGTGACCGTCGTCGTCGAATGAAACGCAATGATCTGTCTACATTTTAGGGAATAACAATTCGCAATAAAATAAACAATATCTCGGTTAGTTTTCGAGATAACGGATGTTGATGTTTAAAAATCCATACAATTCAAAATAAATTGATAAAAATAGAACTAATAGTATTTAACTTTTCTATTCAAGCTCAGCTGTTGATAAAAAAAATATAATTTTGCGACCAAAACTAAATAAAATTTAAAGTTAGAAATTATGAAATCGATCAAATTGTTGTTTAAATAAATGTCAGGAAGAAGCTACGAAACTGGAGTTGAGGCCAGAGGACCAGAGGCCACGCAAAAGTTTTAGGTTACGAAGTCGGCACTGAAGGAAATTAAACTTGAAATTTCGATATATCGATAACTAAGCGAGTTATAACACTGTGGAAGTCGAAAAACGAGATAGGGCAGATGAGTACGGTTTTACGCTAATTCGGGTATCGAGGAATCGAACTACATCATTAGGTTTTTGAGTTGCAATTACGGTTTCATACAAAATATATATAGGCTTGCCAGCCATACTGTTTCCAACAGTACGCGCACTTTTTTGTTCGTTGTACTGATTTCTTCGTAACCCATAAAAAAATAGGCGAAACCCCAATTAAGCAAAGTGTTTTTATCCAAAAAATCTTTTCGGTGTAGAAAAAAAGTAAAATGAAGTGAAATTGATGATTAAGTGGAATTTGATAATTGATAATTGATGATAAATGATGATGAGTAAATAAATATATTTATATAGAGAGAGATTATCTCTTATTGGGCGAAATAATCTGATTACTGGCAATTTGTGAACGGAAAACTGAAAGAAATTCGGAAAATCACTTTTCTGCCGATGTTTTCAATCAAAGAGCCCTAAAAACCAGGTTTAAGAGGTAAGCTGTGTTCCCTAAAGTTGAAGCCCAAAATGTTTGGAACAACTTTGTTGAAGAAAGTTTATCGGTACAACCAACCAAATAGAAGTTAGTGGCTGTCAAAAGTGAGTCAAAATCGAAAAATCCACTTTGATATTCACAATAAAAAATTTTTTTTTGTATGAAACCGTAATTGTAACTCAAAAAACTAATGATGCAGTTCGATTCCTCGATACCCGAATTAGGGAAAAACGTCCTCTCCGACCTTGTCTTAAAAATTTTTCACCATAAACTATCACAGTGTAATTATTTTTTTTAATTATTCCGAATTTAAATTTAATAAATTTGTATACTAAAATCTAAACTGCACATTTCAAAAGATGCTATTAAAAAAGGTGGTATGGCATGAGTTGTTTGCAAAACAGTTCATTTCTTTTGGTAATTTCCAAAAGATGATTGTATATTTTGTACTTTCACAGTGTTGCATCAAATTGTACACCAGATTAAAATGGGATAAAAAATAATCTTCAATTTTCACAGTTTGAAATTGTTTGAGTAATTTGAGGATTTGCATGGGTTATCACAAAAAATCCTCTAAAAGCGCTAATTCGAATCTGCGTAAATGTCGTATTATACACTAATAACGATATTTCTTTGGGGGAAACGAAATGATATTAAAAACTGTATTGAATCACTCGTCACTGCTAAAATTTCTGGGATTTCAAGTGTATACGAATTATCAAATCCATTGTTAGCATTCCATTGCGACAACACCACTAGCACCACACTACGATACCTTGCGTAAACTCCGAGTCCAACAAAAATCATTTCTAACAAATTACCAACCGCAATTTACACATGAATTCTAATCGGTCTTAAACATGTTTCAGCATTGTTTTATGTAAATTCAAATAAATGTTGTCGAACAATAACATAAATATGTTAAATGCATAACAATGCACAACAATTCGTAGCTGCTCGCAGTGCTGCAATACTTTACGGAAAATGTGTTAAATACCGTAAAACCAAAAAATTTATGGTGAAAGCCAATTTAAATACAACAAGTACAAGTAAGGGAAAATACACACAAAAAAATAGCTTTGGGTCTTAAGTGCCTACCCCCAACGTTACTCAAACATCATAGTTATGGCCAAATGCATGCATTTTCTGGCTGTCTGACAGTCTGTTTGTCCGATGCAATGTAAACATTTACGCTAACATTACCGCTCATCCATATTCAATTCAGAAGGAATTCGTGTTACATATTTAATAAATTAATTAACGACCATGTTATCGGCCATGTGGGCATGTCCCCACCCTCCTCTTCTATAAATGTTCATGGGGTTTCTTTACTTACCAATTAAATTATTGGCTGTTACAATGATACAACAGACGAATAGTATTGCTGTTGTTATCCGATAATGGCAGCGAAACACCATATTGTCTATTACAGCTTTATCCAAAAGATATCGTATTTTAACAAAGCCGGATACGGCTGATACCATGCCAAATACCGCCATCTTGGTAGGTGGGAAGTTTTTGTCTGGTTGCTGGTGAGGTGGGTTTTTAACTTAATATCTCCTAATCACGCAATGCTTGTGTAGTGCAGACAAAGAGATAGAGATAGAGGGATCCTTAAACTATATAACAACTTCTTAGAAGTTGAGTTTATACTATGAAATCTGAAAAGAAAGAAAATAAACAAATTAGAAATCCTGTTAAATACAGACATAAATATGTACAGCAAAAGATTTACTTAAAAAAATAATTTTTTTTTTTGAGATACACTACAGAAAATCGTTTAGTTTCATCTAAATAGAGCTAACTTAAAACAGGTAGGTCCACAGAGTAAATATTCACTGCATGTTTGAACACTTTCATACATCCAACTCATTTTGTTGTTGATACAATGAATATTTACGTAGTGGCAATAAATATATACGGTAGTTCTTTTCAAATTTACCTTTTTTCAGTGTAACAATTTTGTTTTACAGCCTGTTTCTCTATCTCGAACGAAAGCTTTCGTTCGTGTTCTAGACAAAAGAAAGTTGATTTGGGTTTCACAATCTTGTCGTTTCAAGTCGAATGAAAACATTAAAGTTTTAAATTTAGTTGTTTTAGATCCTCGTTATGTTTAAAGTCGTAATTTCCTTTAGGGCTGTAAGAGATCATGTTTTCTCCGGTTAGTGGAAAAAATGTAAATGCCGCGGGTGGGATTCGAACTCACATTCGCTGGACGATCATTTCGATGTTTGTGAAGCACCATCTTCAGCAGCGTCTAGCCCGTTAAGCCACTGCAGTGTGTATTTACACAAGTCACTAACCGAAGACATTTATTGATTGTGTGCAGGGCAACTAAATTTGAAACATATGGTAGGGCCAAACCAAAACAGAACGAGACAACTACAATTAGAATAGTTTGTTGTATAAATAGAACTTTAAAAACTTCTGCATCAGTGCGTGTAAGTAGGAAAGCAATGTGTAAGTAGCGACAACAATCACTCTGCACACAATCGATAAATGTCTTCGGTTAGTCACTTGTGTAAATACACAGCAGTGGCTTAACGGGCTAGACGCTGCAGAAGATGATGCTTCACAAACATCGAAACGATCGTCCAGCGAATGTGAGTTCGAATCCCACCCGCGGCATTTACATTTTTTCCACTAACCGGAGAAAACATGATCTCTTAAGCCTTAAAGGAAATTACAATTGTAAAGTTTTCAGTAAAAAAATTTTGGTTTCTCTATTTCGAATATGCTGTTACTTGGGAACAAACATGAAGTCAGGCGAACGAAAATGTCGACTTAGAGAAACCCAATTTGAGTCGAATGTGAGTGACTGATTTTCGTTCGCTTAGCTTTTCGTTCGAGATAGAGAAACAGGTTGCTAATTTCTTTTTTGTCCTTAAAATTGGTAAAGGGTCACTATTTTGTGATTGCATGTAACTTAAAATCTAAAGAGACCAGCACATTTGTCAATCATGACCATGAGCATCGTTTAGCGTTGAGATTTGTTGTCCTCTTACCCCACTTCTTGTTAACAAATAAGAATGTACTAAACGATGATCGGATCACTCTCAAAATCACTTGCAAAATTGGTTATATATTTTTCAAATTCATCAGGTCAATAAAAGTTACCGACCAAGCTTAAGCTCGTGAATGACCAGTCTGTGATACTCTTAAGGACTCTAATCACTATGAGAGGTTAGAGGTTTATTTTTATTTTAATTAAAAGACTAGAACCGGTCCTACAGTTGTAGTCTCTGTAATCATTAGTTTGTTTGATGGTGTCATAAAAAAAAACTTTAAAAATGTTTACGCAAATATTGTTTTTCTGTGCTCTATAACGTGGATCTGGTTGGATTTTCGTTAAATCTTCTTTGGTAAATTTGGTCATGATATTCCATTAAAACTTTTGGGAAAATGCCACGCCACAAAAATGCAGGACTTGAACCGAATTGAGTAATACAATGAGCTTGTTTTTTTAATTCCTGCTAAACTAATTTTTCGACGACTTTGTATGGGGTGCCGCTTAAAATCGCTTAGCACCCCACACAAAGTGGTCGAAAAATTAGTTTAACAGGGAATAAAAAAACAGGCTCAATATAATAAGAGTTTGCCACTGCTGTTTTTCATGGACTGGAAACCTTGGAAAGTCACAAATTTCACAACGTGTGAAAAATTATTGGTTTTGTTGGAACAACAGACCATTCAGGAAAGTACTATTTCGAACTCCGTGACAAGTTCATCCATCATCAGATGCCTAACTACTCGTTGCCTGAATTATGCTACCGGTAGATCATCAATTGTATGTATACAAACTCGTATGATAAAATTGTACATATGCGAATTAGTATCTGATCTAAACTGATCTATACTCGCACTGATAGTTTAACATGGTATTAAACGTCTCTAAATACTATTAGAGTATTACTGGCCTATATTTTTTGTGCAAATTTCTAGTTCTAGAGATCTAGACCCTTATATTTGGAGCGTCATAGGTCCATATTCTAAGGGGGAATAAAATAACTCTAGAAGATGCAGATATCCCAAAACAAATAGAGATGATTATATATCTTACCTATAGCTAGCCAAGGTTATAAACTCATTATAAGTGCAAAAAAATTAAATTACAGAAGTTCGAAAAAATATTCAGTTTTCTTTACAATTCTCTGGTGTTTGCAATAATTACGTTATTAATACATTCATAGTCATGCAATTTTGTGTAAATATTGTTTTATTAAAGTTGACACACGAAAAACAAAAACACCACTTGTACAGTTATAATATTACAATGTCGCAAATAACAACTGTGTGGAATAATATTGTTATTGTTTATATTTGATATTATTATTACATATTTATATTTGAATACAATAACCGCAAAGTGTGGACAGAAAGCGAAAAATATTTTAATATTTTTTGGTGGTTAAAAACAATGCAACGACCGCACTGGCCTGAATGACGTGGTCGGATGAAATGTTACTTGAAATTCGTTTGATTTTGTGTGGTATTGAAGAAACTAATCCCTTCCATGAAACGGAGAGTTAAAACTGATAATATTAACGAAAAACATGAAATTGTTTAAAGATAATTTTATTTAAATAAATAGATTTATTAAATTTAATACAAGTTTTTCAAATCAAATTCCAAAACTAGATTTATTAAAATGTTAATCTCTTCTCTTAGCCTATTTTTTTCTCAGCATTTTAGGAAACCGTATCGAATCGTTGTGGGAATCCATTTTTTTTTTGTTGTACCAACGCCATCACGTCATCATTGCTTTGAATCAGAAATGTGTAAAAGCGATAAGAAAAAACTATTAAATTTCATTGAAAACACAAAACTTAGATTGTAAACCGAAGTCCTACTTTATTAAGATCATGAGATGCAAAACAAGAAAACACATGTATGCAATCGGATTTCAATAACAGAAATGAATCCAAAACAAACATTAAAAAAAAAAGAAAAATAACATATGTACATGAGTATAATAATTTTAGATCACAACGAGTCGGTCAAGTCTGAAACATGAGTAATCAACACAATTATGAAAACATTTGTTAGTGTACTGTCACACTACGTGATCGAGTCTAATGGCCAGTATTTCACTCAGTGGTCATCTTCGTTTCTTAGTTAAATTGTGGTTAATCATCGAATTGTGTTTTTCAGTCATTGGTTAACCTGTAGTTGGAACCATATGTTTTCGACAATCACATTACTGATTGTGAAAATGAAAAATATAAGATTGTATAAACTACATGTTTCTGGTTTCGTCTATTTCTACACATATTTTGAACCTAAATCGTTAAATTATAGTTTTGACTTCCAATTTATGCATTTATTTCTCATTTCACATAACTCCATTTTGGTTGCTCACCTTTGTTGTTTTGGTATTTAGCTTAAAACATATGTTTTTTTCCAATAAGAATACAAGGGTTGCCATAAACGTTAACAATATGACGGTTTACATTAACTCGCCACTGAAAAACAAACTACTAAGTTAACCTCTGAGTAACTCTCAATTACGATTAAGTAATCCGATAGTTAACTACCCACTTAAAAACTGACCATAAAAGTAATCCGATAGTTAACTACCCACTTAAATAGTAATCCGATAGTTAACTACCCCCTTAAAAACTGGCCATAAAGGTATTGCATTAAAAATGGTGGCAACACCAGATTTTGTTCGCAATTAGACCAGGTGGTGGCGTTGCGACAGCTGATCGACTATGAAGTTAGAAACTCATCTAGTAAAAAGTGAGAAAAAGAAAAAGCGACAGATGACTGCAAGTATTTAGAGTTGATCTATTATGAATTTTTCACAAATTTCCAACCATGCATCGAACCTAAGGTAAAGTCGATCTAGAATTAAACGACCAGAAAATGTGCGCAGTTTGGCAACCCTGGTAAAAGATAACCAAAAAGTGCTAGAAATTCACTCAAAGGCATTTCTCTCACGCGTCATATCTTGATTATTTCATATTTTTTGCATAGTTTATGTTTCACTCGTTGTGTTTGTTGGCATTTGAGTGAAGAGAAATTTTGACTGTCTACTTGTACATTTTTTTTGCCTAAGGTACAAAACACATCAACTGAGAACATATTGTGGGAATTAAATCAAGGGGAAAAGGTATAAAATGTGAAAAAAAACAAAAAGTAATGAAGTGTTACTGTACAATTACATATTTATGTAGATTCCAATTAAAACTAAAGTTTTTTCTAATGTCCCAAGAAACAACAACTATTCCAGTAACTTTCCAAGGTTTCCGGTGAAACATTGAACAGCTGTTGCACATTATTATACTCTATGAATTAGACTTGGCATGTACCTCCGTTGGGTTTGACAGATGCTCTAAATTCATCGGGATTTTCCCTACATTTGCAATTGTCCAGAGTCCCGTACAGTGGGTATCGATGTCACAGCTGATCGACTGTAATGTTAGAAATTCAAGGAACACAAAGTAAGAGACAGAAAGACGATGGGTAACTGGAAGTATTTAGGGTTGCGCTGTGCAGTTTTGCCTAATAGGCAGTCGTGCATTGAACCAAAAGTACAAAACAAATCAACTGAGAGTATTTTTTATTGTAAATTGAGAATTGTGAAGGGTACAAAAAAAGTCAATCAAGAGTTAGACTAAAATTATTTATATAGCTTTCAATTAAAACTCAAATGTTTGAAACTAAAGTTAGTTACTTTGCAATGAAACCTCGCAACTATTTCAGTGTTTCCGTCCCAAGCCAAACAGCTGTTGCACACTCTCAGTATATTTCTCAATGGTCGCGAGTACATAAGTATTTTAGGTTAAATTACCGACTTTTTATTTTTATTTGACTTCGAATTTCGGAATTTTAATAATCATCACAATGAAGGAGTGAGCATCAAATATTTTTGGCCCTCGCCCTAGTATTACTAAATGCAAATACACAGAAGTTCCAAACGTCTTTTGGCAATTTTCTCCACATTTTGTTTTGTGGAGTTAGATCAGGTCGCCTCTGAGTACATTAATTAAATATTTTTTTCTTGTTTTTTCGTTAGTTATAAAAATGTTTAAGTTATTTTGACGTGACAACGTCTTAAATTAGGTTGCGGCTGGGAGTCACTTATGAAAAAGTGTAACGCCCGGTAACGTTACGATGAGTCACCGAACGAGAGAGAGGCCCGCCGAATGCCTTGCGTCTCTCTCCCACTCAATAAATAATTCTGTGTGTGCGGATGTGTGTGTTTACTTGTGTGCCAGAAACGATTTGCTTTGCTGGCTTCTAGTGGCTGTTGGTCGGTGGTGTGAGTGTTTTTGTTTTTTGGCACATCATATATATGACGACTGAGCAAGTATGTATGTGCGTGTGTATGAATATTGATTTAGATCAGTCTGCATTGGATAAGGTATTATTTTTTGTTTTTTTTTGTTTTTTGGCTTTATGATATGTGTAGTGTATGTTTGTGTGTAGAAATTTTCATATGAATTAGGTAGCCAAAACGAAACAGAGAGCTGCGGTCGGCTTTAAAAACGATATGCGAATATGATGAATTGAAATACTTTTTGGTTAGTAAATTATTTTCTTTTGTTTTTAATAAAAGAAATGTTTATTTTTTATAATAAAAGAAATGTTTATATTTTATAATAAAGGATATGTTTATTGTTTATAATGTCACATTTGATAATGTGTTCATAGAAATCGCACAGGTACCTAGATGGTGTTGAAATTACTTCTATTTTCCTAAACCATAAGTTTCAATAAATGTTAAAACATCGCCCGTGAGTTCTAACACTCATTGGTTTTTTTTTTTATTTTACAAATTTTAATTAATTTCAAATTTATTTAGCAAAAATTTGAACCTTCGATCTGAATAAATGTTTTGATTTTCGAATTGATTCTTTAAAATTACAAATATTAAGAAAAAGTGGCAGATATAAGAAAACTTGATTTAAACTGTGTTGAGCAAGAATTTTAACATCTAATCAATATGAAAATCAAATCAATCTAAACAAAATATATTTCTATAGTTAAAATTTGTGCAATTCTTATTTTCATTCAATTCCTTGTTCCTATTGTGCAATTTAATTATATTCATATCAATAAATATTCTACCGAGAAAAAGACGTTGTCACGTAAAATCTTCGCCCGTAAAACCGACTTTACAGGCAACAATTTTTTATTTTTATTATTAATAAAACAATTGAATACCACTTATCGAAACTATATTTCAACATTTTAAAATAAAAAGATGGTTACGATTTCGTCAGAATCTTCTCTACAAATTCTCATTTTCTGTTTTTATCACAACTGCAATTTTTGTACGAGAGTTTTAGTGACAACTCTCTCTTCATGCATTCTCTTTCAAAACAAATCCAACATACACTCTCTGTTACGCATATAACTAAAGAATCGCACAATGTAGTACTTGTGAAAGATTTACCAGATTTACACATTTTTCTCGTTTGAAAACAAACGAAATTTACTTTAGGGATTTTTCCTCTCTGGTGTTGGTAGGTAAAATGAACACAACACAAGATTTTGAATCTCCCAAAACAAAATAAAAAATACAAAAACTTCACGCACTACACACTCTTCTCTCAAAACACAATTCTTCTTAACATTTGTATTTGGTTATTTTTAATCTTGGCTTTGATGTTGTTGTTTTTCTCGCTCTCTTTCTCTGTCTCTCTTCTTGTTTCAATCTGTATTTTAATTTTTATTGCTTTTGTTTTGTGAAACTGGTTTTAAGGTATTTTTTGTCGTGTTTTGTTGTATATCTCGTGTTTCGTTAAGTATGTAGTTGTTGTACGTACGTATGTGACTCTGGCTGTGACTTTAACTTTGCTGCTGCTGCTGCTCTTCTGCTCTTGTCCGTATTATGGTTGATATGATTTAGACGAAAAATCGAAATTATTCATGAGTCACGTACAAAATGTACCTACAATAAAAAATGATTTGGGAAAACTGAGAATTGGTTTTCTAAAATCTATTGTTTGTTATCCATGTGATCGGACCTTATCAGACATGATTAATCTATAAACGATTGCACCTTAAAACTTTTGGAAATAGGTAGATTTTCAGTTTTCTTCAGCCATGTTCATTAATACTGCGATTTACCAGTTTCCGCGATTTCCTTTCAATAAACAGCTGATTTTGTTACAGGTAGGCCCACTTTAGTGCTGTACCTTCAATATCTTAAGGGAGCGAATTGTTGAGAAAGTTTATGTGGGAACTACTTTTACGTTCTACAATTAGATTACGCCTTCTTGCAAGTAACAAACGTCCATGCAGTGATTTAATCTCACTTGATTTCTGACGCATAATCACGAGATATTGCTTATTTCAGACGAAAATACGTCGTATTTACACCAAATTAGACAATTAGACCAAGTTAGACACTGATAACACAGACTAATCGATGAGAATATGATCCAGTCGCAAGTAATGGCAATAAATGTCAAATTAGTTAAAATGTTAATTTATGGTACACGGGGTTTTCGAAGTGTGTTTGAGATTTCAAATCAATCTCAAATTTGAGATACAAAAATCAGCTGTTTAATGAAATGAAATCCCGAAAACTGCGAAATCTCGGTATACCTGAATATAACTTAAGGCTCAATTTTTTAGAGTGTGTAAACTAGTGAATAATATTGCAATATCCAAGGCATCTCAAGTTAACGAATGATTCTGATACATTTCAATGCGCTTAGAAAAAATGGGTAGCTCGCTTAGATTTTGTGATATTGGACCGTTTTTTCTTTGACGTATAGCAAAAGATTTGAAACCTAATTCCATAGACTTTTGTAATTTGACTACCGGTTCTGAAAGATTACTACAAGTTCAACAACTCGCTTTCTTTGTATGGGAAGGGACGCTTGGCTATAGCGACTGACTCTATTAAAGATTAACTTGTCGCTTACAACTTGTCACTTTACTTTACATAATCAAGTGGCGCTTAATATCGCTTAGATCTTCATAATCTATCTAAAACAATTATATATATAATCTGAAACAATTGTTTTCGTACGAAATAACTTTGGCGTAACAACCCTGTACTTGATTTTGCCTACGAAATATTCGCAAAGACCTGAGTACCAAACAAATGAAAAGTGAACGAAATTATCGGTTCATGAAATTTTCGTTATTTTTTATACACATACTTCTTATGACAACGAAAATTTCATAAAAACCAGGCTTTAAGCGGGCAGAAAGTTGACAGCGTGAAAAATTCAGTATAAGGACGATAGATATCGAAATTGTGAATTAGGAGATAACCATGCGATAGAACACGACGATTACACTGTGTGTGATTTTTGCACTTTAAAAATCTGAATTGAATGAAACATAGCGAACCTGCATAATTTTGATACGCTGAATCGAATGGCATTTCCCGTTTTTCTCTACCACGTCAAAATTTCGAGATATTTGACCCCAAAGTTTGCTGGGATGTCAACAACTGTAATATTTTTGAGACTGAATTAGAGGCAGAACGCTTCAAAATTCAAGTTTGACTTCTGAGTAAGAAATGTAGAGGACCTTAAGAAGAATACCAACTTCAAGTTTGTACCCCCTCTCCTCCCCCCTTACCCCTAATAACTCGACAAAAACATTATTATTAGGAGTTTTACAGAAATGTTGAAAACTCCGTGTCCAATTCCGCAATTTTAAAATTTTGAACTCCTACTGCAACTACGACACCAACTCCACAAATAAACAAAACGTATTTAAATGTTATTTTTTTTTATTTTTTGATTGAAATTACAAAAAACTATTTAACGTATAATACATAGTAGCACCGAAGGATTTCAAATTTCAGGTAACTGAACAACAAAAAATTCGAATTTTCGTATATTTGTTAATCAATTCTCTGTGCCTCAAAGATGACGCCAAGAGATTAGAGATTAAACATGGTAAACAATGGATACTAATTAAATAAATAGTTATTGGTAAAATTTCTAGAAAAGTCTTCCGAGATATCTCTAGAATTAGATCAACTCAATAAGACCAGCTTGAAATTTTTCCAAATTTTGTTGCATTATATCAGAACGTATTGGTAATATAACAAAACTAATGGCGCTTAATAATGACTATTCCAGAATTTATTAAAATTATATTTTTTTTCGAACAGTGATCAAGCTTATTTTTGATGGTACCTTCGACCAAGGACATCGTTATACCCTTTAATTAAATTTGATCTAACAACTCATGTGTTCACAAAAAATCGGGCGAAACCCTCTCAGGAAGCTTTACTACTGAATAAACTATACCAGTCAGTGTTGGAATGCCACCAGAGGAAACATTTTCTAGGGAAACTACAATCGATATTTTAACTGTTGATATGTATTTTATTTTGAAATAAAAATTCGCATATTTTGAGGTTTAAAATTTTTGTAAAAAAAAGATCTCAAATGCCTAGTTTTTTTTCAACTTAATGTAAAGTACCTATATTTAGATTACTAATGGTCAGCTTTCCAGTCAGTGGTGAGAACAATTTGCAGAATAAAATTTTGACAGATCTGTTAGATTCCTCTCATTTTTGATTTTGTTGAAAAAATCACGCGATCAGGGTTGCATTTTGAATGAAACGAACTAAAACGTAGAAAACGGCAAACAATCACTTTTATTTCGTCGCTTTTTTTCAAATGCTTAATCTTTGTTCACAATTTTATTTTTTCTGTATTCTATTTTTATTTTCTATCTGTTGCATTTTGTTTGTCACTGTTTGTATGTTTCTGAATTCTCCAAAACTGATACTGCAAGTCGCAAGCAGAGAATCACGGAACGATTTCTTTCAAATGGCAGAGAGTTTCGTTCCATTTCTCTCTCCCGGAACCGTTCAATTTGCACTCATAGTCTAACACGGGATTTAGTCTAACGATCTGACAAAACACACGCGTGTGCTGATTTAATCCCACAGCCTGGGCCGAGAGTGAAATCTAACGAATTTTTTTAAACTTCTCGAATAATGAATTTGTCTGTGCGGTCAATCAGGGTTGTATTTCAGTTTACATCTTTTATGTGTACTACTGGTATGGCGGTGACAAACATATTTGCGTAAGATTCTCTTCAAGTGAAAGAGAATACTGTACGATTTTGCTTAACAAGAATCCAACGACTGTCTAGGATAGTAAGTCATGACCTTAAGCGATGTGGACCGTCTTCGTGAGAAATGAAAGCCATTGAGTGCGGGGATTGAGGCTGAGACCTTATTTACGGTCAGTTGTTGAGATTTTTCATAAATTAAGCATTATACGGCGTTTACGCACAACTAGTTTATCGCATTATTGGGATTAATGGAATTTGACATTTGTAATCCTTCTACTGACTGCTCTAATCCCTGTTTGCGCAAACGTCGCATTACACTCTTATCGAACTACGATTACGATTTTCTCAAAAATTTTTGTAAAAACAAACATATTCTGAAATTAACACATGTACACATTTGTTATCGTATATTCCTTGATTTCGTACAAGTAAAATTTTTATTTTTATTTTATCTAAAACAAATAATTGGGACTTGTTAATTTTATTATCAGCTGTTTTGTACAGAGATGCCACATCTCTCAACAGTGTGTACCGGAAGAAAACATAAGTTCATGCATAAAATGTGATATCTTTTTTACAATTTAGATGATTATTCTGTGTTTTTGTCTTTTTCTCTAATTTGTATAATCCATGAAATGTGGTACAACTTGTTTTCTAGATTTCACATTGTTATCACATTTTTTTTATGATTATAATTTAATACCGAAATTAAGAATTTATAATAAGTTTCTTGACGACAAATTTTTGTTTTTTTTTATTCAAGTTAAAACAACTATAAGTTTAGTAAGCCAATGGAAAACAGGTTATTAGAAGAAACATTTTGACAAAGCAAATTTATAAAACCGTAACTCAGCAAAAATATCAATACGTATCTTTTTTTTGTGTTTTGAAGATTTTCTTTTTTTTCGCAAAGTGCTCACCTTGTTTTTAGTTTTGTGTGCGTTTGTTTTGATTTCGATTTAAGCCATTAAAAAAATGCTGAATTTGTATTAAAGTTTTATATCACGTTTTCAAAACATTCAAAAGAAATTAAATTTAGTTTCATGAAGGTGTTTGTTAGTTAGTTGGTGTGATTATGAGCGTTTTCTTTTCACCCAAAATGCAGTGCTGCTGTTAGTCAGGCACTTTTTCATGCACCGATGCACTTTATGAAAATCGGTATGTATGTATGTGAGTTTCCTGCCTTCTTCCGCCGCCACTAACTACTGTGGCAAAAATAATGGCTGATGCTACTTAAACGGCTGCTGGTGTTAATACACGTCGTCGTCGTCGTCACAATGACGGCGTTGGCATCGGGGCTGCTGTAAATGCTACCTCAACGTTCGCGTTCGCTTAGTTCTCTTGTAGCGGCTGTTTTTGCTGCCACTAAAGAAGATGATGATGATGATGATGTTGGTGGTGGTGATGGTGGTGGTTGATTCTAAAAAACAGCAGCAACATTTAATGTCTGCCACCGGTTTTAGTAGTACTAGAAAACGATTTGCAAATATGCTCTTCCTTTTAAAATTCTTTTCGTTTTTATTTTGTCAAATTATAGCCTTGCATTCAAATGCAGCTGTTTCGTTTTTTTTTTTTAATAATATTCTTTTTTCGTATGTTTTATCTTTTATTTCAAAATTTAATGCAACTTCTCTACAATGGTGGTTACACCAACACACAGACACACTCAAGTACAACAAAAGACACTAAAATAAATATTTATACATAAGTATATGCATATATAAAACGTACTAAATATACATGTGTTTTAAGCGAGGCCTATTTCTCGCCGTACCGATCCTCTCGCCGTTTAAACTAAAACTGACATAATGAAATTTCCAAAAAACCCTCGAGTCAGTCGCATTTGTAAACCTTAGTTTTGTGAAAGAAGAAGTTTCATCACTTGCACACACTCACACGCTACAACTTTAATACTCTTTTTTTATTAGCGTCTATCACAATGAACACTCTCTTTGTGTATATCGGCGCTCTCTTAAACTCTCTCTTTGGTTTAGCAGAAAAATCACAGACTCTGTTTGAGTTCATGCAAACAACACCACCAACACACACACTTCAGCTGTAGCAGTTTAAAATTCACACAAAGTTAGTGTTAGAGATAAGTAGAGATAGTACATTAGTACAATTTAAGTACAACATTGAAAGTTATTGAATTGTTTGTTTTTGGTTAATGTATGAGAAATTCATACTACAAGCTTACAAGTCATGAACATTTTTCTATCTGAAAAATGGTTAGTTTTTGTTGGAAATAATAGACAATTCAGTTTAACACACACTCACTGGCATGACTAGTTTCGAACTCCGTGACAAGTTCATCATCAGATGCCTAACTAATGTGCCTGAATTGATACCATCGGTTGATCATCAATCGTATATATACAAACTCAATTCTGCAATTCACATGTGCGAATTAGTATCGATCGAAGGTCCCTAAGGCCTATAATTCCAACAACAAGAACAGACAGAATTTTTCCACCATGTTCTTCTTTTCCTCATGCGTTCTCGCATTGTTGGAGTGCTTTGAGGTGAGTTTTAATCTATATCACAGAGTTGTATTTTTTTTTGTATTTTTTTTTTTATTGAATTTTAGAATATAGAAAAGTAGTGCTAATTTTACGATTTTAGTAAGACATTGTTTATTTCAACCTCATGTATCTCAATTATAAAAATCGATGTAGGAATTTTTTTTGCTAATCTATTTCTGCTTATTCCATTCAAGTTTGCGCACGAAAAATTCTCATAAAGATATAATATGTCAAAAAAAAACATCAACTTTATTATGGAAACGGTCCTGAAAAATCCCTACAAGTTTTGAATCTCCACGATGTCTCGAACATACATATCGGGTTTTTCAATAAGAGCGCTACAAAAGTTTTTTTTAAATAAAACAAAACCGGTTTTAGATACTAATGAAATTCTTTATTCCTGTGAAAGTACGTTCGATGCCATTATGTATGGAACACGATTTCTATTGCATGGCCACCACGGGCACGCTTGCAGAAGTCCAGCCGCTGCACCCAATTTTCGACGGTTTTCAAGCATAAATCGGCCGATACTGCTGCAATTTCACGTTCGATATTCGTACGAAGTTCATCAATCGTCGCTAGACCATTGACTTGACGTAGCCCCACAGGAAATAATCTAATGGCGTCAAATCATACGACCGAGGCGGCCAATCGACTGGGCCATTTCGTGAGATAACACGTTCACCAAACTTGGTTTCCAATAAATTGATTGTGGTATTCGCTATGTGGCTTGTGGCGCTGTCCTGTTGGAACCACATGTCCTCCAAGTCCATATTATCCAATTGGGGCCAAAAATATTCGGTTATCATTGAACGGTGGCGATTCGCATTCACAGTAATGTGCTGGTCTTGATCATCACGGAAGAAGTACGGCCCAATGACGCCGCCGGCCCATAAACCGCACCAAACCGTAATTGTTTCGGGATGCAATGATGACTCATGGATTACGTGTGGATTGCTGTCTGACCAATAACGCATATTTTGCTTATTGACGAAGCCATTCAGCCAGAAATGACCCTCATCGCTGATTGTTGAGGCCTCTGAAAGTTGAGGCCACTGACTCCAAATTTCGGTAGTACATTTTAAAAATTTCGACTCGTTGTTGGCTCGTATATCTTTCCATGATGAAATGGCAAACCTTACTGAAGAGAAGTGTCAAAAGAGCGGGAAAAAATATGGCGTCGTTTGCTGTCCCTATCGATTTACTTTTGTAGCGTCTCTGTTGAAAACCCCTTTATTAGGGTACCCATTTAATCGGGTTTTTTGATTAATCAGTTAATCGTTAATCGTAAATTTCAATCTGACAATTAACCGAACAAAGCGCACTCAAATTATTCGATTAATCGATTATTCGAATAAAATAAAAGAAAAAACGAAAGCCAGTGTTCAAACATTGTACTAGGCACATTTATAAAAACAAAACGTAACAAAAGCAACTTCATTATAAAGTATAAAATATATGTAGGTACAATTCACAAATCGTAGTTGCAGCAACATGAAAATTAGTGACTTTTGGTACAAGCCAAAATAAAAAAAATCTCAAAGTTTGGACCCAAAAGTGCCTCCCATACAAAGGGTAGGGAGGGTCGCTATGAAACTATATCACACTATAACACCCTATTGGATTGATTCATTTTTACAACAATTTTGCAAAACGTAATTTTCTGACTATTATCCTTATTGCATACAGTTTGAGCAGCATCGGACCAGGTATTTTTATAGCACGATTAATCGATTAACCGAATAATGATTAATTGAATGGTTACCCTAATACATATACATATAACAAACATATTAAAAACAACATGTCTGTAAGCGTATTTTTCTGATTTATTAAATAACATCCTTAAAATTAAATAACATTTAAAATTAATACTTGTATGCAAACAAATGATAATAAATGCATTTATCTTGAGTTGGCCCACATTACGTAAAGGGTGTCTCAGTAAGTTTGCACTTTTTAAATTTAGTGTAATTTTTTTTATCATATGGCGGGCATTAATGAAAAGCCGATTGGAGATTTCGTCCAAGTTCTGTTTTTTTTTTCAAAGAGGAATATGCATTTTAAGTTTTTATGTTTGCAGTTTTTTCTTGCTAAAACTAAAATACATATGATGGTTTTTATGACAAAGTGTTGGGCTAATTTACTGTCCTTGGTTGAATATGTATATTATTAAGCGATCTCACACGTTTCTAGGCAATCAGAGGACATAACTCTTTGACTCGGAATTTCTTGGTTTAACGAAAATCTCGAGATTTTTCGTGAATGTCAGGACCTATGGAACTTTGGCTTCAATTCCAAGAATTCTGATCCCGCCGTGAATCGATTCCGTAACTTTTTTACGTTTACCGAATATCGCCCATCTCGAGGTTCGCCTCTAATTAGTATTTTATCTCCTTCTCGGGATTATTCTTATGTTTTCTTATTTGTAAAACTCCGTATTCAGTTTACGCAGATTTAAGTAAATCTTAACAAAATCTGTATTAAAAAACCTGCAAAACCTTCCGTATTTTACAAACAAATTAATTTCTTAAAATCCCATCTCTGATGTGCACCAACACCTTTAGTTAATGTATTTGTCATGTTACGATTATAAATCTTAGATTTTAAGAGAAACTTTAAAACTCAAATCTTTCTCTTCGCTATCTCTTTAAAACATATGGAAATATATATTAAGTATTGTCGCTCTCGCTCTCTTTGATGATTCTCAAAATCTGGTGTAACATTTGTGTTGTTTAATTTTTTTTAATTTCATATTAACAATTGTTTATTTTCTAAAGATAAACTTCATTTTGTTTTCAAAACTAAAACTCAAGATTTCGTTAAGT
Source organism: Phaonia tiefii (assembly GCA_963931995.1). Classification (NCBI taxonomy): domain Eukaryota; kingdom Metazoa; phylum Arthropoda; class Insecta; order Diptera; family Muscidae; genus Phaonia; species Phaonia tiefii. Next base: position 61,092,096 of record OZ008367.1, on the reverse strand, counting down.
TTGGTGGATTTTGAACGGTGTGTCGATCGAGTCGAATGCTATGAAACGCAATGTCACTGTATTGTAAGAACATTTATTTTACATTACGCTTGAGTGAGCGAGCAGAAATCACTCGGCGTTTGTTTTCAAACCAATTTATTTTAATAAATGATTAATTCGGAACCTGTTGCTACCTGGTCCTCATTACTGAAATTCGTTTATTTTTTTTTCCTTTTCGATTTACTCAATTTTATTTGCTCACGATTCTTTTTTGCCTTAATTTTGTTTCTGTTCTTGTTTTCTTAATGCACCCTATAATCCTTTTATCTGTTGCACAGCCTCTGGGAAATATTTTATGGTAACATTATTACTGTTGGTTACCTAGATCACTTTTAAGAAATTGAAAATTGATTAACAAAATTGTAGAGAGTTTACTTAGCCTGGAATTGACAGACAGTGAGTGGTTAAGCGGCTAATTGAGTTTAAGTTCTGAATTATTTAAGCGTCAAAAAATTGTTTGACAAGCTGAAGATTCTAGCATAGAGCAAATTAGACTAGAGTATTTTATTCTCTCACCTGACTTTTCATTTCACACTCTTCGTCGTAGGTTTCTGCAAATGAGAGATATTCGACGAAAATTAACTTACCCGAGGTGGGGTTTTCAAGAACTGTTGATTTAAATTTTTCATTTTGTTTTGATATAGAATTGTGGAATTTAAATGTATTTTTTTGACTTTTGTCGTTTGTATACATTTGTATTGTATTTAACACAACTATTTTGCCACACAAACACGAAATGCCGTTGATGCTGTTGCAAGTAAACATTGGATGGTTGAATTCATGGGTTCAATAATACCAGATAGAGGCATTAGTTGGACGTTTTGTACTCCAATATTTACTTGCAACCATACCTATGAAGTTAAAATTATTGAGAGAATAAAATACTCTATTCTAATTTACTCTATGCATTCTAGCACAACCAGATTTAGAAGTCAAATCAAAATTGATTAAATTAAGGGGAGAACCCTCAGTTAAATGCACGCTGAAAAATCTGTCGTCTTTTCTTGTTTAGATGCAAATATAAAATGTGTTTGGAGCTTGTCGCAAATATAATATACTTGTGCCCAAACGCATTGTGTTTTCTATTCAATATTACATGTTTGAAACACAATGATTAATATGTTATAACGTATGTGTTTGCGACCCAAATATATCTGTGTTTGTGATACAAATACAGCCGTGGTTGTTGCACTGTTTTTGCTCTCAGAACAAGAGAATAAAAGAGAGGCAACGAGTGTGTACATCTTTGTATTATTCTCTCAGTGAGTGGGTCATAAATCTTCTTGAATTTGCGTGTAAATTGCTGATGAAGTCAGTGTTCCTTATTTTGGTTGATGTATTGCGTTTTAATTTATTCAGTCGTCAATGGTTCATCGGACAGAGGATATCAAAAGCGCTTGACTCGTGATTAAACAAATTCATGTTCCACACGATGACTTTCTACGCGCGCTTTTTGTGTTCATTCTGTTTTGTAACCCTTCGTAAATCTACGTGCGTTCAGACGATGACTCCCTAAATACAACCATGCGTGATTTTTCTGACGTTTGTCGATCAAACTTCTTTTGTTGTTTATTCGTAATGGAAAATGTAAAGTGTGAAACACAAACTCCACAATTTTTTATTTTCTCCAAATCACCGAAAACATTTATTTCATTTAATAATTACTTCAAAACAATTGTTCGGCACTTTGTTTACTGTTGCTTTACCGCCATGTACAAATACGAAAGTGGAGAAAGAGAAACGTCGATAATCCCCCTCAAATTTCATTTCGTGATTCTTTTGTTACCTCTATTGCTTCTCTTCCTCCCTCACCAAGAGCATCGTAAGTCATGAAAAGTGACGCGCATTAAAAAGTCATCGTGTGGAAGTCGAAAAACGCTCGGACGGTTAAATAGTTTGTGATGTTGCTTTGGTTTTTGTGTATGTGTTTCTCATATATTTATGTGTGCTATTAAAGTGCGAAACGATTTTGAGGAAAGAAACTGGAAATGGCAACAACGTGAAGCCCTTTTTCTGCCCGAGCCTCTACTGCAAAACTCGGAATGGCGGACCATTTGTGAAATATAATAAAAAAAACACAAGTAATTAATACACGCTTGTCTTGCATGAACTAGATTAGTATATAAGTACATATATTGTTTGTGTACCAACGCATTGTTGAAACCTTCTGAAAACAAAAACATGAGCGACAACAAAGTAAGAAAAAGCAAAAGAGCAGCAGATTCTCATTTCATAAAAAAATTAATGCATTCAATGCAAGTAAATGTAAAAAGGGTAATTTTAAACATTTAAATTCTTTGTATTAATTGTTTATAAATGTGGATATATACTGACACAATTAATTATAATAAATAAAGGAAGAAAGAATAATTCGTTTCTAAATTTTATTATGTTTGGGAGAAAATGTGCATATGTTTCCACGTAAATATATGGAGGTTTGGGGGAACACGCGGATGCTTCGACGTAAGTATATGGATGTTTGGGAAAGCACGCATATGTTTCCACGTAAAAGCATACATATTTGTCAGTAAACATGCTAATGTTTACACCTGAGTTTGGGACTGCAAACATATAAATGTTTGAAGTGTGTTCCAAACATATACATGGTTCCTGCAGAATATGTTAGGAAGAATATGTTACAGAGGCCGTTTTTTTCAGCGTGTGTAACCTAATTTAAAAAAAATATGTTCTTTGTCTGCCAAATTTTGTCAGCTAATTAGTTTAAACTGTCTGCGAGAAATTCCTATGTCCTAAGAATCAGAAAGACAACAAAATCTTATAACTACCCCATGGTTAGCTCATCCATGTGGTCTCCTTATGCCAAACTAAATGCCTTTATTTCTGGCCTCTTCTTTTATGTTTGCAAGAGTGCAACATTGCTGCCCAAGTTGGCCCATTCAACAACAACTAATCCATTGGAAGAAGCGACCCAAGCAACCAACATTTTTATTGCATGTCGCTGATGTTGTTGGTGCCGTTGTTGATGTTGCTGCTGATACTTATTCTGCCGCTGCTGAAGAAAAGAATCTTTGGTGGTTCATTCGCACCATATCCCTGAGGATCATTTAGCGTCGATGATTGATCTAAAACACGTATATTTGCATTTTGGCTTTAGCTTGGGATTGGAATTGTCGTCGTCATGTATAGTTAAGTTTGTTAACATTATATGCTCGTATTCCGGGCACTCTATTCTGGTGTTGTGTTCGTTGCGGTGTGGCATGTATTGGTGTGCGCCGCGCATGCGCAACTCCATCGTTCGCGGTTACACTCAGAAAAAACACTTAGTCATTTCGCCAATGTCAATAGCAATGTATTATGTGTGTGTGTGTGTTGATATATGAGCTGTGGTTTCTATACAAATTGTTTGAAGTCTTTCAGAGAAAAAGAAGAAAAACAACAACATTAACAGCAAATACCCAGACACCAGACGTTGATAGTTATGAATTAAAATGGCCATAATCAACAGTGACTTTATTACCAACATTCTTCTCAACCCACGCATTTCCCAACCAACGACATTTCTTTCTTTCGCTCATTGATTGTGTGGACTGCGGGATTACACTTTTGTGTTTTCCGCCGCTGTGTACTGGAGGATGGAACAATAGACTTCTTTGAGGAAAATAACTTCAAAGAAATGCTTAATAATTAATCGATATCTTTAACAACATTTCGTTTCATTTCAAGTATAAAAGAGACACCAAGCCAAGCAGCAACCGAGTGGAAAAGTCTCGGTCTGTTAAAATTTTATGCGACAACTATCTGGCGACAGGAATGGAACTATAGCTACTTTTGTACAATTGTTGGTACCAAAGAGATAGATTTAGTACCTTAAGCCATGCAAGATTATGTTAAGTATCTAATATTGGAGGACCTCAAAATAATCGAAAAATAACTAAATTAAAAAATCGATAAGTTGTTTAGTTTTAAAGATATTGGAAGATTAAGTTTGAAAATTGCTTCAGAACTGTATTCGGAGTTCCTTTTTTTCGCAGAAGTTATTTCGAGAGAGGAAAATATCGATTTTCCAATCTTCCTTTTCCGATAATTCTATAAATTAGCTAGTTATCGAAAATTTGTATTTACTTTTGTTTTTCGTTTATAGTTTACATTTTTGAAATTATCTTGTTTTTTAACTTTAATATATGCCGCATATTAAAGTTTAAAAACAAGATAATTTTGAAAATGTAAACTATAAACGAAAAACAAAAGTAATTACAAATTTTCGATAACTGGCGTATTTATAGAATTATCGGAAGTCAAACGTCGGAATTTTATGCATAACCTCGCTTTGACACCGGCTTCGAAATGTAAAGCTTTTTGTGTAGGCTTTGAAATGTTCGCCACTGTGTTCCGCTCAATATAGGCTTGGGCACCAGCTTTCCCGAAGTAAACTTTCAGTCCGTGGCATTTATTTAGAGAAATGTTAACTTCTGAAAAAACAAAAAGCGAGTTATCGAAAATGTTATCGACTTTTTTCAATCTATAACATCCAATATCTGCAAAACTAACCGAAATATGTGAAATTTTAGTTGGCAGCATGACGTAACTGGAAGTATGACGTCTCAAAAACTTTGTTTCCATTAATATTCGGTATTTTGATATAAAAGACGTGGGTGAACCTTAGGCCTGCATCGTACGAAAACTATTTTAGAAGCTAAAGAATAACAATCATTCATGCGAGTGGTGATGAGATTTTTAGGGTGTCTCTTCAGAAATCTGAGATATACGGAACTCGGTGTAGACGAGTTTAAACCCACGTGTGAAAACCATATTGGATTTGGTAAAAATGACACAACTGTTATAGAAGTGTTTAGATGGTAAACTGTGGACGTAGGGATGTATATGTAGGATTTAAATGAATGAAAATTATAAGTTGTAACCAAAACTAGACCACGTTCTTTCTATTTTCCGATAAAACCGCAGAATTGTTTTACAGACTGCTGAGCAACATTAATTTTGTCGCGGCGAAAGTGCCCAGCAATTCATCAATGTTCCAAATAATCATTGTGTTGCTGTGTACACAAAAAATAAAACTTTTTTTTGACAAATTGAATAAGAGTGTTGACAACATTAATTACAATAATATCTTCTTAGTAATATTTGATTGTTCGTTAAATTTTTCTTAAATAATACAGACGTGGCCGTCAGTGGTGCAATGGTTAGTGCGCGCCTTTTCTACTTGAGATCCTGGGTTCGAAAATTTCTTTCGACGGCGGTCACCTCCCATAGTGACGGCGACAGTATCGAGTATTTAGCCATGAAAAAGCTTCTCAAACTACCGTTCGGAACCGGTATAAAACTGTAGTTCCCAATCAGTGAGTATAAAACTAGAAAGCGCACAACTCACTGGTTGTGAGAAGCTCGCCACGACTCCTTCATGGAATCTAATGGGCAACCATAAATAAAATACACACGCTGCCAGATTTATCTGACACATATGCTATCGATGGTGATTTTACACTGAAAAATATCTGTCGTGTGTTTACATAGGCCAATTTCCATCAGATACGATGTATGTATCCGTCAGTTAGTGTGAAATTCGCTTTTGAGACATACACATGTTGCTCGATACATGTTGCTGTTATTTCATGACCAATTTGTTTCGCTGCTTAATTGCCAGCAACATATGAAGGTTACCACATTGATAATTTTGTTCCTTCAATTTGATGGGTCGTTAAATTTTCGTAGAGGCATTAAAATGTTGCAAGATACATATGGCTGATATTTCGCGTGAACAACTTGTAATACACTGACGAAGTTTTTGCGCCTATATTTCGCAGGCATTTTTTTGTTTTTAATCTAAATTATACATTTGAGACAATAAAATCGTAACAAAAATTGTACCTGTGCAAAATGCATTTTCCAACCCTACTCCCTGTAAAATCTGATGTGTTGGGAGTAGATGAGATATCTCCAAGTCTACCAGTAGAGTAAGCCGGTGCTGCTGCTGCTGCTGCCGTTGGTTGCTTGTGGTATTGTGAGAACACAAGTTTTGTGAACTTAAAATTTATGGCTTTATGAAAAACCTGCTTGGCTTTTCATTTTAACATTGGACAAAGCTACAACGAGAAAAAAAAACTGAAAACAGAACAGCACCAACACCACGTACAATATTACCAGGCAAGACCATCATACCACATTGCCATACCCGCCGAGAGACCAGCAACAAGTCTTCTTTAACCCAGCAGCAGCAACAACAACAACAAATTCAAACTTCAACAGAAAGACGGGCATTTGGACGCACAGCCTAACCGGCTGGTTGTCACACTGTTTGTTGTTAGTCACATTGTCAGTTTTGGTTTTCTGGCCAATATGTATTGTGCGATACATAAATACTACATACTTGCAGTATGAAGCATATTGAACCTGGGCTGGCTGTTATGTTTGGATTCTTGGCACGGGGAGGGAATAGAGGTGTGGTGGACGAATGACTGCTGCTATCTCACATAATCTCACATATTTCTTTGCCATCATGACACAGACAGAACAGAGCGACAGCGAGACGGATCTTATGGAATTCTATATTTATACAATTGAACCGTTTAGAGTTTTACTCGCTTTACACACTCACACTATCCATCGAACGTGATGGCGTTTCTCTTGGTAGGTAGGCAGACTTCACGTAAGGCATCTAATATGAAATTGTCTTGCTTGGGTACATCGTCTATGGATTTCTATGATTTCTACGTATACAGATGTCAAAATGGGGATCTATTATTGAGTAAAATTGTAATTACAATTTAATCCTGGATTTCAGTAAAATTGCAAATCATAATTAATTTTTCAAATGTTTCAATCAAGTATTTTTGCGCAATCAAAAATTGCATGTACTTAAAGGGATTTTGGTTGATAGATGTAAAGTAAGGAATTTGTTCGGTTTGTTTAATATTTTTTTTAATGTGTAATTCCAATTCTATGTATGTTTTTTTTACTACAAATTTCGGAATATTTTTTGAACTGAAATTTGTTTCCAAATTTCCTGTAAAAAATTGTAAAAACTTATTTTGCAAAACTCCATACAAAAGAAAAATCCCACTGAAAACTAAGTCCGGTACTAAGTTCAATATTTTGTATAAGTACCACATATGTATGTATCAGCAACGTGTTACGAGCAACATTTTAATGTTTCTGAGCAACATGTAACGAATAATCAAATTGTTGGAATAAATTATAAAATTTATCAAATCTCATCGAATTACTCAAAAAAAAAGTTATCAGACCTGTTCTGATATCACGACGATTTTAAACCACGAACGATTTTAAGATCACGCCGGTGATTTCTAGATGTTCTGAAAATCAATTCATACAAAAAACATCCCACTGTACTAAGTTCAATATTTTGTATAAGTACGACATATGTATCAGCAACATGTTTCGACCAACATTTTAATGTTTCTGGGCAACATGTAACGCATAATCAAATTGTTGGAAGAAATTATAAAATTTACCAAATCTCATCGAATTACTCAGAAAAAAAGGTTATCAGGCCTGTTCTGATATTACGACGATTTCAAACCACGAACGATTTTAAGATCACGCCGGTGATTTCTAGATATTCTGAAAATCAAGTGATTTTTCGGGGTTGTTTTATGTTTTCGAAATCACCATTTTATGTTTCGAATCCTTTGCTTCCCAACATATGTATACAAATGTTTCATATTTATTACAAATTTGTGAATTTGTGAAAGATATTAGAAAAATTTCAAATACCTAGAGCTTTATTGTTGAGTTTTCTTAATTTGAATTATTTTCATTAATATTTATTAATTATTAATATTTTCATTCTCGAAAAGTAAACCACGGGACATGCAAAGAGAAACAGAAAATCACGAAAAGCAGAAGATGAATGTGAACCAAAATAAACCTAACTTAGAAATTGTGAAATTTATTTACTAAAAAAACATTTCAAATTATGTTTTCTAACAATTTATAGAAACATTTACTTACTCCTAATTCTTCACACATTGCAACGTCGAAGCGGTAGAGAGCAATAAGTTGTTGTTATTTTCCAACTTATATTCCTGATGATGCCTTTCGATGAAAGGTGAAATATCGAATAAAATTAAGATTGAACTTATTAATTAACTTTTTGGGGAAAACCCTTTGCCTTGAGCTTGATTTGGAAAACTTTGGGAAGATTTAAACGGAGGCCGAATAAGGAAAATATATCGAAACATTAAACAAGCAAGTGATCTCTGTTCACCGCCAGCGATTTTATATCACGTGATTTGCAAAATCGTTGCTTGCAGAACACCATTCCGGCGATTTAAAACCATATCGACGTGAAGTGATATCAGAACAGGCCTGTATCCTGATATTTCCGCAAAAAACAATTTTGACATATCCAGCGATATTTCTGAAATCACGCACTAAGATCAAAATTTCACGTGGAAAAACTGCTTGCGAAATATCGACGAAAAAATCTGCCAGTGTAACGACTAATCAAATTGAAGGAAGAAATGATCAATGTGGCAAGCTCTCATACGTTGCTTGGCCATTTGTGCAGCGTAACAAATTGATGTTGCTCAATGTTTTTCGAGAGAACGAAGTTAATATAGTTATATCGATGAAAAAGTTCCGCCAGTGACGAACTTAGTTGTTCACGCGGAATAATAGCAACATGAATCGAGCAACATTTTAATGCTTCTAAGAAAATGTAACGACTAAGTAAATTTTTGAATAAAAATAGAAATGTTGTTTTCATCTCTTAAGGACATACGTATAAGTCTTAGCAACAAAATGTCTGCACAAACTTATCGCTATTCCATCCATTACACAGAAATTTTTAAAATGTCTTCACTCTCAAAAAAACTCGGTTGAAACAGCCGAATTAGCCGTAACCGAAGATAGAGCTAGAGGCTGGCATAACGTCATTAGAGGCTGGCACAATCTTATTGGAGGCTGACACAAACTCATTATAGGCTGATTAGAGATTGCGTTACAAATGAATTTAAAATTTTTTTTATTATTAAATGATGGGTCTATTTTCCTATATTGTAAAAAATTACAAAGCTATAAAATAAAGTCACATATATCTTTAAGGTAAAAAATTACAGTTTCGACCTATTTTGAATTCCCGGCCATCACGGTTCACCGCACCAATTCTGACGTGATGTATCTGTTGAGTTAGGTCCTAAACCATTTTATATACAGACGATTGCAGCATATGCATCTCAAGCGACCGACTTTGAAAAACTTCAAAACTCTTGATAACTAAAAAAAAAAATAAATGGTTTCCCATTACATCCCATGAAGGGACCGGGGAGAACTTCTCACAATCACTGAGCTGTGCGCTTTCCAGTTTTCACTCACTGATTGGGACCTATTGTTTTACACCGATTCCGAACGGTATTTTGAGAAGATTTTTCATGGCTATATACTCGATAGTGTCGCCGTCACTATGCGAGGTGACCGCCGCCGAAAGAAATTTTTTTGAAGGTGGTCAGAGCAGGGTTCGAACCCAGGATCTCATGTACAAGAGCCGCGCACACTAACCATTGCACCACCGACGGCTTGGACATTTTCTACAAAATAAGACGGTTAATATAAAAACCATAATTGCAATACTCTACTTAAAAACACAAAAAAAAATTGATATCTTTAACTTGTTTTAATAAAATATTTGTTTTAACATATAATTTTAATATAATATTTAGAATATTATACGTCAGCTTTGAAATACAAAAAATTATGTTGTGGCAACCGCATTGAAAATGAATTCGGTTGTACCTACAGAATTCATTAGAAATTCGGTTAAAGCAACCGAATTGACGCCAAATTTGATCGTTGGTACCGACTTAAGGCAAAATTCGGTTGTTGCGACCGAATTGATACCAAATTCGCAGGCAACAAACAAAGCGATGCCAAAATTTAGTTGCGCAGCTGAATTGATGCCACATTTGGTTAGTCCAACCTAATTTGTTACCAATCAATTTCGGTCGTTACATCCAAATTAATTCCAAATTCGGTTGTTCTCAACCGCAATTTTAGAAAATTTAGTTCACTGAACGAATGTAATTGAAGATGTAGTTGTCACAACCGATTCAGTTATGAATCGAGGTTGCTTCAACCGAATTTCAGTTGTGGGGATAAAATTCGATCGTGACAACCTCATTTCGATTGTGGCAAACAAATTCGGTGGGAACAGCCATTTAAGGTTGCTACAACCTCTTCACAAACAATTATTTCTCTGGGTGTAAATAAGGAAATGTTTAAGAGAATTTACAGAATTAAATCACAAATATTCTAAATGTCAAGATACAATTCACTCTTGATAAGAAATATTGATGAAAACTGTGATGTAAATACTGTGCTATTCATAATTTGTGTGTGATCGTGGCACAGTGGTTCAGAATCGAAATTGGGAAAAATAAAACAAATTTTTGTAATTTTCAAAATTTTAAAAAAGTAATAAGACTTTTTTGAAAATAATATACAGCTAATAAATAAGCTTTATATTATTATATTATCTTTTGACAACTTTGGGTTTTCTTATGTTGCTCAAACTAATCTGCGGGAATATGGGCCCCTTTTTATTCAATTTATCAAAAAAAAAAAACAAGAATTTTAATGTAAAAAACGGTCACTTGACGTTTACGCGAGACAATTTTGCGGAAAAAATAACAATAGATTCACACTTTTCTACTAATACACTCACACTTTCCTCATTGTTTTCATCACTGTCTCTGATTTTTCGAATACAATAAATTCGGTAAATTGTCTTGCCTCGTGTAAACGCAGGGTAACGTATAGAAAATTATATTTGTCAACATAAAAGTGTTGATGTGCAATTTTCAGCGAAAAAAAATCAATGAGTCTTCGAACTCACGGACGATGTGTTAACACCTTTTATTACACGGTACCTGTTCGATTTCAATGAACACAATTAGTAAATGTTACATTGGAAAATAAAAAAAGAATAGTTTTTATGCTGAAAGCTCTTTTGCTATTGCACTTTATTTTTTCTTACATCTGCTTAACATTAGATGTAATATTGTTAAAATAAATAAAGCAATATTTAGCTCAGTGAAATAATTATTTTTATTTTGTCATAAACAGAGCGACGACGACCTGCTTGTTTGAATGCTGGCATACAACTAAGTAAAAACAATATTTAGCTCACTGAAATAATTATTTTTGTTTTGTCATAAACAGAGCGACAACAAAAAATATTGAATATTGCACTCTTTTTCTGCTCTCATGTAGAGTTGTCTATACTATTCAATGCTTTTTATTGTCGTTCTGTTTATGACAAAACAAAAACAATTATTTCAGTGAGCTAAATATTGTTTTTATTTAGTTGTATGCCAGCATTCAAACAAGCAGGTCTTCGTTGCTCTGTTTATGACAAAACAAAAACAATTATTTCAGAGAGCTAAATAAAGAGCATAAACGAGTCTGACTCTCTTTATAGAATATTTTAATATAAATGCACCAATTGTTATTATGTTATGTTATTACATAAAACAATACCAAAAACCTTAATGTTTAAAAAGGCATCAATGTTTCACATCAAAATTATTAATAGACCAAGTAATGACAAAAAGAGAGTAATACGTCTTGTATCATTCGCCAGTTGTCGATAGTGCTTTTGAGTCATACAATTCGTTCCATGAGTTCTCTATACTATTCAATACTCTTTGGCGACGACGGCCTGCTTGTTTGTAACGCTGTGTGTTGTTTGCATGTGTTCACTTTGATAGATTGCCCTACTCGTGCCTATACTTTAGATGTTAACACATCCAAAAAACAGATATTTCCCAATAGTTTTCGTGCGAACGAACTTAGTACCAGCCTTAACACATCAGTGTCGAAGACTATGGTTGTTCTTTATTTTTAATAAAGATCTCTATTTTGATAAATTAAATAGTACTGGCAATATTTTTATATTCTTCCTTCAAGATCATTGGTCGTCACATTTTTCATAGAAACATTAAAATATTGCTCGTTAGTTTTCATTTTTGTATAGGTTTTTGTGGAATTTCCCGTGAAATGTTAAACCTAGTACAGTACATCAATAATTTCTATAATATGTTTCAACATTTGGCTTGGTATTTTTTTTTTTGACAATTTAAAAATTTCAAATTATTTTAATATTTCTCTTCACTTCTATATTTATTTTAAACAGTAAGTTATTTACTTAGTTATTTTGTTTAATAACACCCTGTTTGAATAAAACTTTAATTCGAAAATGCATGATATTCTACAATTGTATACTCACATATAAAGTAACGTGTGGCTGTCCCTTTTATTTTTAAATATATATGTATAGGGAAACCTATAGCATACAATGAAGTCTCTATAATGTAGATAGTTAGCTAAGAAATGTAATCCTTTTTGCCATTCCATTCCTATCATCATCATCATCAGCAGCAGCAGCAGGAGCATCACAACATTATGTGATACTTGTCGCCATAAAGAAGCTTGTTACCATGGCCTTTTTTTAACATATGGATCTCGACTTGATACTCGTATTATTGCAACCGCGACCTGATGAAAATATTAAAAAAAAACGGGAAAGGAAACGTAGATACTAAAGAAAAACGGGTGCAGCTCTCCGAGTGGTATGACATAGCATTATTTATAAAAGATATGACAGATATGCATATACTTTCGGCATCTACATATATGTGAACACCAGTTCATAGATACAAATGCCGGTATACTAAGTGTATATTGGGGTGGCACCTGTTTATGAAGAATTCGCCTCAATAACAGTCGTGGACCAATTTTATGGTCACTGAGCTGAATTTCATTGGCATTTAGGTATAAAATCATTATAAGAATGTCAATGTTTGCTGGTTGATGAATTTCAGTACCACCTGTAAGCAATTCACCCACAGTAATTCGATTGTTATGCTTAATGTTGTGTTGTAAGGGATGTTTAGAAAATAACGCCGGCAAATGAACTCCGATTAGTACACAAAAATCCAAAATTAGAATAGAAATTTTATCGCCTTCTTAGCTGCGTATTTACTTCTCTGAAGTTGTTGGAAAAAATTAGTTATTTACGTTTAGGCACTAAAAAATCAGACTTTTTCTATTAACTTAGCACTTCTTTGTGTTCAATCGGGCGGCAGTAAAGTTTACCCAGCGCAATTGGGGAACAGATCAGCCTTTTCAACGGTGTCTCAAGTTCATTGAAGGCTTTTGAAACAAAGAAGTTATTTTTTTTAAAGAATTGGTACAACCGAACAGTATATTGGTATAAGCAAGACTTAACTGTCATATTAAATCTAACCCATAGACTAATACATACATACATAGATAGTTTTATTCTCTCATCTGACGTTTCATTTCACTCTCTTCATCGTAGGTTTGTGGAAATGAGAGCAATTAAATTTAAAATTACCTTACACCAGGTGGAGTTATAAAATATGTTCACTTAACTTTTTCCTGTCGTTTTGGTGTAGAACTGAAAAATTTAAATATATTTGGCACGTTTTTGCTGACTTTTATCGTTGGTATACATTTGTATTGTATTTAACACAACTAGTTTGCCACAGAAACACGAAATTCGGTTGTTCTTCCTTTGTTGATCGTTGTATACTATTGCCACTATCTGGTATTATTGAACCCATATTTTCCACCATCCAATGTTTACTTTCCATCGTACCTATGACGTTTAATTTATTGAGCGAATAAAATTATCTATGTATGTATTGGTCTATGATCAAACCAATCACTCTTTTTAATAAAGAAAAATTGAGTGCAATATCTCTAAAACAGAATGAAATATAATTCAAGAAATTCGAAAGAAGAAATCAACATTTTTCGATTTTCAAAATTCGAAAAAAGCAAAAACCTGTAACACGAAAAAAATTTTAATTTTTTGGGAGCTGAACATGGCTGTCGGTGATGCAATGGTAGCGTGCGCGACTCTTGTGCATGAGAACGTGGGTTCGATCCCTGCTCTGACCACCTAAAATTCCTTTCGACGGGGGTCACCTCGCTTAGTGAGCATTCGAGTATTTAGCCATGAAGAAGTTTCTCAAAATACCGTTCGGAACCGATGTAAAACTGTAGGTCCCAATCAGTGAGTGCACAACTAGAACGCGCACAGCTCACAATTATGTCAAAAAACATAAAAATAAAAATAAATTTTTTTGTTTTCTTGGAAATCGAAAAAACCAAAAAGTAGTAAACTTTGGAAATTTTTCTGAAATATACCCCACTGTGAGATTTTCAATGTTGATATGTTGCGATAATCCTTGACTCCTTTCCTACAATCGGTTTTTTACAGAACTTAAGAATGTTTCCTAAATCAAGAGATATTGAATTTTGGCCGATGAAATCGATTCTGAACCATTGTGCGGCGGCTGAACCAATTGTTGGTCGGCGGCGGTGGGGCGCCGTATAACGTCGGCTCGAAGTTTTTATGTCGGCGGCTTTCTTGGAAAGGGTACGACATTCGATATTCGATAGCATACCCCAAAATAAGTATGAAAAATATAGCAACATTTTTAATCGATAAGTTATCGAAATATTTGGGGTTGAAATTTGGAAAAATCTATGGTTTTAGAATATTGTAGATCTGGAGATCCAATCCAGAAGAGAAAATCCATAAGTTCGCCCACGCTAAAAGTTTTAATAAACAAAAACCTGCCGAAACCAGTGTTGTTAATCCCGGCTGAAGGCTGTCCACGCATGAAGCTTTTACCCTTATGACCAGTTTTTAAGTGGGTAGTTAACCATCGGGAGTATTTAATCGTAATTGAGATTTAATTAGAGGTTAATTAATTTTTCAGTGTTGAGTTAATGTACGTCGTCATATTGTTAATTATGATAACAACCCTTGTTCTCTTATTGGAAAACCATTTGTTTTGGGCTAAATACCAAAACAACAAAGAGGAACAACCAAAATGAAATTATGTAAAATTGTAAAAATGTAAAAATAGAAGAAGAAGTTACCAAAAATTTATAAAAAAAAACTATGTATTCGCAGCAATTTAACGATCTATGCTCAAAGTATGTGTACAAATATTCAAAAGAGAAACATGTATTTTATACAGTCTTACATTTCTCATTTTGACATTCAGTAATGAGACTGTCAAAGTCATATGGTTCTGACTACTGGTTAACTAACTTACATTGGGTAGTTAAATCGTTGTTAACCATTGACTGCAAAACTCAATTCGATGTTTAACCACAATTTAACACGAAGATGATGTTAATAGGTCAAGCAATGCCTACAAAAATTTTAAATTTCCACTACTGATAACAAATCGGCTAATTTTGGAAAGCTATACTAAAAATATCTGGTCAAGCAAAATAGTAAAAAAAAAAGTTTCCGATTTTTTCAAAATGCAACCATAGATATCTCAATAATTAAGGAAGTTACCGATAACATTTTTCTTAAAATGATAAGCTTATTTGAAGGTATTCTACATAAATTAGTTTTCAAATATAGGATATCGCGACTGCGCCCTTCTGAAATAAGAGCACGTTAGCGGGTTTTTTTTTTTCATTATTTTATTTAAAACAGTATTTATCTTAAGATCTAAATATTTATTAATTTAAGAGATGGTTATATACAACCTTACGTCTAGATTATTAATACAAATTTCAAATAAATTATAAATAATTACAAATAAAAATGTATTCAAGAAAAGGAAAAAGTTAACAAAAACCTTTATAAAAATCACGACAGCCATGGCTTAATTGGAATGTAAATTAAGATTCGTATGTATGAATTTCAGCCGATCTTTACCAATGACTTAAGAAGCAACCGCGGCTTATTTCTAGCCGTGTACGCCGACAATATCGGTGGCGAAAAAATTAATAAAATAGAAAGCAGCTCCACTTTCTGATCGGTAGATCATCAATCAGATACACATAAGTATACAATCTCTTATACGCAAATTTACACATGCGAATTAGTACCGCTTGATATCCCTAAGTACACATTCACACTGAAAATCAGTCATTCTCTGTTGTTAAGTTTTTTTCACACAAAAAATCGTATTTTATAGAGAAATAGTAAATAGAAGAGATGAATTGTGTCATTATTTATTTGAATTATCGAATATATTATATTTATAACGTAAAAAAAGGTTAGTATACTGAAAAATATAGTTGACAACATTGATGTGCTGCTGGCTAGAGTCGCAAGGGAAAAATTATGTTGCTCATGGTTTTTCATCCAAACGAACTGATATGTATGTGGACAGTTTTGGAAGACTGGTGGTAGTTACACAATCGTAGTGAAGGGACACTTTTTCATGCGAGTTTTTGAAATGTACGGCCTGTTATTATAAGACGATTTTGAATCAACGAACATATCGGCCGCACTCACAGAAAAATGTGGTTGAGACAGCCGAATTAGCCGTAACCGAATTTAGAGGTTGTCACAATCATACTAGAGGTTTTCACAGTCGAATCAAAAGTTGTCTCAAACTCATTAGAGGTTGACATAACCTCGTTAGAGGTTTTCACAACCTCATTAGAGGTTGTCACAATCTCATTTAGAGGTTGCACAACCTCGATAAAAGTTGTTACAATATCATTAGAGGTTGTTTCAACCGAATTTCGATTGTGTTACAAATGAATTTTCAATTTTTCTTTAAATTCTAAGTGATGATTTATTTTCCTGTATTCTTATAAAAATAATACGAAACGAGAAAAGTCATTTATTTAGGGAATCTTTAAGGAAAAAAACTTGATTTACATGCCACTTCCGACCTTTTTTGAGGTCCCGGCCATCATGGGCCACCGCGCCAATTCTGGCGTGTTGTATTTCTTGACTTAAGTCTGATACGGTTTTAAATACAGACGATTGCATCATATATCAAAGAACCAACCTTCAAAACTCTTGGTATTTGCTTGGACATTTTCTACAAAATGTGACGTTTTAATACAAAAACCATAATTACAATATCTATGCCTACCTTTCTTAATAACCCCTAAAATCTTGATATCGCCACGACAGCCACAATTATACACTTTTATTATATATATTATTTGTCTTGTTTTAATATATTATTTTGTTTTTGTTTGAATTTTAAACGTCAGGTTTTAAATACATAGAATTATGATGTGGTAACCGAATTGAAAATTAATTCGGTTCCACCTACAAAATTCATGAGAAATTCGGTTACAGCAACCGGTTTGACGACAAAGTTAGTCGTTGCAACCGACTTAAGGCTAAATTCAGTTATTGCGACCGAACTGATACCAAATTCGATAGCTAAAACCGAACTGGGCCGCCAGCTACTATGTAATTCGATTCGAAAATTAAAACTATTCGATTCGTATTTGAAATGGTACCATATACAACTTTCGAATTGAACTAAAAGTGTTACCAATACTTTCGGAAAATGATTTATTTTTGGTTGTCAACATTTTATTTAAACAATATTTTTGGTTTTTTATTGTTCATAAAAAATTTTTAGGAATTTCCTAGATAAAGTAAATTAGGGATCCTGGGATTAAATATTGCATTGGAAGGGTAAGGAAAAAGATTACAATTTCTATTATTCACTAGTTTTAACCATTTCGCCCGTCCCTAGTTCCAAACTGGACTATGGTTTTGTGCACCCTATTCATATAACGGGTTTTTCAATAAGAGCGCTGCAAAAGTTTTTTCAAATAAAACAAAACCGATTTTAGATACCAATGAAATTCTTTATTCCTGTGAAAGTACGTTCGATGCCATTATATATGGAACTCGATTTCTTTTGCATGGCCACCAGGGGCACGCTTGCAGAAGTCCAGACGCTGAACCCAATTTTCGACGGTTTTCAAGCATAAATCGGCCGATACTGCTGCAATTTCAAGTTCGATATTCGTACGAAGTTCATCAATCGTCGCTGGCTTGTTGGCATAGACCATAGACTTGAAGTAGCCCCACAGGAAATAATCTAACGGCGTCAAATCGCACGACCGAGGCGGCCAATCGACTGGGGCATTTCGTGAGATAACACGTTCACCAAACTTGGTTTCCAATAAATTGATTGTGGCATTCGCTGTGTGGCTTGTGGCGCCGTCCTGTTGGAACCACATGTCCTCCAAGTGCATATTATCCAATTGGGGCCAAAAATATTCGGTTATCATTGAACGGTAGCGATTCGCATTCACAGTAATGTGCCGGTCTTGATCATCACGGAAGAAGTACGGCCCAATGACGCCGCCGGCCCATAAACCGCACCAAACCGTAATTTTTTCGGGATGCAATGATGACTCATGGATTACGTGTGGATTGCTGTCTGAGCAATAATGCATATTTTGCTTATTGGCGAAGCCATTCAGCCAGAAATGAGCCTCATCGCTGATTGTTGAGGCCTCTTAAAGTTGAGGCCACTGACTCCAAATTTTGGTAGTAAATTTTAATAATTTCGACTCGTTGTTGGCTCGTATATCTTTCCATGATGAAATGGCAAACCTTACTGAAGAGAAATCTCAGAAGAGCGGGAAAAAATATGGCGTCGTTTGCTGTCCCTATCGATTTACTTTTGTAGCGTCTCTGTTGAAAAACCCGTTATATTGAACATTTACCACAGAATTTTCATCTTATTTAGTGCACGACTTCCTTAGAGTCGCTGTTTTCCAAAGTATAGTATTGAAAGAACCCTGTAACATTGAATTAACAAAAAGCATGTACCTCAGTCAAATTTTGTAAAAGACATTTAGCTATAAAAATATGTTTTTGCTAGTAAAAATCAATGTTTTTCTTGTTGTGCATAAAAATCCCTAAAACTGCAGTTACACCTAACAAGATTATGGTTTTTTCGGGATTATAAATGTCAAACTCCATAAGAAAAGAACCTCGATAATCCCGAAAGGGAGATAGTCTTGGTAGGTGTAAATGCCGCTTTAATTAATAATAGGAAATTGTACTATTGTTTTACCTAAATCAAATAATTTCTTTCTTTCCGCTATCTCAAGAGCAACCGAATAAGAATGCCAATAGTCGAGTACATTTCTGTTCGAAAATCGAGATACATGGTTCAGTCTTTCCGAAAATCGAGAGTAGAATCCGACTTTCCGATATCGCTCATTCGAATTCGAGATCCATGGTACTAAAATTCCGATTCCGGTAAATTTTTCTTTCGAAACGAGTAACATAGTTATAATTTGGCAACAATTTCGGTTGTTGCATCCAAATTGTTCCAACCGAAATTTTATAAAATTTAGTTGAAAGAACAAATATAAATGAAGATACAGTTGTCACAATCGAATCGATTATGAAACGAGGTTGCTTCAACCGAATTTCAGTTGTGAGGACTAAATTTGGTCGTGACAACCTCAATTCGGTTGTGGCAACTGCAATTCGGTGGCAACAGACGAATTTATGGTTGCTACAACCTCTTCTCCGACAAACAATTAGTTCTCTGAATGCAATAGTAAAACGCAAATTAACAAAATTGCATGTGTTGAATGAGACAATTATTTTAGGAATTTATTAAAGCAACATGTGGAGAATGACTATCCCAAATAACTAATCCATTAGACCTACATATCGTCATCTAAAATGCAAAAAGACGTAACAACATTTTCATCACTTTTCAGAAAAGAGAAAAAATAGTTAGATATTGAATCGGAATTTTGTGAATAAAATTGCCCTTTTGGATCGCAGATGTCTAAAAGTTTGTGGGGATATGTAGTTTAGACAATTGTAAGTATAGGGACATCGAAATTTTATAAAAAATAACAGTCTAAAGAAAAAAGGTGGATTTATCAAAAACTTCATCTATTTAATCATTTTAATAAAATCGTTGATTTTGAACTTAGGGGTTTGAAACTTTGTCAAATCGTGTATTTTAGTCAAACATATCGTAATCAAACAGAAAGAAAATGTTGGAATTTTTTTGATACGCCATTTTGGATTTTAGATGACGATATATTATTCGAATTATTTACGTTTAAATTTTGGACGATTCTTTCGTTCGTTCGAATTGGTTTATGGAATTTATAAAGTGAAAAATTATTAACCAAAAAATATACTAATAATCCCAATCCCAATCTCTAAATTTCACTCAATTAATTTTTCACGAAATATTAAAACATTTCGCCCCAACAACATTCGAATAAGATTTAAAGTTGATAATTAGGTATCACCCTTTTAGCTCTTCGTTCATTTACACGGTGCAGAAAAATGGTGCGTCCGTCTGCATGTCTTTCATAATAATGTGTTCTTTTAAAAGTGCATTTTATTTTGCTGTCGTTGTTGTTGTTGTTGTTGCTGTCTTTTCATCTTTTCTTCTTAACATAATGAAATGTTTATTTAGTTTTATCACTTTTTAGAAAATTTCATTTACAAAAGTTACATACATAATTTAACACACACACCCACACACATGCACACAGAAACACACAAAGCCCAACCCAGCACTCTAAACATGGTTGAGAAAAGAAGAGCAGCCATAGAAGCCCAAACGTGCTCAGGGAAAACCAACCTGATTTCCTTTTGATTCTTTCAGTTACCTGTAAACCTATCAACATGTGAGATGTACATATACGAGTATGAGTGAGGTGGCGAGGGTCCATGGACGATGACGACGACGATGACAACAACCGACTGACTGACTAACTATTTATTACATTAAGATGTCGCATTTTTTTTGTTATTTTTATTTTGTTTTCCACATGGATATTTGTTTGTAAAGAATCCATTGACTGCTATATGCAACAACACTATTAAAGTCACATAAAGATATTGAAAACGTTCATAAATTCGTATGTTTGTTGCCAGGTATTTAACGCATTTATGAAGACATTCCAAGGTTTATGAACGCATCAAAGTGGTTGGCGAACTGAGCAAGTCCTTGGTGATCTCCTTTTTCAATACCTGCTATTTTTGGTACATGATGATATTTCGGAAGATTTTAGCAGGCAGTTAGATGAAAACAATATTTTTTAGGAAGTTATAATTGTGAAATAACCTTTATTCATGTGGATTATAATTTGACTTATAATTGCAATGTTAAGCTTCTTCTTCAAAATAAGCTTCTTCTTATTTTCGATTATAGGTGGAAGCCGAATGTTTTCACTAAATGGTGTTCTTTGCTCCACTTGAAAGAACTAATTAAAGCCTTCTGTTTAAGGGCCACAATGTCGGCTCTACGGGCAATGAGACCGGTACAGAACCAGTCACGTGATTGGTCCATATATAGTGACCGGTCCCTGTATCGTCTCTTTTTTATGAAAGGAACCGGTAACTTTAACATGGCTTTGTCATTGGAGTTGGCAATTGTCACTCTTTAGATACCCTGTAATATATCAACGTACTGATCAACCCGTCACAGAATAAGTCCCATTTGAACCCGTCACAGAATAAGTCCCAATTGAACCCGTCACAGAATTTGTCCGAATTGACCCACTCCCAGACAAAGTCCCACTTAACCTCTTAAACCATAATTACAGTTAATCAACAGTTGGTTGGTTGGTTGGTTGAAAAGGCTGCAAGACAGCACGCTTTCTAGCACACTTAGGCTAAAGAAGCCCATTGTGATACCTGCAGTTTCCTCCATAGCAACTATTGACTAGTCGTCTATCCAATTTGCGCTTTCAATAAATTTGTCTATAAGACCTACAGGATTATCCTAACTAAATGTGTACCGAATATCCTACATCTCGGTCCTGCCAGAGCAGGGCAATCCAAGAGAAGGTGTTTCGTCGTTTCCTCGTCCTCTTCCATGCAGCATCTACAGAGAGTGGAGTTTCTATGTCCCATTCTTAGGGCGTGACAATGTCCCAGAAGTGTTCCTATCATTGTGGATAACCTGCCTCTCGGCAAGTTAAGTAGTTGGCTAGTCCTCTTCCTGTCCACCTGTGGCCAGAGGACCCTGGCTTGTTTGCAAGTTGAAGTAAGTCTCCACTTGTCCTTGAACATATTATCGGCCCACTGCCTGATCTGCAAACGGCAGGTAGAGATTTTCAGGAGGAATCTGTGCCGTAGTGCCCTGTCTGGCAAACGCATCCGCTACGCAATTGCCTGGAATATCGCTGTGTCCCGGTACCCAGATGAGCCTGATGTCAAAATACTCTGCCATCACCCTAAGTGATGAGTGGCATTCTTTCACTGTCAGGGACGTAGCAAACATGGCTTCCAGGGATTAAATGGCAGCCTGGCTGTCCGTGTAGATACATATTCTCCGGAGGGTTGTGACACTACTTTTCAGTAGTTCAGCAACCTCCAATATGGCGGTAATTTCCGCCTAAAATACACTACAGTGATCAGGCAGCTTGATGGAAATATTTACATTTAGGTCCGGTGAATGGACTCCATCGACTACTTGCTCGTCCAACTTTGATCCATCCGTGAAAACTCTGATACTATTGGTATCCCCTTGGAGTGACTTTTCCCAGGTATTCCTGTTCGGAATAGAAGTCTTTAGATTTGTCGCTGGTAGAAGGTAGGGGATACAGTAGTCCGTTTTTACGGTAATAAAGAGTTGATCCAGTGTATTAATTCAGCGTGTCCGGAATGCCCCGATATCAAAATGTCACAATCTCTGATTCTCACCTGGGATGTAGCTGCTGCCGATTCGGCCATGATATCAGGAGTACAGATGGTCAGGATAGCACTAAGTGCAGTACCTGACGTCGTGTCCATTGCCCCCACTAACGCTAATCAGTGCTAATCTTTGAATTTTCATCAAGGAATTCAGAATATATTTCTTTTGGAGGGACCTCCACCAAACTACGATGCCATAGTGAAGTATTGGTCCGACTATTGCTGTATAAATCCATATGGTGATCTTAGGAGACAGTCCCCAGCGCTTTCCTATCGCCCCTTTACAGCAGTAAAGAGCAACAGACGCCTTTTTCATCCTCTCCTCCACATTCGGTTTCCAAGAAAGTTTTCTGTCGAGAATTATCAACAGTTATAAGTATCAACGGTGGGATAAACTCCTACTGTAGATTTACCGGACATGTTGATATTGGGAGTGAGGCAAGGTTAACACATTATTGAACGGTTATGTTCTTGTTTTCAAGTGAATCCATTTCACTTTTAAAGCCCCTTATTCAGCTCTTGCGAAATTTTCATAAGCAATTTCGTCATTTAGCTCGAAACGGAAATTATTATTGCAAACAGTTGCCACCTATCTTTGATTTACCTAGCAAATATTTCCTGAATGATATCTCTTCGTACTCCATTTTAATTTCAACGCATGTTGTGTTATATGCTGGCTGCGATGGGTTAGAAAGATGCAGATTGGAACCTTAGCATGAGGCGACCCGACATTTTATACATTTTATCTGTCATTTTATCCCTTGGTTTCAAGGTCGTCTCGAGCATAATGTGCGAAACACTAAACCCATTTGTTGCAGATCTGATCGAACCTTATTAGTGTGGCTTTAGACCCGGAATATCAACTATCAACCAGATATTCATATTACGATAAATTCTGGAAAACCCCGATGAAAAGCAAATCGACACCTACACCTCTTTGTAGATTATAAGGCTGCCTTCGATAGTCCGATGCGGAGAAAATTGTAAGAATCTAAGTCGGAGATTGGTATTTCTGCTAAACTGCACTCACAGAAAAATTAGGTTGAGACAACCGAATTAGCCGTAACCGAACTTAGAGGTTGTCACAACCACACTAGATGTCATCACAGCCGAATCAGAGGTTGTCTCAATCGAAAAAGAGGTTTTACACAACCGAATAAGAGGTTTTACACAACCCAATTAGAGGTTGACACAACCTCAGTACAGGACACTCAATCAATTTTCAATCTATTTATTAACTGGTGCACGTTTTGAAAAATTCTACTAACTCTAATATCGCATTTACACCAAAGTTTATCGCGTCCAGGTTAGGGATAACCTTGTTCTCTAATCTTTCCCGTTTACACCACCCAATTTGAGATTAAATTCACATTTCAGTTGGCAACTCCATTCTAGACAAACTACGCGCCGAGACAAAATTATCGAAGACGACGGCACAACAGAAAAATTAAATTGGCGCCTAACGGTTTTTCCAGTTTTGTACAAATTTGGGTTGTTTTTGAAATAACTAAACCTTTAAAATTGGATCAGTGAGTCAAATCGGACCAGTCGATAAGATCGGCTCACGGTTTAAACCAATAAGAACCATTTATATAGGTGGCGGCGTGAGCTTCAAACAAGTTTTGGTGGCGGCGACGCGTCGGAAAATTTCGATCTGCTTCTGACTGTCAAACAGTTGAGTTTTTGTGCATGTTTTTATTATGGTTGCATATTTTTAGTAACTAACAGTGTTGCTTCAAAATTTACACTAGTTTAAACTGAGGTTAAAAATTAAACTTCAGTTTCTACAGATTAAAATTGGATGAGTAATCTTCTGGGTTAGTGGAGGTTAACGGAGTTAAGCTTCGAAATGCGTTAATCTTGTTTGGTGTAAATACCGTATAAGATTCCCAATCCGAGTTTAAAAAATACCGTTTTTGAAAAAAGTTAAATTTTGTATTTTTCAGTTTTTTACAAAGAAATTCATTAAAATGAACTAGTTAAAACCATTCTAATTACAGTGTGGTACGCCGAGGAAAAGCTGTCAAGGTGGTCTAATATGGGTGCTAGATCATTAATAAGTCAAAATATGAGTGATAAACAAAACTCATGTTCTCCAACCGGTTCAAAAAAAACGGATTTGACAAGTAGATACAATTAGGAACAGATTTTAAACCCCGATTTCAAGGCACGATTTTAGAAACCGTTTCCAAAATTTGAAAACATGTTCAAATAAACAGGTTTAAAGTTTGCCATTTTTGTTTTAAACCGGATTTATTTATTAAAATACGTTCTAATTATCTGTACTTGAAACCGGTCTCTAAAACTGGGTCTTGGAACAGGGGTTTAAACCCGGATCTTATAATCGGTTCCTCAAAAGGGTTATTGTACCTACTCGTCAAACCCGATTTTTTGAACTGGTCGGAGTACATGAGTTTGGTTGTCATTCATATTTTGACTTACACAGTGCAACACGAAAAAAATATAACCATATACGGACACCACTATGTGATAAAAGACCTCGGTGTCATTTTTGCAAAAAAGTGATCATTTGTCAGGCTCATATCTTGCAAATTGTTCGGAATTTTGGTTTACTCTCTGAGGGAAGGTTGTAGCTCTTGTCGTAGAGAACAACAATTGTGAACATAAGACCAAAAAAACTCCATCTTCAAGGTCAAAGTCGCAAAAAACTTTAAAAAATTCGATTTGCAGATCCATAGGTAGCAAACCGTTCAAAATTCAAGGAAATCATCAACAACAAAAATGATCGCTATAAACAAGTTTCTAGAACATATGAACTTCCTAGGAATGATTCTTAATACCGTTTAGGTAGCGTTTAGGTAGCCGCAAAAGTGAAAAATTTCCCGAAAATTTTTTAATTTCAAATTTTTTAATTTCAAATTTTTTTAATTTGACACGTTTTCCTCGAGGTAATCTACTTTGACCCACTATCTCACCATGAAATCGTTCAGAAAATAGGACATGTTATACCTTATTGGAAGCCTATATATTCAGCTAAAAGAAAATTGTAATTAATGCATTTTTATTTAAATGCATTTTTTGTAAATAAACTGAAAAACATAAAATTTTTTTTTTTTTGAAAAACTGACTGTTTTTCAAAAACTTGAATTTAGAATCCTAGAGTTAGTGGAATTTTTCAATACTTTCACCATTTAATAATTTGATGGAGCTTAATAAATTTCAAGAAAAATATCGGGAATATCATAAATATTGAAAATTTTCTAGACCATTGGAAAAAAGTGCTATAATTCCAAAATCCGAAAACTTTGACGGATTCCACAGGAAAGGTTTTTGTCAGCAAGTTAACCAAGAATACTCTTTTATTTGGTTTTGTAGCATTTCTCATAAGGTACTTAGTACTTTATCATAAGTAAAGGGTTTTTCAACAGGGGCGCTACAAAAGTAAATCGATAGGGACAGCAAACGGCGACATATTTTTTCCCGCTCTTTTGACATTTCTCTTCAGTAAGGCTTGCCATTTCATCATGGAAAGATATACGAGCCAACAACGAGTCGAAATTATTAAAATTTACTACCGAAATTTGGAGTCAGTGGCCTCAACTTCAGTGGCCTCAATCATCTTCAGCGATGAGGCTCATTTCTGGCTGAATGGCTTCGTCAATAAGCAAAATATGCGTTATTAGTCAGACAGCAATCCACACGTAATTCATGAGTCATCATTGCATCCCGAAAAAATTACGGTTTGGTGCGGTTTATGGGCCGGCGGCGTCATTGGGCCGTACTTCTTCCGTGATGATCAAGACCGGCACATTACTGTGAATGCGAATCGCTACCGTTCAATGATAACCGAATATTTTTGGCCCCAATTGGATAATATGGACTTGGAGGACATGTGGTTCTAACAGGACGGCGCCACAACCCGCACAGCGAATGCCACAATCAATTTATTGGAAACCAAGTTTGGTGAACGTGTTATCTCGCGAAATGGCCCAGTCGATTGGCCGCCTCGGTCGTGCGATTTGACGCCGTTAGATTATTTCCTGTGGGGCTACGCCAAGTCTATGGTCTATGCCAGCAAGCCAGCGACGATTGATGAACTTCGTACGAATATCGAACGTGAAATTGCAGCAGTATCGGCCGATTTATGCTTGAAACCCGTCGAAAATTGGGTTCAGCGTCTGGACTTCAGCAAGCGTGCCCGTGGTGGCCATGCAAAAGAAATCGAGTTCCATACATAATGGCATCGAACGTACTTTCACAGTAATAAAGAATTTCATTGGTATCTAAAACCGGTTTTGTTTTATTTAAAAAAATTTTGTAGCGCTCTTATTGAAAAACCCGATACTTATAAAAACATACGTATGTATGTCTAAAGCGGACCGTACAGTACCATATCTGAATCACCGACAAAAGTCGGTTTAGACTTATCTGCTGGTGTAAGGTGAGTCGGACAAAATCAAAACGACTTTAATTTTTCAAATGTATCCACTAGTGCGTGGGTTGAACATTTCGAAGCTATATTTCAACATAAAATGGTCTAAAATTAAACCGTTTTTGAAAAAATTATCGAAATAAGGAAAATAAATAAAATTAAAACTGAATTTACAAAAAATAATTAAAAGTGCAGGTGTGTCCGCAACAAAAAATGCACCACTCGCATAAACTTCCGCATTGACAACAATAGATATATTAGTGTTGGTCCGACTTGTTCGTAATGATAGGGAGATATCAAAAGTAGGACGAACTTTTTGTCGGTCATGCAGTTCTGTAGATTACCAATTTATTTATCGAGGTATTTGATTTAAGTTTTAAGAATTCGATAACTTTTTAAAAAAATTTTTTATTCATTTCTTTTTTTGACAATCCTCACTGTGTACTTTCATTTGAAAGCAGTAATGTAGTTGACAACCCTGACAGACTTGTACATTATTGTACTTCTAGATGTTTGCACAATTATGCATACATACATAAATATTTACTTATACATGATGTATCTAATACAAAATTGAGATTTATTTTTTATGGCATTTGTGCCTTTCAAAATCTGTTTACGAGTACTACTCGAGAATCATAAACTGTAAATGTTTGTGTAATACATACACACACTCATCTAAATGCAAGTGTGTTTGTGTCGTTGTGTGTGTTTCAAATGTTGTTTGTTGTTACCTTTGCTTATCGATGTGTAAATAATAATTGTTTGTTAGTTGTCTTTTTTTATGAATGCATGAATGTAGTTGTTATTTAGTTTTATGTTTTTAATAGCACTTCCTAACAGACAGATCTAACGTCGGTGGTGGTTTGTCTGTCTGTATAGTAGATATACTAAATTCTGGAACGGACATTATGTCTGTAGCTTTCTGTCAGTTGTGTCACAAACATTCCTAAAAAGTGTGTACGTCTGTTGAAATATTGACATTTGTTTAAAGCCATCGTAATGAGAATTTAATATTTGTTGCATTTAATATTTGCTGAAAACAAATACTAGACATTTTATTATAACAAAACTGAATTAAAATAATTTAAAATCATTAAATTTTTTCAATTTTTAGAAAGTTAAAAAAAATTGCATGCGGTGTGAGGGGACACCACCCGGTTGGAACTAAGTTCCTTTCGCTATATATTATGTACTAGTTAGCTCCAACACGCCTAAGGCGCCTAAGAATATATTTTTTTAAAAAAGAAAGTATATTTTTAGGTCCTTTTCGTAAGAATATGTATTTTATTTTCCCGAAAAGCTCCTTTTTTAAAGAGAGGTACTTCTATTATTAAAAGCTAATGTTTTTTTTTAAAAATTTACTATTTTTAAGAAGTAGTTTTTGTAAGAAAAAGCAATAAGAGTATGATTTTTTTTTTTACAAAGAAGTACTTTTTTCAGAACAGGTACTTTTTAAAGAAGTGTTAGGGTAGTATTTTAAAAGTCCCGAAAGTGAACGTAAACGCAGAAGCTAACGCGGACGCCAAAGTCAAAAAACTGTAGTTTATACATCACTTCGCGCTTGCGTTTGTTTACGAAAGCTGTCACTGACATATGCCGTTTATAGAGTTGCCAAACTAAAATAAACAATTATAGATCAGAAAAAGTTATCTTGAGTGAAATGCTCAGAATGAAAAACATTAAAAACTGTAGCTTTATTTCAGTAGATTAACAGATTTTAAGATTGCTATTATTTATAATACTGCAAATACCAACAATATTCACATAAAATGTGTAAAAAACCAATGTTATTTTAGGGTTCAATGTCCAATAAATTTCCCCATCTATATTAAATTGTCTTTTCAAAAACACGTGACATTTGGCGGTATGTGTTGATTGTAATGTATTGGTTCTTTTGTTTATTATTGTCAACATCAACTGATGTCTATAATTTTTAATTATAATTATAATAGTTTTGCAACGCATTATTTATTTGAACGGTGCATTTCTAATTTTATTGTTGTAAATAAGAATTTCAGTGCGTAAACAGTATAATTTTGAATTATTTAAAAAATTACAGCAGACAGTTGTCCGAGGCCTTCGGCCACGGACTGCCCCTGCAGGCTGTGTCAGAGACACGGCCATTAAGTTTAACGTAGAATACGCCATCCGATAAGACAGAAAACATATGTATATAACAATAAATTCATTTGCTTATATTATTTATCATTTATTGTTATATATGTTTTCTGTCTTATCGGATGGCGTATTCTACGTTAAACTTAATGGCCGTGTCTCTGACACAGCCTGCAGGGACAGTCCGTGGCCGAAGGCCTCGGACAACTGTCTGCTGTAATTTTTATTTTTACCAACGGCATTTGATTCAAGTCCGTTTAAAAAAAAAAATATTATGTTCAATTTTTTTAAACTTAATTTAATTTATGTATTTTAATTAATATTTTTATTGAAATAAGTTCTGCGAATGTTGAGAGGGCCGCCCTAATATTAAAAAAGGTTTACCTTATCGAGTCTTCGCATTAGCATTCGAGCGTTGTGTGAAAGCTTTACGCTTTACAATTCAAAATTAATGTTACAACAGCTTTATTGAAGCTTTCGCAAAAAAGCTTTATTACGTTAGCTTACTGTTTGTTTCACTTTTTACTAGATACATGTTGCCAAGCAATGTTGAGCAACCAAAAACACTCAACCAAACACCACAAATATGTTTGAGTGTATGTGTTCAAACAATTTTCATTTGAGAAATTAAAATACTAGAAATATATCAACCAATATGAAATGTATATCAAACGAAAGATAACATCTTCATTTACCTACAAAAAAAATTTTAAAAAAATTCATCTAGCCGTTTCCTCAAATTCAATGAAATAAAGATTACAACAATAAAAACCTGACATGACTCCTCATACCGTAAGGTAAGACGTATTCTACGTCAAAAAAAAATAAATTAAATAACGTAACTCAACGCAGGTAGTCACCGAACAGCTGTAACGTTTTATAAACTACCAAAAATACAAAAGTAACGCGAAGTGACTGATTCACGGCTTATAGAATACCACCCTTAATCTTTTTATGAAACGGTTATTTTTTATATTTTTTAAGAAAAATGTGCTTATTTTCAGAAAGGCTACTTATCTCTAGAAAAGAAAAGAAACGGTATCATTTTATTTTTAAGAAAATATACTTTTAAGAAAAGGAATTTTTTTCACAAAAGAGGTACTCTTTAAAGAAAAGGTAGTTTTTTAAGAAAAGGCAAGTTGTTGTAAGAAAATTTACTATTTTTAAGAAGTAGTTTTTGTAAGAAAAAGCCATAAGAGTATGATTTTTTTTACAAAGAAGTACTTTTTTTCAGAACAGGTACTTTTTAAAGAAGTGTTAGTCTTTTTATGAAAAGGTTATTTTTTAAGAAAATGTACTTATTTTCAGAAAGGCTACTTATCTCTAGAAAAGAAAAGAAACGGTATCACTTTATTTTTAAGAAAATGTACTTTTAAGAAAACGAATTTTTGTAAGAAAAGTTATTTTCTTTCACAAAAGGGGTACTGTTTAAAGAAAAGGTAGTTTTTTAAGAAAAGGCAAGTTGTTGTAAGAAAATTTACTTTTTTTAAGTAAAGGTACTTCTTTAAGATAAGCTTTTTTTTAAGAAAAGGTACTTTGTTTAAGAATATGAATAGGTATTTTCTTTGAGAAATTTTACTTTGTTTAAGAAAATGCACTTATTTAAGAAAATGTTATTTTTTTAAACTTCTTTCACTTTGGCAAAATGTGCTATTTTTTTGGCGTAGAATACGTCTTACCTTACGGTATAGGGACTCATGTCAGATTGTTATTGTTGTAATCTTTATTTCATTGATTATGAGGAAACGGCGAGATAACTTTTTTTAAAAATTTTTTTGTAGGTAAATGAAGATGTTATCTTTCGTTTGATATACATTTCATATTGGCTGATATCTTCCTAATATTTAAATTTCTCAAATGAAAATTGTTTAAACACATACACTCAAACATATGTGTGGTGTTTGGTTGAGTGTTTGAGTTTGTAGCGTGAACACAAACTATGCTGCTGTTTCAGTGTGGACACAAACCTTCGGCTGTTGTTTTGATTGATGAAATATTGAAATTTCGTATATTTACTTATGTATTTAAGTGAAACAAAATGTTAAATGTGAATTTGAATTTAACATGGATATATAATCATAAAAAATCTCTACATATATAAAAATTACGTGTATGTTCGTGATCGCTGAACTCAAAAACAACTGAACCGATTTTGACCAAATTATATCTGGATGCTCTATGGGCCGTGAGTAGTGTTTCTGTGTAGTTTGAAGTTCGTCCGACAGATGGCGCAATATTTAGTTTTTTTTTGTGTTTTGGCGCTGATGTCGATTTCGGTTATTTATGAACCGATTTGTTTCAAATTCGCAGCATATAAATCTTAGGCAAAAGTAAAGGTGTTGATAAAATAGTGGCGCCCACGTCGAGATATTAATCATTGTTTACCATCTGATGTTATAAATACTTTTGCAGGCAGGACGAAGTCTGCCGGGTCAGCTAGTATATTATATATATTATCAAAAGTAACTATCAAATAAATAAATTCATTTGCTTATGTTATTTATCATTTATTGTTATATATGTTTCCTGTCTTATCGGATGGCGTATTCAACGTTAAACTTAATGGCCCTGTATCTGACACAGACAGTCTGTGGCCGAAGGCCGTGGACAACTGTCTGCTGTTTTTTTTTTGGTTCACTTGAATAAAGGCACTTTATTATTTTTTTATTATTTTTAAAGTAAGCGATGATTTTTTGTAGGGAGCGTTTGTTTATTACAATTTATTACATCTTAAGCATTTTACGAGTCAAAATGGCAAAACAAAAAATTGTAAATATACCGGAAAAAACTAAAATCGATGTTTACCGTTCTGAAGGATATTCTAACCGCGCAATAGCTAAAAAAATTGGACACCGAGGGGTATTGAAAAAATTTTAAAGGAAGAGTTTCGTTTTCTTTATCTACGTATGATAAAAGAAAAATCATCAGAATTGCTTCCAATTCTGCCTTATCCTTGACAAAAATAAGAGCTCAAGCTGCAGTGGAAGCGAGCAAGTCATCAGTACGCAGAGTAATTAAGAGCTGTGAGTAAATACCTGAAATTACAAAAAGCCGCCACTTAATGGTCCTCGTACGGAAAAGCGGCTTGAATTCGCAAGAGACTACATGGTATGGGATGTGCAGCCAAGGGGTCATATAAATGACTGGAGAACCGTTGTATTTACGGATGAGAAGAAGTTTAATTTGGATGGGCCTGATGGCTACAACTATTATTTCCATGATCTGCGCAAAGAAAAGCGTTTTTTGAACCGACATCACTGCTGTGAGGGAGGCTATATGGTGTGGGGTGCTATTACGTACTATGGCACCATCGATCTTGAATTTCAAAGTGCAAAAATGACTGGTTCAAGCTATAAAATGTTATTGGAATCGGCTTTTCCGAAGTTCAGTGAACTATCCATATCTTGGATATTGCAACAGGATAATGACCCTATACACAACGCCAGAGTAGTAAAGGAGTTCATTGCAAGTCAAAATGTTAATATTCTTGACTGACTATCGAAAATGTCTGGGGTTGGTTATCTCGTAACGTCTATGAAGGAGGTAGACAATTTGATAACAAGTAGTCACCAATTCAGGCCATTAAGGATGCTTGGAATCAAATTTCGTTGGATTACATAAATTTTCTTTATCTCACAATGAAAACCCGTATATTTGAAGTTATTAAAAAGAAAGGGGGTTGTACCCTTTACTAATAGTTCTTAAATAAAGTAAAATAAATTCAAAAAACAAGAAAAACAGTTTTTTATTAAAATTAGTTAAAGTGCCTTTATTCAAGTGAACCAAAAAATAGCACATTTTTTTGACTTTTTTTTATAAATTGCTCAAAAAAAAATCTTTAGTTAAGAAACCACTATTGTCGTGATTTTTTTATATCTCAAGATGTCTAGCTTCCATTTCCATTTTAAAATTCTGCAATCGGTTACAAATTGCAAAAGATACAGGCTACTGAATATGGAATTTTTAGTGCCCTTAAATAAGTGAACCGGTGTGTAAGTATAAAAAATATTGGTTACAGGCTTCACCTAGAAAACTTCCCATTAAACAAGAAATTTCCCAACATATGTTAGTTTACACTCAAACCAAAGCAAAAGTACCCAATATAATTGATAATACTGGGTTGTAGCATAATAGTGTTAAAAAAAAGGTGTTTAATTTTTTTTCATTTAGCCCCCATCCCCCAACGTGCGATAAGGAACTTCGTTCCAAAATAATAATTTCCCATTACATCCCATGAAGGGGTAGGCAAGAGCATTTTAATTGACCTATTTAATTTGTGGCCGTCGGTGGTGCAATGGTAGTGTGCGCGGCTCTTGTGCCTGAGGACGTGGGTTCGAACCCTACTCTGACCACCTTAAATTTCTTTCGACGGCGGTCATCTCGCTTAGTGACGGCGAACACTATCGAGTATTAAGCCATGAAAAAGCTTCTCAAAATACCGTTCGGAACCGGTGTAAAACTGTAGGTCCCAATCAGTGTGTGTAAAACTAGAACGCGCACTGCTCACTGGTTGTGAGAAGCTGTCCCTAATCCCCTCGTGTGATGTAACGTGACACCATTTATATATTTGACATGACAACATTTTAACAGCGATAACATTTAAAGAGCGACAACCTTGCAGAACGACAATATTGAAAAAACACTAATATTAAAGAGCGACAACCTTGCAAGAACGACAATATTGAAAGAACAATAATATTGAAATAACGACAACATTGCAAGAACGACAACATTAAAAGAACGACAACATTACAAGAACGACAACGTTGAAAGAACAACAGCATTGAAAGAACGACAACACTGGAAGAACGACAACATTGAAAGAACGACAACATTGAAAGAACGGCAAAATTTAAAGAGCGTCAACATTCAAAGAACGACAAGTTTGAAAGAACAATATTGAAAGAACTACAATATTGAAAGAACGATAACAATGAGAGAATACCAACACTGGAAGATCCACAACATTGAAAAAACGGTAACATTGAACGAAGGACAAAATTGAAAGAACGGCAACAGTGAAAACACGTCAACGTTGAAAGAACGATAACACTGAAAGAACGATGACATTCAAAGTACGGCAACACTGACGGCCTTATCACATACCAATCAAACCAAGCTCTTGCAGCAAGGGTTTGATAAACATTTATGTAAATCTGAACACCAGCAATATCGTATATTATCAAAAATCATTCGTCATGCTATCAATTTGGTCAAGAGATGATCTGAAAAAACGCCGTGAATGTGAAAGTAACTTACACTATCAGGTACTGAAAGAACGACAATATTAAAAAAAAACGACAAAACAGAAAGAACGACACTTCAGTTACCCGTGTGTTTCACCAAAAAACAAAAAACCCGTATCCCATTATATCTCATCAAGGGATTGGGGAGAGCTTCTCACAACCAGTGATCTGTGCGCTTTTTAATTTTTCACTCGCTGATTGGGACCTTCAATTTTACACTGGTTGCGAACGGTATTTTGAGAAACCTTTTTATGGCTAAGTACTCGCCATCACTAAGGGAGGTGGCCGTTGTCGATGGAAATTTAAGGTGGTCAGAGCAGGGATTGAACCCACGTTCTCATGCACAAGAGCCGCGCACACCAGCCATTGCACCACCGACGGCAATTTCTGTAATTAAATCGCCGGTCCGAAAATATCGCTCAAGTTTTTACCAGTTCTCGCGTGATACGTGACATGTGTTCACTTTGCCTTGTCACTTACAAACGAACAACGCTTGCAAATCATTGAGTTTTATTTTCAAAATTCGTGCTTTATGAAAAATGTGTTTCGTAAGTTACGTCCATTTTATGGGCATCATAATCGACCCGGTGGCCGTCGATGGTGCAATGGTTAGTGTGCGCGGTTCTTGTACATGAGATTCTGGGTTCGAAACCTGCTCTGACTATCGAGTATATAGCCATGAAAAAGCTTCTCAAAATACCGTTCGGAATCGGTGTAAAACTATAGGTCCCAATCAGTGAGTGAAAACTGGAAAGCGCACAGCTCAGTGATTGTGAGAAGTTCTCCCCGGTCCCTTCATGGGATGTAATGGGAAACCATTTATTTTTTCATAATCGACCAATATACACGGTATTCAAGCCAGTGTGACCACATTTCGCACCAGTTTCACTCTATTGGGCATGAATCCTGCTGTTGTATCCTCAATGTTTGCTCTATATTGCTGCTATTTTTATCGAAAGTGTTATTCAGCGACGAGGCTCATTTTTAGCTCAATGTGTATGTCAATAGACAGAATTGCCGAATTTGGGACGAAGAACAGCCAGAGGCTGTTCTAGAACTATCAATACACCCTGAAATATTCACTGTTTTGAAGACGATGATGACCGCAACGTTACAGCCAATGGGGCAAGGTACCGTTCGATGACCATGAACTTCTATGCCCAAAATGGAAGAATTGGACTTGGTTTGCATGTGGTCGTCGATGGTGCTATGGTAGTGTGCGCGGCTCGAACCACCTTAAAATTCTTTCGACGGCGGTCACCTCGCTAAGTGATGGCGACACTATCAAGTATTTAGCCCTGAAAAAGCTTCTCAAAATACCGTTGGGAACCGGTGTAAAACTGTAGGTCCCAATCAGTGAGTGTTAAACTGAAAAGGGCAAAGCTCACTGGTTGTGGGAAGTTCTCCCCAATACCTTCATGGAATGTAGTGGGAAACCATGTTTGTTTTTAAATTCTTTACATTAACTTTACCTGATATATGCATGTATGTATGTATGCATGCATGCATGCACACCGAAAAAACTTTGGATTGATTTTTAACCCTTTTCCCGTGATCCAATCGTGCTGAAACTTCGCAGGCAAACTAATGGCGACGACAGAAATGAACTATCATACTTTGGCGGGATTGGACAAAGGGGCGTGGTACCTCCCCTACAAATCACAAATTAAAAATCCATTATTTCTGCTCCTGTTAACTTTATTTGAACAAAATTGTGTATGTTGGTTAGGTGTGCTGCAAATATGGGCGGGATTGTACAAAGGGGCGTGGTTATATACAAAGAATTTATAGTCAAAAACTATGTTTTTACGGGTTGGTTTTTTTTTATTTCAATAGGAAGGTGCCACATGCTAGACTGCACTGAGTGCAGTGCACTCGAGACCATGAACCAATTGAGAGGCGAGTTTGATGAGCACGTTGTAGCCGCCTCGTTCGTGCGATTTGATCAACCTAGACTATTTTTTGTGGGGCACGTGAAATCTCTCGTCTATAGGAACAAGCCAACTAGGATTGCTGACTTGGAAGATAAAATTCCACATGTCATTGGTGAGATATCGGTCGAAATGTTGGAAAAAGTGTTTCAAAATTTGACATTTATAATGAATCACGTGAAGCGTAGCCATGCACTCACACAACAAATTATTTAAAAAGACGTTGTAGCAACCGTAAATTCGGCTGTTGCCACCGAATTGTAGTTGCCACAACCGAATTGAGGTTGTCACGATTGAATTTAGTCCCCACATCTGAAATTCGGTTGAAGCAACCTCTGGTAGGTTGTTACAACCTCCAATTCGGATGTGATGACATCAAAAGGGGTTGTGACAACCTCTAAATTCGGTTACGGTTAATTCAGCTATTTGTTCTGTGGGTGTGGACAACACTGGCATGAAATAATTTTTAACAAGTAAATGGAAGACATTGATTGTTTTATCGATTCAAATAAATATTTCATTCACTTGTACAAAATTTCCTTTGTGTTTTTTCTTCAATTTTCAAAAACCAAATAGCAAAAAATCACTCATTCTTGCAATGTGTTAAAATCATATTTTTTAAATTTTTCTTTATTTCGTTTTGCATTTTTTTAAACTCAATAATATGTTTGGATTTTAAATTTTGGGTTTTAAGCCTTTTTTTTTGTTGTTAATTTGTTTGTATTATTTTTTCACCTTACCTTGCAAAACAATTAGGTTATAACCAAAACAAAAATAAACAGATTAGCAAACGACAAACAAACCCAATTAGACATTTAAATAGGGCCCAGTTAAAATGTAACGTAACACTTGGCAAAAACGTACACAATAACAACGATGTGGTAGCCACCAGCAAGATCAGCTTGCTCACCCATACCGAAATGTCGACGTATGAAAAGAAAGAGCCAAGTCAGTCAGTCAAGTCAGTCAGTCTACTTAAAGGGTACTTAATTAAAACTGACTTAAAAAGAGTTCATTACTACTAGCCGCTACTGTGCTGCCGGTTGTTCTCTGGGTTTTTATGGTTGTTTCGTTTGTTCGATCATTCGGTTGTTCCGTCACTTCGCTACGTTTCAGTTCACATAAAAAAGAGAGTTACCTCCTTCTTTCTGACAACACTCCCAACTTAAATACTATCGTATATGGCCAAAACTACTTTATGTTAGAATGTATGGGACTTGAACGTGCCGCATTTAAGACTTTTTTCGGTTACTAAGACCATTTTTTTGGTTAGGAATTAAATTGATCTACCAATATCACTGCAGAATTTTTTTTTGGTGTTTGGAGATCTGCTAAATTTTATTTACAATTTGTTGTACAAACTATAACACCATTTCAGCAACTCGTCTATCTGTCCAAATACCCATTCGTTCAAACATCTATCGATGTATATATGTATGGATTAATGTTATACATTCTATGTATGTATGTATGTATTAATGTTATACATACTCTTAAGTTAGTTATATCAGCTGCTGATGCTGCCGCTGAAGTCAACGTCAGATCCGCTTTTGCTGCTGGTGTTTAACACTTATACGAGTACATTTATACCAGATATTCGGTGAGTTTGAACTTGTGTGACGCATACGCTTGTATGTCAGAACCGAAAACAAGTTTCGAGATACATTCAACAGATCGCTTTTGTTCTCTTTATTTTTTTGGCCATTTTGGATTGGTATTGTATTTCGTATCTGTATGGGTATCAATAACATCAAGATCATCACTGAAGAGAGATAGAGTTGCCATTAGTTTCGCGGGAGCATTTTACTTTACTTCATTACTTTTAGTGACTATTTTACAACCTTATTAATTAAACAACTTTTAACATATTCTCCAACTGGTTCTCTCCTTCGCATTTTCTCGCCAGTTGGTAACACCAAGAATACGGAGGGATTCTTCGGCCTGGTTTTTCCATCCGACTCTTGGTCGTCCTCTTTTCCTGATTCTACCAGGTACGTTATCGAAAACCTTTCGAGCTGGCTCATCTTCGTCCATTCTGGTAACATGGCCTACCCAA
The DNA here is from genome assembly GCA_963931995.1 of Phaonia tiefii. Taxonomy (NCBI): domain Eukaryota; kingdom Metazoa; phylum Arthropoda; class Insecta; order Diptera; family Muscidae; genus Phaonia; species Phaonia tiefii. Next base: position 61,053,860 of record OZ008367.1, on the reverse strand, counting down.
CGCAATTGGCCTAATTTGATTCATTTAGCTATGTCCACGTCAGATCTTGGTTCCAATGCCGTCGGTACTCGCCGTTTTCTTTAATTGGACCATATATTTTACGGGAAATTTTTCTCTCGAATACTCCCAGGGGTTTTTCATCGGCTTGCGACATGATCCAAGTTTCGGAATCAGGACAGGTAAAATGAGAGTCCCGTACAGTTGGACATTTGTCCGTCGAGAGAGGGTTTTGTTCTCAATCCGCTTGCTGAGCCCAAAATAGCATATATTTGCAAGCACAATTCTCCTATTCATCCCCAGGCCGACGTTGTTGTCTTTGTTCACGGTGGATCCAAAGTAGATAAATTCATCTACTACTTCAAAATTAAATCAGTTGTCCACGTTCAAGTGCGGACCAAGTCGAGAAGTTTGTCCAGTCAGTGACACCATCATCTTTGGTCTGCCCTCATTAACAGCAAGACCCACCTTCGTTGATTCCTCTCCGATTCTTGAAAATACTGCAGTAACCTCTGGAAAATTTCGACCAGTGACGTGTATGTCGTCAGCATACGCCAGCAATATATGGCTTTGATGGAATTGATGGCCTTGATCGTGTTTACTGCAGCTTTTCTCAATATTATCACCATTAAGATGTTGAAGAGATTGCCGAAAGAGTGTTGCCTTGTCTCGCTTGGTACAGAATAGTTCCCCACCTTCACTGCTGATTTGGTGTTGGTCAGCGTCATTCTACAGAGGCGGATCAGTTCTGCCGGAATCTCCAGTTCAGACATAGGTAATCTACACTGTCTTCCACAATCATTACCTCCTGATGTTCAGTGGAAGAATCTGAGTGGAGTAGTACTGAAAAAGTGGTCTCTCTACATTTTAAGCACAAACTGCATATCAGTTACCAGATTCCCATTCTCGTCCTGCAGGAGGTTACCCCATTATTCGGCCCGTTATTCGATCCTCTTACCCTCTGGAACAATTTTCGGGATTCATTGTTCATCCTGCACATTTCGGTCTTTTCACTCTTTCTCTGTACCCACTGCCACACAAAGTGATCAATCTGGTTCTTCGTTTTCTGATCAGGAGATAACCAGGTCGCCTTATGCACATACTTATGTCCTTATGCTGGAATCGTGTGCTACGTATACTTCTTCCAGACCCTTATAAAATTATTCTTTGACCTCATCGCTTTTATCCTCTGTCGGCGGGTGGACACAAATTAACGAGATAACTATTGAAATATTTCGCTTTGATGCGAATTGTGGCTGTGCGTTCACTCACTGAGTTGAACCTTAAAAATAGGTGTCGCAGTCTCTTGCCAACTATAAATCGAATTCATACTTTCGCTCATGGCAGCTGTAGTAAATATCGTAGTTCCCCCCTCTGGTGAAACCAAATACTGTCCACCGCATTTCCTGGATAGCTGTGATGTCAGCTTTATATTCCCCGAGGACATTCGCCAGTTGGAAAGTGGGAAGCGTCCTGTATAGTGTTCACACATTTCAGGTACATATCCTTAAATGGTGGTCCTTATAACGTTTCCGAGGGTCGTCACCAGTTAGGGGATTTTTTTTGTCCACTATATTTTCCGTGTATTTTCATTGCCGATATAAAGGTGGCGGGAGGCAAACCCAGCACACCGTGGTTTGTATTTTACCTACTGCCAGGATGATTATACTTCAGCCGCCCATTATGGATCAGACGTTGACCAGAATGCAGTGAGTCGAAACTGGATTTTGGTTTTTTAAATGTTGATCCGCCTTCAAAGAACAGAAGAATATGTATACTAGTTCGAAGAGCTTCAGTGACAGGGTCACCTACTAATCCTGAGACGTATCAGTGATCGCATAACCAATCAGGCTGCTCGTTCGTATCGCCTTCTCACTTTAGCTAGCTAACGGAGTTTTCCGATAAAGTCATTGCCCAGGAAATACTGTGTGGAAGTAGTGAGCTGCTTTGACTGCCCAATGAAGGAATCATTTCTGGCCACTCCCAAGTGAATGGCTATCAGAAACTTTCCACCTCCAAGGACAGTCCAATGTTTTTTTTAAGAGATTAAAAGTACATTTCCACTACAGTTGTTTAACACGTTTATAGCGTTTTGTGACCGAAAACAGCTGATTCTTGTATGAAAAATCGGTAGCTTTTGGCCTCAAAGCATGTTAAACGTGTTGAAAATGTTCAGTGGAAACGGCCTCTAACTTATTAAGAAATTCAGGGCTTCAGCAACCAAAAACGGTTCCCCGGTTTTTAGGACGTGCACCGAGAGAGCAGGCATGTTAAAAATTAGCATATTCCAAAATTTCACGAAATTTTTCGAAATTCACTGGTCCTTTAGGGCCGGTTTTATGGTTCAATTATATGTAGGACCCAGTTTGTTAACGAGCAGAGGGAAGAGTGATTATGATTTTGGTATTGTTAAATTTGCATACGTATGTATCTTAATCCGTAAAAAAACATGGTTTCCCATTGCATGCAATGAAGGGACTGGGGAGAGCTTCTCACAATCAGTGAGCTGTGCGCTTTCTAGTTTTACACTCCTTAATTAGAATTGCGATAAAAAGAAAATTTGAATACAAACTTTGAAGATAATTAAAATGGAGAAATAAGATTTCGACAATAGTTTTCTACAGTACCATAAATTCCCCCTTGAAAAAGAAGATTACGATACGAAACAGATGCAGATGTCCACACTTCGTCATCTCTTAGAAAGATTGAATTCTATTACGTGCGACATAATTCGCCTGTTTTGAGTTTTTATACTATTTGGCAGATGGAAGTTTTAGTTCAACAGTATCTTAAAAATTCTGAAACCGAAAATTAAGAAACACGACATTTAAAGCTCTTTTAAAAAAAAATAGTAGTAAACATTCTAAACCACTACCAGTGAGTTTAAAAACATAAGGCGTATGATATGTGACGTATCTCGTATTCGTGTCAGGACTAAAATTAAACATGATAAAAATAAATGGTTTCCCATTACATTCCATGAAGGAATTGAGGAGAGCTTCTCACAACCAGAGAGCTGTGCGCTTTCTAGTTTTATACTCGTACTCATTGATTGGGACCTACATTTTTACACCGGATCCGAACGGTATTTTGAGAAGATTTTCATTCTTAAATAGTTGATAGTGTCGCCGTCACTATGCGAAGTAGTTTAAGGTGGTCAGAGCAGGGATCGAACCCAGGATCTCATGCACACTAACCAATGCACTACCGACGGCAATTCAACATATCGATTTGAAAATATATTTGTAATACTTATTTTTTTTCTGATGTTTATGTACATTCATGTGGCAACTCTGTTTTCAAAATGAAATGTCGACTAACAACAGCACGTCAACATTAAAACTTCTAAAATTCAAACAAAATGTTTACTAACGACTTCATAATTTATACGAGACATTTTAAATTATGGATAATAATAATAAAAAAAAAAACTAAAACAAGTAAATCGTGATTAAATGGCAATCTTGTGACAATCATGATTTTCTACAATTTAAGAGAACCTATTACACTCAGGAAAATATTCTCTTTACCAAACTTTTCTCTTTGAAAAGGGCTACAAGTCGTATAACACTTTGGTAACTTTATTAGCTATGTATATGAGTCTTATAAACTAGTGAGAAAAGCAGAGTGGCTTGTAAAAACATTTATGACGATCATCACGATCGGTGGGCAGAAGCATCGACTTCTGTATCTACCACAGAGAGCTGCTCAGCCGTATTGTTGGTTGCGATTGCTGCTGTTATTGTTGTTGTTAACTACTACTTGCTATCTCTGTCTTTGCGTAAGACTGGTAAACGACGCTAAGCGTATAACCAGCAGCTTTTCAGTCAATGTAGCAGCAAAATGAAATGAACCAAGAACTACCGACCGACCATAATGGTTACATACAAAATTCGAATACAGCTAAGAAACTTACCTCGTACTCATTTCTGTTGTACAGTAGTAGTTGTAGTGGTAGCAGTAGCTGCTTGCTACCTTCATCATCATCATTGCCAGCATCCACAATATGGCTAAATTCAATGTAAACTCGATTCGTTCGACCATTAACCACATTCGTATGGTTCGATTGGGTGGGTATGACGACCATTACTCGTATGCTGTTGTGTATACTACCATATATGTAACCGGTATAGCAGCGGGCTATAGATCGATCGGTCAGACAGCCATCATGTCGCATGGATGTATAAACGCACGACGCACATGGCAGTAATATAGTACGTGTTGTATTTGAATGGCATATTTATGCATATTGGGGAGCAGGTTTCATTTGTGATTTTGGTAATCTACCCAAAAGTATAAGGAAAAGGATTAGCAATGGTCAACAAATGCAAAATGTACAGAGGATTTTATGAATATACTATATCATGAATACATACATATTTATATATACATCAATTTCGCATCACCATTGCATTTTACATGAATCATTTCTATTGATTGGAACCCATTTAAACCGCGGGGAACAGATTAAAGGAATATCCATGTTTACGTACATCTCCCTCTTCTTTGTTTGCCCTTTACAACCTATTTTGGCTGGTTTATAAACTAGACTGATTTTTTAGCTTAGTCAACAGTTAATTTCTAACAGTTTCCTATCCACTGTCTAACTCTAATATCAACATGTCTGTTTTAGCCAAATACAACCCTGATAGTAATGATTGTTGCTAGTAAAACGACAGCTGTTCGTCAAAAAATTAACATTTAAAAAATTAACATTTCTCTTCGTAGCCACTCGTAGGACACAATTTAGTTAAAGACTTATCAATAAGAAATCGTTAGTCAGATGATAGCCGGTGATTAATATTTCGTTACGAATACGATGGTTTGATTTTGATATAGTTGGAACTTCGTTTCTTGGTATAGGGTCTTATATCTGAAGTGCTTGCTTAGTCCGAATTAACGCCTGTTTGCAAGCACAATTCTCCGTTTGATTTCTAGGCTAACGTTAATGCTTCTGTTTACGGCAGATCCGAGATTCGCCCACTACCGCGAAATTATAACCGTTATCACCGCTCACCCTTTCATCCAATAGGGTGTATGTTCTGCTTGTCGAAACCATTAATTTTGTCTTGTCCTTGTTAACTGCCAAACTCACTATTGCTGATTCCTTCTCAATTCTCGAAAATACTGTAGTCATTTCTCGCAGATTTCGCCCAATGATGTCTAAATCATCAGCAAATGCGAGCAGGATGTGACTTTCGTTACTGACATTTTTATTCGTGTTGGCAGCAGCTTTCCTCACGATGATCTCAATTAATATCTTGAAGAGATCTCATGATAGGGTGTCGCCCTGCTTCTCGTACTAAATGGTTCGGTGAGATCTTTACCAATCTTTACTGAGGATTTCGTGTCGGTCAGTGTCATTCTACAAAGGCGTGTCAGCTTAGCAGGAACACCAAGCTCTGACATAGCTTGGTACAGTTTTCCCCGTATCGAGCTATAAAAGGCAGCCTAACAATCTTTCGTGGGTTTTCTCCAGGATTTGTCGTAATGTGAATATCTGGTCGATAATTGACTTTCCAGACCTAAAGTCACACTGATAACGTCCGATCAGGTCTACTTAACCTACTTTAGTCTTTCGCACATTACGCTCGAGAGGATCTTGTGTGCGATGGATAAAAGGCTTATTCCACGATAGTTTGTACATATACTCTCGTCGCCTTTTTTGAAAACAGGACACAGTACGCTAAGACTCCAATCGTCGGGCATGCATTCGTCTAGCCAGATTTTGCAGATGAGCTTATGCATGAACTTTCCAACCCGTAGCCGCCAGCGTTAAACAGTTCAGCCGGTAGTTCATCAGCACCAGCGGCTTTGTTGTTCTTAAGCCGTGAAATTGCAGTTCTAACTTCATTTTGGCTAGGAAGGGGACAGTCGATCCCATCTTCCTTTATGTGCTCAACACCCTCATCGATATTGAAGTCTCCTGGAACAAGTAAAGCAGAGAAGTGATCTCTCCATATTCCCAACATACTCTGCACATCTGTGACAAGATTCTTAACTCTACAAAGGGTGTGGCCCTGATCCATTTCCATTGGTTTGGTCTTGTACTTTGCGGTAAAATTTACGGGCTACTTTATCCACAACCGTTTTTTTCTTCTTAAACAAACAGGTTTCCTTTCTCCTCTTCTCCATATACCGCTCTGTCGCGGCTCACGTTACAACTAACTGAAGCATTGTCATACGTGCAGCGTTCTTTTCATCACTTCATCATAGCATGGTTTGTCCTTAAGCGGTTTTTCATAACCAAGTACCGTCTCTGCAGAAATTTTCAAATAGAGGGAAGTGTACTTCAACTGCGCTTCAGGATCATGAGGCAGGGGTGCGTTCTGCGCCAGTATCTGAGTGAGCTTCTCTGCATAGCCCGTGGCTATCCCTGATAATTGCAGCTTTCCAATGTCCAGCTATCTATATATCTGGTTTCGTATGACTTTCGCTCTGCTTAACTTTGTGCAAAACTTTTCTGCAACCAGGTAGTGATACGGAACGATATTAGCTCCTCGAATCACACGTACGTCCATTACACTAGTAGAGTGCCTTCCATCAATTACCAAGTGATCTATCTGGTTCTTCGTCTGTTGATCGGGGGGATGTTGGAATCTCGTACTACTAGCAACCATGGTTTTCACCGCGGCAAAGTCTAACAGTCTCATTCCGTTATCAGAAGTGATGGCATTTAGACTAGATTTACCGATAGTTGGTTCAAAGACATTTTCCCTGCCGACTTTAGCATTAAATTCATCTACAACAATCTTAATGTCATGTAGTATATGTCACAGTTCTTCTTCCTTGTACAGCCATGACGTGTCCATCGCATATCCTGGATAGCAGTAATGTCAGCCTTATAATTCTCGAGGACATCTGCCAGTTGAACAGTTACACCGGAACTGCATAGTGTTCTAACTGTCCAAGTGCATATCCGTAAATCGTGGTCCTTATAACGTTTTCTGGGGTCGTCAACCAAAGGGAGGTGTTATGTTTCTTATTCTCATTTTGTATTTTCATTGTCAATATACCGGTGGCGGAAGGCAAGCCCAGTCCACCGTGGTTTTGCATTGTATCTACTGACACGATGATTATGTTTCAGCCGTCCGTTATACATCAGACGCTGACCAGAAGGCAGTGTATCGTAACTGGATTTTTGTTTCTTTACTTTTGATCTACTGTTGGCCAGTAATGTTGGCTCATCCCAACTCTGCAGGAACGAAACGCGCCGTCGTACTAGCAAAAAAATTGCTAAAACACGCCAAATAACGAAAACAACTAGAAAAATCCCGAAAGTGCTAAATCGCGCTTAATCGATAAGTGGTTTCCAATAGGGACCGGTAGATTTTGACAGTCCTTGGCGGTTACATTGTTTTTGTCTATCGTTAGTTCCTGTTATATATCTTTCAGGCAATAGACGCAAATCAATGTGGCAAGGTACAGTGCCGAGCAATACTTGCGAATAATAAAACTTTATTATCAAAATGGGTGTTCAATTGTGGCGATGATTACCGAATTTAGAAATATACCAATCATTACAAAATGGCAATGCACACACAGAATGCCATTGTTTGGTCTAGATTGTGGTCCGTAGGCATCATCGCTCACTACTTCTTCGAAGACGATGATGGCATTACTATCACCGTCAAATGAGAGCGCTACCGATCACGACATGTGATTCTTACAGGATGTCGCTACTTGATACACAGCTGATGATACAATGGGCATTATGCGCGACCGATTTTAGGGTTATCTCACGCAGAGGCGACGTGAAACGGCCACAGACTCCGAGCATTTTAGCAAGTTAGGCTTTTCTTCTGGGGTTTCCATGAATCGGCAATAGGCCATAAGGCAATAGGCCAGAATTCAGCTTGATCTATACGCCAGTTATCAAAAATTTTAACTTTCGGTTTCGCGCCAATCACCGAAGCCCCGCCGGTCATTTGAACGAGGGCATATTCGTTGGTATCTCAAACGCAACTTCTTTTTATTAAATTCTAACTCTCCCGTTTGGAAAATCCTTTCAGATGCTCAAGCGAAGAAACCTATATTTGGAGTGCAGATTTGACGGAACCAGCATTGTCTGACATATTTGTTTTGTTTTTTTCTTGCATCTACATGATTAAAACTGGATTCTGCATCCCATACTTTGAAATATTTTTGGACGATAAATAAATAAATAAATGGTTTCCCATTATATCCCATCAAGGGACTGGGGAGAACTTCTCACAATCACTGAGCTGTGCACTTTCCAGTTTTCACTACTAATTGGGACCTACAGTTTTACACCGATTCCGAACGGTAATTTGAGAAGCTTTTTCATGGCTAGATACTCGATAGTGTCGCCGTCACTATGCGAGGTGACCGCCGCCGAAAGAAATTTTTTTTGAAGGTGGTCAGAGCCGAGTTCGAACCCAGGATCTCATGTAGAAGAGCCGTGCACACTAACCATTGCATCACCGACGTACGATAACCAATACAAACATAGAAGCAAACTTAACATTTGTGGGCAATGAAGATGAATATATTTTTGAAAATACTTCGCCCGTCATTCACAGTAAGGCATCAGTATAAATTAACAGCTGTTCAAGACCATTAGCAACAAAAGTGTCATATTACAACTGGAATGCCCAAAATACAAAAAAAAATATTCTTTGGCAAAATCGGTGGTATATACAAAACGGGCTAAAGGGCTAAATCGAAATTCAAAACGCGTGCACATTACGCGTTTTTCCAAAAAAGTGCCACTGACATTTTTTTCACGTCATTTGTGAGGTCGAAATTGGAATATGCTTCTGAAGTATGGAATCCATATCAGGATAAATATTGCAATAGAATTGAAAGGATTCAAAAAAAGTTTATAAAATTTGCCTTATTTTCATTAAATTTCACAGATACTATGCCATCGTATGAATCTAGATGTAAGTTGATACACTTAGATACGCTTATTAACCGTAGATCTAAGAGATTAATACTGCTTGTATATAAATTGATAGCTGGTCAAATTGATTGTCCATCTCTTCTTAGTATAATTGGCTTCAATGTTCCTATTAGACGTCTTAGATTTAAAGAATTTTTTAATGTATTAGTTCATTGAACAAATTATGCTATGTTTGAACCCATCACAAGAGCTTTAAAGGAATTTAATTTAATTAATATGAAATATGATTTGGATTTTGCAATGCCTATTGATAAATTTACAACTAGATATAAGAATTATTTGATAAGATATTTGCAGGTCTGTAAAGAATTGTATTCTAAAGACTGAATAAAGAAATAAATAAAAATTGCTAAATCTAGCCCCAAAAGAGCTAAATTGGCATCACTGGTCATTGGGGTCAATATCTTACCTAACAGTCAGGCGGTAATCAAGTCCCTGTGTTCAGTATTGCTGCCCTCAGTGTCTGCTCAAGACTCCGCAGATCTTTTAATGAGATGGTCATGCAGCAAGATATTTACCTCATATGGGTGTCAGGGCGCAGGGACGGTCTGGAAACTCTAGAGCGGAGTAGCTGGTCAGTCTTGGTGTATATATTATAATACATTATAGGTGGACTAGAGGCACAAATTGTGTATGCGCAAGACAAGACATGAACCTTCTGTCTCTAGCACTGTCTGATCGGTAGACATGCGGCGAGACTAAAGGTCTGGCAAATAACTTCTGTAGAATCTGTAACGATGAGAAAGAATCCACTGAACATCTTCTTTGCACGTGTCCACGTGGGAGCCTCCCTATTTAGCGACCTGGAAGAATTACCGCAGATAGGCGCAGACAAGATCTTGAGCTTCTTGGTGCAAACTGAATGGTTCTTCGGTGGGACTATCGCTTAATCTCGTTATCCCATGGTGTCACAATATACTAATAAGTCTAAGTATGTCGTTCATCGACTGACACTAACAGCTCTAACCTAACCATCTGCTTTCTCCAATATAGTATCGTAAAATTTTAAATGATTTGATTAATCATCTGTTGATTCGCACAATCCTTTTGCGTTTGTTCTCCTCGTTCCTTTCACACTCCTAAAAGAGATAAGTTTCCAAACATTTATCTACACACATAAGTGGAACAAAGTGCAAGCAATTTTACCTAAATAGTAGTAGGTGGTATGTAAAGTATCAAATGTTATAAAAACCACAAAACCACGGAAATCGAATATTTTGACATGAAACTCATTTAAAACTAATGGTTTTCATTCCTGTGGCAAAGTGATGATGATGAACGTCGATTGGTTTGAATTTCCAAAGGCACTTCATACCGACAGGGTACAAATGCGTGGCTAGCGAATGTGAATCTATCTAAATGCATAAAAACAATTGTGCGGTAAAGCAGGGAAATTTGGAGAGAAAAAAAACAGAATACATTTGAAAAGGAAATGCAGACAATTATTACAATCAGTTACCAAGGATCTACCTCTGGATGGAGAGAAATTACAATGAAACTGTAATATGACCTAGTCGGATAATGATACATATTCGACGTGTTCGAATACTTATTAAACATAATAATATTTTTAAAATGAATGGATTTCGTTCGATAATGGACGAAAAATTTGTAGAGAATTTTTTGAGAGACATAATAAATATCTATTTCTGTATCTTTATATCTATCTAATCTATGTCTATATTTATACTTGTTTTTTTTCAGTAAACTTGGTCTTGATTTAGTGCCCCGCGTAGGACCATTAGCTGTTGATCCACACAATATCGGTATAGTGGGTCTTCACAGTGTTCATGTCACGAGTGCCGACAATGCCAAAGCATCATCTGTAAGTTAATACCCCACTTTTAATATGAAAATTATCCAACTCTGCTTTTGTTTTCCTGTCTCATCCGTTAGAGTCGCGGAACCTTAAGGCGAAAAGTGCAACGTAAAATTTTAACCCATCATTTGTATTTTTGCATGCGCGATTTTGGCTATCGCATTGGAAGTGGAGATGATGCTGAAGTCTATTTCTATCTATACGATGCTAATAATATGAAATCTGTATCGGAAAGATTTGTAGTGAAAATTTGTAAAGACGGCTATGCCAACTATATAGAAAAAATTAATAGCAATTGTACGGTATTCACGGATTTGGGTGGGTATTTTTTAAACTAAAATATTAACTAAATTTTAAACTTTATTTGACTTCTTTATTCAGGAGCCGGTGATTTGAATGAGGATTTATACTTGGTGGCTGTTGTTATGCGCGTTGGTAAAATTTTACCCTCCGAAAAGTCAAGCAGTAATACTTGCTGCAATAGCTCCAACACCTACCGCAGACCCTTTGGTGTGGGCGTTCTCTCTTTGGCCGATATATGTCACTATGATAGTACTATAGAAACGGAAGAAAAGGACCATAACATCAAGTTGGTCTATCATAATGACGAAAAGGATTTCCATCAACTACCCGAATTGATAATTAAGAAATCCAGTAGTAAATTTCAACCCATTACCACTATCAGTCAGAGTAATCAGGGCATAATGGTGTCTCTGAAATTGTTGCATGGTGGTTTAGGTCAGGCTCGCAAGGAACAACCCCTGTTATTTCAAGGTAGTACTATCACTCGTAAAATGGGCTTTCCCGATGTTATCATGCCCGGTGATGTGCGAAATGATATGTTTATTACCCTGGAGAGAGGAGAATTTGAAAGAGGTGGCAAGAATACCGCAAAAAACATTATTGTCACTGTGGTGGTGCTGGATGTTGCTGGCAATATCCTTACGGAATGTATGTGGGGGGCCTCAGGCATGGACTCAAAAAATTACTACAAATCTATGATTTTATATCATCAAAATGCTCCATGTTGGAATGAAATGTTACGTTTAAGTGTACCCATCGATAAATTCTCTACAGGCCATGTACGCTTTGAGTTTCGTCATTGTTCGACGCGAGAAAAAACGGAACCAAAATTATTTGGTTTTAGTTTTGCTCGCCTAATGGATCCTAGTGGTGCCACTCTAGCTGATGGCCAACATGAGTTGTATGTGTACAAATGCGAAGACGCCACCAAATTAATGACAGCCAATTACTTGATATTGCCTTGTAAGCCTAAGGATCCACATGCCAAAGTTGAATGCAGTTCGATATTTCATCGAAGCTCCAAGGAAGTTTTTATTATGCGCTCGTTATTATGCTCGACAAAGCTAACACAAAATGCTGAATTACTTTCTTTACTGCAATGGCGTGCTCACCCGGAAAAGATGCAAGACGCACTTACGGGAGTGTTAAGATTAAATGATGAAGAACTTGTGAAATTTTTACAAGATGTACTAGATGCTCTCTTTGCCATGTTCTCAAATGACGAGGGTAATAGTACCCAACATTCTGGTCTTGTTTTTCATGTTCTAGTGAGCATCTTCAGTTTGTTGCAAAGCAATAAATTTCAACATTTCCGACCAGTCATGAATGAATACATCGAAAATCACTTTGCTGCCGCTTTGGTATACAAGGGTCTTATAACCTCCGTAGAACATATGGCCGTATTTATGACCAAAGCCGAACATCCGGATCCGTTTCAAAAGTGCTTTGGTTCTCTTGAATATATTTTTAAGCTTTTAATACAATCACGTAAATTATTTGCTCGAGCTACCGGTGGCCAGTATGAGGACTCATTTCGTCGAGATTTGCATTCTCTATTCACGGCTTTGAATGGTATGTTGGCTGTGCCTTCATATGATGTTATTATTCCAACACAAGAAGCCCTACTGAACTCCACTGGTGTGGTTTTGGAGCAACTCAAAGATACTCTGCCGGCCCCGGAGTTGGGTATGTTGGCGCGTAATATGTTAGATGCGATACCAAGGGATGCGCCCGTGCGTTTGATACAGGCAAAACTGCAAGCGGTAAAGGATTTGGTTTCTGGTGAGCTGTTTCATGAAGATGGTAAGTGTTAAAATATCCGAGAACTTGTCATTGTGTGGAAGTAGAAATAGATAGCAAATAGATTAAAGTGAAAGAACCATGTAAGGCAAATCTTCTTAATTTGAAAAGTTGTTCCACTGGAGCTGTCTATATTTCCAAAAAGAATGCAATTATACTTAATCATAATTTATACTCTGGATCTCTCTCTCACTTCTTTCAGATTCTCGTACTGTAATCTTATCGGTGGCGTGTAAACACCTTCGCATGCACCTAAGCCGCCGAGATGAACTGAAATTATGTGCCGAAATTCTGTCCGAAATTCTTACACATCTTTATGATTTACAAAAGCAACAAAAGGATAAAGTTACGAATACCCTACAACATGATTTAGATTCGTTGTGTAAAAACATTTTAAGTATTCTCATCAAGACAATTATCATTATAGTAGAAGGATCAAATCCGGTAGTACCACAATTGGTTGCCTGTCTACTTGGACTCTTGCAATTGTTGGACGAAACGCACTACAAACGTTATTGGGATGAATTGAGTCCCAATAAAGATCCGCGAGATCTTAAAGAGTTCCTTGCCAAATCATTGTTGGTTTTTGAAGAACTTCTCTCACAAGATTGGTTAGTCTTTCCCACCGATTGGTTAATAATGAAATTAGCTTGCAACGATGTTCTGCGAAAGTCTTTAGAGGAATTTGCTAAGCCCTTGGTATATCGTTTCCTTGGCTCAAAATCATTTGATTCTCAGTTGTGGTGGACATACTTTAGTTTAGCTGTAACATTTCTTACGCAACCCTCGTTGCAATTGGAAAAATATCGTGAACCCAAGAGGCGTAAAATACTACACTCTCACGGTGATATGCGTGTTCTTATGGGATTTCAAATATTAAGTATGTGGTCACAATTGGGAGAGCACAAATTACATTTTATACCTTCAATGGTGGGACCATTTTTGGAAGTTACATTGGTGCCGGAACCATCTCTAAGGAAAGCTACGTTAACTGTGTTTTACGATATGATGCAATGTGAACAGGTTTGTACAGACATTTGATCAATAAAGCAAGTAAATTGATCCCAATTTAGTTTTAAACACCAGTTCTGAAAATCAAAACTTTGTGATAATGTTCAAATTTTTCGTATTATAAAATTATTATTTGCATATTTTCCACATGTAGGGTGCTCGTGGTTCATTTCGTTTGGTGGAAAGTGAACTTATAGATAAATTGGATTTACTGATAAGTGAAAATAAGGGAGATGATGAATATCGTGAACTATTTAGCACAATGTAAGTACTATTAAATTTGTATATCCAACGTATCTCATCCGTTTCATAAGCTATTGGATGTTGTAATTTATTGTTTTGTATATTTTTGTATCATTCTCAAACTTTCTCTAATAAACTCTCATATTCCATGCGCTTTTCATGTTCATTATTAACACTTTTTCAATAACATTTATTTTTTTAATACAAAAAAAAATGCATTCACTTCAAAAACCAAACCATCCAAAAGGGAACATCTAAGTCTGGTGTAAGTTCACTCTAATTCCATTGATTCTCAGCTTTTGTAGACTATATTTTTAGTATTCAACCATACTCATCGCTTTTTTTGTTAATTTTTTTTTTATTAAATAAGAATAGATAATTTATTTAAACTTGACAAATTTTATATTGCAATAATTGACTTGAATTGCTTATTCATTATTCTATTAAATATAATATAATTCCGTTATTTAATTATAACTCAATATTACAACATTTGATTTTTATGCAATGCTTGTTGGATTGTTTTGTTTATTTATATAACAACTAGCTGACCCGGCAGACGTTGTCCTGCAAATTTTGTTCAAATAGCGTTAGCAGGAGCAGAAATAATGGATTTTTAATTTGTGGTTTGTATGGGAGGTACCACGCCCCTTTGTCCAATTGGACCGAATAGTAATAAATAGGCCCACCCAAACGCATACAAAAATATTTATTCAAATCGGTCCAGAAGTTTAGGAGGAGTTCAGTCACAAACACACGTGCAGTAGAATTATATATATAAAGATGTTCATTTGAATGTTTTATTATTTTTCAATATTATTGTTCAAGCTCGAGGCCATTCTATATCTCTATTACTAGAGATATAGTTTTTTTAAAAAAGGAGTTTTGCAAATGTTTCCCTATGATTCCAGGCAAACCGTGTAGCTATTTCAGATCTAGCCACAAATCTTCATCAGCGGTTGTTTGGAATGATGCTATTGAAAAATTCATCAAACTAAATGCAAACGAAATCTCATTTGACACATAAGAAAACATTTGCAGAAACTTCTTTCCATCTCCAGAGACCTATCGGTACTCATTAGACATGTTGTTTGTTGTTGCCTAAAAGACAACAACAATTGCATGCAGTTTCGTTGTGCACCACGTTATTCAAATTCATCAGCGATGATTTTTGTTTGTTCGGCCTTTTTATTGGTACTTTTCAATATTATTGTTCAAGCTCGAGGCCATTCTATGTCTCTATTACTAGAGATATAGTTTATTTTAAAAAATGAGTTTTTATAAATTGAAAAGTTAGATCAAATACCATTCGTTTTTCTGTCAAATCTTAGCGGAGTTATTTGCCGAGAACCGAATTCCATTAAATTTTCTTTAGAAGTTGGAACATGAATTTATCGTTCAACTTACGTAAGGTGATTGATTCAAAACAAGCAAAAAATTGAAGGCTCAAAGAAATACTATGGGAGAAATAGTATTTGATTGCATTAATTTTGGAGTGTTCGTTTATTTAATAAAATGCACGGATTTTAAGGCATGACATCAAAAATGGTTATATAAACCAGCATTATCGACCCACCGATATCGTTTGGAAAATTATAGTAATACTCAATTGCTACAAGACCGTCATAACTCGAAATTTATGTATCTTTTTTGAACTGAATAATACAAAATATTCTACTTGTCGAGTTCTACCGTATGAAAGGCATCCGTTGGTTAAAGCCCCCTACGGAGGTACAGTTATTGTCAAAATAATAGCACCACGTAAAGGTTCTGATTTTGTTTTGAAACTGTGTTCATCTCCAATCATATTTACCTCCACAAATTTCCAGTCTCGTTAACTGATGTCTGCTCTCTTATGCGGTAGATTATTTTCAGTTTTAATATTGTGTATACTCTTATAATATGTAAATTTGTAAAATAAGATGCCGAGAGAACTGTCAAAATAATAGCACCATTTGAAGCAATTGTATAAAAAAAATTAAAGCGGGCCTGAAATATTAGTTTATAATAGTTTAAGGTAGTTAATGGTGATTTGATTTAATAAAAATTTAAAAAGCTAACATAATTTTCGCTTTATTTTGTTTGCAATGAATGGGACGTGCTAAACATTGTTCAAACGAAAAACTTGATCTTATAAAAAAATTGATTTCCGAGGGCAAAACTTATTCTCAAATTAGAGAAATTATAAGTTGTTCGAATAAGATGGCTCGGAACGAGTTAACCTGCAAATACAAAGCTGAAACACGTGGTCGTGAAACGTCCACGTCGCCACTTACGATCAATAGAATAGTGCGACAGTTCAAAAAATAT
This sequence comes from Phaonia tiefii, assembly GCA_963931995.1. Classification (NCBI taxonomy): domain Eukaryota; kingdom Metazoa; phylum Arthropoda; class Insecta; order Diptera; family Muscidae; genus Phaonia; species Phaonia tiefii. The sequence goes on along the minus strand of OZ008367.1, from coordinate 61,037,451 downwards.
ACCTTTATTTCGTCAGCAGAAGTAAAAACACAATCAAATTTGGCACAGTAAGCACTGAAACCATATGCTGTAGGTTAAGGGAACATAACCTAAAAGATCACAGCCCAAGAAAAGTAACGCTTTTGACAAAGAGGCATGTGACTAAAAGGTTGCAATTTGTAAAACGTCATCTAAACTGGCCAATTTAAAAGTGGCGAAATATTCTATCGACAGATGAATCCAAAATTGTTTTATACGGCGGAAAGGGATCTCGATCGTACGTTCGGAGGCCACTAAATTCAGAGTTTAACCCAAAATATACCTCAAAGACGATCAAACATGGAGGTTCCAGCATTATGGTCTGGGGATGCCTTTCTTATTATGGCGTTTGCCCGATTCATCGTATAAATACCATCATCGACGCTTCCGTATATGTTCAAATCCTTGAGGAAGTGATGCTTCCGTATGTATCTGAAGAAATGCCACTAGTTTTGGTTATGCAGCAGGACAATGACCCTAAACATACAAGCCGAAAGGCTAAAAAGTGGTTTGAGCACAACAAAATCCCATTAATAGAATGGCCTGCGCAATCACCAGACTTGAACCGCATTGAAAATTTATGGGCGGACGTGAAGAAGAGGGAAGAGGGAGTACTGTGGAACAGTTCTGGTATTCGATATCAAGTGACAGATGCCGTACCTTGCCGACTCAATAGGAAGACGTGGCTCAGCCATTATTTCGAATAAGTGAAACGCAACTAAATATTGATTTTAATTTGTACGCATATTACAACAAGAAACTTACAAAATAAAACTTATTTTTAATTATTTAAAATTGTTATTTTTAGCTACATATAATCGGTTCTATTATTTTGACTGCCCATTTTTTGACTTTTTGATAAAACAATGAATTTTTTTGTGTTTATGTGAATTCAAAGTATGTATGTATATGTTTTTGTCACTCAAGTCTTGATTACATATCTGTGTCTAATTTAAGTTCATTTTGAAATTTAGCATATAATTAAAAATAGCCATAACAGTGGTGCTATTATTTTGACTTCAGCTGTATAAAATTTATTAGTTTTACGTTTGGATGCACCGTTTCCGAGTTATAGATATTTTTTTTTTGCGATTTTCTTATTTTGTCCATACGAAATGGACCACTTTATGAAAAACCCTTTGAAGCCCGGAAAAATTGGAGCCCGGTTGAACGCTCCGTTTCCGAAATATAGACATAATGGCGTTTTAGCGATTTTTTATTCGAAGAATTTTAGTTTTACCGATTTGTTAAAAAAAAAGGTGATTCCGTATAAAAGACATCCATTCGTTACAGCCTCCTAAGGAGGTACAAAATTTAGTATTTTTGTGATTAGACGCATCTTTCCGAGTTGTAACCATTTTGTTATTTCGCGATTTTATTTTGGTGATTTTTTTTTTTAAAATGTCTTCCAAACGAATTGGATCTTTTACTTTTATTAACTATTTTACAACCTCATGAGGTCAGACGTCTTACACATATTAATTAAACAAACAAATTTCAACATATTCTTCCAACTGGCTCTATCCTTCGCCTTTTCTCGCCAGTTGGTAACACCAAGGATACGGAGGGATTCTTCTGCCTGGACTTTCCAGCGGAGTCTTGATCGTCCTCTTTTACTGCTTCCATCGGGTACGTTATCGAAAACCTTTCGCGCTGGCTCATCTTCATCCATTCCTAGCCTAGCCAACGCAATTGGCCTAATTTGATCCGATTATATAGCTCTGGGTTCCAGCGACGTCGGTACTCGCCGTTTTTTCTAACAGGACCATATATTTTATGGAGAATTTTGCTCTCGAATACTACCAAGTGTTTTTCATCCGCTTGCGATATGACCCAAGTTTCGGAGCCATATGTCAAGACATGTAAAATGAGAGTCTGATATATCTAGACTTTTGTCCGTCGAGAGAGGGCTTTGTTCCTAAACTATCATCTATTTGCAAGCACAATTCTCCTATCTATCTCCAGGCTGACGTTGTTGTCCTTGTTCACGGCGGATCCAAGGTAGACAACCGGTTCTTCCTCCGGTTTAGCTACCATTCTTTGTTGAGAGTCCTCAGACACTCTAACGGTTTTGGTATCTGCTACCACAGAAGTAGCTACAGTTTTTGGCCAGGGAAGTTTTTATATTAAAAAGGCGTTCCGGGATGTTCATCTTTGGGCGGTCTTACGGAGTTTCTCCTATTGATATCCCAAAACCGGCCTCATGGCTTTGAAATAGTTTTTTATATAAGAAATAAATGCTATTATGGAAAATCACATACATTTTGTCACATTTTACATTTTTTAAATTAAATACATACTTTCATACAAATTTCCCACAATTTTAAATAAACGTCAATGAGAATTATGGGAAACTTCAGTGAAAGTGACAGAAAGGACAGCACCTAGTGAACAAAGTTGACAATGGGCGCGCTATACCTATTATTTCCTTTATCTATGGTTGAAAGCGATAAATGGGATTTTTTTTTGTTCCCAAATAAAAAGTCAAAAAATATGACAATAAAAATCTAAAATTTCATATCAAAAGACAAAATAATTTTCAACAAAAATATCAAGAATACAACACGTTACTTAACGTAGAATATCTGATGGTCATCGAATTGCAAAGCCATGTCACCACCGTCTATGTCCTAATAAATTGGTTCTTCCTCAGGTTCAGCTACTATTCCATCGGCCTCATAGCTTTGTAATAGTTTTTTGTATAAATATGTACATAGAAACAAATGCTATTATGTAAAATCACATAAATTTTGGTCCGACTGCGAGCACACAGATTGTCCGACTGCGATCACAGATTGTTAAACTGCGAAAAAAAACACACACTGATGTAGCGGCAGCGAATAGTTGTCTTGTGTGAGTGCGGAGCACTCTCAGAGCAAAGAGAATAATGACGTGGTTAAACGTATATAAAAATGAGATAACAAGAGAGCAACGAAAATTGTGTGAACTTGTGTAGCGTATGTACGAACATATCAATGTATGTATGTTGCTTTGCATTCTCTTTGTTTTTGTGGGTGTAAAATAAAAAGTATTAAGCAAGAAATAATGACACTTGTCTTTAAATATTTTTAAGTGCTATTAAGTATTAATATTATTTAAATGAAACGTCATCATATGATTGGACTCCTTTTTAAATTCTTAATAGTAACTTCACCTGTCTGTATGCATGTATGCATTCCGAAAAAAATTGGATTGATTTTTAACCCTTTTCCCGTGATACAATCGAGCTGAAACTTCGCAGGCAAACTAATGGCGACGGCAAAAATGAACTGTCAAAATATGGGCGGGACAAAGGCACGTGGTACCTCCCATACAAGTCACAAATTAAAAATCCATTATTTCTGCTCCTGTTAGCGGTATTTGAACAGAATTGGGTATGTTGGTTAGGTGCACATATCCTAAGATCTGCTGCAAATATGAGTGGGATTGGACAAAGGGGCGTGGTCATATAAAAATAATTTATTGTCAACAACTATGTTTTTTACGGGTTGGTTTTTTTTATTATAAATTATAAATAAAATGTGAGTGCGGAGCACACTCAGAGCAAAGAGAATAATGACGTATTATACGTATATAAAAATGAGACAGCGAGAGAGCAACGAAAATTGTGTGAACTTATGTAGCAATGCACCAAATCTCGCAGAACCATTTTATCCAGAACCATTTGACGTATATTGCAAGAAGCTGGTCTGTATGGATGCATTGCACGAAAAAAGTCGCACGTCTCAAGCAAAAATATTCCAACACTTTTCAAATTTGCAAAGGAAACCGATGCAAAAATCGATTAATTTTTGGAAAACAAAATACGCTGGAGCGACGAATCAAAGTTTAATTTGTTTGGTTCGGATGGAAAAGCTTTCGATAAGACAGCCACTAAACAAATCGTTGGATCCTAGATACACCATAAAGACCATTAAACACGGAGGAGGAAATATGATGGTATGGGGTGAATTTAGTTGGTATGGCCTTGGTATGGTATGCTGTGTATGGGCATAGATGGCCGAATAAAACAATATAAAAATATTCTGGAAAAGCAACTGAACCATTTTCGTTAGGAAAGCAACTGAACCATTTTCGTTAGCAGGAGAACGATCCTAAGCATACTTCCCGAGTTGTGAAGCAATGGTTTATGGATAGGCATACCAATATTTTCGTCTGGCCACCACAAAGTTCGGACATAAATTCAGTTAAAAACTAATGGCCAGATGTCAAACGACATTTAAAAACAAAAACCCCAAGAAATAGTGACGAACATTTTCGAAATATTAAGGCAATTTGGGGAATCGATACCATCCTCGCGATGCTGGACTTTGGTAAAAAGTTTACCACGGAGATTGGCCGATGTCATAAAAAATAAGGGCTACCCTACAAAGTACCAAGCGTCTGTTATATTATTTTTCTGTAAAATTGGTAGTAAAATATTGTTTTTGTCGTCATTTCTATTCGCATGACCATTAGAAAATTTAGTTTCCACTTTTCAGGAATATAGCTAGTTATCGAAATATTTGCAGAAAGTATAGCAACAAGTGAGTCTTACAATACTGGATATTTTCTTTTTAATTTTCGCTTTATGGAAGTAATTCTGGTATACAATACATATGACCACCACTGTATATAGTTAGATCCGTTTTTGTTTCTAATTTGAAGTTATTCCTGAAAATGTGAGAACATTATTAACACGACATCATATACCAAAAAATTCGTTTTTGTCGATCATTGCTTTTTCGCCGAGTACTCAGGTTCTGCCCAAGAAAGCTGTTTCAGTCGGACTCTAATAATTTGATTATTTTAATACTTGTAATTATTTGATTATTAAATTGAATATAATGTGTTTCATTTGGGTTTTTTTGTTGGTTGTTGTGTTATTTTTTTAGAACAATTAAATATTTACTTATTTTCGTTAAATATATATGCAAAGAAGTCTTGCAACTTTCTACGTCGAATCCAATTTTTTTATTTCATTTTAAAATTATTTTTTTCTGTTATTGTATAGCCTTCTCGAAAAGGTCCAGAATGAAAATCCCACTTGGAAGGATGCTGGTACAGCTTTTATAGCATCGGTCACCCGTCTGTTGGAACGCCTTCTGGACTATCGTAGCGTAATGCAGGGTGAGGAAAATCGCGATAAGCGTATGTCTTGCACTGTCAACTTGTTGAATTTCTATAAAAATGAAATTAATCGCAAAGAGATGTACTTGAGGTAATAGTTTCTGAAGGCTATTTTGCATTCACGACAGTATTATGAAAGTATTATTATATTTTTAACCAATTATATTTTTTTTACTTTAGATATATCTATAAGCTTCATGATTTACATTTACAATCGGAAAATTATACAGAAGCTGGATTTACTTTAAAACTATACGCCGACATGTTAAGTTGGGATCGTGAGTCCTTGAGTTTATCGCCCAACGATAATGATGGACAACCAGAATGGCAACGCAAAGAAAAATTGTACCACGAGGTAAAGTGTTTTAAATGCGAATCTATTGTACTTATATATAAAGTAGATAAATAGCATATACGGACACCACTACGTGATAAAAGACCAAAAAAAATACCCGTGTCTCCCAGTTTTGCCCAAAGTCATGCAAGATTTGGAGCCTCGGTGTCATTTTTGGAAAAAGTGATCATTTTGTGAGGGTCATATCTTGCAAATCGTTGGGAATTTTGATTTACTTTCTGAGGGAAAGTTATAGCTCTTGTCATTAAGAACAAAAATTGTAAACATATAAAATCAAAAAACTTCATCTTCAAGGTCGAAATCGCAAAAAACTCTAAAAAAAATTCCATTTTGTTTACCTTTTTCGCCTTGTTCAGGTCCATAGGTAGCAAACCGTTCAATATTCAAGGAAACAATCAACTACAAGAATGAACCTAAGATCTCAAGAAACAACTTTCTGAAACATATGAACTTCCTATGAATGATTCTTAACACCGTTTAGGTAGCCAGCCGCAAGAGTGAAAAATTTCCCGAATTTGTTTTAATTTCACTGTGTGTAATTGTTTAAGTCATGGAAATATAACCATATACGGACACCACTACGTGATAAAAGACCAAAAAAAAGACCCGTGTCTGCCAGTTTTGCCCAAAGTCATGCACTTTTTTTATGTGCCCCCAAAGATTTGGGGCATCGGTGTCATTCTTGCGAAAAAGTGATCATTTTGCCAGGCTCATATCGTGCAAAATTTTAGAACATTCTATCACGTAGTTTTTTTCACCTCTAAACTTAAATGCTGTTTTTCCCGAAACTAATGGCCAGTTTCACAGTTGAAAATTCTCCATTTAAAATGTCAATTAATATGACAATTTTCTGTAAGCTTTTAAATTGAGCTTTTAAATGACGAGTCTGAAACGTATGGAGCTTTATAGCACTCAGCTGACGATATGTTAAACAAAATCAATTATTTCTTTTTATGTTCAGACTGTGAGACTTTAACTTTAATAAATATTTACAATTTTCTTCTTAAATTCTTAAATTATATTCTACTTTATCAATCACGGAATCTTTCAAGTCCTTTTTTAATTTTTCTTTTAGATCTTGAAATACTTTGACAAGGGTAAATGTTGGGAAAAAGGTATACCGCTGTGCAAAGAATTGGCCATACTCTATGAAATGAAACGTTTTGATTACAACAAACTTAGTGACATATTAATACTAGAGGCGAAATTCTTTCAGAACATTCTTACCCAACTTCGACCCGAACCGGAATACTTTCGTGTAGGTTTCTATGGTTTAGGATTTCCCCTCTTTGTAAGGGTAAGTACATATTCGCTTTACGAAATATCGATTTGTCTGATGTAAATTGTTGCTTCACTTACAGAATAAACAATTTGTCTATCGCGGTTTGGAATATGAGCGGATCAGTGCTTTTACCCAACGTTTACAAACAGAGTTTCCCACTGCTCAAACCTTGAATAGCAACAGTCCTCCAGATAATTCCATTTTAACCGCCTCCGAACAATACATACAAATTAGTAACGTACGACCAGTGGCAGATGCGCAGGCCTTAAAAACGGCCATGGTTACGGTACCGGAAAAAATTGCCCGCTTCTATGAAGTAAACGATGTTAGCCGTTTCATATCAGATCGCCCCATACATAAGGGCCCAGTCGATAAAGATAATGAATTTAAAAGTCTGTGGATTGAACGTACCAGATTAGATATAGCTTGTCCATTGCCGGGCATTTTGCGTTGGTTTGAGGTTAAACACAAATCGGTACAGGAACTGACCCCTGTAGAATTTGCGTGCGAGACAATGAATAATGTGGGAAAAGATATATGGGATCTTATACAACAGTATCGCCAGGATCCAAAACGTAATATTAATCCATTCTCTATGCGTTTACAGGGTGTAATTGATGCCAATGTTATGGGAGGCATAAGTAAATATCAAGAAGCATTTTTCAGCGATCATTTCTTGAAGTCTCCACAGGGTCAAGGACAACAGGCAAATGTGCAAAAGTTGAAGGCATTGATTTTGGAAAAGATACAAATATTAGATCAGGCTTTAGAATTACACGGTCAATTGGCCCCTGCGGGTGTACAACCTCTGCATAATCGTTTATTGGAAAGATTTTCACAACTTAAGCAAAGTCTGTCGGGTCTGGGTCGCTTGAAGCGTCAGCACTCGGAGAGTATAGTAAATACTCCCTTACCACCATTGCCAACAGAGAAGAGATCTGTGAGTTTATGTACCACCTCAGCTAATAGTGGACCAACCTCATTAATTTCGGCTACGAACTATTATGAAACTGATGAGATTTACACAAGACCCGGTGAAACTTTAAGACCCGTCGACCCATCAGTGGGAGGTATTAATACTATAAGATTTACCCACAATTCTTATCAAACACTTAGTAAAGAAAGTCTTAGCGAAGGAACACGTGAAAGTAATGAAGCGTGTCCTCCACCCATACCAAATCGTCCTAGATCACAGAATTTTACAAATCACTCTGTATCGGTAGATGGACCAGAGGTACCACCAAAACGTCAACAACATTTGCCGGGTTCACCAGGTGCTCCGCCACTGCCCCCTCGAGGCATAACGCCGGATAAAAGAGCCTCCAATCCAATGATATTCAATGATTTCTCTACTGATTCACCGGTCTCGAGTATTCCACGTCGACCACATTCCACATCGCATCAACACAATCAAAAATATGCTGTAGTCGATATTAGTTTCGATGACCCCGAAGCAGATCAGCAACACCAACAACCATTGTCGTTCCCACATTCGTTAAATTGTCATGCCTCGGAAAATCATCACCATTTAAATGTCTCATATGCACCAAATGATTTTCGGGATTCGGGCATATCTACCACCAGTGCGCATGAATTAAATCATTTGAACAATTTGAGTGAAGAATCTTCTACTAATTCGATGAGCACTGTACATCACCGTGATCATTGTCATCTGTCCTCGAGCGGTAGTATGGAAAATGGGCAGTTCGTAATGTCAACACATAATAATGGTGGTGGTTTAAATGTAAATCAAAAAGAGAACTCGGTGAGTTCTTTTGATATTGAAGATGTACCACCTCCTCCCATACCACCAAAATCTTTAAATATTCTAACACAACAAGAAACATCGTCCTCATCAGTGTCATTAGAAGGCGGCCAAGGAGGCCAATCTTCGCAAAATAATACTCTAAATCATTCCAGTTCATTAAATCATCAAACAGCTCATTCCCACCATCATCACCAACACAGTCACTCGAATTTGTCACAATCCCTATCATCATCACATAATGGTCATAATGATGGTTATGTGTCACCCAAAACCATCACCACACCAGTTGTCAACACGACGGAAACCATTAATGACACAGACTCTCATAATGATGTTGGCAACACTTTTTGAGTTACAATATGTCGCTGCCATCATCAATCGCCAACATCGACATCAAGCATTGATTTCAACACCACCACTGAAGCATCATCCACTCCAACAAGTACATCACCGCCACCAACTCGTACCATGTTCACGGAGCAAGCAGTGGTACATGCTTCACAGTCCCTTACATCATTAACTATGAACAATACCGCCAATGCCAATACATCACCAAGCAATCATCATTTGGCGATTGAAAATCATAACCAACCTCATTACAACGATGAGGAAATACTCCAACAACAGTCACTGTCCAAACACTATTCTCATGCACATGCACATTCGCACCACCATCATTATCACAGCAGTCATTATCAATATCCACAATTTTATTTTCATAGCCAACAGCCACAAATTGTAGCATCTTCATTATCTACATCGATTGAAAAAACTACGCCACCATCACCTCCTCCACCTGTGATCTCCTCCTCCGCAGCTCTGTTGGAATCACCCAAACATACCCATTTAGAACATTGCTCATGCGGCCTAACCTTTAAAGTCGATAAAAACACCAACAATCTTATATCAGCAACCACTTCAACATCATTATTGAATCTCAATACCCAACCACCAACGATCAACGAAAAGTCATCTTCGTCACAAACTTTAGATCGAGCAATAACAACACAAAATTCGAAACATCGCCACCATAGCCATGCCCAAACCACGGCCACCGCCCACACTACTCATGCACGTCATTGTCACCATCATCGTCACGACGACTCGCGTGACTTTAGTACACCATTGCAATATCAACAGGAACCACCGGAAATTCACACACATGAATATTTTTCACAAGAATCTCAAGAGTCGATTACTACAAATACCACGACAACGGCATTTAGTCCACACCATGCACACCACAGTTGCCATCGCCATTCACATGTTCATGCTCAGACTGATTTTACCTATGGTCAGCGATGACATGCTTCAAAGTGATGGGAATGATTTCCAATCAAAACTACTTATGAACACCACAATAACTGAACGATAAAATTTGTGCAAACATCGTTAGTCCTTTAGTAATAAGTCAATAGTCAGGATGGCTAATATAAGTGTGATGAAATTGGTATCATGCAATCTTCAACGGAGTTATTTTAAGGAAAATGTGAAAAATTTATAAAGTAGATATCCCAACACTAATGTGCTTAGTTTCTTAAGAAGCGATACTTTTGCGTCTAGAAAAAAGTTTCTAATTTTATATTTTTGGTACTTTAAATTAAAAACAAAATTAACAAACATCAACGATTCCTGTAAAAAAAAAATATTAAAAAAGACACGACATTTTGTATTCTTAATTTTAGTTTATACTTAATTATTTGTACTTCTTATTTTGCTAATTTGTTGTCGGAAAGGTGGTTTAACCTGTGGAAGTAGTGTGTCATTTTCTATGGAAGGAATGTTTTTTTTCGTGAATAAAGTGTTTCTTTTCCGATTACAATACGTATGTAGTATATTTCAAACGCTACTAAAGAGATAAACATTTTTTATGTAAAAAAACACCTACCAATCTGCACCTTTTTTAGATTCAATGTGATACTGTTGTTATTGAACAATAATAGCTTCTTGATGATATGAAAATAAACGTTGAATTTTTCAATAGAAACGTTGAATTTCCATTATAATAGCGGGAATTTGCACAGAATGCTGGACAATAGAGCAAGAACTTATAACTTAGTCATTCAAAAATGTTCAACAATAAATAGATTTTTTTTAAAGAAACAACCTGCAGATTTGCTGAAGAAGTAGGAAAAACTTTGTATACACTAAAAATGTTCTTATTTGAAATTTTTATATTTAAATTTAATTTATATACTGACTATAAATTAAAGAAAAAAATGTCAACCAATTTGTGCCAAATATAAATATCAAACATCAACGAATGTCATAACAATAAACAATGCCATCGAGAACAAGTTAAGCTTCCTTATGAACATTTGACATTACATTGTCTTCTTAACTAAACCTGTATTCTAAGATAAACTGTCTTCAAACGGGAGAAATACATATGCCCATTTTCAAGCTGTGGCGAAGTGATTGTCGTTATTACAAGTAGTATAGAAAACTTGTCAAGATAAATGATATTGCTCAGCATAGTTACGAACCATACATTTCTTTTAAATCCAGCTAAAAGGTTGGCAACAAGCCAAGGTGCAGCATTTTTGCTTAAATAAAAACAGTTGTAACACTTAATTACATATGTACATATTGAGTTACTGAAAGAATTGTTAATGTTTCTTAACATTAATATCCGAAATCTGTTTTATATTGCGGGAAGTTTGCAATAATCCCTAGTTTCTCTATTATAATTGAATATGGTATGCACCGAAAGAACCCAAAAAACGGTACAGTTTTGAAAACTCAATCGATCCCATCATGAGGAATTATTGTATAGAATACTCGTACATGATGCAAGAAGTATTTCTGTTTCATTATATATATTTGGATTTTTTGTGGAAATTCTATTTTTGATGTCAATCTATGTTTCTGCTTTGGAAAATGCTACGGAACAACACTAACTCTATATCCAACAATACAACCATATATACTTATATAACAGATTTGCCCTTAATATTATGCAAATTGATTCGTCTGTTGCCAACCACTTCCATCTATGTCATTAAAGGATAACTGTTGTTCCTAGGACATAAGACACTAGACTTATTTTTACAGAATTTAATTGAAATTGATTTTGGAATTGTAGCAGAATTGTTGAGTTACTAAAAAAAACACAAATAAAGAAGTTACTTGTAACGTACATATACATTGGTTTAATTGACTAATCTGAAACGAAGTGATGTCCGATTTGTCATTTAAGGCTATTGAATATAAAATAATGGTAATAATAAAGCAGAGTTCAATTTAAATTAATATTAATCAAAAACAGATATATTCCTAAACAATCAGAATTACAGAAGTCAAATAATGTTCAATCAAATTTAAATATACAAGAAATTAAAACAAAAACATTATCATAATATATATGTATGCAATTAAACAAGAAATACTGTTGTGAGAAAACTAACGTATTGGGATTTGAATGAAATACAAGCAAATTAACAAACTAAAGTCTTTCTAAGTCAACAAATAACACCAGATTTTTATTACGAAAAAACGAAAAATTTAAAATAATGAAGTAAAAACAAGTTTATCAAAAAAACGAAATTGAAATTTAACTTTGTGCAATGCAGGCATTACTTTACTAAATAAAAAAAATACAAAAACTAGCATATAATCAACGTAATTGAAACGTTTATATAATTTTATATTTTAATTAACATAATTTAGTACTTGAATTTTATATTATAATGAATAGGTATTTACAGATATAATAATTACACATTGATCTACATACACACAATGCATCGGTTATTACTGATAAAAAACGAAAACAAAACGATTTTTTTAACTATATTATTTTTTAATTTCCCTAAATTATATTGTAATATTGTAATTAATTTAAGCTAATTTAAGTATTGTTTTATTTGTAATTTTGTTCATCGTAATTAATGAATGGTGGTATAAACCTTTAAACCAACTTTTAATTATCATCAACTCTCTCTCTCTCGCTCTCTCTTTCTATATAATACATACATACATATATATTGATATACACTAGTCAGCCAAAATTTAAAAGGGAAATATTATTGCGTGGGAAGAAAGAAAAAAAGTAGATGGAGAAAGTTAATAATACATACATACATATAATTCCAAATATCATAGTTTTTACTTTTAATTGCAAAGAAAATAAAATCATCAAAAACTTAAAATTGTTTTGTTTTTACTTTACTTGGATTGACAACATAGCATTGGAGTAAGTTTGACCACAAGTATACACTTTTTTCCATATTCTCGCCTCTTGAGAAGATCTCATTTCTCTACCAGGCAAGAGTACGATATCCGCGGCCCCTCATTTCGATAAAAAACAAATTTTAACACCGCAAAATAAGCCGAAAAATTAAATAAAAGTTATCGATAACTCGCTTAGTTATCGAAATATTGAGGTTTAAAGTTCTACAAAATCGATAACTTTTTTCCAACGTTTTACTCAAAAAGATAACTTTCTATAGAACTTTGAAAATTATTCGGAAAATTGAAATAAAATTTATCGATAGCTGTAGTTGTTATCGAGATATTGCCAAGAGTACTAAAGGGTCCGCCGAATAACTTTTTTTTTTTTGAAAATGCTATAAAAAAAACTACTGAATATTTTCTCAAATTTCTTTTTTTATTTGAAAGTACAATCCTTCCGGTTAATAATGGAAAATAATTTCATTCAAATGCTGCCTCGGCTGGCCATGCAGTAGCCTACACGATCGGTCCAATTTTTCGATTGTGTGCAGCTGTATTTCACCAATGGCTTCACGAATATTGTCCTTTAAAGCGTCAATTGTCTCTGGCTTGTCGGCGTAACACTTATCTTTGAGGGCACCCCATCGCAGCTCCGAGGTGGCCAAACGACATCAGCAACATACGGAGCTGACGCTGCTTCTCTTCTTCCAAAATCCGTACGCAATTTTCGCACACATTCTGCAACATTACCATGATTTTCAAAGTAATGTCGCAATATTTCCCAGCGTTGTTCAAGCGTATACACAACCATATTCGTTCAGCGGAAGGATAAAACAAATTATCTGTCAAATCAGACATGAGCTAAGTGTTACCATTCACGAAATAAGCACTAGTTGAAAAAAAAAGTTAGATGGCGGACCCTTTATTTCCGTGGCCCTCATTTCGATAAAAAAATTTTTTTATAACATTCGAAAGAAAGCCGAAAAAATTAAATAACAGTTATCGATAACTATCTTAGTTATCGAAATATTGAGGGTTAAATTTGTAAAAAAAATCGATGACTTTGTTTCACCGTTTTGTCAAAGAGATCATTTTTTCTTTAGAACTTTCAAAATTATTCGGAAAATTGAAATAAAATTTATCGATAACTGTAGTAGTTATCGAGATATTTAATATCGGATTGGTAAACTTTGAGATTTGGCAAGAAATACTGAAATTGAGAAATTATGAAATTAAACGTAGGGATCTTTGCATTATATGTCGAGTTTATGCAGTTGCAGATTTATGTGAAAATAAAATAAAAATTTAAAAAAACAACACTCAAAATAACTATTCGCATTTAAATGGATATATGTGCAGAGCGCTATTTTTTTAGTCTTTTAGTTCACTGGTTCATTGTAATAGAAAGCGCCGTAGGCGAAAAATTATTTTAAAAAAATCGCTTATTTTGATGAGTTGTACCAATCTGGTTGAGTAATTTGGTAAAAAAGTTATTAATTTTTTAAAACTTTAACCCACGATATCTCGATAACTAGGCGAGTTATCGGAAAATTTTATTTCATTTTTTCGTCTTATTTTGGGGCCTATTATCGAAAAACATTGTCGTATCGAGGGGCCACGGATATCATACTCACCCCGTTTTGACTGATAGTTTGATCTAATAGTTTGAAAATTGCATTTTAAGTCGGTTGTCTACCTGAGAGCCTCTGACAAAGTCTGCTCCCAATATTCTGTTACAAACACAAGATGCACAAAAAACTACTCATTGAAATCAGCAGGTACGCACCTCACTTAAAAATCACTTTGGCGTACAAATGGTCAAGAATAATATTGACTTATGGTCCCTACAGGTAGGCACAAATCTTATTTGGACACGTGCATATCAAAATTGCATGATTCAGCCTAAATCCATATGTATGCAGGTAACAGGTAAATTTTTACGCATGGTAGCATAAGCCTATATATTGCAAAATAAGCATAATGCCTGCATTAGTCTACGACTGAAAGTTGGCTCGACAAATACTGAAAACATGGCGTTTAATTTAAAATTATTTTAACTGTTTAGAAAATCAAACACACCAACGAAGCTGCTTTAGAATAACTCGATAGCTTATACGGAAATATTGAGAGAAGCAAATGTATAAAACTGGCGTATATATGCAAAAATTAAGGCAAAATGGGTGAAATGCTATCGAACCATTCACAACTTCAATTCCAAATACAAGGACAGGCTTAATGAAAACACCATCCTGGATATATTGGCAGTATATAAACCCACCACATCAACCAGATGAGCAAAAGGAAGGCAAAAAAAGTATGGAGGAGTGTTCAATTTTCACAAGAAAGAGGAAACTTGCCGATGCCACCAATGACTTGACCACGAAGCATTTATCGGACGCGCTGCGCTGTCTATTAAATATTCAAAGGATAGTGAAAGTGTTAGGTCGCAGATTACAAAATCTGTTGCTGATGCAAGCCCACTGCGACTAAAAAGGATTAAGGAAAGCATTCCCACGCCCACAAACGCACACATTAAAAAGTATGGTTCCGAAGAAACCTTGGCCCTGTTTTTGGAATTAGAACTTTCCAAAGAGAAATATGAGAAACTACGGGCATCTTTAATGCGACACGGGGCTGACGTTTTACCCGGATACAAGCATATTACGCAAGCCAAAATAAATTCACGACCACTGCAAAGTCTCTGCGAAAGCCAAACTGCAGGATCTTATGGGCCATACAGCAAAACGGTTGTTGGAGTCTTCCTGAAAATGATGAAAAATGCAAATGGGGCTGGGATGGATCATCCGGACAAAGCGTTTATAAGCAAAGGATATCTTCCGATGACGCTATAATATCTGACGGAAATATGTTTATGGCATCTGTTGTTCCTTTGCGGCTAAAATCTGATGATTCCCTACACTGGAAAAATCCACGACCACCATCAGTTCATTATTGCCGACCAATAATGTTTCAGTTTGCAAAGGAATCGGCAGAACTCATAAGGACCACGCTGAAGGACATTGAAGGACAAATAGGCAAGATTAAGCCTACAAAGCTGCAAATTGGAGAAGGAAAATATATTGAATGTAGTTACGAGTTCCAGCTGGCCATGGTTGACGGAAAGTCGTAAACCAACTGATAGGAACAACCTCAACATTGTCATGCCCGATTTGCAAAAACAGTCAGAAGAACTTCGGTAATTTAAACGATTCTACAAATGGGAGAATTACAAATATGGAATGTCACCATTGCACGCAAGGATAAGGTGTATGGAGTTTTTGCTAAATCTGGCGTATACCCTACCACAACCAGATGGAAACATCGATGAAAATAGATCAATTAAGGATAAGGAAAAGATCAGAAATAAACAAATACAGGTGCTTTTTTAAACAAGTTGGACTAAAAGCAGACTGTCCCAAGTGCGGATATGGTAACTCAAACGATGGAACACTTCTAGGAGATTTTTTGAAAATGATGAGGCAGTATCTAGAATCACTGGAATTGACAATCAAATTGTGAAAAGATTGGAAACGATCTTGAATGTTTTAAACTGCAAGGAAATTGTTAATTCTACAAAATATGGAGAATATGCATCAAACACTGCATCTCTTTTAGCAGAAATGTATCCACAGAAGAAGTTGAACCCGACCGTCCATAAAATATTGGCAAAGATATAATTGAGTACCAGTCTTTGCCAATTGGAGAGCTTTCTGAAGAAGCAAACAAATTTTATATAAAATATAGATTGCAGAACACATTCAAAGCAAAAATGAGGATCTCTTCAACATGTTGGCAGCATCTTCCCATCCACTTATTTCTTCCATGCAGCATGTGAAGTCACGAATAGAGTTAGAAAATAATTATACTTTAGAAATGATTAGTCTTTTAGATATACCTTCTGTTATGAATTGTGATGAATATTTTACAGAAAATTTAAAAAATAAATTTTAAAAAAAATTATTTTTTTTTAATTTGTTGGGTAATAATTTTAAAACATAAAACCCTTACTTACCATAAAATTGATTTTTCTACAAATTTTAACTTTGATAACCCAGAAGTAAACACCTATAAAGCCTAGCACCCTTTCCAAACACTTATTTCACAAGCTGAACACTTATCTATCATATGCCGTTCAATTATCCTATTCGGTTCAAAAGATATGATTTTTGCAACGAAAAAACTCAAATGGCGCCACTGTGCGTCGGTACTCGCCGTTTTCCCCAACAGGATTTTACGGAGAATTTTTCCCCCGAATACTCCCAGGTGTTTTTCATCCGCTTGCGATATGACCCAAGTTTCGGAGCCATATGTCAAGACAGATAAAATGAGAATCTGATATAGCTGGACCTTTGTCCGTCGAGGGCTCTGTCCCCAAACTGCTTGCTGAGCCCAAAATAACATCCATTCGCAAGCACAATTCTCCTATCCATCTCCAGGCTGACGTTGTTGTCCTTGTCCACGGCGGATCCAAGGTAGATAAATACTTCTACCACTTCAAAATTAAATCGGTTGTCAACGTTCAAGTGGGGACCAAGTCGAGAGGTTTCCCTAGTCGTTGACACCATCAATTTTGTCCTGCCCTCATCAACAGCAAGACCCACCTTCGCTGATTCCTTTTCGATTCTTGAAAATACTTCAGTAACCTCTCGCAAATTTCGCCCAATGATGTCTACATATGTCGTCAGCCAGCAACATGGCGTTTCGTGTTAATGGTATTGTTCGTATTCACTCATTATTATTTAGCTCCATTAAGATGTTGAAGAGATTGCACGAAAGTGTGTCGCCTTGTCTCAGTCCTCTCTTGGTACAGAATGGTTCAGTGAGGTCTGTCCCCACTTTCACTGTTGATTTGGTGTTTGTCAGCGTCATTGTACAGAGGCGGATCAGTTTTGCCGGAATACCAAGTTCAGACATAGCTTTGTAGTCTTCCCCGTATGGAGCTATCAAAAGCAGCTTTGTAATCGAAAAAAGGGTGGGACGTATCGATTTTTCCTTCGTGAGTCTTTTCCAGGATTTGGCGTAGCGAAAATATCTACGCTATCTATCTACCCCCGTTTCAAGCAAAAAAAAACATTAAGTTTGTTTATAACTATATATTTTTATTGTATTTCTTTAAATATGAAAATAGAATAATGCAACCTGAATGTATTTCCTGCACGGTCATAAAAAAATAATTGTTTCCGATAAATGATGAGTGATATAATAATAAAAACAAACACATATAATTTCCAACGATGCAACTATGACCGTACATCCAAAAAAAACCTAAACCTTATTGATACCAGTTAATTCTTTCAAATTGCTGATCAAGTGTTTGTTGTATTCCTTATAGTTAACAGGTGTAGCTGATTGAACTGTAAATTTGTTGCGGGTCATATCCTGTAAAAAAAATGAAGTTTATACACAAACAAAAATAAATAAAACAATCTAATAATACATACACCATAAGTTTCAACTTTAGAGCGCAATTTGAAAATGTACGAATGAAAATTAATCGAGTTAAAAATTTCTTCTGCTTCTGAGGGATTGCTTTCCATAGCTTCGCCAATTTCCTGAGCAGAACGACCCAATAGCTGCTCGCCCATATCACTGAAACATGTAACCCAACGATTGGACGTCCAGTCGCCAATGCTCATCTAAAATAATAACAATTGTAGGTAATTTCTTGCGGGCATTCTCGCGTAGTTGAATACAATTTCATGCTTTAACTTTACTTACGTTAATCAAAAGCCGGTATTTGAAATTGGGAAAAACGGCATTACATCTTTCACAACGGTAGTGTCCGTTATTTTCATCGACAACTTTTTTGTTACATTCGGCTTGAGGACAAGCTTTATAGTATGCATTGTTACTTTTGACAATATGTACAACTGCCTTGGTTTGGAAATAATCGGGCTTATCGCCAGTACCCAAGTTACGAGCTTCATGGAATGTACGCCACTCGGAGCTGAATCCAGAACCAGCACCAGTACTAAATGTTGGTTAAAAAATCGAATGTGTTCATTTGAATGATGAATAAATTCCGTTTGGCTGTATTTTAAACTCACCGTGCTGATACCAAATTAGTAATATTTTCACCGCCACCATTATCAAACCAGCCACGTAGTTTGTGTCCCTCAGGTATGTCAGGATTAATTTTGAATACAGCTCCATTACCCAAACTTATGGATTTACCACCATTAAATTCATTAATACGTCCGCCTTTTACCAAAATAACCGGCTGCACATGACCTTCGAAATTGGTTGCTTCATCACCCCATATGGTCAAAGTTACAGCGGCATCACTGGAGTCCACTAAAGTTAAATCACGTTTCTTAAACTCTTTGTTAGTTGTGCGAGAAGTAAATGACTGCAGCTCGCCAACTTCTTTGCATACACCAACAATGTCTATTGCCGACTTTGGCTCCATATTAGCCACTTGTGAAATGGGCACAAGATCATATTTAATCTCTGGTATACCGCCATCATCTTCATCCTCACATGGCTGAACGACTGTTTCGTTGGAGAATGTCATCTCGTAATCATTCTTTAGTATACTAAATTGTTTGTTGGCCGGTTTCAATTGGCATTTTGAGATGAAATATACCTTGTCCACCTCTATCATATCGTAAAATTTATCGCATTGCTCTTTAAATGCCGTGGCTCGAATTTCACCCGACTCATCCATTAAATCCATGTTAAATAGTTTACCCTCGCCTTTGGCGTTACTCCAAGTTCGAATGCTCGATTTAGATGTAACGCGAGCCTTAATAACCCACTTGTTTTGATATGGACTTAAGCTGGCAATGGGATGTGTTAGGCCAGAGTTAATAGTCTGATCCAATGAATTATTGTTATTATTTTGATTGGTATATGTCGGCTTTGGTTTATTGTTAGCGGCTGCTGCTGGAGCAGCAGCAGCAGTTTTCTGTGAGGAGGCTTCGGTATACGAAACTGGTTCGCCGATTTTCTTTCCAACTTGATCGCCAGTATTTAAAACGGTCATTTCCAAAATTATAAGTACACGTCTGAATAATAACAAGAGGTAAAAAAAAATGGGAAAGTATATAAATCCTAGTTCAACAGAAATTAAAATTTTACAATTATAAGATTCTTTTTTCAGAAATGTTTTTAAGACGTTATTAACAATAATTTTATATAATAACGTAAAATTGGTGCATTAGAAATCAATTCGGGTGGATCACTTTCCTCAACAAGTTGAAAGTTACGGCCATTATAAAAATTGTTTTTATTCGATCTGAGATTCAGAGAATAATTAAAAAGATTGTTGGCGGCCTCCCATATTTCCCGAATTACGGGCACCAGTATGTAACTGTCAAACTGTATATAAACATCCATAAATAAGACCTCTGAGACCCAATTAATGATATCCGACTTAGTTAGTGATACATTTTTGAAAAAGTTTATTATCTCAGAATAGTGCCGAGTTACGAGCGCATTAACGTACATACATAGGTAGGACGTACAGCTAAAAGAACCTACATCTAAAATATGAGACATTACATAAGGGTGGAAATTTATTTATTGGTACTCATATAGCAACCGAGCCCTTTGGGCCATATTTGGTAACAAAATAAAAATAAATTACATCCCATGAAGGGACCGGGGAGAACTTCTCACAATCACTGAGCTGTGCGCTTTCCAGTTTTCACTCACTGATTGGGACCTACAGTTTTACACCGATTCCGAACGGTATTTTGAGAAGCTTTTTCATGGCTAAATACTCGTTAGTGTCGCCTTCACTATGCGAGGTGACAGCTGCCGAAAGAAATTTGAAGGTGGTCAGAGCAGGGTTCGAACCCAGGATCTCATGTACAAGAGCCGCGCACACTAGCATTGCACCACCGACTGCCACACAAAATACTACTACAAATTGATATAATATGTACATATAATTCTTAAAATTACAAAAATAAAATGATATAACTAAATGGCGTGTTTCCCCCATGTTACCATGTTATCATTACATTAAGTATGAAGTATGAAAATGAAATCAAACTACTCAACTGACTAGTAAAATTATACATGAAATTTACACATATTCAATGTGTTTAACAATTTGAGGTTGATGACATAAAAACTGTTTTTTTTTCTATATAGTATATATATATAAATGGAGGTACAACAATAATTTCAAACCAACTAAGCAAGAATCAATTAAAAACTAAATTCGGTTATTTTGAGCACACTGGTATATCTGTTTTTTATACGTTCCAGGTGAAACATTAAATACTCTCATAGTAGAGGCTAATTATTAAAAACACAGGCTACTCTAAACGTGAAACTTAGGAAAAATTATTTCAGGGTTTCACGTAGATCTACTAAATTTAAAAAAAGATGCAACAAAAGTTGGTGTTTGCAGTCTAAAACGTTTATAAAAATGTAATAAGCATCTAATATTTTCAAATTGGGGAAATGTGCATCCCAAAAACGAAACAATGTATTGTGAAATGTGGTCACGAGGTTTAATATTATATACGTATCTTAAAAACCTATTGAAAGTTAGACTATTTTTTTCTATAATATAACCACACGTACCGGAATAAACCAACAGACAATATAGGAATATAGGCATGACTTTCTTATGAACAACTTTAATTTTAACGTGCAAGGGAATGTGAGGGTCCAAATAATACAACTTTCGTAAAAGAAAGTTGACTTTTGAAATAACTGAATTAACATGTGATCCAAAAGTTAGTTTATTATCGAGAACTACTCCACGGCAAGTTAATTTATCAACGATAGCGATATGCGTGTTATAAAGGACTACTGGAATGTTGTCAGGAATATGATTACCAAAGTGAATAACTTTGGTTTTATTAGTATTTATAAAAAGCTTATTGTCCTTCATCCAATTAACTAAGACCAATGTTGTCGAGTTTACTTCACTCTCTAGCGCATCTAGAAAATGTACATTACCTTTAAAGAAAAGCTGTATGTCATCTGCATATGCGAAAGGTAAGCAATTCCTGCTGGTAATAGTTTCAAATAGATCATTCATGTAAATTACAAAAAGTAGAGGTCCCAAGACAGATCCCTGATGCACCCCACTAGGGACTGGAACTTAGTATTAGAAAATTTAAAAAAGTTTCGAAGTTTAGTAATTAATATTGCATGGTTTAATTTACCAAACGCTTTATGCAAATCAAGCGACAATAAGATACAATAACCGTGGGAATTAACCGATGCTCTAATATTATCAGTTAAACCAATTAAAGATGAAGTAGTACTACGATGGGTTCTGAATCCTGCCTGACAATCAATCAGATTATTTTCATCAATAAGCCTTATAAGCTGACCTTTCAACAGATGTTCCAACATTTTAGATAAAATTGGCATGATGGAAATTGGTCTATAGGTATCATTTACACTTGAACTATTCTTTTTCCTAATTTCAATTATTTTAGCCACTTTCTACTGAGCGGGATAAACAGAAGACATAAGAATTGTGTTGACAAGGTGCAATACATGAAAAGAGATCAAAGGTAAGACAAGTTTTAAAAAACTTAATGAAAATGTGTCTGATCCCACAGCTTTAGATTTTATCATCCCAAATGCAACACTCATTTCATAACAGCTGACTGGTTGAAAAGAAAAACCCCCGTAATGGTTATCATAAATGATAGGACATATATCAGTATGTGGCAACTGATTTTCAGAAAAAACTTTATTCAAATACTCAGGATCAATGTCTTCAATTACCTCCAACCTTTTGATGGCCCCATGACGATTAAGAACAGACCAAATTTCCTTAACGGATTTTTCATAAAAAAGCGCAGCATGAGCTATTCTTTTAAATTTCCGCTTAATGTTTTTGGCACGGTTTCTACACTTACAGTAAATTTTCCAACTATCTGAAGATTTTTCTCGCAAATAAACTCTATATGCCAAGTCCCTAAGAGAATCGCAATATAAAATATCAGGATGTTGATACCAGTCATCACAGGTAGAAAACCTAGATACATGCACTTTCCGCGGTACAATAGAATAAATAAAATTATGAATTAATTGAATGAATTAAATTATTATTGTCTGAAAATTTCATCAAAATCGGTCCAGCCGTTTTCGAGTCCATTCGTAACATACACACACATACATACATACATACATACATCCATTTTTTTTATACAGGGTGATTCAGGAAGTTCCGGACAAATTTCTCCAACGCATTCCTTGGTTCATTTCATGAAGAAAAGTCCAATAGGACAATGTTCGAAAATGCAAGGGTGCGAAATGATAGCGGGTTCAAAATTTTCGGATTGGCGGTCGGAGGGTAGTAGGGTAAAGTTGCTAATTTCTGAGCCAGTGGTCGGATTTTTTTGTTTTTGGGCTTGTTGGAAAGGGCATCTGGGTGAGCAATTTGAGGTTATGTGAATTTTTTTCCCCCATTTTTTTCCGAAAGCTCTGTATCTCGGCGATTTGACTTTTTTCTACTTAAGGCCTCTTAAAGACCTTTCCAACAAACCCAAAAACAAAAAAATCCGATCACTGGCTCAGAAGTTAACAACTTTACCCTACTACCCTCCGACCACCAATCCGAAAATTTTGAACCCGCTGCCATTTGGCATCCTTGCATTTTCGGACATGGTCCAAGTGTACTTTTCTACATGAAATGAGCAAAGGAATACGCCGCACACTGTGTCCGCTGCGGCAATAAATCATTTTGGACCTGCTCTCCGATTTTGATGATTTTTGCACAGATGGTTAAAAACTATCTAAAGGTCATGTGTGTAAAATTTTATGCAAATATCTCCATTGGTTTTCTGTCCCGAGCAGCGCAAAGTTGACATATGTGAACAAGTCTCAAATGGGTTAGTTTTCTATGTCATATTTAAAACCTTGTTACTTATAAACTATACACCGAGTGTACCTTATAGAAATTTTTTTCACTTAAAATAGGCATCAAGCATTATGTAAATTAAAAAAAATAAAATAAAAATTGAAAAAAAAAAATTAATTTTTTTTTTATTTTGGGCCAAAAAAAATAAACATTTATGATTTTCCGTTAGACTTTTAGTTGTGTGCGAAGCAGTGCGAAACATGGAGTCCTATACCAAATTAAAGCTGAGGGTCTCAGCTAACAGATTCCAAAAAAAAAATTCTGCCGAAATTTGCCCGCGTCCAAAAAAACAATGGAAAACCAAAAAATTACAGTAAAAAATATGCGTTATGCGTTATTTTACGCGTGCATAAACAACTGCGCACTCTTTCTTTCGTTACTGCTTGTTGTTGTTTTGCCTGTGTGCATGTCTATTACTATAAATAGTATATTTGTAAGATAATTGTGTATACAGTGTGCTCGTACACTGAAATTCAAATCATATCAGTTATTATTTTCTTTTAAATAAATTTTTACATACCATAATGAAAACTTCAGCATGAGTTGGGCTCGAACTCCAGATGTTCGCACACCAGCCGCCAACTCTATCCACTGAGCTATTAAAGACGTTGGGATTGAATGAATAATAACGTCACTTATTATTACACGCAATGTGTAGAGTCTTTTAAAATTGTAGCAGTTCATATAGTCATTCTAAAAATAGAACCTTGTTGATGTGCATTTTATTTTTGTAAAGTTTTGTAAAATTAAAAAAATATAACGCTATATTTCTTACAACAACAACAATCATTGATCATTGGTGGCATCGATTTTGTCATTTGTTTATGCTCTTTACTTCTTTGTCATTCCCAGTTGTAGTTGGAAAAGTAATAAATGAGTGTTTATTAAGCAATTAAAGCAAATTTCTTAAAAACAATGGAAAAGTCAAAAATATCTTTCAGAACGCTTTCGGAAATTGTTGTTAAATGTAAAAAAGATATTGATCTTATAATTGGTGAAGTTTTCGTGAATTATAAAAGCGCGTCTGAGATAAATCAAGAAAAGTTCAGTCGGTTTTTGAAACAAACATTCATGCCTCAATTTTTAAAGAAGTGGAACAAGAGTCATCGTACTTCGTCAAGATTTTATAGTGATAATGAAGAATGGCTAACACACTCTTATACGTTGACTGATGAAGTAGTGGATGATACAGTGGATGACGAAGAGCAAACCCAGTCTACTCCTGGTAAACGTGGTCGTCCAACGAAAACCTTTGAGGAGAGCAATGAAAGAACGAAAAGGAAAAAGCTGACTACATTTTGTGAAGACAACTCTGAAGATATCATATTATCTGCTGCCAAAAAAATTGGAGACAAAAATGAAGTCCAAAAATGTTTTAGTCCTGAAAAAGCACTTAGTCTAATTGTTGATGCTTCATTGACAATACACCAGTATGAAATACTGCGAAGATCAGCAAAAGATATTGGTTGTAATATATATCCAAGCTACAAAAAAGTTTTGGCAGCCAAAAAAACGTGTTATCCAGCAAACGTTATAGTAGAGGAAAATTTAAGCAAAGTTAGTTTGCAGGAGCTTTTGGATCACACGGCAGTTAGACTGATGAAGTCAAAATCCGAAAATGAAGTAGCATCATTTCCAAAATATATGCAACTCATTAGTAAATGGGGATGTGATGGCTCATCAGGACATTCATAGTATCACCAAAACTTTGCGAATGAGACTTTCTCAGACAAAAGTTTGTTCTTGACGTCACTTGTGCCATTGGTAATGACTGAACGGAACGATGAGTCAAAAGTTTTGTGGAAAAATTTAGTGCCATCTTCAACGAAACATTGCAGGCCGTTAAAAATTGGATTTGTTAAGGAGACAGCAAGCGTAATAAATGAAGAAGTTAACCGAGTAAACCATGAAATAAATAATTTAACAAATTCAATTATTGAAGTACATAATAAGAAATTCGTTATTACTCATAAACTTTCATTGACTATGATAGATGGTAAAATAGCAACAACTTTAACTGGCAGCTCTTCTATGTCCGTGTGCTTCATATGTGGTGCTAAGCCTAGGGAGATGCACAATTTAGACGAATTGGCAACAAGATCAAATTCGGGAGAGGCTTTAAAATTTGGTATTTCACCTCTGCAGGCGCGCATAAAATTTATGGAATGCATATTGCATATCGCTTACAATAAAAGCTTTGCAGCATGGCGAACAAATAAAGATACAAGACAAATTAAAGAAGAAGCCAAGGCCACAATTCAAAAAAACCTTAAATTAGTATTGGGAATAAATGTTGATGTGGTAAAACAAGGAATGGGTTCCAGCAACGATGGGAATACAGCTCGACGAATTTTTGAAAACCCTGAAATTACAACTGACATAACCGGAGTAAATGAACAACTGATTCATAGGTTAAAAATTATATTATCCACAATAAGTTGCAGTCAGGCAATAGACTCTGAGAAGTTCCATATATGTATATTGTTTAGACACGGCAAAATTGTACATTGATTTGTACGGATGGTACTACATGCCTATCACAGTGCATAAAGTTTTGATACATGGTAGCAAAATTGTATCTGAGGCCATTCTACCTATAGGTAGGTTAAAGATACGATTTGTTTCATACATTTTGAATTAACATATGGTTTATTTTTCAAAGGAATGTTATCAGAAGAAGCGTAGGAAGCGAGGAACAAAGACTATAAACGTTATAGGCTATATAACTCGCGCAAGACTGGGCGCTGTTCTACTAACGAAGACGTAATGCATCATTTGTTGATATCCTCCGACCCATACATCAATTCATTAAGAACGAAATTGAAGCTTAAAAAATTAGATTATCACGAAGATGTGAAAAAGTTGCTAATAAATTAAATAGAGTGAACTGTAAAATTTTTGTATGGGGGTTGTATGGGGGGCGGGTGTTACAGTGGGCGGATTTTCTTCATATTTTCAAAACAGCATTTAATAGATGCTGTATGCATTTTTGCGAGAAATAAACATTCTGGTTATAAATTTACAGAAGATATGCCATTTTTGAAATATCATTTGTATGGGAGGTGGGCGATGGGCGTGGTCAATGTTGATGAAATAATTTTTTTTTAAAAGGTGTTGCATAGATATGTTCTTCCAGCAATTTTCAGGAAATTTGTAGCAATAGTTAATTTTTAACAGCCAAAAATGATTTTAGTTTGTATGGGCGGTGGGCGATGGGCGTGGTCAATTTTGTCGATACTTTGAAATTTTCTTAATTCTATTATATTAGGGACTCGTGCCAAATTTCATTACTCTCGTACAACTCCTTCTATTTTTGGCCATCGAATGTATGGGAAGGACAAACTGTGCGCCGGAGAAATTTGTCCGGAACTTCCTGAATCACCCTGTATAGTCAAAAAAATAGAATAATTTCAAAATTTTTTAATTTTAATGTATTACCTATAAAATATACCACCTTAATGTCAAATTTTTAAATGTTAATGCCGACAAAGCACCGCTGTAAATATTTAAAGGAAGGTCTACATACGACAAAGTGATCAATAGTACCGTTATGTAGCGTTGTCGCTCACTGGCACGTTTTCTTCAGAGTAGTTTATTTGGTTTTGTAAACATTTTGTAAACTATTTGCCTTTAAATGTCCACAAGAAAATAAATTTCACCTCAACTACGTTAGTGGTTGTAAAACTTAAACATGAGGGAAATTCGTTTTCAAAAGTTGATGAAACTTTGGGATTGAGTAAGGCTACCGTCCAAACAATAATTACAAATTACAATATTATTGGATCGTACCAGAGTACGACAAAAAGTGGTCGGCCCAGGAAACTTGATGAGTGACTGCAGATGAAAATAGTGCGAAGCGTATTTTCAAACTCGCCGTATCATTGCATGAGACCGACGGAATTGAAGTACATGCTCAATGTATCCGGTGTTGCTTGAAAACTGCAGGCTTAGCCTCCAGAATGGCTAGGAAGAAACCTCTAATAAGTGAAGTGAACAGAAAAAAGAGACTTCATATATACGCCAAACAGCATGAACAAAATCATATTGAAGGCCCAAACTTTTGGACACGAGTCATTTTGAGGGATGAATGGAAATACAATGTTTTTGGAAGAGATGGGCCTGCAAGAGTGTGGCGGAAACCAGATATTGCACTTTAGCCAAAAAATGTTTGCCCAGTGAAATATGGAATTTTTGCCGAACTTTCTACAGATTAGCGATATGGACTTATCTTGAAAACTACGTCTCAATAGTCAATTGTTCAAAAATACCATACGATTGTAATTGTTCAAAAAGACCCCGGTATCTACTGCTAAACTTTGGAATCACATTACAAATAGGTTCAAAACATTCTTCTCAATTTTAATAAGACTAAACTCCTGCACCAATTCCACCCACATAATCCGGTACATATGTATGTACATACATTTCTAAATCTTTTGAAAACTTTATTATGTACTAGAATTTGTATACAGACAAATACTCACTTTCCAGCATCGCTTTTATTAACAACGGATGTAATGTACTTATCGATGCGGACAATGGTGTGCTCCTTTAGTTTATCCTCATTGAACATTGTATTCAACTGTGTGGCCAGCATCGCAAAACTGTTGAAATACTGACTGTCCGAAATTAATAGACGCAGACGTTCAGTTTCTCCTCCCATAATGCGTTTTACACCAAGGATTTGCAAAACGGGACAGTCCACCTCTTCGCCAGCCATAATACGCTAGAATTGAAATAAAATATGAAATAACAATGCAATAAATTTCACAACAAATCAACATTTATTTGCACCACTACTTACCGGAATGACGCCGTCGGATAGTGAAGATATGCCAGGCATTTTGCTTAAACAAATTCTAAAATATTTGACAAATATGAGATACGGATACGCTCTTCAGATATTTTCGTTGTGATTAAAATATTTTAAGTTTCTTTTGTTAATTGTTTTAATGAACGCCGATCCCAAAATCTTGTGAAATATGTGCGATTTTCCGAAGTAATAATTTTCATCAAACTAAAAATCAAGCGGGAAGAGACATTTTTTTCCCAAAATCATTTTCTATGAATGACAAAGAATAAAGAAGAAGCATTGTAACAACAGAAACCATTTTCTACGTAGACGAGTAAAAATTATCAAGAGTGAACTGGCAGCAAAGAAGCAATGTGAAACGTTAGTGTCCATACACTGTTATTCAGAATCGTGAATCATTATGAGTGAGTGAAAATGTGAATGTATGTGTCACACTGAAATGATGCATGCATGAATTGCAAAAATTAAAATATTTTGATATTTTGGCTTGGTGAAAGTGTAAACACGCCGGCGGAAGAAACGAAAAAAATTCTTTTGGGATTTATTGATGTACATATATCGTTCGCTTACTGCTTTGCGGGATGTACAAAGCGGTCTTTGCTTTTCTTTACAACGGTCCTATCAACTAAAACGTCTTTTGATAAAATACATCGCACACAATGCAACAACCTTGCGGTTTGGAAGCTGAACGGAAATGAGTGATTATACGAAAGTGAAACACCGTGTGTAGCAAAGCATGCATCAACATAAACACGGTTGAATCTCGATGCAGATTCATTGTCTATGGACACCATTAAAACATGTTAATGTATACCTAACCTGACCAAACATCCCGCTTTTCGATATCTCATTGAGCCTTGGATTTCAGTCCCGCTTTGTACTGAGAAGTCCCGCTTTATTACGTTTCGGTTTTTAGAAATAGTAAAGTATAATTTAGCTGGGAATTTGAATATTTGTTTAACATACAATTTTCAAGAGTCACACGCAGGATTTGAATTCACAATGTCACTATCGTTTCGAAGTTTGTGAACTTCATCACCGACATCTGTTCAAATCTGTCACTCTGAAATAATTTTATTCGGCTTTTTGTCGATTTTTATTATCACATACTTGTTTTGGGCGTAATATTTAAATGGACTTCAAAACAAATTGTTTCCAAATTACACTGGTGTCGCCAGTATTTTCGTTTTTTAGTCAGGCTTTTGAATGGGCGTTTATATGCACTCGATCTTGCAGATCGACTCGATAATCGACAAATTACTCTTTTTGCATTCATTTTTGTACCCAAGATCGAGTAAATTTACCTCGATAATGTTATTATAATGGCTCATTCACACTGGATAATATTTTCCTGATTTCGTACCAAAATCTGAAGTGTTCGCATTGGTTGTTTTTCCTGATTTGATTGAAAGTCAAGGCGCATAGATTATATAGTGTTATGCCTTGTTCAGGCTGCTGCGAAATTGAAGCCTTTCGCAATTTGGGCTGACATTGTGTTGAAATTGCTCAATTTCGCATAAATTTTGACAACTACGAAATTGAGATATTTACGACAATTTCGTTGAAATTGACTTATATATTTTAATGTTTTCACTCATTTTCTAACTAAATTTTACATGCACTCTTTTATCATGATATTGTCGTGATTATCATAATATGGCAAAAAGGTTTTTATAGCCTTTTCACACTAGCGAACATTTTGGAGGAACGCATTGAAAATGTTGAAAAAATTGAACATGCATTCACACTTGCAACATCTTACATCTGTTATTTTCTAAAGCTGAGTAGAGACACATCAAATTCTCGTCAAATATTGAGAGTGTATGAGTGTAAAACGGCACACATATACATCGATGTCATGTTTGAAGCAAAATCAAATCATTCTGATTTTTATCAAACAAGAGCCCATGTTTGAAGATTTTTAACGTGTGTGTATCGCTGTGGTTCAAACATAATTTTTGCGTTGCCACCGAAGTATTAACATCGTCGGTAGAATTTTTTCTTTTTGTTAAAAATGGAGGATAAGAGATTTTCGTGAATAAATTGGCTTCTTTTTTTAGCCATTCCTTCATCCCCACCGATTTCTTCCGATTTTTTGTTTTACAGCTGCCGCCAATGGAAAGATACAATCATCCGTGTCACTCACAATACCGCACACGTCTTTACATTAGAAAATCCGCTTAAAAGTGAATGTTTGAAACTATGTTTGTATTCGACGTCAATCTGAGTTTTACTAATACATTCACAATGTTTGACAAAAATTTGATGTGTCTGTACTCAGCTTAATAATTATTTATTAACATGCCAAATTTTTCTGATCAAAAATAAACGAAACTAAAATGGTTTCAGAAATTTGAGTATGCATACAATTGTAGTCTATTGGGACTCCGGAAAAGAAAATATGGAGAATGACATTCATCAAACGTTTATTTTTCAAAATTTCGTATTTAGTTCAATTGGTTTTTTACTACATTTATACCTTCAAGATGTATTTATATCAGAGGGTGTTATTGCGACTAGACAATAGCTATTTTATATATGTTTAGTTTCATACCACTGCCAAATTCAGAGCAAATTTGTTATACAATTGTAATACAAGAAAGCAAAAAAGCATACAAAGAAAATAGATATGAATTTAAAAGTCAATTGAGGCAAAGACTTGAAAATATTTAAATCAGCTGTTCAAGCGCTACCACCTTATATAAATATGTCTTGGTTTTGTTTTTGAAGTTCTGTCATTTTTTTAATATCTTTCTCAAAAACTCTTTCTAGCGATGGACTAAAAATTATCGAATAATGTGGGTGAAACGAAATGGGATAGGAACATTTTTCAAAGATGTTGAGGTCACAAAGTGTAAAATTTGTATGGTGAAATGTTAACATCTTTGGCAAATTGATTGAAGATGTATGTTGTGGACTAGTGTGTATGATGTGGCATAGTTACTCGATTTTGTTTTGACATTTTTGTATTTTATAATGCCATTGTGGAATTATACCAGGAAATGGCAGGATTTGTATGTATTAGTATCATACAATTCCCCAGTCGCGGGTAACAATCTTGAAGCGATGCGGGGGCTTACGGTTTGTATCTTTGAGCCAGGGTATCTGGATGGGAGCGGCAATGCGTTGCAACCCAACCAAAGATTACCCAAAATATCAATATAAACTCCGCAGGGCCCAAACTCATCAAACCCAACAACAAACGCAACCAACAATACACGCCACAATACGAATACAAATACGGTAACTACATTAACGAGACATGACAGCATCGAACTCTACCTTAGCGACGATACAAATGACGATCTTACGGCACTCGACAACATCCAGATATCCGAAACCGTTGAAGATTTCATCACTAAGATGTAATCGGATAGGAGCTTCATGGGTGGCGCCGCTGTGGGAGAGAAGATTAAGACGAACGAGCAGAAAATGGAAGCTGGATACAAGCGTTCGCGGCGGTATCTGAGAAGTATGCAGCCGAAAGACCTAACATCCCTCTCAGTGTGCGACAAACGCTTAATCCGGAAGCATAAGTTCCACGTACGGAAGTATGAGTCGTGGAAGTATGCCCTCCACCTGCTAAGGACGTTACGAATACAATTACAAAAACAACTACGCTAACAAACACATCACACAATCATACGATACGCAACAAAAAGGCCCCAAATCCACCGACGCATATAGTCACGGATGGTGATAGTGATACTGCACCCGGCCCACCCAAGGCCAAGGGCTCGAATTGACCAAGAGTGGATCATTCTGCCACCGCGGATACCACTGGCCAGAAGACGGCAACAAAGAGACACCGCTCCAACGACTCACAGGCCCCTACGGACAAGCGGATTTAAAAGTCCGACACCCTTACATTGGCACCCGAGCTCCACTTGACGATTCTGGTCCGGAACAATCCGGAGGTTTGAATCTTCAAAGAAAGATGGCTGTTGGTAGAAGAATGCATACTACGGAAGATGCATGAAGTCCTATCGACGGATGAAGGTGATGATTTCACAGAGTTTGACGGAGCCAAATGGCATAAGGGCGTGAAGATTGTTGGCTTCGGCAACCCTAGAGCTCTAGAGTTCTTGTCAGCATGCATCAACAATCTGAGCGACCTCTGGCAAGATGTGAAAATGTTCCGAGGACTTACGAGAGACAAAGGGAACGGAAAGTCCCTACGTCTTCTGAGACTCAAGCGGCCTAATTAAATTCGGTCTAAACCGACTCCGGACGACCGTCCCCGACGAAGAAGAGAGCGTCAGAAATCTCAAGCGGCATGAAGGTGGTGCAAATTACCCTGAATCACTCAGAAGCAGGAAAGTGTAGACGTAGTCCTTATACAGGAGTCTTGGCTGACAGGCAACAAGGTGCGTGGTCTCAGGTCACGTAATCTGACACTCATTCCCCCAAAGAAAGAAGGTAAGATTCGTAGTTGCATCGTAGCCTGTATAAATATAAATTTAACACTGATCTTTCGCTATAGCGACCTTACAGTAGTGGCAATGGAACGCCAGGATAAACCTATGCTGGTTTTCGCATCCATGCATCTGCCATATGAACATAACGACCCTCAATCAGACAAGGTACGATCTCTCATAGGATGGTGTAGAAGTAGAGGGCACGACCTTTTAATCGGAGGAGACATTAACAATGAGGTTAGTCTATGAGGTTAGTCTCTACTTGAATACTTTGTATCCTCTGATTTAGTTATTTGTAATAGGTAAAAGGTCCACTTTCTATAATAAGAACAGGGAACAGGTTATAGATTTAACTTTAGTATGAAATAGCGATTCGACGAGAATCTCCAGATGGAGGGTATCAAGTGTCTGCTCCTTTTCTTACCATTTTGTAATACATTTCAACGTTGACTACGAGACTACCAGTGGCAAGCCCTATCGAAACCCGAGGAAGGTTATCTGGGATAAGTTCAAGTGACTTATGCAGAACACTCAGTGGATCATATGACAAATAGGCCTGTAGAGGCTTTCCATAAATCCTGTCCGGAGCGCTCACCACCTCGGAAAGGCAACTAAACATGGTGGACGCCGTAGTTAAAACAGCTCAGAAAGGAAAGTAGAAAGCTTTCCAACAAAGCCAAAAAGGAAGGAACCCCGCAAAGCTGGGAAAGATATAGAGCGGCTGCGAAGACTTTCAAAAGAAAGTCAAGAAAGCGAAAATGAAGTCCTGGACGAATTTCTGTGAGCAACTGGAAGATATCAGCGAAGCCTCTAGGCTCCGCAAACTCCTGTCCAAAGACCCGAGCACACCAAACTTCCTCACGGAACCGGATGGATTGCTCACGGAGAGCATCCAAGAGACTCTAGAACTCCCGGTGAATATCCACTTCCCTGGTTGCAGCGAAGTTACAGACGCAGAGGATATATATGCGGGGACTCCTACAGCCAACATAGAGGAACTCATTAGATCTATTGTCGATGAACACGAAAATAAGTTGGGCGGTGAAATCATTTAAGTCTTTCAAATCCCTGATGGCATCATCCCAGCACTTTTACAAGAATCCTTAGAACTCATTCTACCATGGCTAAGCGCGATTTTTCTGCGAGCCTTCGGTGGACACATACACCCAAGGCATGGACAGAAGTCAAAGCGGTATTTATCCCCAAAGCGGAAAAGTAAACCATAGTACGGTAAAGATTATAGACCCATCAGTCTCTCATCGTTTCTACTGAAAACTATGGAAAGACTAGTTGACCTACATGTAAGGGGGAATTTGACGACAGCCAACACGCCTACCTGAAAGGCAAATCAGTGGAAACTGCCTTGCATGAAGTGGTAGGTGTTATCGAGGACTCCATTCATTATAAGGATTACACCATATCAGCTTTCCTAAACGTGGAAGGAGCCTTCAAAAATGTGAATATAGAATCCGTACTAAACTCACTTGAAGGCATAGGCTAATACAGCATTCGCACTGGCATCGATTTTCTTGATTTTGCCACTTTTGTTGATTTTAAGCAGAAATCGTTTTAACAGACGACAAATCAGGTATTTTTCTTATTTTGCTAGGAATCAGGAAAAAATGCTTAATTTGCTTTATGCAACGCTGTTTTATCTCACACTACTAACGAATAATACGCTTGTTTACAACCATTTCAATCACGGCGCATTGATGTGGTGGTACCACTAAAATAGCCGACTTTATATTTTTCTCCTTACTTAGGTATTTATTGTTTCACAAACATATATTTTTTACTTTTTTGTTTACTTTTATTCCTGGAATACATTTGTGCAGTATGTTGTAGGCTTGGTATTTTTCTTGTCGTAGTAACAGTACCTCGTCAATGCACCTTTACTTTCAATCAAATCAGCTAAAAAACCAATGCGAACACTTCGAATTTTGTTAGGACATTTGATACGAAATCAGGAAAATATTTTGCAGTGCGAATGAGCTATAACACGCTGGCATAACGAAGAGGACAGGAAATATGCTTAAAAGTAGAATCATAAACTCATATATGGGCAACAGTTCAGCATGGAAACGAGTAACAAGAGGAACTCCGCAAGAGGGAGTGATCTCACCGATATTATGGAATCTAGTGAAGGATTTTGACAAAACGGGTATGAAGATTATAGCATATGCGGATGATGTCGTTCTCCTGATCGGAGGTAAATTTATGCCTACGGTCAGCGAAATCATGGAAAATCCACTAAAACAATTGGCTCGTTGGGCAACGGATAATGGACTAGGAGTCAACCCGACGAAAACAGAATTAGTCCTTTTTACGAGAAGACACAAAATTCCGAATTTCCAACTCCCAAGAATACAGAGTACTTAAACTGTCGAAAGAAGCAAAGTACTTTGGCATTACCCTTGACTCCAATCTATCCTGGAAAAGGAATATGGATTAAAGGGGTTAATCACGGTTTGCTGGTAGCGGGACATAGCAACATTCACGGCAACGAAATAGCAGACGAATATGCCAGAACGGGCTTCTTTGTGCGGGAAGACGCTGCGACTCTGGACGTGCATATTCCGTTCGTGGAACTGAGGAACCAAGTCGACGAACTGAGGGTATCGTTCACCAAGTCGAGATGGGAATCGATACTGAACTGTAGGATAGCTCGATCTCTTTGGCCTGCCATTTTATTTAGTTATTTATTTCATAAAAATTTAGTTCACAATAATAAATGTTGTCTCCGCGCCCTGAAGGCTTTGGTAGAGACCAACTGGCGAAAATGATTAAAATTATTACATTTTCTCAAAACTAAACAAAAAAAGTAATAAATTTGTATGTAATAAATATGTAATAAAAATTATAATTAAAGAAAATATGCATAGATAGTAGAATGCAATAAGTAATCATAGGAGTGTTTCAATTCTTTCTAGTAGATACGTTTTAAGTTTGGATTTTAAATCTGATATTCTAGCAATTTGTCCAGAAGAGGTCCAGCATACTCAATCTTTTGCTTTGTAAGTTCAAATCTGCATCGTGACGGTATAAGGTTTAAGCGATGACGTGTATTTGCTTGAGATTGATCACAATATTGACGAAATTCAATGAAGCTATTACTTACTCCATTCATAGATTTAAACATGAACATTAATATATTATGTTAATATATATGCCCCTCACAGGAAGTATACATCTAGCATAAGTTTTAAATAATTCTATTGTAGGGTAGTCCTTTGGTAAATTATATACAATTTTTAAAGCTTTGTTTTGTGCTCTCTGCAAAGATTTTAATTTGGCAGAGTTTTTACATGCAAATACTATTGGTATGTAAACAAGGTGACAATGAATTAGGGTATAATATAATTGAAGTTTGGTTTCAGTAGAAATTTTGGCTTTTAACATTTCAATGTGCATGTCCCATGAAAGATTATATGACATTTTTACACCAAGATATTTTATAGTTTTCGATTCATTTACAAGGTTACCATCTATAAAAACCGCCATTTCCGGCTCTTTACTTAATAAATATGGTCGAAATCTTACAAAGTGTGTCTTTTCACCATTTATGGATAAGTTGTTAAGCCGCGCCTACTCAAATAACATAGAGGCATCGTACTCAATCTGTGTTTTTAGCACTGCTGGATGCTTATAATTATATATGAGACATATGTCATCTGCAAACATAAAAAATTTCCCAAAAAACGTAATATTAGCTAAATCATATATATATACTTCTTCAGAAGTTGTTTTGAAGAGAGAATTTCCTGGGAACAGGCTCTTCCAAAACCTCAATGACCTAGCAGACGCTCCAATTAAACCCCTTGTCAAATTCATAGATAAATTTTGCTGGTTTAGCAGAGGACAACTGAGAAAATTTTTTGCGCTAGACTTTCTCCTTTAACTTACCCTCTCTCCTACATTCTTCCTCTTCTCTTCAACTACAACCATCATACAATTCTTTCAGTCAGACATTTTTCCTATTTCTTTATTTGTAAAAATAACTTTTTATTTAATTAATGAAATTTTTATGTGGAATTTATTTAGAATTTCTCGAAATTTTGTAAGTATTTAGAAAATAAAGAAAGAAAGTAAAATCAGCTGATGGTATAGCACTACCTCTTAAATCAATCATCTTGTATGAGGTGTCATTAATGTACATGTTCAGTGCAGTACGTTTCCTTTACATTACCATTTCCGTTTCATGTTCACAAAGTCTCATACTGAAAGTGTGTATACAACTCTGCGGTTGAAATGATTTGTGACATGATAATAACATTATCAGGGTAAATTTACTCGATCTTGGGTACAAAAAATGCTTGAGAAATCACATGATAATAGTGTGATTTGTCAACTATCAAGTCGATCTGGAAGATCGAGTGCTGCCCTATAAAGGAAACGTACTTCACTGAACATGAACATTAATGATAATACATACAAACATGATTAATATAATTAAATAAAAAGCTATTTCAATACATAAAGATATGAAAAAATTACTGACTGAAAGAATTATATGATACTAACACATACAAATCCTTCTGCCATCACGTGGTATAATTCAATAATGGCATCATGAAATACATAAAACTAAAAGCATTTCATAACGAATTTCAGCTCAAAGGATTCTAGAATCACCTTTGAAATCTAAACTGTTCAAGTATACATATTTTGACATTCGTGTAGATTTTGCTTCATTTTGACAACATGTTTACAAACATTTATTTTGTTTTCTCATTGAAATTCTTCTAGTACAACGTTTTTGATCAGCCCTCCAAACAAAAACAAATTGCCTGTTGTTGTTAGTTCCAACACCGACTACTGTTCTAAATACATCTGGCAAGGTATATATTTTTTGGGAAATTGTTGAAATTTCCCAAGACTTGTGAGATATCTAGATATTTCCTTTATCTATGATAAAAATGCACGTGTTTTTGCAAAGACGACATATTTAGTATAGATCTGAAAATTTGTTAGACATTGCAACCAAAAAAATTCTAGGTTAATTACAGACTTTATGGGAATTTTCTTAAATATTGTTGCATTTGAAGTGTTTATAAACAATAACATTCTCAATAACTACTGATATATTGAATTAGTGCTAATTTTTTTCATCCCTTTTTTTGAATGCAGTCCACTCAAGAAAACTTGTTTCCAATCTATATGAAATAATTATCTTTTTGTTACAAAGACGATCAACAAAAAGTGGTAACAATTCAATGAAATGCATTTCTCTCTCGCGTCATATCTTGATTATATAATTTTATCTGTAATTTTACCTAAACATGATTGTAATTTGTATAGTTATATGCAATAACACTATCAAAAGCTGTTCTTGTATTGGAATATTCAATGAAGAGAGTAAGAGAGAGAATAGAGAATGGTTAAGGTTTCACTCGCTTGTTTGTTGACATTCGAGTGAAGAGAAATTTTGAATGTCGGTTTGTAAATAGTTTTTGTGCCTACTTCTTGATCGTTTTTGCGTCAGAGAGACCTTGACATACACGAATTTAGTATAGACGATTTAACTCCCTCATCTGACGTTTCATTTCGCACTCTTCGTCGTAGCTTTGTGCAAATGAGACAAATTCGACAAAATTCGTATGTAACTGTGAAATTTAAATGTATTTTGCACTTTTTGTTGACTTTAATCTTTGGTATACATTTGTATTGTGTTTAACACATTTTATTTTGCCACAAAAACACGAAATGCGGCTGTTGTTCCTTTGTTGTACGTGGTGTACTATTGATTCTATCTGATATTATTGTTCCCATGCTTTCCACCATCCAATGTTTACTTGAAACCATACCTATGACGTTTAATTTATTGAGAGAATTAATGTGTCTATACTAAATTCGTCTATGCACCCTGATATCAGCCAAAGAGGAAAAAGGTGCGCAATTTGGCAACCACGGTAGGAGAGAACAGAAACTAGACAGCCAAAATTTCTCTTCATTTAAATGCCAGCAAAGAAAACGAGTGAAACCCTAGCCATTCTCTGCTCTCTCTCTTACTCTCTTCATTGAATATTTCAATACACGTCAGATTTTTTATAGTGTTATTGCATATAACTATACAAATTGCAACCATGTTGAAGTAAAATTACATAAACTATGCAAAAAGTATAAAATGATTAAAATATAACGCGAGAGAGAAAAGCGTTTGAGTGAATTACTGACCCTTTTTGGTTCTCTTTTACCAGGGTTGCCAATTTGCGCACATATTCTGGTTGTCTAATTATGTAAATTAATCAAAAACGACGTAGAAGTAGTTGGGATCACAAAATCACTCCGTATGCCTAAACTTCGAGGGCCCGTAATTCCCACAATAGGGTTCGTCGCCAATTTTTTTATTAAACATTATTTGTTTACAATAAAGTGTTCAACAACCCTATAATAGATAAGCTCCTCGTTTTCTTTGTTGATATTACACTCAAGAGGAGTCTTGGCCGTCTACGCATGCATTACATTAATTGTTCACTACACGATCTGGTATCACTTCCCACTGGCAGTTCTGAAATGGGCGCAACATAGTAAATAAACATATATATCTAAAACGTTTTCGTACACAATTATAAAAAATGGTAAATTATTTTAATACACGACTCAGATTTATGTAAATAACGCTTAATTTTCTTTTCAGGCACGTAATGCGGAGAAAGCTATGTAAGCAATATTTACCCCTCATTGCAGATTTTTTAAAAATACACATTTCATTTATAGGACCACATTGGCCCGTTGGAGAGCCGCAAAAGAAATCGAATCTGGGGAAAAAGACCGAAGACCTTACTTAGCATCAGAATGCCAAGATCTACCGAAATGCGAGAAATATCGTTTGGAAATAATTCGGGAAATTTCCAATAAAGTTGCACAGATACAAAATGGTATGCCACTCGCAACAGAAAAATGATTTACTGATAACTTCTAACCATAACTATTATAGCCGGTCTGGGGGAATTTCGTATTCGAGACTTAAACGATGAAATTAACAAGTTACTGCGAGAAAAACGCCATTGGGAAAATCAAATATCCGCCTTGGGTGGACCACATTATCGCAGATATGGTCCCAAAATGTTTGATGCTGAAGGCAGAGAGGTGCCTGGCAATCGTGGTTACAAATACTTCGGTGCAGCCAAGGATCTGCCAGGCGTAAGAGAACTGTTTGAGCAAGAACCCCCACCACCTCCTCGAAAATCGCGCGCTGAGCTAATGAAGGATGTTGATGCAGAATATTATGGCTATCGTGATGATGATGATGGCATATTGATACCGTTGGAAGAACGTATTGAACTACTGGCCATTCAAACTGCTGTACGTGAGTGGAAGGAGAAAATGGCTAAAGACGGTCGTATAGACTTGGAGGATGATGATGGTGATGACGATATTTATCCATTGTCAATACCAGCCAGAGAAGCAGCAGAGGATGCAAAGACATCACAGGTTGAAAAAGAGCCAAATCCAATGGAATTGTTGGCACCGAAATTTACTGCGCATGTACCGGTGCCCACACAAAAGGATGTCGAAGAGGCATTACTTAGAAAACGAAAACAGGAATTATTAGAAAAGTATGGTGGCGGTAGAGAATGATAATAAAAAGTAGAATGCAAACATATATTTTAATTGAAAGTATGTAAAACAATATGAAAGTACCTAAGGCCTTGGGATCTGCAAGATATAACCTGAAAACCACTTGCTGACGAATTCTTTATTTTTGTGCAATGTTTCTGTTTCTGATGTATTTAGAATTGTAAAGGGTGTCCCTAAATTTACGCAAAATTTAAATTTGCTGCTATCGGCGTAGAAAACACCAATTACTGGTGTTCGATATCGCGGCATGATAACACAGTTTTTTTTTCCGAAATTGATGTGTCCAATATTTGGTTTCAACAAGACGGTGCCACATGTCATACAGCTCGTGAAACTCTTCAATTACTGCAAGAGACATTTCCAGGCCGCGTGATTTCTTGATTTGGTGACCAGAACTGGCCCCCAAGATCGTGTGATCTAACACCATTAGATTTTTTTTTATGGGGTTTTTTAAAATCACAGGTGTATGTTAAGCCCACAACCACTGGTGCTTTAAAGGAGGAGATTCATCGTTGCATCAACGAAACTCGACCAGATTTATGCAGAAAAGTCATGGAAAATTTCGACAAACGAATACGTATGTGTATGAAAAGCCGTGGAGGCCATTTGCCAGATGTTTTATTCCATAAATAACCCTATCCTATGTACTTTACGATTCAATAAAAATATTACCATAAGAAGAATAAAAACTGTTTTCTATTCAATTCAAATGTTGCGTGCATTTTGGGGCACCCTTTATTTCTCTTTAGATTCTACAAAGCTGTAAGTAATATAGTAGCTTGATCATTCTCTTCAATGAGGCTACTAACCACAGACTTGTCATACATGAGCTTGGTCGATAACTTTTTATCTGGCTGATGAATTCGGAAAAATATTAACCAAACAATTTTGTAGTCTTTTAAGCGAACCACAAACTTGTCATTCATGAGCTTAGGCGATCTTTTTATCTGCCTGTTGAATGTGAAAAAATATTACCAACAATTTTTGTGAACATGATAGTGATGCGAACAAATTCGATTGCATTCTTATTTGGTATCAAGTGGGGCGGTAAACCGACAATAAACATCAACGATAGCTGATGTTCATGCTCATGAATGGCAAGTCTGTGGTTCGCTTTAAGCACCAAACAAAAAACATTTTATCTACAGCGCCATGCCGATGCAATGAACAAATAAAGAGTTGGTTTTTGCATCCTATATGGCCGTGTTCTCAGTCTTTCACATTACATTTGTACACACTAATTTGAAAATTTTATTTTGAAATTAGTTAAATGCTAATGTTTTATGCAGGGAAACTATAAGGCTTAACAGTGTGCACATTTTCTTCAAAGAAATTTTTTTCCAGGTCCTATGGTTTTCATGGTATAAGCAGTTAAAGTCGGTCTTTCACATTACAAATTTTGGAAGTCACTTTTGAGGTAGACAGATACTTTCTAAAAGTTCTGCTCTTATAGACAACGGGTTTCCGCCGAACTTTTGGAGATAAAAGTTGAATAATGCAGAAAGGAAATTGCATTTCAACGATTTAAATATGTTGCTTAGAAACCTCAGTAGGACTAAAAATATCAAGTCTTTCACATTACATCGTACAAATTTTTGCATTTAAAAACGATTTTTAGTGCTTATAAATGCTTCTTAAAGAAATTTTTTTACAACCAAAGACCAATATTAGGTCTTGGGGCTAAGGGATCGTAATAAATATCATGGTTTGGGAGGTGGGGGTAGAGCGATTTGTGACAGGTGGGACTAAACCATATTTTTATCAGCTTTTTATGGCAAAAAAAGAAAGGTGTCAAACAATTCAAAAACAGCATGACAATAGGTCTGTTTGAGAACTTTTCCAGTAAAAAATATCAAGTAACTTTTACTGGGAGAGTAAGGCTGATTTTACTCTCTAAGTAAAAAATATCGCAAAAAGTAAACGAACGACATCCAGTAAAAAGTATCAAGTAATCAACATTTGTTTGTAAACAGCTGATTCATGTTTTCTTTTTTGCTTTTCGTTTCATTGTTTTCCCTATGTTCAGAGTAATTTGTTGACTTGTTAACACTGCACTTTGTTGGGAATCTAGTTTATTAACAAATTCTATTAAAATGTTCCAACAAATGTATTTTCTTACTTACCTCTGCCATTGTTAAATTTCTTCTTTGTTTTCAAAGTTTTGTTTATTTAAATAAAACAGCTGTTTAAAAACATATGTTCGTACTTGATAATTCTTACTGGCAAAAATTTCTCCAGTAAAAACTTGCAAGTTCTCTATCATTCAACTGTCAAAAATATTCACTCTCTGGCTCTCTCGTTGTTGATTTTATCGAGTAAACGAACACTATCAAGTAAGAAATGTGATAAATTGTACAAATTATCACGTTCTCAAACAGACCTAATATGTAAGTCCATGTCCGTAAGTCCGTGTTCGCGAAAATTTTTTGGTGTCTAAAAAATCTGGCAACACTGTTTTCTTGGTCGAAAATTGCAAAACAGTGGCAACCCTAGCATGTTTATTCTAGTAAGCTTTACAGCCAATTCATGTAACTCAAACGAAAATGTATGCGAAAGAAAATCAGTCACTCACTTTCGTTCGGAATTGGATTCAGCTAAGGTTCTTTTGTTCTTTCGCACAGCTTTACGTCTGTAACGTAAGCAATTTATAAGTTGTCATATTACATTGTGGCCAGATCAACAATTTCATAAATTCCCCAAAAATTCCCTTAAAAAAGTGGGATATTTTAAGGGATTTATCATAAAAAAATACAACTCTGTCTGAGAGTAATCAGCTGGATAGAAATGAGAAGGTAAATACAAACAAACAAAAAAGCAAATAATATTTTTTTTATTCGTGTTTATTCGCAAACTCTGGATTCAGCTCCATGTGCTCAAGATAATAATAATATACTATTATTTATTGAC
The DNA here is from genome assembly GCA_963931995.1 of Phaonia tiefii. Classification (NCBI taxonomy): domain Eukaryota; kingdom Metazoa; phylum Arthropoda; class Insecta; order Diptera; family Muscidae; genus Phaonia; species Phaonia tiefii. The sequence continues at coordinate 60,994,187 of OZ008367.1, read as the reverse complement.
CACTTATTATAATTATATTATTATTTACTTACCATTTACTCTCCGATATGGCAGTTTCCATTTTTTCTTTGGTTTTTGCCACAATTACTTGTAGTTGTTTACGCGATAACAAACAGACAAGTTTTGACATGTAGGTTCGCATAGATGACAGCGATAAGAGATAGATAAATCAAAAATCGTACTAAAAGGTTTACGTATTCATTCGCATTGATTTTCTTTCGCATTGTCGTTCTGATGACTGTTAGGTGAAACGAATATCAGCTGTTTGTCGTGTAGCATGCGAAAGAAACGTTCACATAAGATACATGAATTGGCTGTTAAAGTTTTATGTCACCATTGTTCCGCATGCCAAATAAAACTATAACATTCTTTTGAAAACAGTTATATTTGCGGAATTATAAAAAAAATGCAAAAACAAAGTTATTCAAACTCTATTCTTATTTTGTTTCTCTTTTGATTTTTAATTTTTTAAGATTGATTATATCCTTCTTTGGAAGTTGAAAAAATGCGGATATTGCCGGACTCTTGCTGTATTTGATGGGCCGACGCAATATCATGAATGTTTTTTGTGTTCAAAAAAAATTCGGCAACATTTAATTTATTTTTTATTTCACAAAAGTCTTCATCAGTGGCTTCTTCGACAGAAATGCATTTACGAAGTCTGCAGCGGAATTGACATGCATTTACGGTTGAATACATTTACGAAGTCTGCAGCGGAATTGACACTTGCTTGGCGTGCTTTTATGTGCTTTCGCACCACATTTTTCACCGTCGCACCAATACCGTCAACACATCCCTTCCATGGGACGTAGCAAAATAATTCCAAAAAATCGATGTGTTAAAAGTCGACTCTAATAGACCAATTAAATAAACACAAATACTTTAGAAAACGTTTTTCCATTATAAAGCAAAGCCGACGTGAACACACTTAACTGACGTTGATTCCAATGTGCATTTTGGACTTCGTCTTGCGCTTCGCAGACATAATTTTCAGCGAAGTTCACTTGCAGTAACGCTTCACCATAAAATTCTGCACTGAGTGCACGGGGGCGATCGTACGTGCTAAACATTTTAGATTGCGCTCTTTTGATAAAGCAGTGCTTAAGAAACTGTGGTGAAATCTGTGCAATGTATTTGACAAGGTCAAGGAGTGATCCGTGTTCTTTAACTTTTTCAGTTCTTTTAGAAGTAGTGTCCTTTTTCCACGCCATCCACGAAACAGGTTTTTGCAACAAATCGTTAGTAACCAATTGTAGCTTCCTTCGTAGTTCCGGTAATCGATGCAATAACGTATTTTTTGCCATTTTCTTCAAAATTTGCTATCATTTTATCCAAAACTAATATTTTCTTTCTTAGCGAGTTTGGCAAGGCTCTTGTAGCTTCATTAACAGCCTTTCCAAGCGATTGTCTTGTTTTATAGCTTTGGGAGTTTCGTGATTCGTTTTGGCAATTTTTGTTCACCTTTTTACGTTCACGATATTTTTTTCCATTTTCCCGGTTAGCTTTGCGACGTCTTTCTACAAGAGACTCACGATCCTTTCTTGGCATTTCACTTTCCTTCAGTTTACGGTTTTCTCTCAATTTACGCATAGCTTCTGCCCTCTTTCTTTTGTGTTCTTCGTATTTACCATTCTTTTTTAGCTTTTCGATGTAATTTTTATTTTTTCTGCACTTGTGAGTGGATCCTACCAAAAAAAATTTAAGTAATTTTTTTTCTTTCTTTCCCATTACACACATTTGATGGCAATTTTAACTGAGAAACCAGCATTAATCCTCGAAAACACCACCCATTCAAGATATTAGGAACTCCTGCTCGGAAAAAGTTTTGTTTTCATAACAAAACACCAGCGTGCAACCACCGTTATTAAACTTTTCCAATTTTAGTCTTTCACATTACACCGAAATTGCGCAGTTTTCATTGCCATCAAATGTGCATTTAAAAAATTTTTTAATTTTTTTTTTTTCAGCACTAAAACAATTCTTTATCTATATATTGCAAAAGAAAACAGTGAAATTTTCTGAGCAAAATAGGTTGTTTTTACCTTTTTCTGTGAGCTATCCATTTTGTTTGACATCTCAGTTTAAAGCTTACTAGAAAAAACATGCTACGGTTGCCACTGTTTTGCAATTTTCAACCAAAAAACAGTGTTGCCAGATTTATTAGACACTTCTTATTTCATACACACAAAAATTTTGTGTAAAAGTCACAAAAATGTTTTTCCCCTCTGGTTAACATTCTCGCGAACACGGCCATATGTATAACTTTAGACATATCCATGGTAAAATAAGTAAGGTAATTGCACTAGGAATTGTTACAACAAACACAGGTATTTTATTTTTGTTTGGTGTCCATAATCTGTCAAATTTGTGTATCTACTGTAAAAGTAAACAAAAAAGTACACAAACAAAATGCATGTGAATTTGACATAAGAGAAACACCTAAGCAAGAAATATGTTGAAATCAGCTGTTCTAACGAGTTTACCTTACTCATTTTACCACGCACAAATCTAACCTGGCGTTTACACGGGACAGTTTTGCTCCGACAGTAGAAACACATTCACACATTTTTACTACACCACTTACACTTCTCTCACTTGCCTCGCCACTGTCTCTGATTTCTCAACGCCAGTAACATGGTACAATAATATCATCATGGTAATAGCAGCGCGTGTTGTTGTTGTTGTAGGCAGCAACAACAGGCATTTTGTTTTTGTTCTATTCGCTTCAGCTGTCAAACTCTACACAAATGCATACCAACAACAGAAGAATGCAAAAGAGTACAAAAACAAAATACATGTGAGTGTGACAGCCGAAGCGAAGAACCTCATGAACAAAATGAAAACAGCTGTTCTTACGACTTTACCATGAACATATTAGCGGCATTCATGCAAACGTGAAAGACGAGAACTTTTGCTCAGCGCAAGTTTCCCTCGCACCGTTGCATGAGGCACCAGGTAAAGTTGCTCAGCGTAGTTGTGCTCAAAACCATATCAGCTGACCAAGATGGATACATAAGGTGGTAGCAGTAGCAATTACATGTATTATGTATGTGTACTTTTTCTACTGTTCTAGTGCTATCATCTTATTTATCCATCCTAGTCAGATGACAACGAAATGTCAAAAGTTTACACGTTTCTCCATCCCACGTTTGCGTAGCAAATTTGCCTCGAAAACTTTCCACTTTTGAGCAAGTCCCTTTGTATGGGAAATTTGTTTATTTTGACGTTTGCTGTGCAAGTTTACGATGTTTGTTCATTGTTTAGTGTGTTTGTTCTAATCATAGAATAACACATACCATGGTACAAATATACAACAAGCCAAAAACAACAGGCATTTTGTTTTTGCTTAGTGTCTGTATTGTGTCAAGTCAGCTGATAGAAAAATACTGAAATTGTTGACAAAATTGGAAAAAGTGTCATTTAGAAAATGATTGTGTGTTATTTGATATTCTGAAAGTGCTTAAGTGTGAAAATTAAAACGTTTTTATGTGATTTTTACAGAGAAAACTTTTCAAAAACAGCAGTTGCTGGCGAAAGGGGTTTGCAGACAACCAAATGTAAACAAACTTTGACATAAGAGGAAAACTTACTCATACTCACTCCAGAAAAAAGTTCAAAACAGCTGTGCTAGTGCTTCTACCATTTATTCTTCACATACCAAAGAAGGTTTTATTCGCTCAATAAATTAAACGTCATAGGTACGATAGAAAGTAAACATTGGATGGTAGAAATATGGGTTCAATAATACTAGATAGTGGCAATAGTATACAGCGATCAACATAGGAACAACAACCGAATTTCGTGTTTTTGTGGCAAACTAGTTGTGTTAAATACAATACAAATGTATACCAACGATAAACGTCAATAAAAAAGTGCAAAATATATTTAAATTTTTCAGTTCTACACCAAAACGACAGGAAAAAGTTAAATGAACATATTTTGTAACTCCACCTGGTGTAAGATAATTTTAAATTTAATTGCTCTCATTTCCACAAACCTACGATGAGAGTGTGTAATGAAACGTCAGATGAGAGAATAAGTTTATCTAGGTATGTATTAGTCTATGGTTCTAATGGAAAACCAAATGCCTGTTGTTGGTTCACATAATTACAACAATCCTACTGCGTCAACCTCTACTAGGTCAGCCACCGGCCATATCGGTGACTTTTCGTAGTAATTTGAGAAAAAAGCAAAACATCGCCAACGACTTTACAAATTGGGAAATATGTATATTTGTATTTGAAAATGTTGGTAATTTTTATTGAAATATTGTTTGACAATACAAACATATAAACATGAATACATGATTAATTTTGCAGAGTACATCAGTTACATTGTAATTTGGAGAAGTTTGTTATAGCTCATTCAGACTGGCAAATTTTTAAGCGTTTTCATCTTAAAACTCGCATTGAAAACTTGGCCGTTCACACTTTGCTTCTTGACGTTTACGTCGTTTTCAAAATGGAAACTGCACTCGAAAATTCTAACTTAAAAATTAAAACCTTTTTAATTGTTTCATATTGTATGCTATTATATTTTGTATTTCATTAAAATGCATTTCATTAGTAAAAAAAAAATAACAAGCCTGTGTTAGATAACACGGGCGCATAGGTCAGACGTAGAATACGTTAGTCATTTTGCAATTAAAATATGTGAATTAAATATAATTTTTGATAATTTTAATATACGCATACAGCTGATAGCTAGTTATTAAGTTTTTGTAACATAAGTAGGCGTTTGCATGTATTAAAGTTAATTAATTTTAGATAGGATAAGTTATGTGTGATACGTTATTTTATGTATGTACAGTATAATTTTTAGTAAAATAAGACAACAACAAAACTACCAAAATGATGGCGATAACCCAAATAAGTTTGGAAACCACTGATCTAAACGATTGGAATAGTTTTGAACAAGATTTATTAATTTATTTTTTAGTTTGTGTGCTCGAAGACTGTATGCCATATGTTTAAGGATGAAACTATATCTAGTTTAACGTATTACATTATAGCGACATCTTCATTTGAAGTACAGCTACAGCAATACATTTTATGATATGGCAGCACAATAGATTAGCTGCTTTCCAACTACTTCCCAATGTATTGACAGAAATGTGTTTAGGAAAAACGCCATTGATATAGTGAGCGTATACATCGCCAATCCTTTGTATTAATGTACATACACACACATTTACACGCTGGTCGCAGAAGTAAACAAACGACAGCAAAGATCTGTAAACTTTCAAGCACACACAAGTGTCCACGCTCCCCTCCCATCATTTTATGTTCCCCACCAAACGAACTAATAACCGACCGATCCAACAAAACGAAATGTACACACACACACATTTACACGCTGCTCGATAAATAAACAAAGCACACCAAAGCCAAAATCATTTGATTTCGCGGCATTTGACAACAGCGGCATGTACAAAAAGGTCTAAAATATCATGCTCTTAAATATTTATTTCCTTAACTACATAAAACTTTTATATATAGACATATAATTTTTTTAATGTAATTCGAAACAAAACATATTACCAAAACTGAGTAACATATAAAAATTGCTAAAATATGTTTTAATATTTAAGTAAAAGTGGGTGAAAGTTGACAAACATTTTCTCAAAATTTTGTGCTCCAGATCAACACCCCTACCTTACCGTATAACGTATTCTACGTTAAAAATCACCAGGAACTGATTACCACATGGTTGTATTGCTAATTTGGGAGTTTTTGAGCGTGTTTTTGACAAAAATACGCTGTGAACGCGCGTTTTCATTTTGTATGGCAAAACATTTATTTTTAGCGAGTTTTTGACCGAAAACAACATTAAACATATTTTCGGTGTCAGTGTGAATGAGCTTTTAATAAAATTCAAAGAATTTCAATCAAAATGCAATTTAATATCAGCCTAGTTGTTTTCGTCCAGTACACGCGTTTCCCCATACAAATGAAAAGTGTATACGATTTTTTTTTCATCCTTCTTTATTTTGCAATCTATCAGATATTTGACAATAGGCAACTTGTATAAAATATTCTAACAAATTTAAAATTCATCTCAGTCTTAGCCTGAAGAGAAACAACCACTGCTGGTCCTCATTGTGGGTAGTGCACATTTCACCGAGTGCTTACTAGGTGCGTAAGTTTAAATCTTCTTAATCTTCTGTCATGTGTAGCTACTTCTAGAAGTCTGCGTGCCAAGATGTTAGTATGTAAAGACAGCCTCAAAGCATAACGTTCGTTGATTCTGTTGATCTCCTGTTGAACTGTATTTAGTCGGAAGTCTGTGAGTAGGGTTTCGTTTCTTACGTAGTTGGGTGCATCTGCGATAAGACGTAGGCATTTGGATTGGAACCTCTGTATAAGTTGAATGTTTGATTTTGCTGCTGAACCCCAGAGTTCTGCTCCGTATGTCCAGATTGGTTTGATGATTGCTGTGTACAGCAGTAACTTGTTATCTAACAATAACTTAGAGTTTCGGCCCATAAGCCAGTACATAGATGTTAGTTTAAGACCAAGTTGTTTCCTTTTCGTTATAATGTGTTTCTGCCAAGTTAGACGCCTGTTCAGGTGTATCCCAAGACATTTTGCACTGTCGGCTTGTGGTATTTCTGCGTTGTTAATTTTTACACGTGGACATGTTTCGGCTCTCAATGTAAAAGTTACATACGCTGACTTATTGGCATTGACTTTGAGTCTCCATGACTGGCACCACTCCTGGATTTTGTGTATGTGTCTTTGCAGATTTATCGATGCTATTATTGGGTCCTGGTGCGATGATAACAGTGCTGTGTCGTCTGCGAATGTAGCTGTTACCGTATTTTCGCATGTTGGTAGGTCTGCAGTAAACAGAGTGTACAGCAATGGGCCGAGAACACTACCCTGAGGTATGCCAGATTTAATTTCATGTAGGTCCGTCTGGGTTCCGTTAACTTTCACAAAGAAGTATCTGCATTCTAAGTAAGATTTAATTATTTCGAAGAATGGATATGGAAGGTTCTTTTTAATCTTGTATAGTCAGCCAGTATGCCATACTTTGTCAAAAGCTTGGCTAATATCCAAGAATACCGCTGAGCAATATTTTTTTCTTCGAAGGCAGTTCTTATTGTCTTGACAGTCCTGTTCACCTGTTCTATCGTTGTATGACTGTCTCTGAAGCCAAATTGATGGTCTGGAATAAGATGTTTTGAATGCAGTATTGGTTTTAGGCGAAGAAGTAAAATTTTTTCAATTAGTTTGCCCATCACTGGCAGTAGACTTATTGGTCTGTACGATTGCACATCTTCTAGCGGTTTTCCTATCTTCGGAATCATTATTATCTCAGCCACTTTAAGCTGCACCGGAAAGTATCCAACTCTGAATATAGCATTTACAATATTTCTGAAGTGTGTAATGGCTATATTTGGGAGTTCCTTGAGGGTTTTCGACGTAATCAGATCAAAGCCTGGTGCCTTTTTCCTATTTGGTAGAGTTTTTATCAAAATTTTTATTTCATTACAGGTTGTTTTCCTGATTGGCAGGTCCATTTGGGCTGGTGACGACAGAAAATCATGTAATTTTGTAGGACTTCTATTTGACGGGATAGGTTGAAACACATTTGATAAGTGCTCACCAAAGATGTCACATTTTTCTTTATCCGTTCTAGACCAAGTCCCGTTGGATGATCTAATGGGCGGTATTCTCTCAATAGATGTATTAAATTTTTTAGTGGCTTTCCATAAGTTATAGGATGAATTTTCCGTTGGCGAAAGGTTGGAAACAAAAACGTCAAATTCTAAATCTTTTTCCTCCGCCAAAGCTTTTTGAAATTTTCTTCTAGCTCTATTAAGGCGGGGTTTGTCTTCTCGAAACCTTGTCGTTTGCCAAGTTTGTTTCAAGTGTCGCTTTTGGTGGAGGAGAAGTTGAATATTTCGGCTGGAGCATTCAGTGTTGGGTTGTCGCCTTCTCTCAGGTGTTGATTCCCAAGCTGCTTGTTGTATATGTGAAATGAACAAATGGATTGCCTCCTCTATTTCGTGTTTATTTTTTAGAGAAGTTTTTAGATTAATAAATCCTAACAGTCCTATCAGTGTGCAGTTTAAGCGGAACTTCGACTTGTTTCACTGAAGATTTCAAAACGGCTATTATTGGAGAGTGGTCAGAAGATAAGTCAAGACATGGGTGTATTTCGCATCTATTTCTGTCAATATTTTTCAAAATAAAGAAGTCGATAACGTCCGGGGTTTTTGCGAGATCAGAAGGCCAATATGTTGGCTCTCCAGTCGACAAATGAAGAAGACGTTCAGATTTCATGGCTTTATGTAAGTTTCTACCTCTTGTATTATTTAATCGGGAGCCCCTGACCTGGTGCTTTGCATTGTAGTCACCACCCACCAAATATGTTGAACCCAGTGTTTGGAACGATTGGACTATTATTTACTTCCAATTGTATGGCAGTGGACTGTATGTTTTTCCTTCGATAGCCATCTAGAGGTGTATGTTTTATATCTTGTCTGATTAAGATTCGGTACCACCTCGGGCTGTGTTCGCCGGGTGATTTGTGGTGTAAATTTCAAAGTTTGGTATTTTAATAAAGTTTTTATTAGTAAGGTGGGTCTCCGAGATCAACATGACGTCTATGTTGTGGTTATTCAAAAAGACTTTAATTCAAGAACGTGATGACTCAGGCCATTGGCATTCTAGGCAGAAACTTTGAGATTGTGTTTCATTTTGTAGTATTTGTGATTAGAGTTGTGACAAGATTGAGCAGAGTACCAATTTGTTGCATAAGGGTTTGCATCATGATTTTTAGATCTTCAAACTGTTGATGTTCCGCAGTATGCGTCTTTGAAATAGATGGTGTGGAATTTCTGATTACGTCTGAATACGATCTTCTCATTGCTTCGTGGGACGTTGATGGGATCTCCTCTGGAGTGACTTCAGGTTGGTTTTGTGTGTTTTCAGTGTTGCGGTTTGCATTGATGCTTTTACTCCGCAAGCTAGGAAACGTTTTCTTTTGAATATCCTTGTATACCTGACATCCCTTATAGTTAGCCGGATGTTTATCTCCGCAGTGTACGCATTTGACGTCATTTGTCCTAGTCTTTATACTACACTCTTTCGTGTGGTGATTTCCTGCACATTTTACACATCTTGATGGCCTATTGCAGAAATTTGTTGTGTGTCCGTACATTTGACAGTTTATGCACTGTGGTATGCTACGTTTTGCTTTTGGTGGCTCGAACTTCACTTTAGTATGAAGCATTTTATCTATATTGTAAACATCTTTATTGTTTTGATTTTGCTTTAGATTGACCCAGAATAGTGGTGTTGGATATTTCTTTTTTTGATCTCTCATGTTGCAGACCTTGACAACATCATGGCCCAAAGATATTAAAAATTCTTGTATTTCTTCCACCGGTGTAGAAGGGTGTAGACCTCGTAGAACGACATTAAAGCTACGCTGGCTTTTCAATTTGTATGTGTGATATTCTGTATTTCTATCAAGGAGAGCCTTTGTGATTGTGGCATATGCTTTATCGGTTTTTGGTTGAACTTTTACTTCATCATTACGCACTATTTTCAGTTCGTAATCGGAGTTGGCTATTGTCTCTAGTAAGGTATTTAGTGGTTGGATGTTTTCCACTTTATATATGTATATTGGTGGTGGTTTTGTTATGATTACTTCCTCTGGGGTTTCATCCTCATCTGTAGCGAGAGATGCAAATCTGTTACTGTTACCTTGTAACCAGTAATCATTTATTTTTCTTTGCTTAGGTTTGTTCGCCGCTTGATTTTCTGGGCTGCATCTTGTTCTTTTAGCTTTTCCAATTGGACTACCGTTGTTTTTATTTACGTTTAGTTCTGAATTTAAATTATGTTGAACAGTCGAAGATTTTTGAGTGTAGTTACTCTGAGTTAAATAGGTTTGTGGATGTGCTTGACCAGTAGCGAGAGTTTTTGGACTGTCCCCTAGATGGCGCCGGGGATAATTAGTACAAATGGTTTGTGACTTGTCTAACGAAGACGAAAAGTTGCTAGTATTTCCTTCTGGATTCAAATAAGTTGAAGGTATTGTACATACAGCGTAGTCTGTCGATGTGTAAGTTGGAATACTTGATGTTGTGTGTATACGATACAGTCGATAATTTTCCACTATAAGTCGAGCAGTGGATAGTAGAGTTGTCGGGTTTCAAAAAAAGTAAAATAAATTAAAATGTGAACTTGTCAACATTTTTTAGTTTTAAGATTTTCAGCGTTCCCTGAGACAGACTGAAACTGTACTCAAGTATTGTCTCGGCATTAGAAATTCAAAGGTGGCGTGATGGGTAGCACATGCAACTAACAAACGCGAGATTTCGGTTCGAATCCTAGTTAAGTCGCATGTGTTTTTAATTTTATGTTTAATTTTTAACTATATTTTAATAATTTTGTTTTTTAATATTGCTGGTAAATAAGTTATGTTAAAAAATAGAGTAATTAGTACGAGAAATAATTAAAAAAATATTTTAATTTTGTGCCTTCTCTGAGGTGTGAACTCACGTTCTATCGAGGCAAAAAAGTATGGTCTAGGCCAGAAGCCCTGACACAGCTAAAGTCACAAATAAAGAAACAAATACATTCGGATAAATGTTCAATATTTATATTTTTCAACTGCTACAGTTGACAGTCGACAAAAGTGCTGTCAAATTAATTTTGCTTAAAGGCGATGTGTTCTTTTCGATCAGTATACACTTCTAGTATATACTGGACGAAAAGAACGAGGCCAGCATAGACTTTGTATCAAGTAAGACAAGCTTATAAACTTGTTCACATTTCGTGTTCATGGTGTTTTTCATTATTCAGCTAATTTTGACAGCTTAACAACGGAATTGCTACTGCGACTACCTAATAGATAATTCTACCATGATTCAAGTATTGCGATAAATGACTTTTAACATCATTCGGCCCCATTACGGTTGTCGCGACAACATTTGTATCATGATACAAGTACAAGGTAGTGGCATTCGCATTGTTGTAATTTCAATACCCAGTTATTGTCAAAATCAGCTGATAAAAATGTACAGATACATATGCAATTGTGAACATAGATAGATGAAATCAAAAGAGAACGCTCTTACGCAAACAACTTTGACATTTACTGGGTACGATGAAATGTAAACAAAGGAAACCATATGGGCTGACGCTACTACCTTGTACTTGTATCATGATTTGTATCATGGTACAATAATATGTTCATTGTAAAGTCGTAAGAACAGCTGTTTTCATTTTTTTCATGAGGTTCTTCGCTTCGCCTGTCACACTCACATGTATTCTGTTTTTGTACTTTTTTGCATTCTTGTGTTGTTGGTATGTATTTGTGTATAGTTTGACAGCTGAAGCGAATAGAACAAAACAAAATGCCTGCTGTTGCTGCCTACAACAACAACGCGCACTGCTATTACCATGAAGATATTATTGTGCCATGACTTGTATTGTGGTTGTCGATAGCGACGAATGATAGCGATTATCGTTATCGATACATGATAAAAATACTCATGGTAGACGCAGGAGGTGTTGTTGTAGCTGATGGAAAATTGATGTCAACAACATAGATTTTGTTTTTGCTTCTCACTTACGTTGTGTCAAATCCAGCAAATACGTATACCAACAATAAATGTAAACAAACACACACAAAAACAAAATATATGTGAACTTGACAGTTCGGAAGTGGTTTGCAATGTAAACAGAGCAATTCAGCTGTGCTTATGCGTTCCCCATCTATGAATCCATCTTGAGTCGATGTTTGAGAATATCTGTCGCCGTGTATTTTTGAGGCGAAGTTGTTTTTGTATACATTTTCCGGTTATGAACATAAACAACAAAATTAAAATAACACCAACGAAGCAATTCGAAATTTTAGTTGCCGAAATAGAAAAAATACTTTGGCAAAAGGGTTTTCCAATTTCAACGGCATGTATTTTACATATCGCATGTCACTTTTGCAGATGAAAAATGTATGCATGTCGTGTGAACGCTGTCAAGTATGCCATATGAACAATGCATCATGCAATACATATGGCGGAACAGACCTAGTATAGATCGGCACATTAATTTTTTTTTTTTGGGTGTAGGGAAAGTTATTTTAAGTAAAATAAAAAAATCGCTGTGAACCTCTATTTTGGGAGTTACGGGCCCCCAAAGTTCTGGCATACGGGATGGTATTACAAGTGTGGTGTCGTCTTGTGGGACCGATTTGACCACTTTTTTGTGTAAAAGGAATCGAAATAAGCAAAAAAAATTACATAAATTTAGTTATCGAGAATTTTTAATGAATATCGATTTTTTCGATAATTTTGAAAAAATTTTACACCGGCTTCGGCATAGTATTTTTGTCTTATAAACCTTACTGCGTGGTCGGTCTTCTGCCGGGCTTAGGTATTTTCTCCTCTGGGGTGGGTCCTACACCGGCTTCGCGGCTTCGGCATAGTATTTTTGTGCTATAAAGCTTTCTGCGTGGACGACCTTCGGTCAGGCTTAGGGATTTTCTCCTCTGGGGTGGGTCCAACACCGGCTTCGCGGCTTCGGCATAGTATTTTTGCGCTATATGGCTTTCTGTGTGGAATATTTTTTTATTTCCTATTAACACCTAAATTTTTTTTCTGTGAAATGTTGAAATTGAAAAAAACGACATTTTTTAAAAATTAATCACGATAATATCACGATAACTTCGACAGTTATAGAAAAAAATTATTTAATTTTGTTTGTTTATTTCGATTCTTTTACCTCCTTTTTTTCACTAACCGGGGAAAACATGTCTCTTATAGCCTTAAAGGAAATTACAACTTTAAATATAACGATGATCTAGGACGGCTAAATGTGGTGAAATCGTCCCATAACACGGCACCACACGTATCATCCTGTATATCGGAACTTAACTCCGAAAATAGGCGTTGCCACCGTTTTTTTATTTTACTTAAAATGAAAAGTTCTATCCAATGGTGATAGTTTGGAGCCGAAGTCGAGTTGCCGACCTTTTCTAGGTTTAAGCCAAGTAATTTATTAACAATTATAAATAAAAGTATTAATGAGTTATAAAATTCTGTTTTGTGACATGACAACATACATCAGCTGTTGATGACAAGCAGAGGTTATGCCATATGGTTTACACGTGAACGTTTAAACACAACAAATTAAGAGCCGTGTTTTTTAATAATTTCGACAGGCATACGTAAAAGAGGCAGAAAATACATGTCGTGTAAAACCACCTTAAAAGAAACTACAAAAGGTATGAAAAGCAATTCCTAAAAAGAAATCCGAAGCTCTTGCTAAGCGTCGGCCAATTTTGAATACTACATTTCTACGCTCACTAAAAGAAACTAGAAACGGCATGCAAAGCCGAAGCCAAAAAACAGTTATGCTTGCTTACCTTTGTTGTTGTTTTAAATACTTCTCTTCTTGCTTACTAATAGCTTATTTCCACTGCAAAATATTTTCCTGATTTCGTATCAAATGTCCTAACAACATCTGAAATGTTCGCATTGGCCCAGTATACACGAGAACAATTATGCTGGCATAACACCACATTTTTCAGGCGAGGGAGGTGAAACGTAGAGTATGAAGTGGAAGAATTGTGCCAGCGGCGACCTCGCATTAAGAAGAACAAAACTAATACATATGCATTATAAAAAAAGTATTTCCATGAAATTGACTAAAAAACACTAATAGCCTGTTTATCTATCTCGAACGAAAGCTTTCGTTCGTGTTCTAGACGAACGAAAGTTGATTTGGGTTTCACAATCTTGTCGATTCTATTCGAATGAAAACATAAAACTATTCAGTACAAATTTTGGTTTCTCTATTTCGAATGTGCTGTCACTTACGAACAAACATGGAGTCACGCGAACGAAAATTTCGACTTAAGGGGCCCTTAGACCTGTGGATAAGTTGCTCGACTTCAAGTTCACATCAACTTCGATAACTAGACATCAAATTCGATTTTGCCCTTACACTCTCAAACTAGTTGAGGCAACTTCATTTTCTTGTCAGATGTCGAAACTGCGAAAATATCACAAATTTTACGAAAAACCTCTATTTTTATTTTCTTTAAATATTTATAAATAACACTCCAAATCATATTTATTTAGTTTATATTTTTCCGATAATGTTTAATTTATTTATTTTTTGGTTCATTTATTTACATTTTGCCGATAATGTTTCCTCATGAACGTTTCTCATCGAAATGCGTATAAAAGTTGATGCAACTCCCCCTTACACTGATGGATAAGTTGATATCAACTTCAAAAAATCAAAAAACTAGTTTGTACAAACCACCAACTTCACCTTACACCATTGATAAGTTGATGTCAACTTGAAGTGGCTGCAACTTATCCACAGGTCTAAGGGCCCCTTTAGAGTAACCCAATTTGATTCGAATGTGAGTGACTGATTTTCTTTCGCTTAGCTATTCGTTTGAGATTGAGAAACAGGCTAATACACATACGTAAACATGTGTACGTATGCCAGCACAATTGTTCTCGTGTATACTGGGCCCATGGTAAAATAAGGAAGGTAAACTTGTTGAACAGATGTTTTCAATTTTTTCATTCTGGTTGATCGTTTCAGCTGTCAAACCCATATGTACTTTGTTTTTGTTACATTTTGTTTCCTGTGTTGTTGGTATACATGCGTGTATAGATTGACGACTTAAGCGATTTAAACAAAAACAAAATGCCTGTTGTTGCTGCCTACAACAACAACAACGTCTACCGCTACTACTTGGTTATTTTACTATGACTATGGCCATTGGGGTTTTTCCTGATGTTATTGAAAGTCAAGGCGTATTGATGAGGTACTGTTACTACGACAACAAACACACCAAACCGACAAGAATAGGCATTTTGCTTTGGTTGGTATTTTTCCACTATCAAATTTAGCACAAATGTATTCCAGGATTAAAAGTAAAAAAAGTATAAAAATATATGTTTGAGAAACAATAAATACCTAAGAAATGCGATAAATAAATAAGTCGCGTATTCTAGTGGTACTACCACATCGATGCGCCGTGATTGAAATGGTTGTAAACAAACGTACTATTCGTTCGAATTGTGAGATAAACCAGCGTTGCTTAAAGCATATCAAGCATATCAAAAATACTCGATTTGTCGACTGTCAAAACGTATGGGAAATCAAGCACATTCTCTTGATTTCTGCTTGAAATCAACAAAAGTGGCAAAATCAAGAATATCGATACCAGTGCGAATGCTGTATAAAAGAAACTAGAAACGGCATGCAAAGCCAAAGCCAAAAAGCACTTGTGCTTGCTTACTTGTTGTTTTGAATACTTCATTTCTACGCTTACAATAACCCCCCGTTTACACATGCAAGTGCAAGTTCGAAAAACTCAATACACTCACACTTTTTCACTAATGCAATCGCACTTCATCGACTTGCAAGCCACTTGCAGCTCATCTGCCATCAAGATTTGTAAGGCAGTAAATATTTGGCACTTGCAGCAAGTAAATGTCAAAACAATAAGCAGTATTACCTAGTAATAAGATTGTACCAATTTATTGGTATTTGGTGAAATAGTAACTGTAATAATTACTAATTTTGTGAACATTTGTTCAAAAAAATATGGAAGTACAAAGCAAAATATGTTGATGGTAATTAAAAATATGAATTTCATAAGTTTTACAACGTTTTAGAAGAAAAAATATACTTACAAATTTATTCAAGCTCAAGACCTTTTTAAGTAATATAAAGCTTATTTATTAGCTTTATATTACTTTAAAAAAAGCCGAGCATAAAAATGTTCCAATGATACCAAGGCTCAGTGTTTGAATTTACTCACAAAATCCAATTTCATATTTATCTTAGATTGATCATCGATATAGAAATCCAAAATCCACGAAGATGGGCTCAGCAATGAGTTTGGATTACTTGGATTTCTTTTGAGTTGTATTTATAAATTTTAGAAATTGGATTACCATTTTGAGTAATATACGAAAACAATGTGAGTTGATCACAGAGAAACCACAGGCAATCGTGTGACGACAGTCTTCGTGCTTTGAGTTTGAGTCGAAAAAAACGACATTAATGTAAAGCAAAAAAAAAAAAAACACAAAATTTAAAATAGTGAAGATAACAGAAGATATTTCGTTTCATTGATTTTGCATGGGATAAAAACAATGAAAAACAAATATTTGTTTGAATTTGAAAATTATTTATTATTTATTCATTTTTGGATTTATTTATATGTATTTTGTTTAAGTTAAATGAATTTTTATTTATGTATGTATTTTTGGTTTTACATTGTATGTACTTATTTGTTTTGTTAAAATAAATGAATTTATCGCTTAAGCCCAATGCATCATTTTCCATTTATCCATTTCATAAATAAAATTTTGCCACCTTCGCCTATGGTGGCAAAAACTGTGATCTTCTTTGAGTCACGAGCATCGGTTTCATTGGTTCTTTACTCTAGCAGAGATAAACATCCAATCGTATTGTGGCTACGTCGTTTTTTTTTGGCCTCTGTTCGTTGTTTTTATTCTGCGACTCAGAGCTAGAGCATCGTCGTTTTATTTTCTACCTGAGCAAAATCAAACAGAAAATGGATCGCTGCTCTAACATGAACTCATTTGTATTTTTTTGAGTACTCAGCGACAGATTATGATTTACAAAAATGTGCTAACCCAAATTCAGAAAAGATCAAAATTGTTTGTGATTTGAGTCGTTTTCGTTGAGTACATTCAAACACTGCCAAGGCTGTCTGTATAGCTATTTCGGATCTTGCCAAGATCTTCATCAGCCGACGTTTTTGGTATGTTTTCGGTGAATTCTTCAAAAATATGTGTCTAGAAACATTCATAATTTTAATGAGAATTCCTTTATTTTATATACAAGTTTGAAGAATACCAAGCACTACCATTAGAACACCTTCATGCACAACTCTTTTTTATCATGTCGAAAAACCATTGGCTTTAAACAGGTTTTATTTGTTTTTGTTTTGTCATTACCAAACAACAAAACAGAGGGTTGCCATCAACAATATTATTGTTTCAAGCTCGACTCGACTTTTTTGAAATAATATAAAGCTAATAAATAAGCTAATAAGTCTTGAGCTTGAATAAATTTGTAAGTTTAGAAAACAGACCGAGTAAAAATTCCCGTTAGGAAAATGTTGAAAGTTGACGAAGAGCCCTGCGAGCTGAACAGCTAATTTGGCGATGACTTTTTCTTTCGACGACATTTGTGAAATAAACTTGCACTTGACCGTGTAGACATTTTTCTTGTGTTTTCAATAATTTTGGATGATAATACATATTCTCAACTTCCAACAATTTACTTGCATGTGTAAACGGTGGGTAAGAAACGGCATGCAAAGCCAACCCCAAAAAACAGTTGTGCTTGCTTACTTTTGTTGTTGGACCAGAAAAGAAAAAATTACATTCTTTGTCATTTCATTTCTGCTACTGGCGTGAGACGGCGTGTTTTTTGATTATAAATATATTAATTTAATAAAAACAAAGTAAATACTATCTACATTTTAAAAAATTTCAAATTTTATTTGATTAAACAAAAATGTTAAATACGTTTTTATACCTTACGCATACATTACACTGTATGCGAGAAAAGAAGTATTATTGCTTAGGTTTTCATGTATCGAGAAGGAAACCATATTCGGAATGCACGTTCTCAATATTACAATGCATTACACTTTCATTGCCAAAAAGAAGTTATTGTGGAATCCAAACACGAAGTTTCTCGAGTGATAACATGCATTACCTTCAGTTTATTTTTAGAAACAAAAGTGGCACAGAGTAATGATGTATAGAGACGCCATTATTCTCATCTGACACTTCCTTTCACACTAATCGTGGTGCGGTATGTGCGACAGTTATTTGACGTAGATTGACTTAAACTAGGTGGAATTACAAAAATTGTTAACTTAAATTTTTCGTAGCGTTTTGATGAAAACCTGTGAAATTAAAAGTATTTTGGACTTTTTGTTATATTTTATTGTTAGTATATATTAGTATAAAATGCTGTTGCTGATTTATTGTTGGATGGTTTGAGCCATTGCCTCTATCTGGTATTATTAAAGCAATAAATTCCAACATGCAACGGTCCATATGCAACACACTGAATGTCATCAAAATACTGAGAGAGATGCCGTCTCTATGCATCATTTCTCTATGGTTTGATGTATCAGTCAAGCGAAATATCAAAATGAGTTTTTCGTCTTTTATACGATGAATTACGACCCTGGGACACGAGTCACGACTTACGATGTTTGAGGGTGAGGGGTGAAGAGAAGAAAGAGGGGTAGCATTAGAGT
Source organism: Phaonia tiefii (assembly GCA_963931995.1). Classification (NCBI taxonomy): domain Eukaryota; kingdom Metazoa; phylum Arthropoda; class Insecta; order Diptera; family Muscidae; genus Phaonia; species Phaonia tiefii. The sequence goes on along the minus strand of OZ008367.1, from coordinate 60,975,887 downwards.
AACGAATTGGAAATTTAGGTGGCATTTTGATAATTCTCTTTCACCTCTTTCGTGTTTTGACATGGCGGTAAAGCAACATTATACCAAAAGTGGTGCAAAATTGTTTTGAAGCAATTTCTTAAAAAATTAAAACAATGCAAGTGTAATTTTATCAGCCATAGTTCATTAATTTTTTAAAATGTAGAATTTTAGATTATTTCGAATAGAAAAAAGAAGACAATACGTCACAAAGAGTCACACCATAGTCATAGTCTGAAAGCACATGAATTTACGAAGCGTTTCCAAAAGAGAATGAACACAATGTCCCAGGGTCGTAAGTCATCACATAAAATACGAATTTGATATTTTCCCAAGGTGTATCAGTCAAATGCACATTTGATGTATCGTGTGTAGCATTATTATTTGCATTTATCGATCGAAGCTACAAGATGTGTGCGGATAAAACCGAAAAAGAAGAAAAAGAATTTCTTCTTGGTTTTATAGAAATATACCGTTCGCTAACTTCTTTATGGGATGTTAAACGTAAAAATTATATGGCCAGGCAAAAAAGAACAGGAAAGCGATATCCTGCTACAGAAATACCAAGAAAGATATCCAGAAGCCAACAAAGAAGATGTGGGCCGAAAAATAAATGTACTACGTTCAAATTTTACACGTGAATTGAGACGCTTAAATGATTTAGGCAAAAGCGGCGCTGGAGTCAATGATGGTAATATTCCCGGAAATTTACAAGCATTATTTTCTTCCTTTGAATAATGTATTTATTTAAGTTATTTTTACGACAAGCTATTGAAGTAACCATTTTTAAATTCTTTATATTTTTTAAGTACGCGAAATTACTAATAAAAAGAAAATCAAAATACGTTTCACATTTTACTTACTTTCATATAGTCCTTAAAAACAAGAATGATAGCTTGGGAAGTTTCTATAACAATTAGGTTGTTCACGCAGGGCTGCTTATCAGCTTATGTGCTGAAAAGATGAAAAATAAGCTCTGGGCTACGTGAACATCCTTCCATGTTGGTTATCTGCTTATCTGCTTATTTTTTCAATCAGCTGTTCGATAAATGAAATCAAAACCATCAATGTACAATTGAAATTGTTTGTAAAATGCCTAAGCAGAGCATTAAACAACAAATTATGGACTTCAGAGTCAATATGAGTACTTTGGAAATTGAATTCATTAAAGGTAAGTAGTCAGAAATGTATACGATGCAAATATTTATGGTTTTGCGTTTGTACACATAGGTTTTCCCGAACCCCCGACTTGCGCTCATTTTGATTGTTTTTTTAATAAACAAAAAACAGATGTAAATACCAGTGCTACCAAAACTTAAATATAAAATTTGAGATGCCATTTGCTAAAACTTCGTGTTTTTAGTGTTGTCAGCAAGTTAAATTGTTGGTATTTTCCAACACTAAAAATAAGCTGATAAGCTTTTGCCAAAGGCACAGGTTGCTCAAAGTTGCTTATTTTATTTCAATGTATTTTGTTGTTGGCGAGATAAGCACATGAGCTGATAAGCAGTCCTTCGTGAACACCCTAAATGTTTCCAATAGATTGTGCGGATACTGCACTCGTAAACTTTAACGGCCTTATTCATAAAAAATCATTAAATTACCTCTAAAGCAGTCATCAGTTATTGAAAGCTTTAAGATTTGGCGAAGGTTTTATTAGAACCGTATTCATAATGAGTATTTTAACTAGGGAACAGATAATTGACTGACAACCCTGTTTTATGTATTCTCACAGTGCTTGTGATGTAAAAACAAGATGAACAATAACCGATAGACCGAACTAATTTTTTTTATTTAAACGCGTCAATGAATTTTTGCAAAATTTTAAACATTAATGGAAAGAACTATTCAATAAAAAGATCAATTAATATTTTGCTATATTCATAAATCGGTGGTGCAATGGTTAGTGTGCGCGGCTCTTGTACATGAGATCCTGGGTTCGAACCCGGCTCTGACCACCTTCAAATTTTCTTTCGGCGGCGGTCACCTCGCATAGTGACGGCGACTCTATCGAGTATCTAGCCATGAAAAAGCTTTTCAAATTACCGTTCGGAATCGGTGTAAAACTGTAGGTCCCAATCAGTGAGTGAAAACTGGAAAGCGCACAGCTCAGTGATTGTGAGAAGTTCTCCCCAGTCCCTTCGTGGGATGTAATGGGAAACCATTTATTTTATTTATTTATATTCATAAATTTGGAAGAAGTGTCAAAAAATCATATTGAATTGGATTTTAGTTTTGGGTAGTCGAATATAAAACCGGATAATAGGTTGTAGTTTCAATGTTTTGATTTTATATACATCACTATGTAAACAAAAGTTCATTTTGGCTAAAAATTATAAAAATTGGAACGAAACTATTTGGTTGCTTGGCAGGATAATGTGACACTTTAACGCTGCAAATATACACAGAATAATTCCACGTGTTTATATCGCATAAATATTTAAGTACGCACGCGTGAAATGTAAAAAAATTGTTCCATTTCTGTATTAATCCGGATAAAATGGCATTAAAGAAGGGTTAAACGTTCAACAAAAATGACGACGTTAGAGAACTATTAATAGAGGAATTTTTCGATTATGAATACAATTTTTGGGCTTTACCTTCTTAAACCTTTAACAAACCTATGACAACTTTTTATGAATAAGGCCGTAAATCTTCGAACAAATTCCCTGTTGCCAAATACCGCAATGTTATGGACAAACGCTGCTCAGCTGGAATTGGAGCACTCATGACTGTCTCCTTTTCAATAAAGTGTTTAACCAACTGTAGTAACTCTTCAAGTGTCGCCAAAATTTCGAAAATCGTGTGACGAAGAGACACTAAGTTCATTTAATAACTTTTGATGAGTGAATATTAACCTCTTTTTATACCATTTCTTCGTCCAAAGTCGATTTCTTTTGGATTTTTTTTGGCTTTTGTTGCTCTCCCACAGCTAGAGCGACTGCAATTATTACGTGGTCCAAAATATTCATTACGAACTTCCCTCTACAAAAGCACAGAATGAATGACTAACTGAAGCAAAATGATGTATAATGAATGGGCAAGAGTACATCAACACGTACGCGGGTGACTGATCAGTCAGACTGAACGTTTATTTGGGGCTTTACGGTTGTCGCCGTCGTCGCAAAATTGAAGCGAGGCGACAACATTTGTATTGTGGTTGTCGATAGCGATTATCGTTATCGATACAACAGTCGAAGTCGAAGTCGATGTTTGAAAGAAATTTAAGGTGGTCTGAGTAGGGATCGAACCCACGTCTTCATGCACAAGAGCCGCGCACACTACCATTGCACCACCGACCATTAAATTAAAATGGATAAACAACAAGGAAAGGTAAGTAATTTATTAACAATTCTAAATAAAAGTATTAATGAGTTATAAAATTCTGTTTTGTGACATGACAACATCAGCTGTTAATGACAAGCAGAGGTTATGACATATGGTTTACACGTGAACGTTTAAACACAACAAATGAAAAGCCGTGGGTTTTTATATAATTTTGACAGGCATATGAAAAACAGACGGGTCAAAAAAGTGACATGCGATAAGTAAAATACATGCCGTGTAAAAGATGCTTAAGCGATATGAAAGCCCAATTTTTGAGTGGAAAATCATCTTTCTATAAGTCGTGAATCCGTCAGTTTGGTAGTTTATAAAACGTTAGAGCTGTTCAGTGAGTACCTGCGTTGAGTTACGTTATTTAATGGGTAGTTTATAAAACGCAGCGCAACGTTTTTACTACTTCATCTGTCAAATTGAACAGGCCACAGTTCTTCGCGTTAGTTGAAGAAATTACAAATTTAAAGAAAAATGTCGATCGAGGATATGCAGATGGAAGTATTTTGCATTTCATTGCTTATAAGTTGTTGCCAATTTTGGCTGAAATGAATTCGACGGATAGAGCTAAAACTTTTTTTTTTGTTTTAAATAATTCAAAATTATATTGTTTACGCATTGAAATTCTTATTTACAATAATAAAATTAGAAATGGAACGTAAATAAATAATGCGTTGCAAAACTATTAAAATTATATTTAGAAATTATAGACATCAGTTGATGTTGACAATAATAAACAAAAGAACCAATACATTACAATCAATACATACCGCCAAATGGCACGTGTTTTTGAAAAGACAACTAGTTTAATATAGATGGGGAAATTTATTGGACATTTAACCCCAAAATAACATTAGTTTTTACACATTTTATGTGAATATTGCTGGTATTTGCAGTATTATAAATAATAGCAATCTTAAAATCTGCTGATCTACTGAAATAGAGCTAATTTTTTTAATCTTTTTTATTCTGAGCAATTCACTCAAGATAACTTTTTCTGATCTATAATTGTTTATTTTAGTTTGGCAACTCTATAAACCGCATATGTCAGTGACAGCTTTCGTAAACAAAGGCAAGCGCGAAGTGATATATAAACTAAAATTTTTTGACTTTTGCGTTCTCGTTGGCTTCTGCGTTTATGTTCACTTTCGAAACTTTTAGGATACTACCCTTAGTTTTCACAATAAAAGATCTCGAAAATACGTTAATCTTGTTTGGTGTAAATGCCGTATAAAACGTTGTTCTGCGTTTCATAAACTACCCGCTAAATAACGTAGCTCAACACCGGTAGTTACGGAACTGCTATAACGTTTCATAAACTACTAAAACGACAAAAGTAATACTTATAGAATAACACCCTAAATCTGTCTACATGACATATGTATGTAACGGGTTTTTTCAATAAGAGCGCTACAAAAGTTTTTTTTAAATAAAACAAAACCGGTTTTAGATACCTATGAAATTCTTTATTCCTGTGAAAGTACGTTCGATGCCATTATGTATGGAACTCGATTTCTTTTGCATGGCCACCACGGCCACGCTTGCAGAAGTCCAGACGCTGAACCCAATTTTCGACGGTTTTCAAGCATAAATCGGCCGATACTGCTGCAATTTCACGTTCGATATTCGTACGAAGTTCATCAATCGTCGCTGGCTTGTTGGCATAGACCATAGACTTAACGTAGCCCCACAGGAAATAATCTAACGGCGTCAAATCGCACGATCGAGGCGGCCAATCGACTGGGCCATTTCGTGAGATTACACGTTCACCAAACTTGGCTTGTGGCGCCGTCCTGTTGGAACCACATGTCCTCCAAGTCCATATTATCCAATTGGGGCCAAAAATATTCGGTTATCATTGAACGGCAGCGATTCGCATTCACAGTAATGTGCCGGTCTTGATCATCACGGAAGAAGTACGGCCCAATGATGCCGCCGGCCCACAAGCCGCACCAAACCGTAATTTTTTCGGGATGCAATGATGACTCATGGATTACGTGTGGATTGCTGTCTGACCAATAACGTATATTTTGCTTATTGCCGAAGCCATTCAGCCAGAAATGAGCCTCATCGCTGATTGTTGAGGCCTCTTAAAGTTGGCCTCTTAAAGTTGAGGCCACTGACTCCAAATTTCGGTAGTAAATTTTAATAATTTCGACTCGTTGTTGGCTCGAATATCTTTCCATGATGAAATGGCAAACCCTACTGAAGAGAAATGTCAACAGAGCGGGAAAAAATATAGCGTCACTTGCGTCGATTTACTTTTGTAACGTCTCTGTTGAAAAACCCTTATTTTTGCTTGTAACTAATAAATTAGGAATTAAGTTCAACAATTAATATTGATCTATCCACAAGCGCAACACACATACATGCTCAGAAGACCGTTTGCCGAGGTTCAAGGCTGATCTAGTAGAGGTTGACGCAGTAGGATTTGTTGTTGTTGGGGGCACCAACAACAGGGATTTTATTTTTTTTCTATGACTCTAAATGTCAAACTCAACACAAATACATATGACAAAAAAAGTAAACAAAAAAGTACAATAACAAAAAACACTGAATTTGACAGATAGAGTCATAAGAATGCAAAATCAGCTACTCTAATCTATACTAGATCAGCCTTGCCGAGTTTGTACGAAGTAAAGTGTCTCGAATGAACACATGAGCCAAGCGAGCGAACAAAAACGGTGAGCGAAGAGCAAGCCAAAGAAGAACGAAGCTTGAGGGTTTTTTTTCGACAGTTTCCCATCGTGTCAGTGGGCTAGTGGTTTTGTCTGACAACAAGCACTAGAGAAACCAATTATTGCGAGCGCTGATTTTATCACTTTTCGTTTGCAAAGGACATTGTAACGATTAGCCGATAAATGTATGAATACCGGTTATTTTATACCATAAAGGTAGTAAGACTATTTGACAAAGCACTGATAAACTCTTTTCGTATTTAAAGTCAGATCAAATATAAATCAAAATCAACTGATTACCAATTTAAGTAACCAGTCAAAAATTGGGCCTTAGTGTGTTTGTTTAACTCCGCTAATGATAATTATAGCTTAATTTGTACGGGGCAGCTAAGAAATGTTAAGCGTCATATCAATCTCCTACTTAAATTCCGACTTGAGCAATGACAATGCTGTCACATGTTCAATTTCAAGAAATGGTAACAAAAAGTTATCTTATAACGCATTTACACCGCCATTTATCGCGGACAGGTTAGCGTTTGGTTTTGCCACTTTTGTATAAATTTGTGATGGTTTTGAAATAACTGAACTTTTAAAATTGGATCAGTGAGTCCAATCGGGTCAGTCGATAAAATAGGCTCACAGTTTAAACCAAAAAGAGCCATTCCTATCGGCGGCTTGAGCTTTAAAAGAGTTTTGGCCGCCACCAAAAAGAATTCGAAAAATTTCTGTCTGTCAAACAGTTGATTAGTTGTGTATGTTTTCATTATGGTTGATTTTTTTTGATCACTAGCAGAGTTGCGTCAAAATGTACATATTTCATACTTCTACAGATTAAAATTGTATGAGTAATCTTCTGGGTTAGCGCGAGTTAACGGAGTTAACCTTCGAAATGCATTAATCTTGTTTGGTGTAAATGCCCTATTCGATAAATTTTGTTATCACTTCTTGTGATCATTTCTTGTGAATGTTATCAAGGAGAGACTCCGAAACGACGACCTTACCACGCAACACATCACTTTCCCCAGAACATTTATCTTTTATATAGCGTATGTCACCGCTGCACATACATGCGTTTGGTTAAATGAACGCGTGCATTTTTGTATATATTATAAAGCGCATCGGGAATTGTTTCTTTTGATGAAGATGCGTTAGAAAAATCTTTATACAATGGTGATGAAGAGATTTATCGTCTTTATTTTTACAAAATATGACAACTGAACACATGACGTGGCAAAGTGATATATAAATTACCTTTTTTACCCTCAGTGAGTACTTTGGCGTTCACGTATGTTTCGTTCCCTGGGATTCGGTAATCTCCGTCTGTGTAAACGCTGCTTTCGATACGAAAGATAAAACCGATAATGTGAACTTTGCTTTACAAATTGTTATGTTATCGTACTCTTGTTTAACATCTGGCACCTCTTGTACAATGAAGGAAAAAAGTAAAGAAGTGCAACAACGTCAACACACACAGGAAACATTGATTAAATTCGTTTATTTTCTTATGCGAATATAAAAAAAGCAAGTTTTTACCACTACAACTACTACTACCATTTACCATAAGTTAAATGTTGTCATAAATTTGTTTAAACAAAATAAATTCATTTGCATATTGGCATTTGAAGAAGAAACAACTATCGAGAAAAGTAAAAAGACGAAACTGCTCCACATCACCATAGAGTGTGTGAGTAGTGTCCCTCCCCTCGAGAGACACCACTGAGTGAAGAAGCCGTAAAACCGAGTAGTGAAAACGTCGGACGGACTGGTGGAGACATGTCCTACTTCACCCATAGTGTCGATTTGGTGAATCTTAATGTAGGGGGTCAGAGGTATGTACATATGCGTGTGCATATTTCTGCTGATTTACAACACACTTGCGTATAATTTTTATTTTACATATATTTGTTGATAGGCTTTAAGAAGCTTCATATTTTTAAACAAGTCGCGATAATAAGTATGTGGCACAATTGTGTAAACTTTGTTTACGTTGATTCTTGTTTTCATACAAGCTTATCACTATTGTTGAGGTCAATAGTGTATGTGGGACTGTTACATATAATGGTTCACCGAAATGGTGCCAGAATTAATGTTGTGCAAGCATATTCCAATTGCTAGCGAATTTTTCTAGAAACTATGTACGAATATTGATGTGCTGGACGTATCATGTTACCTGCAAAACACAAGTTTCTTGTGTCGTTTAAAATTGTACGTGCATACATACACAGGTACGCAATTATTCTGTGCAATGAAATTCTAAATATTAATTGAGGTATAAAGGAGGGAACACCTTTTCCTTAGGAAGTAAAACGTATTCTAAGAATGATGGAAACCCTCTCTGTTGATAAAAGAAATTTAAAAAAAATCAGATTACATCTTTCCAAGAATAAGTATTGGCGACTATTGGGAAATTGCTTTGAAGTTTAAGACTGCAAATGTAATTTTAACGCCTATTAACAATTTGGTATTTTGGTATGGTCATCGAAGATAATACAGCGGTCATTATTTATATCCTGTCTTACTATTAAAATTTCAGATTTTCTACATCACGTCAAACATTGACATGGATACCGGACACATTTTTCACAGCTCTATTGAGTGGACGCATATCAAGTTTAAGGGATGAGACGGGGGCAATTTTTATCGATCGTGATCCTTCATTGTTCTCCATCATTCTCAACTATTTGCGGACTAAGGAAATTGATATTAAGAATTGTGAAATTCGAGCTTTGCGACATGAATCGGAATACTATGGGTTAACGCCGCTGGTTAAACGTTTGGCATTGTGTGAGGATTTAAATCATTCCTCCTGCGGAGACGTATTGTTTTATGGATTTTTACCAGCTCCAAATATACCGCCAAATGATAATATAATTATAAATCCACAACAAGGAGGAAACTGCCATGACAGCAGTAACTCCAACTCGGGTTCGTCACGAAACAATGTTACAGCTGCCGCAGCTCCAGCTCCTATGGAACCATGTTTACCCTCTACATCTACGGGCATAGCATCGTCATCGTCCACTAGCAATGCGCGACCTGGCTCAATGGTTCGCGTTCCAGAGCCATCGAATGTCGTTGCCAACCGTCATCCTTCCCATTCTCGTAATTCATCCTGGGATTTGCGATTGGGCCGCGGTACTTCCGCTGCACCAGATAATCGCTGTTGGTCTTCCACCACCCGTGGTGAACATTCACGCAATCCTTCAATGGACTTTAAGCGTCATTCTCGAAATTCTTCAGCTGACCTCAATAAACTTATACGCAATGATGTTAGTTTAGTATTTTCACCAACTCTCAGCTCAAATTGGGTTGATCCATTGAGAGTACAAATCATCAAAGCCCATCAGAATTGGTTCGCTGTAGCATATGCTCACTTTGTGACCTGCTATCGCGTCAAAGATTCCAATGGCTGGCAATTGGTTTTTACATCTCCCTACATAGATTCTACTATCGAGCGAATCGCCATTAATTCCAAAGTAAATATGTCCACTGGAGAGCCGATACCCAGTAAAATGGTGGCGATTTCATATGGCAGTCAAATACGATTGTGGAGCATCCATGAGGGAGGCAATAAAACAGATATTGGCACATTCAACTTAAATGTACGTGTCGAATATCTCTTTTTCATTGGCAGTCAGTTGGTAGCTTTGTCATCGTCTGGCAAAATTGGTGTTTGGCATGCGATGACTCAGCATTGGCAAATACAAGACTTGGTACCAGTTTTGTCATTTGATTCGGCTGGCTCTTTTCTGCTATTGGGTTGCAATAATGGTTCCATATACTATATAGGTGAGATAGATAATTATTTATTCATTAACAGAAGTTTGAAAATACGTTAGATAACGGTTTTTGATTTTTTTTATATTTAGATATGCAAAAGTTTCCGTTGCGAATGAAAGATAATGATCTCCTTGTTACGGAATTGTACAAAGACCCTAACTTAGATCCAATAACAGCAATTTCAGTATATCTAACACCGAAAACATCAAGTAAGTAAGATTGATTGTCGAAAAGGGTTTGAAGGCACTAAAAAGGTAAAATGGTGTTACTGAAACAGTTGATTTTTGTCTTCATTTAGTTGATATATTAAGTCATATTCAAATATAATTTTTATTTTGTATTGTTTATATTTATTGTTTGTATACATTTATGTTAAATTTGACAGTGTTGATACACAAACAAAACCAAAATACCTGCTATTGTTTTAATGTCAAATGCTTATAACTTAAATAACGTTGCTACTGTGTCCACTTGCTATACGTATGTATATACAACATATTATTTATTTATTTCTCTTAATATTTCTCTTAATACAGAACCATTATACCTTGTATGGTTAAACAATTTCTACCATAATTCTTTCAATGGATAGATATATAAACATTTTTTTACTTAACCACAATTAGAAATTACTTCATTAGTTCAATTACAATTTTTGGATAAAACTCGAAAATAATCTAAAATAAAAACTACATTTGGGTAACAAATTCACTCCTCATACATTGATATAAAAAATTATAGAAAATAACAATCAATTTCAATTAAAAATTATTATTTCAATAACCAGCTGCCGTGATTTTAAAGTTTTTTTTTATTATTATTCTCTGTTTAATTATGTTTAAATTTCTTTTTCAGGTATAAGTGGTAATTGGATTGAAATTGCTTACGGAACTAAGAGTGGAGCTGTACGCATTATTGTCCAGCATCCAGAAACCGCAGGCCATGGACCCCACCTCTTTGAAACATTTACGGTTCACCAAAGTCCCGTAACCAAAGTTATGCTCTCTGAAAAGTATTTAGTCTCAGTATGTAGCGAATATCATCACGTACGAACCTGGAGTCTCACCAGATTCCGTGGTATGCTGTCCACACAGCCTGGCTCAACGCCAGAGGCATCATTTAAAATAGTCTCACTTGAAGCTACCGAAAGTAATTATAGTTACGTTGCTGGCAATGATTTCGGGCCGTATGGTGATTATGATGAACAGATTTTTGTACAAAAAGTTGTACCGGAAACAGATCAATTGTATGTGCGTTTAGCATCTAATGGGGAACGTGTATGTGTGATAAAATCTGTGGATGGCTCATCCATAACTTCGTTTTGTGTACACGAGTGCGAGGTGTCCTCGCGAATGGGTTCGCGTTTCATACTGACCGGCCAATGTAATGGCAATATTCAAATGTGGGATCTCACAACTGCCCTTTCTTTGTTTTTCAAAAAAGATGAAAATCAGACGCAGAAAATCAATGGCGGACCCGACACCAACGAACTACTCCGCCTACTTGACCAATGTGAGATCAGTAATAGCCTCTGCTCAACGCCTTGTATGTCACCATGTCTTTCAGCTTTTGGAGGGTTGGCACACAATAGCACCACAAATATAGCTCGTATGAAAGCCAGCAATCTGGCGTTGCTCAATCAATCGTTGCAACAAACATCATCATCATCATCTGCAGCAGCAAGCACTTCATCATCATCAACCCTATCGGCATCGCAACAACAACAACAGTCCGTAGGACTATCACATTTATCGCAATCATCTTCCCATAATCAACCACACCATCGTAGCAATGGTGGTGGTAATATCAGTGAATGAAATGCGGTAGCGGCGTTAGCAGGGGCGGCGTTAGTCGGGCGTATTTATTCACCTTTTTCACTGTGTCACCATCTCTTGAGTGACCTTCATATTTGCTGTAAATTTCTGCGTATTATATTGTGTACGTTATGTTATGTGGGCATTTTGACGCTATGCGTCATAATGGCTCCTTGATGGCATAATTAAACTAAACACATCTACTAACCCAACCACCTAATAATAACAAAATATTAAATATAACCTTAAAAAGGTTTAAATACTTACACACTTATACACAAAAAATAACCATAAATGAAATTAGATTAATTTAAAATGATTTAGTTAAAATTGTATGTATTTGAAACTTCCGTATTATCATTGTTTTTAATTAAATTATCCACAGTATCAAATTAAAAGTTCGTTTTAATATCTGACTTGTTTACTCCCAGTGTCTTTTAATGTACTCTACTATTTATGATAAATGTATGTAAAACTGCATGTTCATAATAATTTTTTAAAAATATCTTAACTAATTACGAGCGTTTTATATAAACCAATGAATCAGAGACAATATTTTATGTGCAAATCTTTGGAACTTTGTTGTGTATACCACAGAGTAATATGTAAAGAGACTGCACCAGCTGTTTACCAAATGTTCCATATTCGCATGACTTGCCATCGAGTCGTTTAGTACTTTTGAAGAATCTTGAATGAATCAGCCTGACTGACTGCCGTTGGTCTTTACCATATTCCTTCTGATACCTCCCATGGAAAACGACACATTTAGTACAAAATCATGTTTCTTGGACAACTCTGATAAATTATCTGATTAGCTTTAATTCAGGTATTGCTTAATATTCTGTTAATTGGCGAAAATTCGCGAGTTCGCTTTATTCTTGCACCTCCCTTATAAAATCGTCTGTCGACATTATAAATCGCCCAAAAAACTCTCCGAACATAAATTGATTCAAACACCAGTCTTATCACTAAACCATTCGGACATGGTTGGTCTACAAGATAAATCCCGTAAAATATAATCAATCTTTCTGAATTTTTTGTCAAGCAAAAGTTGGTAAACCGTAACCGATCTTAATGCAATTTTGTACTGGGCAATGTTTTGTCAAATGCTACTTTGTAATTAAAAATCCAATCCAATTCATATTGGATTTTAACCCTTTAACTGGCAAGATCGAAATAAGAAAAGTTTTGTTACGATAATTTTTTTAGGGTAATTTAGGTACGAGAAGCTCGAAAATGATGTCAGTTTTTGAATATTTTACGTTCAGAATCATTATTGAATGACAAGTGCTTTTTAATGCTTACAAATTTCTTCCATGCCATGCAATCTGGGATTTGCCGAAATCCATATACACTCCAGTGTGATTCCATATTTGGATAACGGAAAATGGACATATATATCAGAATTCCGATGTACTGACGAATTTGGGGTGAATTAACATTGAATTGAGTGTTTATATTATCCACACGCGCAACTCGATTAGTTTCCAAAATTAGCATTTCAACCATATCGTCAGTAAAAAATTAAGAAAAAATACCCCACGGGAGTTTTGATTTTTTTTACGTTAGATGGTAAAGCAGTATTTCCACGAAATGCAACTTCGTTGACATGCAGTTGCAAAGGTTTTTGGCGCCATCGAATTTGCTTGAATTCCCTAGAATCATTTTAATACTCTGCAAATCTGAAAGTGGAAAATAATACTATATAGAACCGTTTTCCTAACCGTTTTTAGTGACTAACTCCAGTAAAACTTCCAGTTTATGGATCAAATTGTGGTCCCGTTTCTTCTAATTCTGGTATTGGGGATCTCGGTCTTTTCTATGGCTTGAAAGATCTGATGGTGGGCTCTTCTGGTACAATAATTATTGTTGAAAGGTCTTCATGTAATTCTGTACCAGGAGTCAAATTTTCTAATGCTGGTGTCCTAGCAATTTCGGATGTTCAACACTAATTTCACTTACATTCACTGATAAATTAATTACACTTTGAATGCTAAGCTGTCTAGTACTCTCAATCCATTATTTATCATTTCGTTATCTTCATATGCGATCTCATCATAAATGTAATCTGGATCACATACGCTATCATCATCACTGTCTTTAACTTCAACACCACTGGCAAGGTCTTGTTTGATGCGCAAGTATAATACGACAATAACAAGTGAAAGCATATACAAAACAAAAATAGAATTTACAAAATAACTGTATTTTAATGAAGACCGTCTGTAGCATGGTAGAAATATAATGGTAGATGCAGTACGACAACAAATACAACAAGCCAAAAACAACAGGCATTTTGTTTTTGCTCAGTGTCTGTGTTGTGTCAAGTCAGCTGATAGAAAAATGATGAAAATGTAAACAAAATTGGCAAAAAGTGCCATTTAGAAAATGATTGAGTGTTATTTGATATATTGAAAGTGTTTAAGTGTGAAAACTAAGACGTTTCTATGTAATTTTTGCAGAGAAATATTTCAAAAGCAGCAGTTGCTGGTGAACGGGGGTTGCACACAAACAAATGTAAACAAACTTTGACATAAGAGGAAAACTTACTCATACTCACTCCAGAAAAAAGTTAAAATCAGCTGGGCTAGTGCTTCTACCATTTATTTGTACCATGGTCTGTAGGCGGTCTTGCCACTTAAAGGGTAAAGCGGTATTTGCACCTACCTACACAGAAAAAATATGGGCCTGTAAATTTCAATTAAAAATATAATAAAATTTTTTCAAAAAATTCAAATAAAAATTAATTGAATCAATTAAATTTTTAATCATATTTACAATTTATTTTTTGAGTCTACAACAGAACTTGGAGTTGGCAAGGCGCAAATCTACGGCGTTAAAAATGTTTAATTTTTGAGGGCATTATCGAATTTTTGCTGTGAATCTTTCTAAATTAATATAAATATGCATGATAACAAACCTTAGTTAGTTAGTTAGTTCGAAAAGAGGGGCGCGGTGTTGAGTGTTCAGAAGGAGCACTCCAAACCTTCCCATGTCAGTAAGACATACACTTAAGCCGCTAAGTTCGACCTGTTGTACGCTCTAAGTTTATCCTACTACTTCACTATATCCCTTATAGGAATTCGATGCTATTCACGAAATTCCTTAGTTTGTTCCAGTCCATACCCACAAGTTTGGTTATGTCCGGTATCGTACTATCCGAAAGATATCTGGATCTAGCTTGTGTGAAGGCCGGGTAGTGGTATATGAAGTGCTCCAACGTCTCATCGTCCTCCATGCATGCCCTGCACTCACTGTTCGCCACTAGTCCAATACGGTACAGGTGGGCTCGTAATCCCGAATGCCCCGTTAAGACTCCCATCATTTTGCCCATTTCGGCTTTTCCCAGTTTCAGCAAACCTTTTGTCCTCAATCCATCTGGGTCTCCCCATAGGATCTTTGTCATCCTGCCTACTGATTCCCGGTTCCACTGGGCTATATGTGCCGATTCCGCTCATTTATTTAACTCAGCCTTCGTCACCCCAAAGGGTTTCGCTCCATCCAGGCTCACCGTTTGGAGTTCCCTGGCTTTCTTTGCCAGGAGGTTCGCTCTCTCGTTGCCGAATACTCCGCTGTGCCCCGGCACCCAGATGATGTTGAGTCTGCCGTGCATAGAGTAGTCGTTTATCACCTTCTTACAGTCAAGGACCGGTCTAGATTTGACAGTTTCTGATGATATTGCCTTTATTGCCATTTGGCTATCCGTGAATATATTTGCCTCGGCTGGGATTGTATTATCGCCGAGCCATTTGATACACTCCGTAATCGCCCGAACTTCCGCCTGAAAGTTCGTATTATGATCCGGGTGTAGCAGTAAGTCCCATTTGGCATTGGTGTCAGGGTCCCATTCTGCCAGGCGTCTCTAGTTGGCGTTAGGGTCACGCAGTTCGCCTTAACCCTTATCTCGGGTATTCGGTCAGATTCACTCGTATCTTGCGTGTACCCGACTAAGGCCCCAGTTATCCGTTGGTGTTTTGACGTGAGATCATTGTTGATCCATTCACCTGTAGCTTGTAGGCGTTTTGCCGCAAGGGCAGCCTCGTATTTGATTCTAATCTCGATTGGCTGGATACATAAAATAGTCTCCATGGCTCTTGTCGAGGTTGTCCTTATTGCACCGCTGATACCAATGCAGCACATTCTCTGAACCCTCTGCAGTATTGCGATGTTACATTTCCTCTCAACTGCCGTCCACCATACTACAGAAGCATATGTTAGTACAGGCCTGATTACGCTTCTGTAGAGCCAGTGTGTCATAGTCGGTTTGAGTCCCCATTTGGACCCTATAGCCCTTCTGCATAGCGACCAGCATCTGTAGGCCTTATTAGCCCTTTCCTCTATGTGGTCCTTCCAATTCAGTTTCCGATCTAAGATTACTCCTAAGTATTTAACCTTATCGGATATTTTAATCGTCTTTCCCAAGAATCGTGGCTCTTCATAATCTGAGATTTTCGTCTTCCTTGTGAATAGACATATTTCCGTTTTGTCCGGGTTTACATTTAAGCCCCTTGGCTGTGCCCATTCATACGCTATACTCAGTGCCCTCTCGGCCTCTCTGCATAATTGGTTTGGGTTCTTTCCCTTAAGAAGTATTATAACGTCATCTGCGTAGCAGATTGGTTTAAGTCCTTCGTCGGTAAGTTTCCTTAGGAGACTGTGTATAGTGAGGATCTATAGGAATGGTGATATAATCTCTCCCTGTGGGGTTCCACGTTGTACTCTGTCTCTAATATTTACATCATGGGAACCACAGTTTATCCATCTATTCCTTAGCATATGGTTGATCCAGTCTTTTAATGCTCGGTCCACCCTAAACTGGTCTAAGGATTGGATAAGTGTTTCGGACCGGACATTATTGAACGCTCCCTCAATGTCTATGCATACAGCGAGTGTGTATAGTTTGTCATTGAGAGATTGCTCTATGTAGTAGGTTACCTCATGAAGTGCGGTATCCACTGAACTGCCTTTGACATAGGCGTGTTGTCTAAACTTCAGCTTATCGCTCGGTATTCCACTTTTTACCATGTCGTCCACTATTCTCTCCAAGGTTTTGAGTAGAAACGAGGTGAGGCTAATTGGTCTATAAGCCTTTGCCGTTGCATAGCTTGCTTTTCCAGGTTTGGGTACGAATACTACCCTGGCCTCCTGCCAGTTTCTCGGTGTGTAGGCGTATTTTAAGCATGCGGTAAAAATTCCTGCCAGATGGGTTGTTATTTGGTCAACCCCATGCTGTAGGATAGCCGGGAAAATACCATCCGGTCCCGCCGCTTTATATGGGGAGAAACTCTTTATAGCTTTTTCGACCATTTGGTCCGTAATGATTGGCGACTGATGTACTACATTCTCACCTTGTGACCATTCCCCTGTGGGTTCCGCGTTCCCATTTGGAAAGTGTGTATCCATCAGGTGCCTAAGTGTTTGTTCCATTGTATCCATTCTCTTTCCCGTGTCATCTACTAGCGTTTCCGCCTGTACGTGGGTCTTAGAGAGGAATTTTTTCATCTTCGACATGTCGTTGACGCTATCCACCTGTTCACTGAATAGTCTCCAGGAGTTGCGTCTCGCTTTTCTCAATATTGCGTTGTATTCACTGAGACTTCTCTTGTAGTCCTCCCAGTATACTGGTGATTTCTTACGCGTGGCTCTGTTGTAAAGTCTACGGACGTTCTTCCCTAGATTTCGTATTTCCCCTGTAACCCAGGGTTTTTCTTGGGCCGATTTCCTTTCCCGAAGTGGGCAGCTGTCCTCGAAAGACTTTACTAGTGCTTGCGTTGTCTTTGTCACTATGTCGTCTAGTTCGCCTCTGCTAGAGTATTCGAGCTGAGGGTGAACTAGTCGATGCTTAAGTAGGTTTCCGAACTTTGTCCAGTCTGTCTTGGTCCCATTTCGGAAGCATATCGGTTTCGGTGGTGGCCGTGTTATCCTGAATCTAATATATCTGTGATCCGAGAATGAGTGCTCATTTGAAACCCTCCATTCTTGAATCTCATCTATAAGGTGTTCAGAGCAGATTGTTATATCTAAGAACTCCTCCCTAATCTTGTTGACAAAAGTGGCTTTGTTCCCAATATTCAGTGTGAAAAGGTCGTTAGTATTCAAATATTCTACTAGGGTATGACCCCTACGGTTACAGTTAGTACTACCCCACGACGTGTGGTGAGAGTTAGAGTCACTGCATATTAATACTTCGTTACCTGTCTGTTTGGCCCTCTCTACCAGTCGCTGTAATTCCGACGAAGGTGGTGGTGTCGGCGAATCATATGGCAAGTATACTGATGCCAGGTATATATTCCCATCTCCTTGTTTCAGTACTGTTGCATCCGATGTTGACAACTCTGGGGAGAAGAGAAAACAAAGGTTTTTATGACATAAGATGTTCTCGGACGGGAATCCGTCTTCGTATAGAATAGTTGGTAATTAATATGATTTAATCCAATAACCTTGTCTTTAGTGGTCCAAGGTTCTTGTATTAAAGCAATGTGTATTTTACCTTTATTAATTTTATCCAACAGAGCGTGGGTTGCCGTCTCGCTCCGGTGGAGGTTAATCTGGATGACCTCTAACATTGGTCCTCCAGTAACCGGTCTTCTTGGGAGTTTGTGATGCATTCGGCCCCTTCCTCCTTCTTGTTTTGCGGTGTCTGCTCCGCCGAGCCTTCACTCGCTTCGTCATGCTTTGCATCCTCCGGCTGTGTTCCTCCGGTCGTCATGCCGATTGGCACTTTGCCAACGTTGATGTAGACAGCTTTGGTCACAAAGAACACCATACCTTTAGTCTTGGCAAGACCAGCCATGGATGCCGTGTCTATTCCGATCACAAGGAGTGTGCCCTCCTGCCCCTCCTCCCTGTGGAAAACGACCCATTTGTCCACGGTTAGTCCTGCGTTTTGCTTGCCAATGACTTTAAGTATGGCGTCCGATGCAAACTTGCTGCCCCATCCTTTTATATATACGGTAGCCTTCGTCAGCCTTGGGATGTCCTTCTTCCTTACGAGGGCTAGCTTACCGCCTTCCCAGGGGGCAGAAATTTCATCCACCAGCTTCTTTAAAGTCTCCGCACAGTGTTGTGAGGCCAGCTGTAAAGTGAGTACCTCCCCATTGAAGCCGCTGCTGACGACTTCTATGGGAGGTCCACTTTCGGCCTTCATTATGTGGTCCATTACCTTCGTGTTGACGAGGTCCTCCACGGTTTGGTGCTGGTTATCCGGTATTGAGCCAGTTGGGTTTCCGCTGTCAATTACTGCATAGCAGAGATCGTCCAGTAGTTGCCTTCTTGCTACCTTTGCATAGGATGGCGGTTATTTGCCTGTGTTCGCATTCAGCTTCCTCTTCCGAGTTGGATAGGGTTCGTGTTTACGCGCTCTTTCCTTGTCGGTTGATTTGGCTGATGTGCTCGCCTTTCCGGTAATCGCATCGGCTTTGCTCCTATTGTCCCTGGAGCTCTGTTGCATACCCTGGGTAATATGGGGTTTGGGCGTCTCCGAATTACCAGATGACGGGGAACACTTTTTCCTCTTTGCCATTATTTTGACAGTGTTCTGTTCTTCAGGTGATCGGTTTGTCCTCTCAGCCTCTGTTGAGGTCGAGGGAGGCACCGACAGGTCCTTAGGAACCTCCTGTTTTTCGGCTTGTTTGGCTGAACGGTTCCTCTTTGCAATCTTCCTGCGTTGAGCCCCCGAGAGTCGTTACTTTTGTGTAGATAGCTTCGCTATGCTCTCGCTTACTTCATCAACCATTCTATTTATCTCGTCATTTTTTGGAGTTGCTAAAATGGTAATGTTGTTTTCATTATTATCGCTTTGGGAATCAGAGTTGGAGTCACCACCTGTTATTGAAGGCTGAGGGCTTATGCAGCCCCGCTTGGTTTCGTCCGCGTCATCATCCTTGTTTTGGTTGCCATTGGCTTTTTGTGTGCTTGCCACAAACTCTACTACAGGGGTCAAGACACCACCCCCTGTAGAACCATGAGTATGATGAACCCGACTCTGCGTTTTCATCATCATCGAAACGATCTCATGGTGGTGTTTCACAATGCTATAGTGGATTAGCCTGTGTTCCGTTTCAAATGTCGTATTAGTATCGTTACGTGTATCAGTTTCGTTTGCAGTGTTGTTATCGTTCTTTTGTTTTCCTGTTTTTTGTTTTTTCATAAGTTCTTTTGTGTTCATGTTAGTCCCACGAGTATGCCAGTAAATATACTACAGTCCACCCCAGTGACGGCGTGAGTTGGACCGGGCAACATATTTCATTACTACCGACCCGTGCCCTGGCGTCGGAGGGAGCTGTTAGGAACCAGTTTGTTTAAACACTAACTGGCCATTCTAGGTCCTCGGCACTGCTTCCAACCACCTTGACCTTAAAAGTGTTTTTGCATTCAACGTTGGATATTCGAATGGCGCCAAAATCGCAAGAATCGCCATGTCGGGGGAAGCTTCATTGACATTAGTTATTTAAGTAGGCCTGTTCAACAGATAGACCTACAACGAGACTCAACTTCCCCCCGGAGTAACCTTTAGTTCGCGCAGCCAAGGCCACACTTAGGCAGCCTCGGCCACACTTAAGCCCCCACATCGCGACAAGGTTGTTACCCCATTGTAAACAAAAAGTATTTCACAGAAAGTAGAATTTTACAGCGCCGTTGGGAGGCAATATGTGTGGCGTGGGATAGCCACAAAATTCTGTTTTCCAAAATTCTGTCTTACAAAAATTCTGTTTTTTTCCAAAAAAAAAATTCTGTCTGACTAAAATTCTGTTTTACAAAATTCTGTTTTACAAATTTCTGTTTTTAATAAAATTCTATCTATTAGAATTCTGGTTTTTGAAATATGTTATTCCCCTTTCATTATGAGAAAAAAAAAATAAAATGCCGTTAAATTATTTATTAAGAATTAAAGCCAGTTTATTATGAATAAGAAATGTTACATATAATAACGTATGTGTATGGATAGATATTTATTCGTTGGAAACAAATTATGAAATATGTAATAAATAATTAAACAGATTAATGGATTTTCAAAATCGATCTAAAAAAATTCATATCATTGAAAAACATATTAATTTAAAAGAAAAAAAAATTACAGCAGACAGTTGTCCGAGGCCTTCGGCCACGGACTGTCCCTGCCGGCCATTAAGTTAACGTAGAATACGCCATCCGATAAGACAGAAAACATATATAACAATAAATTCATTTGCTTATATTATTTATCAGTTATTGTTATATATGTTTACTTAATGTATATCTTAAATGTATATCAAACGAAAGTTAACATCTTCATTTACCTACAAAAAAAATTTTAAAAAAATTCATCTAGCCGTTTCCTCAAATTCAATGAAATAAAGATTACAACAATAAAAACCTGACATGACTCCTCATACCGTAAGGTAAGACGTATTCTACGTCAAAAAAAATAACAAACATTAAATAAAAACACAAATTAGTTAAAAATCAATTAAATTAAGACATAGTTAAAAATAATAAAAAATCATAGCATTTCAATTTAACTGATAACAATATTTAATTAATTATAAACTAAGTTTTTTGCTATTCTTTTTAAATATTGTAGTTTTCTTAAACGATTAAATTTTTTTACAATACGTGAAATATTTTATTTTTTTTACATTTCTTTTATTTTTTTTTAATTTTTCTCCATTCTCAATCTTTGAGACAATATTTTGAGAATAGATTAATTCTCCTTTTAAATGTTCTACAATTTTGTAGAGTCCGCTTTTTTTTCGTCCAACTACAACACTCAAACCTCGGTGCTATGACTCGACATTGTTTGTAGTTTTCGAGTATTTTTCAGAATACTCGGTATCAAATATCGGCCAAAATTCAGGTGGGTATTTACGAGTATAATTGGCCTCGAACCAGGTGGCCAATTTAATAATATCTTCGCCTTCAAATGTTCTTCGGAGCTTCGAATAATATTTGGCTACCTTTTCTGGACGAACATACGCAAGCGCTTTTAAACATCTTACTTGCAGTGAGAAATTTTCGTCATTTCTGATCAATCTGAAATGATAATGTTGTACATATTACAAGTTCATTACTATAAATTATAAAAGTTATTAAAAATTCTTACCGTTCTTTTTGAATACGGCGCCACAATATCTGGGAAAAATGGAAAAAGCACCCTCGTATCTGCGAATCTGGAAAGCCAACTCCATATTCCAAAGCATTTTGAATTACGCGTTTAAAAAATGCTTCATAGAGTACTGCAGATTTTTTGGACATTAGGCAGAATAGGAGTGGGACGATCTCTCGTTCAATCCTTTCATGAACGGAAAAGAGTTGACGCATTATTGTGGACACAACATCAAAAGTGCCGTCAACGAGTCAACAATCGCTTTTTTGTAGAAGTTGAATTGATGTTTTGTGCCGAATATAACCAAATATTCATCTCCTACTTTCTCTTCTGCCAATATAAATAATTCGTTATCCAAAACGTATAGATTTAGAGGGTAATATATTTCATCTATTGCTTGCGGCTCTCTGAAAAGTCCCATTTCATTCCGAGTGTATCCTATTTTTCGCTTTTGCGCGTACTTCGAGGGAAGGTAATCGCGACATTTTTGGGTTGTAATTACCACCGATTATTGCACTATTTGACTTGGATTAAGGGGTTTGTTTATAGCGGCATATTTTACAAAAGTATTTGTTCTACATATTTCCACTGCACTAGCAATAGGTTCGTGGGTATGCTTTTTTGGATACCTTATTAAAACATGCTCGTTATTTTCCATTGCTGTTATTATTCGAGAGGATAATATTGGAATTCTGGAATTCTTCTCGAGCACGTCCAATTAAAGGTTCCTTTTTGTCTTTCATTTCCAAATAATAAAAATATCCGTTGAGACACAACATTTCTTTATTTTTATTGGTTTTTATTAATTGCACTTTATTCATTTTTATTTTTTTAAACACGGCACGGCACATTAAACAACACAATTGCGACTAATTTTAAATAAAATGCTGGAACATAATTTTTGACCAAACACACAGTGTATGTGATGCATTTTATTTAAATTTGCAAAGTGTTTTTTTAAACAGTATTTTTTTTAAATGTAAGGGAAAGTTAGGGCAAAGTGATTTCTTAATTGTTTTATATTTATGTATGTGTTTGTAATTGCATTTTCAGTTAAATAAAAAGTTATTTGAAACAAATCGCGCGATTTTTTTCAAATAATTTTTTATTTAACTGAAAATGCAATTACAAACAGAATTTTGAGAACCAGAATTTTGTGAAACAGAATTTTGGAAAACAGAATTTTGGAAACCAGAATTTTGAAAAACAGAATTTTGTAAAACAGAATTTTGTAAAGCAGAATTTTCGTCGAACAGAATTTTGTACCCAACCCTTGTAGCGTCGTCGTCACTTTTCAACACTGTTGTTATTTGTAATTCGTTTATTGTTGATTTTATTTTGTGATCTTAAAGAATGATAGTGTTAAATTGTCTTGTTTCGTGATTAAAACTGCGTTTTTTGTAATTGTGTTTAATTGGCATGTGTTTTTGAAAGAATTTGATTGGAAATGAGTGCTTGTGTTGAGTGTTTTGTTTGCAATGAAAATTGTTGCTGTCCCCAAACAATTGTTTACACGAAAATTGTTTTCAAAAATTGCACGTAAGAAGAAACTTTAAGACTTACCTTCTTAGACATTTTGAACGTGTAAAATAAGAGTGCCCTAAATTGGATAAAAGCAATACATTTCTCCAACAAAACTGTGAATATGCAGAAGAGATGGAATGCCACAATGGAGTGACTGTTACTGCGGAAGGAGCAGATAAATTTAATGTTTCTCCAGAACCACCAGATGTACCTATTTTTTTGTACTTAATACAAATCGTGCAAACATTATATGTTTAATATATAATAACAGTTTATGAATCCAAATTCTAAAAAATTTTATTTTTGATGATAAGTACATGTATATCTGTGAAACTTTGAATAAAATCGTTTTAAAAATACAACATTTTTGTTTTTTTTAGCGTCGTCGCAGGGGTGGGGGTTTCATGCTGAAAAAAAGCAAATAACAGTTTTAATTGATTCAATTCAAGATTTAATCAAAAATCGCGAAAAAATTAATAACTTCTTTAATTAACTTGAATACATACTCAATCAATGTTTTTGAAAAAAATCAATAAATGTTTTAATCAAATTTACAAATTTTTTAATTGAAGTTTTTTTTTGACAAATTTAATTAATATCATCATTTTCCTGATTACATCAAAATCAATAAAAAAATTAATCAAATAAACAAAGGCTTTAATTAAAATTATGTTTTATTTTTTTCTGTGTAGATTATCGCATTTTCGTGATCATCGAAGTTTTTTTTCTTATGGACATCTATAATCCCGAAAAATCGATAATCTTGGTAGGTGTAACTACAGTTTTAGCCAAAATAGGGTCATTATTTTATCCCCTGGTAAACACAGTTTTCGACCACTTTGTTTGGGGAATTAAGCTATTTGAAGCAGGAGTTTCAAAAGCAGCGGTTTAAAAAACTGCATTCACATATCCTCAAAAACACAACGGATCATAATTAAATTGCCACTCAGCTATTAAATATATTCAAATTTGACCCGCCTATTCAGGTGATTGACGGTTGGTCAGTTTTGAAAAAATATAAACCATTTTTCAGAGTGAGGGTATGCAGGGGGGTTCTATCCCACAGCTGATCAACCTTAGACTTGGTGAAACATGCAGGATAAACTAACAAAGAGAAATAGCGATAGACGGCTGGAAGTATGTAGGGTTGCTCAACGCGTTTTACTCAAATTTGTCTTTGTGCATTGAACCAAACGTACAAAGCTCATCAACTGGGAGTATTTTTGTGATAATTAAATCGAGGAAAAAGGGATAACAAGTGAAATAAAGCAAAATGTAATGAAGTGTTAGAGTAAAACTGTTAATAGAGATTATAATTGAAACACAAATGTATTAAAATAAAGATTTTTCTCATTCTGTGTGGGTTGCCAAGTTTGTATAATTCTGTGCTCCAACTTTTCCAGTGACTTTTCTTGGTTTCCGGTCCAAGAAAAACAGCTGTTACAAACACTTACGGCCATATTCATAAAAACTTATGACAGATTTGAGAGACGATTTGTCATACAAAAATCGTCTCTTAAATCTCTCACAACTTTTTATGAATAAGGCTGTTAGTATATTACTCTATGAGGGTATGTTTTAGTCGGTTCACACGACTCAAATTTCCATACTGGTTTTATTTTGAATTTCCTTCCCCTTTTTAGGGGTTTTTAGGGAATAAAGTAAAGTATAGTTTGACGAGATTACACATACAAACTATTTACGTTGTTTATCATTTCCCATTTTCGCTGTCTTCCTTTTCGCCACTTCGCTGACCAATCACAAGCACTATAATTTTCTAACGATCTGGCAGCACTTAACTAATATACGCGTTTCCATAAACACAACACTAACAATTTCCCACCATTTTACCGTTAAACTTTTCTGCGATCACACATAAAACCGCTGCGCGAGTGAAATTATTAAAAATAATTGGTGTAAAGCGCGTAATCCTTAATATATCTTCAATAAATTATTCAATAAAGTGTTTATGCACTCGGTAAATGTGAAATATTCACGCGGTGAACGAAATCTTAAGTTAAAAAGGTAGACCGCATTGAATTTCCCGCAGCGCGAGTGTAAAATGGTTAAATTGACGTGCCCTATGTTCGTTTGTTTGAAAATCGGCCGATACATATAATAGACATTCGGATTTAACAATTCTCGTTGCGGAAAGGAAGTTTTTTTTTTTACGGAGTTTAGAATATTTTGTCGGGGGCTCTACATATGAAATAGCTTTAATTTGCGTCTCGGAAATAAATCTATAGCAATAAATTGTTAGCTTTTTAAAGATTTATTTCAAGTAAATCCTATTGCGATTAAATATTGCTGTTATATGGCATCAAATGATGTAGTCTCCGACAGTCTCTGTTATGTGCTATAAGAATATACATACATACATATGTGCGTATGTTGGAACAGAGAAATGCAAGTGTTTTCTAATTATCGTAAGCATACGGAATTTTCAAACTAATTTTACAATGATTTAATTTCCTATATTTCAGATAATTAGTTCCAACTAAGTCCACGTCATGTTCATTGCAAACAGATTCAGAATGCACGGAGCCCAATCCAGGGTAAGTCCGGACGTATAATTGAAAACATGAACAAATTTGTGTGTATAAAAAGCAGAACTTTCCAGGGCCTACTCAAATATTGAAGCAAAAGTTTTATTATTACACATACCTTTGCTTTAATTATTTGAATATAAATAACAAACTGGGACGGAATATGATAACGGATTTACTTTTCCACCATATGATTCTTTATACTGATGACAATTCTAAAGCTATATTTATTTCCGTGGCTATTCTTCCTGTATGGTTATTCTCAAAGTTCAGTCGGGTTGAATTTTTGGGTTAATAGAAATATTCGTACATACATAGAATTAGTCTAGTGGTGTGTGATGAAAAGCTGTGCAACATAAGATCAACATTTGTTTTCCAGTGAACAATTACTTTTAAATGACCTATAGGCAGAGTACAAACAAACCTTTTACATATTTCTTCATTTATTCCAAATAATATATTTTCTCATACTAACCGTGTATTACCTGTGACGATATATTCTTCATACTTAATATTTCAGAAGTTTGAATTAAATACATACGATCGCACCTGGTCAGAATTGTATTGTTAATTAAATACGAACTGGAGTATGTGTGTTAGAAATAGCGCGAAACGTGAAGATGCCACATCAGATTCTGTTATCATATCGATTTCTATAGCTTCTGCCTAATTGTTTCTTCGACCAGACTATGTTTGCTTCTTATTAAATAGTTTCCCATTACTTCCCCTGAAGAGACTGCGGAGAGCTTCTCACAACCAGTGAGGTGGTCTACTGCTTCCGGTGTTACACTGACTGAGTTTCGAATGATACAAATAATTTAATTTGTTATTGACGTACATATTTTGCTTGAGATGACCGTAAAAGCAGAAAATAGTAGTTTATGTTTAGATTATGGAGCATATATCGCGAAGATATCTGAAATAATATTTAAATACAAGTAGTTTCCATTTTGATAGTTGTTATGCATTGAAAAGATTTTTCGTGGTTAATAATTTGATGTTGTCGCCGTAATTAAACAATGTTACCGAAGCATAAAATAAATAAAAGTTGGCC
The DNA here is from genome assembly GCA_963931995.1 of Phaonia tiefii. Taxonomy (NCBI): domain Eukaryota; kingdom Metazoa; phylum Arthropoda; class Insecta; order Diptera; family Muscidae; genus Phaonia; species Phaonia tiefii. The sequence continues at coordinate 60,949,053 of OZ008367.1, read as the reverse complement.
AGAATGGGAACTGAACCCCCTTTCTCGTGTACAGCAGTCTCATTAGGTAACCATTGCAATACAGGTGGCCACATACTTAAAAGCAAACACATGAACAATTCGACAGATATTCTCCACAGAGATTAGCCGTCCCGTAACAGAGTGTATAATTTTTAAATAACTTCAAAGCAGTTACTAAAGTTATTTCTAAAATATATTTACCTTAAAGAATCAAACATTAAATCAAATCATATTCAAATACTCATTACAAATGTTTTTGTTTATAGGCGACATATAAAAGGCCCTTATATTTAATATACTTAGGTTTTGTTTAAATAATAAATACAATTAAATAAAAATGTAAAATACATATAAACTATTTATGTATGTATCATTTGCTGTTTGTTTTTTAAACATACACGATAGATGCCCCTAATGAATATATACTACAATTGGCTTATCAAAGTATTTCTTACAATATTTATAATAATATGTAAAAAAAATATATGAAACTATTTTAAACCAAAGTGCATTGAATGAGTGCGTTGAATTGTGCTCTGGTATTTTGTAAATTTTTATTATTGAACAAATAGAAAAAAAGCTAATAGAATAAATACAACAACAATATTACCTTAAAGTATATAAAAAATAATTTATCAACTTTTAGCTGCATTCTCTTCATTGCATTTTGTTTTAGCTAAACAATAAAATAATAATAAAAACATGCAAATGATCAAGAAAAAACAAACATTGTATCTATTCTAAGTTCTGATTTTCATCTCAAAGCAAAACATTTTCTGTAATTTACATACATACATTGTTTAGTTGGGAAAATTAGATATTTTTCAATATAAAACTAAACAATATCTTTAAATTGGAAAAAAACATTCTCCCATTTTTTCAAAACAAAAAGTTATACTTTTTCCCGACAAAAGACACATCGCATCTCTTGTAAAGGAAATATAGCTGCTTGCAAGAATAGAATTTATTCAAAGAAAAAGTATCACTATTTTTATATGGAATGCTGAATATTTTACATTCAAAAGGTATCAAGGTTAAATCTTTTCCAAACAAAAAGTGTGAGTGAGCTCATCTCTTTAAGGAAATTTTGTGTGACTAACTTTTTTTTTAAGAAAACCTATTTTTTTGTGGGAAAGTGGGATAGTTTTTGTACGAATTTCTATAAATACAATTTTAAAATCAGAAATGTAAAAGTCAGAACATAGAGTGTAGTATGATATATAAAGCTATAATACAATAATCAATATCAATCAAATTCAACTTTTTAAAAGTAATAAACAGATTCACAATATAATATATCAATGAAATGATATGTTCGTACCAATACTTGATAATTGCTAAGCAAGAAAAATCTTATAGTTATTTACTTTTCTTTAAATAGTGTGTAAAAAAGTCGTTCAATTGGAATCACTTAAATATTCAATTATACTTGAAAATAGTCATTAACCAATATATCATTAGCTGAATCTTGTGTTAGATTGATTTTGGAACCATTGGTTGTTGTCAAAATTGTTGTATGTTCTTCTGCTGCCGGCGTCTGTGCCGCTGAACTGTTGGCGGATGTCTCGGCAGTTAGGGGACTGCTCTGCTGTGTATCATCTGAAAATTCGGTGTGTAAGCGTTCGTATGGATTCTCCTCTTGACCCGATGTATTTAGGTAGCAGACGGATTCATAGTTCGGATCTGTTTCACTGCCTGTAAGGGATTCATATTGAGAAGATGAGGTAGGCGTTTGACGAGAACTAATAGTGCTAGTGGTTGTTAAATTAGTGGATGTGGAATTGATTGAACTCGTGGTGTTAAGCATAGTACTACTGGTTATGGACGTTGGTGATGTTATAGATAGTTCAGTGGTGCGTGGTGTTAATAATTCATCATCTACCATTATTGACCTACTGGAAGCGCTCAGCGGTAAGTTTGGAGGGTGATGCGGTGGTTGTGGTGGTTCGATTTTCTCAGCAATGCGTGCGTAATGATCACTGTCTGTCTCTTGTATGTTAAGGTCGCCACCAGCTGCTTCGCGTTTTGTTTCTAATATGCTGGCATAATTATGGTTGGCATCGGTTCCTTTTATATCTGCTATGGTACTGTAACCGGCAGATGATAAATTTTTCACATCATCGCCGTCTTCTCCCTTAACTTTACTATAACCGTCTATGGAATCTTCGTCGATGTTGACTATTACACGTTTCTTTTCCATAACTTTAGCATAACCGTCATCGGAGACACCGCCTGAACTTATTGCTGAAGCGTCGTCGTCAGTGGGCCCCTTGAGAACTTCATAGTTAGGATCATAATCTGATGATTTCTTCTCACCACAATTATCGTGTAGTCGAAGTAGTGACGTTTTTGGTTTCAATAATGTCTCATAGCCGGGATCATTTGAACTTCTATTGGGTGGTTGGGCTATGGTCTCATAATGTTTATCGTTACTATTTAATTGTATACTATAGACGGTAATCGGTGGTACTAATGAGGTATGAACTAAAATAAAAAATGAAAGGTGGAAACAGAAATATGTATTATTGCCAATAAAACTTATAGGAATGTATACAATTATAATATTAAACCACAAACGACTCTGGCAAAAGGGATATAACACGTAGTAGTAACGAACTAAACTAAAAAGACACAAATACTACAAATGTATACTTACGACGAGTAACAACTAATTTTGATTTTTTGCTCACAATTATGTGTTTTTCTGGAACATCATAAGAGCCTAAAGCAATTTTTTTTATCGGGCTATTATCAACTACACAAACATTTCCCTCACACACATAGAAACCTGCTTCCGTTCTAAAAAATATAAATAATACCCTAGTTTACAAGCTTAGCCTTAAAATATATTTAAAGACGTATAACCGTTTTATTCTCTTGAATTGGAGCTTTAAGATCGGCAGTGCTTATATCAGATATGTACATAGTATATGATCTATATACAGTGGTGGTTATACAATTAGAAATGATGTATTCAAAGTTACATTTCTTTTCACAACTTTCTTGTAAAGTGTCTCTCTTTTCGGTAACTCCCGTTATATTCTCACTAGTTCAATATATTGTTAGATTTCTAACGATTCGAGAACGATTCCGCTTGATATTTAGGTTGAAAATAGCTCTAAATACGTACGCGGATGCTAAGCATACTTCCCGAATTGTGAAGCAATGGATTATTGATACGCATATCAATGTTTTCGTCTGGCCATTACAAAGTTCCGGACTTAATTTCAATTGAAAACTAATGTCCAGATGTCGACTGACATTTAAAAACAAATATTAAGGCAGTTTGGGGAATCGACACCATCCACGCGATGCTGGACTTTGGTAGAAAGTTTACCACAGAGTTTGGCCGATGTCACCATTAAGAAGGACTACCTTACAAAGTATTAAGCGTCTTTTGTGTTAGTTTGTTATATTTTCCTGTAAAATTGGGAATAAGATATTGTTTTTGTCGTCGTCTCTAATTGCATGACCACAGACTTAGAAATGTAGTTTCCACTGTTCAGGAATATACCGCAGCTAGTTATCCAAATATTTGTAGAAAGTATAGCAATAAGTGAGTATTACAATACTGGATATTTTCTTTTTTAATTTTTGATTTATGAAAGTAATTCTGTTATACCATAGAATAACACATACTATAGAAGAACTTATTCTCTCATCTGACGTTTCATTTCACACTCTCTCGGTAGGTCTGTGGAAATGTTTACATACACCAGGTGGAGTTACAAAATATGTTCACTTAACTATTTCCTGTCGTTTTGGTGTAGAACTGAAAAATTTAAATGTATTTTGCACTTTTTTGTTGACTTTTAACGTTGGTATTCATTTGTATTGTATTTAACACAACTAGTTTGCCACAAAAACACGAAATTCGGGTGTAGTTCCTTTGTGGATCGCTGTATACTATTGCCACCATCTGGTATTATTGAACCCATATTTTCCACCCTCCACTGTGTAATTTCCATCGTACCTATGACGTTTAATTTATTGAGCGAATAAAACCTTCTTCGTATGTGTTATTCTATGTGTTATACAATACAAATTCTAAAGTGGTGTTCCTAATTGTATGACCACCACTGTATATATGCTCACAATTATGAACTTATATGTTCTTTACACCAACCTACATCAACGGTCACATGGACATGTAATTTGGTCCGCGAGCGGCGTGACCGTGAACATTTTATATATACATACATATATCATAATCAACATGGGGCAGCGAATTTCTATGCACAACAAAGTCTGACGGGTTAGATACACCCCGCGAAATAAATATAAAGGCAACACCATTTTTTGTTTTTTCCAAATGTTGTGAGGAATTTTCAAGTTTTTATTTTATATTGTATTAGTTCTTTCAAAATTAAATTAAATACTTTTCAGCAAAAATACTTTGAGTATGACTCCTTCTAGGTGAATCAAAAAAAAAAAAATAATTACTAGTGCGAAATATTTATAAAGGCAAAAGGTTTATTTAAATATTCTAAACAGTATCGTAAGACATTTGATCTCCATTATCGCTAATAACTTCTACTAAGCATCTTGCCATTGAGTATCAACGAATGAATATGCGCAGGATCAGCTATCTTCCATTTTCTGTTATTGCTACTCTTCGACCCTTGACATTCTTCAACTGACGTCCTGGGTGGTAAACTTGGGTAGGTAAAATAGACCATTGGTTCTCGATCGAATAGAGATCAGAGATAAGTACATGCCAGTCGAGAGTTTGTATTATTTCTGGACTCCAGAAACTTTGATAAATTCTGGGACACAAATGTTCTCTCCAGAAATAACTAAGACGACATCCAATAGTCGAATATAATACTCGGAGTTAATTTTTGTGGAAACGAAACATATTGGAGTGGTTCCTCTATAACTCATACCTGTCAAAACCATAAGGGAGCCACCGCCAAAACACCAATATTTGTCCGAGCCATCAGGTCCATCAAAATTAAATTTTATCCATCGGAAAATATCACCCCTCATTCAAAATTATGTATATTTCAGCGAATGTAAATCTGGCTAATTCGTGTCTTGGTATGAGACCAAGTTTTGCATAATTTTTCCCATATGACAGTTGCAAGTCGCGTTTCATTATTTGTTGAACACGACGCAACCCTGCTCCCAAGCTCAATTCAGCAATAATTTCCTTATCGCTGAAGTTTTCTTTAACATAAACCCTTTTGCTCTCTCTTTTGGCGCTGCCACTGATCAGTTGTGTCCTTCCTGGTCGTTTTGTGTTTCCATGTCGACCACCCAATTTTATAAAATTGTCAATGACACAGCTAGATCTTTCCACCCGCCTTGAAATTTCCCGATCGGATAGCCATTCAATGTGATAATCTTAAATTTGTAACTTTTCTTCTTTACTTAGGTACTTTCCTCCAGATATTCTTTATAAATTAATTTTTTTTTAATTTGACCTACGTTAATTTTAAAACAATAAAATAACAATCAAAGAAAAGTCACTTCTGTTTAAATTCCTATTTACTACTGTTCGAATTCGGGTTCTTTTCCATGTTGCCTTTATACATATATATTTCGCACCAGAAACAGAAAAAACAACGTCACTTTTCATTTAACTTGTACAAGAGATCGAATGGTTATATTCTCTGACATAACATACCTAATGACACATATGTATATGCATTAAAATTTTACACCAAAAACCCAGTGCATTGAGAGTACCGAGAAAAAATATATTGCCTTTATAATTATTTCGCTGGGTGTAGTATAATATGCTCATCAATGACCCTAATGATTCCTCATTCTCTAATGAAATGTAATGGGAAATGATTTCTTTAGATAAGTATGTACGTACAAATTCGTTTTAGTATCTAAATTTAGTATCTGAATAATCGTAAATTAAAGACCTTATATTATTAGGGTATAATATACCACAACAAACAACTAACTAAGGGTATTTACTCTTCGCGGCGTAATCGTCAAGGGACAGAGATCTACTACAATTGTATGCCACTTATAATGAGAGTTTTTGTACGTTAATTGCAGTTTTTGCCATATCGTTTTTTTTTACTGTTTTCTTCTTGGATGTCACTGCATATCTATACATCTATAAGACCGTGGTTATTTACAATATAAATAAAAATATGAAATTGTTTTTAGTTTCCGTTTAAATTTATATTATTCTATCTTTCAGTTCTTATGTTCTTTAATAATTGATCGGTTCACGATCAATATCTATTAAAAAGTACTTTTTCTATAAAAAAGTTAATTTTAATAGAAAATATCAAAAAGAAATATGTAAAATTGATTATTATGGTGAATGGTTGGGAATATAGCTATTTCAATGCCCACCAAGGCATATCATCAGCTCCCTTCTCCACAAGTATTTAGGTATATCATCACACATTATAGGGATAAACAAAACCCAACTTAGCGAGAATTGTATCAACATTCCTACTTGTGCGAAAATATCCACAACAAATACTTTATCACAATCAACAATGTTCACATTTCTTTCATTTGATTGCTTTCAACGAACGCCATTTCATAGATGTTGTTGTTTCAAAAAAGAAACAACGATTGCCATGAAATTGGCGTTAGAGTGTACCGCCTTCGAATTATTTCCGTTTAAGTTTATATTATTCGATCTTTCAGTTCTTATGTTCTTTAATAATTGTTCGGTTCAAGATTAATTGTTTAAAAAAAGAAACAACGATTCCCAGCGAGCAATTCTTTCCGACATGTCTGATGTCCGAAAAGTCTCTTAAATCTGTTATTTTGTCCGACAACTATCCGATAAATCTGCACATTCTCTAACGGAAATTTGCAACATCGCAAGGAAATTTAGCAAGAGAGATTTGAGCGAGAAATGTGTCCACTCTCTAAGCGAGAAATCTGCGCACCCTCTGATGGGTATTTTTGTGTGTTCGACTTTTTTTTTGTTATGTTTGCATTCCGTCCTCTGCTTATTCTCTGAAGGGAATGTTATTATTTTGAAATGTTTTTAATGCGATTTTTTTGTTTTTAATTCCGTTATCTTGCTTTCCATTGTCATTTTGTTTGTACGATGGATTTGTGTCAATCGAACGTCATTTATAAATCAAGAAACTTTTTCTTAGAAAAAGTTATTTTTAATAGATATTGAACTTGCACCGAACAATTATTAAAGAACATTGTTTTTAGTCCACTGCGGAACAACATTTTATTTAAAAATCTTCTTTACTTGCTTTTCTTACATTTATTTTTTTTATTTTGGTATATTTTGATTTTCAACAACAAATCTGTGATTTAGCTCTTCTGCAGTTTGCAAGGACATTCTGTTTAGTTTTTTTTTTTTCAATAAGGTAACCCTTTTTAAAGGGTTTAAACATGACCTGACTTTCTGCAGTGCAACAACTTGGGTGATGTGAGACTGTTGACCATTTTTTCTAGGAACTGATACGTGCTGCTATTTTTAAAATACATTTCGTAATCTATTACTAAAATCATAAGTTCATGCAGCATAAATTGTATTTAGTTATACTAACCACAGGTTCCAATTTAAGAAACTCGTTGATTATTTGTTTTTTTTTCTATGCAATTTGGGCTCAATTGAAATCATAAGAGGCTTTTCGATCTTTCACTTTGGCAAAACTAAATAAACAATATTGACATTGACGAGAAACATGTTGGGATGTTTTTTTTTTGAACAATGGACATAAGAAAGCACATTTGTAAGCATTTAATTTTTTAATGTTTTTTTTTTTGTGGATAGGGTAAAAGAAGTTAATAGGAAGAAAGAAAATATGTATAAATTGTATTTCACAAAATTATGGAATTATAAATTATACAAAAAAAGAGGTTACAGAAACTGGAAAAACTTGCAGGGGTATAACATAAAGTGAGTTAGGAATTAAAAGTACTTACCATTTTCACGCTGTCGTTCTTTTTGTAAAATATGTGTATAGCAATCGGATTTACGATTTTCCATAACACCTTGTGAGGAATTTGTTCGCATTGCATCGGCTGGTATTGTTTCATAGCCATGGTCTTTAGAAGCTCCATAACTATTACTGCGCAAACGACTACGATCACTCGTATTAATAATACTAACTGTATTCTCCAAAAGATCGGCGGCCATTGAGTCTAGTGGACTTATACCTAGTGCAGCGGAGGAATGTTCATCGTGTTGGAGAGTTTTACGTTGCAACACTGGTGAACTGTTTTGCGAAGATGGTGAGTTTCGAGAAAATTTATTTTTCTTCATTACCTTTAAAATTGGCGATAGAGAGAACAAACCAGTAGGCGATTAAAACGGATATGTTTTAAATTAACAAAATAGTAGATTGTATTATCTACTATATCAATTATGCATTTTGAGATATTAACATTCATCCGAAACCGGATACACAAAGTGTTTTACATACCTTTGCATACATGCCCTCAATATCTTTCGAAGGACTTAAACTTTTATTCCTTCTTTGTGGTGAACCTTCCTGCGCCGATTCTCCTGCCACTAGTTCGTTTAGCTCTGCCGTCGTGCACTCGATCACAGATATTACAGAATTTCGTCCAGATGTTAAATTACTGGAACTTATTGCTTGCAACTGGGTTGTTGATGAAACATTCGACTTTGGCGTAGGCGGTAGCGGTGAATTAGCTTGACGTTTTTCTGGTTTCGGTGAACCCAGATTGCACAGGGATGTGCTATTGTTCGATGATGCCGAGGCCTGCCTCGAATGCATTTGAGCTCGTAAGCTATCAACAGTTGTGGCTGGTATTTGTGCTGTTGTGGTTGACGTTATGTGCTCCAAACTTGTACGCATTGCACCTACAATCACAGTATTTGTGGAATGTTGAGAACTAAATGATGCATTATGAAGATCGCTGGATGTTAACGATGTATGATGTTGTGTTAATCCCCCACCACCACCCATCATATTAGATGAAGAAGCTGCCGTTACTGTCGAAGTATTATTAATTTCAACTGAAACTACTATGGAATTTGGTGATTGCATAGGTTGAATTTGGGCATAGGTTTCTGAGCCACTGGTATAAATGTCAGTCGTCATGTTTGGCTGCAATCGAGTGTTTGGATCTTCAATAGCTGCGTATGTCTCATCTGTAAACAACAAAAACATTCGAATGATTGAGAAGATATATACAATAGGACCTGTACAACAATATATATGTATGTATGACAAAGGAACATTTCCTATTCTACATTTATTATAGCGCACTCTACATTATGCAGAATGTATACAAATGTGTGGGTTTACTTACCAGAATCATCGGAGACCGTGGCATAATGTGAGTCATTTACATCTCTTGAATGCGTATTATTACGTATCGCAGTCTGCGGAGCTGGCTGTTGTGCCAATATATTCGCCAATGGTTCTCGTACACTTATACTTGTATAACCTTCTGATTGAAAAAAATCAATAAATGATTCAATTACAAAAAGAATAAGTTTTTTTTTTATTTTCTTGGCATACTTACTTGAAGAATCCTGAGAGTCGCCACTGAAATGCTGGTTAGCTATCGGTGGCGTCATATATGGTAAATCCTGACTTGCCGATATCATGCCAGCAATAGCAGAAGCTGCTGGTATTTCCGCTTGATGGACCATCTCATTAACATGTTGTGAATTATTACTGTGATGAGAAGAACGCTGTTGGGGTTCACCGATGCCGCCACCACCACCGCCCGCATTTGTAATTTGTCCACCTGATGTTACAGATTGCGTTTGACAGTCAATAAGGGAGTTAGATGCCGATATTGATGAGGCAATGTGTGACGTTGAAGGAGCATTTAACTGGGCATACGGATGCTCTGTAGGTCGTACCTGCGTTTGACGGAATTGGTATAGATTATAAAATGATAACGTCGTTTTGTTATGAGTTTTAGGCTCTTACTTTAGCATAATCATGTGGTGAATTTTTAACTCGAGAATAAGGAGAGCTAACATCATCTGCTTGACTAATAGAACTATGCTGGGAAACGCTTATTTGTTTCTTTAGGCTGGGGGTAGCTGAAAGAAAAGAAGTGGTGTGAAGATTAGTGGAACACATCTAAACAAATTGATATGTAACACTACATCAATAAGATAAGATATCGCGTTTGTTTTTATTCGTTTGCCAATGGATAAACAAACAAGCTATGTCTGATAATCATTTAAAGAAAATAGTACTTATGACTAATACCTTTGAAGATAATGAAACATCATGGAAATCTTCAACTGCGAAGAAAGCTGATGATTACCGAACAAAGTAAAGATTGGAAACTGAATTTTTACTGATGATTAAGATTGATCTTATAATACCGCACAACACATGCTATGGCAAGTGAAACTATAATGACATTGTATTTTTTTTAAACTTTTGTCAAGATATTTGGATTGTGCGTACATAATGTGAGCGTCAAAAAATAGCTTACTCGCGTGTTAAATATGTATTCAAATTTATTTGAATGTTACGAAATAATAATTAATACAACTCTTTATATTTTCTAAACATGGTCGTAGACCCTTTATCAATTTGTGCAAAAATTACACGAAAATTCTTACAACTACAAAGACTACCATGCTAAAACAAGAATTACTTCATATTTGTCGCGTCAAAAGAAAGTGTACAATTTGCTGAAAGTTACACTTTTGGCCGCTTCATTATTTTTTATGTTTTTGGCTTATAGCTTTCTATTGCTTCAGTGATGGGCAATCAGCGATAGGTACCGGACAAAAAAAAAAAGAACGTGTAAACTTTCTTTTGACGATCACAGTATGTTATGCTATTGAATAATGTATAAGATGTCTCAGGCGTCCTTTTTCAAACAGCCATTTAGTATAGATAACTCCATTGTTGTATAATTATTTTAAAATATTACTTCTCCAAATATACAAATGAATACTTACGACTTTTGTTTTGATTTTGTGCATCCATCAGCATTTTATCAGCCACAGTTTCGTACAGTTCTGAGCCGGTGTCGCCGTTCGCTTCTGCCACGGGAATATCGGGTAAGGAACGATGAGCAGCTGTGCTAGCTCTAGACAATAACACAACATAAATATTTTTGAAATGTTTTATGACAAGGCTGGACTCACCTTTTCTCCGAGTCTCCTTGGGAGATTGTTGAATTATTCAGATCCGCATGAGACTCACTGGTATTTAGTGTTGTTACCACAATTACTTCATCGGGATTTTTCAGTTTAACCATACCCTCCAGGCCCATTAGATCATTTCTATGAAAAAATAAATAAAACTTAGTGATACATACAAACAAAAAGCGATACATCGAATGCAATTATCGCCTGTAGTTGTTGTGTTAGTTGAAGCCATCGCTGGTTTTATGAAGCCGAGAAGAAAATAAACGAAGCATAAAATGATTGGGGTTGGTAGGTAGTTACAACATAGGAATACTTTTTAAGTTATTTGAGTACAATTTTGGCAAGGAAAAGTATAGTGTCTTTATATAAGGAAGATGCTTGATAGGATCTTATTTCGATTGAAAAATCAATTTCCTTCTAATTGGAACAATGCAAGTGATGCTTGTATTTGTATGGAAAAAGGGGTTTCGGTTTTTCAAAAACAATTTTCTTTTCCATCGCTATAGACTGTTCTTCTCCAACGGAGTAGATATTTATTTTTCACGAGATACGTCTGACTCTACAAAAACAGTTGTTTTTACATTTTTGAAAACATCTACGTCTGAATGCATTGATCTTCTTTCGAGGGAAGGATGTTCCAGCATGTTTTTGAAGCGGACCAAAGTTTACTATGGAAGAATATGTATTGATTTTTGTCAATTACACAATTATAGATTAACCCATATTGATAATCCGGGCAATGAACGTGCGTTATAGAATCCAAGGACGGATTGGGTTTATTCAACTTTTCGGGGATGCCATGTTACTAAATTTGGTTAGAGAAGATATGTGATAGGGACTTTCATAATTTGTTAATTTTTAAGTCAATATAACTCATGAATTGAAAACATGATTACAAAATTATGAATATGTATGAATTTAAGTATATGGACATTTCCATTGAAAAATCAAATTGTTATCACGTAACGCCACACTCGTTAATTGCTTGTATTTTAGGACCAGGCAGTTCGATTATTTTATCTTATTTTACTATATAACAAGTGACTTCTTGCTGTTTGGTTTTTCAGTGTTAAGTTTTTGCAAGTTCACGCGTGATTCTTGACATGTGTCAAAGTCAAAAAGGTTCAGTTTGCCTTGCCATTTAATCATGAATAGACTAACAAACGAGCAAGGTGTAAGTAGTTCCAAATAATCACTCGACACAATAAAAGATTTCGCTTAGTAACAAGTGTGAATACACACTGCGGTGGCCTAACGAGCTATACTCTGATGAAGATGATGCTTCACAAACATTGAAACGACCGTCCAGCGAATGTCAGTCCGAATAACACACGCGGTATTTACATTTATTTCACTAACCGTAGAAATCAATATCTCTTAGCCTTAGAGGAAATTCCAAATTTAAAATAACTTGGACTTAACAACTCAAATTGAACAACGCCCTTGTTTCGCAAGTTACATCCATGTCATTGTATTCAGCGACGAGGCTCATTTTTGGCTCAATGGCTCATTTTTGGTCAATAAACAGAATTGGCGAATTTGGTCCGAAGAGCAGACAGAGGCTGTTCAAGAGCTGCCAATGAACCCTGAAAAATTCATGTTTGGTGCGGTTTATTGGCCGGTGGTGTCATTCGACCGTACTTCTTCAAATACAATGATGGCCGCAACGGTCCGGTCAATGGAACAAGGTACCGTTCGATGATCACCGACATTTTTTTGCACAACATGGAATAATTGGATTTGGTTGGGAGGTGATTTCAACACGACGGTGCCACATGCGATACCATGAACCAATTGGCAGTCAAGTTTGGTTAACGAATAATCTAACGTTGCTGCGATTTTGACCGCGTTAGAATATTTTTTGTACGAGCACGTAATATAGGGACAAGTAACCACGATTGCTGCTTTGAAAGACAACATTACGCGTGTCGTTGGTGAGATGGAATGTTGGAAAAGGTGTGCCATAATTGTGTACTTTCAAAATGGACCACGCGAAGCGTAGCCGTGGGCAACATTTGTATGAAATAATCTTGAAAAAGTAAATGGAATGCATTGATTTATAAATCCAACCAAATAGTCCATTCATTTGTAAAAATGTTCTAGGTTTTCAAGAAACCAAAAAGCGAGAAAAAAACACCCATTACAAAAATAAGAGAAAACAATCAAACTGCTTGGTCCTAACATATAAGCAATTAACGAGTGTGGCGTTACGCTTTCAGTGCAAATGTCCATATCGGACTGTATCGCTATTGGTAGCAATAAATGAACAACTAGAAAGTATGTAAATGGAAATAATCGATCCTGTTAGAAATCAATATTAAATAATGTAAGAAATGTACTAATTTGAAATATTCCAAACATTTACATTACATCCAATTAGAAATGAACATTTCTTAAAGAAAAGGATAGATAGATAGATACGCTTCGTGTTCCATCTAATAATACTGATTTGAAAAAGAAATTATGGGGTTTCCCTTAGCCACTTATGGACAAAACGCTGAAACTATTGCAGATATATTAGAAAACATCTTTTGTCATCTCTGATCAAGGGAAACGAAGAGGGAGTCCATAATATTCAATGGAATAATGTTGCATTTTACTATATACACGAGAAGGGGCAGGTACGGTTGGGGCAGTATATGTATTTTCTTCGAACCATTTTTTGTTTGTTTTGCTATGCTTCTTTGCTCGCGAGACTTTCCCCATCACAGCACACAGCCAAACCGACTGTGTTTACAACGTTCAACAGCAGCAGCAAAAAAAGACAATAGCTGGCGATACCCTCATCAATAATGGGGTACTATGATTTAGAAAGGTTTCTTCAACAACACTCTGGCTGAATGTTAGTTTGGGACTACGACAACGACAACAATTGCTGTGTTAGATACGTCTCCCAAACCACTGCGGTACATATTGTCTTTATAACTACAACTCACTTTGGGAACTTTTTCTTGCAACAGAGACACGCCGCCAATATCACTACTAATGTTATGGACACATTTACAGTCATTAACAAAATGTATAGGAATCGTTCCTTGTGATAATCTTCGTCCTCTTGTAACATTATTTATCGAGACACGACACGGACGACACCCAAAATACTCTTTTAAAATTTTCCAATTATTTATTATTGATACTGCTGCTCTTCAGCTCAAAGAGGAGCTTGACGAGGTATTAGTGGATTAAAATTAAAGAAGCAGTAGTCGTTTCGACTGGTAGGCATTGGACGTGTTTTTTATGTTATACAATTTATTATTTTTGTATTGGAAATCTAGAAGATGTATTGCTTAATATCATTTGACACTACACGGTATAATTAATTCATTTTTCTGTTGTCTATATAATAAAAAAAATTCTTTAGTAATCGCTACGAATGTACGAATGTAAACTGAGGTGTATGAAAAATAAAAAAAACTATATTTCACATTTGACATTTCCATTGTCCACACATAGAGTCCACAACTAAATAACTGCAGCTAACTTCACACACAATATGACAGCAAAAAGAAGATGCCATATTGCTTGTTGGTGATTTCAAAAGGTTCTTGTCACGGCTAAATGTAGACGATTGTTATTCGGTAACAACCTTTAATATTCAGTCGTACCAGGGGGTTTCTATGCCACAGCTGATCAACTTTAAAGTTGGGAAAACATGCAGGATAAAGTAAGAAAGAGAAATAGCGATATATGACTAGAAGTATGTAGGGTTGCTCAATGCGTTTTTCCTTTGTGCATTGAACCAAAAGTACAAAACTCATCCACTGAGAGTGTTTTGAGATAATTAAATCGAGGAAAAAAGGGATAACAAGTGAAATACAGCAAAATGTAATGAAGTGTTATGCCTTGTTCACGCTGCCACGAAATTGACAATTTCGGATTGAAATTGTCGAACGAAATTGAAATCGTTCACACTGGTTTTGAGCAATTTCGGTGAAAAATTACAACTGTCTGTTTACAAATATTGCCATTAGTAAAATTTTAGAGCCTGGGCAAAATAACCAAAATTCTATTTGGAAATGAATGAAAACAATAACTTTAACATGAATCACTGATTCGCCACGGTTTATAGTTTATTTTCACTAGCCTATTTCGCTGTAAACTTAAAAGTTCAATCTGATGAATAAGGCGGAATACAATTGTTTTGTTTTTTGTTGTCATTTTAGTAACGGTGAACGAAGCCGACCCATAATTATCGACGGCATTGAAGCTACAAAAAAATTAATCGACGGCGGCAACTTTTAGGTTCATCTCGTTGGTTGTGTAATAACTTTAGATATTTTTTTAGTAATTCGGGCCTTTAAATGCAGCCTAATTGATAATATCGGCTAACATTTTAAGCCGAAGCACGCTTTAAAGACGGCGGCGTGAACTTCAAAAGAAATATCTACGACGGCGGCACACCAAAAAATATTCTGTCAACTTCGTTCTCTTGCATATGTGCAAAAAAGAGTACAGCGTTGTATACGACAATTTCAAGTCAATTTCAACGAAATTGTCGTAAATATCTCAATTTCGTAGTTGTCAAAATATATGCGAAATTGAGCAATTTCAACTCAATTTCGTCCCAAATTGCAAAAGACTTCAATTTCGCGGCAGCGTGAACAAGGCATTATAGTACAATTATTTATATAGGTTGCATTTAAAATGCAAATTTATTAAAATAAAGATTTTTTCTCGTTCTGCATGGGTTGCCAAGTTTTTATGACTCTGTACACAACTTTTCCAATTATAGATCGTCTTTGGTTTCGTCTTTGCTAACAAACTAAACGAATGCCAACAAACTAAAAGGGGGAAACCCTAGCCATTCTCTGGTCTCTCTCTTACTCTCTTCATTGAATATATCAATACACGATCAGCTTGATGATAGTGGTATTGTGTATACCAATACAAATTCCAATCATGTTGAAGTAGGGTTGCCAGACGTACTGTTTTCAGCAGTACGCGTACTTCTTTTTACTAATTGTACTTCTAACTGCATAGCGGTTAAAGAAGCACGTAAAAGTACTTCTTTTTAGCCTCTGTACTTCTTATTGTATTTTTTTGTTATGCCAACAATAAATACGAAAATGTTACTTCTTATTCGTACCAAAAATCGTATATAAGTATTTACATAGAAGACCGTTTTACTTTAAAAAATAAAAAATTTTAAAACCTTCCCATTTTTAACCTTAATTCAAACAATTAATTTCATTCATGTCGTAATTGAATTATTTTCAGTCAAATGCTTTACAAACATCGAAACGATCGTCCAGCGAATGTGAGTTCGAATCCCACCCGCGGCATTTAAATTTTTTTCACCAACCGGAGAAAACATGATCTCTTAGCCTGAAATTACAACTTTAAACATAACGAGGATCTAAGACAACTAAATTTCAAACATATTGCTACGAATTCCCTTATTCGTCCTTTTTGCGTTGTTTTATTGCCAATAATAAAACAAGTTTCTTTTTCAATTACGATAATTACAACGGTATAGCTTCCTTTTTTTTGCTTATATAGTACAAAAGTTTACTTTATTTACACCACTTGAATAAGTCTTATATTTTACTATCAAATCGCTTTGCTTACTTTGGTTTAATCACAAACTGAACTCTCCATTCCAAAGACCTCCGCTATTTATACCAACTCACCATACTCAAATGAAGTTTTATCTAGCGAATTCAAGAACCTTCTAGTCGTTGTTGTTGTTGCTTATCTTTGTAGAATCATCTCGAATGGTGGAGAATTATCTTAACTGAGGCGAATTCATGCTACTGGTTTAGCGAGCTGGTACGTTGTAACAATGCATACTTTCAGGCGCAGCACTAACCGCCTGTTATTTACATAATGTTAGTAGAGTCATTAAGACAAAGCAAAAGCTTTTACTTATTCGTAACAATATGGTAGGGCCAAACCAAAACAGAACGAGACAACTACAATTAGAATAGTTCGTTCTATAAATAGAACTTTCACAAACTTCAGCAAGTAGGAAAGCAATGTGTAAGTAGCGACAAACAATCACTCTGCACAATCAATAAATGTCTTCGGTTAGTGACTTGTGTAAATACACACCGCAGTGGCTTAACGGGCTAGACGCTGCTGAAGATGATGCTTCACAAACATCGAAACGATCGTCCAGCGAATGTGAGTTCGAATCCCACCCGCGGCATTTACATTTTTTTCACTAACGGGAGAAAACATGATCTCTTAGCCTTAAAGGAAATTACGACTTTCAACTGGCTTAGATCAACTCTGTGACGAATTTATATCCTTAAATGCTTTTGCTGAAAATATTCCAAAGGACAAATCCGTTTAAGAAAATGGGAAGAGATCCTTGAAGTGGGTCATTTCCCAATTTCGGAAATATCTGTAAATTTGTATTTTCAATTCCTCGTTCTGATGCGGCATCGGAAAGAATATTCAGTTTGATGTTTAATTTTTGGAGAAAAATGCGAAATAAACTTCTAATTCAAAATTTAGAAAACGAATTAAAAAACAAATTTTACATACACTTGTAATGAAATGAGTTTGTAAATATTGTTACGAATAAGTAAAAGCTTTTGCTTGCTGTTAATGACTCTACTAACAGTATGTAACTAACAGGCGGTTAGTGCGGCGCCCGAAAGTATGCATTGTAGCAACTTACTAGTTCGCTAAACCAGTAGCATGAATTCACCTCAGTAAAGATAGTTCTCCGCTATTCGCGATTGTTCTACAAAGATAAACAACAACAAACAATGTCTAGAAGGTTCTTGAATTCGCTAGATATACCTTCATTTGTGTATGGTGAGTTGGTATAAATAGCGGAAGTCTTTGGAATGGAGAGTTCAGTTTGTGATTAAACCCCGTAAAGTAAGCAACGCGAATTGATAGTAAAATACAAGACTTGTTAAAGTGTCATAAATAAAGTAAACTGTTGTACTGTATAAGTAAAATAAAAGGAAGTTAAACCCGTTGTAATTATAGTAATTTAAAACGAACCTTGTTTTATTATTGGGAATAAAACAACGGAAAAAGGACGAATAAGGAATTTCGTAACATTGGTGTCAGAAGTAAAATTATGAATTAAGGACAACGATGAAGTTTGAAGAACTCAAATTTGAACAACTAAAAAAGGAGTTGAGTAAATTGGATCAACCGACAGCTGGTAATAAGGTAGAGCTGCCAAGGCGATTAATAGAAGAATTTAAACGCCGAAACATCAACATTGACACATATCAGTTCGAGTGCAAAGACGAAATGGAGGTTTGTGCAAAAGAAGTAACTGGCAATGTAGATGTTTCTACAATGTTTGCTGCCATGATGGCCAAATTGGACGAGAATTCTAGAATTGTGGACGAGAAATTGAGCGAAAATTCTCGAATAATTAACGACAAACTGAACGAGAAATTTGGTGAGAATTCTAGAATTATGAACGAGAATTCTAGAATTGTGGACGAGAAATTGAGCGAAAATTCAAGAATAATGCAAGAGACATCTAACGCCACAAATGACAAACTTCAACAAATTTCGAAAGTTATGAACAACATGGAAATACATGTTAATGAGAAATTCGAAAACTTCGAACAGAAGTTCGAAGAAGTTGAACAGAAGTTTGAGAAAGTCGAAAATGATGTAAGTGAATTGCAAAGAAAAATTAATGAACTTCAGTTACAAGAGGGGCCAGTGCGAGTAATTTCTGAAGCCTCTAGTAGATTTAAAGCTCCCTGTTTCGATGGCTCTACACCATTTGACGTTTTTAAATTCCAATTCGAAATGGTCGCAATTAAGAACTTGTGGAACAGCAACGACAAAGCAGTAGAGCTAATTTTAGCACTCAAAGGCAGTGCAGCAGAAGTCCTTCAGAGCATTCCCGTTATCGCCAGAAACAACTACGAGGATATACTGGCTGCGTTACAACGCAAGTATGGTGGCGATCACAAGAAGGATTTATATCGCATGGAACTAAGAGGCCGAGTGCAAAAGCATAATGAATCACTTCAGGACTTCGCAACCGAGGTGGAACGTTTGGTGTTGATGGCATATCCTAGAGAACCCCAAACTTTCTTAGAGCAATTTAAGATAGAGGCATTTGTTAGGGGCATTAACGATCCTGACGTTAGATATGGGGTGTGAGCCTCACAAAAAGCTACATTCGCCGAAACAGTTTCATTTGCTTTGGCGAATGAGACGGCGAGGGTTGTTTCCAGTCAACAGACACATTATGTGCGAAAGGTAGAAACGGAAGGCAAATCAAAAGATTTGAAAGGCGCCGTTAGCGAACTGAAAGAAGTGATTCGGATTCTCACGAAAGCGCTATGGCAAGCAACAAAATTGAAAGGTGACAATCATGGCGAACGTGGCCGTATAGGGCGGGACTGTAGAGACCCGCGAAAACGGTCAAGATCTCCAGCGATAACGGCCGATACCGGACGAGTAACTGACCGTCCACATGTAATCGAGCGTAAGCAGGATTCTAAGGCTGAGATAAAAGAGCAAATTATTGACGTCCGATCCCTGAGAATTGAATCGGACGACGAGTGGTTCACGGCACAGAGAAGTGATCCTGTATTGGCAAAAATTATTTTGGCAAAGGAAGAGGATAGACAATTAACGCGGAATGAAATCGCTTCAGAAAGCCCCGTTTTAAAATCATATTGGGCCCATTGGAATAGCCTGAGATTGGTAGATGGCTGTCTATACCGTCTATGGGAAAGTGAAGATGGAAAAACGGAGAAAAATCTAATTGTGGTACCTGCCTTGAAAGTGAAAGAGATAATTGCAGAATCTCATAATGGTCCGAGTGGTAGGCACCTCGGTAAAGGCAAAACTATGGAGAAACTAAGGGAACGTTTCTATTGGGTTGGTCGTCAAAATGCTTTATCCGAGTGGATTGCAGGCTGCACCCAGTGCTTGACAACTAAAAGACCAACGCGGAGGAGTTGCGAACAGAGACATCAGGAGAGCCCAAGTGCTCCCTTCGAGCGAATATCCATGAGTGTGGCTGGTCCATATCCAACAAGTAGCTCTGGGAACCAATATGCCCTAGTCGTTATGGACTACTTCAGTAAATGGCCCGAGGTGTACGCTATTCCGAATAAAGAAGCGAAAACAATAAGCAAAGCTACCGTGAACAACTGGATAAGTCGTTTTGGTGTCCCTTTAGAACTGTATTCGGAGCAGGGTAGGAATTTTAAATCTGCCATCTAGAAAGAAATATGCGAGAGGAATGGAATTCGTGGTATAAGAACGACATCAGTGCGCCCTCGGACTGACGGCACGGTAGATAAATTTAATCAGGCTCTTGAAGAATATTTGAGCAAGATCGTCAGTAAGGATAGAAAATTCTGGGACGAACGCATACCAAAATTCCTTCTAGCATACCGGTCGGCCACCCAGGATACCACTGCCCGAACACCAGCTAGTACCGTCTTCGGGACAGAGTTAAAGCTCCCTGGAAATTTGGAGTTTGGCAACTGCCTAACATCCGACAGTGGGGAGAATGATGGCATCTCAGGAGAGCTTAGCGAACTTCACGAGTTTGTTCGCAGCAGAATGAAGTTGGTCAGTAATAAGATGAAAGCCAGGTACGACCAAGCGGCAAATTCCGAAGGATTCCATGAAGGCCAGCTAGTTGTACTGTTCAACCCACAGCGCAAGAACGGTTTATCTCCAAAACTTCAGACTCACTGGGAAGGCCCTTACAAGGTTGTCAAACGAATAAATGACGTGGTTTATAGATTCCATAAAAGCCAAAGTCAAAGAGCTAAAATTAAAGTCGTGCATTTGGAAAGACTAGCCCTGTATGGAAAACGGGGGGTTGAGCCTGCTCGAGACGAACAGGCTTAAGTGTGGGGCAGTGTTACGAATAAGTAAAAGCTTTTGCTTGCTGTTAATGACTCTACTAACAGTATGTAACTAACAGGCGGTTAGTGCTGCGCCTGAAAGTATGCATTGTAGCAACTTACTAGCTCGCTAAACCAGTAGCATGAATTCACCTCAGTAAAGATAGTTCTCCGCCATTCGCGATTGTTCTACAAAGATAAACAACACAAACAATGTCTAGAAGGTTCTTGAATTCGCTAGATATAGCTTCATTTGTGTATGGTGAGTTGGTATAAATAGCGGAGGTCTTTGGAATGGAGAGTTCACTTTGTGATTAAACCCCGTAAAGTAAGTAACGCGAATTGATAGTAAAATACAAGACTTGTTAAAGTGTCATAAATAAAGTAAACTGTTGTACTGTATAAGTAAAATAAAAGGAAGTTAAACCGTTGTAATTATCGTAATTTAAAACGAACCTTGTTTTATTATTGGGAATAAAACAACGCAAAAAGGACGAATAAGGAAATTCGTAAAAATATATATTGAAATCAGAAAATGGTAAAAAGGGAATCGTTTATAAAGTCCAAAAAAACTAGGTATTGTTACGAATAAGTAAAAGCCTTTTCTTGCTCTTAATGTCCATACTATGTAACATGTAAATAACAGGGCGGTTAGTGCTGCGTCTGAAAGTATGCATTGTAACAACGTACCAGCTCGCTAAACCAGTAGCATGAATTCACCTCAGTTAAGATAATTTTCCAACATTCGAGATGATTCTACAAAGATAACTAACAACAACGACTAGAAGGTTCTTGAATTCGCTAGAGATAACTACATTTGAGTATGGTGAGTTGATATAAATAGCGGAGGTCTTTGTGAGCAACCCCGTAAAGTGAGCAACGCGATTTGATAGTAAAATATAAGACTTATTAAAGTGGTGCAAATAAATTAAACTGTTGTACTATATAAGTAAAATAAAAGGAAGTTATACCGTTGTAATTATCGTAATTGAAAACGAACATTGTTTTATTATTGGGAATAAATCAACGCAAAAAGGACGAATAAGGAAATTTGTAACAATATATTTGTAATTCGTTCAAAGAGTTGTGAAATGATATCTTTGATTATTAAATAATTAAAACAATATTCAGTATTAAAAAA
The DNA here is from genome assembly GCA_963931995.1 of Phaonia tiefii. Lineage (NCBI taxonomy): Eukaryota > Metazoa > Arthropoda > Insecta > Diptera > Muscidae > Phaonia > Phaonia tiefii. The sequence continues at coordinate 60,927,059 of OZ008367.1, read as the reverse complement.
TTTGAATATACAAAAAATAAAATGTGAAACACCTGACTAGTTTTTATTTAAAGAAATATTTGTGGTCTCTTAGTTTGTTAATTTTTTTCCTTCATTTATAAATTGTTACTGTTATATACTGATTTTGTTTTATTTCTTAACTTAAAATGTTATTTTTCTGTACTGAACTTTATGAATTTTTAATAACAGAAAGTGTACTTTTATTCTCTTAGGTGTACTGCCTTTTTTCCTCGATGTACTTTTTTTGTTGATTATAAGTCTGGCATCCCTATGTTGAAGTAAAATTATATAAACTATGCAAAATTTATTAAATAATCAAGATATGACGCGAGAGAGAAATGTGTTTGAGTGAATTATTACCACTTTTATGACGTTTTGATTGACTAATTTTGATATGTGTTTATTTTCCGCTAATCTAATGTTTCGACGACTTTGTGTGATGACGGACTTCGCTTGAAATTTTCAAACAAATAAGACGTATAAAAAAAAATAATAGCGGCATTCATGCAAACGTGAAAGCCGAGAACTTTTGCTCAGCGCAAGTTTCCCTCGCACCGTTGCATGAGGCACCAGGTAAAGTTGCTCAGCGTAGTTGTGCTCAAAACAATATCAGCTGACCAAGATGGATACATAAGGTGGTAGCAGTAGCAATTGCATGTATTATGTATGTGTACTTTTTCTACTGTTCTAGTGCTATCACCTTATTTATCCATCCTAGTCAGATGACAACGAAATGTCAAAAGTTTACACATTTCTCCATTCCACGTTTGCGCAGCCAATTTGCCTCGAAAACTTTCCACTTTTGAGCAAGTCGCTTTGTATGGGAAATTTGTTTGTTTTGACGTTTGCTGTGCAAGTTTACGATGTTTTCGAGTTTACGAGGTTCTTTCGAGCTTTCATGAAGATCACTAATATCAAATTTTGAAAATTTCGGAAAAAATATTTACATATTCATACATATTCATACATATTCCGCCTTCAATGAAGAAAAAAACTAAAAGTCAAGATCCTGGATAGCAACGCATTTTCAACAAAGGTCCCATATATGGAAGATATTCACAAAATGGACAAATCAAAGGATGAACGCACTAATTTCAAAATAACATCAAATGTTCGGATTAAGGATGGAGAATATTCAACAGGTGGAATGAACAAACGGACGGACACGGTACAAATTTCAGGAGCAAAGGTGAAGGAATTTGAGGAAATCTTAAGCAAGAATTATGTGGCAGCAACAATTGACAAGAATTCAACTGACATGGATACAGAAGAAGCAACAATCAACAATCCAGAATTTCAAACAGTAAATTGCAAACGGAAAAGAAGAAATATAGACATTGTGGATTTATCTTCTGTGAGTACACAACACATTAGGGACGACACATCAGACACTACATCACAAAATAGATTCCAAATATTAGGAGATTTAATTATAGAAGAAGGTCAGGATGTTCCTATAGTTGAGAATCATAAGAACACGAATAAGTTAAAACAAAACTTTTGCCCTCCCATATTTTTAAATAATGTAAATTACCACATTTAATTCGACAACTTAATGCAAAAAATATTACATTTAAAATTGTTAATAAAAACAAATGGAAGAGCAAATTATACCTAAAAGAGTCTTCAGTTCATTCCGAAATGATGGCTATTTTAAGAAACGGGAATATTGATTCTTATTCATACACTCCTAAAGATTTAAAAAGGATATCACTAGTTTTACGACGTTTACACCATAGGACAGAGTTAGAAGACATTAGGGTAGATTTAGAGAAACACATCCCCAACACTGTTGAAAAGGTTTCAAAATTTATAACAGAATATAGAAAAAAACATAATTTTTTTAGTAATATTATGTCCGGGAAAATCTATTAGGGATTTAAGTGCGATTCATATTATTTTAAATCAAGGAGTATCATGGGAACGGCCCAAGGTGAATTTGAGAATACCTCAAGGTGAATTTGAGAATACCTCAATGGGGCCATATGTCGAAAATTATTACACACCTTTTGTTTGTGTGAAATGTGACGGGAAACATCTCCCGGGAAAATGTACATTTGTTTCAAGCGAAGACAACCTTCCCTATTGCGCTAACTGCGGAGAGAGGGGGCATCCGTCAAGCTATGGAGGTTGCAAGGTTTATACTGCGTTTTTAAAGAAAAATGAGAAACTGAAACAACAGGCCTTACTTAGGAAACGCCAAGCTTCATCCAGAGTTGCAGATGCAGTTAAATGTTGCGGTTACACAATTCCGGGACAATCATTTGCGAGCTTATTTCAAAACTCACCGGAACCCAAGAAAAAATCGGAAAAACCTCCAATTATAGCGGAATTTTTAAAAATTGCAAATATTATCTGCAACACACAAACTCTTGAGGAAAGAATAGAAAATTTTGTGAAATGCTATAAGACATTGTCGAAAGAAGAAGCTGTATGCCAATGTTTGAAGTTATTGGATGAAGTTAAAAAAAATTATGATCCGTAATTATTTTACACTATTAACTTTTAATGTAAGGTCTCTAAGAGAAATGAGCAGACGAGTTGAACTACTCAACATCTTATTCAAGAGACACACTTACGGGATATTCACCGGGTTAATTTGGATAATTACTTTTTTATAAGAAACGATAACTTACAAGGAATTGGTATGGCAATTCGTAAAATTTTTAAATTTCAAATAGTGAAAATTCCAATTTTTAATCTTCCAAAGATAACGGTTGAAATAGAAGTATCTGATAATGGAACAAGCAAAAAGTTCCTCGTTTCTGCACTATACTTTCCTTGCAACTCTCTTCGAAACGATATTTATGACGGTTTTTCATCAATTTACCGCTTTTCAATGGACTACCATGGAGTTATCCTTGGCGGGGACCTTAATTCTAAACATGTCTCTTGGGGAGATTCTGTGAATAATGTGAATGGATCAGCTCTTTTTAACTGGCTTCAAATGTTCCCTTTAGAATTTGTAAGGATTTCAGATCGAACACCTTTCCCAAATGGGACCATTTTATTGTAAGTTCCAACATTTTCAGATCATTTTCCATTAAAATATTGCATATAAAACTACCTCATTTCGACCTCATTATACGATTTCCACGAATGTTTAGATCATTTAAACGCGTAAATTGGAGTAATTGCAAAGAGGATATTATTTTATCATTATTGGAAAATTATCCTAATGCCGAGACTAACCTACCCAATAATGATATTGACTTGTATATAGACAAATTTACGGAAAAGATTATTCAGCAAACTTTTCTCATTCTGAACCAATTGAAATAGGTAAAAAATATTTCAATGTTTCTCAGAATATTAGAAAATTATATAAAGTTAAGTTCAGATGGCAAAGGGAAATGAAAAATATATTCAATAGAACATTAAATCGTCTCGATGCGCAATATTTACTGTTATCTAAGCAAATTCAATTACTGAACATTATTATTAAAGAACTAGTTCGAATTGAGCAACAGAATACTTTCAATAGAAGGCTACGGAATGTTAGACCAGGTCCTAGGGCTTACAAATCCATTTATAACATTTTAAATTACAAAAGACAAAGTAATTTGAGAAAATTATCAGTCGATGGCTCCGTAATCTCGGACAAATCTGTATGTTTGCAAAAGCTTCGAGAATACTTTTCTAACATGTATAGGGACTTTCCAATTGGTGATACTGAAAGAATTGATCAGTCTATTTCTGAATATATTTCTTGTGTTCCGAATAATATTATTTTATTTAACTCAAAAAATTCCGCGCTTAACTTATGTAACGATTCAAATCTAGTTACATTATCTGATTTGGAAAATATTGTTGGTAATATAAACAATAAAAAATCATATGGACTCGATAACATCTCAAATTACATTATTAGGAAACTTCCTACGAAGGCACTTGAGTATTTGATGATAATATTTAATAATTGTATAAGCAATTCATACTTCCCAAAGGCTTGGAAAATTTCGAAACTAGTACCAATTAAAAAGAAGGCAAGCAGTAACGACATCACTAATTTGAGGCCTATTTCTCTACTATCAAATTTGGGTAAACTCTTTGAGAACATCATTAGAATTAAAATGGATCTGAATATGAATTGTCCATACACATCGAATTACCAATTTGGGTTTAAAAGGGAACATTCGACAACAGATGCTCTTTTGAAATTTCACAACGATATAGTATGCAATTTACGCATTAAACAATGTACGGTTGTAGTTTCTTTGGACATTGAAAAAGCTTTTGACCATGCTTCATATAGGGGCATTCTCTTCAAGATGATTCAATTGGGGTTTAGACCAAGTATAGTTAAATTGTTTCATTGTTTCTTTTCAAACCGTTTATTTTGTGTACAGTTTGATGAGCTTTTTTCAAATCTTGGAAATGCCTACTCCGATGTTCCTCAAGGGTCTATTTTGGCACCTCATTTATATAACATATTCATGAATGACTTTCCTCACAATGATGATAATTCTTGCGGATTGCTTTATGCAGATGACTCTCTTCTTTATTCTCATGACGAGTCTCCCCGTATAGCTTTAGATAACGTTAAATAACATTTAACGAAAGTAAAACACTTTTATGAAACTTGGGGTATCAAAATTAATATTTCCAAATCTGAGGCCATTTGTATTAGAAATGCCTCCGGAAAGCGCAGGTCATTTGTTGTTCCGGAAAGTAAAAGATTGAAATTGAACATTGACGGTACGGAAATTCAATTCAAAAATAGCTTTAAATACTTGGGCATTGAATTTGACAAATGAATGAAATTTAATAAACATGCACGATGTGTGATTATAGAATAATACATACCATAGAAGCTTTTATTTGCTCAATAAATTAAACGTCATAGGTCCGATGGAAAGTAAACATTGGATGGTGGAAAACATGGGTTCAATAATACCAGATAGAGGCAATAGTAAACAACGTCCAACAAAGGAACAACAACCGAATTTCGTGTTTTTGTGGCAAACTAGTTGTGTTAAATACAATACATATGTATACCAACGATAAAAGTCAACAAAAAAGTGCAAAATATGTTTAAATTTTTCAGTTCTACACCAAAACGACATGAACAAGTTAAGTGAACACATTTTGTAACTCCACCTGGTGTAAGGTAATTTTAAATTTAATTGCTCTCATTTCCACAAACCTACGATGAAGAGTGTGAAATGAAACGTCAGATGAGAGAATAAGTTTATCTACGTATGTATTATTCTATGTGTGTGAAGAACAAAGCGTACAGAATATTAAATATATTTTCAAGAATTCTTCTAAATAAAAATTTACCCAAAAATACCAAATTACTTTTATATAAAACAAGTATTAGACCAATATTCCTCTACGGGTTTCCAATTTGGTTTAGCATTTCCCCAATAATTATGAAAGAATTGGGTATTTTAGAACGTAAAGTTTTGCGTCACTGTGTAGGCAAATACTTTGAATCTGAGAATAAACGATACTCAAATAATGTAATTTATAGAGAGTCGCGAATAACGCCAATAGGTCTATATGTCTGCGATATTTTAAATAGATTCATTTCTAGACTTCGTGACCACCCAAATCAGATAATAGTTGATATTTTCAATAGGCAACAAGTGGTGGAAAATTAGTTTAGCAGCAAATAAAAACACAAGCCTAATATTAGTACAATTTTTTTTTCAAAAAATTTCAATTCTTTTTCAGCTTGTTTGATGTTTTTGAGCATTATATCTATCACCGTCTAGTCCGTTGCGATACGGACTGTAAGTTTAAACTTATCACTAAACAAAATTTGATTTTCATGTACGATGAGATTTTGCTGCCACTAACCGTAACTTCTTATATGCAAACACTGGTGCTAAAATTCTGATAGTTATTCAGGGTGATTCAATTATAATGCAGATCTTTGATGACAATTATTTGTAATACGTTAATGGTTTTTTTCAGACAATTGTTTTTTTCGCAAAAGTGAACGTAAACTCAAACGCTAACGCGGACGCGAACGTCAAAGTCAAGTAGTTTGTATATCACTTCGCGCTTGCGTTGGCTTACGAAACCTGTCACTAACTTTAGTGGTTTATGGAGTTTAAGATGTATTCATTCAGGTTATATCAGTAGCAGTAGTTTGTTTACATGTCTGTTTTTGTTTACATTATTTGTTTGTTCACAAAAAATGAAACAATTGTTAATAAAGTGGATTGATTTAATTGCGAAAACAATTCGTAAAACATTAAAAGTCTTTACAAAAATCGGACTGAATCGGACAACTAAAATTAAGGGAAGTATTCTAAAAGTCACGAAAGTGAACGATTAGAAAAAGTTATGTTGAGTGAAATGCGCAGAATGAAAAATATTAAGGGTAGTATTCTAAAAGTCCCGAAAGTGAACGTAAACGCAAGAGCTAACGTGAACGCCAAAGTCCAAAAAGGGTAGTTTATACATCACTTGCCCGACTTTGATGCCAAATTGGGAATGGAAACTGTATTTCGACCAACCATCGGTAATCACAGTCTACATGATAAAACCTCCGATAATGGAATAAGACTGATAGACTTCGTCGCTGCTAAGAACATGGTAGTTAGTAGCACACGACTCCAGCATAAGGACATATATAAGGCGACCTGGATATCTCCTGATCAGCGGACGAAGAATCAGATTGATCAGTTGGTAATAGATGGCATGCACTCTTCTACTGTAATGGATGTACGTGTGATTCGAGGATCATTACCCTGGTGGCTGCGAAAGTTCGCACAAGACTGAGCAGGGCGAAAAACGTACTAAGCTGAACACAGGAAAGGTAGATATGGACAAGCTACAAATACCGGAGATACAATGTCCTATCGACAGAAGCTCTCTCTCCTGCTAGGGCAGAATACCCCCCTTCCGAAGACCCAGAAGCACATCTCCCATTCTTTGGAAACAGCTGCAAGGACTGAACTTGGCTATCAAAAACCGCAGAAGGATAAGCCACGGTACGATGAAGAATGTCGCATTGCAACTGATGAAAAAGACGCTGCACGTATGGCAACGAAACAGTCAGTTACAACGCGTGCTGCGAGTGAGCGGTACAAGAGGCTGAGAATAATAAAGCTGTGGGAATCTATTCCTGACGATTGGAGTCTCAGTGTCTGTTCCAACTATCGCGGTATTAGTCTTTTATCCATCGCGTATAAGGTCTTGTCGAGCGTATTATGTAAAAGACTAAAGCCAATTATTGAAAACCTGATTGGACCTTACCAGTGTGGTTTTAGACCAGGAAAGTCTACGACTGACCAAATAATCACGCTACGCCAAATCCTGGAAAAGACCCACGAAATGCAAATCGATACATACCACCTTTTTGCCGATTACAAAGCTGCTTTTGATATCCCCATACGGGAAAACTGTACGAAGCTATATCTGAACTTGGGATTCCGGCAAAACTGATCCGCCTCTGTAGAATGTTCAACCGACCAACACCAAATCAGCAGTGAAAGTGGGAAAGACCTCACTGAACCATTCTGTACCAAGCAAGGACTTAGACAAGGCGACACACTTTCGTGCAATCTCTTCAACATCTTAATGGAGATAATAATGAGAAAAGCTGCAATAAATACGGACAAGACCATTAACATGAAAAGCCATATGTTGCTGGCGTATGCTGACGACATAGACATCATTGGGCGAAATTTGCGAGAGGTTACTGCAGTATATTCAAGAATCGAAAAAGAATCAGCGAGGGCAAGACAAAATTGATGGTGTAAACGACTAGATAAACTTCTCGACTTGGTCCGCACTTGAACGTTGACAACCGATTTCATTTTGAAATGATAGACGAATTTGTCTTCCTTAGATCCGCCGTGAACAAGGGCAACAACGTTAGCCTGAAGATAAATAGGAGAATTGTGCTTGCAAATATATGCTATTTTGGGCTCAGCAAGCAGTTTAGGAACAAAGCCCTCTGTCGACGGACAAAAGTCCAGTTATATCAGACTCTAATTTTACCTGTCTTGACATAGGCGAATCAAATTAGGCCAATTTCGTTGGCTAGGTAATGTTATCAGAATGTATGAAGATGAGCAGCGCGAAAGGTTTTCGATAACGTATCCGATGGAAGCAGGAAAAGAGGACGACGAAGACTGGAAAGACCAGGCAGAAGAATTCCTCCGTATCCTTAGTGTTACCAACTGGCGAGAAAAGGCGAAGGATAGAGCCAGTTGGAAGAATATGTTGAAATTTGTTTGATAAATTAATATGTGTAAGACGCCTGACATCATGAGGTTGTAAAATAGTCAATAAAAGTAAAGTAAAAAGAGTTGCCCAACTAAAATAAATAATAATAGATTAGTAAAAGTTATCTTCAGTGAACTATACACAATGAAAATGATTGGAAAATATAGCTCCATTTCAAGGGATCAACAGATTTTAAGAATGCTATTGTTTATAATACATACTACAATACCAACAATATTTAAGGAAATGCACAAAAAGTGTGTCAAACCGCTAAGTTAATGGGTGAACTGGCTTTGCCTTCCGCCACCGTTCATAATGCCAGTGAATATACAAAAACGAAAAAGAAAACATAAACAACCCCTATTTGTTGACGACCCCCGCAAACGTTATATGGACCACGATTTACGGATATGCACTTGAAATGTATATATAGATCTGGTGGAAGTTGCCAATTGGCAGATGCCCCCGAAAGTTATAAGGCTGATATTACCGCTATCCAGGAAATGCGATAGACAGGACATGGCTGCACAAGAAAAAGAAACTGAGACATATACTAAAGTTGCCATGAGAAAGAACAGGAATTTGGTTAAGGATTTGTAGTTGGCAAACGACTGCGGCATCTAGTCTCTAGGTTCAATCCTGTGAGTGAACGTATATCCACAATCCGCATAAAAGCGTAATATTTTTATATTTGCCTAATTTGTGTGCATAAAATAAATAAAATAAATGGTTTCCCATTACATCCCATGAAGGGACTGGGGAGAACTTCTCACAATCACTGACCTGTGCGCTTTCCAGTTTTCACTCACTGATTGGGACCTACAGTTTTACACCGATTCCGAACGGTAATTTGAGAAGCTTTTTCATGGCTAGATACTCGATAGTGTCGCCGTCACTATGCGAGGTGGCCGCCGCCGAAAGAAAATTTGAAGGTGGTCAGAGCCGGGTTCGAACCCAGGATCTCATGTACAAGAGCCTCGCACACTAACCATTGCACCACCGACGGCCATTTTGTGTGCATGCCCCGACAGAACACTCACGACACCAGACGAAGAGATACCTAGACATCGGAAAGCTGTAATTACCTGAGGTACCCACAGCCTACTATAGGAACCTCTCGCAACTTCTGGCACAGAACCCACCCCCTCCCGATGACGACCCCGAAGCGCAGTGGAAACCTATTTCCGACTATAAAAACTATCGAGTACTTAGCCTTGAAAAAGCTTCTCCAAATACCGTTCGGAACCGGTGTAAAACTGTAGGTCCCAATCAGTGAGTATAAAACTATAAAGCGCACAGCTCACTGGTTGTGAAAAGCTCTCCCCAATTCCTTCATGGGATGTAATGGGAGACCATTTTTTTTTACTGCTACCTGAGATATCCCATGACGATGAGACAATCGAATCACAATTTGGACGACGACGTCGATTGCCCGCTCCTAACCAAGACGAGGTAGAACAGCTATTGCCCGGCTTAAGAACAACAAAGCCGCGGGAGCCTATTTAAGGCTGCCGGCGATGAGCTGATAAAGTGCATGCATCAGCTCATTAGCAATATTTGGTTAGATGAATGCATGCCCGGCGATTGGAGTCTCAGTGTACTATGTCCCATATTTAAAAAAGGTGTCCTCAATACAATACCAGAGTGGCTTTAGGTGTCGCAAAGCGACAACAGATCAGATTTTCACGCTACACCAAATTCAGGAGAAGACCCACGAAAAACCAATCGGCACCTATCATTTATTTGTCGATTACAAGGTGGCCTTCGAAAGCCCGATACGAGAGAAACTCTACGAAGCAATGTCTGAGCTTGGTATTCCTTCAAAACTCATACGCCTTTGCATGATGACCTTGACGAACACCAAATCCACAGTGAAAGTTGGTAAGGATTTTACCGAATCTTTCGAAACTAAGCGAGGCCTCAGGCAAGGCGGCACCCTATCATGCGACCTCTTTAACATCTTAATGGAGATCATTATGAGAAAAGCTGGAGTCAACAAGTATAAAATCATCAGCAGCAAAAGTCACGTGCTGCTCGCGTTTGCTGATGATATAGATATCATTGGGTGCATAATGAGAGAATTTACTGCGGTGTTTTCGAGAATTGAGAAGGAGTCAGCAAAATTGGGTCGGACAGTAAATGAGAACAAGACAAAATTAATGTTTTCAACGAACAGAGCCTCGAGGCGATTAGACCAAAGCGTGAACGTTGATAACCGTTCTAATTTCGTGGTGGTGGTCGAATTTATATACTTTTGATCTGCCGTAAACAAAAACAACGACGTCAGCCTTGAGATCAAGCGGAGAATTGTGCTTGCGAATAGATGTTATATTGGGCTAAGCAAGCACTTTAGAGATAAATCCCTCTCGAGTGACTAAAGTCCAACTATACCAGACTCTCATACAACCTGTCTTGCTTTAAGGTGCAGAATCCTGGGTCTTATCGCAAGCAGACGAAACATCTGTAGGAGTCTTCGAGAGAAAAATTCTCCGAAAAATTTATGGCCCTATAGTGCACAACGGCGAGTATCGGCGACGCATGAACCATGAGCTGTATGAGCTATATCCCGACATTGACATAGTTAAGCGGATCAAAATAAGGCGATTGCGCTGGCTAGGCCATGTCAGTAGAATGGATGAAGACGAACCAGCACGAAGGGTTTTCGAAACCTAACTCGAAGGAAGAAGAAAAATAGGAAGACCAAGACTCCGCTGGAGGGATCGGGTTGACGAATCCCTGGGTACACTTGGTATTGCCAACTGGAGAGATAAGGCAAAAGATCGAACTGGTTGGCGAAATATGTTATCTTCGTTTTGTAAGGTCCCTGACCGGAGAAGTAAGTAAGTAAGTAAAAAGCCACGGAAATCGTTTCTGGCGTTCCATCCTCATTCTCGAAAAAATATGGACCGATAACTTTATCAGCCATAACACCACACCAAACAGTGCATCTGGATGGATGTAACTGATGCTGGTGTGTTGCCCTTGGATTTTCAGAGCCCCACAAGCTACAGTTCAAATTCCTTATCATGAAGGCTGCGGGAGCTAATCTTGAATTAAAATGTTGACGATACTTTCGCTGCGTCATAACTATTGATCTTTGACAGGATTAACAAAATTCGATAATTTTAACATGTTTTTTTTGTACTGTATCTATCCATTATAAATTTCCAAGAACTCAATTATAACCTGCAAAGAAAAAAAAACACAATTATATTAGAAATTTTTTATCACTGTCGGTTATGCTAGGATTATATGCAGTTCAAATAAAGAATTGTATTGCTGATTGCAATAATTGATCTACAATTACAAAAAGTAAATAAACCGACACGCTATTACTAACTTAATAATATAAGTGGAATAAACTAAGTTGTTTGTGGAGTTTTATGGTTAGCCTTGTCTGGAAATGCCCGTACGTTCTATATGAAAACATAAGAGAGAAAAAAAACATATGTTTGACTCTCACACTAAGAGAACTACATATGGTACATACATAAAAACATATCTAACGTCAAGAATCTATATATAGATCATGTCTACGTACAGATACCACAACGTTTCCTTCTCTTCAAACACATTTGTTTGAATTCCGACAAAATAAATTAGTTTGTTTTCAATCATTGCCGCAGCAAGTGCAATTTTATTTATTTTAATAGGGTTTTACGAAAATTTTAACATTATTTTCACGCTTAAACAATAATTATTACAAAATATAAATGCCATCAATCGACAAAGTTTCAACGGAAAAACATGAAGGTGATGCAGTTTGTGTGGCATTCTACGGTGATAAGGTGTTTTCCGGAGGTGCCGATGGTAAAATTAGAGTTAGTATTGGCAGAGGTGTTGGGAGTGTTTATAAAAAAAAACAGTTAACGTACATTAGCAACAAGTGGCCCAGCAGTTGCACGTTTGTTATTACTTGTATAATATTCCGGACAAAGAAAATTCTAGCAAGACGCATAATGAAAATTAATTCATCTTGCTCTTAAATTAAATCAAAAGAAACCGGCAAAATGAGAGATCAATATTGATGAGACATTTGTTTGTGTTGTGCGAAAAACTGTAGTGTCTGTTTTTAACATTTACAATACAGTGCGTTTCAAAAGACAGTAGGCGAAGGGAAACGCGAAATCTAAACTATACAAATTGAAACTTCAATCTCCCGTAGTAACAAAAGTACCCGCTTAACAAAAAGTTTTGACATTTCTGTAATCAGCTTCTCAATTCGCATCGTTTGAGACCCTCTCTCAAAAAAAAAAGTTGTTTCTGTACACCCTAATGTGAATTTTTAGTGGTGATTAATGCTATGTTACACTATTATAACGAAAGGAACGATTCGTGAAGGGAAAAATGTAATGTAATGTTTATTTGACACTAGTAGAAACATATATTTGGAAAGTGGCAAACAAAATAAAACTGTTAGAAAAAACAGAATAATTGAAAAAGTAAATTGTTCGTGTCCAAATCAAATCAAAAAGAAGTGAAATCTAATAGATCTGTCACATTTTTTATTTAAAACCTTTGCCGCATTTTTACTCTATTCCATTCGCTCAAAGCAAATTCAAATTTTAACATGTCCAACCATAGAGTAATTCTTATAACTAGTGTTCAAAATTGCTCGCTCGCCCGCGCTCTTTCTCTTTTAAAATAAAGAGGAGGAGCAGACGAATGCTCAATGCCCTCGGGCAGAATTTCACAACAGCTCTGGTTCTCGGAGGCAGTCGTTAAGCAAGCTCTTGTTTGGGCAGTTTAAACGATGAGCTCTTAACAAATACATACACAAAAATTTTGACGATTGAGGAGAATTTGCTCTAAATTCTCCCTTTACGATTAGTCCATAGAGTGTGAGAGGCGATTTGCTTTTTAAACAGTGTTACCACATATTTTAGGGAAAGTTATTCCATGTGGGATAATAAACGGGATAATAATGAATTATATTTTTTATTTCTACATTTATTTCTATACCCACTGTACTGTATCATTATTTGTTCATTTGTATACATATGCATTTACGTACATATGTATGTATTTTTATTATTCTAATGAAAATAAGATCTCGCACTACTAAATCGCTAAAATTAAAACAAACACAAATGTATGGCAATACTTCGTGCATTAAATGCTTTCTCTTTTTTCGCATCTCTCTCTCTCATCAATAAGTGGTGCTCATTATTTGGCTCGGTACTGAAAGAGCAATTCAAACGAACGGCTCTGCGTTCTCTGTCATTGCGAGGGTGGTCTGTACGAAAAGCTCCTCATCTGACAAAGAGCGGAGCAATTGTTATGCTCCGGCTCTCTAAATTTTGCGAGCCGGGGCGCTCGCGTGTGCCCGCACAAGAGCAATTTCTAACACTGCTTATAACTAGAGCTTTTCTTTCTCTTAGCAAATTTCTGCCATTTGGCCTGGTGTGATATGAACGTTGGATGTTGAAAGGAATTGCTTCAATAATACCAGATAGAGACAATGGTTTAAAATATCCAACAAAATAATATGAACGGTATTTCGTTTTGTGTGTTAAAATTATTGTGTTAAATACAACACAAATGTATGCTGACAATAACAGTCAATAAAAAAGTGCAAAACACATTTAAATTTCACAGTTTTTCACCAAAACAACATGAAAAATTAAAGTCAGCTGTTCTTGTAATTCCACCTGGTGTAAGCCACCTTTCGTCACACATCTTTCTATCACACCGACCGCACCACGAAGAGTATGAAAGAAAACGTTAGATGAGATTAAAGATTCTTTCTTTAAAGAATTACTTCTATGTGTCCAACGATTTATCTAATGTTGTGAAAAGTGCTTAAATTTTAATTTTAGAACGTACAATCCATTTACAAACTTAAAATAAAAAAATATTATTTTGCATGCCTACTTAATTACAATTTTCATGTAAAATCTTCCCACGACATTTCTGAGACACGTTTCTGGATGACACTCCTCTGAATTTCAGGGTGTTTGGAGCGCCTGAACGTTGACCGATTGCGCTTAAAGGTTGTACTGCCGGAGTTCGAATGAGGCTCAAAACTTGATAAAAAACAAAATCCGAAATTAAAGGAAAATATAAAATCCCGGAAGATAATTTCTTTTCGGAGACCTATGGGGCCGACATGGTCCAAAAAACGGACCCATATGAGAACGTCTAGAATCCGGCAACTATGACTACTCAAATCAACCACATTTTTCTCACATAGTCCAAAGAAAATTTTGATTGTGACTTTATTTTTGTGGAGCTACATCTGTGGACACAGATAACCCCAATCTCCACATTATAATGGGTCTTGGGAATTGGAAACCGTGAAACACATATTGTGGGTACTCAAATTAAAGGGAATGATGAGCCTGCTGAATCGAAGGTCATATTGGACGCTTTAAAGAAAAATGTTGCAGAAATTGTAAAGATAAATTTTGCAGACTTAAAGAAAAATATAATTTTTTTAAAAAGCGATTTGAAAAAAATAACATTTGCCTACGGCGCGGTGTAAGTCACGCAGTTTGTGTGGGTAGTAAACTTACAGCGTTTAAACAAAACCGTTTATTTATATTTTTGCGTTATTTATTTTTATTTTTGAAAAGCCGGCGTTGCACCATTCCAGGAGGAAAGAGAACATCCATATAAACCTAACCGCAGCCCGACGACGTGGAAAGTTTGGTGACAAAAAGTACTGCCGAAACCGAGAAGCCGGTGTTGAACTGAACCCTTCGCAGATGCGAAAATCCCGCAAGGCGGCCACGCGTAAGACATTATTACATTAAAAACTATTCCGAAGCAGCGTATCCGGCTTTGGGCCAACCCCAGAGCAGACAATTTTCAGCCCGGTCGAAGGCCTTCTTCACAGAAAGCTTTGTAACACAAACCACAATATCAAAAACGCGAAGCCGGTGTTAAACCCTTTGCAGAGAAGAAAGTCCCTAAGCCAGGCCGAATGCCAGCCACGCAGAAGCTTTTTAACATAAAAAAACTGCTGAAGCCGCGAAGTCGGTGTTGAAACCTCCCCAGAGGAGAAAGTGCCTAAGCTCGGCCGAAGGCCGTCCAAGGGTATAACATTTTAACAAAAAAAAAACTATTCCGAAGCAGCTCACCCCAGAGAACGCAGAAACCTTCGAAACACAAGCAAAAGTTTTGAACCTTTCCCAGCATATAAAAGCTATAAGTCCGGACGAAGGCCGGTAATGCGTATAACTACACAATATGCCAAAATAGGGACCACCTTATTTTTTTTTCGACGACGGTCACATTGCTTAGTGATGGCTTATACTTAGCCATAGAGTACTTAACCATGAAAAAGCTTTTCAAAATACCATTCGGAACCGGTGTTAAACTAGTGCTAACTAGTGTTAGTGTAAAACTAGAATGCGCACAGCTCACTGGTTCTGAGAAGCTCTCCCCAATCCCTTCGTGGGATGTAATGGGAAACCATTTTTTGAGGGTTTTTTTTGGCCCCACATATGTCACACGAAGAATGTAAATTCACAGTTGAATTCGTGTGAAGATACCTTTCATTTCATTTCTTTTCCTACGTGCGCCCGACAGAATTATTTTTACCTTTTTATTATTCTTGTATTTTACTCTAATTTTGGGGTATTTTTCGCCTCACAGTCCGACAATTTTGACGCTTACATTTTATATACACGCAAAGAAAAAAAACGTTTATTGCTCGGTTGCCACAACAATACTTTGATTGATTTGTATTAATTTATTAAACGCAACCGTTCAAGTATTTCCCCAAATAAACTCCTATATCGCAAATGTGTATCATGTTGTTGCAAACGAATTCTCGTTTGCATCAAACGCGTACAAAATTACATTTGCTGCAAATTTAAAAATAATTTGCGATACCTGAAATTAGCCATTTGTCTAATGAGAGCACAGATTACGAAGACCGTAAATTTCTCTCAATCCGTCGACTGCATACACAGTCTTATCCAGTCGTTTGGCATTCACACTCACACATACAAATAAAAGTGAACACACACTCCAATGCTTCTATATTGTCAATATATCTTGAATGGACAATTGTCGCGTTGTAGTTTGCTGCGCTTTTAGTTGTTATTTGAATGCAAGACAAGACAGTGAAAAATAGACAAAAATGCCAATTTTGTAAAAGATGGAAATTTAAACAAGAAAGAGCTTATGGAAGCCATAAATAAAAGTTTTAATTACAACTCGGTTACTGTAATCGAAAGAACGGTTGGTGGAACCGTTTTTCGTTTCTCGCTAACGTTTTTCAGCTCTAATTTTTCATAACTCGTTTACTGCAAACGTTTTGCAGTTCTCGCAAACGTTTTTTTAGTTAGGATCAACTAAAACTTAGTTGCTGTAACCGACAAACACTTTTTCAGCTTATATGTTTCATAACTCGTTTGCAGCAAACATTTTTCGGTTCTCCCAAACGAAATGACATCTATGGCTTAACAGAAGTTCGTTTCTCCCAACTACAGTCCCCAAACGAACTTTAGTTATCTGAGATTTCGTTTGGGAGGAACGAGTTTTTTCTTTGCGTGTAGATAATATTTATGAACAAAAATGGACGCCTTATGTGGGCCGTCTTAATTTACAACTTTTATATATTAACCGATATATCCGTTATTTTGATAAGAAATCTTTATTGCGTCAATGACTTTATATACTCCTAGATTAAGACTGGTAATACATTAAGCAACATCATTTTGTTTCGCTGCGAAATTGGCCTGCAGCATATGAGTGTTGTCGATTATATTTTTCTGTTTCCCAAAGTTTAGTACTTCGGACTAAAAAACATGTATCGAGCAACATTTTAATGTTTCTCCCCGGTCCCTTCATGGGATGTAATGGGAAACCATTTATTTATTTTTTAAGCTAAATGAGTCGACCATAGAGTAATTCATATATGTATAGTGAGAAATCATCTCATCTGACGTTTCCTTTCACACTCTTCGTAGTGAGGTCGGTGTGATAGAGAGCTGTTCGGCTTACACCAAGAGGAGTTACAAGAGCTGTTGACTTAAATTTTTCATGTCGGTTTGGTTGAGAACTGTGAAATTTAAACGTTTTTTTGACTTTTTTTTTATCTTTTAATGTTAGTATACATTCGTGTTGTATTTAACACAATAATTTTAACACACAAAACGAAATGCCGTTGTTTTTTTCTTGTTGGTTATTTTGAATCATTGCCTCTATCTGCTATTATTAAAGCAATTCACCCAACATTTATATCACACCAAGCCAAATAATAAATAAATTTGCTGAGAGAAATTTTAACTATATATATATGAATTACTTTATAGTGTCAATCAACCAAATTTGTATGAAGAAATTGTCAATGTAGTCAATTCTCATTTAAATTACACTGTGACACAAATGAAAGGAATTTGTTTCGGGCCTCAACCAAACCAAAAAATTGTGAAAGAACTTGGACGTGGTATCACGTAACCCCGCTCGGTTTTGCCCCAATTTTTTTTTACAGGCCGAAGAAAATTTTGGAAGTCGGTCAGGGCCCAATTTCAGATTTTACTTCAATAAATCCTAAACCGCTTGAAATATTGCGTTACAACCTGTGACAATATTGTAGCGATTTTCCCATTTCACAATTACCTCTAATATATTTCTAAGGAAAAATACACTGTTAATCGATTATTTCACGAAACGTCATGAAAAATTTGACATATATGTATTATATGTTTTGTCATTTCTTGCTTATCGGTAAATAAATTACGGTAGCTGTCTTCAAAAGAATTGTAGCTTATAAATTTCTTGATAACTTTTCCGAGCGGGGTTTTGTGGTACCCACGTCCAAGTACTTTCACAATTTTTTTTTTATTTTTTAATCTGTTTATTTAATTCAAGTAAATATGCTTAATACTACAAATAAACAAATAGTGTAACTTAATTATAAATTTCATGTAATATGTACTGTTCCGGAATCGTTCAAACATATTTTTTAAGTTAGCTTATAGCTATTCTAATATTTGATTTTACAAATTAAATATTGTTGTAAATAATTTAAAGTTATGTATTTAATTTTTATAATACCCGAGACCCACTGTTGCACAGTGTTATCAAAACAAGAGAGTTTGTTTCTCTAAAAACCTGAAATGAAACAGAAAACTGTAGTTATTATGAGTGATATGTGCTGTCCAACTTCGCAGCGAAAAAATTGATGTTGCTCAATGTTTTTCGTGGGAATGAACTTATTACCAGCCTATAAACTTTTCCTAACCTCAAAAAGTATGCATCTACTTATATAAAAACTTGTTCTATATGCATTTACGAGTATTGAAAACAGTTTCATATAAAATCAATACAGCAGGATTGAAATATGTTGTCCAAATCTGGTTATCAATTTTTTTTTGTGAAACAAGATTATCAACATGAACTTTTATACCGTAAACGATTTTACATTATTTTTTTCTACATAAAATGGTAAATTTGCTTAAGGTCGTGTTAGACTATCGGTGTAAATAGAACGATTTACGGAGAAAAAATGGAAGAATATTTCTTGCATTTCAAAGAAATCAAATCGGACGATCATTCTGTTTTCGATTTACACTATCAGCTTTGGAGAAAGCAAAAACATTTATCTGCAAAGTGACAAACAGAATCATAAAGAAATAAACAAGAGTCTCTATCCCTCTCTTTACGATTTCTCGATAACAACGATGTAGTAGGCCATTTCATCGAGTTCGAGTTGCTTTTGTAATTTACTCTTTGGTTGGACATAATACGGGCAGAAATAAAAGGAAATGCGTATTTCCATTCGATGCAACCAACATAAAACAGAATGTAGCTGTCAGTAGTATAAATCACTCGACCAGCTATAAAACCCTGACAGAATATAAAAAATGGTTTTCCTTTACATACCATGAAGGGATTAGGTAGAGCTTCTCACGAAAGAATATATAACAGTAAAGTAATAAAATAAAAATAAAATAGAAATTGTGAAAAATCAAAATTGTGAAAAATATTAGGCATTTGAAAAAAGTGGGGAAATAATAGTGATTCTTCCTATTTTCTTTAGCATTTAAATTGCTACCCTAATCGCATCATTTGTTGAGGAACTCCAAAAATGAGAGAAATCTAACAGATCGGTCAAAATCGTTCTTTCAAATCGTTATCCTCAAGTTTGTAAATCTCCAACGATTTATTGAGTAGTCTAATGCGGTCTTTATTTATCATGTGGAAATGTGTAATCTTACGTGTAATTTGCGGTTAAAAAAAGTGAAAAACATATACAAAAATATTTCATTCATTGTATTTATAACTCCATATAAGTCTATAACTTTTTCAAGATCCAACAAAACCTCTATTTTTGATTTTTTTAATCTTTCGTAATTCTTCGCTTTCCTTTCAAACGCACTGTATTGTTATAGCTCCTTGGCTTCTATCTTCTACAAGTTTTATGCCGAGTAATAAATGCTTTTCTCCACTTATGTTCAACATTTTATAGATCTGGGATTGCGATTTGAATCTAATTAGAACAGTCGACGCCCATGATTATTACATTTATGCCTTCGCCGTTACCAGTAAGGGTAAACTCTACTCCAGCAGTTGTGATGGATGTGTAAAATTTATGGTGCCACCCTATGAAAAGACTGAAGAACTTTTACGTTGCGATGATGCTATACAATCAATGTATTGCGAAGGAGATGTACTCTTTGCTGGCGATGAAAAGGGCGTTGTATCCAATTGGGAAAATGACAAGATGCTTTTCAAGTTCAACTTAGTAGAGGAGGTGAAATCTATTGCTGCCGAACAAGGATGGATTTATACTGTTAGAGATTTGGATGTGGTCATATCGGAAATAGTGAAAGGAAAATCTGGAAAATATGTAACACGAGCTGTAATGGAGGGAAAATCACCGTTGTGTTTGGTGGCTCCAACTGTGGATCAAAGGCACAAGTACGTAGCATTTGCAGACCGAACGGGTAAAGGTTTCGCTATGGCCAAAAACTCGCCGGCGGAAAAATTCAAAATGATGTGGGAACATGCGGTAAGCATCATAGAAAATTAATCTAAATTGAAGATACTAACAACCTTAATTGTAATTTTCACAGGACTGCCATGAAATGATTATAAATGACATATGTGCTGATTCGGGCAATATGTATACTGGTGGCTACGATTGTAAAGTTAAAGGTTGGACAGATTTGGAGCAACAAAACCCCAAGGCTTTAGGTGAGGTTGATGTTGGTAGCTGCGTTAATTCCATATGCTGTGGCAGCAATAATACGGTATATATTGCATCGAGTGACGGTGTCATAAGACGTGCAAAATTTGTTTAAATCGGTTAAAAGCGTAACAACAAGTTTGACATAAATAACCCTATTGATTTCGACGGGAGATGAACAAAAGTTCCACAAATTCTGTATGGTTTTCAAAATATAAAAACTGTATTTAAAATATTACAGACACATTAGCATTCTGATTTTTAATCAAATTCATATATTATTTTTTAATCTAATCAGAAGGTTTTCAAATACATAGTTTAATAAAAAATCAGATTTTTTCCAAGGCAAGTTGTGTCGTAAACTCTTTAATTGTGAGTTTGTACGCGCAACCCAAAAGTATTCTAGTCCAGTTTTACACGAAAAGCATAAATTTCGCGACCAAAATCGGTAATTAATTACGTTAATAAGACTATATGAAGGGTGGTCCAAATACAAGTATATTTTTAAAACTTAATTAAAATGAACTAATCTAGTGGAAAAATTACTTAATGACAAATTCATTGACGCCTTTACAAAGGGTAAATTATCGACGTAAAATGCCACAGCTCCTAGAATATACGGATTGCCGAAAATCCATAAAGAGGGAAATACTTTAAGGCCAATTTGTGCATCAATTAATGCACCGGGATACGCTCTATGTAAATTTGTGGTCGAGATACATAAAAATGTGTTAACAGATTCAAAATACAATATACAGGACGCAATAGATTTCAGGTCACGGTTGGAGAATTCAAGAATAGACGATGATGAAATACTAGTGTCTTTTGACGTAGTTAATCTCTTCCCCAGTATACCCATTAATTTGGCTCTTAAGACTATAGAGGACAATTGGGACAAAATTGGAGCACATACGAACATAACACGGGAATTATTTATTGAAATTTTTACATTCTGTATCAGGAAGACACGCTATTTCAAGTACGAGGACAAAATATACGAACAGAGAAAAGGTATGCCGATGGGTTCTCCTTCATCACTGATTGTGGCTGACATTTTAATGGAGGTATTATTGGATACGACATTCAACACCCTGACGGAAATGCAAAAAATCTTGACGAAATACGTGGATGATACAAGGTGGCGCAAAAGTAAACTTCCGATGTTTTTTGGCTGTAATTTAAAGAAAAAATAAAAAACTTTGATTCTTCTTGTGGATTATTTTTATTTGGTCTTTTAATTTTTTTTACATCAAGTCGAGAATATGATGTCATGTAAATGGCCGCCGCCACAGTTGATTTGAGCCCTTTTTATGGCATTTTTCATCACTTTGGCCAAAACTTCCGGCGATACGTCCTCACATTCGTGACGGATATTGTCTTTAAGAGCTGCAAGAGTCTGAGGCTTGTTGACATAAACCCGCGACTTCAAAAAGCCCCACAAAAAGAAGTCTGGAGCGCGTCAAATCAGGCGATCTTGCTGGCCAGTGCAAATCGCCAAAACGGGAGATTAGGCGCCCGGGAAATGCATCCTTCAGCATATCGGTTGTGGCACGTGCAGTGTGTGCCGTTGCACCGTCCTGTTGGAACCACATGTTTTCCAATCCCAATTCATCAAGTTGCGGCAAAAAGAACTCGTTGATCATTGCTCTGTAGCGTGGCACGTCGTCTGGTCGATGTCGACGGCGCTTCCATGACATCCTCGGCTACAGCAGCAATATTCTCTGCAGAACGGCTATTCCGGGGTCTGCCACGCCTGGCAGCATCTCGTGTTGTGCCAGTCTCTTCGAGGCGAGCGGCTAAACGTCGCAGTGTTTCACCAGTAGGCGTTGGACGGCCAGGAAATCTGCTACGAAATTCACGTTGTGCCAAAGTCACCGACCGATTATTGGTCAAATAAATAGTCAGCAATATTCTGCGTTCTGGAGCAGTGTAGCGTAACATTGTTTATTAACGTGTATTTCGCATGTGTTTACTACACAAATGTCAAAACAGAACTGACATTAGGGGCCAATCGCAAAATTTATAGCATTTTCTGATAGGAGGATTACTTTTGCGCCACCTAGTATATGGCGCTCTTACTATCTCTCCACAAATTGTGAGATGGTTCGGGAAACCGCTAAATGGAGAGCTAATATGTTATAAATAGACAACGAGAGTCAGTCTGTGTTGCATAGCGAAAAACTTTACATCGTCGAGTACTAGTATGTGTTGGTAAGTGTTGTGACTGTTAAAAATGAGTTATTCAGCATAGACTTATGCCAGAACTTACACTGGTCTTTTTCACAATCAATTCAAAAGATTTGTAAATGAATTGCATTTAATTTGATTTAATTCAAAATCAATTCAATTCAAATGAATTGGAAATGAACTGCAATTAATTTTTCTAATTCATTTGAATTGATGCAAAATCAATTCAAATCAAATGAATTGGAAATGAATTGCAATTCAGTTTGCTAATTTAAATTTGAATTCGATACCCATAAAAAAAGTGTAGCTACACAGCAGTCTAAATTTTTAGAGTTTGACTAAAATCACCTAGTGTGATCATTTGGCGCAGGAAATTTTGTTGCATATTGATTTAACTGACGAAAAACCAGATTGATCTTCCGGTAATTAATAGAAGGCACTCTACTAGGGTTAATGAACGTACGTGTGATTCGAGGAGCTAAAATCGATTGGGTTTCGGAAAGCTGCAATTACCATAGATCGCCACGGCCTAAGCAGATAAGCTCACTCAGCTACTGGCGCAGAACGCACTCCCACCTCATGATCCTAAAACGCAGTGGACGGACGTTTCACACTATATACTAACTAACTACTGCAGAGACCGTACTTGGTTATGAAAAACCGCTTAAAGACAAACCATGGTACGATGAAGAGTGCCGCATGGCACGTGATGAGAAGAACGCTGCACGTTTGGCAATGCTTCAGCCAGTTGCAACGCAAATCGCGACGGACGGGTATATGGAGAAGAGGGGAGACGAAATCCGTTTATTTAAGAATAAAAAATGGTTGTGTGAGCAAATTGAATCTTACAGAAGGAAGAATGAGGCCCGTAAATTCTAAAGAAAATGTCAATACAATGTCAAACCAATGCTCAAGGAACAGGGCCTCCTTTTGTATATATAAGAACGGGAATGTTGTCGCAGATGTGCAGGGTATGTTCGGAATGTGAAGATATCACTTCTCTGCTCCTCAGTAGACTTCAATATATATAGATGAGGGTGTTGAGCCAATACAAGACGATGGTGTCGACTGCCCCTCTTCTACACAAATCGAAGTTAGATCTGTAATTTCCCGGCTTCTGAACAACAAAGCCGCTGATGCTGATGGACTACCGGCTGAGCTGTTTAAGGCTGGTGGCTATGAGTTGGAAAGGTGCGTGCATCAGCTCATATGTAAAATCTGGCTAAACAAAAAAGTTTTACCTATCAGTTTATATGAAATCTAAATATTATAAGTGTTAGTTAGGACAGACCAGCCATTGTGGTAATGCACCTAAGAAAATGTTTGTTTACATAATACAATGGAGGGCGTATGATTAATATTTAATTGACAAACAAAGATGTAAATGTATGTTTCGTAAGGAAATATTTCGATATTTTGGACAAAAATGTAATTGCGTAGAATATGGGGTTTACCTACATTCACAGAAAATAATCAAGAGATCCACATGACTGTGGATTCCAATTCATAGATCCAGAATGCGAAATTATGCGCTCACCAAAATGTTCCATTCAATAAATCGATTGTGATATTAGACCGACATTTGCTCGTATCGGGAATTTTTGTTGTTGTAATTCCGTCGGCCGGTATAATGTGACACTTAATATGAAAATGCAACGCTGAAACTTTGAGGAAAATATGACAAATTTAAGTCATGGCGCTTCGAAATCAAAGGAAAATTGATTTTTATGGAACATGTTAAAATTATGAAACACGTTGAAATTGTTATACTTTATTTGGGGAACAGTTGGAGAAAATGGGATTACCTTAACACGTGGATGTCAAAGTTCAAGTTTAAGTAAACTATATGATTTTTTCTTATGGTTCATAAAAATCCGTCGAAAAATTCTTACATTTCTCTGTTTGTTAAATATCTTTATTTTTTTAAGACTTTATTATGATTTATTGAATCTGCTCCAAAGGAGCTTAACAATGAGTGTTTGAATCTTATATTCTAAACGCGGTTAATCCAATTATGAATAATTAGATTGATGTTGAAGCGGGCCTCTGTATCGTTGCGTTTGGGATTTCTTGGTTAATTGCAGTGTAGGGAAATCTCCAATACGTAGACAGGAGGAACTTGTTATTATTCTTCGATTTCTTGCTAGACCATTTGTATATTGGGAAAGTGATTGTTGGTGAACAGGGTGGAGCGCGGTAATTTGCTTATTTGGGAAAGATATAAATAAATTATGAACCTTAGAAAAATTCATTTTATATTTCAATTTTATTGAACAGTAAGGGAATTCTTAAATTGCATGGTTTTAAATAGTATATCTGGCAAATGTCGAACTTCGCTATCCACACACTGCTGCATACGTTTTCTGAAGTTTTTATGAACTCTAACAATACCAGTCGATTCTGCCAATTTTAGCCTCAATATTGTTAATTAGGTCTTCCAAGGTGTTGGGACGGTTGATATACACCTTCGACTTCAGGTAAACCCAAAGGAAAAAATCGCATGGGGCTAAGTCTGGTGAGCGTGCCGGCCAGTTCACATCACCCCTCAGAGGGATAGGCCGTCCAGGAAACATTTGCTTCAAACAATTCATGGTAACCCTCGCTGTGTGTGTGCAGTGGCACCATCCTGTTGGAACCCTGTATCCTCTAATTGTATTGTCTCAAGAGCCGGCTGAAAAAAATCCTGTATCATAGTCAAGTACCGTTGGGAGTTCACAGTTACGGCAAGACGGTTATCCTGGAAAAAGTAAGGGCCAATGATGCCTACTTGTGATATGGCGCACCACACAGTGACGCTGTCCGAATATTTTGTTTGTTTACACACGCACTGAGGCACTGCAATGATCAAGTGCGCATTTGAAAAATACGCTTCAACACAAAATGCCCTCTCCTCACGTGTCCAATGCATGATGGCAACTAAAATGCAGACGAATATAAATCTCCCATCAGCCACAATAAGCCACCCATGCTCTCCACTCTCTACGACCAACAGTGCCGCCACAGCCTGCACTGCAAAAAAGCAAATTACCGCGCTCCACCCTGGACCATGGTGCGCCAGTAATTATTCGTAGTATTTTTGACAGAACTCTTTGGATAACTTCGATGTAGCTTTTACTACACGCTGAAAAATGTGTCGTTTTTTGTTGTTTGGATGCAAATATAACGTGTGTTTGGCGCTCGTCCCAAATATAATATACTTGTGTGCGAACGCATTGTGTTTGCAATTCAATATTACATGTTTGAGACACAATGATTAATATGTTATAATATGTGTATTCGCGAACCAAATATATATGTGTTACAGTTGTGTTTGTTCCACTGTTTATGCTCTCTCGAGAGCAAGTGAATATCTTGTAAGTGTGTTTCGGTATTTTTGCATTATTCTCTCAGTCAGTGAATGTGTGTGTGTTAATTGCAGATAAAGTTTTATGTATTCAGTCGTCAATGGTTCATCGGATAGAGGATATCAATAGCGCTTGGTGACTGAACAAA
Source organism: Phaonia tiefii (assembly GCA_963931995.1). Taxonomy (NCBI): domain Eukaryota; kingdom Metazoa; phylum Arthropoda; class Insecta; order Diptera; family Muscidae; genus Phaonia; species Phaonia tiefii. The sequence continues at coordinate 60,901,048 of OZ008367.1, read as the reverse complement.
GAATAAACAAAGGCTCGGACGTATATACGTATGTGTGCTAACAAAGTGAGAAACGATTTTGAGGACTGGAAATTGCAACAACGAAAAGCCCTTTTGTCTGTCCGAGTCTTTACTGGGAAAATCAAAACGGTGGACCATTTGTGAAATATTATAAAAAAAACAAGTAACTAATACACGCTTGGCTTGCATGAACTAGATTTGTTTATAAGTATATTGTTTGTGTACCAGCGCATAGTTATAAATCAACGAATAGTTGAAGGCTCCCAAAACAAAAACGTTTACGACAATAAAGAAAAAGAAAGAAAAGAGCAGCAGATTCAAATAATACATTCAATACAAGTAACTGTAAAAAGGGCCGTTTAAAATCTTTTATCAACTTGTATTAATTATTTATAAATGTGGTCTTTATATTAATAAAATTAGTTATAATAAATAATACAAATATATTGAATTCGTTTCTAAATATTATTATTTTTGGGAGTATATGGAGGTTTGGGGGAAACACGCGAATGCTTCCATGTAAGTTTATGAATGTTTGGGATGAAGAACGCATATGTGTCCACGTAAAAGCATACATGTTTGTCAGTAAACATGCTACTGTTTGTATTTAAATACAAGTGTGTTGGGGACTTGCAAACAAATTAATGTTTGAAGTGCGTTCCATACATATACATGGTTCCTGCAGAATATGTTTGGGAGAATATGTTACAGGGGCCGTTGTTTTTCAGTGTGTAGCATTGCACCATAGTTGAGAGCCGTGCGCTCAAATTAGCTTAATTACACTGTTGTGTATGTGAACTTTGTAGTCCATTTTAAGTTTTGAGTTCGAATTGAGCATCCAATGAAATTGATGAGTCTTCACTCTAATCTGTGTTTTCATAGCTTCATCTTCTCCACGTCATCCTGCGATCGAGATGTATACCAAAGTGTGTATTTCGTCACATAATGGAATCGGTATGTCGTTCAGTTTTATTAGTGGAATGCCTTGAGCAACATCCAAACATCGCACAGCAACACTGCCTTTTTTCAAAAGTTTTCCTAATCTCGTTGGTCAGACGGTTTACCTGTTGTAGTGTTCTATGCCCTTCACTAAAGTCAAATTTATGATCAGGGATGGCATTATGGGGCGAGATAAAAACGTTAAGTTCTAATAGAAAGACTTTCAAAGAGTTGTCACAAGCAAGGTAATAAGCTTATAGGTCTATATGACGATGGAAGCGTTCTATCTTTTCCAGGCTTCAATATCATTTTCACTAAGCACATTTTCCACGCTTTAGGGAAGTAAATGCACATCTACGATTTCCTTATTTTTTAACCTCGAAGCGACACGTCTTAACGTCCAACAAGAATTTCAGAGCTATTAACAATTCAGGAGAGCAGGAGTACTTTTTTATTTCGTCGATTTTTTAAATGCTCTTCCATAGAGTAATATACTGAGAGTGGACAACAGCTGAATTTCTTGAAACCTTGGAAAGGCACTGGAAGTCAGAAATCTCGATGTCACATCTGATCGACTATGAAGTTGGAAGATCATGGGGACCAAGTGGTTGGAGGAATGAGCGACATGCATAATCTGTTTAAATTAAGTTCGATTGATACTAATGAATTCTAAAGCATAGGAGATCGATTCTAATGGCTTTTAAATTATATTTCTAGTTCTGTCATCTGCAACTCGAACTCTACTTGAGTGACATCCGATTAAAGTTTTACAGGTGTTGCATACTTTCAGTATATTACTCTATGGGGATAGTTGGAGTTTTCACGCAGTCCCGAGATGAACAGCTGTGATATTCTCGGGGCTGATCGACTATGAAGTTAGGAAATCATGGAGCAGAATGTATGTAGTTAGGAAAACTTTAAAAAGAGAGTGGCGAATGCTCAATCTTCTACCATACACGGTGAAAAGTCTGTATTTTGGTTGTTGTTTGGATGCAAATATAAAGTGTGTTTGGAGCTTGTCACAAATATAGTAAGTATACTTATGTCCAACCACAATGTGTTTGCTATTCAATATTACATGTTGGAGACACAATGATTAATATGTTATAACATATGTATGTGTTTGCGACCCACATATATTTATGTTTGTGATACAAATACAGCTGTGTTTGTTGCACTGTCTACGCTCTCTCCAGAGCCAGATAATAGAAGAGGGACAACGAGAGAGTCTATCTTGTAAGTGTGTATCTGTATTTTTGCATTATTCTCTCAGTTAGTGATTCGTAAATATTCCTGCATATGCGTGTAAATTGCAGATGAAGCGTTTCTTATTCTAGTTTCATGTATTCAGTCGTCAATGGTTCATTGGACGCTTGATCAGTGAAAAAATAATAAACGAAGGCTCGGATGGTTAAATGGTTTGTGATATAACTTTGGTTTTTGGGTATGTGTTTCATATATATGTATGTATGTGTGCTACCAAAGTGAGAAATGATTTTGAGGAAAGAAACTGGAAAGGGCAACATCGTGTAATAAAAAAAATCATGTAATTAATCCACGCTTGGCTTGCATGAACTTGATTTGTATATAAATATCTTGTTTGTGTTCCAACGCATAGTGATAACCAATGCATAGCTGAAACCTTCTGAAAACAAAAACGTGAGAGACAAAAAAGAAAGGAGAAGCAAAAGAGAAGCAGATTCTCATTTCATGGAAAAAACAAATAATGCATTTAATGCAAATAAATGTAAAAATGTCCGTTTTAAGTCTATTAAGTTATTGTATTAATTATTTATAAATGTGGATTTATATTGTTAAAATTAATTATAATAAATAATACATGTATATTGAAATCGAAGAATAATTCGTTTCTAAATATTATTATATTTGGGAGGAAATTCGCATATGTTTCCACGTAAGTAAAGGGTCCGCCATCTAACGTTTTTTTTTCAACTAGTGCTTATTTCGTGAATGGTAACACTTAGCTCATGTCTGATTTGACAGGTAATTAGTTGTATCCTTCCGCTGAACGAATATGGTTGTGTATACGCTTGAACAACGCTGGGAAATATGGGGAAAATGGGCCTGCGATCGACTTACAGAAGATGCCGATTTTGCCAAAAAAATCATCTTTTCAGATGAAGCTCGTTTTGATCTTGGCGGGTATGTAAAGAAGCAAAATTGTCGCATTTGGGGCACAGAAAACCCGCACGCATACATTGAAAAGCCGATGTCCCCAAAACGAGTCACTCTTTGGTGCGGATTTTGGTCCAGAGGCATAATTGGGCCATTTTTCTTCGAAAATGAGCAAGGAGTGGCCGTTACAGTCAATGGCGATCGTTATCGGGCCATGTTGAACGAATTTTTGTTCACAAAAATTTAAGAGGAGGATATTGGCAACATTTGGTTTCAACAGGACGGCGCTACGTGCCACACAGCCGAAGCTACACTCGATGTTTTGCGCCCTGTTTTGGAAGATCGCATTATCAGCCGCAGAGCTGATGCCATTTGGCCACCTCGGAGCTGCGATTTGACACCGTTGGACTATTATTTGTGGGGTGCCCTCAAAGATAAGTGTTACGCCGACAAGCCAGAGACAATTGACGCTTTAAAGGACAATATTCGTGAAGCCATTAATGAAATACAACTGCACACAATCGATAATGTGCTTAAAAATTGGACCGATTGTGTAGGTTACTGCATGGCCAGCAGAGGCAGCCATTTGAATGAAATTATTTTCCAATATTAACCGGAAGGATTGTACTTTAAAATAAAGAAAGAAATTTGAGAAAATATTTAGTAGTTTTTTTTATAGCATTTTTAAAAAAAAAAAGTTATTTGGCGGACCCGTTATATGTAAGTTTGGGGGAAACACGCGAATGCTTCCACGTAAGTATATGGATGTTTGGTGAGAAGAACGCATATTTTACCACGTAAAAGCATACATGTTTGTCAGTAAACATGATTCTGTTTGCATTTAAATACAAGTAAGTTTGGGACTTGCAAACATATGAATGTTTGAAGTGTGTTCCAGACGTATACATGGTTCCTGCAGAATACGTTTGGGAAAATATGTTAGAGAGGCCGTTATTTTTCAGCGTGTACTTACCTTTAGTTTTGCACAATAAAACTCACTGACTGCAATCAATCTTAGATGTATTTCTTTAGATTTATCAATGATATTACCTTAATAAAAACCGAATGATTTTATAATTGTTAGTATTTTTCTCTTTTAACTTAAATCTTTTATTTAACCAAAAAATGGTTTACAGTTTTTTTCCAACATAGTAAAACAATTAACAAATATTTTATGTATTTTTTTTTTACTAAATGTCCTGTAAGATGTGTCTCTTTCTATTCTTTGGATATCCAAAAAGGTCTAAACTAAACATGTAACAACTCAAGTGTAAACAAAGTATAGAAACTATTTCAAAATAAATGTCTAATTGTCGTTAAGTGTGTTTAAATTTTTCACCTTGGTATCATTTGAAGATTGTCTTCGCTGCAGTAGCATTACGATACAAATAACTTAAATTAAATTTTTAAATTAACTTATTTATTTTCTAGATGATTTAGTTGCAGCTTCATTATTAGTATTAAGTTACATTTTAATTGCGAATTTTGTCATTCTTTTTATAGTTATACACAAACATTTATACAAATACATATTAGTATCCACATTGATTTATTTAAGAATTAACCTACATCTGTTTCGGAATTTATTAGTTTTCTTAATTTAAGTTATATAGTTTTTATTTTGTATATAATGATTTTGTCCACATCGATTAAAAAAAAGTTATCAAAATCTTTTATCTGCACCGAAAAAGAATCGCCTCCCCTGAACTACCATCTTTGAGTTATGGGTCTATGCCAAGGAAAGTACCTACCTACACATTTGATTGAAATAAAAGTAGAGGAAATCCAACAAAATTACTGATTCTTCAATATGTTCCAGACTGCATGTTTGAGATCCAACTATTTTGTACGAGTCTATGGATTAACATCAATGATTTCTGCATGTTAATATATGAGAAGCTTAAAACTTTTAGCTGAAGAATTGATTGCTAGGGGCCTTTTGCGAAACACTAATGCATTTCAAAGAACCATTTATAGAACATGTTATTTCAGTGGAAATATTTCTACAAAATTGTTGTTAAATTGTAATTTAAAACTTTTGTCAAACCATTTTTAACAGTTTAATGAAGATGCTGGGGACGGTTTTAATTGTCTCCAGCCATAATTAATCTGTTTTAGAACTTATTACTTTAGAACCAGTTCTAAAAATTTAACAGGAATATTTTAAATATTCTTTTATACAAACTTTATAACAGTTTCATTATGTTGTTTCGGAGCGTGTGTTTATATTTTTGGCATAATTACTAGCTCTAAGCAGATTTTGTATTAGCTCACGGGGTAGCTCGAGTCAAAAATTTTGACTTGAATGCATTTTGTTTTTGCAATGGCTACAAACAATCACGTTCATATAACCTCAATTTGCTCAGCCAGATGGCAGGTAACTTATGTTTTCTGTTGAAAGATAGCCATTCCTCTTACCTTTCCAAAATGACCTAAACGAAGGCCAGAGGTTTTACCGTTCCAAAGTTATGACCAATTTACTGAAATGCAAAAATGTATGTTTTTGTTTTTGGAAGCAAAATAACAGCACACATTTATTTGTTTTTGTAAATTAACACGTTTAAGATTTTATTTTATTGAAATTTTTGGCTGAAGAATCAAACACATAAGGAAAAAAAACATTTGATGTTAAAGGAAGTTTTCAATGTGGTTGCCATTTTCTACTAAACACAATTGCAGCCGTTTGCGAACCACATCCGCCACGTTTAGTTCACTCATCTTTTCACGAACTTTCACCGCAGCTTCCTCAATGCGTGCAAGTAACTGCTCACGATTGTGGATCTTCACAGAATATACACAATCTTTCATGTAGCCCCACAAAAAGAAATCAAGTGGTGTGAGATCTGGAGATCGTGGCGGCCAGGCGATTGGTTCAGCTCGTCCAATCCAACGTCGAGGGAAATTAGTGTTAAGCCAATCCCGCAAAATAAGCCCGTAATGCGCTCAGCTCGCTGCCTTAGATCCCTACAGCGGCTCCGAGCCAATTTAAACTAAAAAGATTCAAAATTTACAAACGAAAAAAATAATCGGACAAATTAAAGATATCTTTGAAATATAACAAAATTATAAGACAACATTAATACTTCTGGTTTCAGGTTTCTTTTTGGCATTTCAATTATTTCCCGTTACATCCCATAAAGGGATTAGGGATTGCTTCCTACAAACCAATGAGCTGTGCGCGTTCTAGTTTTACACTCACTGATTGGTACCTACAGTTTTACACCGGTTCCGAACTGTATTTTGAGAAGCTTTTTTCATGGCTAAATACTCGCCGTCACTAAGCGAGCTGACCGCCGTTGAAAGAAGTTTAAGGTGGTCAGAGCAGGGATCGAACCCACGTTATCATGCGCAAGAGCCGCGCACATTACCATTGCACCATCGACGGCCAAATTTTGGCGTTTTACCTTTTTGTTTTTAGAGATTTTTCGAAATTGCCGAATATGAATAAAATTAAAACTGGACAATTATCTCGGAAACTGTGCGTTCGATTGCAAAAGTAACAAAATTTCTAAATACAGGGTGTTTGTTTGTATTCCAGGCCTATATTGTTTTTTTCTGAATAAATTTTAAACGGTACAATATTTTTTAATAAAATTTTTATTACATGAATGTTTGGTTTATTAAATTATATATGAAATATTATCGGCTAAATGGCCGACTCTGGCCGCTGCGTAAATGTGTGCTCTTTTAACCATATTTTGCATAAAATTTTGGCATATTACGGGTGTTATTGCTCCAATTTCTTTAATAATGCTGTACTTTAGCAATTGAATTGTTACCTTAGACTTTCCCTTCATGTACCCCCAAAGAAAGCTGTCGGGGACAGTCAAATCAGGAGATTGAGGGGACCAATCGAAATCTCCTCTTTTTGGCATAATGCGGCCGGGAAAAAGTTCTCGCAAAATACCCATCGTATCGTTAGCTGTGTGTGGCGTGGCACCGTCCAATTCGGGTACTAAAAAGTTTTCCAACATGTCACGGTATCGATCACCAGTAATGATTACAGCATTGCCTCTTGCGCCTTCAAAAAAATATTGCCCGATTATGCTGGCGGCCCAAATGTCACACAATACAGTCACTCTACGAGGATATAAAGGCTTGATTAATTGAGTATTTTCAGGTCCCCAGTACCGGCTATTCTGTTTACTAACAAAGCCAGTAAAGTCAAATGTGCCCCACTCATACTGATTTTCGCCAAAACTGGGGGTCGTCTTCATTGAGCTGCAAAACCTTTTCACTCTACACCCGTCGGAACATATGGTCATTTTCAATTAGTTGTTAAGCCAGTTGAATTTTATATGGATATAAATGCAAAATCTTTTTTGGGCATTTTGAACAAAGTTGACGATGCCATTTGAAATTCTTGTGGACGGTGTCTGGGCTTTCATCAACATTGTCTCTCACTGCAGCAATATATTTTGTGCCGTACGTTCGCTACGAGTTCGGCCAGACTTCACTTTATCTCCCAGTGTATACAAAGTTTCAAAATTCTTTACAATATGCTGAATAGTTGACTTGCTCTGCACATTATTTAAACCAATAAAAAAAAATACCTCACAATTCTTCGCGTTTTTACAATTGAACGATTATTTAGATAAAATGTTTTAATAAATTGGTTCGTTAGATGTTGGTTCTTTAGATGCTCCATAAAAAATTGTTATCGATTACTGTCAAATACAAATTGACAAATGCCAGAGAAACAGAAAAACCGGTCAAAAACATCGGCCAGGAACATACAAACACACTGTACTTTTTAAGGGGCTTGGATAAAGGGATGAGTAGTCTAACATTATAGTAGAATTTTTTGAAAAATCGCTAAAATACAAATATGGTTATAACTCGGATAGGGCATATCCAAATGCCAAAATAACGTTATTTTTAATCATTAGAGAGGCATCCTTCAATACTTGTCTTCAAAACCAAACCAAAAATTTTGTGAAAAAAATCACGAGAATTAAATTATCGCTAAGTTGTAAATATAAGTTGCAATATATATATATATATAAACTTTCAAATCCGGGCATTTTTAAAAATGTTATTATGGAAACAAATGCTCCGTTCCCAAGTTATAAATATATTTGTATTTTAGCAAAATAGGCATTTAAAAAAATGTTGTTTGGTTGAAGGCGCGTGCTGGTAGATGCCCCAAATAGAGGTCAAAAATAACGTTATTTTGATGATTGGATTCTTCGTTTCCAAGTTATGACCATATTTTTTGCTTTTGTAGGCTCTACTTTTATTTTGCAAATTTATTAAAAAAATGTTGTCACTATGTTAGAGGCGCCACTTTATCCAAATCACTTAGAAATCCTCAAAACTTAAGTAATTTTGCAATCAAACGCAAAGTTTTCAAGCTATTTGTTGCGTTTAATTCCAAATTCCTAAACATTCATATTTCAAAATCTGTAAAACGGGTAAAAATGCTCAAATAAAAATAAGAATTCTAACTTGGTTTACAACTTGGTTTTACATTTTGTAGATACTCGTATGTTTTTAATTTTTTAATATATTTTATTTAAAATAAAATGAATAAATATTTGAAATTATTTTTATTTTTCAATATTTTGCTACCCATTGGGTAGCATCGTCAGGAAAATATTGAAAAATAAAAAGGAGATAAAAATAAAATCGAATAAGGTCGAATAAATTATCAAATTTTTGTAAATTTTCAATCTTTAGGCTCGGCTATGGGTTTCTCAGCAAGCAAATTTGGAGCCGAGAGCTGACATGTTGAACTTAGGCTCCCGGCCCGCGAGCCACATAATGCGAAGCCTGGCTTTTATTAGCCATTGTGGAAACAAACTTCATTCCACACAATTGCGTTCAAGAATCCGAAATTTAGCAATCAATCGCAAAAAAAGTTGGTATGAATTTGTTTGCCAACTACAGTAGCATTAATGTTTTACCCACTGCTACAGTGTTATTCGTTTTTATTCCACAGGGTATTTTTTATGTTCCAGGCCGATGTTTTTTGACCGCCATATCTGTTTGGTTGACATTTATCAGCTTGTATTTGACAGATGTGCAGAGCAGTCGATACGAATTTATTATGGAGCATCTAACACACCAACAACGTGTTGAAGTTATTAAAACATTTTATCTAAATAATCGTTAAAAAACTCGAAGAATTTTGCGGATTTTTTTTGGTTTAAAAATGTGCCGAACAAGTTAACCATTCAGTGAATTGTAAAGAATTTTGAAACTTTGTATACACTTGGAGACAAAGTGAAGTCTGGCAGAACTCGTAGCGTATGGAAAAAAATATTGCTGCAGTGAGAGAGAATGTTAACGAAAGCCCAGAGACGCCAGTTAGACACTTTGCACTAGAATTTCAAATGTCATCGTTAACTTTGCTCAAAATACTTAGAAAAGATTTGCATTTATACCCGTATAAATTCAACTGGCTCAACAAGTAATGGAAAATGATTATATCCGCAGACGGGAGTGGAATGGAAAGTTAAAAAAAAACATCTGCCTGGAACATAAAAAACACCCTGTAATTTTCATTATAAATTGAGAAATATTCTCTAAATTGTTCATTTCTATCCTATTCCATTCATTTCATTCCTATCTTCCTAATTAGTCTTTTTGTTGGATAATTCTGTTAATATCGTCTAAAATAATCAATGTCACCGTTCAATCTATTATCTCCTGTATTAATTCATTACTATTTGTGCTTTAATCTTGTTCCAAATTGCTGTTCCTTTCCTTTCTGTTTAATTATTGCAGTTTAATATAAACTGAAGATATGATAAATTAATAATTTTCCAGCTGTTTGTAGCTGAGTAAATAAATAACGAAATACATAATTCAATATTTTAGTTCCTCGTTTTCAATTGTTCATTTGAAAGTTTTAAATAAAAAGTTATACACTCACCGATCTAATTGTGTGGAAAGAGGGTACAGTAACCGTAAATACGACTGTTGTTACCAGATTGCGGTTGTCACGACCGAATTGAGGATGTCACGAACAGATCTACGAATCCGAAACTGTAATTTGTTTGAAGCAACCTCATTTCATAATTGATTCGATTGTGGCATCTAAATTTCCAATTATATTCGTTGTATCCACTATTTTTTTTTCTATAATTTCGGTTGTGCCAACCTGATTTGGGATCAATTCGGTAGCAACAACCGTGTTTTTAAAACAATGAGGTTGCTGCAACCGAATTTATCATGAATCCAAGTGAACAAAAAAAAATACCAAATATTTGGATTTTTTTTTATAAATTGCTCAAAAATAGTTGTTTAGTTAAGAAACCACTATTGTCGTGATTTTTTTTTATATCTCAAGATGTCTAGCTTCCATTTCCATTTTAAAATTTTGCAATCGGTTACAATTTGTAAAAGATACAGCCTACTGAATATGGAATTTTTAGTGAACCGGAGTGTATGTAGCTTTTACTTCAAAAGTAATATATTTTTTAAAAAAATACTTCTTTTAATATGTCTTATTTAAGGGGGCTTTCAACACCCATAACACCATAAAGGGGAGGAGGTGAGCAGTGTAACAATTTTTTGAAAGCCAATAATATTTCCTATAGCACTGCCTCATTGAGTTTTCCATTGCGTATACATGGAAAAAAATAGTAAAAAATAAAATTGAAAATAGTAAAAATTGTTCGAAAACTCGTACAGTGGCTCAAAATAGGTTAAGACACAAATCAACAAACTTAACACATCATAATTGGGGCTGTAACTAGAGTGTCCAAAGCCGAAACCGAAAAACCGGGGAAACCGGTTAACCGGTTTTTTTTTAGCTATTAACCGTATGCCGGTTTTTTAAAAAACGTAATTTTTGAACAAACCGGAAACCGGTCATTTGATATCGATTAACTGGTTAATCGGATTTTACTTAAGATCTGTTAATATCCTAAATAGTAAATGATATGATTTTCGAATTTTAGTGAAATTTTAGAATTAAGAAACATGATTTCCATTTTGAAATATGATATAAATGACATAACCAAACAATTTGTGATGTGTTAACATCTATAGGCACTGGTACGGCAATCTGTCAAAGACATGCAAACAACACACAGCGGTAGCATCACATACGTGGTTGTTGTACAACAATAATCTCTGCCTTAAAATAAGTATGATGGTATTGATGTAGCTGCAGCGAACAAACAAGCAGGTCGTCGTCGCCAAAGAGAATTGAATAGTCTAGAGCAGTGGTTCCCAACAGGTGGTCCGCGGACCCCTGGGGGTCCGCAAGCCATACCAGAGGGGTCCGCAAGATATCATTAGTTTAGACATTACAAAAAAACCAACCAAAAATGGATCGTTAGTTGAAAAGAGGATCGTTAAAACGAAATAGGTCTGTAGAAGAAGAGGAAGAGAATTCCTCTGATCTTAAGGTTAATAACTCAGTGACTCTCGAATCGAACTTGTCTGTGTCTCTTGAACCCAACTCATCAGTTTCTCTTGAACCCAACTCGTCAGCGTCTCTTGAACCCAACTCGTCGGCGTCTCTCGAACAAAGCTCGTCCAAGATCAGTGTTAAGCCTACTGCAAAAATTTTAAAATATAACTCTGATTACACAGTGTGTAATTTTTTAAGTCATGAAAATATAACCATATACGGACACCACTACGTGACAAAAGACCAAAAACAAAAGACCCGTGTCTCCCAGTTTTGCCCATAATCATGCACTTTCTTTTTATGGGCCCCCAAAGATTTGGGGCCTCGATGTCATTTTTGCAAAAAAGTGATCATTTTGTCAGGCCCATATCTTGCAAACCGTTCGGAATTTTGATGAACATATAAAATCAAAAACTTCATCTTCAAGGCCAAAATCGCTAAAAACTTTAAAAAAAGTCGATTTTTTTACCTCTTCCCCTGTTCAGGTCTATAGGTAGCAAACCGTTCAAAATTCAAGGAAACAATGAACTACAAAAATGTACCTAAGATCTCAATAAACAACTTTCTAGAGCATCTAGAACATTTCTAGCTTTAGGTTTAGGAATTAGTGGGGGGTCCTTGTCATTATAGCGAATGTATGAAGGGGTCCTTGGACAAATATTGTTGGGAATCCCTGGTCTAGAGAACTTATGAAACGAATTCAAAATGAATTTCTCTCTTTTTGTCATAACTTGGTCTATTCATAATTTTGACGTGAAACATTGTCGAAATGGTGCATTTATATTGAAATATTCTATAAAGATGATCAGACTAGTTTATGCTCTTTTACTCAGACTCTCTACATGAGAGCGGAAAAAAGTGCAATAAGTTCTCTATACAATTCAATACTTTTTGTCGTCACTCTGTTTATGACACAACAAAATCAATTATATCAGTGAGCAAAATATTGCGTTTTATTCATCTGTATTCCACCCTTCAAACAAGCAGGTCGTCGTCGCTCTGTTTATGACAAAACAATCACAATTATTTCAGTGACCTAAATATTGCTTTATTTATTTTAACAATATTCCATCTAATGTTAAAGCAGATGTAAGAAAAAAGAAAGGGCAATAGCAAAAGAGCCTTCAGCACAAAATGATTTTTTTTATTTTCTAATTTAATATTTACTAATGTGTTCTTAACACATCGCCCGAGAGTTCGAACACTCATTGAGTTTTTTTTCAAAATGATTTTATGATTTGAATTAGAATTAATTAAGAATTAATAAGCTTTTCAAACATTTTTTTAATCAAATTTCAAAATTAAAATTGTTTGATAACTAAGGGCGAGTCTCATCGTCGTCATTTAAAAGCTTAATTTAAAAGCTCCCAAAATATGTTCATACTAAAAGACATTTAAATGGCAAACATCGGGGCACGTAAAGTATATTTAAATGACGAATTTTCAACTGTGAAACCGGCCATATATGTATTAAACTTAATAAGATTTTCATGCATGAATATATTTTTCAAATTTGAATATGATTTTCGATTTTGAATCAATTTAAATAAATCTTTTAAATTTTATATTAAACACGAATATGATTTATATTTTTTTAAAATGTGATGATTTATTCGACCTTTCGTATTATATTTAAAATTAAAATGTTCGAGTTAGGTCTATTTTAAATTATTTTATTCTTCAATATTTCGCTACCCATTGGGTAACATTGTCAGGAAAATAAGCATAATTATTAATTAAAAATTTGATTTTAATTTCATTATTTTTTTTCATTTAATTTTTAATAAATAATTGTTTTTATATTCCCGGCGATACTACCCAATGGTTATCGAAAAATTGAAGAATAGAATAATTTAAAATACACCTAACGCTCGAAAATTTAAATTTTAAATATATAGTTTATATTTAAAATTAAAACGTAATTAATTAAATACATTTGTGAATTGTTGACTTTTCAACACGAATAAGTATAGAAATGGTTGGTAAACAAATGTATTGTAAGTTCTACATGTGTATTTTAATTTAAAGCAAAAAAACCGAAAAAAACCGGATCCCCCGGTTTTTGCCAATCTAAAAGACCGAAAACCGGTTTTTGGACACCAAAAGAATCTCCCATATAAAGTCTATTAATTACTCGTTTTGAAATTATTTATCAGAATAGAGGAAATTATATTATCAATAAACTAAACGCGTTTTTAATTAATAGAAAAAATATATGATTAGGTTATCATAACCTCTAAATTCGGTTGTGACCTTCTAAATTCGGTTGTGACAACCTCTAATTCAGTTGCGACAACCTGTATTGCGGCTGACAACCTCTGATTCGGGCGTGAAGACCTCTAGCAGGGTTGTGACAACCCCAAAGTTCGGTTGTGGCAACCTCTAAATTCGGTTACGGCTAATTCGATTGCCTCATCTGAATATTTCTGTGAGTGTATTTATTTCTCGATTACAATTGTTCATTTCATAAACGAGCCCTACCTACATTCGTGCTGCTTCTGCTGCTGAAGTGAGTGTGTCTTGCTGGAGGTGATGGAACTCGAGGGTGTGTATTATGATCCAGTATATAACTCTTGATTCGGTGGATAAAGGTTTTTATTGAATTATAGTCGTTAAATTTTAGTTGTTTTTTTACCAGCTATTACTATTCGTTGGTTTAAGATTTAAATTTTGAGTAATTTCTTGTGTTATTTTTTTACTTTCACGGCCCAAAGCAAAGTAATGATTGATGATTGTGTGTCCAAATCGTGAATCCTCCACATACACTAGTGTCTACGAGTATATTGGCGCCTAAATATGAAATGCCAAATCAACATTAGTGGAGCAACCAACTTTCACCTTAGTGATTTAAAAATCACTAAGAATTTGAAACCATAATTGAAATCAAAACAAGCCTTATAACACAGTACACTAAAATTGAAGATTTTTCTCAATGGCTTCTAAAGTTTTCGGCTACTATTGCCAATACCATCTGCAAATTTGAGTGTACGTTATTTTGGTTTGATACGCGATTGATTAGACCACATCCAGCCCGCAGTAAGGAAAATGTAACGGCTTCAGCGGAGAGTTTGGGTGAACCAATGACCAATCGATTCAACGCCGTGAGCAGCATCTTTGCTTCTCATATGGAACAACTTGGCGAATTTTACGCCAGGGTCTTGATTTAAACGGTTACAAAATCCAACTTGTTCAAGAATTGAAGACGCCAGACTAGTATTTACACTTTACTTTCAGCCAATGGTTTCGCGCCGAATTTTCTTCAGTGACGAGTCATACATTTCTGGCTAAATGGATACGGAAATAAACAAAATTACCCCATTTGGGATGATGAGCAAACCAAAGGGATTTTCGATCTCCCGTTAGGTCCACAAAAATGCACTGATTGGTGTGGTTTATGGGCTGGTGGAATCATGGCTTCGTATTTCTTTATAAATGTTGCCGTACAGAACATAACCGTCAATGGCGAGCTCTACCGCACCATGATACCGAAATTTTTGCCGCTTGAAATTTAATCCTTGGATGCCGCCGACATTGGGTTCATCAAGACGATGCTACGGCACACACAGCACGCGAAACTGTGGCTTTATTGCGAAATCTTTTTGGTGAGCAGTTAATTGCGCATTCCGGACCTGTCAACTGCCGCCTAGATCACACCTCTGGAAATTTTTCTTTGGAGTTATGTGAAGTTAAAAGTCTTCGTCGATAAGCCAGCTACGATTCAAGGCTTGGAAGACTTCAAGATATTACTTGGGTAATTCGCGAGACATCAGTAGCAATGCTGGAAAGAGTGATTGAAAATTGGACCTTCCGACATAGTCGTGTCCAACATTTGAATAAAATTACACTGTGACACAAAATTAGAATGGTAAAAAAAAATATACGTGTATCGGCGTTTTGCCAGATCTGATCAGAATTTTTTTTAGGGCGGGTCAAAGTTTCCGCCCCTCGGAACTTTCATGCATAATATGGGCATGCAAAATTATGTGTTACTTCTGAGGTACAAAATATGTTCAGTAGTTTTATAGAAAAGATTCAGATAAATATTTTTGTGGAACAAATTAACCCTCTAACTGTCACGTATAACCATAATTTTTACTTTTTTTTTGAAAACTTGCAAAAAAACTGCTCCAAAACGAGGAGGAGGGGGAGTGTCCGAACACTCCAAAACACAAATCTTAGCCCAAGTGCTGGATAATAAGCAAAAATTAACTGCCTTCTAAGGGTTAATAATGAATTTTGTCTTTTTGCTGTTTCCATTAAAAATAGTCCATATAATATTATGAATTTTGTCATATTTCATCTTTTTGTAAATGGCACCTTTTACAATTCTATATACATTTTCATTATTTTTCAATCAATTTAAATTTTTCAATGATACAGGCACTGATCCAAAACAAAGTGCCTGTTGTTTTTGGCTTGTCGTTGTACTGAATCTACCATTATACAGGGTGTCTGGTAGCAGATTTATATTTTCAAACTTAAGTAAATGGAGCCTTGTGTTCTGCGCCATACGCTGCAGTAAACTTGGTTCAATTGAGCTGATTTCTCGCCGAATATTTTCATTTAAAGCCACAAGAGATTGGGGATTGTCATTATAAACCCTCTCTTTGAGGTAGCTCCATAAAAAAAATCCATGGGAGTTAAATCGGGCGACCTCGGTGGCAATGGGATATCCCCAAAGCGACTTATCAGTTTTTGGGGGAAATTTTCCCGAAGCAAATTCATCGAAGCTCTGGCTGTGTGTGCTGTCGCCCCATCCTGTTGAAACCACGTGTGTGAAGAGTATGATGGATGAGCTCGCAGCTTTGTGCAAAAAGAATTCCATAATCATGCGTCGATAATTTTCACCGATGAGATTCGTCACCTGGCCTCGAGAATTTTCGAAAAAAATGGTCCAATTATCTCATGCGTGGATAAGGAACACCAAACAGTTACCCTGGAGCAATGCAATGGTTTTTGATGTTTCAATCGAGGGTTGCAGGTTCTTGGAGACCAGTAACGGCAGTTTTGCTTGTTGACGTGCCCGTTTAAGTGAAAATGAGCCTTGCCGCTCCAAAAAATGGGATTTACAGTGCGAAAACGCTCCAAGATCGTTTCACAAAAATTTTTGCGTAAATCAAAGTCACTTTCTTTCAGTTCTTGAACGATTTGAATTTTAAAAGGTTGGAACTTCAGATCCTTTTTTAAAATTTCATGAATAATCATTCTTGGAAGTCCCAGTGAGGCTGCTCTTTTCCGTATTGAAGTCGCGGATTTTCACGTAAACTGCTTTCAACCAGTTCAATATTTTCGGGAGTCCTTGAAGATCGATTGGGGCCTGGCCGTGGGACATTCATAGCCGAAGCAGTTGCGCGGAATCTCTGCACCCATGAACGAATTAAATGTACACTCGGTCCATCACTTATTCGTCGACTAACGAACCTTGAATAAGATTGTCGACGAGCAATTACGTAAGAATCATTACTCTTAAAAAATGTCACCACAGCGAAGGCATGATGCTCACTCGACCACTGCGACAACGTGACTGACAAATCCGCACATCGATAATTCCAACGGCGCCACCCTCACTCCGCACCGTTTATTACTTTTTGAAGTAATCTTATTTAAAAATATAAATTTGCCACCAGACACCCTGTATTTCTACCATGAATAGTATAGACAACTTATTGCACTCTTTTTCCGCTGTCATGTAGAGAGTCTGAGTAAAAGAGCATAAACGAGTCTTATTCTCTTTATAGAGTATTTCAATATAAATCCATCATTTCGACAGTGTTATTACATAAAACAATACAAAAAGAATAAGTGTTTCAAAAGCAATATCAATATTATGAATGGACCAAGTTATGACAAAAGGAGAGCAATACGTTTTGAATCATTCGCCTGATGTCACCAGTGCTTTTGAGTCATACAATTCGTTCCATGAGTTCTCTATACTATTCAATACTTTTTGGCGACGACGCCCTGCTTGTTTGTTCGCTACGGCTATATCAATACCATCATACTTATTTTCAGGCAGAGACTATTATAGTACAACAGCCATGTATGTGATGCTAACGCTGTTTGTTGTTTGCATGTGTTCACTTTGATAGATTGCCCTATCCGTGCCAATTTTTGAATGTATTACCCGCTATCAGATAAAATGGAACCAGACATTACTTTCTCTACAAGTCCTTCACAAATTCATAGTTATCCTCAATTTTGTCTGAATATCTAATTTAGTTTGGAACACATAGCAGAATTTCCAACTTTTCATTGGAATGGGTCACACCGACCACTTAGTAGTTTAGCTTCAAAACGAGGGCATTGGATAGATCTTCAACTTATCATTTTAGTTTCAAATAATAGGGATATTAATCCTTTCTACTCTGACTGATGCAAGACAAAATCATTTATGTTTACTTATAAAATACGTATACGTTCTCATTTGTTTTATTAAATATTGCTTATAACCAGAGACATTTACAGAACACCCTGTTTTGTTTTTACAATTACATATTTCATGTTACTATTACTAAGTATAGTTTTTAATTAATTTAGTATTTATATATGTAATATGTAAATATATTGCCAACAACTATTTATACAATAATTTAAAAGCGTAATGCGATACATCGATTAATGTAGTACAATGCAAATGAAAACAAATGAATGTACTCAGTATGTAACAGGTGTAGCGTTGAGGAGGTCGGGGAGTGAAAACTTACAGATAGATTAGACAGTAGAGTAGTGAAATTAAATCCTCTTAAACCATAAATAAATATTGCTTTAAATACTAAATAACACATATGTATGTATACAACATTTGCTGTGACATTTTATGGGAATGCCATTATAATACATTACGACCGACCAACCGACCGACCGAGTGGCAGACATATACATACTCATACTATATGTATCTACATACTTATGTGGTCGTAATTTTATTTAAGCGTTGTTATATTCAATTACATTACGCGCGACACTATCCTGCACACAGAGTGATGAGTGAGAGAGCCAGCAGAGCATTGTTAAAGGACATTTATTTTTGGAGTAGATCTTCAAGTTTGTCCCTGTGCTGTTGCTTCTGTTGTTTTAAAACACTTAACATAATATAAAAATAGCAAAAGTGTTGGTTGTTGCATTATCACATAAATAGTTTATAGTTCACTTCCTTCTTATCCCCATCTAGTACGAGTAACTAACTAGTAGTGAGATGACTCAAGTAACTAACATATACAATTATACACTTACTTACACATACTTTTATACTTACAATATATTCACAGACATGGACACACATACTTAAAACTCAGAGTGGCAGCACAAGGCCATAGTACGAGTACTAGTTTTACTTTGTCATCATTATTGGTGGTGTGCAATATTCTATATCTAGTCCTCTCTCTACCCAATTGCTTTGGGGGTAATTCCATATGTGTATTTCTTGGTCCTTATCCATTTGCCGTTGCTGGCGCGTTGTTGATGGTATTGGTGGTGGCATTCACAGCTGCTACACATAATAAGCATTATAGGGATTGCGTTTCTCCAAACAGGGCAGAACACATTCAAGCGTATTGCGAAATGCTTCTCGAAAATCTCGATTAAAATAAGCATATATGAGTGGATTCAGCGTTGAATTAAAGTAACCAATCCAAAAGAGTACGGCCACCACCACATCTGGACAAGGACATGCTGGACCACAAAGCGATGTAATCACGTACCTGATAAAGTGATGAAATTAAAGTTTATATAATAATATGTAGTATGTATATACAGGGTTGTTCAGTTACGACTGGACAAATTTTACCAGCGTATTCCTTGGCTCATTTCATGAAAAAATGTCCATCTACGACCATCACCGAAAATGCAAGAGGGCGAAATGGCAGCGGTTTGAACATTTTTGGATTGGTGATCGGAGGGTACTAGGGTAAAATTGTTCTGAACCAGTTTCGGATTTGGGCTTGTTGGAAAGGCCTTTAACAGACCTTTCAAAATCATTAAAAACAAGTGAAATCGCCGCGATATGGAGTTTCAAAAAATAAAATTGGGGAAAAAGACATGAGAACGTGCACGTAACCTCAAATTTCCCATCCAGATGGCAGATAACTTATGTTTTTTCTCTTAAAAATAGCCCTACCTCTTACCTTTCCAAAATTACCTAAACGAAGCCAGAGGTCTTACCGTTCCAAAGTTATGACTATTTGACTGAAAGATCAAACACAAAGAAGAATCAAACACAAAGAAAAAAAAACATCTGATGTTAAAGGAAGTTTTCAACGTGGTTCCCTTTTTCTACTAAACACAATTGCAGCCGTTTGCGAACCACATCGGACATGTTCGGTAAGATCTCTGGGCTTCGATTAGATAATTTTTACGTCTTTTTTTCCAATTTTTCTTGAAAGCTCCGTATCTCGACAATTTCACTTTTTCTTAATTTTCTTAATGATTCTGATAGGCTTCTTAAAGGCCTTTCCAACAAGCCCAGAAACAAAAAGATCTGACCACTGGTTCAGAACTTAGCAATTTTACCCTAGTACCCTCCGACCGCCAATCCGAACATTTTCAAACCGCCGCCCTTTGCATTTTCGAGGATGGTCGTAGATGGATGTATTTTCATGAAATGAGCCAAGGAATACGCTAATGTATTTTGACCAGTCCTGACTGAACCACCCTTTATAAATCGAATATGTTTGACATTTTAAGTTGGAAAATTAAAGCATTGGTTTGTGGTGGGAACAATAATGCGTTAACTCTTTGTTTCCATTAACTGAGGTATGCTGGACACAATCCTTTAAACATCCTTAATTCGGCTGTATATGTCACACTAAGGTATACCAATAACATTGCCTAATACAGAATAATAATTTTGTCAAACATCCTTGCCCTACACCCCCCTTTTTCTCCGCAGTCCCTACAAACAGTTTAAGGAATTGTAAATATTTTACAAAGATATTTTAATTTGAGGTTTATAGTGATGTAAAACCAGGTAATATCTTCTTTAAGTTGGGTATATGTTCCGGGCATACCTTTAGCAAGTAATAAAAAAAATTATCCTACATTGTCAGTCTGTATTTCTCATTAGTTTTCATGTAATTTTTTCTATAAAATTGAATTAAAAACAGACATCACATACAGAAACATGTTTCTCACTGTAGTTACATTTCTGCAATGAAAAGTTTCGTACATCCGAAGATTTTTTCATTGCTGCGGCGAAACATGTCGTACTAGGTTTTCTTGACCGTTATATTCCCCATTAATGTTGTCGAATTGAATACGTTTTATTAAAAATACAATCGCGTAAAAAAAACCGTACAGAAATTTCAGTCGGGTGAACCGAATTGAACATACCCTCACCCTAAGTCATCCATTGCGACCGAGTTCTATTAAAAAGACACTTAAATTCACCCTTACGTTGAGCCAATGAGGGTGGTAAATGTGCCAATATTCAATAGCAGAGAGGCATTTCGCTACATATTATTCAATACCAAACTTTATTACGATCCTGAGTGATTATGGGGAGTTATCGTGACTACCAGCTAATTGGCCCAATATTTATATGGAATGTACACAAATTGGCATGGCAAAGTTGTTCAGTTGGTATTACACAGTAGCTTTTGACAAAATATTGATCAGTACCAAATTTTATTTTTTTTGGCCAGCCGGATAGCAGTCCAACTTTTGTATGGGAGGAACGAAAATGGGCGTGGTACAGTTGTTAATCTAAATTTTTAGTAAAACATTGCCGAGTACCGAATTTAATTAAGATCGCTAGTAACGAGTTTTTCAATAAGAGTGCTACAAAAGTTTGTTTAAATAAAACAAAATCGGTTTTAGATACCAATGAAATTCTGTATTCCTGTGAAAGTACGTTCGATGCCATTATGTATGGAACTCGATTTCTTTTGCATGGTCACCACGGGCACGCTTGCAGAAGTCCAGACGCTGAACCCAATTTTCTACGGTTTTCAAGCATAAATCGGCCGATACTGCTGCAATTTCACGTTCGATATTCGTACGAAGTTCAGCAATCGTCGCTGGCTTGTTGGCATAGACCATAGACTTGACGTAGCCCCACATCAAATAATCTAACGGCGTCAAATCGCACGACCGAGGCGGCGAATCGACTGGGCCATTTCGTGAGATGACACATTCACCAAACTTGGTTTCCAATAAATTGATTGTGGCATTCGCTGTGTGGCTTGTGGCGCCGTCCTGTTGGAACCACATGTCCTCCAGGTCCATATTATCCAATTGGGGCCAAAAATATTCGGTTATCATTGAACGGTAGCGATTTCCATTCACAGTAATGTGCCGGTCTTGATCATCACGGAAGAAGTACGGCTCAATGAGGCCGCCGGCTGTCTGACCAATAACGCATATTTTGTTTATTGACGAAGCCATTCAGCCAGAAATGAGCCTCATCGCTGAAGACAATTTTCCGATGAAAATCCGAATCATTTTCAAGTTGTTGCTCAGCCCAATTCACGAACATACGACGCTTATGGTGGTCAAGCGGCTTCAGTTCTTGCGTCAATTTGATCTTATAAGGATGTAGGCCAAGATCTTTTCGCAGAATTCGTCACAACGACGTCACAGAAATGCCCAACGCTTGAGAACGACGTGTGAGAGACACATTTGGACTTTCTTGAACTGAAGTCTCAGCTGCACCAATATTCTCGACACTACGGGCACTACTTTGTCTCACTGGCACGGGAACATTTTGTACTGTGCCTGTGGATTCAAATTTTTCCACTAGACGCTCAATTGTTGATCTGGTAGGACGATTATGACGACCATAAATTGGACGTAGCGCTCTTAAAGTTGAGACCACTGACTCCAAATTTCAGTAGTAAATTTTAATAATTTCGACTCGTTGTTGGCTCGTATATCTTTCCATGATGAAATGGAAAACCTTACTGAAGAGAAATGTCAAAACAGCGGGGAAAAATATGGCGTCGTTTGCTGTCCCTATCGATTTACTTTTGTAGCGTCTCTGTTGAAAACCCCAATAGTTTAGGAGAGTTATCGTGTCGATCAACCGGTCATCCGCCCAACTTTTGCCTGCATTAGACTAAAGTTTGTCTAGTACCAAATTTCATAAAGATTGGTTTGGTTTTGCGGGAGTTATCTTGCCGAACAACCTATGCCTATGTTGCCTATGCGTTGGAAATTCACCCTTGTCTTAATCGGTGACTGGCGTTTGATGACATGAAGCCTATAACCTAGTTTCATTAAGAGCGGAACTGATTCACGCGAATTATCGCATTGACTACCGTGACGACCACCAAGCTTTTGTATCGGAGGTACCACAAAGGTCGTGGCAACCTTTCCAATTTTCTTCAGCTAAGTAGACATTTACAGATCATAAACCAATGTTGGAGTTGAAGTTAATGACATCTACCGGAAATA
Organism: Phaonia tiefii; assembly: GCA_963931995.1. Classification (NCBI taxonomy): domain Eukaryota; kingdom Metazoa; phylum Arthropoda; class Insecta; order Diptera; family Muscidae; genus Phaonia; species Phaonia tiefii. The sequence goes on along the minus strand of OZ008367.1, from coordinate 60,878,220 downwards.
CATTTTAGAAGAAATGATTTTGTACTAAATGTGCCGATTTGTATGGGAGGTCACACAAGGAGCATAGACAAAACTCCAATTTTCGATCCCAACTTAAGTTTGGACAATTAATGGTCACTGACAAAATATAATTGTGATCGGCAAAGATTTACGGGACTTAACAACAACCTGCCGGCCGCACAACTTTTGTGTGGGAGGCACCAAAGTGGGTGGGGCAAACAAAATCTCCATTGTCTTCATTGGTGACTGGCGTTTGATGATATGAAGCCCAATACCCAATTTGACTAAGATCGGAAGTGTTTCACGCGACTTACCAAGCTTTTGTATGGGAGGTACCAGAATGGACGTGGCGACCTCTAGTTAAGTAAATATTTACAGATTAGTGACCAATGTTTGAGTTGAAGCTAATCACATCTACCATGAAAAGGTTTTAGAAGAAACATGATTTTGTACAAAATGTGTCGATTTGTATGGGAGGTACCAGAAGGGGAGTGGTCAAAACGCCCATTTTCAATCCCAAACTAACCGTGGACAAATAATAGCCACTGACAAAATTTCCCTGCGATCGATACAGATTTACGGCAGTTATCCTTTTGACCAGCCAGCCAGCCAGCCAGCCAGACAGACAGACGGACATGGCTCAATCGTCTTCAAAAGTCCCAAAACGAATTTCTAATATGTCTCCTTCTATGCGTTATATTTTTTCCGTATTAAATGATATATAACCTATCCCTATGGATGAGGGTATAAATATGCCCGTTAGTGTCTTTATAAGTATAAGTATAGAGATAAGTATAAGAGATTCGTAAATCCGATGATTTTATCGTTGCTGCAACGAAATATGTTGTATAATATTTTCTTGATCATTGCGTTGCGGCGACATTTAATGTTCTTCTCTTCTTCTTCCTGTCAATATTTTATTTCTTAATTATTTTGTTTTTGGTTAATGTATGAGAAATTCATACTACACCATCTTACAAGTCATGGACATTTTTGTAATTGAAAAATGGTTGGTTTTTGTTGGAAATAATAGACAATTCAGTTCAACACACACTCACTGGCATGACTAGTTTCAAACTCCGTGACAAGTTCATCATCAGGTGCCTAACTACTGTGCCTGAATTGATACCATCGGTTGATTTTATGTTCAATTTTAATTTTTATTTTTAATTTTAAATTTATATTTAAATTTAACAAAATGCAACCCACAAATTTCTTTCACTTTATCAGTCTCTACGTGCCATTAATGATGCTGAATTGAATACTAAAAGGTATTAAAATCAGTCATTGTTCTTTATTTACTATGGCTTTTATCTAACTTTTATATTTGGCAAAACCGATTCGTTGCCTTAACGAATTTGTTATTTCTGCCACAAAACTGATTTTTATTAAATTAAAATTAAGGGTTCTTACTGAAAAACTTTTTAAATGTGGTGCCATATTTTTCTTGTGCAAGTGGCAACTCTGAAATTTGGCAACTGTCACATATGTATGTTTATAGCAAGTATTAAAACTGGAGCGCATTGCTAAAGAACGGGCTAGACGCTGCTGAAGATGATGCTTCACAAACATCGAAACGATCGTCCAGCGAATGTGAGTTCGAATCCCACCTGCGACATTTACATTTTTTTCACTAACAGAAGAAAACATGATCTCTTACAGCTTTAAAGGAAATTACAACTTTAAACATAACGAGGATCTAAAACAACTAAATTTGAAACAGAACGAGACAACTACAATTATAATAGTTCGTTCTATAAATAGAACTTTCAAAAACTTCTGCATCAGTGCGTGTAAGTAGGAAAGCAATGTGTAAGTCTTCGGTTAGTGACTTGTGTAAATAGTCTTCGGTTAGTGACTTGTGTAAATACACACCGCAGTGGCTTAACGGGCTAGACGCTGCTGAAGATGATGCTTCACATACATCGAAACGATTGTCCAGTGAATGTGAGTTCGAATCCCACCCGCGGCATTTACATTTTATTCACTAACCGGAGAAAACATGATCTCTTACAGCCTTACAGGAAATTACAACAACGCGTTATAATTGTGAAAACTTATTACAAAATTTTGGAAAGTTATGTTCAGACCGCTCGTTAACTTTGAAAAAATTTCACTCTTGAAGGTGCACCTAATGTGTCAGGCATTTAAAGAGTGGTCAACAAATTTTTAGAACCTGGGTCGGTTATGGACAGTAAGACTCCTGTGCGTTAACGTACCGGTCGGTCTCTTGAAAACGTTGCTGCTATAAACGGGAGTGTCGCTGAAAACCGGAAACATCAATTTGGCATCGTTCTCAACAACTTCAAATTTCACGAATCACTACGCAGCGAATTTTGACAAATTCAATGCCATTTTGTCAAAAAAGGGCTATCTTCTCCAATGAAGCGCATTTCCATCTGAATGGCATCGTGAATACACGAAAATCTCGAATTTGGGGCTCAGAAAATCCTCATGCAATCCATGGGAAGCAAATGCACCCACAACGAGCAATTGTCTGGTGCGGATTTTGGTCAGGCGGCGTGATTGGGCCTTACTTTTTTGAAGATGAGGCCGAAATTGCAGGGACTGTGAACGGTATTCGTTATAGGGATATGATAACGGAGTTGTTGTAGCCTCAACTGGACGGCATGGATCTGGACGACATGTGGTTTCAGCAAGAAGGCGCTACTTGCCACACCGCGCATGAAACAGCAACGATATCCAAAACAAATTATCTCCAGAACTCAACTGGCCACCAGGATCCTGCGATATAACGTCGTGTGACTTCTTTCTTTGTGGTGTTGTGAAATCTCGGGTTTATGCGAATAAATTAGAATTTATGCGAATTAGAATAGAAATCGGTGAGATACAGCCACATCTCTGTAAAAAAGTCATTGAAAATTTCATGAAAAGAGTAATGGCTTGTCATCAGAGCCGTGGGTCTATTCGACGGATATTTTATTCCATACTTAATCGGAACATGTCTCCTTTACAATCCTATACAAAAATCACAACTATCTCAAAAAATGTTAAAATGAAAAAGTGAATTTTTACTGAGACAAGTGCATTCTTATATGAACAAATTTACCACTCCCATTCGGGTAACTGAAGGGTGGTCGGCTTCAACAAACATAATCCTTTTTTAATGAAACTTGATACCCATGATGACTAAGGGTGATGGTACTGTTACCCACAAAAGTTTGGAAACACCTAAGAATTTTTTAAATACTTCAATAAAAAACAAATTTATGAAAGAAAAATAAAAATTTCAGCGTCTGGAGTTGGGGAACTAAAGTTTATTGATGGCGTCATGGATAAGAATGCTTATCTCAATATTTTGAGGGCAAACTTGCCGAAAAGTGTTGAAAAATGGGGCTTGACCACAACACATATTATTTTCAACAGGACAATGACCACAAACACGAGAGTAAGTTAGTGATGGAATGACTCTTATAGCGAGTTCCACACCAATTATATTCGCCTCCTCAGTCACCAGATCTCAACCCTATTGAACATGTATGAGATTTACTGGAGAAAAGGATCAGGACGCACGAAATTTCCTCAAAGGATACCCTTTAAAAGACGATTTGGAAGAGTGGAATAAGATTACCACCCAGGAACTGGAAAAGTTGGCCCTCGGTATGAAAAACCAAACTTTTGTTACCATAAAATGTGTCATATTTCTAATCTTTGCTCCTAGCGGCTAGGAAAGATTTTTTTGTTTTGTTTTTGGATTATATTATTAACAATACTACCGACAGTTGAAATACAAAAAACAATTTTTATTTTTCTTTCATAAATTTTTTTTTTATTAAAAAATTCTAAGGTGTTTCCAAACTTTTGTGAGTAACAGTATGTTTAAGTCGGTTCACCCGACTGAAATTTTTGTACTGGTTTTGAACGCTGCTGCTAAAGAGAAAGTACTACATTGTTATATACAAAAATATAAGATCTAAGTTTATTTCACCAAGGTATTCCTTGGGGTGACGGAAGGTACTCTGCAAGGTTCCTTAGGTCAACAAGTTTTTACATAGAAATATGTTTCCTATGCCAATTCGTAAAACAAAAATCATTTATTCCTCCACGCACACAACCGCATTCAAATGCTTTACCCGCTCTATACCACGCATCGATTACTTACCAGAGAAAAAATGGCAACCAACATAATAGGAAAACGCCCATTATAATACCCAGTGTACGTGCTGCTTTGTGTTCCGCCTTCCAACCTTTTGTGGGTCTTACAGAGCCACCTGGAAAAAGGGCAAAGTAAATTAATGCAACACAAAATGTTACTTGTATGAGGGTCAATATACAGTTAGTATTGTTGCTGTTGCTAGTATTGGTATTGGCTCTACAATTTAAGGATATATATATTCTTTAAAGAAAGGGAGTGTAATTAAAAAACATCTACATATATTTAGTGGTGGTATAAATAAATATTAAATAACATACACATGTAAGCATTTACAAATTGTATACTACATATACTTATACACAGAAAAGAAAAAGCTGGAATTTGCTTAAAAAGTGTGTTTATACGAAGGGTTTAGGATAACAAAGTTGGCATTTCATCATAAAGAAAAGAGTGTGTCTGTGTGTGTGTGTAGAGGAGATAAAAGTTTCATATTTTGCATTATAAAATGCACGAGGCAAGATAAATAAATTCTAAGGGCAGAAGTTGCATAGAAAAATGTGTTACTCTGTACAAAGGTTTAAAGAGCAATGTAGAATATAGAAAATATGAATGCGTTCCACTTGGAAGGAAGCGTATCTTAAATACATTTTATTAAAGGCCATCGAATGGATCATAGTTATATATTTCTATAGTTTATATTTATCTAAACAAATATTGTAAAAATTTAATTATATATTGATTGTTTTGCGGAAACAGTGCGTTCGAGGTACAATTGGTAGCACATAAAAGATCCAGTTGGTAAAATTGTGACCAAATTGTATCGTATGGGACTGTTGTATAGAGCAACGCATGATTAAACTCACAGAGATAATAATGTTATGGTACATAATAAATAAAAAATTGCATACCCTTGTGGAAAAATTAGGTAGCTGAGTAGTTCCCAAAACAACGGTTACAAATTCTGATACGACCCCAAGAAAGCCGAATTATGTTCATAACCCTGGTATCCTTAGTGCAAAACACACACACACGTCATATTCAAGTGCACGCAAAGAAAAAAATAACGTTTATTGCTCGGTTGTCGCACCAATACTTTTATTGATTTGTACTAATTTATTAATCGCAACTGTTCATGTAGTTCTCCCAAATAAACTCATATATCGCAAATGTGTATCATGTTTTTGCAAACGAGTTCTCGTAGCTGAAGGCAAATTGATGCCAACAACAACATACATTTTGTTTTTGCTTCTCACTTACGTTGTGTCAAATCCACCGAATACGTATACCAATAATGAATGTAAACGAACATATACAAAAACAAAATGCATGTGAACTTGACAGTTCGGAAGTGGTTTGCAATGTAAACAAAGCAAATCAGCTGTGCTTATGCGTTCACCATCTATGAATCCATCTTGGGCTTATTCACTCGTTTGACATACACATAAAAGTGATCACACACTCTAATGCTTTTACCTTGTCAAAATATCTTGAATGGACAATTGACGCGTTGTAGTTTGTTGCGCTTTTAGTTGTTTTTTGAATGCAAGGCGAGACAGACGTGTAAGTAGACAATGAAAAAATAGACAAAAATCCCAACTTTTTTTAAAACAAACTTTATGGGTAAACCAAGATCATAAAAGTTGGAATTTTACACAAAAAAGAGCTTATGGAAGGCATAAATAAAAGCTTTAATGTACAAGTAATGTTTCTCGCAAACGTTTTTTCAACTCTAATTTTTCATAACTCGTTTACTGCAAACGATTTTCAATTATCGCAAACGTTTTCTTGGTTTAGAGTAACTACAACTCGGTTGCTGTAACGTAAGGAACAGTTGGTGGAACCGTTTTTCATTTCTCGCAAACGTTTTTGCAGCTCTAAATTTTCATAACTCGTTTCTGCAAACGTTTTTCAGTTTTCGCAAACGTTTTTTTTATTCTGGACTAAGTAGAACTTGGTTGCTGTAACTGAAACAACAGTTGGCGGAACCGTTTTTCTCGCAAACGTTTTTTCAGCTTATGTTTTTCATAACTCGTTTGCTGCAAACATTTTTCGGTTCTCCCAAACGAAATAACATGTATAGCTTAACAGAAGTTCGTTTCTCCCAACTACAGACCCCAAACGAACTTCAGTTATCCGAGATTTCTGTTGGGGGGAACGACCACACGTGACTCACAATATTTACTTGCAATTAAAGTTTTATTTGATTTTTCATTATATGCCAGCTGTCCCGGCAGACTTCGTCCTGTATACAAAAGATTTTTTGGCATCTAATAAATATGCAAAACCAAACACTTGGGTATATGAGTACATTAAGGTAATGTCCTAACCTGTACGGGAAAATTATCCTAACCTACATATATGGGTAAAGATTATTTTTCTTTTATAAATATAACAATTATATAACATATTATATAACATTATATAACAATTTACTCCAGTTATAACATACTCCGTCAAATTGATGTAAAATAACAATTATCATCAGGAAAACGATTTTTGTTATTTTCGTTAGGATCGTAACATATCAATGCAAGAAATTTTTTTTAGTGCTTCGAAAACACATTACTGTCTGTAACCCCGAAGAAGAAAGCTGAACTGCCAACACCAACATATAACGATTTATACTCTGTAGACTAATATTCCACAAAATAACAGGCGCCTTCACTTAACAATCTCTGAGAAACACACACTTTCCCAATCTATGTGGTGTCCCAACCTATACGGGTTTCCTCCATCAATTCTCAGCTTTCTATCTCTAAAAAAACACTTTGCCACGAACCGAAAATCTAAAATCCGACTCAAAATTTATCTTCCCGTCTTCAGTGGATATAGGTACCAATTGTTTGTCCGCTGTCTCTATAAAACACTTTTACCACTTTTCTCCGCCCACAAGCCGAAAATTTGAAATCCGTCTGCAAATTGATCTTGCCCGTCGTTAGTAGTGTATAAATCAGAATTTTGTAACATCATAATCCGCCCGTACATAATGTAAGTAAATCTTCTATACACACGCCGCCATTCACATTCACATTCCCATACCCCATGCCCGTCACCTTATTGTATCCAACATTCATCACTCACACCGGACACATTAACCTCACCCACGAAATGAATCAAGAGTATACTGTTTCACTTAAATACGTTTACTATAGCGGCTTCAGCTGATTATTCCATCATAGCTTAGGCTGACTATTCCACCATAGACTTTGGTTGACTATTCCACCATAGCGACTTCGGTTGACTATTCCACCATAGCGACGTCGGTTGACTATTCAACCATATCGGCTTTGCTGACTATTCCACCATAGCGACTTCGGTTGACTATTCCACCATAGCAGCTTAGGTTGACAGACTATATCACCATAGCGATTTCGGTTGACTATTCCACCATAGTGACTTAGACTGACTGTTATAATATAGCGACTTAGGCTGACTATTTCAACATAGCTGCTTCGGATGACTATTCCCCCATAGCGGCTTCGGCTGACTACTCCAAAATAGCGACTTGGGCTGACTATTCCACCATACGGGTTCGGTTGACTATTCCATCATAGCAACTTCGGTTGACTATTACACCATAGAAACTTCGGTTGGCTATTCACAATAGCGACTTCGGTTGACTATTCCTCCATAGTGGCTTAGGTTGACTGTTCCAATATAGCGGCTAAGGCTGACTACTCCAACATAGCGGCGTCTGCTGACTATTCCACCATAGCGATTTCGGCTAACTACTCCAACATAGCGGCTTAGGCTGATTCCACCATTCATTATTCCACCATGGCGGCTTCGGTTGCCGACTATTTCACGTATTCTTGTTATCAACTGATGTAACTCCGATTCCCGATACAGTTCTGCCCATCTGAATATAAGATGCACTTATTGAACGAGGAAACGAAATGGGCTGGAGTCGTTCTCAGCTAATCCAATCCCGAGTCACCACGTGTACAGCACACCACATTCTCGATTATCGAACATCGATTGACCGAACCCAAATGAGTGTTCTTAAACTATCCCCATAAGGATATTCTCAACCGTTCTCAGAAGAGTGTTATCAATCCGTTCCCAGATGAGAGTTCTCAGACCGAACCCAAAGAAGTGTTCTCAAACCATTCCCAGAATGGTATTCTCAACCGCTACAAACTATTCCCAGAAGAGTGTTCTCGGACCGAACTCAAAGAAGTGTTCTCAAACCATTCTCCAGAAGGGTATTCTCAATCGGTCCCAGAAGAGTGTCGTCAAACCGTCCACAGAAGAGTGTTCTCTCTTTACATTAAATTATTTTGTATCATAAGAAACCCAATAAAGAGTCTAAATTCAAACCCCAGAGAATGGTAAACTATTCTGCCCTTAAACCGGAAGGGACCATGACTGGGATCATGACAAAACCGCGTTGAGCTTTTTAGCCTTCTAGCTTTACGCCACTTGGCCTACACATCGAAAAACTAAAATCCGTCTTCAAATCGTAGTCAGTAGTACACATGTACCAATTTTCAGCCTTCTAGCTCTAAAAAAACACTTTCCATGCCCCCATCCAGAACCGAAAAACTTAAATCCGGCTCAAAAATTGATGTTCCCCGTCATCAGGTGTGTCTATGTACTAATTTTCTGCTATCTAGCTCTAAAAAAAGTTTGGTTATATTCATATTGACTGCAGCTTTTCTTACAATGATCTCCATTATGATGTTAAAGGTAGGGTGTCGCCTTGCCTGAGGCCTCGCGTAGTTTCGAAAAGTTCGGTAAGATCCTTACCAATTTTCACTGTGGATTTGGTGTTCGTCAAGGTCATCCTGCAAGGGCATATGAGTTTTTCAGGAATACCAAGCTCAGATATTGCTTCATAGAGTTTCTCCCGTGTCATGCTATCAAAGGCCGTCTTAAATTCGAAAATTCACTTTTCCATTTTTAAAAAAATTGCACGAGGTTGTATATTTTGAACAGCTGTTAAACGCAAAGTGAATGACGGTACCTGCTCAACATTTGACAGTAGTCTATTAACAGGTGGTACTTGATGGGAGCAGTGTTGCATTTCATATAACTACGAGGGAAGTTCGAAAAGTCATGGACTTATTGATCCGCCTCGCAAAGTATGTGTGTTATCAAAGAGAGAAACAATTTTGAAGAAATAAACTGGAAAGGCCAACAACGTGAAGCCCTTTCTCTGTCCGAGTCTTTACTGACAAAATCGGAACGGCAGACCATTTGTGAAATGTCATACAAAAAAAAACACAAGTAATTAATCCACACTTGGCTTGCATGAGCTAGATTTGTACGTAAGTATATTGTTTGTACGCACAATTGAAACCTTCTGAAAACAGAAACGTGACAGACAACAAAGAAAGGAGAAGCACAAGAGCAGCAGATTCTCATTTCATAAAAAAATCAAATAATGCATTCACTTAGGGGGTTTCTATGGCACAGCTGATCGAAAAGGTACTAGGAAAATGGTGTAGAATGAGAGACCAAAGAAGACATAGAGATTATAGACCATGTAGTTAACTAAGTTTAAATAGTATTTGATTAGTACTAATCACAACTAAATTATTATTTCTGTTGTTTCCATCGAATGAAAATTCGCATTCCCTTTTATTTTTGTACGTATTATGTCCAACCAAAGAGTAAATTACAAAAGAAACTCGAACTCGATGAAATGGCCTACTACCTCGTCGTCATCAAGAAAACGAGAAGAGAGGGATAGCGGCTCTTGTCTATTTCTCTTTGATTTAATGCAAGCCATTTATTAATTCCTAAATAATTTAATAGCGAAATCACTGGTAACATCTTTATCCGATGTTTTCATTTCTTTAACCCCGAACTATAGAAAGATATAAAGGACATCATCGCCAACATTAATTTATCTAATAAACTTCTTTGCTATCCGTCGTGGCTATCATAAGGCTGCTCTTGATGTTCAGGGTTCCTAACAAAACGCACAGTACAAAAGTAATTTAATCTCCGATACTTAACAGTTCCTTGTAATGTATTTTGTTACTTTACCAACTGAATGGGCAAACAATCAAAAGCATCTCTTTCTGATTTGGAATGTAACGGAAACCGATAATAAAGTGTTTTCCTTCTTTATCCCAACAATAGATTTAATGATAGTCACACCCCATAGTTACTCAAAATTACTCGCAACATGTAACTAATAATGAATGTCCTGGAATTTAACAGACAACGCCAGCCTGAAATATAAATGATACAGCCGTAATTCTTGAAACAAACGGGAAACGGGATGCGATCCGGGTCAGTAGTTAAGGTTAATATGAAACTGCGAGGAAGAGAGAGGGGGGGGGGGGGGAGATTATTATGTTCATAAGTAATGATTAAAATTTATTATGGTATATTTCATCTTTGATTAGAAGTAAAATTAATGATGGCCTTCGGTTGTATGAACATCCATAGTGATGGCAAGTATCTTTTAGGTGCATTAGACTTTCTAAAGATGTCGAATCAAACTAGAGTCTCGATATCAAACAACAAGCTGGTGCTTACAATGATGTTTACTTTTCACGTCGAAGCATTTTAATATATTACCACAACGTTACCCTACAGTCTTCCTCATTATTAACTCCACTAAGATAACACAGATATTGCGTTTCAAACAGCAGATGTTTTGCGTGGCACATGTCGAACTGCTGGTTTACATTTTGTCAAGATCTAAATCCATATTTGGCTTCACTCTTTATTACGTTTAACATAGGATTATGTTGTCTGCGATGGCTAATAGGTGGATTTCGCTTAAATGTCAACATACTGCTTCAATTATTTTTTAAGTGTCCTTTTTAGTGCTGTATTATTTCCCGTAAATATAATTGGGTTTATTTTAATGTCATGATAGTGACAATAGTCACATTTATTTACACAAACTTAACATTCACAATTCTCTATTCTCCGTAACAACGTATAACAGTCAGCATATTTTTATTATGTATACCTTTACGCATTTTAAATAAGGTTGACTCGACGTGCGCCGCCACTCGGCTATTTATATCAGTTGCAACTATCGTCAAACATTCTTTCGAAATTTCCCCATCCTTCTCGCAGCAGCGCCATCTTCTTTTACATTTGTGCAAAAAATTCTTGGCGACATCGTTAAACAGTCGTTGTGAGTTGGTAGGTGGTAGCCTTTCAACTTTAAGCGACGGCATACTTTTAGGCATAATTGACATTAGTTTTCCAACTGTTAGACAATCAAGCTGCAATATATACCACCAACTGTTCGATTACAATCAAAACAACTAACAAAATGAGTCACGTTTTTCGGTTGTTCACGCTTGGTTGTATAGTTCTTAGAAGGTATACTGTATTATGTAGCAATTGGTGGTATACCCTATATGGTGGATATTTACTGATATTAGAAAGATTTTTATCGTAAACTAAACGCCTTTCCAACTAAGTACCTGCCCCCCTTTGCGACTGCCCAATTAATGTGAATATGTGGTACATTATGTGTTTGGCTGTGTGTAGCAGGATTTGAAAAGTTGTGATAGTTGGCGGCGTTCACCGCGCTTAGTTACGGCGACAGTATCAAATGCTTGTCCATCTGCCAACAGGCAAACGCCTTTATATCTCACTTCCTCGACGACTTGTGGTTATCACTACATCTTGACCTGTGGCGGATAACTCAATTTCCAATGTACTTATTCCACAGAATACCAACTATATGGTGTCTGCGTCTAGTATAACGACGCTCAGACTCATCGGGTCTCAGGCTACACGCTGAAAAATCTGTCCGTTTTTGATGTTTGGATGCACAAATATAGTATACCTGTATACAAACACATTGCGTTTGCTATTCAATATTACATGTTTGATACACAATGATTAATATTGTTACGAATTAGTAAAAGCTTTTGCTTGTTCTTAATGACTCTACTAACATTATGTAAATAGCAGGCGGTTAGTGCTGCGTCTGAAAGTATGCATTGTAACAACGTACCAGCTCGCTAAACCAGTAGAATGAATTCGCCTCAGTTAAGATAATTCTCCACCATTCGAGATGATTCTACAAAGAAAAGTAACAACAACGCCTATAAGGTTCTTGAATTCGCTAGATATAACTTCATTTGAGTATGGTGAGTTCGTGTCAATATCGGAGGTCTTTGGAATGGAGAGTTCAGTTTGTGATTAAACCCCGTAAAGTAAGCAACGCGAATTGATAGTAAAATATAAGACTTGTTAAAGTGGTGAAAATAAAGTAGACTGTTGTACTATATAAGTAAAATAAAAGAAAGTTAAACCTTTGTAATTATCGTAGTTTAAAACGAACCTTGTTTTATTATTGGGAATAAAACAACGCAAAAAGGACGAATTAGGAAATTCGTAACAATATGTTATAATATATGTTTTTGTGACCCAAATGTGGTTTTGTTTGTTGAAAACCACTGAAAACAAAAACATGACAGACAACAAAGAAACAAAAAAGCAGCATATTTTCAATTCATGAAAACAATGCTTGCAAACATATGCATTGTTCCTGCAATATGTGGCTGGGACCATTTTTTTTCAGCGACTATACATAAGAAAAACCTAACCTGACACATCTGATCGAATTCATCTTCCAAAAAGAAAAATTAATGACGGGAAATGCCTTTATTAGCTAGTATTGAGCAGAACTCACCTTTCACGTTACGGTTAAGTTATGAATCAAGCGTTGTTCATAAATCGTCCCATTGAAACAATCGAGATAGCACGGCAACGGAATAATTGTAAGTTGCTGGATCAAACCTATCTCGATCGCCTGAATGTTTCAACATTAGAACCACGGAATCGGCAAATATCGATATGATGCGACCAGGAACACTTCGTGTAGTCTGCACCGTCAGTTTCTGTACCTTCACTAGAGACAGAACTACCGACTTTAATGAACTAACTTCTTCCTTAGAAGGAGTTGAAGCTCAGATGGTATCTGCTACCGCCCCTTCGCAAGAATTCGATCCTTTTGCCCCTATTTCCACAGTCTAGGGGACGTCAACTGCAGTTCGTACAGTGCTTCATATTTCAATTCCGTCATGTATGAGGTTGATGAAGGAGATAAACAATAGGTCTGACATACCTTGTTATATGGATGAGATATTTTAAGTATAACCGATTTCCAAACCAAAACAACGTTGAATATTTTCAATACATCCTGATTAACAAAAAGGACCTATTCTATTTTTAATTTTGAAAGTAAACGCAAGTTTAAAAACGCAATATCAATTCACTTTAAAAAATTAATATTTCGTGTTTTTTGGAATAATGACACAATTCCAAAATATTTTAACAGATGTAAACATATATACTTACTTATCCGGGCTCGAACAACCCCGGGTGTGAGAGACCTTGCAAAACGAATATAACATATTTCACCAACCAGTTCGATCTTTTGCTTTATTTCTCCAGTTGGCAATACCAAGTGTACCCAGGGATTCGTCAACCCGATCCCTCCAGCGGAGTCTTGGTCTTCCTATTTTTCGGTTTCCTTCGAGGTCGGTTTCGAAAACCCTACGTGCTGTTTCGTCTTAACCCATTCTTCTGTCATGGCCTAGTCAATGCAATCGCGTTAGTTTGGTCCGCTTAACTATGCCAATGACGGGATATAGCTCAGACAGCTAATTATTCATGCGTGGCCGGTACTCGTCATTGTGCTCTGTAGGGTCATACATTTTCAGAGTATTTTTCTCTCGATGGCTCCCAGAGGTGTTTCGTCTGCTTACGATAAGACCCAGGATTCTGCGCCATAAGGCAAGATAGGTTGTATGAGAGTCTTGTATAGTTGGACTTTTGTTACTCGAGAGAGGTCTTTATCTCTAAAGGGCTTGTTTAGCCCAAAATAACATCAATTCGCAAGCACAATTCTCTGCTTGATCTGAAGACTGCTGTTGTTGTTTTTGTTTACAGCAGATCCGACGTATATAAATTCATCCACCACCTCGAAATTATAACGGTAATCAACGTTCGTGTGGAGACCCTGTTCGTTGAAACCACTAATTTTGTCTTGTTCTCATTTACCGTCAGACCCACTTTTCCTGACTTCTTCTCAAATCTCGAAAACACCGCAGTAACATCTCTAAATGTACGTCCAATGATATCTATAGCACCAGCATACGCGAGCAGCATGTGACTTTTGATGCTGATGGTTTTATACATGTTGACAGCAGCTTTTATCATAATGATCTCCATTAAGATGTTAAGGAGATCGTACTGTAGCGTATCATCTTGCCTGGGGCCTCGCTTAGTTTCGAAACGTTCGGTAAGATCCTTTCCATCTTTCACTGCGGATTTGGTGTTCGTCAGGGTCATCCTTCAAAGGCGTATGAGTTTTGCAGGAATACCAAGCTCAGACATTGTTTCTTAGAGTTTCGCCCGTATCGGGCTATCGAATGCCGCCGTATAATCGACAAATAGATGATAGGTGTCGATTTGTTTTTCGTGTGTCTTCTCCAGGATTTGGCGTAGCGTGAAAATCTGGTCAGTTGTCGATTTTCCAGGCCTAAAGTCGCACTGGTATGGTCCAATCAGGTCAGCGATAATCGGTTTTAGTCTTTAGCACATTATGCACCTTATATGCTAGGGATAAAAGGCTTATTCCACGGTAGTTGGCACAGATACTCGGGTCACCTTTTTTAAATATGGGACATAGTACACTGAGACTCCATTCGCCCGGCATGCATTCATCTAACAAATTTTGCTAATGAGCTGATGCATGCACCTTATAAGCTCATCGCCGCCAGCCTTAAACATCTCCGCCGGTAATCCATCGGGTCCTTCGGCTTTATTGTTCTTAAGTCGGGCAGTAGTTGTTCTGACCTCGTCTTGGTTAGGAGGGGTGCAATCGACGTCGTCGTCCAAATTTAGATCGATTGTGTCGTCATTGGATATCTCAGGTACAAATAGCGCAGAGAAATGATCTCTCCATATTCCCAACATACTCTGCACATCTGCGATGAGATTTCTGTCCTTGTCTTTACAGAAGGGGGCCCTGATCCATGTCTATTAGTTCCGTTTTTGACTTTTTGGTAGAATTTTCGGGCTTCGTTCTTCCTTCTGTATGACTCAATTTTCTCACTCTCGCTCTTTCTTCACTGGCTAAAGAGGCGGTTTACCACCATTCTTTTTTCCCTATACCGCACCGTCGCAGTTCGCGTTGCAATTGACTGAAGCATTGCCATGCATGCAGCGTTCTTTTCATAATTTGCTATGCGACACTCTTCATCGGACCATCGTACTTTTTTGCAAAAATTACACAGAGGCCTCAAATCTTTGGGGGCCCATAAAAAAGTGCATGACTTTGGGCAAAACTGGGAGACACGGGTCTTTTTTCTTTTATCACGTAGTGGTGGTGTTCGTATATGGTTATACTTTTTCTTGTTGCACTGTATAATGCTAAGAAAGATAAATCCTAAATTTGTAACAATATGTTTTAAATTATTTATTTTAAAAAATCCTTTAAACAATTAGGTACACAATTAATGTTAGTGTTTGATTGTGTTATTACATATTTGTCCCAACTTATAAATTGTCCCAAATACATATAATGAAAACTTTAAACCCCTATTAAAAATGCAATAATATCAATTATAAAATCAATTTGAAGTGAATGTGTTTAGCAGGATAAGGTTACGCTAAGTACATTCAGTTCACATGCCGCTTTTAGCGTATCAAACTTAAAATAGTAAGAACTTTTCGTAAGAATTTTGGCGAAATTTATTTTAAACTCAACACAAGCAATACGAGTTGTTACGAAAATCATTCGGTAGGGTCTTAATTTGTTCAGGAGATCAAGTCGAAGATGGCGTGAATGTGAAAGTGATTTACAGATGAGGCACTTGAGTTTAATGCAGTCTTATTATAGCAATTCCCGTACTATGTAGTCCATTAGTTAGTATAATTGAAATAGCGATATCGAGTGTCAATGCGCACAACTGTCATGACCCCCTTCCAACAGCATCGCTGCGTTCAATTTGACACCTCAGAAGCATTTGCTAGTGGTGGATTGACGAGTTGGGTGTGGTGGTTCTCAATGGGTGATGATATGAATAATTCGACACTAGTTACCCGAACACCGGAGTTGGTATTATTATCGTTTGGTATACTTTATTATCATTACTATTATCATCATAAATCTTTATATAATTATTAGTATTAAATAAAATGTTACAATTACATTAACAGCAACAAGCAAATGGTAGAAGAAACAAAACAAAGATTGTGGCTTAGTAAAAGATATTATAAGGCTGAGAGACAGAGAGATAGATTAAACGAAAGAAATTAAGCATTAGGTTAATGAGCAATCTCTCCTTTCTGAGCAAAAGGACAACACAAAGCAATAATATTTTGACCACAGCCCGCACACACACCCACAAACACAAGTTGGTAAGTCTTTAGCCAGTGTGGGTAGGTGGTCTAAAATTGTATATGAAAGTGAAGTGTAGTGTACGTGTAAGTGTTTACCAACGTGCGAGTATTTGTACTATTATAACACCTACACACACAAACAAATATAATGCAAATATTAAATGAACTATTCGAAGTCCACACATACAATGGTATGCACACATGTTCGTAGTTCTAAGACATACAATTATAATTAAAACGAAAGCTTATATGTACGTGCGTGCACTTTAATGAGATGAAAATCATATGCCACGAGACGATAGTGAGAAAAAAGCTAATTTAAGGCAATGTTAAGATTTTATTGCGACTGTTGCAGGCACTCGAATTTACATACTAAGGCACGCACAAGAAAAGTGACTATAAAAACTACCACACTCCCACTGAAACACAAAAACTCGCACATTGTCAGTGAAAAGTAAGTTTAACACATGCGAAGTGCAACTGTATAAGAGGACACAGATATTCTTCAAACGCTTTGCAGTACATGTGTTCTATAAAGTGATGGAAAGAAAAAACTAAATAGTGAAGAAAATGTAGTTAAAAGTTATGTGCAGTTTTCTTTCCATATGTGTTAAATAGCAAGCATAACGGTTGTGATGTAGGTTTTTTTTTTAAGGAAGAAACAATTTTAATATTCCTATCAATTGGTTTACACTGTTTCCGCAGTGAATATGAGAAAAACTACTGCTAATTTTTCAACAGAGACGCTACAAAAGTAAATCGATAGGGACAGCAAACGACGCCATATTTTTTCCCGCTCTTTTGACATTTCTCTTCAGTAAGGTTTGCCATTTCATCAACTTTAAGAGCGCTACGTCCAATTTATGGTCGTCATAATCGTCCTACCAGATAAACAATTGAGCGTCTAGTGGACAAATTTGAATCCACAGGCACAGTACAAAATGTTGCCGTGCCAGTGAGACAAAGAACTGTCCGTAGGGTCGAGAATATTGCTGCCGCTGAGGCTTCAGTTCAAGAAAGTCCAAATGTGTCTCTCACACGCCGTTCTCAAGCGTTTGGGCATCTCTGTGACGTCGTTGTGGCGAAGTTTGCGAAAAGATCTTGGCCTACATCCTTACAAGATCAAATTCACGTAAGAACTGAAGCCGCTTGACCACCATAAGCGTCGTATGTTCGTGAATTGGGCTGAGCACCAACTTGAAAATGATTCGGATTTTCATCGGAAAATCATCTTCAGCGATGAGGCTCATTTCTGTCTGAATGGCTTCGTCAATAAGCAAAATATGCGTTATTGGTCAGACAGCAATCCACACGTAATCCATGAGTCATCATTGCATCCCGAAAAAATTACGGTTTGGTGCGGTTTATAGGCCGGCGGCGTCATTGCGATTCGGTCGTGCGATTTGACGCCGTTGGATTATTTCCTGTGGGGCTACGTCAAGTCTATGGTCTATGGCTACAAGCCAGCGACGATTGATGAACATCGTACGAATATCGAACGTGAAATTGCAGCAGTGTTGGCCGATTTATGCTTGAAACCGTCGAAAATTGGGTTCAGCGTCTGGACTTCTGCAAGCGTGCCCGTGGTGGCCATGCAAAAGAAATCGAGTTCCATACATAATGGCATCGAACCTACTTTCACAGGAATAAAGAATTTCATTGGTATCTCAAACCGGTTTTGTTTTATTTAAAAAAAACTTTTGTATCGCTCTTATTGAAAACCCCTTTATATGAGAACGTGGGTTTGATCTCTGCTCTGGCCACTTTACATTTCTTGCAACAGCGTTCACCTCGCTTAGCGACGGCGACACTATCCCAGGAAAAAGCCAGGTAAAAGTTTCACAAAATACCGTTCAGAACGAGTGAAGAAGTGTAAGTTCCAATTAGTGAGTGTAAAACTAGAAAGCGCACATCTCACTAGTTGTGAGAAGCTCTTCCTAATGCCTTCATGGGATGTAAAGAGAAAGTATTTTTTGTATTTTGCGGAATAGTGCAAGGTATAAAACAATGTAAGATGAATATACACTCCGGTTTACTTATTTAAAGGCACTAAAAATTCCATATTCAGCAGCCTGTATCTTTTGCAATTTGTAACCGATTGCAGAATTTTAACTAACTTTTTTCTTAACTAAAGAACTTTTTTGAGCTTTTTCCAAAAATATATTATTTTTTTTTTGGTTCACTTGAATAAAGGCATTATTTTTGTATTATTTTTAATGTAAGCGATGAGTTTTTGTAGGGAAATTTGTTTACAATTTATTACATCTTAATCATTTTACGAGTCAAAATGGCAAAACGAAAAATTTTAAATCTATCGGAAAAATCTAAAATCGATGTTTACCGTTCTGAATGATATTCTAACCGCGCAATAGCTAAAAAAAATTGGACGGAGCCCAACAGTTGTCGACAATTACATCAAGGACCCCGAGGGGTGTGGAAAAAATTTGAAAGGAAGGGTTTCATTGTCTTTATCAGAATTGCTTCTAATTCTGCCTTATCCTTGTCAAAAGTAAGAGCTCAAGCTGGAGTGGAAGCGAACAAGTCATCAGTACCCAGAGTAATTAAGAGCTGTGAGTATCTTCAATACCTGAAATTACAAAAAAAACCGCCACTTAATGCTCCTCGTAAGGAAAAGCGGCTTCAATTCGCAAGAGACTACATGGTACGGGATGTGCAGCCAAGAGGTCATGTAAATGACTGGAGAACCGTTGTATTTACGGATGAGAGGAAGTTTAATTTGGATGGGCCTGATGGCTACAACTAATATTTCCATGATCTGCGCAAAGAAAGCGTTTTTTGAACCGACATCACAGCCGAGGGGGCGGCGTTAAAAGCAAAGGGGGTTGTATCCATCACTAATAGTTCTTAAATAAAGTAAAATAAATTAAAATAACAAGAAAAACAGTTTTTCATTAAAAGTAGTTAGTTAAAGTGCCTTTATTCAAGTGACCCAAAAAAAATAGCACATTTTTGCAATTTTTTTTTATAAATTGTTCAAAAAAAAGTTCTTTAGTTAAGAACTCACTATTGTCATGTTGTTTTTTATATCTCAAGATGTCTAGCTTCCATTTTAAAATTCTGCAATCGGTTACAAATTGCAAAAAATACAGGCTGCTGAATAGACTGGCCACTAAAAATAGATTTCCGATTGCTGGGCGGAAAAAGTTTCCTTTTGATACCAAATCCTTAGCCCAAGACTTAAAGTTTGAAAAATTGAAATATATGGGAAAAATCAATGTTTTCTATCTGTTCTTTATCCGGAATGAATAAACAAATACGCCCTTTATATTCACCGCAGATTTTCGTTAACTTGTTTCAATATTTAAGTTATCATTAGGTGCGTTTTTTAATCGACTCTATACAGAGCTGTATATAGAGTTCAATTTTAGAAACTTGGCATGACTGGGAAAATAATTTATTTCATTTGGGAACAGTGTGATTACACAGCATAAAACTTGCACCTTTAATTAATTAAAAATTAATAGCTTTTCATATAATAAATATAACTGGAGTGTAATTTCGTTGATTAAGCAAAAATTATAGTGAAATAATTAATATAATAATTAAATTGTCTCTACCCAAGATTGCATTTTTGATTTGCAGCTTGATAATATAATGTCGGATGAACCATCAACCTCTGCCGAAATGGAACCAACCACATCGAAAGTGATTACTCGTCCGTCTGATAAAGTATTACGTCAAATATATTTGATTGGCAATGTGACACATCAAATAACTGGAGCTAAATTACCCTCCAATCGAAAAGTATTGCAAGTCTATTTTTATACTATTCGATTCGCCAAATTATCGCAGAAAGAATATGCAAGATTGGCAGTGAACGCTGCATCCCTTTTTTGGCTACAAGCCCGCTTACCGATCCGTGATTTGTACAAATGTGCTGATAAATTGATAAAACTGTACAATGAATGGCGACGTGTTTATAAAAAGTCGTCGAAAGGGAAAGCGAACAAAGATCAGGCAGAATTTCTCGAAAATTTGGACAATCTCTTCGACATTGCTCACAACAACGCGTTGCAGATGATTCGCATTGAAGAGGATCGGGAATTTTTATTGAAACAAAGACAAAAAGGGCGCCCCGGATGCATGACCGGAGTCGATATGCATTTATTCAGCCGTGAAAAGCAATCGCAGGAGCGAAGAGCAAGAGAAGAGTCACGAAAGCGAAAGCACGATGAGTCTCAAAGCGAAGATATTGGTAAATATTTTTAATTTGCATTGTATAATACATATCAATTATTGGAATGAATGAATTTCTAACTTCTTTTATGATTTCATTCAGCGATTGAAGAAAACAATAGTGCTAGTGAAAGCGATAATATTTCCGACGACAACGATCCAACAATGAATGTGGACGATTATGACACTCAACCAGAGGAAAGAAGAGGCTGTGGATGATGCTAAGGTTTCCGATAGAAAAGCAATACATATAATAATGGCAGTGGCAGAAGCCTTGCGTGTCAACGTTGATGAGCATGTTGTCAATCGAACGTCTCTCCAAAATTTACGAAGAAAGCACCGTGAAAAAGAATTTGAGAAGATTCAGGCCGAGTTCATCGAAGACGTAATTTACTTTACTTTTGGTTTAATTTTAATTACATATATATTTTTTTCCGTAGATAAATAGTGCACAATCATTAGTTGTTCATTGGGATGGTAAATTAATGGAAGCAATAGTTGGTAAAAAAAAAAGTTGAGCGAATCGCAATTCTCGTCAGTTATAAAGGCACCGCAAAATTTCTCAGTGCAGCAATTATAGAACCCGCCACGGGAGAGAATATTGCGGGCGCTGTTCGTAATTCTTTAATCAGTTGGAATATCATTGATCGCGTTGGTGCGATGAGTTTCGACACTACTTCTTCAAACACTGGTCCTAACAATGGTGCAATCGCCTTCTTACAACAATATTTAGACCGGAAATTAATCAAACTTCCATGTCTTCATCATATTTTCGAAATTGTCTTGAAAAGTGTTTTTGACTTGAAATACTCAGCGACCAGTGCACCCGAAGTTCCTATTTTAAATCGATTTGCGGAAGCTTGGGACAATCTCAATCACACTTCATTCAAATGCGGTCTCTACGACGAAATTGTCCGTTCAAAAATAAGCGAAGAGGATTGTGATGAAGTCAAACATGTCTGCTATCAAAATTTACAAAAACATCAAATTCGCGCTGATTGTAAAGAATTTCTACAGCTCACAGTCATTGGAAATTGGAAACGGTGGCAATTTTCGGACGTGTAGTTCAACGTCCCATGCAAGGTTTATGGGAAATGCAATTTATTGCCTGAAAATATTTCTTTTTCGCGAACAATTCAAATGCACAGATAGACAATTGAGCGCGCTGCGAGATGTATGTATTTTTCTAGTTCGACTATATGTCAAAGTCTGGTATGGATGCCCAAATGCCATCACAGCTCCAAATCAAGATCTACAATTTGTAAAGGACTCGATCGCATACACTGAAACAGATGCAGCAGCGTCCAACATAGTTCTATCAAAAATCAAAAACCATTTGTGGTATCTAGCACCAGAAAACGTTGCTTTAGCATTTTTTGATCCTTCCGTTTCAGATGAAGCAAAGCGCAAAATGAGCAAATGTCTCCAATCAAGTGAACCGAACGTAAACCTATTAGAGAACCGTCGAATTGCAAACGTTGAAGTTTTACGTTCCAGTTCATTGAGCGATTTAGTATCATATAAAACAAAATATTTTTTCACTGCATTTGGTTTGTCTGCCTGTGTTTTGGAAAAAGATCCATCGTTATGGGAAGAAGATGATGACTATCAAGACGCTTTGGAATTTTGTCGTAATTTGTTCGTCGTAAACGATGCTGCCGAACGCGGCGTCAAATTCATGAAAGATTACAATCGAATCTTAACAAATGACGAAAATCAAAAACAATTGGTATTTCAGTTCGTCAAGTCATATCGTCAGAAATTCCCTTCACATAAGAAATCCACACACTTAAATTTTCTTGTATTTAGTATTTTTATTTTTTCAAACTTTGATATTTTTCATTAAATTTTGGATTTATATAGCTCGTTGAAATGGTAATTTAATTGGCAATTCGACTAAATATTAAAAATCAACAACCAAAACTAGTTTTATGTATTAAAATTTAAGTATTTCAATAAAAACATCGATTTTTCCCATATATTTCGATTTTTCAAATTTTAAGTCTTGGGCGGCAGGCTCAAACGTTCTCCGATCGCTACCAAATTTTAATGCTAAGCATTTGGTATCAAAAGGAAACTTTTTCCGCCCAGCAATCGGAAATCGAAGGAATTTTCTATAAATAAGGGCCAGTCTAGTAGACACATTACATTAAGACATGTATACACATTATAGCTATGAATAAATTTAAGAGAAATTGCATAATATTTTCCATAAAAATAAATTATTAGACATCCTATGTAACTGTTCCACAGTTTACGGCCAGTACTCAGATAAACCTGAATTTCAGGTATTCGTATGAAATCAATACAAAAAGCAGCTTTCTACAGCTTTACATAGATTTTTATATGGAAAAATGAAATTCAGTTTCAGCTGAGTACTGCACTTAACAACAATATTGAAAATGAGCAGTCGGTAGAGGCATTGCTTTATTCGAAACTCCCGGAGTGGATACATGTCTCAACCATGGTTATAAATCGACGCAAAAATTCGGCTTTATTGCGGTGGAACATCGCCAAGCACTCTACTGAAACATCTTCAGGACGCTGATTTTGCTCTATTGAAAGGAAGCGCGGCACCCATCTTGCGCACAGCTTTCTCATCTTCAAATCGGAGGTAAATATGCGAGTTATAGCACTTTTTGAAATGCCTATCATTTCGGCTAGCTCACGCACCTTCAGCCAACA
Source organism: Phaonia tiefii (assembly GCA_963931995.1). Lineage (NCBI taxonomy): Eukaryota > Metazoa > Arthropoda > Insecta > Diptera > Muscidae > Phaonia > Phaonia tiefii. Next base: position 60,854,882 of record OZ008367.1, on the reverse strand, counting down.
ATCATCCAATACCATTTTGTGGATTTTCTAAACCGCGTCAGTCTTGGACACCTCAATTGGTCGAGCACTACGGTGTTCGTCTTGGAAGCTCGTATGGTCTCGTTTAGGCTCTGCTACCCAATATTTTACAGTCGTAAATCAAGGAGTAGACTCCGCCAGATAAGAATCTAGCTCGGCTTTAATACTGCTTGGACTGAAACCTTACAAATGGAAATATTGAATTACATAACGGTGACCAATTTTTTCCATGTTTGCAAATTCAATGAGATCCTTTACTTTTGATGGCTCAAATAAGAATATTAAACAATGTGGGGCCTTGAAACTTAAAACATATGTTTTATAAGGTTGCCACTTTTCAACAAAATATTTTTTTTACTAACTATTGGCACCATCTACACGTCAGGTTTTGGGAACGCCCTCAAATCATACGATCTCACCACGAACGGTTGATGAATTCGCTGAAGCTACTATGTGATGTCACTACTAGCGACTAAGTCGCTGCGGCATTTTTTAGAACAATCGACAACAAATTGCGTTCCCGAAAACGCCTATCGAGAAGTTATAACTGATATAAATAATCGATTGGAGTGCATCTTGTAAAATTATACATCGTGTGTATTACAGCTTGATTGTTCTCAGAGAGTAGTAGAGCTTATTGTCGATAAGTTGTGATTTTAAGTTGACTGCTACCATATACGATCTTACCATGAACGGTTGATGAATTTGCTGGCGCTACTATGCGATCTCACCACTAGCGATTAAGTCGCTATGGAATTTTCTGGAACAATCGAAACCAAATGGGGTCTCCTTAAACAGATGGCGAGAAGTTATAACTGATTTAAATAACTAAAAATTACGCAATAATTTGCGCTAAAAAGTATGCCATAATTTTTACTGATAAATTATTCGTTGTCGCCAAAATGTATGCAATAATTTGCGGTAATAATGCAAAGAACATGAAAAAATATTTGTATTAATACATCTTGTTATATGTAACTTTTTTAATCCTAGAGAAAAATATTTTTATATTTTAGGGGTAGAAACTGCATTAAATGAGGCCTTCAATAGAAAACGATTTCGTACGTCAGCGACATCTATTGGAAAAATTTAGTACTCATTGAGACCTATACAACGATGTTTTGTATGCTACGATCGAGCCACAAGCAAAAAAACTACAATAAAAAAACGACTTTGGCTGTTTTTCACGGGCACGAAAAGGAAATTGTTTTTTAAATTGTCTCGAGGTGATATTTACTATTTGCCCTCGGCTGTGGGAAGTTTTTTCGTGACTCATGTTGTATGGTGAGGAAAAATGTGTTTTTATCCACCCCTAAAATTTACAAAAAAAGTTTTTTTTTTGGTTTTTCAAAGAAATTTGTACACGGTTACGCTTCACGTGTTCCCCTCTGAAATTCCAATTTTGGCACACTTTTTCAAACATTTCGGCCGGTATCTCACCAATGACACGTGTAATGTTGTCTTCCAAGGCAGCAGTCGAGGTGGACTTGTTCGTGTAGACGAGAGACTTCAAATGCCTCAACAGACCAAATGACAGCGACGACCATAAAATTGACGTAACTTGCGAAACACATTTTCCACACAGCACAAATTTTGACAATAAACCTCAATGATTCGCAAAACTTTCTCGTGTGCAAGTATACCGCATAAAAAACGACATACACACAATATACTTTGTCTCAACTGCATTAGACGTGACAACCAAAGTAGAGTTTGTCACAACCACGCTAGAGGCCACCAGAACCGAATTAAAGGTTGTCACAACCGAATTTGAGGTTTTCACAACTGAATTAGAGGTTGTCACAGTATAATACAGAGGGTGTGATAACCATATTTTGAAGTTATCACAGCCTAACCCAAAAATTGCTCCAATTACTTAGTGAAAACAAATTTAATGTTTTGTTGCCAACTCTATTGCTTATATTCAAACCGACGAATTAATGGGGTAGTATTTAAAAAAAATGGATTCCCATTAGATCCCAAGTAGGGACGGGGGAAAACCCTAAAATTTAAAACTGAAAACCCGTTTCTTAAAAAACTGAATTCTCGAACAAACGGAAAACCGGTTTTTAAAAAATGCCGGTTTTTTGGATCCTCTAGTCACATCCCTAATTACGGTGTGTTGAGTCCATCAATTTAGGTCGATTCCCAACTATTCCATGGTTCTATGTAAAGATGATGGTATACTACCTGACCTTTGGCTACGAGTATCAGCACATAGTACACTTGAAAATCTGTAGTCCTGATGACATCTGCTTGTACAGCACTCCGCTAAATATGGGGACATTATCAGCAAAATAAGACATTTTACCACAAAATCCATAAATTCAATATTTTCACTTAAAAAAAATGGATTCCCATTACATCACAATCAGTGAGAAGCTCTCCCCATTCTCCAGTTTTACACTCACTGATGTTGACCTATAGTTTTACACCGGTTCCGAACGGTATTTTAAGAAACTTTTTCATGGCTATGTTCTCGACAGTATGGCCGTCGGTGATGCAATTGTAGTGTGTGCGACTCTTGTGCATGAGAACGTGGATTCCATCCCTACTCTGACCACCTTAAATTTCTTGTTTCTTTCCTCGCTTAGTGACGGCGGCACTATCGAGTATTTAGCCATGAAAAAACTTCTCAAAATGTCGTTCGAATCTAGTGTAAAACTGTAGGTCCCAATTAGTCAGTGTAAAACTAGAACGGCATCACTAAACAAACATTTGAGAAAAATGGTAGTAAATCGGTGGATAATCATAGGCATTCGAGTTTTGCATAGCTTAAGCTTATCGTTTTCTAGCAAGATAACATGTATTCCTTGAAACATTACTCTGACCGGGAACACATCAAGGTCTCAGCTTGTGGCGTATTACACTATATATAACTCGTTTACATTCCTTCACCAGTTTCGACTTACACCAAGTTGACCAGAGTGCTTTGATTGCCGCTTTTTTATCAACGCATATGATAAAGTCACTGGGTACAAGTGAACTTAAGCTAATCACCTCCTCTGCAGCACTAATTTTGTTCAGGCTTTCAACTTCGACTACACTACAGTTGTCATCTGGTTTAGGTAGAAGTTCTGTTTGAAGTTATCGCTGAATATACCCGCTTCTGGACTAATATCCATTTTGGAGCGATCCAATTGAATTTTCCCTCAAGACAGGAGGGTATCCCATCTAGATAATCGCTCCTGTCTGGTATTATTATCTCTCAACGTCTTCGAAATTCAAAGTCGGCATAACTAGCAGGGCTGTGGAGCCTGGCCAGAATTTGCCGACTGCGACTTCACCATTTTGAAAATGCAAATGACTCCACTCCGACTCCTGCTCTTTGAAACGTCACGACTCCAACCCGACTCTGGCATTTCGTTGACTTCGATTTCTGAAAAAATTGTTGTGTTAGTAACGAACTGTTAAGTTATGACCATCGCGGGAGAAATAAAAACTGTTCCATTTAACTCACGGCAAAGGAAAATCTGGTCACTCCTTAAAATAATTTTTTTTTTATTTATAATTAATTATAAGAACGCGATAAAAAAATTATTTTGGTCGAAAACTTCAAATTCGAAAGAAAGTTTTGAATTGTAGTCGGAGTCTTTCAAACTTTTACAACTCCAACTTCGACTCCGACTCCAGGTAAATATCCCAGACTCCAACTCCAAGACTCTCTACAGTCCTGATAGTAAGAGTGTCCGAAAATGCACGCAATATTTAAATTTCGTTACATCTGTGCGCAAAAGTGTTGTTGCCGAAGAAAAAAAAGGCAGCGTGACAGTTGACAGTTCCGGGTTATTGAAATAATACTCTAAATTAAACAATAACGCGTTTTCATTGTTGCCAAATAATTTCAAAATAATGAAGGATTTTTGGACCAAAATCATCTTCAGCGATGAGTCTCATTTTCTTTCAAGAAGTACAGTGTAATATTTTTGCTCCAACACTAAATTTTAACGTGTCTAACGATATATTTAAATTAAACCTATTTTAACTGTACAATTATAAATCAAAGCAAACAGTGAATTTTGTAGGGTGCATTGGCAGCTGTTGAACAGCCTCTGGCGGCTCTTCGTACCAAAACTGGTTATTAACGTATCCGTTGAGGTGAAACTGAGCCTCGTCGCTGACTACAATTTTTCGATAAAAACAGTTGATCTTCTTCCAGCTTCTCTAAGGTTCATTTCTTGAAAATACGACTTTGTGGTAGATCGTCCGGCTTCAGCTCCTGCACCAGTTGTATTTTTATGGGCTTTAGATCGAGGTCCTTACGTAAAATCTTGCAGGTCGTGGAATAACTCAAAAACAATTGCCGCGATCAGCGATCGATAAACATATCGCGATCTTCATTAACACTGGCGGATGCAACAGCAATATTCTCCTCGGTACGCACTCTACGGATACGGGTTAGTGGATTGACGTCCAATGGAGTGAAACTAGTGTGAAATAGTGCTTGAGTAGCCCGCTCCGTGGGTCGATTATGGTGACCAGAAAATGGACGTAACATGTGAAACACTTTTTCATAGAGCACGAATTTTGATAATACTAGTCAATGATTTGCAAGCGTGGTCCACGCGTGGACTGCGCAAAACTTAACACTAAAAAACCAAATAGGGAAAAAATCTCCCGTTATATATATTACTCGTACGCAATATTAAGGGAAATATAACTTATACGCACTTGTGTTGCTTATAATTTAATATTACTTATACGTCATGTTATACGAATGCACCAGCTGTATTTTGTAAAACTTTATATCGTGGCCCTTACGTAAAATCTTGCAGGTCGTGGAATAACTCAAAACCAATTGCCGCGATCGGCGACAGATAAACATATCGCGATCTTCATTAACACTGGCGGATGCATCAGCAATATTCTCCTCGGTACGCACTCTACGAATACGGGTTAGTGGATTGATGTCCAATTGAGTGAAACTGGTGCGAAATAGTGAATATCCTGCTGCATGGGTCGATTATGGTGATCATAAAATGGACGTAACATGTAAAACACTTTTTCACAGAGCACGAATTTTGATAATACAACTCAATGATTTGCAAGCGTAGTTTGTTTGTAAGTCTATTCATGCGGAAATTGGAAGGGAAATTGGAATATTTTTGACTGTGACACATGTCTCGTATCACGCCTGGACTGCGCAAAACTTAACACTAAAAAACCAAATAGGGAAAAAATCTCCCGTCATATACATATATTATGCGTACGCAATATTAAGGAAAATATATCTTATACGCCTTGTGTTGCTTATAATTTAATATTACTTATATATCATGTTATACGAATGTTAACGTTTGGCAATTATAGTGGAAACAGTGTAAAACATTCAAAAGGATATGAAGTTGAAGGCAAAATGATTGTGTTTTGCAGAATTATAGCAGTAAATGTTATTAAGTAAACTGAATAGACTCTATATTTGTATGTGTGTTTAACGGAAATTACTTGGGGAAGAGGGTTATTGCAGACTTTTATATTCTTCACATGTACTACTTATGTAGTAATTTCTCTCGGTGTTTCTATCCTCTGCGCTAACCCATGCATTCTAAGATGCAACTGTGTGTAGTTGTATAAATATAGTAGTGTTGATGGTAGTATGTGTAGTATTGCATGTAGGAGTTTGTGTAGTAGTAGCAATGGTAGTAAAGTCCTATGCGAATAAATAATATAGAATGCATTTAAAGCAATACAATTTAGTTTTGGGTTGAAATGTTATCATAATCTTTGTTCTGTGAGCAGATCCAGAAACGAAATATATAGTGAAATGGAAGTGAATGATGCAATTACAACGATTATCTACAGAATGGCAGACTGTAATAAATTGTTGATATATTTATAATTGAAAATTGGAAAGCAAAGAGTAGGTAAAGTGTAAAGGTTTTTTGCTATAAAGAAACGTAAACGTAGAACTAACAAGTATAGTAAATGCTTTTCTTGTACTAGTTGTGGTGGTGGTGGTTGTTGTTTTATTTATTATTTAGTAGTAGTTGTTGTTGTGAGTTTTTTTTTTAGTGAATTAAACATTTTAAATCGAACACAACAGAAAAAAGCTCTCATTTATCTTGTATGTTTTGTTTTTGGTTTGGGTATTATTCGTTTCTAATTCAAACTCACCATTAGCCCCACATTGACATCCGGTTGGGCGTTGCTTCCGGTTCTTGTGCAACCAACGATTCGTATGCCAGAAGTTTAACTTATTGAGCATTTTCTTTGTTTTGGACTTCTTTGAATTTCGCATTTGCTTGTCTAACTGTTCTCTATTACTAGCCACTTGTGATTGCGATTTCAAATCGGCACCACAATAGAGGCACTTACTACGCTTGCTGCCGGCCCTTGTTTTCGATTTCAGTGAACTATTGGTACTAAATGTTAGACACTTGGTGACACCACCACGGCCACCTCCGCTGCCAGCAACACCATCGGCACCCTCGTGCTGTGTGGCCACATTGTGGTCAATCATTTGTTCGACTTCGTCTTCATCGACAAATATACAAATGCCACCACGCCTTTTAAGAGACGATTTTGTCGAGAAATCTGGCTCGAATTCTGGATGTAAATGTTGTGGCAAATGTTTGCACAGATATATTCCCATTTCAAATACATTCATAGGGGGATTGGTTTAGGACGACGGTTGTTATTAAGTTTAGGGTATTTTTTTGATTTTTTTTTTAAAATATATACAAAAGAAAGTTGTAGGATGATAATAAGTGAGATTTTATTTACATTTTAAAAACAAATAGAGATTTATACTGATATTTCTTAGTAACTTAAGAGAGAGATATGAAATTAATAAACTATAACGCGTCCATGCTAAAGGCATGCATGTGTCGTTTTACAATAAAACGTTTTTAAAAATGTCCTTATAATCTTAATCGGAATGAAGTGATGAAAAGAAGGATATAATAAGAAATAGATAGCTAATATACAAATTATCTTAGATGTGGTTTAATAGAAAAATCTCCTTTGCCTTAATGATATCTAGTACAGAATATAGAATCTGAGGTATCAATAACGATGGGATTTATTAAACTAGGAAAGTGAATTCATCTGAAGTAGTAAATAGCCGCTATCTAGTCTTACACTCACTGATTTGGAACTACAGTTTTATAACGGATCCGAACGGTATTTTAGGGAGCTTTTTCATGACTAAGTACTCGATAGTGTCGCCATCATTAAGCGAGGTGACCGCCGTCGAAAGAAATGTGAGCTGGTCAGAGCAGGGATCGAACAAACTCTCTCATGTACAAGAGCCATTCACTCTACCATTTCGCCACCGACGCCCATTAGTTTTTCGCATATATTGTAGGAAATCGGACTGACCTTAACCTTAAAGTTTCTGATAGCCACGCATTTGGGAATGACCATAAATGATTCTTTCATGGGACAGTTCAAGCAGCTCACTACTTCCTGGAAGTATGTCCGGGCCAATGGCTTTATCGGTAGCGTCCGTTAGCAAGCTTGACTGAGAAGGCGACACGTATGAGCAGCCTAATTGGTTACGCGATCACTGGTGCGTTTCAGGTTAAATAGGTGACCCTGTCACTGAAGTTCTTCGTACTAGCGGACATATTCTTTTGTCCCTAGAAGGCGGATGAGCGAACACTACTAGCCAACGGCGGATCAAAAGTAAATAACAAAGCGTCTGGTCGATAATGGGCGGCTGCAACATAATCGTCCTGGCAGTAGGTAAAATGCAAAACCATGGTCGATTCGGATCATTACCTGGTTGCAAAGTTAAGCAGAGCGCAAGACGTACGAAACCAGACATATAGAAAGCTGGACGTCGGAAAGCTGCAATTACCAGAGATAGCCACGACCTATGCAGAGAAGCTCACTCAGCTACTAGCTCAGAACCGCCTTATAATCCTGAAGCGTATTGGAAGTACATTTCCCACTCTATGACAACTGCTGCAGAGACCGTACTTGATAATAAAAAACTGTTTAAAGACAAAACATGGTACGATGTACAGTATCGCATGGCAAATGATGACAAGAACGCTGAACGTATGGCAACGCTTCAGTCAGTTGCAACGCGAGCAGCGACGGAGTGGTATAAGGAAAATAGAAAAGAGGAAACCCGTTTGTTTAAGAAGAAAATACGGTTGTGGAGAAAGCGCGAGAGTGAAGATATTGAATCTTACAAAAGAAAGAATAAGGTCCTTAAATTCTACAGAACATTACAAAGCGAAACCAACGGAAATGGATCATGCCCTCCTTTTGTAGAAATAAGGTCGGAAATCTTGTCACATATGTGCAGAGTTTGTTGGAAATATGGAGACATTACTTCTCTGCTTTACTTGTTCCATGAGTCTTAGATCAGCGATGACTGCCTCCTTCATAGCCAAAGCGAAGTTAGAACTGCAATTTCCCGGCTTAAGAACAATCAGCCGTTGGTGCTGATAGACTACCCGCTGAGCTTTTTAAGGCTGGTGGCTACCGCTTTCGATCCCGTAGCCGCCAGCCTTTGCAGCTCATATGCAAACTCTGGGTAGACGAATGCATACCCGACTATTGGGGTCTTAGCACACTGTGTCCTGTTTTCAAAAAATGCGACCCGAGTATAGTATGTATAAACTATCGTGGAATTAGCCTCTTATCCATCGGAATACAAAGTCCTCTCGAGCATAATGTGCGAACGACTAAATGCGGTTGTTGCAGGCACCTTATCAGTGTGGCTTTAGACTAGGAAAGTCAACTAGCGGTCAGGTACATTACGACAAATCCTGGAGAAACCCCGCGAAAAACAAATCGACACCTACCACCTCTTTGTAGATTATCAGGCTGCCTCCGATAGCCCGATGCGAGAAAAACTGTATGAAGAAATGTCGGAAATGTTCCTGTTAAGCTGACACGCCTTTGTAGAATGACACTGACCGACACGAAGTCCTCAGTAAAGATCTCACCGAACCATTTAGTACGAGACGAGGCCTCAATGTATTATTGTATTCAATGTATTATGTATCTCTTCAATGTATTATTTGAGATCATCGTGAGAAAAGCTGCAGTCGACACGAATAAAACTATCAGCACCAAAAGTCACATGTTGCTCGCGCATGTTGACGATTTAGACATCATATATAATCATCATAAATATGCGAGAAGTGACTGCAGTTTTTTCGAGAATTGAGAAGGAATCAGCAAAAGTGGGTTTGACAGTAATCGAGGAAAAAACAAAATTAGTGATTTCAACAAGCAGAACATCCACACGATTAGATGAAAGTATGAACCCTGATAAGCGTTTTTATTTCGAGGTAGTGGACGAATTCATTTACCTCGGATCTGCCGTAACCAGAAGCAATAACGTCAGCCTAGAAAACAAGCGGAGAATTGTGCTTGCAAACAGGTGTCATTTCGTGCTAAGCAAGCTCTTCAGAGATAAGACCCTCTCTCGAGAAACAAAGATCCAACTTTATCAGAGTCTGACACAACCTGGTTTGCTTTATGGCGCAGAACCTTGATAAACAAAGATCCAACTTTCTCAGACTCTGATACAACCAGGTTTGCTTTATGCCGCAGAATCATGGGTTACATCGAATGTTGATGAAACATCAGTAGGAGTCTTCGAGATGAAAATGCTCCGAAAAAATATATGGTCCTATTATAGAAAACAGCGAGTATTGACGACGGATGAACCACGACCTGTATAATCTGTATCCCGACATTGACATAGAATGGATCAGAATGAACCAGTGCGAAAGACGTACTCGAAGGATATCGTCGCCAAAGAGTATTGATAGTATAGAGAACTCATCGAACAAATTGTATGACTCAGAAGCACTGGCGACATCTGGCGAATGATTCAAAACGTATTACACTATTTGTGTCATAACTTTTGTCCATTCATAACTTTGATGCGAAACGTTGATGCCTATTGAAACATTTATGGTTTTTGTACTGTTTTATGTAATAACATTGTCGAAATGGTGAAATATTCTATAAAGAGAATAAGACTCCTTAATGCTCTTCTACTCACACTCTCTACATGAGAGCGGAAAAAGAGTGCAATAAGTTCTCTATACTATTCAATACTTTTTGTCGTCGCTCTGTTAGTGACCAAACAAAAACACTTATTTCAGTGATCTAAATCTTTCTTTATTTGTTTTAACGATATTACATCTAATGCTAAAACAGATGTAAGGAAAAAGAAACTGCAATAGAAAAAGAGCCTACAGCACAAAAACTATTCTTTTTTTATTTTCCAATGTAACATTTACTAATGTGTTCATAGAAAACGAACATGTATCGTGTAACAAAAAGGTATTAACACATCGCCCGTGAGTTCGAACACTCATTGATTTTTTTTACATTTCACGACTATCGAGTAGCTTCGTTTATCTACACTTCGTTTTACTGCTCGTGGCGGACGAGCTAGCGTTTACGATGCCTGGTGCTTATTATAAGTATAGTCGGCAATGCACGTTACCATTACGTGCACATACCTTTTCCTATGTTTTTACACTGGACATGCGGAGTCTAATGGTCGTCGTTGGTGCAATGGCTAGTGTGCGCTGATCTTGTACATGACAACGTCGGTTCGATCCCAGTTCTGACCAGCTTACATTTCCTTCGATGACGGAGAACTCGTTTAGTGATGGCGACACTATCGAGTACTTAGCCATGAAAAAGCTTTTCTAAATACCATTCGGAACCGGTGTAAACCCCATGGGATGCAATTGGGAACAGGGGGTATTTTTATGCGGAGACTAGTAGGCCTGTTAACGACCTCTGATGTAGCCTGTATTGGAAATATTAAAATATTATGCGAGGTTTTAGGCATCTTACTGTAAAGCGCATTCATACTATATCCAAATTTGTTTTTAAGAAGGTCTATGTAGAAATTTGAGTTCAGTCAAAACAAATTTTCGTTTGTCGTACATCCAATGTCGGCCGCAGGGGCCACTGTTAAGGTGCGCGATTCATGTACATGAGGACGTGGGTTCGGAGAAAACCCTTCTTTAAAATAACCGTTCGGAACCGTTGTAAAATTGTGAGTATAAAACTAGGAGGCACGTAGCTCACTGATTATGAGAAGTTATCCCCTAATGCTCCGTGGGATGTACTGGGAAAATATTTATGCTTTCTTTAGTGCATACATTGGATGCATTACAACAGTATTAATAGGAGAAATATATTGTGCAACATTCTCTCAAATGTTTGTGTAAACATGATTACAACTTTGTTTCTCGAAACCTCAAATTGACAGCTTCCGTAACGATGTCTGCCTGAAGATACTTTCCTTGCATTATCTGCCTTACACAAATTCATATGTTGTAGGTTTTCGTGTAGTTACATATCTTTGCAAATACCTTAAGTACTATCATTAATTATGCCATATATTACATGTTAAGTCCTCTCCGCCTTTAAGCCTAACACATTTATCAACAAATTGCCCTTTTTTCCCTGTAGATTTCTTGAATATCTTTAGCGATTGCATGAATAAATCACAATGACACATTTGCTTATCCAATAGAAAATACAAACAAACGGGACAAAGGTACAGACGAAACAGATTGGACACATTTCGGAACACTTAAGGACTGGACAGTGACGAGAGTAAAACGTTTAACAGAAGAACAAGGAAAATGGAACGACACCAATTAGAGACAAATTTTGTTATGTTTTGCAGATGTCAAACTTTATTTTTGTTTACAAGTGACGGGGTCGGGTGTTAGTTTAGTTAACATATTCTATTTTGGTTAGACCAGCATATTAAACTACTTAACGATTTTTTTTTCTTTTTGCATTTTTTTTAACATGACACAGAGCTAAAGAAGCTTTCACAGTGAATGATATGAGGTCACGTTGATGCTGTTGCAGACGATGATTGTGCGGATGATATTAATAATGTCAGTGATGGTAATGGTGATGGTGATGATGACAATGCTAATGATTATGATGATGATGATGATGATGATGATGATGATGTGATGTGATATTTACAACCATACAAGAAATACTAAGTGAAGCTGTAATAGGATATGGCTAACGGTACTTACTTGCTGAACTGGTGGATACCCTACCCATGGGTATGTAACTGCGACTATCACAATTATCCTGGGAGAAATTAATGACATTGACATCGTAAGTGACCACAGATGCTTGACGTTTGCGCACAGTTTGAATGCCTTCGAAACCGGTGAGCAGGGAGTGTCGTTTACGGCCACCACCTCCACCACCACCTCCTCCACCAACACCACCTGTATTGTGGGTGGCGGATGTAAGTGTAGTTTCCACTTCACTGTCATGACGTTTAAATAACGGTGATGTTAAGTCTTTCTCCTCTCCTGTTAAAGAGCCAGCGCTACCGAGATCTCCTCCTGCACCACCGCATCCACTACGCATCGAGGTGGGCGATAGTGTTGAGTCTAAGATAATTTCCGGCTTGGGTGAATAGTTCGGTTGCATGTTGGGCGGTGCTGAGGCGGGCGCTTGTTGCTGTTGATAATGCTGTTGTTGGGCTGATGTTTGTGTTGCCGATGGCACCGTCAATGTGGTGAAGACATCTAAGGATGCCGTAGACGTATCACTGGCCATAAATTGGTTAGTGGGCGGCGAGGTCAATGGGAACATGGGTGCGGTTGCTGTGGGTGGTGGCGAAAGGAAATATACATTGATGCTATTGCCTCCACTCGGGGCAGCTGAGAATGATGTTTGCAATGCACTGGGAGATTTGCTTACCGGCAGATTAATAGCCGAATTGAAGTTTGGTGTTAGGGGCGGTGACATTAGGAAGTTACAACTATTCTTATTAACCAATATCTGATCACTTAAAGTGCTCATACGTTGCTTAATCGATTCCTTTCTTAGAGTGGTGGAATCTTTGGGTTTTTGTGATTTGTCTGGTGAGTCTTTTTGAAATGATTGTTCGGTGGAGGGAAAACTTAGCGAACGGAAAAGTTCTACCAGTTCCGAGCTGGACTTCTGAGATATATTCGATTTATCGTGGGCCATTGAGTTGGTGTCCGTCTTTAAAACCTCTGGTAAAGAGGAATCCAATAAAGATGTGGGTGATAAGGACGGAGGCGGGGTGGTTGGCACCAAGGGTGAATCATTGCACGTGATATCCTTAAGAAATGATAAATCATCGGGACCCACTTCTTGCACCGTATTGGATCCCAAATCAATAAGGTGTATAACACCATGTTTATGTTGCGGAGATATGATTTCTTGTTCATGTCTCACATTGTCATCCATCTGTTCGTTGAGTACATTGATGTCCAGTAGAATATCAGGAGTATTGTAACGACTGGAAGAGTCTACACTCTCACTAAATAGGCGGGGCAAATAGACATCGGAATCGGTGTCACTGTGTTGGCGGGATCTAATTTCATGTTTTCGCTCCTTCAGACCTCCGTTGTAGCTGTGCGATAGTTTGCGATTGCGGGATCTTTTGAAAAGTGTTGATCTGCTTGATCGTAGCTCCTCAGAATTAGCTTGATGTCGTTTCTTTTCCAGAGAAAAACACTCGGTACTGGAACGTTTCGTTTTGGCCAGTAAAGATTTCAGATTGAACCCCTTACTACCCTCCTCCTTCTGGCTGGTGGAGGTAATGGATATGGCAGTGCCCTCTTTCAAGGAATCCAAATGTTTCTTTTTTTGACCTTTTACATCGCTTGTGTTTCTTAAAAACTCGGAATCACTTAAAGCGAAAGATTTTTTCGTGGCTGAAGAAGAACCTGCTTGACTGCGAAAACGATTTTCGCCATTTTTCATGAGTATGAAATCAGTCTCACTTAAAGCCGGAAACTTAGTACCGCCATAAAAGTCCTTTGACCCCTTCCGTCCGCTATTTACACCACCCTGCTGGGATTGTCGCTTATAATACAAATAATTGTCCTCTATCAGACGTTTCAGCTCTTTATTATCCTCGGCAAGGGGAAGGAAAGCTGCAGGTCCGGCAGTTTGATTTAATGTTACCAAATAATCGTTGCATTCATTGCCGTCCTCATTGTAACACCGACCTTCACTGCCTCCAAATATATTCTGATATTGTTCAGAATCATCACAACCGTTGCTATAGAAATTGGAATCTTGACTAGTAGGTGATGTGTTAGAGGGTTTCCCATCACCGCCATTTGTTGCCATTGACCCCGGTACTGGAATCGCTATGGACTGTTGCTGCAAATCATTTATCGCATCTTGCCAAATTTGTGGGTTAAAATTAATGACATCCTTATTGGCTGTGGGAACTTGGAGTTGTTGCTGAGTGGCATAATGCAATGCTATCATAGATGGAGCACTATCAGTGTGCGTGACCTTTTCATAGCGCTCCTGCTCTAGATCACGCAAATCAATGCTGCTGCGACTGAGACGTCGGGGTGGGGGTGACGGCACTCGAAGCTCATCGCATTCATCTCTATCATCGTCATCGGTCTGTGGTATTTCCTATTTGAGTGTTTGAACGCATGAAAGAAGAAAGAAAATATTTACATAAATGGATTCAGAATGGAATTTGAGTGTAAAATTTAAAAACCTCAATGGCAGCCATAACATAAATGTAACACTTTAAAGGAAACCAAAAGTTGAAATAAAAAAAGAAAGTAATATAATAGTAACAACTGTAGGGGCAGCGACCAAAAATTACTTTTTTGGGACACTGTAGACATTACCTATTTTTTATTTTTTTTTTATCAGGCCAACACTCACGGAATGCCCCCTATAAATGCAGTGCATTGTGTATGGGAAAGGAAAATTGAGCAAATGAAGGATGGAAAGAGGGAGTAGTGTCTGTTGACATTTACCTTGAATTTTTGTATGTCACAATTGGTGGGAAATACACCAGCCGGAAGTTTATTCCACATACGGACTGTACGGCTGAAGAACGAATTTTCTCTATAGTGTGTAGTGCGGTCAACCGGCCACTCGATAAAAAACGGTTGAGAGTTCCTGGAAAGACGCAAACTTCGGCTAAATATCCTTACGTCTGGCAAAAGTTGACGGATGTCAGAGGAACACATACCGTGGAAATATCGATAGAACAGCGACACGTAACACACATTTTGACGATGCTCAAGGGAGGCAATGGAGTTGGATACCCTACTGTCCCCTATCAACACCGTCGCTTTCCACGGTCGAGAAGCTCCAAAGATGTCCTAGGAGCACCTGCCCATATATGGGAGTTATATTCCATCTTTGACCTGATGTATGTAGGTGGTGTAGATATTGAGAAGATCAGATGGAGTGAAGTATTACTTGCACCGCTTTAAAAAGCCCAGACACTTGAATGCATCTTTCGACACTTCAAATATATGTTTTGTCCAACGGACATCACATTGTACTTTCATGCCCAGAACATCAAGAGCGTCTGATTGATCAATATTCACACCGTCCATAGACAATGACGACACACCTGGGTCAGCTATTCGCTCATGCTACAACAAACAAGACTGAGTCATACCCACATTAAAATGTACTCTATTCATTCGACCCCATTCAACAATGAACACCAGATCACAGTCGAGTGTTCCATTCATCGTCCGTCGTTTGACTTCAATCTCTTGAAGACTTGGCCTACGGTCGAATGAATAAGAATGACAGAGATTACTGTCATCCGCAAAAGAGTAGATTGGCTTCACAGTCTGACCCAGGAGATCGTCAATGAAAATAAGAAAAAGAGAAGGAGAAAGAGCATAGCCCTGTGGTACACCTGCAGTCAATTTATGCTCGTCGGATGAAACCTCATCTACAACAACTCGTATAGCGCGATCTCTGAGAAAACTCGATATAAATCGAGTGAAGTTATCACCGACAAAAACTACAGCTATACTATATCTCCCTAGGACATAGCTTGTATTAAAAAAAAAAAAAAAAAAAATGGTTTCCCATTACATCCCATGAAGGGACCGGGGACAACTTCTCACAATCTGAGCTGTGCGCTTTCCAGTTTTCACTCACTGATTGGGACCTACAGTTTTACACCGATTCCGAACGGAATTTTGAGAAGCTTTTTCATGGCTATATACTCGATAGTGTCGGCGTCACTATGCGAGGTGACGCCGCCGAAAGAAATTTTTTGAAGGTGGTCAGAGCAGGGTTGTATTACACACTGGAATTTTTGTGGTGTTGCGAACGGCACAAAATTGCCGACGTTTGTAGGCGTTTATAGTTAGTGCTGATCCATGTCATCAAAAGCACCACAAAATATAATTTTTTCTGAACTCTTGAAAACCAATCAGAATAGGAATGAAAAGTAGTTAGGAAAATACCAGTGGCCAGGCCCGTGCGCAGGGGGGGTTTGGGGGTTAAACCCCCGACGTTTATAGACGTTTATAGGCGTTTATAGTTAATGCTGATCCATGTCATCAAAAGCACCACAAAATATAATTTTTTCTGAACTCTTGAAAAACAATCAGAGTAGGAATGAAAAGTAGTTAGGAAAATACCAGTGGTCAGGACCGTGCGCAGGGGAAAATATTTCCAAACTGGATTTGCGTTTTCTGTGCCTCGCATTTTTTTACTTGTAATGCAAAATAAATTTCAGTATCAGTAGAAATGAATTTTTTTGGTTTTTTGTGTGTGGCCGTCGGTGGTGCAGTGGTTAGTCTGCGCGCCTCTTGTACATGAGATCCTGGGTTCGATCCCTGCTCTGACCACCTTCAATTTTTTTCGACGGCGGTCACCTCGCATAGTGGCGGCAGCACCATCGAGTATTTAGTCATGAAAAAGCTTCTCAAAATACCGTTCGGATCCGGTATAAAACTGTAGGTCCCAATCAATGAGTATAAACCGAGAAAGTGCACAGCTCACTGGTTGTGAGAAGCTCTTCCGATTCCTCCATGGGATGTAATGGAAAACCAATTATTTTTTGATGTGTTAACATCTATAGGCGCGGGTAGGGACTCAACTCACAAAGTCAACACATCCAAACACAGTTTGTCCGACTGCGATCACAGATTGTTTGGCATTAAACTCCTCCGAAACGGTTGGACCGATTTGTATGAAATTTTGTGTGCATATCGGGTAGGTCTCAGAATCGGCCAACATCTAGTTTTCATACCCCTAAGTGATGAGGGTGACCCACGCCTATGTAGAACACAGATTTGTTCGACTGCGAAACACAGATTGTCAGAATGCGAATAAATACGCACTGATGTAGCGACAGTGAATAGTTATCTTGTGTGGGTGCGGAGCAGTGATGATATTTGATAATTTTCGAGGGGACTTTTTTATTCTTTATTAGTACTTTTTTCGACGTAAGAGTACTTTTTTATCAAATAATCAAACAAATCTGTATTTACACCGAAAGATTAACGAGCTATTTATAGAACATACAAAAATGTAGGCACACCTATATTTCAGTCTTATCACACAAAATATAACAACATAAATAAATCTTGGCACATTCGATCAGCTGAGTTTGACAAGGTCGGCCCTTGATATAAAAACAAAATTATTGCAATTCCTATTGCTTCGGCTTACTAATTTTACCATGTGTTGTATTTCAAAACGTCTCAGATAAAATTTGGTGAGTCAAATCCGAAAGTACTTTTATTGGACCAAAAGGAGTTGGGGACTTTTTGAAATTGCAAGGAAGTATAAAAGTCCTTATACACTACAAATATCATCCCTGGTGCGGAGCACTCTTAGAGCAAAGAGAATAATGACGTGGTTATACGTGAAATATCCTTTCAGATGTTCACCCGAAGAAAACAAGAGTTTTGTAGTGCAGATTTGCCGAGTGCCAGCATGTCCTGTCCTGCCTCTGGTTGTACCAACCGAATTCCGTAGAAAGGCGCCATGTCTTTCATATTTTTTAAGTGCTTTGCAGCAATCATACATTCGCAATAAATACATATTGCCTTGAACTCATCATTGAGGTGTTTTAACCACTTCTTTAAAGAGGGGTCTGCTTTCCATACCTTCCGATATTTTTGGGTGTCTCTCATCAATACAAAATCAGAAGCAAACAGTCAACGGTGTTAAACGGTAGAAGCAACAAATTTAACATTCTTTAGCAATTTCTTGTTGTATAGAAAACGAGCTAAAGGGCTAAAGAAAAACTCAAAACGCGTGCACATTACGTGTGCATTTGGGATTGTTTCTGACGCGTTTTGCATGGTCGAAAAGTGCTAAATCTAGCCCCAAAAGCGTTAAGTTGGCATCACTGATTATACGTATATAATAATGAGATAGCAAGAGAGCAACAATAATTGTGTGAACTTGTGTAGCGTATGTACGAACATAACAATGTATGTATGTACATGTGTCTGTTGCTTTGCATTCTCTTTGTTTTTTGTGGGAATAAAACAAAAAGTATTACGCAAGAAAATAATGACACATGTGCTTGCACTGGTCTTTAAATAATTTTAAGTACAAGGTGGCGCACAAGTAATCCTCCTATCAGAAAATGCTATAAATTTTGCGATTGGCCCCTAATGTCAGTTCTGTTTTGACATTTGTGTAGTAAACACATGCGAAATACACGGTAATAAACAATGTTACGCTACGCGGAATATTGCTGACTATTTATTTGACCAATAATCGGTCGGTGACTTTGGCACAACGTGAATTTCGTCGCAGATTTCCTGGCCGTCCAACGCCTACTGGTGAAACACTGCGACGTTTAGCCGCTCGCCTCGAAGAGACTGGCACAACACTAGATGCTGCCAGGCGTGGCAGACCCCGGAGTAGCCGTTCTGCAGAGAATATTGCTGCTGTAGCCGAGGATGTCATGGATGCGCCGTCGACATCGACTACAGAGCAATGATCGGCTACAGAGCAATGATCAACGAGTTCCCTTTGCCGCAACATGATGAATTGGGATTGGAAAACATGTGGTTCCAACAGGACGGTGCAACGGCACACACTGCACGTGCCACAACCGATATGCTGAACCGATATGCATTTCCCGGGCGCCTAATCTCCCGATTTGGCGATTTGCACTGGCCAGCAAGATCGCCTGATTTGACCGCGCCAGACTTCTTTTTGTGGGGCTTTTTGAAGTCGCGGGTTTATGTCAACAAGCCTCAGAATCTTTCAGCTCTTAAAGACAATATCCGTCAAGAATGTGAGGACGTATCGCCGGAAGTTTTGGCCAAAGTGATGGAAAATACCATAAAAAGGGCTCAAATGACAATCAACTGTGGCGGCGGCCATTTACATGACATCATATTCTCGACTTGATGTAAAACAAATTAGAAGACCAAATAAAAATAATCCACAAGAAGAATCAAAGTTTTTCTTTTTTTTTTAAATTACAGCCAAAAAACATCGGAAGTTTACTTTTGCGCCACCTTGTATTAATATTATTTAAATGTAACGTCATCATATGATTCAGCAATGTTTTTTATTTTCCAATGTAACATTTACTAATGTGTGCACAGAAATCGAACAGGTACCGTGTAACAAAAAGGTGTTAACACATCGCCCGTGAGTTCGAATACTCATTGGATTTTTTAAAGAGGGATGTAATTTTTACCCTTTTGCACATTATTATGAAACCATGTTATCCTTACATTTTAGGTATAAGATGAGTTCAGCAATTTTATGTACAAATTTACGAGAAACATTTTTGTGAAATACTTTAACCCTCTTTTGTGTTCTTTTTGTGGAAAATGGTAAAAAAAAACTCCCCTAAAACAGGGGTGTAACGGTTTCAAATGTAATACTACAACAATATTTCTCAAAATTCTACTACAAGTTCCTTAACACACTAAATGTCAAAACTCAACTTTGTGACGTCAAGTTTCACAATATAAAGAAATATGTATGGACTATACTTGAGGCCAATATAATTAAGGAACCCGAAAATAGTTTTATTTTCGGTTTGATTTGGGGTTTGGTTTTTTGAAAAACAAGAAAAGAAAAGGGGGTTTTGGTTTTGTTGTCGGAAAAAAATAGGGAAGAAAAAAAAAAAATTTTTTTTTTTTTGGAGAACTTTGGGGAGATCCTCTGAGGGGAAAAAAAAGATTGCGATAGAAAAGCTGATTGGAAGATTTTAGCTGAGGACGGCTTTTGTTGCGGTGGGGGAAAAGAAACAAGTACGCTTGCGTAACGAAAGGGAAAGATTTTGAATTTGTTGTGATTGTGGTTCAAGCATTGGTGCTGTGTGGAGGACGTATTTTTTGACTGTAGGCTTGTCATCATCTCAATTCAGCCTACCACATTCAACTCATTCTGTCTGGAAATTGCGCCATTACGGGATCAAATATTAATCTTGAGAGGCTGAACAACCTATAGTTGTTGGTAAGCTGTGGCTATTTGAAACCGCTGATTCACCGTGGGACTGTTAATTAAGTGTAAAACGTGAACTTTATCCCCATGAAAGTTCCATAATTATGAAGATGACAATTGGTCCTGTTAGAATACGTATTTAATATATAAGTATCACCTAATTTTGCATATATCAGTTATTGTGAGAAGAACCGCACATTTACTATTTCGTGGCCATATTCAACATTCTTAAATGGAACTTCAGTCATCAAGCGCTTGACGACTAGGAACGTGAAACCGTGAGTATTTATTTAAAGGCATTTATTTGGGTTTCATGCAACATGTGCTAAATAAGTATTAGTACCTTATATAATGGTCAACACTTATGCAAAAAAAAAAAAATTAAGTACACTTTTTATGTCGGGTTCATCTCAGTTTAATTTTTCTTCACTTAGTAGATTTCCTAAATATTTTATTAATTTGATTTTAAAACTTTTAGTATCTGTATATTATTTGCTTATCTCATTTTTTTATTTTCCTCATCTTATCTCAACAAAATCTCTTCTTATTCGACATATATTTCAAACATTGTCAAAGATAGTTTAATTTCATTACAACTTGAATGCCAAAAATAAGTCAAAACTGAAAATCTGAAACAAAATAAATTCCTGCTTAAATACCCAAATTTAAACTGATCTTTTTATATTATTTATTATTTTTATAGTAAATCTACGGCTTTCGTTTGTTCGGTGACCTGTAGTGAAATCTTACATGGAATATTTTTCATTTCAATTTCAAAATGGATTCTCAGTTTTGATTTATTTTTAACTAACCTGGCCGCGATAAACTGCGATCGAAATGCGACATTAGCAAGAAAGTGTCGTCTGTTTTGTAAGAAGTTCAAAAAATTCCAAGTATTGTGAATTTCGGTGTTCTCTTTAGACCTCTAGGGAGTGTTACCTTTAGCATCACTCAACGGTTGCTTAGAATCTAAAACAGTCCAAATGTAAATCCCAGAAGGGGAGTAGTTGATTATTTAAAAAGTAATAATTTAAAAAAAATATATAGCTAAAAAACTGAATCGATTTATTGTGCATTAGGGTAGGTCAATTTGTATGGGACCAAAAAACTTGACAAAGAGTATAGCAGAATCGTAATCTACGGCAAATTCTAAGAAAATGTTCCCAAGAAACCATGGTTTTAAAATCATAATCGAGCCCGCGATTTTTCACTTGAAACTTTGTATATTAGCGTAATATACAGAATGATTCAAGAAGTTCCCGACAAATTTCTCCAGCGTCAAACTTATGGCAGCGGGTTCAAAATTTTCGGATTGGCGGTCGTGGGGTAGTAGGGTAAAGTTGCTAACTTACTTCTGAGCCAGTGGTGTTTTTGAGCTTGTTGGAAAGGTCTTTAGGAGGCCTTTCAGAATCAATAAGAGCCCTTTCAGAATTAAAAACAAACATTTTTGCATTTCAGTAAAATGGTCATATCTTTGGAACGGTAAGACCTCTGGGTTTCGTTTAGGTCATTTTGGAAAGGTAAGAGGTATGGCTATCTTTCAACAGATTAAAAAATATAAGTTACATGCCATCTGGCTGAGCAAATTGAGGTAATGTGAATTTTTTTTCCATTTTTTTGCGAAAGCTCTGTATCTCGGCGATTTGACTTTTTTCAACTCTTTATTGATTTATTGATTCTGAAAGGCCTCTTAAAGACCTTTCCAACAAGCCCAAAAATCCGACCACTGGCTCAGAAGTTAGCAACTTTACCCTACTACCCTCCGACCGCCAATCCGAAAATGTTGAACCCGCTGCCATTTCGTACCCTTCCATTTTCGGACATGGTCCTAGTGGACTTTTCTTCATGAAATGAGCCAAGGAATACGCGGGAGAAATTTGTCCGGAACTTCCTGAATCACCCTGTATAAAAATGGATGTATGTTTAGAATAACTTTTGAATGCGATATCAGATTGTAACGACCAATGTTTCGCCTGATAGGTTTTAACCTTCTCTTTAGGAATTAAAATACACATGGCAAATCTAATATCGCATTCAAAAGTTATTCTAACATTAACACAGGTATCTTTTCACAAAAATTCTGCAGATGACCAATTTTACACAGCTATAAAACATGAACCGTGGGGAGTTTCGACCTAAAATAAACGTCCTTGGAGAGGCAGCAATGACTAGAATATATGTCTGAAATTTCATCGAAATCGAACAGTATCTAGTTTCAAAAGAATGGCTTTTGGGTCGATGTTTTACGCTAATAGAAATTGTGTAGAAATTTTCAAGTGAAAAATCGAGGGCTTGATTTTGATTTTAAAACCATGGTTTCTTCGGAACATTTTCATAAAATCTGCCGTAGATTACGTTTCTGATATACCCTTGGTCGGCAAAAAAATTTACCCACCCTAATGTGCATCCTTTCTATGACAACCCTGTGACAAACTCATTTGCTTCGAGCTAAAGGGGTTTTCAACTGAGACGCTACAAAAGTAAATCGACAGCAAACGACGCCATATTTTTTCCCGCTCTTTTGACATTTCTCTTCAGTAAGGTTTGCCATTTCATCATGGAAAGATATACGAGCCAACAACGAGTCGAAATTATTAAAATTTACTACCGAAATTTGGAGTCAGTGGCCTCAACTTTACGTCCAATTTCTGAATTCTGAATTTCATTTCAGGCTGAATGGTTTCGTCAATAAGCAAAATATGCGTTATTGGTCAGACAGCAATCCACACGTAATCCATGAGTCATCATTGCATCCCGAAAAAATTACGGTTTGGTGCGGTTTATGGGCCGGCGGCGCCATTGGGCCGTACTTCTTCCGTGATGATCAAGACCGGCACATTACTGTGAATGCGAATCGCTACCGTTCAATGATAACCGAATATATTTGGCTCCAATTGGATAATATGGACTTGGATGACATGTGGGTCCAACAGGACGGCGCCACAAGCCACACAGCGATTACCACAATCAATTTATTGCAAACCAAGTTTGGTGAACGTGTTATCTCACGAAATGGCCCAGTCGATTGGCCGCCTCGGTCGTGCGATTTGACGCCGTTAGATTATTTGATGGGCTACGTCAACTCTATGGTCTATGCCAACAAGCCAGCGACGATTGATGAACATCGTACGAATATCGAACGTGAAATTGCAGCAGTATTGGCCGATTTATGCTTGAAAACCGTCGAAAATTGGGTTCAGCGTCTGGACTTCTGCAAGCGTGCCCGTGGTGGCCATGCAAAAGAAATCGAGTTCCATACATAATGGCATCGAACGTACTTTCACAGGAATAAAGAATTTCATTGGTTTCTAAAACCGGTTTAGTTTTATTTAAAAAAACTTTTGTAGCGCATTTATTGAAATCCCCGTTACATCCGAATGTGATATAACATTTTTGTTCAATTCTCTCTTTTTGAATATTTAATTAATTTATCCATTAATTAAACAACCTGTCATTATAATTAATGTATTTTAAATATTGTGAGGTACAAATAAATATTACTCATATTTTGCCATTTTTCCCACTCCTGGTACTTACCTCAAAATTACTTATCGCACTATGAGTCTCTTCTCTCGTTAGGGTTAATTCACAGTCACTGGGATGTAAATAGTTGAGATTTGTGGGCTGCTGGGTATGACCCATGTGTACACTATTCAGCAAGATATTCGAACTAGTGCGGCTCAATGCTTTTCGCTGTCTCACCGCTTCTCTGTGAAAGGCAAAGGAATGGGAAAGCATAACAAATTTCAAACGATTAATTCTTCTCCTTAATCATCTTCAACAGATTGCCCGGTAGGCATCTGGTGATGTCGCAATTGACGCTGCAATCAATTGACGCTTTTACTCACTTGTATATCCGCCAGTACATAACCAACATTACAATGCCCGGTATCCAAAAGCTAACAGAGCTGGAGATGAGGGCATACGCCTTATTCACCACAAAGGAACATTGATCTGGATTGAGGGAGATTTCTTGCAGATGTTCGGCAGTTGTGTACCAACCCAAAAATATCGGTGTAAATGAGATGAGGGCCGGCAGTATCCAAACATTTGCCAGCATAAAACAGACCGTCTTGTGTGTCATATTTAATGGATATTCCAAAGGTCGAACGATGGCATAGTACCTGTAGGCCAGAGGATTAATGGGCAAATGAACATTTAATAAGATAAATACGAGGCCAGCAAAGTGTTGCTGGAATGTAAATATGTGTATGTTTACTGTAAAGATTTGTTAATGATGCTGATGTTGAATGTGTGTTTAATTTGTGTATTTAAAACAGGTCTTAGTTGTTTAATTAACACTTAATATGTAATGCTATGTTGTGTGAACCAGTTGAAAAATATTTAAAAATTTATCCGCATAGTTTTAATGGTGGAAATGTGTTGAAAGTCTGGGGAAGAGAGTAAGATTCTCGTGTGGGTAATGTGTAATAGTGTAAATTATAAAGTTGCTAAACCTTATGGGATCGTATTAGTTTAAGTTAGGAGATATAATAAATACACAGTCGACCGGATATTTATGTTGAGCTAATTCTAGGATAAACTTGCTAACAGATTGTAACTTTGTTCCTAGAAAAACTTCATTTATAACTAGGAATACGGATGAAAACTATGTTATACAGCTGAAATACTAGCAACAAAGTCCTAAGTGAAAATTAGTAAGTACCTTACTGAAAGATTTGAAGTAGCATTTTTCCCAAGCATCGAAAAGGATGTGGAGACTGAACTGCATGGTAAATAAAGGCAAAACTAATTTTAAAAAATGTGACACCGATTAAATATTACTTTGGGATAAACCATAGTCACCCTTATCGCGAATAAAAGGTGAACGTTTCGTTGGCTCGAAATTTTCGTTTCCCCCGAACAACTATTTCCTATTGTGAATTTCGCCCGAACAATTGTTCGCTTCGAAACATCTGATTTATTTCGAAGACGAACAGCTGTTGAAATAAATTGAATAAAGTGCACAAAAGCTAACAGAGACATTTTGAAGGTGCTTAACAAAATAATATTTAAAAACCAAAAGGCCAACATTTAATTAAAAATTAAACGAGTAGCGAATGCTTCGAATTGGTGTTATTCTTTTACTACAAGAAGATGAAGAAAAAGAAAGGAAGAGAAGACAAAAATGTATCAGACAAAGTTTGCGGGATGCTTCAAATCCTTTGGAATTGCCGAGTTCACAGTATGTACTATATTAGAATTTAAAATGAAAAATGTTTTACTATCCGTTTCCTTGCAGATTTTCTAAACATTACAGGGTCAACATAGCCACGTTTGAATATCTTCTGAAAATGCTGACAGACTCGCTACCACCTGCGAAGAAAAAAAGTGGTATTCTGCCAATTGTAAAACTGAGTGTTTGTTTGCGGTTTTTCGCTGAAGGTGGATATCAGAAAGGAGTAGGAAGAGACTACGAAATGGCTATGGCACAATCAACGTTCAGCGAAGTACTGTCAGAATTTATAAATACTTTAGAACATCGAATATGTAATAAGTGGATAAGAGAGCAGAGCAGCATCAGTGCCCATGAATTTTATAGGAAATTTGGAATATCCGGTGGTTTCGGATACATTGATGGGACACACATTGTTACAATAGCCCCCAAGGAAGGAAAACATCTGTACTATAACCGAAAAGGAAGATTCAGTTTGAATGTAACACTCGTAAGTAGAACATATGCACGTATGTTCATTCACTAAAATGAATTTTATTGAAAAGGTATACGACCCCGAAATGAGGATACGATATATTGATGCCACACATCCCGGATCCTACCATGATTCGTTCGTTTGGAATATGAGCAAATTCAGAAATGCTATGGAAGAAGAATATTTGGAAAGTGGGGGTAGAATGTGGTTGGTAGGTGAGTAGTTACCGAACCTAGGGCCTGATCGGATATGCATCAGCTGATGCAGATGCTTGTTTTTGCGCATTTTGTTTGCAATTGCCAACTCCAAACACCTGCTAAGTTATCAGATGTTGCATTTACGAACATGCTGCACATCAGATGCAGAACAGTGATGCATTCCCGAATAGGATCCTATATTGAAAATTTGAGATGCGTAAGTACGAGTATATGTAAATTTTTTAGGAGATGATGGTTATCCATTGGAACCTTGGATTTTAACTCCCTACAGAGCCGCTAACTCTGGATGTGCGGAGGAAAAATTCAATGATATCCACAGTAAATGCCGAAACATTATAGAAAGGACAAATGGAGTCCTTAAAAATAGACGGAGATGTTTACTTGGTGCAAGAGAACTTTACTACGCGCCAAAGAAAGCAATAAAAATAACTAATTTTTGCGCAGCTCTGCACAATATTTGCACCGACTACAAGTGTGAGCCTGTGAATGAAATTGTTTCTGACGAAGAAGATAGTGACGGCGATGAATCTGATACAACAGGCGGAATCAATATATACATATATGGGACGCGCAAAATAGAAAGGGACCTAAGGGTAAAAACCGGTTTTGTTCAGGAGAGCCATTATAAAGATTTAAATACGTGTATCTTTGGTGTACTTCACTTTCATAAAACGCGCATATCTCTGGGAGGGAACACTTTTGGGGCATGGGATCGGTCTCATTCGATTTTGGTGCGGTGTCCACATCAAAAAAAACGTGAAAATTGATTTTTTTACCCTTAGGTCCCTTTGCGCTGTAATTTTTTTGTGTGGGCATTGGTTTTCAAAACTAAATAGACTATGAGATTTCATAAATATACATACATAAAGGGTTTTTCAACAGAGACGCTACAAAATTAAATCGATAGGGACAGCAAACGACGCCATATTTTTTCCCGCTCGTTTGACATTTCTCTTCAGTAAGGTTTGCCATTTCATCATGGAAAGATATATTACGAGCCAACAACGAGTCGAAATTATTAAAATTTACTACCGAAATTTGGAGTCAGTGGCCTCAACTATAAGAGGCCAACTTTAAGAGGCCTCAACAATCAGCGATGAGGCTCATTTCTGGCTGAATGGCTTCGTCAATAAGCAAAATATGCGTTATTGGTCAGACACCAATCCACACGTAATCCATGACTCATCATTGAATCCCGAACAAAATTACGGTTTGGTGCGGTTTATGGGCCGGCGGCGTCATTGGGCCGTACTTCTTCCGTGATGATCAAGACCGGCACATTACTGTGAATGCGAATCGCTACCGTTCAATGATATCTGAATATTTTTGGTCCAAATTGGATAATATAGACTTGGAGGACATGTGGTCCCAACAAGACGGCGCCACAAGCCACACAGCGAATGCCACAATCAATTTATTGGAAACCAAGTTTGGTGAAAGTGTTATCTCATGAAATGGCCCAGTCGATTGGCCGCCTCGGTCGTGCGATTTGACGCCGTTAGATTATTTCCTGTGGGGCTACGTCAAGTCTATGGTCTATGTCAACAAGCCAGCGACGATTGATGAACACCGTACGAATATCGAACGTGAAATTGCAGCAGTATTGGCCGATTTATGCTTGAAAACCGTCGAAGATTGGGTTCAGCGTCTGGACTTCTGCAAGCGTGCCCTTGGTGACCATGCAAACGAAATCGAGTTCCATACATAATGGCATCGAACGTACTTTCACGGGAATAAAGAATTTCATTGGTATCTAAAACCGGTTTTGGTTTATTTAAAAAAACTTTTGTAGCGCTCTTATTGAAAACCCCTTTACATGTTTTTAAATTAAAAATTTAGTTATGTTTCTTAACTCTAGAAAGTAAATTCATTACTAAAAATATTTTAATGTGTATTTCTTTGCATTAAGGTCAATTTATATTTCTTCTATTTCAATTATTTTCTTATTCTTCTCTAACTTACTTTCAACCTCCATTTTTTTAAATAATTTTCCATGACGGAAAAAAATTTGTCATTCATTTTTTTCCAGAGAACGGCACATTCTTTTCATCATCACTTCCATGTCCTTGTTATCATCTTTAACAAACTGTATCAGTTCACCTACTTTGGAACATAACTCCTTCTGGGTTTCCACTTCCTTTTCAATCAACTCTGCTGTAGTCAACTTTCCTCTGGAATCTTGTCGATCATATCGACTCTGAGAAGTTGGAAGGTTTGGGAAAGCCTTGTAGATCGTTACTTCCTCAATGCTTTCGTTTACAGTCACTTCATTCACTTCCAATTCATTTTCCATACCTTCCGACTTTTCTGCTGACTTTTCGAAGTTGCCATATTTTCGGGCGAACAACATTTTCGATTGCGATTTTGCGAAAAGCTAACACATTTCGGGGGGAATTTCATTCGCGATAAGGATGAATATAAAAGATAAACCTTCTACTGGAAATCCGAATAAAAATCCCACGTATCTCATAGTCTTAATCACATAGAAACGAGGTTATCTCGAAAGATGATGAATCTGCTCTAGGAGGCTACCTCAACGTAGTAAAATGAATCAAAACTCTGAAATTAGCTAAGATATGACATACCACGGGTTATACCCAAATCATCGTGAAAGGTACTCAACAAAGTATTTGAAGAATGAAGGAAGAAAGATGACGCACAGTGTTGCGGAATGTGAGAAAGGCGCGCATTAGGCTCAAAAGTGACTATGTCCAAAAAGTTTTTTTAACATCATATGAGTAGGGGAATATCCAAGGATGTCAGAATAACAAAGCATTTTAAAAACTCTCCATACGTCCCGAGAACATCTGGGAACCTCGAATTGAAGGTTTGTGGTGACAGGAGGACTTATTGGAAAAAGTTCCTGGGGGGTTGGAAGCGAGGACTTTGGAGGGCGTTTTTGACTGCCATGATTCCGAAAAGTATGAGGAATGGTTGGTTTCAAGGGACTACATGAATCTGGACGAAATGTGGTTTCAGCAAGGCGGGACCACCTGCACGCAACAATCGCCTTATAACATCAACGATTTCTAGAACAAATTATCAAATTATCTCAAGAAATTCTGATGTCAACTGGCCAGCAAGATCACGCGATTTAACGCCTTGCGATTACCTTTTTCTGGGATTTTGAAAAATCTCGGGTTTATGCGAATAAACTAGAAACAATTCCTGAGCTCAAATCCGTGATCCAACGCTTCATCGGTGAGATACACCCACATCTCTGTGAAAAATTCATAGAAATTCCATGAAAAGAGTAATGGCCTGCCATCTGAGCCGTGGAATAGATCAACAATTTGACGAATGTATTATTCCATACTTAATCGGAACATGTCGTCTTTACAATGAAAAAAAAAAACAAAAACCCCCAAGGATCTCAAAAAATACGTGTTTTTATTTTAAAATGAAAAAGTGTCTTCTTACTGAGACACCCTTTAGAATGGCCTTGAGCTTGAATAATAAAATAAAAAAGTAGTAATAAAAAGGCGGAATAAATAAAAGTCATCCCTGATGCATATTTTTGGAACGAAGTTCCATATCGCGCGTTGCGGGATGGTGGCTAACTGAGAAAAAAAATAAACAACTTTTGTGTTAACACTATTATGTTACAACCTACTATTACACTAGCCAACAGTCGTTTTGTTATTTGTTTCTAGCATACTTTTTCTCATTGATTTTGACCTACTAAACACGAAAATGAGTTTTAAAAATTTTTCTGTTGATTGGTTTTCGAGATACAAATTTTTGAACTTTTTTTTTTAAATTTTTGGAGGTACACTTACAATTTTGAGCATATCTTTCGTGTTCTTTGACGTATTTGATCCTACTACTACTCAAATTAAAGCAAATTGAGCCGTCTACAACTCATTCTCAGAAAATTTTCAAATCGGGTGAGTAGTTTTGATGTTGGCGGCTTAAAAAGGTTAAAAAAGTTCGTTTTTTTAGTAAAACTGTGGCAGAAAAATTCATATAAAAATTCATATAAAATATAAAACGCGATGCTAACAGCGATTTTGGTTTTTTTACGTATTTTTCCAAAGAAAATAAGCACTTACTTAACAAAATCTGACAACAAATGGCGGACTTATAATTTTTTTGGTAAAACACCGAAATTCCGCTATTTCACGATATTTTGATTTTCATTATTTGCACAGCTTACCTACCCAACGCAAACGAATAAATACCTTTGAACTTAATTTAAAATAAACAAATTAGTCTTAGTATATTATTTTTTAATTTATTTAGAGCACTACATACTCAATGTATGGCACAATTAGAAATGGATGTGCCAGGTTAGCTAAACTAACGAAATTAACCAAATCAACGCCCATAAAAAATGAGTAGAAACAAAGATATAACTGTACATTTTATGCCATGTGGAAAAACATCTGACTTCTTCTTTGTTTTTTGTATTCGCTGCAATTGGTCTCACGTATTAGGGTCCAAATGTAGTCACCCATCATAGCCGTGTCATAGATGCCCTGATAGCGTCGTTCCATAGCCTTCAATTCCTGATGAAAGCGCTCGCCGTGTTCGTCGCTCACGTCTCCTAAATTCTCAGGGAAAAAATCCAAATGAGAATGCAGAAAGTGTATTTTAAGTGACATGTGCACTCCAACCCAAAAATGAAAAAAAAACGAGAATTAAAACGCTATTTAAATTAACATTTGTTTCAAAAAAAACCTACCCATTGCTTCATAGTTCTTTACCAGATCCTCAACTATGTCCTTATAATTATGGCTTTTGTTGTTTCCTAAAAAGTTTTCCACAACAAGCCTGAAGGAATTCCATGCTGCGGCTTCGATGGGTGATAACAGCTTCGGGAATGTTTCATCTTTCAACATTTTTTTTATATCGGGTCCTGCGAAGACTCCTTCTTTAATTTTTGCCAGCGAAAGGTAAGGGAAAATTGACCGTAAATAGGCAATAGGCTTTGTCCAATTTTTTGGCAAAATTTGTTATCAAACCCAATTTTATGTGCAGCGGCGGAAGTATTATATTTTCACGGTTCTCTATTAGTGGTTTGCGCTGAACATTCGCTTCTCCAACTACAGGTTTCGTTCGTTCCGTCCATTTTTTTTTGAATATAATGCTGATCATCAGCGCGGCTATTCCAAAGGCACAGAAAACAGCAATGTCGCGTATAGCCTCCTTGGAGTCCACACAGAATGGCCACAACTTTGAGGTCGGCGCATATTTTCCAATTATATTTGCTATACTCTATGTATTTCAGTAAAATGTTCATAGTTCTCCTTTGAATGAACCGCATGAGCAATAGGAAGAGATGGCTTTTCATTCCCATTATGTAAGAGAACTGCCTTCAAGCTCTCTTTGTTGCTGTCAATAAACAACCTCCATTCATTGGGGTTGTGAATTTGGTGAAGCTCTTGGAACAAGCCGGAAATGTCGCTGCAAAAACATATTTGGTCTTTCTTTGTATAAAATTTTGCATACTGCTGGTGACGCTTCCTGTACGCTGTTACTTTCACTTCTGAATCCGCAAATCCACACTGTACCATCCGAGACGCAAAAAGTTCGGATTTCTCCTTAGTGAGACCAAAATCGCGCACCCAATCGTTTAGTTCGGCCTGTGACAGTAATTTTCGCTTTCTGCACGCCCCAAATTCGCTTGCACTTGACTCGGACTCTTGATCTGACGATTCTGATTTTTGAAGAGATGCACCAGGGCACACTGGATATGGTACATCATTCGAATGTGGTACTGGAAGTGCAAACGATCCCACTTGAGCGTAGTTCCATTTTAAAAATCTCCCTACCCCACTGTTTGTGGTGAGGCAAAAATAACAGTCTGTGGAATGGCATAGCGGCTTTTTCCACATCATTGGTGTATCGAATTTCATATGGCGCCTAAAATTAAAATAAATTACTATATTTGCTTTGCTTAATGTGTTTAAATAAAAATTCTTACCTTCCGCCAGCTGCCCAGTTGGTTAGGATTATATAGCAAAGATCACATAGCGACTTAGGTGTCCGTGATTCTGTGATATTTGGTGAAATACCAAAATAATTCAAATAGTGCAATTGCACTGCTGGTAAAACGTGTGTGCGTGATTATTCTTTATAAACTCGCCACAAACATTGCAGAAATTGTCTGGATTGTTCAAACACTCGAACACACGTAGTCTTTTACTCATTGTCTTACTTGTTGGGTAGGTATTATATGCACTTAAATTCATTTTTTTTCACTTTTTACTCGTACTACTCGCGTTCGTAGACACTTGTTGAATGACAAAAAACGATAAATGAACACCTATAAATACTATACCTGGCTATATACCTGATTCAGCAAGTGATTCCAAATAATGACCACTCACAAATGTGGGGGGAATTTCTGTAAAAAAATCCGATACAGGTAGCCATCGGGAAAACACACATCAATAAAAAAGTGTAATTCCCTTTAATTGACTGTGAACGGAGTAGCAGTCATAAAGGAACACGAAGAGCGTCCACGCACATTCAGAAGCGCATATTACTCTGCAACCACAATCATAAAAATTAAATAACTATTTGTGTATTACTTATTTTTTTTAATTCTGAGAATCATAAAAATTACGTAAACGTTTTTTCCAAACAATTTTGTACATGTAAAGTGGGTTTGCCAAAATTCGTATCGTAAAATGCACCTGTGTTTCTATGTTCTGCATTTTCATTATACCATTTTCTTAAAAACATCGACGAAACGTCCCTACGGTATTGTAAATAGGTTTTTTACAATTATGAAATATTAGTGTTATTAATATTAATTTAAAAATTTTATCAAAACTGCTAAGTGCTGTGACATTTGAAAAAAATTTCCAAAAAAAAAAATTGCTGATTTCACTAAATTTTTGAAATTTCACGTCCCTTGCCAGAACAGAAGACATTAACCCAGGGTGGTGAAATTTTGAACAGAAGTAACTTATGTATAGGAGCAACTGTTCCGTTCTATTCCAAAAGGATTATAAAAAACTTGCTTTTTCGATCCCTCCTAGTAGGTAAGCTGTGCAAATAATGAAAATCAAAATATCGTGAAATAGCGGAATTTCGGTGTTTTACCAAAAAAATTATAAGTCCGCCATTTGTTGTCAGATTTTGTTAAGTAAGTGCTTATTTTCTTTGGAAAAATGCCAGCTATACGTAAAAAAACCAAAATCGCTGTTAGCATCGCGTTTTATATTTTATATGAATTTTTATATGAATTTTTTTGCCACATTTTTACTAAAAAAACGCACTTTTTTAACCTTTTTAAGCCGCCAACATCAAAACTACTCACCCGATTTGAAAATTTTCTGAGAATGAGTTGTAGACGGCTCAATTTGCTTTAATTTGAGTAGTAGTAGGATCAAATACGTCAAAGAAGACGAAAGATATGCTCAAAATTGTAAGTGTACCTCCAAAAATTTAAAAAAAAAAGTTCAAAAATTTGTATCTTGAAAACCAATCAACAGAAAAATTTTTAAAACTCATTTTCGTGTTTAGTAGGTCAAAATCAATGAGAAAAAGTATGCTAGAAACAAATAACAGAGAAAATTTTGTTATTTGTGACCTAGTGTTATCAACTACTAATATATTGTTTACGTTTGCGTTGGTTTGTGTCTAGACTAACTAGATGTCTCACATATGTTGGGAAATTTCTTGTTTAATGGGAAGTTTTATAGGTGGAGCCTGTAACCAATATTTAGTATATATTGTAGTTTTCAACCCAATAAAAAGTAAATTTAGAAAAGCCAAAGCGAAAGAAGTTTAAAAAAAGAACATTTTCTTAAATTAGTGCCTTTTCTTAAAAAAGGTAAATTTTCTCAAAAAAAATATCTATTCAATTCTTAAATAAAGTACCTTTTCTTAAAAACATACCTTATATCTTAAGGAAGTAAATTTGCTTAAAAAAGGGTAAATTTTCTTACAAAAAGTACGTTCTCTTTAAAAACGTATTTTATTAAATAATTACCTTTTCTTAAAAAATCACATTTTCTTACAACAAATTGCATTTTCTTAAAAAACTACCTTTTCTTTAAACAGTAAATTTTTTGTGAAACAAAATAACCTGTGAAACAAATGTGAAACAAAATACCTTCTCTTAAAAAAACCTTTTCTTACAAAAATTCATTTTCTTAAAAGTACATTTTGTGAAAAATAAAATAATGCCTTTTCTTTTCCTTTCTTTTCTTTTCTTTTCTTTTCTTTTCTTTTCTTTTCTTTTCTTTTCTTTTCTTTTCTTTTCTTTTCTTTTCTTTTCTTTTCTTTTCTTTTCTTTTCTTTTCTTTTCTTTTCTTTTCTTTTCTTTTCTTTTCTTTTCTT
The DNA here is from genome assembly GCA_963931995.1 of Phaonia tiefii. Lineage (NCBI taxonomy): Eukaryota > Metazoa > Arthropoda > Insecta > Diptera > Muscidae > Phaonia > Phaonia tiefii. The sequence continues at coordinate 60,820,528 of OZ008367.1, read as the reverse complement.
TTCTTTTCTTTTCTTTTCTTTTCTTTTCTTTTCTTTTCTTTTCTTTTCTTTTCTTTTCTTTTCTTTTCTTTTCTTTTCTTTTCTTTTCTTTTCTTTTCGTAAGATTAGTACCCTTTCAGAAATTAAGTAAATTTTCTTTAAAAAACCGCCTTTTCCTAAAGGAGTACTACTTCTTTAAAAAGTACCTGTTCTTAAAAAAGTACTTCTTTGTAAAAAAATTCATACTCTTATGGCTTAGTCTTACAGAAAGTACTTCTTCTTAAAAATAGTACCTTTTCTTAAAAAAGACATTAGCTTTTTATAAAAGAAGTACCTCTCTTGAAAAAAATACCTTTTCGGGAAAATATAATACATATTCTTACAAAAAGGACCTACAAATATACTCTAAATACATTTTATAAAAAAAAATTTTCTTAAAAAAGTTTATCATTTTACAAAAACTATATTTTAATATTTTTATTCTGTTGTTCGACCTTTTCTTTATCAATAAATAATCAATATTCTTCGAGCTGGAGGTCAGATTTGCTGTTGTTGTATTTATTTTCCTCGATATTTCGCTACTCCTTTGTGTAGCATCATCAGGAGATATAAACAATATTTAACAATTAAAACAAAATAACAATTGTGAAAAAATTATGTCAATTTAAAAATGTTCAAACAAATTTTCCCGCCTTTTTTCAAAATTTTCTGAAGTTACACAAACAAAAATAATGTTCGTAAAAAGTTCATATAAATTAACCCAAAGAAAAATATTAGATTGATAAACAATTTGTGCTTAAATGGTTCTACTTTTTACTAATTAAATGTCTGTAAATTTGGGCTACATTATCTGTATCTGTTTTATAGTTAATTCTTTTCAATGTTGGTGTAGTAATTATTTATAGCATTTCTAACATATAACGACGTTTATAATTGTTTTCTTTATTTAAAACTGCTGTATCCTGAAAGTTTGGGTAATGATTTAAACTAGCACAGTGGGATGTTAATGCTGTTTTCTGTGTAGAAATGTGCCTGTATTTCGAATTGCAGGACACAAATCAGATCAGAAATACAGAAATAAATGTCAAATTAAGTGTCAAAATTAAATGTCAAATTAAGTGTCAAAATTAAATGTCACCATTTTTAATTTAAATGCAAGCGTTTTATTTGAGAGATCCCTAGAAAATTAATTAACTAATTCATTTTATTTACGCTCTTTATTGAAAGTATCTAGACCATTGTTGTTGAAGTGCTAAGTAGGCGGACCATTGTACAACCCCGTCATGAAGAAGAATATACTCATTGAGGCTAAGAGAAAAATTATTTTCTAGTTTTTAGTGCATTTATAAATAAAACACTGTAACTTAATTTTTTTTGAATTATTTTTTTTTGCATTTTTAATTCAATCTATTTTGAAATTTTGGGGGGCTCCAAATCCGACTTAGAGCTATGGTCTCTTGAGCAAAATTTCTCAAAATCACCTATAGATTACGTTTTTGCTATACGCTTCATCAAAAAAAAATCGTTCCATACAATTTGACCCGCCCTAGTAAGGGTTTTTCAACAGAGACGCTACAAAAGTAAATCGATAGGGACAGCAAACGACGCCATATTTTTTCCCGCTCTTTTGACATTTCTCTTCAGTAAGGTTTGCCATTTCATCATAGAAAGATATACGAGCCAACAACGAGTCAAAATTATTAAAATTTACTTCCGAAATTTGGAGTCAGTGGCCTCAACTTTAAGAGCGCTACGTCCAATTTATGGTCTTCAGCGATGAGGCTCTTTTCTGGCTGAATGGCTTCGTCAATAAGCAAAATATGCGTTATTGGTCAGGCAGCAATCCACACGTAATCCACGAGTCATCATTGCATCCGGTTTGGTGCGGTTTATGGGCCGGCGGCGTCATTGGGCCGTACTTCTTCCGTGATGATCAAGACCGGCACATTACTGTGAATGCGAATCGCTACCGTTCAATGATAACTGAATATTTTTCGCCGCAATTGGATAATATGGACTTGGAGGACATGTGGTTCCAACAGGACGGCGCCACAAGCCACACAGTGAATGCCACAATCAATTTATTGGAACCCAAGTTTGGTGAACGTGGTATCTCACGAAATGGCCCAGTCGATTGGCCGCCTCTGTCGTGCGATTCGACACCGTTAGATTATTTCCTGTGGGGCTACGTCAAGTCTATGGTCTATGCCAACAAGCCAGCGACGATTGATGAACTTCGTACGAATATCGAACGTGAAATTGCAGCAGTATCGGCCGATTTATGCTTGAAAACCGTCGAAAATTGGGTTCAGCGTCTGGACTTCTGCAAGCGCGCCCGTGGTGGCCATGCAAAAGAAATCGAGTTCCATACATAATGGCATCGAACGTACTTTCACAGGAATAAAGAATTTCATTGGTATCTCACACCGGTTTTGTTTTATTTTAAAAAACTTTTGTAGCGCTCTTATTGAAAAACCCGTTATATACATATACACTCCGGTTTACTTATTTAAAGGCACTAAGAATTCCATATACAGCAGCCTGTATCTTTTGCAATTTGTAACGGATTGCAGAATTTTAAAATGGAAATGGCAGCTAGACATCTTGAGATATTTAAAAAAATCCAATGAGTGTTCGAACTCACGGGCGATGTGTTAACACCTTTTTGCTACACGGTACCTGTTCGATTTCTATGAACACATTCGTAAATGTTACATTGGAAAATAAAAAACAGCGTTCAATCATATGATGACGTTACAGTTAAATAATATTAATACTTAAAATTATTTAAAGACCCAGTGCAAGCACATGTGTCATTATTTTCTTACTCAATACTTTTTGTTTTATTCCCACAAAAGTCAAAGAATGCAAAGCAACAGCACTTGTACATACATACATACATTGTTATATTCGTACGATATAACCGAAGATCAACATAAAATACTTTTTTAATATTACTCCAAATTAAAACACTTCAATCTCGGATCGCCGATATCGGATCGCCTTAATTTTTGGAATAAACTCTTCGTCGAAACCCGCACTAGCTTTTTAATCCAAAAATGAATAAAATCGGCTATGAATTTCCGGAGAAAATCGCGTGGGAAAATTATATGAAAATCGCCCAATAATCACTTTCAATACCGACTGCCAAGCAACGAACAAACAAACGATGATAAGACAAAACCGAAGATCAACATAAAACACTTTTTTAATATTACTCCAAATTAATACTCCAAATTAAAACACTTAAATGTCGACTCGCCGATATCGGATCGCCTTAATTTTTGGCCTAAACTCTTCGTCGAAACCCGCACTAGCTTTTTAATCCAAAAATTAATAAAATCGGCTATGAATTTCCGGAGAAAATCGCGTGGGAAAATTATATGAAAATCGCCCAATAATCACTTTCAATACCGACTGCCAAGCAACGAACAAACAAACGATGATTTACTCTTACAAACCTAACACTTGTGTATGTATTAAATTTATAGTTTACTGCCCTAGAGGCGCGCGTATAGATGTTAACACATCAAAAAATCATGACAATTTAGCAATTTATAAAAAAAGTCCCAAAATGTGCAATTTTGTTGGTTCACTTGCATAAAGGCACTTTATTATTTTTTTTTTAATATTTTTAAAGTAAGCGATAATTTTTTGTAGGGAGCGTTTGTTTATTACATCTTAATCATTTTACGAGTCGAAATGGCAAAACAAAAAATTTTAAATCTGTGGGGAAATACCAAAATCGATGTTTACAGTTCTGAAGGATATTCTAAACGCGCAATAGCTAAAAAATTGGGCGGAGCCCAACAGTTGTCGTCAATTATATCAAGGAATCCGAGGGGTATGGAAAAAATTTTAAAGGAAAGGTTTTCAAGGTTTCATTGTCTTTATCTGGGTATGAGAAAAAAAAATCATCAGAATTGCTTCTAATTCTGCCTTATCCTTGTCAAAAGTAAGAGCTCAAGCTGGAGTCATCAGTACGCAGAGTAATTAACGAGCTGTGAGTATCTTAAATAGCTGATATTACAAAAAAAGCCGCCACTTAATGCTCCTCGTAAGGAAAAGCGGCTTCAATTCGCCAGAGACTACATGGTATGGGATGTGCAGCCAAGAGGTCATGTAAATGACTGGAGAACCGTTGTATTTACGGATGAGAAGAATTTTAATTTGGATGGGCCTGATGGCTACAACTATTATTTCCATGATCTGCGCAAAGAAAAGCGTTTTTTGAACCGACATCACTGCTGAGAGGGCGGCTATATGGTGTGGGGTGCTATTACGTACTATGGCACCATCGATCTTGAATTTCAAAGTGCAAAAATGACTGGTTCAAGCTATAAAATGTTATTGGAATCGGCTTTTCCGAAGTTCAGTGAACTATTTGGTTCCATATCTTGGATAATGCCCCTATACACAACGCCAGAGTAGTAAAGGACTTCATTGCAAGCCAAAATTTTAATATTATTGACAGCCCATCCTATTCGCCAGATCTAAACATTATCGAAAATGTCTGTGGTTGGTTATCTCGTAAGGTCTATGAAGGAGGTAGACAATTTGATGACAAGCAGTCACTAATTCAGGCCATTAAGGATGCTTGGAATCAAATTTCGTTGGTTTACATAAATTCTCTTTATCTCTCAATGAAAACCCGTATATTTGTAATTATTAAAAACAAAGGGGGTTGTACCCATTACTAATAGTTCTTAAATAAAGTAAAATAAATTAAAAAAACAAGAAAAACTGTTTTTCATTAAAATTAGTTAAATTGCCTTTATTCAAGTGAACCACAAAAAAATATAGCACATTTTTGGACTTTTTTTATAAATTGCTCAAAAAAGTTCTTTGTTAAGGAACCACTATTGTCATGATTTTATATCTCAAGATGTCTAGCTTCCATTTCCATTTTAAAATTCTGCAATCGGTTACAAATTGCAAAAGATACAGGCTGCTGAATATGGAATATTTAGTGCATTTAAATAAGTGAACCGGAGTGTATATATATAACATGGACCAAATTAAAATACAGAAACAATTCCTCTCATCTGACGTTTCATTTCACACTCTTCGTCGTAGGTTTGTGCAAATGCGAGACATTCGACGCAAATGCACTTAAACCAGGTGGAGTTACAAGAACTGTTGCCTTAACTTTATCATGTCGACTTTGTATAGAACTGTGAAATTAAAATGTATTTTGCACATTTTTCTTGACTTTTATCGTTGGTATACATTTGTGTTGTTTTTAACACAACTATTTTGTCACACGAATACGAAATACGGCTATTGTTGCCTTGTTGGAGCCTTTGTGCTAATGCTTCTATCTGTTATTATTGAAGTCATGCCTTGAAACATCCAACGTTTGCATGTAACCAGACCTATGAAGTTAAATTTATTGAGAGAATAAACTTCTCTATTCTAATTTCCTCTATGTTATATAACAATTGGAAAAAGTAGCATTAATGTCTGGTCATCCTATTCAGTGTCATTTTCCTATCTGTTAAATACATAGCTATGTTTTTGAAAACTCACCTTGCTGTATGAATACTTTTGTGTCAGTAATTATAAGGATTGCACACAAATGTTTCTCTTCATCTTTTTAATTTTAGTGTAATTCATAAATCACTGTACACATTTAATGTTTAGAAGATTGAAAAGAAAGTTTTTTATTTCGAAAAATCCATAGGTGTATTAAGACTTTAGTACAACAGTGTAGGGCTTCGTACAACACTCTCATATACATGCCACGAAAGGCAACATATGCTTTACTACATAGTATGTAAGTATGAACAGAGTTGGTGAAAACGACGAAGAAAGATTCTATATAATTATACCGTCGTCTATTAAACTTAACGCTAATCCCAGTGGAAGTCGTTTACACACTATGAGTAGTTACATTTAAGGTTAAGTTTGCGATCCGTTTGGTTTCCCTGGAAATGCTTTCACTTTCGCTTTGCCATTTTCGGAAATTCATCTGAATGCACGTGTAGGTACGGGATGAGTATTTGCGTGTGTTACTTTATAGTTTCCTTAGGGGAACAATTAATCATTCAATTCGTGTTTGGGTTAGTGTGTTTACCATGTATATCTTGTGTAGTTTTTGCTTTATTTTTGCTCCTGATTTCCTTGTACGTTGGCAAAAGACAGTGACTGGGAGAGAAAATTAATTACACTTACTTATATATTAAATGTTAGTAGATTTATTTGAAATATATTTAAGGGTATTAAGGAATTCTTTAATTTAATTTAATAGGCGGGGGAAGAAACTAATACGAGTAAGATGTAAACTAAAGATAATTTAGTAAACGCAGGTGTTGTATTAACTGCTATAGAAAACCGTTGAATGACTGCGTTAGAATGAACAAAATTAGGAAAATTCAAAGGAACAAATGTACAGTGAGACTGAGTGTGAACCTTGAATCGTTATACACAAATCCTTATAAAGATGATAAAGATCATTTTGAAAGTTGTGGTAATTTAGAGAAACTCTTACAACTCGTAACTCCATTATTATTTCATGTCCGAACAAAGTATGTAGATTTCCAAAACTATCCTATGTTATACGTTGGTCTTGTCAAATAACGTTTACACAACTAACTTGTTTAAACACCTACTCTATCCCCTGACCTAACCAACATCTACTTATAAACAGACCGAGTATTGCCTTTTGCCTAATACTGCATCGTTTGCCAAATAAGGAAATACCCCAAGCTAATTTACATATAATAGATGGTAGCCTTAATAGTTTCAGGAACTTAGAGCAAATCTCCTTTTACAGATATGAAAATATCAAACTTGAGTTTAGTATGTTAAAGAAAATAAACCAAAAAAAAAAAGGACTTCAAGGACCATAATCTGTTTTTGGGTCTTCTCTTTTTGGGATTTTATTAAGTCCTATTGTTTTATAAAATACGTTTTATCTTTTTATAAACATATAAAATAGATTTTAAAGTTTAAATAACACAAATCCAAGGAAGCCATCATTACTGAGTATTATCCCTGTTTAGGGTTTCACGTGTAAAACAAAATAATATGACACAAAACGTGGATTAACTTATAAGCAAAACCAATGTTGACAGTCGTCGTTAGATATGTTACCTGTTTACCCAATTCCATGAACTAAAATTTTACTTATCAAGTCAACAAATCTGTCAGGGCAATAGAAAAAATCTTAACAAAGAGCACATGACTCCCAGAATAAATCGAAATAACACAGGTGGAGAGACCATTGCCAACATGATGATGTTGGTAAAGTCATCTAACATATATGATAGTAAGTGGTTTAATTGTGGAGGATAATGTGTAACCGCATAATAATATGGTTGCAATGTATGTATCCGAAATTGCGACTGTAGTCGCACTACATCACAACTGACAGAGATGTCCATTAAGGTGTCCCATCAATAAACATTTTTTTTGCTCAAGCTTTATTTGACAGCTAAAACAGTAAAGTATTTTTGAGATTTTTTCAGATTTTTCGGGTTTTCCCCAAAAATCGGGTATACCGGACGTTTTTTGAATTTTACTTCAAACTCGATCAATAACCACGATTTTCTTAGTTTCTAAGTCAACATTTTTGAAGCTGAACGTCCAAAATTTTATTGTACGAGTATATGCATAAACCACCAGTTTTGGTAATGATTTTGCTCAATAAGGTAAACATGTATTAACTTTTTTCGTAAATTTTGTATACATTTTGTAAATAACGCTTTATATCTTTCAAAATTCCTACGAAAATTTTGAATTTTCGGTTACTGTTCCAGAGTTATACCATTTTAAAGCATTTTACCCATTGGAGGAAACTAATAATATTATAAACTGTTTGAAGATTTAAAATACTAATTATGCACTTTTAAAGGTGACTAAATTCCAAGCAATTTTCGAAAAACAAATTTTGAATTTGCATTTACTGTTCCAGAGTTATGCCACTTTAAAACTCTTTACCCGTTGTATGACGCTTATAATATTATACACTGTTTGAGACTTGTCATCGGATTTGGTTTGAACATTGTATTATTGAAAAAATCTACATGCGCTAAGTAACGACAAAGAATCACAAGTAGCTAAAAACGGCCCCGGCAACATATTGTAGGAACCATATATATTATTGCTTGCAAACATATAAGTATATATGGTTCCTGCAATATGTTTAAGGAAATCCGATGCAATAATGGCAAACAGTTTACAGTATTATTAGTTTCATACAATGAGTAAACAGTTTTAAAGTGGCATAATTCTGGAATAGTAACTGCAAATTCAAATTTTTTTTTTACAAAAATTGCTTGGAATTTATCCATCTTTTAAAGTGCATCATTAGTATTTTAAATTTTCATAGAAATTGAAAGCACATTCGATGCAAAAATGGCAAACAGTTTATAATGTTTTTAGGCTCATACAATGGGTAAAAAGCTTTGAAATGGTATAACTCTGCTACAGTAACTGCAAAGTCAACATTTTTTCCTCCAAAATTGCTTGGAATTTATCCGTTTTTATTCCATCATTAGTTTTTTAAATTTTTATAGAAATTTTAAAAGATATAAAGCGTTATTACCAAATTTGTATAAAATTTCATTGCCAAAACTGGTGGTTTCTGCATATACAATAAAAGTTTGGACGTTTTGCTTTAAAAATATTGACTTACAAACTAAGAAAATCGTGTTCATTGACCGAGTTTTAAGTAAAATTCAAAAAACGTCCGGAATACATGATTTTTGGGGTAAATTGGACTTGCGCGGCCTCTAAACCTTTTCCGAAAAATTTGGAAAAAATCTCAATAATTCTTTACTTTATAATTAAGCTTGCGCAACCTAGAAAATCGAAAAAGAAAATTTTTTTTTGGGACAGCCTAATATCCGTTGCATAGTTTAACCTTGATGGTATATACCTTAAATTCAAAACATTTTGGAATATGAAAGAAGACTTGTGTTGCTGACAGTGACTTGAAAACTTCATCAGATGCCAGCAATGGAAGTAGCTCGTGAACTCGTGATTTACAACGATTTTCGACGTGGGTGTTCCGCCGTGCCACACACGGAAAACCGATATGCGGTGGAAACAAAAGATGCTATGAAATAAAACTGTCTACAAGCTTTTTCATTTCGTGGTCGGTGTTTTCTCTAAAAAGGATTTTAAATGTTCGAAGGATACTTACTTAAGGCCGTGTTAGACTGTAAGATAAATCGTTGAATATGTCAAAATTTTCATTTGGCGAGAGAAGATGGAATAGTGTAATAGTGTAAACCTGAGGAGAACGATTTGCAGACAAAATTTTGACAGATATGTTATTTTTATCTGCTCGCTGAAAAATCTGTCGTTTTTTGTTCTATGGATGCAAATATAACATGCGTTTGGAGCTTATCGCAAATATAATAATATACTTGTGCCCAAACGCATTGTGTTTGCTATTCAATATTACATGTTTGAGACACAATGATTAATACGTTATAACATATGTGTTTGCGACCCAAATATATCTGTTACGTTTGTGTTTGTGACCCAAATATATATATACGAAGTGCTGAGGTTAACGTACTGATGCAACAGAGGAAAAAGGAGATTCAAGAACAATTCTGGCAGAAAATGGGTCTTCGTGTCCATAAACCGAAAAGTAATGGCAGCGGATCAACGAATGACGGCAACACTGCGCAAAAAGCATTTTCAAATCCAGAACTGTTCGCATCTATACCAAACGTTCATATCGAGTTTATAAAACGCTTGCATATCATACTTATTGCAATTTCCACTGAGTTTGAAGTAAGTGTCGAAAATTTAAAGAAATTTTGTTATGCAACTGGCGTAATATATTTTAAAAATTTCGAATGGTATCCAATGTCAGCGACCTTGCATAAAATTTTAGCCCATTTTTCCCAAATATTACAAGCCTCAAGAGTGCTGGAGAAAACGCTTCTGAAGCAAGAAACAAATTCTATAAAAAGGACCGCATTGAGCATGCTCGAAAGGATTCTAGAGAACACAATAAAACGGATGTTTTTTACAGAGCAATGTATTCTTCTGATCCGTTGTTATCTAGTATTTCTCTAAAGAACTGCCATTCCGCAAAGAAAAGGTTGCAGCTGCCAAGAGAAGTTTTTGCTCTTTTAAAGACACCTGAAATTCTTGAATACCAGTTGCCAACTACGTCAAGTGCAATTGAAAGTGATGATGCTTCTGGTTGTGGAGAGGACACAGAAACTCTATATCATTTTGATTTACAATTAGAAGCTAATGAAATGTTGGATGATTTTGAAGTAAGTTTTTCTTATCAAATGCTAACTTTTAAATACATAATTTAATCAAAATTTACTTTCTGCAGTTGGTTTAAATCTTTATGGTGTTGTCAGAAAATGAACATTAGCAAAACAAGGATATTATTTTAGTTATTTTCTGAACTTAATTTTCGATAAACTTTAACTATTAGATTTAAAAAACAGTTTGCCTTTAAAAAAGGCATTTCTCTCATTGAAAGTGGGCTTGGCAGTAGACAGATCAACTTGAAATTTTTCACGAATTCTTTTGTAATCCCCATAGTTATATGTTCCAATTTTCAGAGCTGTACCTGCTTCCTGTGATTTTTTGCCTCAAAATCTGTTCATTGTCCCCATAGTATATTGTTACGAATTTTCTCATCGTCCTTTTTGGTGCTGTTTTTTTCCCCATTAATAAAACAGGCTTCTTATTAAATTACCATTAGTACAACCGTTCACTTTATTTACAAAAAACTTAATGTTCACACTGAGTCTTTATTCAACCTTTTTACTATTACTTAACGTTGCGGCTTTTAAGGGTTTATCACAACTGCCGACGACTTGCATCGCTATACGCTGATCATCTGCCATTTATATCGGTTTTATTATTTGACACCCTAGATCATTCCGATTGTATCTCCAGTATTCGTTCTCTTTCGTCGTCGTTATCTGTAGATTTCCACCCATTTCCAGAACCAGTGGTACTGACTTTCCGATATTAGTGGAGATCTTAACCGAATTTAGTCGGTACTGCAGCGTATTCATCAAACTGGTGGGGAAAGTTGGTATATTGTTGCAAAAGCATACTTTTAGGCGTAACATTAATTGCTCTGTATAGTAAGCGCAATAAGTCAAGCATACTTTGACATCCATCAAGCATAAGTAAAGCTTGTAATCGTAACAATATATTACTTTAAACAATTCAAACAGGCATTTATCGGAAAACGCTAAGGCTAGTAAATCATGGTTCTTCGAAAACGAGACATTAAAACGACGAGTAAAAATTGATTGTTTCGTTAAAAAATCAGTTAAAAATAAACCTAAGTTAAAGTTAGCTGACAGAACTCTTCTTACGAACATTTTAACTAATCATTAAAATATTTCAGTAATCTAATTATATATATATATATATCCCGTTAAATTACACTGTGTGTGATTTTTAAGCGATGGAAATATAACTATATACGGACACCACTACGTGATAAAATACCAAAAAAAAAGACCCGCGTCTTCCAGTTTTGCCCAAAGTCATGCACTTTTTTATGAGCCCCCAATGATTTGGGGCCTCCGTGTCATTTTTGCAAAAAAGTGATCATTTTGTCAGGCTCATATCTTGCAACCCGTTCGGAATTCGGTAGGAAGTTGTTTGATAAAATCGTCAAAATTAAAATGAAGAAAATGCAGCTTTAATGTCATCGATGTGCTGTAGCACTTTCTCTATAACTTTCACCGCTGAGCTCTCGTTGACGGCGCTCTGTGTAATGCCTCGATGTGAGCGTTGTGTCGCTTTTATATTGTGTGCTGCGTCCCTTGTTGCATGTGGTGAGGAGCTTACTGCTTTGCCTGTGCTGCTGCGGTCGGTGAGATAGCATAGTATCTCAATGTTGAAGTAAACGGTGTTAAGAATCATTCCTAGGAAGTTCATATGTTCTAGGAAGTTTTTTATTGAGATCTTAGGTACATTCGTGTAGTTTAATGTGTCCTTGAATTTTCAACGGTTTGCTACCCATGGACCTGAACAGGAGATAAAAGGTAAAAAAAATTTATTTTTTTTAAAGTTTTTTGCGATTTCGACCTTGAAAATTAAGTTTTTTTGATTTTATATATTCACAGTTATGACAAGAGCTACAACTTTCCCTCAGAGAGTAAATCAAAAGTCCGAACGGTTTGCAAGATATGAGCCTGACAAAATGATAATTTTTTTTGCAAAAATTACATGAAGGCTCATAGAAAAAAGTGCATGACTTAGGGCAAAACTGGGAGACGGGTCTTTTTTTTGGTCTTTTATCACGTAGTGGTGTCCGTATATGGTTATATTTTTTAGTGTTGCACTGTGTTATTAAACCGATACCGATAGATAATAAACTAAAACCTTATACGGATTTGTTGACCCTTAAGCTGCCTGTGCCACAAAACATATACTTAATAAAGAAACCAGCAGATGACCCACCCCATACCATGTCTAATGTACTTTCCAGCAGACTCGCATCAGCAATAAAATGAATATATTCAAAATTTGTAAATGTAGTATAGCTGAAGGATATGACACTAACATGCGAACGTGGTAAAATGTGGGTGACCTTATTGAATTGTATGGTGGGTGTGTGTGGGTGCGGGTGTGGACAAAAAAATCACTTTACCACATGTTGGGTATTGGTTTGTGTGTAGAAACTTACCTATCCACTGAGATGCAGCATAAATGCAAAATGCTGGCTGTTGAAAAGTAAACATCCAAACTATTGTAAACATTACACATGAACGGGCCGAACATCCATTTACCACCGGACAGTTCAACTGACGCATTAAATGTCATTGCACAAAGTGCAACCAACATATCCGCCATGGCCAGTGACACAACAAAATAATTTGTTATAACCCTGAAAAAAAAAACGAGAAAATGATTAAAACCGGATGAGAATATACAATTAAGAAAATGTTGGGAAAAATACCAAAAACATTGGATACCGTTTGTTTTTGATAGAAATAATGTCAACATGAAAAAGTGAATACTAAGTAAAACGTCAGGTCGCGGTAGAAGTTTATGAGATGATTGATTGCACTATTTAATAGCGAAGTTTAGTAAAAAACAGTTTTAGAGATATCTTAATGTGCAGTTATCGACGCTATATTAAGATATTTGCTGTAAACAATTTAGATCTGAATTTAGATCTGAAACACAGTTTAGCAGGAATCAGGAGGATGAGGATCTCTATTATAAATATCATCCCTGATGAATTTAAAAATATACTAATTACTGTATATTTCAAAATTTATATTGTACGAACTCGATTCAGAATGAATCTCAAATAAATCACCTAGCAAACTTCAAAAAACGAACAATGATATTGTAGAAAAACTTTATAAAGCAGGAAACATAAATCAAATTGATAAGAACAAACTTAAGGCAAATGTGTCCACAGCTCCTGGGTTGTATGGAGTCCCAAAAATACACAAAGAAGATTTTCCGTTGAAACCAATATGTTCTTTTGTTAATTCCCCTTCTTATGAGTTGTGTAGGTACATTACGAATATACTGAAAAGGATTACAGAAGATTCCAAATACAATATAAAAGACTCATTGCAGTTTAAGAATAAAATAAAGGATATTGTGAAAAATTAGTTTCATTCGATGTGGTTTCTTTATTTCCGAGTATACCTGTAGACTTGGCACTTCGTAAATTATCGTTGATAATTATCGACGGAAACTGGGACAGAATAGAACAGCACACAAATATGAATAAATCATTATTCCTGTATATTTTAAAATTTTGTACAGAAGACAACAGGTATTTCCGATATGATGACAAGGTATATTTTCAACAAGAACGACTTCCAATGGGATCTCCAGCTTCCCCGATTCCTGTATAAAAGAGCTGGCCATAAAACCGAAAATCATTACCAAATATGTAGACGATATATTAGCGGCATTCATGCAAACGTGAAAGCCGAAAACTTTTGCTCAGCGCAAGTTTCCCTCACACCGTTGCATGAGGCACCAGGTAAAGTTGCTCAGCGTAGTTGTGCTCAAAACCATATCAGCTGACCAAGATGGATACATAAGGTGGTAGCAGTTGCAATTGCATGTATTATATATGTGTACTTTTTCTACTGTTCTAGTGCTATCACCTTATTTATCCATCCCAGTCAGATGACAACGAAATGTCAAAAGTTTACACGTTTCTCCATCCCTCGTTTGCGCAGCAAATTTGCCTCGAAAACTTCCACTTTTGAGCAAGTCGCTTTGTATGGGAAATTTGTTTGTTTTGACGTTTGCTGTGCAAGTTTACGATGTTTTCGAGTTTACGAGGTTCTTTCGAGCTTTCATGAAGACCACTATTGTGTATCGTTTCAGATAGTGCTATAGATAATATTTTGACAACATTTAGTAATATTCATCATAATATTAGATTTACAATTGAAGAAGAGCGTGGATCAAGACTGACATACTTGGATACCATGGTAATAAAGGGTCCGCCATCTAAAGTTTTTTTTCAATTAGTGCTTATTTCGTGAAACACTTAGCTCATGTCTGATTTGACAGATAATTAGTTTTATTCTTCCGCTGAACGAATATGGTTGTGTATACGCTTGAACAACGCTGGGAAATATGGGCCTGCGATCGACTTACAGAAGATGCCGATTTTGCCAAAAAAATCATCTTTTCAGATGAAGCTCGTTTTGATCTTGGCGGGTATGTAAACAAGCAAAATTGTCGCATTTGGGGCACAGAAAACCCGCACGCATACATTGAAAAGCCGATGCCCCCAAAACGAGTCACTCTTTGGTGCGGATTTTGGTCCAGAGTCATAATTGGGCCATTTTTCTTCGAAAATGAGCAAGGAGTGGCCGTTACAGTCAATGGCGATCGTTATCAGGCCATGTTGAACGAATTTTTGTTCACAAAAATTGAAGAGGAGGATATTGGCAACATTTGGTTTCAACAGGACGACGCTACGTGCCACACAGCCGAAGCTACACTCGATGGTTTGCGCCCTGTTTTTGAAGATCGCATTATCAGCCGCAGAGGTGATGTCGTTTGGACACCTCGGAGCTGCGATTTGACACCTTTGGACTATTATTTGTGGGGTGCCCTCAAAGATAAGTGTTACGCCAACAAGCCAGAGACAATTGACGCTTTAAAGGACAATATTCGTGAAGCCATTGGTGACATACAGCTGCACACAATCGATAATGTGCTTAAAAATTGGAGCGATCGTGTAGGCTACTGCATTGCCAGCCGAGGCAGCCATTTGAATGAAATTATTTTCCATTATTAACCGGAAGGATTGTAATTTCAAATAAAAAACAAATTTGAGAAAATATTCAGTAGTTTTTTTTTATAGCATTTTCAAAAAAAAAAAGTTATTTGGCGGACCCGTTAAGAAAGGGGGAGAATTTATAAGTGGATTGTTACCAAAAACGAACTACTTCTGGAAGGGTTATCAATTACCACACCAAACACCCGAAATTAATGGTTGTCAATACGGCAAGAAACCTAATAGAGAGAGTTTTGAAGATAAGCGATGGGAATTTTCACAAAAAGAATAAGTAGAAGATAACAACTGTATTAATGGCCAACAATTTTCCAATAGGGTTAGTCAATAGACTAATAAGGCAATATGAAAATAAGGTGCAAGATAACCAAACCGCAACGGTGGAACCGAAAAAGTTTAAATCATTATCTTATTTGCCAGGATTTTCTGAGAGATTACAAAAATCAAAAATATTTGATACTAATAATTACAAAATGGCCCATAAAACAACATACACACTAGATAGGATACTTAAATTTGATAGATCTAATATAGTATACAAAATACCTTGTGGAGGAAATGATAGTTAAAGTTGCAATATGGTACTATATGTAGGTGCAACTAAAAATAACCTTAAGACTAGAATTGCAGGACACAAATCAGATCAAAAATATAGACACATCTCAACACAAAAAATAGTATTATCATCACACTGTGCAAACTGTGCAAGTATTATCATCACACTGTGCAAAATCATTTTCCAAACGTTCAAGATACGTCAGTTTTGAATAGGGATAATAATTATAAACGTCGATTTATGTTAGAAATGTTACAGGTAATAAGGACTTCAATAGCGAAGAGAATAAACTTTAAAGCAGATACGGATAATGTAGCACAGAATTATAGAAATTTAATTAGTAAAATGTAGAACATTTCACCGAAAAGTTTTTTGATGTATCATTGAATTTGTCACTAGGTAACATTTTTAATATATCAGGATGTAACTTTTTGAATTTACCATTATGTATGTACATTAGGGCGGGTTGATTTTCTTTTTTTTAAATAAAATTCTAAGAAAATTCTCCGAAGAAACCATGTATCTAAAATAAAATCCCAAACTCGAAAATTTATATGCCCGCCTTTGCCAAAAAAAAAAAAAATGTTTGAAAAAATAGCTTTTTCCAAAAAGAAATCGAATTTTCTGCATAAGTTCTGAAGAAGTTCTTTTGGACTTTATATTTTTTCTAGACTCAACATTTTGTTACATTACAAAAATATTCACCCAAGTAAAAAAGTTTGTATATAATTTTATATTTACTTAAACTTATATTTACTCACTTAAATAAAAATAATATTTCAAAACATCCCGATTATTTGGCAAATTCAATTCACTAAATTCGCTTGTAAAGCCAAAAGCACTAAAATTCTGAATGGGCACAGATCTTGGCCCCCGGGCCTAGGTCCTCTGCTCGATACAAGAGCAAGACAAGCACACATAAAAGACTTAAACCTTCCTCTATAATGGGAGGAAATCTTAACTCTGAACGTGCCACAACATCACGTACCAACCGATATGCTTCTCTATCTGATCTTGACGATATGGAGGTCACACCAATATCAAATATGGTAAGCGAGGAACGGCAACCTAAGCCACCACCTATTGTCGCGGATAGTGTTGTACCACTCCGTGGAATTCAACACCTATTGGGCAATGATTGTGTTTATAAGCGCACTTCAATCGGAACAAAAATATTCCCAGTCGACTTGAAGAAATCCGAATTCTGCAAAAAAGTTCTTGCGGAGAACAAAATTGAATATCACACCTACAATTCGAAAGGAAATCGCCTATACTCAGTGTTCCTTTATGGTCTACCAAAGATGAATACCGCGGACATAACTTCTGAGCTAACCTGCTGCAATCTAACACCTACCTCAGTGACTGAGATTATCACAAAATACAGTACAATAAATAATGCTGTTCACAAAGTGCAGTTCAGTAGAAAGAACTTTAACCCAAGTAACCTACAACTCATAAAAACTATAGACCGCGTTGTTGTATCGTGGAAAAAACAAAAGCCAAAAGAGAACGGTAAACCTACTCAGTGCTGGAATTGCCTAATGTACGGACATGGAGGGGAGCACTGCAACAGACGACCAGCCTGCATGACATGCGGCAATCAACACCGAACCGATGACTGCCCGCTTAATAAAAACGAAAACAAACCAAAAGTCTTTACGTGCTTCAATTGCAAAAAATCTGGTAAAGAGAGAATTGATCACTCAGCCAACGATGAGAGATGTCCACTAAGAGCCGAATACCTGCAGATTCGTGCACTCGCAACAAACAGAGCACCAAAGAGAAACATATCTGTACACAGAAACTCTTACGTGCGCAGAAACTCGTATATCTACAATGAAGATGAGCACCCTCCCCTTGGTAGCATCATAAACACTGAGAAGAATAAATACACAAGCAGACCATCATATGCACAACAACTTAAAAAATCTAACAGCGAACTATTTAACATAGACGAGCTGTTTGATATCTTCACTTCAGCTCTCGACGAACTTAGTAAATGTACAAATAAAGTACAACAAATACAAGTAGTTATGAGGATGGTCAGACATGCCTATGACATCGATTAACAAAATTCGAATACTTCACTGGAATTCAAATGGAATCTCCAACTATCCCAAACAAAAACAATTAGAGCTTCTATTAGAAGCCCATAACATTCATATAGTTTCCTTAAACGAAACATTTCTAAAAACTAACCATAAACCATTCTTTACCAACTACAATATTTTTCGTAACGACAGAACCGAATCAAGTGGTGGAGGTGTCGCCCTTCTAATCCACAGATCATTAGAATATAAAATCCTTCCTCTGACTAAAACATCAGCCATAGAGAACATGTCTGCTGAAATTATCATAAATGGACGAAAAATCATTATTACCACTGCATACTCACCACGATACACACCTGCCTTTCGGAATGACGTCATTGCCCTGTCACCCATAGATAAGGAAGATATAGTTCTTGGTGATCTCAATGCTAAACATACAACGTGGAACTGTAGTTCAAACAACACCGCCGGTATTACGCTAAACTCACTCCAACACTCGAGTAATTTTTTCATTTATTATCCAGACAGCCCTACCTTGTATCCCCATCAACAATTCCGCATACCTTCGGCAGTTGACCTGGTTCTAAGCAATTCTTCCTTACATATTAGCCTTGAAACTCTAGGGTACGAAGTCCCTTCTGATCACCGGCCTATTATATGCACTGTTGATGGTTCTACTTCTCCCATACCTACGCTCGAGGTTTTTGACTACAAACGCTGCAACTGGTTTTTATACAAGGATATGATAGACAGGAGCATTTGTACAAATATTAGAGCATATAGAACGATAGCTGAAATTGATGCTGATATTAATAAATTTATCGATACTATTCTCTCCGCAAGAAGCGCAGCTACTCCTAAAACTCAACATATAAATTCTGTCACATTCCCTAGAGCAGTACTAAGATATATTGGCACAAGAAACAAGTTTAAAAGGAAACAACAAAGAACATCCAATAATCAGCTATCCACATTCTACGACCAGTGCACGAATTTTCTGACAAAGCATATAAACAAGAGACTGTATACTATGAGAAATTATAAGTGGAATAATTTCCTAACACGCATGAAGCCAGGAGACAAACGTTTTTGGACCCTAAGTCGCAATCTGAGAGGCAAGCGGAAAAATAATATATCTCACCTAAAATATTCAGATAAAAAACTCCTCACTGGCCAAGAAAAGGCTGACAAACTAGCCGAAACGTTTGACCAAGCTCATTATCTAACGAACGATTACTCACACTCCATAGACTCAGTGGTAAATTTTGCGGTTCATAAATTAAAGCGTGAACACCCAAGTAACTCCAACATCGAACATATAACTTCTACTGAACTGTCAAACGTTTTATCGCTTCTTAAGAATTCAAAATCCCCTGGTTTAGACAACATACCCAACATACTTCTGAAAAGGCTGCCAGCGAAGGCAATTGATTTACTAGTTACTATTTTTAACAGTTGTTTCAGCCTGAGTTATTTTCCAGTTGTGTTCAAAAAAGCCAAAATAATTGCAGTTCATAAACCCAACAAACCCAAGACTGATCCCAAAAGTTACCGGCCAATCAGTCTGTTGAGCAACCTGGGAAAGGTTTTTGAAAAACTTATATATTTCCGAGTTAATAATTTTGTCACAGATAACAATATAATATCAAAAGAACAATTTGGCGTCAAAAGAGAACATAGTACTATCCATCAAGTTAACAGAATAAAAAACAAAATAATTTCTAACAAACATAATAAAAGATCCACGGGAATAGTACTCCTAGACATTGAGAAAGCCTTCGATTCAGTTTGGCATAATGGACTTATATACAAACTTATCTTAACCAACCTTCCATTATACCTCACCAAAATAATAGCAAATTTTCTAAACAATAGAACTTTCTCCGTGGCGGTCAATAATACATTTTCATCGACAAAATCCATTCCTGCAGGACTTCCTCAAGGTTCCATCCTCTCGCCAATTTTATACAATGTATTTACATCCGATTTTAAACCCCCAAAGGAAATAGATGCGGCTTACTACGCTGATGACACAGCTTTGATTGTTTCGAGCAAACTTACGAGCGCTCTTCTTAAGAAAATGGAGAAAAGCTTAACGGCATGCAACAAATATTTGACCAAATGGAAAATAAAAATGAATCATGGGAAAACCCAAGCCATCATATTCCCTTACAACAAATCGTACAAACGGACTCCAAATCGACAACTACAATTCCAAAACATCACCATCCATATAAAGGATCACGTTAAATACCTGGGTGTAACACTAGATAAAAAATTAAACTTTGGTAAACACATTGAGGATACCTGTGATAAGGCGATTAAGTCGATCAGAGCGCTTCGTTCTCTTCTACATAGACGATCCGCCCTAAACCATAAAAACAAAAACCTAATTTTTAAATGTGTCATAAGACCTATACTTTCATATGCCTCCCCTGTATGGCACAAAGCCGCCAAATATCGTTTAAAAAACTGCAAATAATTCAGAATAAATGTCTGAAAATTATCAATAACAAACATTGGAGATACTCCACACGCAGATTACACGAAGAAACCAACTACGAGATTCTCGCTGACTTTATAACGCGACAAAACAATCAATACATCCACCGCACCTCAAACTCTTCTTATGAAATAATAAGAGATTGCAGAGACATTTAATTATAGTATATATATATAAAACATACAAATTATAACACCCGAAATATCTAATATATCTCTAATTATATTAAATATAATTGCCAGGTATATTATATTGCATTTCCGTATTGTGTATTCAAAATTTTTGTCTCTCATATAAGGTTTTTCCCATTTCTCCTTTAAAACTACATGAACAATACATAAGCAATTCATTAATGAAATATTAACTTAAAAATATTAGCTATAAACATAAAGTCTAAGTATTTTAATTGCTGTGGTATCTTTGATAAAACTCAAAAGTGAATTTATGTATAATATCAATAAGTATATTTTGGATGAATAAATAAACAATAATGATAATAATAAAAAGAACACGCCAGAAAACTGATATGAAGTGCATGTCAAAATACTTATGCTGAAGCGAAAGTCACTGCCTACTATGATTCTTATCAGCAGTTTGAGAGTGCACAAAACAATGGACAAAATATTTTACATAAGTGTTGTTGTAGATGTGCACTTTGTTTTGAGCAAAGCTGAGGTAACGGTATCTTACGCACTTGAACGAAAAAAACGCCAATATACAAGAGCACAATTTGTCAAAATAATTGTGCCGACGACTGTAGAAGTCACAGAAAACGAATTAGAGATCAAATAGACTGGATTAGAGGTCATGTTTTTCTTTGTTTTAAAAAGTAGGTGTAGCGTATTTTATTACAAAACAAAAAAATCAATGAGTGTTCGAACTTAAGGATGATGTGTTAACACCTTTTTCCTACATGGTACCTGTTCGATTTCTATGAACATGTTAGTAAATGTTACATTGGAAAATAAAAAATAATAGTTTTTTTGTATACACCGGGCAATGCTGAACATCAAATGACTCGCTTTGTTTGGCCGTAGCAACAACAACCAAACACACAACATCACACATACTTTGTCCGACGTAGCTGACGTATACATGTGTCACATAACCACATGTTTGCCATATCAACAGCAACGAAACAGCTAAAACACACAACATCACTCATACTTTGTCCGAAGTAGCTGACGTATTAGTGTGTCACCATAACGTCGATTGCGCAAGCCCATGGGCTTGCAAATGAAATTTTGCGTGGCTATGCTTTATATCTCCGTTCCACAACAGCAACAGACACATGTATATACATACATTATTATGTTAATACATACGCTATAGACACAATTTCGTTTGCCTCACCCCTGCCACACCACTCTTTCATTATTCTCTTTCGCAGTCGCAGAAAATCTGGTTTTAGCAGCAGCATAAAATCTGGTTTTAGCAGCAGCAGAAAATCTGGTTTTAGCAGCAGCATAAAATCTGACTGATAGATTTAGTCCCTATACGCCGCTATAGATGTTAACACATCAAAAAAACTATTTTTTTTATTATTCTTTGTTTTATGCAAAAAGCAGTTTAGGTAAAACGTGTTCTAAATATTTTTTATATAGAACGCAAATCAGAGGAGATGCAAATTGGGGTTCAACTTCTTTTTTGATAATTGAATATTTTGATTAGTCTCAAAACGAAACCTATAATATAATAAAACATAATATATTTAAAAAAAAGTAAATAATTTTAGCGAAAGAAGATGAAAAAAATTTTCAAGTCGAAAGGCGCGGATTTGGGTTTGCTTTTAGACCCATGGTTTCTTCGGAGAATTTTCTTAGAATTTTATGTAGATTACGTTTTTGCTATACGATTTTTAATTTTTTTTTCATCCCTACAAATCAACCCGGTCTAATGTATATACTTTTTTCAACCAAATTATTTTTCTGGCTGTAAATTATAGAAACTATTTGTACACACAAATTTTTCTGGCTGTAACTTTCATGCGACAAGAAAATTTCTTCAATTGTTTATTGTTTTTATTTTTTGTTATTGTTGTTTTGAATTTTGTTTATTAATTGTTTTCGTTTCTAATTAGTAAGGGTAGCGAAATATGGAAGAATAAAACTAATTAAAAATACGACCAAACGCTCGAACAATTTAATTTTTGAATACAATACCAAAGGTCGGATAAATCATCACTTATTTCTGAATACAATGGAAAAAACTGCGTCCAGTTTAATGACCACCATAACAACGTACTTAAACCGCCGTTTATCGAGGGAAGGTTAGCGATAACCTTGTTGTCTAATCTTTGCCGTTTACACCACCCAACTTGAGATTATATTGACATTTCAGATGGCAACTCCGTGCTTAGACATATTCCGCGCGGAGACAAAATTATCGAAGACGGCGGCACAACAGAAAAAATAAGTTGGCTGCTATTGGTTTTGCTAGTTTTGTATAAATTTTGGATGTTTTTGAAATAACTGAACCGTTAAAATTGGATCAGTGGGTCGATAAAAAAAATCGGATAACAGTTTAAACTAATAAGAGCCATTTATACCGGCGGCGGCGTAAACTTCAAAAAATTTTGGTGGCGGCGACGCGTACACAGAAAAAAATATTGGCCTGTAAATTTCAATTAAAAATATAATTGAGTTTTTTCAAAAAATTCAATTAAAATTTAATTGAATCAATTAAATTTTTAATCAAATTTACAATTTATTTTACGAAAATTGTTTTCAAAAATTTCACGTAAAAAGAAACTTTAAGACTCAACTTCACTTTTCAACGTGTAAAACAAGAGTGCCCTAAATTGGATAAAAGCAATACATTTCCAACAAAGCTGTGAATATGCAGAAGAGATGGACTGCGACAATGGAGTGACTGTTGTTGCGGAAGGAGCAGATAAATTGAATGTTTCTCCAGAACCACCAGATGTACCTATTTTTTTGTATTTAATACAAATAGTTTAAACATTAAATGTTTAATATATAATAATAGTTTAAGAAAACCGAACATTAGTTCCGATTATGAATCCAAATTCTAAAAATTTAATTTTTTATAGATATAAATACGTGCGTATCTTCTCAAACCTTGAATAAAATCGCTTTAAAAATAGAACATTTCAATTTTTTTTAGCGTCGTCCCAGGGGGGTTTCATGCTGAAAAAAGCAACTGTTTTAATTGATTCAATTCAAAATTTAATCAAAAATCGCGAAAAAAATCAATATTTTTTTTAATTAACTTGATTACATACTTAATCAATATTTTTGAAAAAAATCAATAAATATTTTAATCAAATTTACAAATCTTTTAATTGAGGTTTTTTTGACAAATTTACAAATACCTTTAATTAATATTATCATTTTCGTGATTACACCAAAATCAATTAAAAAATTAATCAAATAAACAAATTTTTTAATTGAAATTGATTTTTTTTCTGTGTAGGAACATTTCCGATTGGCTTTTTTGCGTATGTTTTTACTATGGTTGCATTTTTTTAGTAACTAACGATGTTGCATCAAAATGTACACCAGTTTAAAATGAGGTTAAAAATTAAACTTCAGTTTCTACAGATTGAAATTGTATGAGTAATCTTCTGGGTTAGCGCGGCGAACTAACGGAGTTAACCTTCGAAATGCGTTAATCTTGTTTGGTGTACATACCGCATAAGATAAATAAATATATTATCATAACATCTCATGCAGGGATAGGGGAATCCTCTCTGCGCGCTTTATAGTTTTACATACCCTGATTGGGACCGACAGGATAACACCGGGTCTGAACGTGTTATTCAAACGCTTTTCATGGCCGCCGTGAATAGGAATGTGATAAGATCAGAGCAGGGCTAGAACGCACGTTTTTATACACGCGAGTCCCGAACACTAACTATTGCACCATCGACACCATAACGGAGTTATTTCAAACCCGTTGAAACCCCTTTCAGGACCATGCATTTTCGGCCGAAGCGATTTTTGTTTTCTTTTTTTTTCGTGATATAGACCCAGAAAACTAAGAGATTAAAGAGAATTTAACTTTCTTAATAAGTTTTTATACAATCAGTATACAATCTTAATGTTTCTCTTAAGTACAATCCTAAACGGTTTTTTAACTTTATAAATTCCAAAAGGAAAAGCTCTTTAATTCCACTAGTTATGAATTATAACAGTTCAAATACAATTAACAGTTCCTTAAATCTCTTCGCTTTATATTTCCAATCTAACTTTAACATAGACTCTCTGTCCCGCTTGATCATTTTGATTTAAATGATATCAATTCTTGTCTTGATTTTGGATCAATGCAAATATCAGATGAAGATGTAGTAAATGGAATCAATAAACTTTCCAATTCTTTTAATTGTGATAATGATGGTCTCTCAGCATTTATCTTAAATCTATACCAGTTCATAAATCTGGTAATAAAAATAATGCTTGCAATTACAGACCGATTTCTAAGTTGACTAATGTAGCCAAAGTTTTCGAGCATATTGTTTATGATAAACTTTTCTTCAGTCTGAAGCGGTTTATTTCTATTAACCAACATGTTTTCACACAATTTTGTATGTCGTCTTTTGAATGGGGATTGCAAGTTGATACTATTTACACAGATGTTGCTAATGCATTTGACCGTGTACCGTATAATATTCTGTTATTAAAGCTTTCCAAAATTGGCTTCCATTCGCAGATGTTGAGCTGGTTTCGCTATTATTTAACTGGCAGATGCTCCGTTGTATCTATTGATGGGTTTCATTCTGATACCTTCATCCCTTCTTCCGGAATACCACAAGGTAGTATTCTAGGTCCTCTTTTATTTAATATTTTCGTTAATGATATAACTTCTTGTTTTAAATATTCCCAGTTTCTTTTATACGCTGTTGATTTAAAAATTTTTAAACAGATTTCGACACTTAATGATATCTCTAATCTTCAAGAGGATTTGGATAGGGTTATCTCTTGGTCAGCTAGAAATAGTATGCCTTTTAATGTTAATAAATGCTATTCTTTGACGTACCAGAGACGCCGTAATATTTTAATGTCCAAATATAAAATTAAGGACTGTACTTTATCAGCAGTTGATGAAATTGTAGATTTAGGAGTTGTTTTTGATGTTAAACTGTCTTTTAATAATCATTTGAACTACATAATTCCTAAATCATATTCAAGTTGACTTTTATTCGTCGTAATTGTGAAAAATGCTTTGACCATTACACCAAAAAAACATTATTTATTGCGTTTGTAAGGTCTAAGTTGGAATACGCCGTGGGGAATGTGTAACGAACGTTTACCCATTACCCAAAATAATGGGTAGCTACCCACGACACGAAACAGGGTAATGGGGAAAATATTGAGTGGTTACCCACGACTATGGGGAATTACCCATCATAATTAGCCATTACCCTCGAGATAATGAGGAAAATACTGGGTAAAAACGATGGGTAACGGCTTACACCATTTTTGATCGGAAATATGAAACAATTAGAAACAATTTCTATATCTCGGAAACGGAGCGTCCAATCGAAAAAATAACTAATTTTTAAGGGTTTCTAGGGGTTTTTCATAAAGTGATTCAATTCTTAGGGAAGAATTTTTAAAAAAAAATTGCAAACATTAGAAAATCGCTAAAATAAAAAAAGTGGATATAACTCGGACACGGTGCGTCCAATCGCAAAAATAATAAATTGTTTATCTTCTTACGAGGCTTTAAGCAACATATGTCTTCAATATGGCATAACTTCTTTTAAAAAATAAAAACGCTTATATGTCTATATCTCGGAAAAGGAGCATCCAATCAAAAAAATTACCAATTTTTCAGAGTTTTTAAGGGTTTTTCATAAACTGGTCAAATTCGTATGGGAGATTTTTTTTTCAAAATAAGAAAATTGCTAAAATAAAAAGTGGTCATAATTCGAAAAACAGGCTTTAACCAATGGACGTCCTCATTATGGCATCCTATTCTTTTCTTCTTTTAAAATCTCTTAAACTAAAATTTTTCGAATAACAATCGCTAAAACTTTCATATGTCTATATCTCGGAAACGGAGCATCCAATCGAAAGAATAACCAATTTTCAAAGTTTCCAAGGGCTTTTTTCAAAAAAAATGACCAAAATAAGAAAATCGCTAGAAAAATAACTGGGAAACGGTGCGTCGCATAGCAACAATAATATTTTTTTTTTGCCTCATTAACAAATGGTTTTAACAAATGGACGTCTTCAATATGCCATCAGTTTTTTTTTTTAAAAATCGATATAACTAAAATTTTATATCTATAAAATAGGAAAGTCGGTACAATAAAAAGTGGGTAAAACTCGGAAACGGTACGTCGAATCGCAAAAATAATAAATTTTTTATCTCTTTAATATGACATCAGTTTTTTTTTTAAAATCGCTAAAACAAAAATATTTCGAATAAAAAATCGCTAAAATGCTCGTATGTGTTAGTGATTTTTTAAAAAAGGTGATGACATATTGAAGATATCCATGGTTACTGGCTTCGATGGAGGTAACAAATTTATTATTTTTGCGATTGGAAGCACTGTTTCCGAGTTATAGTCAGTGTTTTGTTTTAGCGATTTTCAAATTTTGGCGATTTTTGGAAAAAATTGAAAAAAATCCCTAAAACAAAAATTTTTCGAACAAAAAATCGCAAAAACGCTCATATGTGCTAGCGATTTTTTAAAAAAGTGATGGCATATTGATGATATCCACGGTTAAAGGCTCCTATGGAGGTAAACAATTTATTATTTTTGGGATTCGATGCACCGTTTCCGAGTTATAGAAACAAAAATATTTTTTTCCATTACATTCCATGAAGGAATTGCGGAGAGCTTCTCGCAATCGGTAAGCTGTGCGCTTTATATATTGAGACTCGCTGATGGGGACCTACAGCTTAACACCGGCTCCGAACGGATTATTTATTTATGAGAAGTTTTTTTTCATGGATAATTACTCGACAGTTTTGCCATCACTATGCGAGGTGACCGCCGCCGAAAGAAATTTTAAGGTGGTCAGAGCTGGGACCGAACACAGGATCTCATGTACAAGACGCGAGCACAACTCCCATTGAACCACCGACGACCAGTTATAGCCACTTTTTTATTTTAGCGATTTTCTTATTTTGGCGATATTTTGTAAAAAAATTCTTCCATACTAATTTTATAACTTTCCGTGATATAGAAATTTTTTATCTAAATTTGTCATATTTTCGATCAAAAATGGGTATGGATTACCCAGGGAAACCCATTACCCATCGCCGTGGTTATCTACCCATTGTTTTCCCCCATTGCCCTGAGGGTAATGTGTAATTGTGATAGGTAATTCCCCACCGTCGTAGGTAGCTACCCATTATTTTGGGTAATGGGTAAACGTTCATTACACATTCCCCACGACGATATCGATATCACTATACAAGCTCTCGTATAAACGTAGTAACGACAATTTTGATCAATTAAGATCATAAATTTTTTAACGTGTAAATGTTCTCTATCACCTCTAAAACCTAACATCTCCTCTCAGAGTGCTACCATTTGTCGATTCCCAATGTGCACAAAAACGGATGAGGATCCGTTTCGAATTCATAAAAAAGCGAAATGTAAGTTCTCGAATTCGTTTCGAACCCGTTACGAGTTCGTAAAAACATAAACAGTGAAATTGCGATTTGGCGGATCCGTCTCGAACCAGTTACGAGTCCGTAAAAACATTAAAAAGCGAATCAGTGAAATTGTGATTTGGCGGAGCCGTCTCGAACTCGTTACGAGTCCGTAAAAACATAAAAAAGCGAATCAGTGGAGCTGCGATTTGTCGGATCCGTCGCGAATTCATTTCGTTTCCAAAAAACGAATCCGAGACGGATTATACGATATGACGGATTATAGGATATGAAGTTCATTACGAGTTCGAGACGGATCCGAAAAGTACAAAAACGATTCGCGGTTTCGAGAGGAATTTCATACGATAACGAATTCCTTATGAGTTCGTAACGGATGTCCGTTTCGGACAAAATATCCGCAGAAACGGATCCGGCACATATGACACATATGGCATATGGAACATTGGGTTTGCCTTAGTTGCAGCTGAATTAAACATCACCTTGAGTGCAGTAGTATTTTAGTCGGTATGACATTAGGTGCTTTAGACAATACAGAAATTTTTCTACATCACAGTCATTTCGTCGCTAACATACTATAGTTTTCAAACGCCACTTCCAATTTGATTTGAAACGATTTTAAAGTTGAACATCAATTAAATTAAAGGACCTATTAATAAAAATCAAAGGACCGATACAATTTCTTGGGGTTTGGAATATTTTTTCGTCATTTCACTTTCAGATTCTGAAAGAGAGATCGCAAAACCTTATGTTATACGTCTAACTTAAAAAAAATTGGATCAAAACAGCATAGGAGCCACGAGTTTATAAACTCCGTGGTGTATTGAATTAATGCTGCTGTTTGTTTGTAACACACAGTAATACTAAATCCTCCCATTGAAATTGGCGCACAGGATCAGATGCTTTGGAACTTTCTTAATAAACCCCACTACATTACCACAAAATACGTAGCCAATCAAACACTCAACAATCAAGGACCCATTAAACAACACAACTTATAAACTCTCCAAACTCTCGAGAGTCAGCAGCATATGACTGAAATGGCTACCGAGAAGATAAATATAAAATTAACAAGGATATAAACGTATACGTGAATGTAAACTTAAACGTAAAGGTAAACGGAAAAAAATACACGTACACGTGTAATGTGAAATGTTTATGGACATTAAGGTATGCTGAAAATGAAGTTGACACACTTGAGAAGATATTAAATTTTACGCTTTGTTTGTTTTCTTTCGTTCTTGTTTGTCCTTCTGTTGCTTCTTTCTTCCCTTAACTACTGATGTCGGTCACCGGAATGAGAACATGATGGCATCTGGCTGGCTGTTTAAATGTTCATACTTTACGACACCATTCGGCACATCCTTTCGTAATGTAATAAAATATTTTCACTCCGTAGCTGAGAAAGTGTTGTATCTACGCGTATCCTGGTTCTTGGTGGTTCTGATAGTCTTATAGAAGGAGATGATGGCATGACAATTACTTGTCTTCCTGTCATCATCACGACTTGGTTATAAATTAATGATCGGAAATAATATATAATTTCCGGATTTACGTAAATAATATTAGCAAAGAAAATCTAAGAAATGTCTCTTTATGAATCCGATGTTTCGCACAAAGGAAAGTATTAGGAACTCGTAATGGGAATTACTTGAATAGCTGGGGGATAAATGTTTTGTGTCATTGTAACTGCCAGACACAGTTAATAAGTCGTGAATTTGTAGTATAACAATATAGAAATCTATTGTAATTTAATTCTGAATTTGTTGCCTTAAATTATGTTACAACCATGAGGATATGTATTATTCAAAAGGATATGTTTCCGTTGATTCCTACTTCAAGCACATGTGCGATACTCGCAGGCCAATTGATCTATCTGCGCAAAACAGAAAGTAGAGCAAATTAAAAAAAAACAATTTCCGACTTCTGTATATTCACATATTAATCTAATGCCTGGCCTATTTATAAATATTTCATGACTGCTACTTCATTGTGAGGATAGTAAATGGGAAGGTTTTAAATATGATTAAGATGATTTCATTCTAATACCATTCAAATCTCAGAATTGCCCAAATGCGGAGTTAGATCAGTTGGCATCTGATTTAGCTCATGTAAGAACATCGATTCGTTTGGTATGAATAATTTTCTCGGAAATTTACAGTTGAATCTTGAACATTGGCAGATGTTTTAAGGATGATTAATATGATGAAAGGAAACATAAATTTAAATAAACATTATTGTTGAGCCCAAAATTAAATGAAATTTTACATAAAATTTAAATTTGTCTAACACTTGCTCCCACTTTAATTTAAATTTAAGCGCTGGGATGGATTTATACTTCATTGGGCTCTAGGCAATATCGTATTGTTGGTTAACTGATACAAATATCACATAGCTGCAGTTCCGTTCCAAAAAAAACTTTTCAAAATGTTAAATTGTCCTATTTAATAATGGAACAATAAAGGATATTCATATTGTTCTACCAATTTATTGTGCAATAGATTTTCTAGAGGATCTCGCAGACGGGAATCCTTCATCAAGAATTTCTATATGTCCTTTTTGGTCCTCTTTTAAAAATTTAAATCTTGAAATCTTTAAATTTAAATTCTGCAATTTTATTATGCAATTCCAAGTTTAATATGAAGTGGTGACATCAATATTTTTTTTTCGAGCGAGATGTTTGTTTATTATGTTCCACAATTCAAAAATATTTTTGTTTTTACTTTTGGTGGAATTTTGTGACAGTTTTAAGGACATGTAAACAATACCGACAAACTTCTTGAGCAATATATTCATATTTGTTTGACAACATATTTGTAGATTGTGTTCAAAATAAACCATTTCAGATTTAAATTTGAAGATTTCAAAATTTAAATTTTTAAGGTTAAAAGGACATATGCAAATTCAAGATGAACGATTCTCGTCTGGGAAATCCTCTGGTAAAATCTATTTCACAATAAATTGACAAAACATTTGGACAATTTGCCGGTTATTTTGGTGCAGTTTTCTTGACCTTGTTTCAAAAAAGCACAAAAAGAATGTCTGAAAATAAATATAGAGAATTTTTGTCTATCACGACCCATAATAAAATTTAATGAGGAGTAACATCTGATCCGTAGCTGTCCATTTTAGTGTAAATTTTTGGTACTTTTTGAACAAAGGACGAAAAATACCCTTTAAACTTTGAAATAGAGCATTTGAATATTCTACGAAAATAATTCCTGTCAAATTTCACTGACGACATGTTATCATAATAAGTCGCTCAATTCAATATTTATACATGATTTTTAAATTTCTCTCGTGATTTTTAAAGTTATCTCTGGTTTTAAATTTATCTCGTAAATTTATCTCGTAAAAAATTAAAACTTGCCACGCCCACGGTTTTGACTATACTCACCTACTGTGATCATTTGGCGCAGGATTCGTCCACCCCCAAAACAAAACTTAAATTTTGTTGCATAGTGTAATTTGTAAATGTCTAGTTAACTGGAGATTGTCACGCCCATTCTGGTACCTTCCATACAAAAGCTTGGTTATCAACCGCGTTGTCAATCCGATAAATCGTGTGAAGCACTTCCGACCTTAATGAAATTAGGTATAAGGCTTCACTTCATCAAAGCCAATAACCTATTAAGACAAGGGTGATTTTAGCACGTCCATTCTGGTACCTCCCATACAAAAGTTGGGCGGCTGACCGGTTGACCTATACGATGACTATCGTAAACCACAACCGATCTTAAAGAAATTCGATACTAGGCAATAGTTTGCTAAAAACTACTGTGTAATTAATAACACTGTGCGAGACCAACAAAAATGATGGGGTTCTGTCAACGGATTTTGGTAGAATGGTCTAAAAAAAATATACGTGTATCGGCGTTTTGCCAGATATGATCAGAATTTTTTTTAGGGCGAGTCAAAGTTTCCGCCCCTGGGAACTTTCCTGCAACATATCGGCATGCAAAATTGTGTGTTCCTTACTTCTGAGATACAAAGTATGTTCAGAAGTTTTATAGAAAAGATTCAGATAAATATTTTTGTGGAACAAATTAACCCCCTACCTGTCACGTATAACCATAATTTTAACTTTTTTTTTGAAAACTCGGAAAAAACTGCTCCAAAATGACGGGGGCGTGGTCAAAATGTTCTACAAAAATTATCGTCATAAAATTTCACTATATGTATCTGAACACTCCAAAACACAAACCTTAGCCCAAGTGCTAGATAATAAGCAAAAACTAACTGCCTTCTAAGGGTTAATAGTGAATTTTGTCATTTTGCTGTTTCCATTAAAAATAGTCCACATAATATAATGCATTTTGTCATATTTCAACTTTTATCTAGCATTTGGGCTAAGATTTGTGTTTTGGAGTGTTCGGACACATATAGTGAAATTTTATGGGGATCAATTTTGTGGAACATTTTGACCACGCCCCCCCTCATTTTCGGCAGTGTTTTGCGAGTTTTCAAAAAATAAGTAAAAATTATGGTTATACGTGACAGTTAGAGGGTTAATTTGTTCCACAAAAATGTTTATGTGAATCTTTTCTATAAATCTTCTGAACATATTTTGTACCTCAGAAGTAAGGAAAACACAATTTTGCATGCCGATATGTTGCAGGAAAGTTCCGAGGAGCGGAAACTTTGACCCGCCCTAAAAAAAATTCTGATCAGATCTGGCAAAACGCCGGTACACGTATATTTTTTTAGACCTTTCTACCAGAATCCGTTGACAGAACCCCATCATTTTGAAAAAATCAAATTTTGTCGCACAGTGTAATTGACTAATATGAGAGCCAAATAATAAAAGAGAGACAAGGATACATTATTCACAGTCCAAGTTAATGTTGTTGTAAGTGTGTCAGGGACTCATCGATATTCCTGAATGCTTGTGTAAATTGAAGATGAAGTGAGTGTTTCTTCTTTTGAATGGTCCGTTGCGATTCAGTTTCATGCATTTAGACGTTAAACGATCATCGGGCAGAGGATAGCTAATGCACTTGAACCATAAAATATACTGTGAAAACAATTTATAGTAGTAGAAAATATTTGTGATCTGTGAAAAACATGATAATCTCTATGCGTTGGTACACAAAAAATATACTTATTTACAAAGCTAGTTCATTCCAACTAAGCGACATTTAGATACTTGTGTTGTTAATTGAACTTCAGAAATGGTCAGCCTCTCTGATTTTGTCACTAAAAGCTCAGACAAACAAAGGGCGTCACGTTGTTGCTCTTTTCAGTTTCTTTCCTAAAAATGGTTTCTCGCTTTGGTGTTCTACCATATATACGAAACACATATGCAAAAAACAAAGCAACATTGCAAAGCATTTAACCGTCGGAGACTTTGTTTATTATATTTTTCACGGATCACAATTATTTTCTACTAATATAACCTTATTCACTGCATACATGCTTACCGGACCAAGCGCTTTTAATATCCTCTGTCCGATGAACCGCGAAACTAACGCGCGAAACTAAAACGCAATACATCAGCCAAATTAAGAAACACACACTTCATCTGCTATTTACACACACATTCAGGAATATTTATGAGTCACTGACTGAAAGAATAATGCAAAAATACTATTCCACACATACAAGATAGACTTTCAATAATATCTCGTTGTACCCCTTTTATTCTCTTGCTCTCGAGAGAGCATAAGCAGTGCAACAAACACAGATATGTTTGTATCACAAACACAGATATATTTGGGCCACAAACACATATATTATAAAATTGTTGTAATCATTTTGTTTCCAACATGAACTATTGAATAGCAAATACAATGCGTTTGGCAAAATTATACCATATGTGCGAAAAGCTCCAAACCCGCGTTATGTTTGCTCTAAACAACAAAAAACGATAAATATTTCAGCGTGTATGAAACTACATAAAAAAACAAACATAAAAAGCACTCACTTCATCTCCAATTTCCACACGCATTCAGTAAATTTACGAATCATTGACTGAAAGAATAATGCAAAAGTACAGTTACATACTTACAACTTTAACTTTAAATAATCTCCCTTTGTCTATCTACTATTCTCTTGCACTCGACAGAGCAACAAAGATCCCAAACAAAGATATATTTGGGCCTCAAACACAAATATTATAGCATATATATCATGCAATATTCAATAGCAATCACAACGTGTTTGGACACAAGTATGCTGTATTTGAGACAAGCTGCAAACACGTATTAAATTGCATCCAAATAAGAACAACAACGTGTATTTGGGGCCTTTCTCCGAGTACTGTTTACTGGATCTACATAGAGGTGTTGAAACCGATAATGCTTTATTTGTCGTATGGTGACAAGTGCTTACGCGCCGAAAAAAATTGGCTTCTATTTAATTATGTATAGGTTTGGACCATTCATATACCGACGTGCAAGCATTGATTTCAAGAATTAAAGATCTGCTGCTTTTTTGTTTCTTTGTTGTCAGACAGTTTTTCTTTTCAGCAATTTTCTACAAACAAAGCAATATTTTTGAATATCAAACACAATGTGTTTGGACACAAGTACACTAAATTTGCGCCAAGCTATAAACACGTTATATTCGCCTCCATACAACAAAATAAGACAGGGGTTTCACCGTGTAGGTAAGCTATTGGTAATAAAAGGGGACACCAAAAATGTTTGCTCTAGCTAATAGATTAACACGTTCTATCAACTGAATCCTGTGTGCAAATTCTAATGATACCTAGTAATTTTTACAATCCATAGTTAAAGGGTTTTCCAATTTGAGTAATTAGATTTCTTTAATAAAAAACACTTAATTGTGAAGGAAATTCAAATGTTTTTTATGTAATGTGAAGTACCCGGGGGGTCAGGGACCTTACAAAACGAAGATAACATATTTCGCCAACCAGTGCGATATTTTGCTTTATTTCTCCAGATGGCAATACCAAGTGTACGCAGGGATTCGTCAACCTGATCCCTCCAGCGGAGTCATGGTCTTCCTATTTTTCATATTCCTTTGAGTTCGGTTTCGAAAACCCTCCGTGCTGGTTCGTCTTCATCCATTCTACTGACATGGCCTAGCCAGCGCAATCGCGTTATCTTGATTCGCTTAACTATGTCAATGTCAGGACAAAGTTCATACAGCTCATGATTTATGCGTCGCCGATACTCGCCGTTGTGCACTATAGGGCCATATATTTTTCGGAGTATTTTTCTCTCGAAGACTCGTACAGATGTTTCGTCTGCTTGCGATAGGACCCATGATTCTGTGCCATAAAGCAAGACAGGTTGAATGAGAGTCTGGTACAGCTGGACTTTTGTTACTTGAGAGAGGGCTTTATCTCTAAAGTGCTTGCTTAGCCCAAAATAACATATATTCGCAGCACAATTCTCCGCCTGATCTCAATTCTGACATTGTTGTTTTTGTTTACGGCAGAGCCGACGTATATAAATTCATCCACCACCTCGAAATTATAACGGTTATCAATCAACTTTCAAGCTTTGGTCTAATCGCGTCGAGGCCCTGTTCGTTGAAACCATTAATTTTGTCTTGTCCTCATTTATCCTCAGACCCACTTTTGCTGACTCCTTCTCAATTCTCGAAAAACCCGCAGTAACTTATCATCAGCATACGCGAGCAGCATGTGACTTTTACTGCTGATGGTTTTATTCACGTTGACTGCAGCTTTTCTCATAATGATCTCCATTAAGGTGTTAAAGAGATCGCATGATACGGTGCCGCCTTGCCTGAGGCCTCGCTTAGTTTCGAAAGGTTCGGTAAGATCCTTACCAACTTTCACTGCGGATTTGGTGTTCGTCAAGGTCATTCTGCAAAGGCGTATGAGTTTTGCAGGAATACCAAGCTCAGACATTGCTTCATTGAGTTTATCCCGTGTCGGACTATCGAAGGCCGCTTTATAATCGATAAATAGATGATAGGTGTCGATTTGTTTTTCGTGTGTCTTCTCCAGGATTTGGCGTATCGTGAAAATCTGGTCAGTTGTCGATTTTCCAGGCCTAAAGCCGCATTGGTATGGTCCAATCAGTTCAGCGATAATTGATTTTAGTCTTTCGCACATTATACTTGATAGAACCTTATATGCTACGGATAAAAGGCTTATTCCACGGTAGTTGGCACAGATACTCGGGTCACATTTTTTTAAATATGGCACATAGTACACTGAGACTCCAATCGCCGGGCATGCATTCATCTAAACAAATTTTGCTAATGAGCTGATGCATGCACCTTCTCAGTTCTTCGCCGCCAGCCTTAATCAGCTTCGCCGGTAATCCATCGGCTCCTGCGGCTTTGGTGTTCTTAAGCCGGGCAATAGATGTTCTGACCTCGTCTGGGTTAGGAGGGGGCAATCGACGTCGTGGTCCATATTGTGATCGATTGTCCCATTGTCATTGGATATCTCAGGTACTAGTAGGGCGGAGAAATGATCTCTTTATATTCCCAATCTGCGACGAGATTTCCGTCCTTGTCTTTACAGAAGGGGGGCCCTGAACCATTTCCATTAGTTCCGTATTTGACTGTTTGGTAGAATTTTCGGGCTTCGTTCTACCTTCTGTATGTCTCAATTTTCTCACTGTCTCGCTTTCTCCAATGCCGTTTCTTACGCCTAAAGAGACGGTTTACCTCCTTTCTTTTCTCCCTATAGCGCTCAGTTGCAGCTCGCGATGCAATTGACTGAAGCATTACCATACGTACAGCGTTCTTTTCATCATTTGCAATGCGACACTCTTCATGGTACCACGGTTTATTGCGAAGCGGTTTTTCGGAACCAAGTGCGGTTGTTGCGGCAGTTTTTATAGAGTCGGAAATGGGTTTCCACTGCTCATCAGGAGGGGTGGGTTCTGTGCCAAAAGTTGCGAGAGCTTCCTTGAGTAGGCTGTGGCTACCTCTGGTAATTGCAGCTTTCCGATGTCCAGCTTCCTCTGCGTCTGGTTTCGTACGATTTTCGCTCTACTTAATCTTGTGCGAACCTTTGCTGCTACCAGGTAGTGATCAGAATCGATGTTAGCTCCTGTGATCACTCGTACGTCCATTACACTGGATGAGTGCCTTCCATCAATTACCATGTGATCAATTTGGTTCTTAGTTCTTTGATCAGGGGATACTCAAGTAGCCTTGTGGATGTCTTTATGCTGGAATCTTGTACCACTAAAGACCATGTTTTTTGCCGCGGCAAAGTCAATCAGTCTCATACCGTTGTCGGAACTGTCTGCATGTAGACTGAAATTGCCACATTCTCCCTTCCAACTTTGGCATTAAAATCTCCTAGTACAATCTTAATGTCATGGTCAGGGCAGCGGTCATACGTTTCCTCTAGGTGCTCATAGAATATGTCTTTTGTGAAGTACAATCGATACAATTAAGGTCTGAGTAAAACGTCTATCAAATGGCCTCCACATCTTCTTTAGCAGGAACGAGTTCATTGAACCCAATTTTCGAGCACTTTTCCCACTAAATCAAGTCGTATGTCATGAATAGCATGTTCAATCTTTACTTGTAAAGCTTGGAGAGAGTCTGGTTTATTGTTAAAGTCCAATGACTTCAAATAACCCCACAAGAAATAGTATAATGATGTTAAATCACAACTTCTTGAAGGCCATTCAATTTCACAATTTCTTGAACTAATCGAATCTCCAAAATTTTCTCGCAATTATTCGGTTGTTGCACGTGCTGTGTGGCACGTATCCGGTTTTGTTGAAAGTAGATGTTGACAAGATCAAGTTTTTCCAATTTCGGCCATAAAACGTTGGTTATCATCGATCTGTACCGCTCTCCATTGGCATTGACCGTGTTACCAGCTTCATTTCGAAAGAAGTACGGACCGATGATTCCACCAGCCCAAAAACCACAACAAACTGTCAATTTAGGTGAATGTAATGGTTGTTCATAAATAACTCGCACTAAAATCGATAGTTTTGTTTATTTACCGCACTACTCAGACGAAAGTGAGCCTCATCGGAGAAGATGATTTTCTTACAAAAATCGTTATCGTTTTCAAGTTACTCCAAGACAAAATCAGAAAATTCATGACGTTTACGGTAGTCCAATGGCTTCATTTCTTGAGTGATAACAATTTTATACGGATGCTCAAGCCCAAATCCTTTCTGAAAATCCGCCATGTTGAGACAGTCCCAATTGTTGACAACGTCTTGGAATCGATAAATTGCGGTCTTCAGCAACACTTACCTGAACGGAAGCAATATTTTCATTATCTCGAGCGGTTATTTATCTTACTGACGTTTGAACGTTATGCAAACAAAATGTACGTTAGTAATTTGCATCAATTCGACGAATAGCGACCACAGGTGGACGATTATTACGACCATAAAATGGCAAAAGTGCATTGAATAATTGTAGACGTTGTTCTTGCGTATATCTTTCCATGATGAAATTGTAAACATTACTGAATACAATGGAAAAAAATGACAGACCATGACATACTACAAATGGCCGAAACGTCACTTAGAATTTATATCATTCAAATTGGAATACCTTTTATTTGTTATCTCTAAAACGTTGTAAAAATTTGGTAGTGCTTGCTAAATTTAAATTTTATATAAATTTTTATTTCTTCAACCGAGTAATATTGGAAAATGTTCGTAATAATAAGCTTGTCTTTTTTTTATTTCCCGCTAAACTAATTTTTCGACGAATTCGTCGCTTAAAATCGCTTAACTGCCCAAACAAAGTGGTCGAAAAATTCGTTTAACAGGGAATAAAAAAACAGGCCTAATGATATACAGTGTAGGAAAACTAAAAATGTTATCCAAAAAATTTGAAGACCAAAGTTATGGCCTGCTTTGATTTCAGTACATTTTTATCAACAAATATGAAATATTAACAACAATCATGTGATTAAAATTATCATCATATTATTAGGACGCTTGAAATTGAACACAAACTGCACCATTTCCAATTGCAATTTAAAAAATATCAATTTAATTTTGAAAAATATCAATTGAAATGTGAAACTTATATTTGAAATTTGAAATACATTTATTGAAATTTAGAAAATCT
Source organism: Phaonia tiefii (assembly GCA_963931995.1). Classification (NCBI taxonomy): domain Eukaryota; kingdom Metazoa; phylum Arthropoda; class Insecta; order Diptera; family Muscidae; genus Phaonia; species Phaonia tiefii. Next base: position 60,781,610 of record OZ008367.1, on the reverse strand, counting down.
ATTTGAAATACATCAATCGAAATTTAAAAAACATCAATTGAAATTTAAAATACATCGATTGAAATTTGAAAGATATCAATTGAAATTTAAAACACATCAATTGAAATTTAAAATTCATAAATTTAAATTTGAAACACATCAATAGAAATTTGAAAGATATCAATTGGATTTTAAAAACATCAATTGAAATTTGAAACACATCAATTGAAATTTAAAGGACATCAATTGAAATTTAAAATTCGTCACTTGAAATGTAAAAATTATTAACTGATTTTATGTATTAGATTTATAAATTCCAATTGATGTCTTTAAAATTTCAATTGATGTATTTCACACTTCAATTGATGTGTTTTATATTAGAATTAATGTGTTTTAACTTTGAAATGATGTATTTTAAATTTCAATTGATGTATTTCAAATTTCAATTGATGTTTTTTAAATTCCAATTGATGTATTTCAAATTTCAAATAAAATTTTTAAATTTCAATTGATGTATTTCAAATTTGAAATAGAATTTTTAAATTTCAATAGATTTTTTTTTTAAATTCAATTGGAAATGGTGTAGCTGTCAGTTGTCAAAAGGCAGAATACATAAGGCCATACTCCAAAATTACGTATAAATCTCTATATATCATATTAAGTTAAAAATAAAATAAACATCTAAAGGGGTTTTCAACACAGACGCTACAAAAGTAAATCTGTAGGGACAGCGAACGACGCCATATTTTTCGCGCTCTTTTGACATTTCTCTTCAGTAAGGTTTGCCATTTCATCATGGAAAGATATACGAGCCAAGAGCGAGTCGAAATTATTAAAATTTACTACCGAAATTTGGAGTCAGTGGCCTCAACTTTAAGAGCGCTACGTTACGAATCTGGTACAAAATGTTCCCGTGCCAGTGAGACAAAGAAGTGCCCGTAGTGTCGAGAATATTGCTGCCGCTGAGGCTTCAGTTCAAGAAAGCCCAAATGTGTCTCTCACACGTCGTTCTCAAGCGTTCTCAAGTGATGTCGTTGTGGCGAAGTTTGCGAAAAGATCTTGGCCTACATCCTTACAAGATCAAATTGACGCAAGAACTGAAGCCGCTTGACCACCATAAGCGTCGTATGTTCGTGAATTGGGCTGAGCAACAACTTGAAAATGATTCGGATTTTCATCGGAAAATCGATAAGGCTCATTTCTGGCTGAATGGCTTCGTCAATAAGCAAAATAAGCGTTATTGGTCAGAGAGCAATCCACACGTAATCCATGAGTCATCATTGCGGTTTGGTGCGGTTTATGGGCCGGCGGCATCATTGCGCCGTACTTCTTCCATGATGATCAAGACCGGCACATTACTGTGAATGCGAATCGCTACCGTTCAATGATAACCGAATATTTTTCGCCCCAATTGGATAATATGGACTTGGAGGACATGTGGTTCCAACAGGACGGCGCCATAAGCCACACAGCGAATGCCACAATCAATCTATTGGAAACCAAGTTTGGTGAACGTGTTATCTCACGAAATGACCCAGTCGATTGGCCGCCTCGGTCGCGCGATTTGACGCCGTTAGATTATTTCCTGTGGGGCTGCGTCAAGTCTATGGTCTATGCCAACAAGCCAGCGACGATTGATGAACTTCGTACGAATATCGAACGTGAAATTGCAGCAGTATCGGCCGATTTATGCTTGAAACCGTCGAAAATTGGGTTCAGCGTCTGGACTTCTGCAAGCGTGCCCATGGTGGCCATGCAAAAGAAATCGAGTTCCATATATAATGGCATCGAACGTACTTTCACAGGAATAAAGAATTTCATTGGTATCTAAAACCGGTTTTGTAGCGCTCTTATTGAAAAACCCGTTACAATAACAACTTGATAATTACTACAACAAAATTTACAAATCTAATTATTAACTTTATTTTTAAATTGCAGGTACTTGGCATTTTTTATTTTTATTTAATTCTACGTAGTTTTTAATTCAATTATGTATAATTTGCCTAGTCATCCCTGGTCTTTTCCTCTTAAGCCTCCATCAGGTCAAAAGTTCACTTCAAATATCCTATTCAATATTCACAGTTCATAGTTGTAGCCTTAAGCTGTAACAAATGTCATAAAAAGTTGGACACGGACTTTGTCTACATCTTCAACGGGTACATCTGCAGATTCTTTCTATTCATGTCAATGTCTTTACTTAATGCATTTTCATATTATATTTTTTATCCTTTTTCTCTACCTTATATCATACTTTTCTTCTTCTTTATTGCAACTAATGATATTACGACTTCCTTTAGTTTAGTTCAGTCACTGCTGCCTCTGCGCTTTAGTACAATTTACTTGACACAGGATAATTGTATGTGCTGTTGACGTTATCCTGACATTTCCTTCTTCTTGTTTTTGCTGTTGTTGCACGTAATGTGATGAGTTGAATGTTGCAATTTATTTTAAATTGTAAACTTAAATAGGGTCATATAAGTGGCCTAATGAAGTCGAAGGTTATAGTTTGTAGTTGTATGGAACTTGACATGATACATTTTTATATGCATATGAAGAAAATTCGTTTAAGATAAAAAGTAAAATTGTGTTTGGATTTCTGTAATACTACTGTTAATAAATTTTGACTTGGAATTGCAATTATGGAAATCAGGGAATTTCCATTTGGTTTTGGATACAAAAATATAATTTTGAAGTGTTTAACTCTAGAAAGATAACGTAATTTACATATCGTAAAAGACAACCACACGTCTTAGAGATGTATGCTAGTTTGAGGTCTAATTAGTAAAGGTTCCAAAATGTTTTAGAAAAAAATTCGTTTCAAATTAATAAGATTAAGTCTTTCTTTATAAAAAAATGATATATAAAAAGCAATACTCAAATTTTAAACTAAAAAACCGACGAACAGTATTCCCCTTAGAAATCAAAGAAATAAAGAAATGATTATTTGTCATACGTCTCAAAGACGGAATAGTAAATAATTTGTTTGATTGGAAACCCCTTAAAATATATTTGCAGACGAATCCGATCAAACGAACAAATTTTAAAAACCCAATACTTAAATAAATATGATTTAAAAGGTGAAATGAGGTAATTTTTGTTAGAAATTTCTTAAAGAAACATATGAAGAATAAAAATTCGACAAAAATAACTAATTTGATCTATAAACACCTGGTTTCCCATTACATCCTATGAAGGGCTTGAGGAGAGCTTCTAACAACCACTGGGCTGAGCGCTTTCTAGTTTTCCACTCATTGATTGGGGCCTACAGTTTTACACCGATAGTTTAGCTGTCAACCAGAGGGTAGAAAAACTCATCTACTCGTAACTCGTGCTACAACACGAGCGCGAGCGCAATACAAGAGAGTTAACGCACGCGTCTGTGAGTGAGCTGCGTTCATTTGTGTATGTGTATTACCGCGCGCTCTCTTTCGTCTCAAACGAGGTAGGAAAGGTAGTACATTTGATGTACTATTTTGTACATTTTGTACAATTTTGTACAATTTATGTAATTTTGTTGTATTTTTTATGTATCTTTTGATACAATTTACGTAATTTCGGGGACACTTTTTGTACTTTCGAGAACATTTTGTGTAATTATATGATGAACTCTTTTGGATGCAATTTGTGCCGTTTTGGTACACTTTACTTTTTGGTACATTTGATGTAAATTGTTGATACTCTTTATGTACCTTTGGGAACGCTTTATGTACTATTTCGCACACTTTGTGCATTTTTGTACCTTTACACATCTTTATTACGTTTGTGTACTATTTGGAACATATCATATACATTTTGATACGCCTTATGTACTAGTTGATACATTTTATGTACTTTTTTCTACATATTATGTACTTTTTGGTAGTAACCGTTGGTGGTCCAATGGTTAGTATGCGCGGCTCTTGTACATGAGAACGTGCCATCGATCCCTGCTCTGACCACCTTACAGTTCTTTCGACGACGGTCACCGAGATTAGTGACGGCGACACTATCGATTACTTAGCCATGAAAAAGCTTCTCAAAATACCATTCGAATCCGGTGTAAAGCTGTAACTAACGTATTGTATTTTTCATGTAGGAAAGTACGACTCGAACCTCGCGAGATATACATATTTGGAACTTTGAAAGGAATTTTCTGAGCATGCTCGCGCGCATTTGCAATTCCTGTTTTATACAAAAGCACTATAGAGAACGTAGTTCTGCGATTTGTTAAAGTATCTCGATGTATTAACCTACTTTTAGCCTTATATGAAGAAATTGAATCTGAAAACGCAACATCATTCAGTTCCAATTTTTAAAATTTCCTCTGCAATTTTTCAATACAATAGGAACGAATATCAGTGAACGGATGGTAATTAATTGCTCCATAATTAAATTTAGATCGCTCAATGGTTTGTTATTACAAAAGTTTCCGTATACTAGGTATAGTGATTTTTCTACGGTTCTGTTTTACAAAACCAATACAGAATAAACTCTGACTAACAAGATTGCAAAAGAATTTCATACATATTGCAAATGACGAAGATTTCCCTAAGAAAAAAATTGGAATGATCACGATTTGGACTAAAATATTTTATTTTTCCGTTTCTCGATTTAAAAATTCTCGATGTTTAAATTCCATGTAGAATTCAGTTCAGGTCTAAATCTCTCTTCCGAACCACATCAATCAATGATTTCTACACCATTTAAAAAATATCAATTTAATTTTGTAAACTGTCAATTGAAATTTGAAAATTATGTTTGAAATTTGAAAAACATCAATTGAAATTTAAAAATTCTATTTGAAGTTTGAAATACATCAATTGAAATTTAAAAAATATCATTTGAAATTTGAAAGACATCAGTTGAAATTTAAAAGACATCAATTGAAATTTAAGAGACATCAATAGATATTTAAAATTCGACACTTGAAATTTAAAAATTATTAACTGACTTTATGTGTTAGATGTTTAAATTTCAATTGGTGTATTTTAAATTTGAATTAACGTGTTTTAAATTTCAATTGATGTATTTCAAAATTCAATTGATGTATTTTAAATTTCTATTGATGTGTTCCAAATTGCAATTGATGTGTTTCAAATTTCAGTTGACGTCTTTCAAATTTCAATTAATGTCTTTCAACTTTCAAATGATGTTTTTTAAATTTCAATTGATGTATTTCAAATTTCAAATAGAATTTTTAAATTTCAGTTGATGTTTTTCAAATTTTAAATATAATTTTCAAATTTCAATTGATGTGTTTCAAATTTCAAATAGAATTTTTAAATTTGGAAATGTTATAGTTGACTATTATTTCTGTATTTATATATGCCATATCTGGGGTTTTTTAATTTGCATTGGATTTTAATTTGCATTACTTTATCTAATGCAAATGCAAAAGAATTATCATTGTTCGCAATGGCAATTAAAACAATTTGAATTTGCATTTGCTCAGGGAATGCAAATGCAGGTTGTGGAATCGCATATCAATTGTAATGAAATATGGGAATGCTTTTAATTGTTTCGAATTTGTTTGACTGCTGGCAATTCAATAGGTATTGCCTCGTAGACTTTCAAATTCATAAACCTGTACTGTATAAAATATTTGAAAACCACAGCTGCCAGATATGAAGGAAATGCTTTGAAAATTAGTACAATTGCCAATGGTACTGAATACAGGTAATTCAAATTAAACTACAAATTATAATTGTCATATAATTAATTTACCCCATGTATGATATATACATAGTTCCTTCAACAGTTAAACCTTATTCAATTTAAGCATTTCTCAGAAAATCTTATAAGGTAGATCTGTAAACAGAATCCAAGTAAAATTTTTACTAGAGAAAAATTGTCTATTAGTAAATTCTAGTTTTTCAGCTTCCCCTTAAATTTAAGAAGTTTACCTGATTTCAAATTAAGTTGTCTTAGATCCTCGTTATGTTTAAAGTTGTAATTTCCTTTAAGGCTATAAGAGATCATGTTTTCTCCGGTTAGTGAAAAAAATGTAAATGTCGCGGGTGGGATTCGAAGTCACATTCGCTGGACGATCGTTTCGATGTTTGTGAAGCATCATCTTCAGCAGCGCCTAGCCCGTTAAGCCACTGCAGTGAGTATTTACACAAGTCACTAACCGAAGACATTTATTGATTGTGTGCAGAGCGATTGGTTGTCGCTAGTTTTTCGAAAGTTCTATTGGTTCTGTTTTGCTTTTGGCCCTACCATATGTTTCAAATTTAGTTGTCCTATATCTCGTTATCTTTAATTTCTAGATTTTATGACTTCCTATACTTATATCCTTTCTATGACTCATATCCTCTATCCCAACTAAAAGTCGGATATATCGTAATAATCCATCGATTCCGGAGATATGTGGATGAATAAAATAGTGTCAAAAACAATACATCTTCCATATTGTTGTTCCGAATAAAAGCTTCTCATTTGACGTCAGCATTTTATTTCCAATTTCTTCCTGTGGAAGATTGGTACATTATGTATGAATTAAAAATCTAGCAAATGTGTTCCAATTGTTAGTGAGGATGTCAGCGCCAAAAATCTATTAACTAAATTCACCCACATTTTTGTTCCTTTGTTTCTAAATGATATGTTGCGTGCTGAGACAACTATATTAAGCAAAATAAACTTTGGCATCTTCATGGCGTATGAGTTTTATTAATAGCCTCATGATGTATGAGTGTTGCTCATAAAATTAGTTACAAATAAATCATACGTCGCGTGTATATTTAAATTTATTAATATGATTTATTTTGTTTAATATCATGGCTCTTAATTCCATGAAACTCTGCATTAAGACATTTCTAACAAGTAGCAGTGGTTTTTCCAAAACTAGGTATGTGTTTGTCTTCTCCCATTAATGCTGCTGTCTACAATGATGTTTTAAATTAAGACGTAATATATGGTACAGTGCAGTAAAAAAAGGCAATTTAAACTACGAGAAATCAATAGATGCGGTTGCTTAGCCAACAAACCGACAATTACAAACTTACCGCAATTTACGATTACGCTGCACGGAAATTATAACCAACGCATTGCCGAGAACGGCAGCTAAAATGATTGAAAAGAATATAAAGCCTTTCAGTATCACGACGGACAGGTCCATCCAATTATCGCCATCGTCATCGTTGTCGACAATCACATTTGACAGTGATGACAACAGCGTCGAGTTCTCGTTAATGGTTAAGTTTAATGCAGTGCTAACATTGCTGGCTATGACAGAGGTGGTTGTGGTGCTGGTAGCAGGGATGTCGCTGTAACCATCGAGGAAATGATAGGGAGTGGAAAATAAATTCTCGTCTAAGGCATTGTTGGTGCTGGTAGCGGCGGCGGCGGCGGCATCGTTGAATGTACCCGTTGTTAAAGCGGAAGTTAACGTTTTTACTGAATCATTGAAAACAGCTGGCGATGAAAATGATGCTGATGCAGAGGTAACTGAGGCTGATGTTGATGTTGACGATGATGATGCAGATGCAGATGTTAAGGGAAATGCGGATGATGATGATGCAGTTGATGAGGATAATAATGGTGACGAATGCGTTGAATCACCATTGGCAGATTTAGTTAACATTTGTATTGCAGGTTGGGACAACGTTCCAGCGTCGGAATTTGTAGTTGCAGTCGTTGTCGCCATGGAAATCGAATAGGACGACGATGCTAAGGTGGCTGTTGCGTTGTCTGCATTTTGAGAAACCAATGCAATTGCTGGTGCTTCATTTTGTTGCAAATGTTGCTGTTGTTGGTAGTGTCGCAAATCGTATTTTTGGCGTTCCGTGGCAGTGCTCTCATCATATAATGTTTTTAATGTTGTTGATGCTACTATTGATTTCAATGTAGATGTTAGCAATCTGTTGTATAACGGCGTCTGAAAAAGCGACGTCATAGCCGCTGAATCACACTAAATCATATACAACTTTTGATAAATTCTTTCGTACTTATTGTGTGTAGAGGAATTTAATAAATTGCTATCTGAAAGTAAACGGAGATAAAAGAGAGAACAAAAATGAATAGGAATCATTAATGATGATGCAAAAAATTGTATATTACTATCAGATGTTGCATGGGCACAGTGGTCAAGACAGCAAGAATGTGTATAACTTTTTAACATAAAGTTCGATAAAAAAATTATTCGCCCTTATTTCCGTTGTCGTCGCCGACGTCAATACAATATCGACACCATTTTTATTGGCGACTTGAAGGCATATTTTAAGAGGGTTGTTTTTGGATCATAGACATCAAAAACTTTGTTGTTGTCGATGTGACAATACATTTATAACGTTCTAAAGTTGACAAAAATCTAATGACGACGTCGACGACGACAACGGGAATAAGGCCGATTGTAATTTAAATACGTACTATTTTAAAAAAGACTGATGTGGAGCTCCTTCTTTTGAAAATTGAAATGGTCATCTTCTTCTATCAAGAAAGTTTAGTGACAACAGCAAAATAAAATAATTTAGAGGTTGTCATTAGATGTTCGTCACAACCGATTTAGATTCTGTCACAACCGCTTTAGAGGTTACCTCAACCACATTAGAGGGGTGCCACAACCGAACCGAGGGGTACCTCAACCACCGCATTATAGGGTGCCACAACCGAATTAGAGGTGGTCACAACCGGATTAGAGGTTGTCACATACGAATTAGAGGTTGTCACAACCGCATATAGTATGAATCAGAAGCGAAGTTAGTGGTTATCACAACATAACTATAATTGCTTTCTTTTAATTAAAAGTACATTTAGTGAGAGTTTTTTATTAATAATACTTATATAATTTCCTTTACTCTCAGTAAGATTGCACTTATTAAATTTAGTGTCATTTTTTTTAAGCAAGTGTCAACTCTGAAATTTGGCAGCAGTCACATATGTTTATAACGATCATTAAAAATGGAGCGCTTTACAAAATAACAACGCGTTATAATTGTGACAACTTATTACAAAAGTTTTGGAACGTTATGCTGAGACCGCTCGCAAACTTCAAAGAATTTTCAATCGATGTGTGTCAACCATTCAAAGAGTGATTAAAAATTTTTAAGAAACTAGGTCGGTTATGGACGGTATGACTCGTGTGCGTCAACGTACCGGTCGGTCTCTTGATAACATTGCGGCTGCAAACGAGAGTGTCGCCGAAAACCGGAACATCAATTCGGTATCGTTCTCTATAAATTCAAATTTCACGAAGCACTTCGCAGCGAATTTTGACAATAGACCTCCACATCCATGCGAACAAAATTCAGCTAATTCAATAGCTCAAAGCAGCAGAACATGGAAAGCGCCGGCAATTTGTTCAATGGGTAATGGAGCAAAGTGGAGTCAATGCCGATTTTTCAAAAAAAGTTTTCATCTCCGATGAACCGCATTTTCATCTGAATGGGTTCGTGAAAACACAAAATTGTCGAATTTGGGGCCCAGAAAATCCTCATGCAAACCATGAGAAACAAATGCACCCATAACGAGTAATTGTCTGGTGCGGATTTTGGTCAGGCGGCGTGATTGGGCCTTACTTTTTTGAAGATGAGGCCGAAATTGCAGTGACTGTGAACTGCATTCGTTACAAGAACATGTTAACTGAGTTTTTGTGGCCTCAACTGGGCGGTATCGATCTGGACGACATGTGGTTTCAGCAAGACGCCACGCATATAACAATTTATTGCAGCAACGATATCCAGAACAAATTATGTCAAGAAATTCTGATGTCTACTGCCCATCAAGGTCATGCGATTAACGCCGTGCGATTTCTTTGTTTGGGGTTTTATGAAATCTCGCGTTTATGCGAATAAACAAGAAACAATTTCTTAGCTCAAATCGGAGATCCAACCCGTCATCGGTGGGATACAGCCACATCTCTATGAAAAAGTCATGGAAAATTTTACGAAAGGAGTAATGGCCTGTCATCACAGCCGTGGGGGCTTGTTGACGTATATTTTATTACATACTTAATCGGAACATGTCTTCTTTACAGTCCAATAAAAAAATTACAACTGTCTCAAAAAGTACGTGTTTTTATTTTAAAATTAAAAGTGCATTCTAACTGAGACACCCAAGTTTATTGTACATGCCACTTCCGACTGTTTTTGAGGTCCCACACGCTGAGAAAAAAACGGCCCCAGGAACTGTGGCAGGAACCATGTATATGTTTGCAAGCATTTTTTCATGAATTGAAAATCTGCAACTTTTTTTTTTTGTTGTCTGTGACGTTTTTGTTTTCAGCAGTTTTCAACAAACAAACAAAAACAAAACATTTGGGTTACAGTAGCATGTATCATAACATATTAATCATTGTGTCCAACATGTAATATTGAATGGCAAACACAATGTGTTTGGACACAAGTATACTATATTTGCGACAAGCTCCAAACACACGTTATATTTCCATCCAAACAACAAAAAAGATGGATTTTTCATGTGTCATAGCCACAATAATCCGGTGTTGTGTCTGTCGATTTTTGGGTTAAACCTAACCATTCTTCGTTTAGATAATGGTACCTTAATTTTGACAGCACATCTCAGACGACGGATCCTACAAACCTTCAGAACTGATGACATCTGCTAGTACTACACTCTGTTAAAAATTGACATTATCTGCAAAATGAGACGTTGTAACTCTTAATCCATAATTACAATATTTTTAATTAAAAATATGGGTTTCCATTGCTTCCCATGAAGGTATTGGGGAGAGCTTCTCACAACCAGTAAGCTGTGCGTTTTCTATTTTTATTCTTACTGATTGGGTCCTACAGTTTTAAATCGGTTCCGAACGGTATTTTTCAGAAGCTTTTTCATGGATAAATACACTAAGCGAGGTCACTGCCGGGGAAATAAATGTAAGTTGGACATAGCAGTGATCGAACCTACGTTGTCATTTCCAAGAGCCGCATACACTACCGCATAATAATTTTAATAAACACAAATCAAAAAAATTCTTGCACAAACGGCGACAACAACAATTGTACGTTCATTGTCTTTTGTATTTTATTAAAAAAATAGTTGGTTTTTCGATTTGGAAATGTTGGGTTTGAAATATATAGAATTATATTGTGGTAACTGAATTGAAAATTAATTCAGTTGTACCAACAGAGTTCATGAGAAATTCGGTTGCGGCAACCTGATGTTTTATGTTCGGCAGTTGCAATCGAATTGATGACAACTTATTGGGTGGCAACAGCCGAATTTATGGTTACTACAACTTATTTTCCAATAATTAGTTCTGTGAGTGTATATAGCACTCTAAGTATCTTTGGAAAAAGCAGCTTTCATTTAATTTTTTTTAATAAACATTTGCTGATATAGTAGACTGATGATTTATTGTATTCACATGCTTCTACACAATTGGTACTATCAAACAAAAAGGAAACATATAAATAACTAAATAATAAATAAAATAATAATAATAAAACATAAATTGCAGTTTGAGTTTGGTTTGGAGTTCATAATTTGAACATTTCGTTGTTAGAGTCGAGAGTTTTCAACATTTTGCATATGTAAAATATGGACGAGTTAGTTACACCTATTTGGGTAATTGAAGGATTATCGGTTTTAAAAACATAAACCATTTTTATTGGACCTCGGACTAGTCAATGGGAGTCTTAGGGTGAGTGTATATTTAAGTTGTTTCGCACGTTTGTTTGTTACTTAATTTTGTTGGTTGTTTCTTAAATTTCTGCACTTGTTTCCTTTGGCCAGGTTCAAAATTAAAGTGTTGTAAGTATAAATTCAAGTTAATTTGGGTTTTGATTTTAATGCCGAAGTCAGAAATAATGATATGTATATTGTGATATACATTACGCTTATCATATTCGACTTTTTTGTCAGTGGAATGTCTCAAATTGGAATAGGTAATATTGGAAGGTAATATTGGACCTTCAGAAATTCAGAATTTGAAATTTTCTGTGTGAGATCCCTGTGCAAGATTTTGGCCCACTGTAGTCAAACGAAGAATTCTCCAAGAACCAAATATGTGCAGTTTGGTAGTGAACTTGACATAACCTTTCAGAATATGCCAACTACATATTTCAGAAGACCTTCAAAACCGAAAATTTTTCATTTTGAATTTCATACACGAAACAGGTTTTCGCCCATTGTGCCCAAACGAAGAATTCTCCACGAACCAAATGTATGTCAGTCCATAGTACTTAAGGAGTGTCTTCGAAATATAAGCTCTAGAATTTCCCAAGGACCTTCAGAAATTCAGAATTTAAAATTTTCTGTGTGAGGTCCCTGTGCAAGATTTTGGCCCACTGTGGTGCTTGACACATCCTTTCATATTTGGTTCTTGGACAATTCTTCGTCTGACCACAGCGAGCCAATTTCGTCTGACCACACTCACACAGAAAATTTCAAATTCTGCTATTTTAAATACGAATTTATCTTCACGCACATCAAAATTTTGTGCTTTGATTATACTACATATTATGTTTACTTTTCAGTTTATGATAAATTTATAAATGACCAAAAATGTGTTGTCTCTTCTTCCGTCTTTTAGTCCTCTCAACCACTGTGCCATGTCGTAGACGATATAATTTATTAGCTCAATAATACTTACTTCGTGTAACACAACAATTTCGTCCAGAGATATAAATGATATTTCTATTATTGATTACAACACGTTCAAAGGCATTTAAGCCCATAATGCTACATTACGAATTGAATTGTTAGCAATGAAAAACGATTGTCGTCGCTGCAGCTTTGATTTGATTTGGAGTCTTGTTAATGGCTCTGTACTTCAATCTTGATGAAGATATTTATCATGACCATGATGAATAACAACGTCAAAGTAATTAAACGTTTCCTTAACTCTCACTCAGCAACTGAGCAGTCGCCCGGCGTTTGTTTTTGATTTCAATAGTGATACCTGTCGAGGAAGTGGTTTTGATGTTTAGTGTTCGTGATAACTTCAATACTCTTAACCAACAGTTTTGCGTAACATGTAGGTTATTAATGATTGGTTAAATCTATTACAATTTCCATGTTGCACGTGTGTAGATATTAAGCTACTACATACATATTTCCATTGTTGGTGTGGTGGATTATGGTAGCTACCACAAAATCGAAATTATCAGACTCGTAATTTTTTCTAATCGTACATACGCTTGATTGACTTTTACCAGTCATTTATCTTTATTTGCTAGATTCCACTTTGACTGTTACATCAGCTGCTTGTTCCTTGCTCAAATGAATCCTCTTAACCGCCACTTCCGTTTCCTACGTTTTCCGTTTTGCACGTGGTATGTAGATTTGCAGGCGTCTCTTTGTGTAGGTTTCAGCAATTGTAAATCGTTCTTGCCATATCTCCCCTCTGCTTGTTAATTCTCTTTGATTTTAATTAAAATCAATGAATCTGTAAGATAAATAAAGGGAAACGAAAAAAAAATATTGAAATCAAACGATTGAGTGATTTGCTGTTAATTACGTGATTTTCAAGTCTGTTCATGTTGATGTTCGTCGTTCTTTATGTGAATGATTGGAAGATTTGCTGAGATAATAAGAAAATTACAACTGGTTTAACGAAAATATCAATCAATTTTTATGCCATCATTGTTGTTTCCTCTCTCATGTTCCTTTTCCTACATGTCTCTAGTAAATTTACTAAATTAATGGCGGTTTCTGTTTCGAAAGCACAAAAAAAGAAAACAAAATAAAAGAAGTATCTAACAAATTATTTTGAAATTGTGAGAACTGTAACATATGCGTCCCTTCAAATTAGGCAATTTACCAAGGAACGCAATTTCTGAAACGACTTAAACTTTGCATTTATCGTATTAAAGGATAACAATTTATATTGTTTTATGTCGAAGCTTAATAGCAGCACAACTTTCTTTCCAAGCACAGGACTTAAACTTTTATCTGTTGGATTGAGGGAGAAATATTGCAAATTAAACTTGTATGTATTAAAAAAAATTCATATACTTATAATGTAATCCTTTTGAAATTAAATCACACATTTTCAACGTCATCGTAAAACTTTTTTAATTTGTTGTTACATTAAGTTTAAATTTAAATCCTTACACGAGTATCCAACAACTGTGTCCCATGCCATTGAAACAATTCTAATAACACTGTGAGACAAAATTAGATTTTTTTCAAAATGATGGGGTTCTCTCAACGGATTCTGGTAAAATGGTCTAAAAAAAAATATAAGTGTAGCGGCGTTTTGCCAGATCTGATCATAATTTTTTTTAGGGCGGTTCAAAGTTTCCGTCCCTCGGAACTTTCCCGCAAACTATCGGCATGCAAAATTGTGTGTTCCTTACTTCTGAGGTACAAAGTATGTTCAGAAGTTTTATAGAAAAGATTCAGATTAAAAGTTTTGTGGAACAAATTAACCCTCTAACTGTCACGAATAACCATAATTTTTACTATATTTTTGAAAACTCGCAAAAAACTGCTCTAAACTGACGGGGGGCGTGGTCAAAATGTTTTACAAAAATTATCGCCATAAAATTTCACTATATGTGTCCAAACACTCCAAAACACAAATCTTAGCCCAAGTGGTAGATAATAAGAAAAAACTAACTGCCTTCTAAGGGTTAATAATGAATTTTGTCTTTTGGCTGTTTCCATTAAAAATTGTCCACATAATATTATGAATTAAGGGCTAAGATTTGTGTTTTGGAGTGTTCGGACACATATAGTGAAATTTTATGGCGATCATATTTGTAGAACATTTGGGCCACGCCCCCCGTCATTTTGGAACAGTTTTTTGCGAGTTTTCAAAAAAAAGTAAAAATTATGGTTATACGTGACAGTTAGAGGGTTAATTTTTTCCACAAAAATGTTTATCTGAATCTTTTCTATAAAACTTCTGAACATATTTTGTACCTCAGGAGTAAGGAACACACAATTTTCCATGCCGATATGTTGCAGGAAAGTTTCGACCCGCCCTAAAAAAAAATTCTGATCAGATTTGGCAAAACGCCGATACACGTATATATTTTTTTAGACCATTCTACCAGAATCCATTGACAGAATCCAATCATTTTTTGGTGTCGCACAGTGTAATTTGTGTCGATATGAATACTCGGCTGACATTTTCAGCTGTAAAAGATTTCATTAATTAAAACGGGGTAATTCCTAATTTGTTCAGTTGAACTTAAGTAATTTGATCTTACTATTTTATATTAAAGTTTGAAGCCAATTTACTAAAACAGACTTTAATGTTTTAACATTTTACTGTCACTACTGCGTGTGATTACAAACGCAATTTTGTCAGGAACAGTTTTTGTTTTCTTCACAGATGGTCGAAATCATGTTATCGTAATAATCATGCTCAGTGAAGGCATGACTTAAAGCACAATCTGTAATATAGTTTTGTAGATTTAAAAATTGTAAATTTGACTTCTGGCTATTGCCAGCTGAAACATGACAAATTGAACAGAAAAACACTCATGATTTTTTGTGAAAACCTTGTCACAGTTTTACCATAAACCCGCGATGCAGCTGCAACGATTTTATCTTAGACACAAACCACATTCATTTATACAACTCTGCTAACGGGTTAACAGACATCTGTTTATGTGGTCAAAAAGAGATATATCTCAATAGAAGCGATTTTTAAACTTTCGGAGCATTATAAATACACCAAAATTAAATATTGCATTATATTACACTGTGTGTAATTTTTTATGCCATGGAGAAATAACCATATACGGACACCACTACGTGATAAAACACCAAAAAAAAGACCCGTGTCTCCCAGTTTTGCCCAAAGTCATGCACATTTTTTTTATGGGCCCCCATAGATTTGGGGCCTCGGAGTCATTTTTGCAAAAAAGTGAATATCTTGTCAGGCTCATGTCGGAACAGTTCGGAACAGTTCTCTAAGGCAAAGTCGTAGCTCTTGTCATAAAGAACAAAAATTGTCAACATGTAAAATCAAAAACACTTCATTTTCAAGGTCAAAATCGCAAAAAACTTTAAAAAATTCGATTTTGTTAACCTTTTTTCCCCTGTTCAGGTCCATAGGTAGCAAACCGTTCAAAATTCAAGGAAACAATCAACTACAAAAATGTACCTAAGATCTCAGTAAACAACTAGAACTAGAACATATGAACTTCCTAGGAATGATTCTTAATACCGTTTAGGTAGTGTTTAGGTAGCCGTAAAAGTGAAAAATTTCCCGAAAATTTTGTAATTCCACGGTGTGTAATTTTTTAAGTCATGAAAATATAACCATATGTGACTTGCTCCACGAAAAGGGACCTCTGCGCCGAAAAGAAGTTATTGAGAAAAACGCGTTTAAAAAAAGCGCTTCGTTCATTTTTTCATATATGTCATTAATTATGTTCATCTTTACTGGTGATTTATAAAGAAACTAAAAGACATAGAAACTTGCGGTTTGCGGCATTTGAAAGAGCGTTTTTTTCCTATAAGAGTCACTCAAAACGTAAAAAAAAATTTTCGACGCAGAGGTCCCTTTTCGTGAAGCAGGTCACATATACAGACACGACTACGTGATAAAAGACAAAAAAAAAAGGTTCGGTGTCTCCTAGTTTTGCCCTAAGTCATGGCCTTTTTTTATGCGCCCCCAAAGATTTGTGGACTCGGTGTTATTTTTGCAAAAAAAGTGAACATTTTGTCAGGCTCATATCTTGCAAACCGTTCGGAATTTTGATTTACTCTCTGAGGTAAACTTGTAGCTCTTGTCAGCTCTAACATGTAAAATCAACAAAACTTCATCTTCAAGGTCAAAATCGCAAAAAACTTAAATTTTTTTTAAACAATATTTTACCTGTTCAGGTCCATCATTAGCATACCGTTGAAAATTCAAGGAAACAATCAACTACAGAAATGTACCTAAGATCTTAATAAACAACTTTCTAGAACATATTCCTAGGAATGATTCTTAACACCGTTTAGGTAGCACTTAGGAAGCGTTTAGATAGCCGTAAAAGTGAGTAATGTCCCGATATTTTTTTAATTCCACTGTGTGTATTTTTTAAGTCATGGAAATATAACCATATACCGACACCACAACGTGACAACGAATTCCGAATCGAATTTTTAAAAGTTTTTTTGCGATTTTGACCTTGAAGATAAAGTTTTTTTTGATTTTATATGTTCACAATTTATGACAAGAGCTACAACTTTCCCTCAGAGAGTAAATCAAAATTCCGAACGGTTTGCAAGATATGAGCCTGACAAAATGATCACTTGTTTTGCAAAAATGACACCGAGGCCCCAAATCTTTGGAGATGCATAAAAAAAGTGCATAACTTTGGCCAAAACAGAAAGACACGGGTCTTTTTTTTGGTCTTTTATAACGTAGTGGTGTCTGTATATGGTTATATTTCCATGCCTTAAAAAATTACACACAGTGTTATTAACAATTTTACCCGCCCAAACAAAAACAGCTTTGTAAGAAGACTACTGTCCTCACATAACAATGGATGCAGCCTGGAAACAGAAAGATTATTACGAAACAAGGAATTATTATAATTATTATATATGTACCTCATTGGAAAGGTCTTTAAGCACTCTCAGAATCTGTAATTACAATGTGCAAAAAGTCCTTCGAAGAATGAAAGAATTTCGATTTATTTCCAGTTACGCAATAAATAATTTCGCCCATTGTGCGAAAACAAGGAATTCGCCTGTTTCCTCACATATCTCGTTGCAAAGGTCTTTAAAAACACTTTCAGAATCTGTATTCTGACTGTTCAAAAAGTCCTTTGTAGAATGCAAGTATATCAATTTGGCTTCAGAAACCCAAAAAATATTTTCGCCCATTGTGCGGACACAAGGAATTCCACCGTATTATCACATAGTTCTTTGGAAAGATCTTTAAAAACACTTTCAGAATTTTATTACGAAACAGGGAATTATTATAATTATTATATATGTTCCTCGTTGGAAAGGTCTTTAAAAGCACTCTCAGAATCTGTAATTAGAATGTGCAAAAAGTCCTTCGAAGAATGAAAGAATTTCGATTTATTTCCAGTTACCCAATAAATATTTTCGCCCATTGTGCGAAAACAAGGAATTCGCCTGTTTCCTCACATATCTCGTTGGAAAGGTCTTTAAAAACACTTTCAGAATCTGCATTCAGACTGTTCAGTAATCCTTCAAAGAATGCAAGTATATCAATTTGGTTTCAGACATCCAAACAATATTTTCGTCCATTGTGCGAAAACAAGGATTTCCCCCCTGTTCTAACATACATCGATGGAAAGGTCTTTAAAAACACTTTCAGAATTTGCAATCACACTGTTCAAAAAGTCCTTTGAAGAATGCAAATATTTCTATTTACTTCCAGATACCCGATGCTTGTGGGTGTCTGAAACCAAATAGAAATACTTGCATCATTCGAAGGACTTTTTGCATTTTCGTGTATATATAATGCTCCCATCGTTTAAAAATCGCTTCTATTGAGATATATCGCTTCTTGACCGCATTAACAGATGTTAACCCGTTAACAGAGTTGTATAAATGAATGTGGTTTGTGTCTTTGCTAGTTCCGAAAAGTCTCTTTTAGAAAGCACACCCCTCAACACAATAATGTGGTTCGTGCTTCACTTTTAGGTTCGTGCTTCACGTTTAGCGTGTTTCGCTGCTCGTAGCCAGGGGGGTGGGGATGTAACATGTGCTACTAATTCGCCCGAACGTTTGTATGTAAATACAGGAATCAATTACTAATCAGTGTAAACGCTGAGGCATTCTCAAAATATGCCTGCAGATATGCATTCCAAAGCAGTTTGTTGACATTCAACTATGGCATCTCTTAGCAGGCATTCACACTGGCCATCCATCTCATAGACTGGTACAAAATTCCGTACACATTCACATCTCGTTTCTTGAAGGGGGCTTGGAAAGCGGCCTCATCGAAAGGTACCAAAAGATCCGATAGACATTCGTGTTTCCCTTCCGAATGCAGGAATGGCAGGATGCCCACTTTGTACCTACGAAACTATACCATAAACAGGCCTGCTAAGATAATGCAAACGGGATGCTGTTGTTCGTGTTCTGTCGACATGTTCGAAATTCGTCGTAATAAAATCACAACATGCGGGAGCTGAGCCAATGACAAGAAGTTTATTTCTAGCTGTGTGAAAGATATCTCGGAAAAATATAATTGATCAAGACTTCAAAATACCGCTATAAAAACACAATGCTCTGTCAAAATTTTGAAAACATATTTTTCAATTTATGCTAATCATGACTCGTCGTTTGACCCACATGCTGATCAAAAACAAAATGTCAAATTGCACCAGGCAATGAAACTTCAGTGACCGGTAGGAGACTATAACTACCCTCGTATAAAAAACGTTTGACGTGCCCGTGATCTGCCCTTCAATACGCATCTTTCAAGACCACCTCCGGAAAAACTTTTTCTGTACAGCCTAATGTACATAAAAAGTTTTCATCCCTTGTTCTTTGGGTGTAATTTTGATTATGAGTGGAAAACGTTGGTTCTGCCTTTGAATTATGTTTGTTTGATGTCTTACATATTTTTTCACTAAGTCGGGAAAATGATATCGGTCCCCTTTCACGTGAATTGAGGCCGACTGTCGTTCCATTGATCCTATCTATATTTTGTTTCTTGAAACTAAGCTCTCTGTCATCACGCCTATCTGAATCACACGTACACGCTGAAAAATAACGGCCTCTCTAACATATTCTCCCAAACATTTTCTGCAGGAACCATGTATATTTTTGGAACACACTTCAACCATTAATATGATTGCGAGTCACAAACTCAGTTGTGTTTAAATGTAAACAGCATCATTTTTACTGGCAATCATGTATGCTTTTACGTGAAAACATATGCATATTTCCCCCCAAACATAATACAAACCAATTATTGTGTGATTTCAATATATATGTATGAATTATTTATTATAATTAATTTTATCAATATAAATCCACATTTATAAATAATTAATACAAAAAATTAAAACATTTGCATTGAATGCATATTTGGTTTTTGTCATGAAATGAGAATCTGCTGCTATTTCGCCTCTCCTTGCTTTGCTGTCTCTCACGTTTTTGTTTTCGGAAGGTTTCAGCTATGCGTTGGTTACCACTATGCGTTGGTACACAAATAATATTTTTGTATACAAATCTGGTTTACGCAAGCCAAGCGTTTATTTCACAAATGGTCCGCCGCTCCGATTTTCCCAGTAAAGGCTCGGACAGACAAAGGGCTTCACGTTGTTGCCCTTTCTAGTTTCTTTCCTCAAAATCGTTGCTGACTTTGGTAGCACATATAAATATGTTCGAAACACATACACAAAAATCAAAGTAACATCATAAACCATTTAAGCGTCCGATCCTATGAAACTAGCTAGATGAAACATGAAACACTGACTGAGAGAATAATGTAAAAATACAGATACACTCTTACAAGGTAGACTCTCTCGTTGTCCCTCTTTTATTCTCTTGCTCTCGAGAGAGCATAGACAGTGCAACAAACACAGCTGTATTTGTATCACAAACATAAATATGTGTGGGTCGCAAACATATATCTTCGAACAGATTAATCATTGTGTGTCAAACATGTAATATTGAATAGCAAACGCAATATGTTTGGACACAAGTATATTATGTTTGCGAGAAGCTCCAAACACACTATATTTGCATCCAAACAACAAATAAAGATAGATTTTGCAGCGTGTAGCTATTTTGCATTATCCTTAAGGCAAATTCCTCTATCACAGATGCAATAGCTGTATATAGAGTATTTTATTAAAATAGTTGAGTCATCATGAGTCAAGTTTAAAATATACAAAAATTTTTTATTTTTTTTTACAGTTTAATTAATATAGATCGTAAATGTATGTGGGGCAATTAATGTCTTTTTGAACATTAATTTCATAAAAATTTATATATTTAAACCCAGATTTTTGTGAAAGCCTTAAGTTGTACAACTTTGGAAAAGATTAAGCGTGTTTTGGTTACACCGCTTGCTTATATATTCGCTTGGTTTGTATGAAGCACTTAGCGAAGACTTAGCGAGAACTTAGCGACGAGAATCATTTTCGCTAAGTTTAACCAAACTTTTTTTGACATCTTTTACCGTTTTCAACCCTTATTCATATTTTTGAATAATATGACTTATCGCTAAATGCAACTTAGCAAGCCACAATCGCTTGCTTGTAACAAAAACACGACTATAATTGCATTCCAGTGTTAATAGTATAGAAATTATAAGGAAAAATTTTAAAATATTTAATATTTCTGAATTGGTACAATCATTTTGGAACCCAAAATGTAATTTTTGTTCATTAGTGTGTTTGAAAATATTGTTAAGTATATTAAGCACTACAACTTTGTAAAAGATATAAATTTGTAATTTGTTTAATATTGAATACATATAGGTGAATATTTAGAGAATATGGTTAAACGCACCAATTATGGAGCTCTAAATATAATGTTTGTTGATTAGTGCATTTAGAAAAGTTATCAAGAAATTTTAAACCTCTGCAATTCTTTTGAAGACAGCTACCCTAATTTATTTACCGTTAGGCACGAAATGTTAAAACATATAAAATATGTGCAATTTTCCACGACGTTTCGTGAAATAATCGATTAACAGTGTACTTTTCCTTAGAAATATATATGACAGAATTGTAAAATAGGATAATAGCTACAATATTGTCAAAGGTTGTAATGCAATATTTCAAGCTGTTTAGGATTTATTGAAGTAAAATCTGAAGTAGGGCCTTGACAAATTTTCTTCGTCCTATAAAAAAAAATTTTAGGTATAGGAGCAAAACCGAGCGGGGTTTTGTGATACCAAGTACTTTCACAGTTTTTTGGTTTGCTTGAGGCCCGAAACAAATTTCTTTCATTTGTGTCACAGTGTTATTAAAATTAAATTTTAATTTTTTTTAAAATCAGATACCAT
Source organism: Phaonia tiefii (assembly GCA_963931995.1). Taxonomy (NCBI): domain Eukaryota; kingdom Metazoa; phylum Arthropoda; class Insecta; order Diptera; family Muscidae; genus Phaonia; species Phaonia tiefii. The sequence goes on along the minus strand of OZ008367.1, from coordinate 60,759,799 downwards.
GGACACATTAACAGAAGGAAAATTTTGTGTTTTGGAAAAAAGTGAATTAACTAACACCTTTTTCCACATGGGGCTTCAATTCTTTTAGGAGTTTTAAATTCAATATAAATACAATTTTCCTCAATAATTAATTTTTTTTGCGCAGAATTCATATTTAATTATTGTGATAAAATTATCACAATAAACTTAATTGAGGCTTCTTGCAACTAACAACTTCGCTAATGTGGAAGGCTGTTAAGGAAAAGCTTTGATTAAATATCGACACACATATAAAAACACTAAAGTATCCTTAAATCTGTTAATTACTTCATTTGCTGCAGATATTCAACACACTGTGAGTGAATGTGGTGTCCAGATAGCTGTTTTATGACAGTTTTTCATGCCTTTTCTTTCATCATAAAATTGTTGGTTGTTCCACTCGGTTAGGCAGGCAACCCACCTCATACTCGTATAAGACAGCCAAACCAATTGACCATAGTATAACAAATTCATGCGCACGATTATTAAATATAATGCTGACGGCGAACAATGAAAAGAAACGAGCAATAAAAAAATGCGTATGTGAAAAGATACAAAATGTGCTGAAATGATGTGAGTTAAGAAGAAATGTACCAAAACAACGTTTGCACAAAAAGTGAACAATCATAATTGTAAACACTTCCGCCCACATTGTTCAGCGTTGACAAAGAGGGGACACAATGTGACTGTTTAAACACAAAAGAAGAAATTAGTTTTTTGTTGGAAACAATTTCCGTGATTACAATCTAATATGCGTCGCCACAGGATTTGTCTGCAAATTAAAGAAAGACTTATTAAAAAATAACGTATAATTTTTCGAAAAATAGATTAGACCGCAAGCTGAGTTTAAGCAGAAATGTTAAGTTTCATGTGGTAGATAAATTTGAGTAAAGGAATGTTCAGCACTTGTTGCTTGATCCTTATGAGTACAAGTGGCTCTTAATATCTCCCATAAACAAAAGGATTTTGAAAAGCAATCAGGTACCAGCCTCAGCAACTAGTCATGGCTACGTTAATCAACTTAAACGCATCAAAGGAATATATCTGTACATAATTTGTACCCAACATAATCCTATTCACCCATTGTGTTACAGAAAATATAATACTTTGATGTTGCTTTCTATTTTCTTTACTACTATACCTCGCAGGGCTTGCAGTAATCTAAGGGTTGAAGGATATGTACAGCGGCAACGTAAGGGTTTGTTTAAGAGCCGTTATGTTAAATGCTAGCTGGATATTCTTCCTGTTATGGCAACTAACAACATAAGTTCAAGTAAAACAATTTTGTACTCTTGAGAAAGGCTGCCATTAATTCAATTAAACACAAATGTTCACCCTGCAAGCTACTGGACTACAGGGCTACCTATGGGCATAAATGTATACGCGCTGCCAGTCATATTACTTCCACTTAGTTATGCTTTCGACACTGGTGGCCTTTCTCCTTGCTAATCCATCCTGATGGCCATCTCAAAATCAGCCACATTGGCCACTGGCAACAAGAGGAAAGAAAATAAAGTGTAGACCTTTTAAGGTGTAGCTTTATGTCCGACAACTTGTGGGGAATTTATGTTGTGACAACATTTAATAAAATAAGAGTTGCGTGCATTTGACCCTTTTGTTATTTACTATCAAAAGTTTTGGTTTAAGTTTGAAATACGTCAACCCAGTATTTAATCTCATTCATCAATGTTTTATATTCCAGAGAACTTAAAGAGGTGAGACAATTTAGAACAACAGCACTTTGAAGGAAAAAAAATTTTCTAGTAACTGAGTAATTTACGAGTCGGTCCCAAAACTAGCTGACCTGACGTATAAAGTAGATGGTGCCAGTTGCTTGAAAAGGCTGCAAGACAGCACGCTGTCTAGCACACCTAGGCTAAAGAAGCCCATTGTGATACCTGCAGTTCCCTCTATAGCAACTATTGACTAGTCGTCCAGCCAATTTGCCCTTTCAATGAATTTATCTATAAGACCTAGAGGAATATCCTGTAGGGCTACGGTGCTAACTAGATTTGTTCCGAATATCCTACTTCTCAGTCCTGCCAGAGCAGCAGGGCAATCCACGAGAAGGGTGTTTCGTCGTTTCCTTGTCCTCTTCCATGCAGCATCTACGGAGAGTGGAGTTTTTATGTCCCATTCTTAGGGCGTGTTTTCCTACAAGACAATGTCCCGTAAGTGTTCCTATAATTGGGAATAACCTGCCTCACGGCAAGTTAAGTAGTTGCAAAGACGTCTTCCTGTCCACCTGTGGCCAGAGGACCCTGGCTTGTTTGCATCTTGAAGTAAGTCTCCACTTGTTCTTGAACATAGTATCGGCCCACTGCCTGATCTGCAAACGGCAGGTAGAGATTGGCCTACTAACACCTTCTTTTGCCGGAAGAACCTGTGGCGTAATACCCTGTCTAGCTAACGCATCCGCTACGCAATTACGTGGAATATCGCTGTGTCCCGGTACCCAGATGAGCATGATGTCAAAATACTCTGCCATCACCCTAAGTGATGAGTGACATTCTTTCACCGTCAGGGACGTGGCTTCCAGGTATTTTATGGCAGCCGGGCTGTCTGCGTAGATACATATTCTCCGGAGGGTTGGGACACTACTTTTCAGTAGTTCAGCAACCTCCAGTATGGCGGTAATTTCCGCCTCAAATACACTACAGTGATCAGGCAGCTTAAAGGAGATATTTACATTTAGGTCCGGTGAATGGACCCCATAGCCTACTTGCTCGTCCAACTTTGATCCATCCGTGAAAAATCTGATACTACTGGTGTGACCGTCGGTGGTGCAATGGGTAGTGTGCGCGCCTCTTGTACAGGAGATCCTGGGTTCGATCCCTGCTCCAACCACCTTAAAATTTCTTTCGACGACGGTCACCTCGCTTAGTGACGGCGACACTATCGAGTATATAGCCATGAAAAAGCTTCTCAAAATACCGTTCGGAATCGGTGTAAAACTGTAGGTCCCAATCAGTGAGTGAAAACTGGAAAGCGCACAGCTCAGTGATTGTGAGAAGTTCTCCCCGGTCCCTTCATGGGATGTAATGGGAAACCATTTTTTTTTTTACTGGTGTCCCCTTCCAGTGACTTTTCCCAGGTATTCCTGTTCGGAATAGAAGTCCTTAGATTTATCGCTGGTAGAAGGTAGTTCAGTAGTTCCCTAGAGTTGATCCAGTGTAGTAATTCAGCGTGTCCAGAGTGCCCCGATATCAAAACGCCACAATCTCTGATTCTCACCAGGGATGTAGCGGCTGCCGATTCGGCCATGATATCAGGAGTACAGATGTTCAGGATAGCACTAAGTGCAGTGCTTGACGCCGTGTGCATTGCCCCACTAACGCTAATCAGTGCAGATCTTTGAATTTTCATCAAGAAATTCAGAATATATTTCTTTTGGAGGGACCTCCACCTATCTGCAGTACCGTAGAGAAGTATTGGTCTGACTATTGCCGTATAAATCCACATGGTGATCTCAGGAGACAGTCCCCAGTGCTTTCCTATCGCCCCTTTACAGCAGTAAAGAGCAACAGACGCCTTTTTCACCCTCTCCTCCACATTCGGTTTCCAAGACAGTTTTCTGTCGAGAATTATTCCCAGATACTTGACCTTTTCCGTCAACTGTAATTGCACCCCATTAACTGACGGCAGTAGTTTGAAAAAAAAAAATATTTGGTGAAATGTGGCAACCTTATAAAACATATGTTTTAAATTTCAAGGCGCTACGTTGTTTAGTATTTTGATTTGAGCCATCAAAAGTAAACGATCTCAGTGAATTTGTAAACATGGAAAAAATTGCTCACCGCTATGTAATTCAACATTTCCATTTGAAAGGTCTCAGCAAAAGCAATATTAAAGCCGAGCTACACGCTGAAAAATCTGTCGTTTTGTTGTTGTTTGGATGCAAATACTTGTGTCCAAACACATTGTGTTTGCTATTCAATATTACATGTTTGAGACACAATAATTAATATATTATAGTATATATATTTGCGACCCACATATATTTATGTTTGTGATATAAAAATGTTTGTTGCACTGTCTATGCTCTCTCAAGAGCAAGAGAATAAAAGAGGCACAACGAGAGAGTCTATCCTGTAAGTGTATAGGTCTGACTGTTTACTCGATAACTTGTACAAGTTTGTACAAATTATTACTGGATGTTGTCTGTTTAAAGAGAGCCAGAGAGAGATTTTTTTTGACAGTTCAATGATAGAGAACTTACAAGGTTTTACTGGAGATTTTTTTGCCAGTAAGAAAACATATGTTTTATGGAAGCAGCTGTTTTATGAAAACAGATGTTTTATGCAAATAAACAAATTAAAGGAAAATAAAATTGAAATTTAACAATGGAAGTTGTAAGTAACAGGTCTGGGAAGTGATTTTTGTGCATTTTACGAGGCTAAATTTTATGTTTCGGAATTTGGCAACCTTAGCATTGCAATCTGGCAACTGACAGCTCTATCGTAAAGTTGGATATTTTTTAGGTTATGCGTACTCACAACGTTTTGACATACGAGCGCTATTTGTGTTGTTTACAGTAACTTAAACCATTCATCTCGGCCCAGAAATGGATTTAAATCGTGAACATTTTCCTGCGATTATTTTTTACAACTTTCGACGTGGATTAACTCAGCAACAGTGCATGGATGAACTTAATTCAATTTTTGGCGATGAAGCTCCATCAAGGACCAGTGTTTATCGATGGTATGGTGAATTCAATCGTGGTCGTAGTTCACTCCAAGACGAATTTCGTGAAGGTCGTCCAAAATCAGCTGGTGTTCCGAAAACCATTGATGCTGTGCGCGAACTGATTTTGCAAGATCGTCATGCGACCTATCGTGAGATCGAGACAACCTTAGGCATTAGTGGGACCAGCATACATTCAATATTGCATAAACATTTGACTGTCAAAAAAATTTGTTCGCGTTGGATCCCACACAATTTGTCAATCGCTCAAAAAAAGGCTCGTGTCGATTGGTCGAAAGAAATGCTCCAAAAATACAATCGCGGTGCTTCGAAACACGTCTATGACATCGTGACATCGTGATGAATCCTGGATTTACGCGTATGAACCCGAAAGTAAACAGCAGTCAACTGTATGGGTGTTTCAAGATGAGCCAAATCCAACAAAAGTTGTTCGCGCCCGAAGCACTTCCAAGCAAGTGGTCGCCTGTTTTTTCGGAAAAACCGGATATGTCGCAACCGTACCACTAGAACAACGCATAGCAGTGAATTCTGAGTGGTACACAACCGTTTGTTTGCCCGTTGTCTTCCAAGAAATCAGAAAACCAACCGCCGAAGACGGATCACTCTTTACCACGACAATGCGAGCTCTCACACATCGGCTGAAACAACTGAATTTTTGAGCACCCAAAACTTCGATTTGATGGGTCATCCGCCGTATAGTCCTGACTTGGCACCGAATGACTTGTTTTTATTCACGTACGTAAAAAACAAACTGAGAGGTCAACATTTTTGGACACCTGAAGAAGCGGCTGCTGCATTCAGAATGCATGTTTTGGATATACCTCAATCAGAGTGGCAAAAGTGTTTCGACAATTGGTTCAAACGCATGCAAAAGTGTATAAATCTTCATGGGGAATATTTTGAAACACAATAAAGTGATTTTCGATGATTAATATTTGTTTTTGTTCTCTAATCCCGAAACATAAAATGCAACCCTCGTAATATGAATAAAAGTCAATAAATATAATGTACAACATAATTTATTGCAGAATGGTAATAAAAAACAGTGCGATCGTTGGCAGAAATACACTTTAGTCATTATTCTCTGATCTACTGTATTCTGTATTCTATTCATTCAAAGGTCTTTAATTTACCAAAACTGAAAAACTCCTGTTAATTTCAAAGACCCGCAACCATTTAAAAGATCACTGTCTTCGATTTCTACAACATAAATTAGTTATCTAAAGCTTTGACGTGTCAAATGGACTTACATTTACCAGAACCTGAAGTTTTTCGGATTTCTTGCACGTAATTTTGTTGAAAACTAAAGGTGATCCAAAATACCGAAAATATTTTTGAGATCACTGTATTTAATTTTTTACATTTCTGTTTCACGTGATATCTGGAAAATTACAGCTGATCCAGAAAAACTGGAATGTGTTTTGAAATCACAATAACCTATTTTCCCTAACTAATTCGGAGCACTTTAGCAAACATTCGAATTAGGTAGGTGAGAGTTCGAAATATATTTACTTCCAAACAGCCCCAAACTAGAAATTTTTCGGAGTGTTCCGCAACAAACGAATAATCCCAGCAAAAAAGTTTATACCAATCACCAGAATTTCCACCAGAAATACACGAGAATGAGTGCTTGGATTAAATTCTTATTTGCGTCACTACAATGACGGTACTTAGTGTTAAGGTTGGCTATACTCGAGTCGGCGCCTCCGAGCGCACAACCATATAAGATTATAGCATTTTATCTGGGTCTCTAGTTCTGCAAAGGACAGGAGCAATTTTGGGGTCTGTTCGTTAGTAAATACGGTGTAAATACATTTCTACACAGGGGCTTCGGCTCACTGTTCCTACACAGAGGCTCCGGCCTACTGTTCCTCCACTTACTTCCATGCAGCCCATCCCACGATAACCGATTCCGGACCGTCCTCACCGGACATGTAAAGAACATACCGAGCCAGCATACCGCATAACCGATACCGATCTACGCAGCGAATTCGAATAACCGCATGCGCAAGACACTGAGACCCCGATCGTCTTCGAATCGACCAGTCCGCAACCTGCCCCAGAAGAGTATTGTTAAGCCCAGGCACGGAACCCAGAAGAGTTGTCAAGCCAAGGCTAGTAAGGTATAGTTCCCAGAGGGGTGTTGTGAAGCCGTGCCAAGAGCCCCCAGAAGAGTGTTGTCGAGCCAAGACAAGTGCCCCCGGGAGGCTGTTGTCAAACCAAGACGAGTATTTTCAAGCTAAGAGGAGTATTATCACCGGTTGAATCAGTTGATGTTATTCCTGTAAATCAAATCACTTTGTAAGTTAAAGATCAATAAAGAATCTGAAGTCGAACCCCCGAAAAGGGTAAACAATTCTGTTCTTATTTTGAAACGTTTAGTGCATCCTAACGAAAGACTCTGGACATGGCTGAGCTTACCTCAGTCCTCGAAAAAACCTCGATCCATAGTGATAAAAAATACTTTTCTTCTGACAAACACTATAATATCTGTAATGCAATTTCGGATTTCTATATGCCGAAAATCCGCACATAGTACTTCGTTGGACGTACTGAAAGGCGAAGAGCCATTGGAACTACTCTATTATATTTGTGGTGGGATCTTAGTTTGTTGATTCTTGTAATAGTCATCTATAGAAAGCTAACTGAATTACCGGTAACTCGAATTTAGAGTTTGTCACAACCAAAGATGATTCCGTCACAACCGTATTAGAGGTTGCCACAACCGCATTAGAGGTTGTAACAAACGCATTAAAGGTTGTCACAACCGTATTAGAGGTTGCCACAAACGCATTAATGGTTGTCACAACCGCTTAAGAGGTTGCTTAAACTAAATTTAGGTGTGATAACATCAATTCGGTTGGGCTAACTGCAGTCCGGCACCAACAACCGAATTTACATTTGCTACAACTTCTTTTCGAACAATTAGTTCTGTGAGTGTAACGAGAAAACATTTATCAGTTTTTTTCCTTGAAATAAAATTACCACTTCAAACCAATTTCTTGTATATATGAATATTTTTGTCTTTAAGCTGTACAAAAAATCTGTCACGGTGCAATAAACACGCTAATTACTGAAACGATATTGGGAATTCAACATTTTTACACACTAATTGGATTTACTTCGAATTGTCAGAAATCGATCTACTCTATTATTGTCCACCCTTTGAATGAAATTGACTTGTTTTTTTTTCTTCTGCTTAATATGGAACCATTTGTTTACTCTGGCATCGTTACGACAAATCTCTAGTCGAGATAATTGGCCTTTGCATTTGTTGCCGTTTCGTTGGAAATGAAATCAAGAAGCATTTTCTCTTAGCTTTTGTAATCCATACAATTTGCTACAATTGTTAGTGTAAATAACAAACATTAAATGAAAATAAAAACGCCTTGTCTGTATTAGATTTCATCCAACATTATTAGCTTAAAATCTTTATTGTTCAATGGCATTATTGTATCGTGTCACTTGACTCCTTTTTCCTCTCTGTTTTGCCGTTTCTCTGGTTGGTGTCTCTTTCGTTTGCAAACAGTATGAGCTTTGTTAATATTTAATTAATGCTTAAATATAAATTTTTCCCTGTTAGACGAGATTAAGTGGAATGCCGATTGAGAATTATAAATTTGAAATGTTTAAGCTTAAATTGTTGAATGTATGTGTGAGTGCATCAATTAGGCGGGAGTATTTTTTAGTTAATTGAATGATAAATAATCTGTTTTACATTTTTGAATTATAACGTCCAATGAAATATCAACGGAAAATAAAATTAAAGTACAAACAACTTTTTAGACAGTCTTTCATTGTGTTTCTAGGTGATATCGTATTTTCGCAATTTCGCCTTATTTCATTACACAGTACAACATTTTTCAGGTCATTGATTCGGGACTCAATTCTGAGAATTGCACGTGAAAGTTGCCCCAAAAATAATAACTTTTGCATCACTCGATTTGTCAAGTTGGCTGCATTAATAACACTATGCAAAAAATTGAAGATTTTGCTTTGCGGGTGGACGATTCGTGCGCCAAATGATAACACTAAGTAAGTATAGTCAAACCCAAAAATGTAGACCGCTGTGTAGCTACACTTTTTTTTTATGGGCGTGGAAAGTTTTAATTTTTTACGAGATAAATTTAAAAATCAGAGATTAATTTTAAAATCACGAGATAAATTTAAAAATCATGTATAAATATTGAATTGAGCGAATTCTTGTGATAACATGTCGTCAGTGAAATTTGACAGGAATTATTAACGTAGAATATTCAAATGCTCTATTTCAAAGTTTAAAGGGTACTTTTCGTCCTTTGTTCAAAAAGTACCAAAAATGTACACTAAAATGAACAGCTACGGATCCAGAATTGTCTACGAATTTACTCCTCATTAAATTTCATTATGGTTCGTGATAGACAAAAATCCTCTATCTTTATTTCCAGACGTCCTTTTTTTCCTTTTTATAAACCACGTCAAGAAAACCACGTCAAGAAAACACGATGAAGGATTCTCGTCTGCGAAATCCTCTAGAAAAACCTATTCCACAATAAATTGGCAGAACATTTGGATATTTTTCCGGTTATTTTGGTGCAGTTTTCTTGACCTTGTTTCAAAAAAGGACAAAAATGACGTCTGGAAATGAAGATAGATAATTTTTGTCTACGACTACTCATAATGAAACTTAATGAGGAGTATATTCGTGAAGCATTCTGGATCCGTATTAGTTCATTTTAGTGTAAATTTTTGGTTCTTTTTGAACAAAGGACGAAAACGACCCTTTAAACTTTGAAATAGACCATTTGAATATTCTACGAAAATAATCCCTCTCAAATTTCACTGAAGACATGTTATCACATGAATTCGCTCAATTCAATATTAATACCTGATTTTTAAATTTATCTCGGACAGTATCGGATAAAAAAATCCAACTTGCCGCCTACGCCCACAAAAAAAAATTATAGCTGCACAGCGATCTAAATTTTTGGGGTTGGACTATACTCATCTAGTGTGATCATTTGGCGCACGAATCGTCCACACCCAAAATTGGTGTTGCACAGTGTAATTTAATGGCCATATGAACTTTTTTGCTCAAGGTGGATTTTTAGCACTTTTTCTATATTTAAACACGGTTATATCTCGGTATAATAAATAAATAAATGGTTTCCCATTACATCCCATGAAGGGACTGGGGAGAACTTCTCACAATCATTGAGCTGTGCGCTTTCCAGTTTTCACTCACTGATTGGGACCTACAGTTTTACACCGATTCCGAACGGTAATTTGAGAAGCTTTTTCATGGCTAGATACTCGATTGTGTCGCCGTCACTATGCGAGGTGACCGCCGCGCGAAAATTTGAAGGTGGTCAGAGCCGGGTTCGAACCCAGGATCTCATGTACAAGAGCCGCGCACACTAACCATTGCACCACCGGCGGCCACCGTACGGAATATCTCTTTTGTGTCTGAAGCAAAGTTGTAGATATTGAATAGGAGAAACAAAATGAGGAACAAACCAGTGCCTTAAAAATCGCAAAAATTCAAATTTTTAAAATTTTTTTTTCCATTTTTTCTCAATAACTGCATTACAAATCCACAAATATGCTGTTTTTTTTAGAAGTGCCTATTTACAATACCTTAGGGACACCGTCTGGTGTACACGCCGGCAAGAGTCTACACACTAGCAGGAGTCTACACACCAGCCAGTGTATACTTATTGTACTTATACATAGTTTGAGCAGAATCGGACCAGGATTTTTGTACCCCCCATACAAAGTGGCCAGTGGGTCTTGAAATTTCATCAGAACCAATGTTATGAACTAATTTTGAGACAATTTTTTTTTTTGATTTATGTCTATGAGCCAAATCACTGTGCTACGCTTTCTTTCAACAAACTATCAAATCTGTTCGAAATGTGTGTAAAGTTATGAAATTTGTTTGCAAATTGTTGTCATATGAGTTTCAACATTGTATGAGTGTTTCAGCACCGACTGCTTGTCAAAATTACGTACTTATATGTTATTAATCGATTAATCGATTAATTGCACTGATTTGTTCGAATTAATCGTTAATCGAAAAATTAAGTATTAAAATGTTGGGTTAATTTTATAACATGATTAATCGATTAACCGAATAATGATTAATTGAATGGTTACCCTAGTGTATAAATATCAGCAAGTATATACACACGAGCAAATGTATACACAATGAGATGTGTTCAATGTTGTAAACACACTGAATAGTAATTCAAATCTAATGAGAAGAAAAATTTCTCCGTTTACAGCGAGGTATGTTTGGAAACCTCGCAATTAGTCTGAAATGGACATAAATATGTTGGTTTATGACCTGAACTGAAAGAAAAACGCTTCGTCACATGGATGAAACATTTTCGTTAATGTTTTTACGTTGTTGTAGTGAAAAGTGTCGTATATCCGACAATTTGGTGATCGCTGCAACAAAAAATTTCATACTTGGCTTTTTTGACAATTTTTAATTTCGTTGCTGCAACAACTTACTTTTTGTTCCTGCAACAATTTTATTTAATTTGAATTTTGTAGTAAAAAGGGGTGGAAAATGGCATGAGTAACTACTGATAGTTGGTTTATCTCTTACTTTTTATAGTTTATATTTATTATTTATTTATTTTGGAGGTTTGTCAAAATTTTTAGTTAACGAAACAGATTTTTGTGATGGTATAGAGAGAGAGAAGCAGTCGAATAAATGAGCGAGCGTGAAAAAGAGGCCAGCAAGAGAAAATGGTGAGCGCGTGTGGTGGGTCACGTACACATCTTAAATCAGTTCCATTGCAGCAACCGAAAGTGGTAGACATATTCCTCCGCCGAAATAATTGAAATAAATTGGTTAAAACAGACTAATAAGTTATACTTATAGCCTGTCGAATTTAATTTTTGGTTATTGTACTCTTCATTTTGAGTGAAAACGAAAAGAGCTTTGTTTTGCTGACAAGTTTTGGTTCAACAAACTCAAAGACGGCCGAAACAAAATGTCAAATTAGACAATCAGAAAATATCAATCGTTGAGTTGTAACATTTCACAGAAAATACAATATTCTGCGGTTAAGGTGGCTATTTCTGTTTTCTTCATTATTATTCAGGCATAAGTTTACGACAGCACCAACTATCTGATCTACACAACTAAATTTCAACACGGACAAAAGCTTCTGCGCTGAGTTCAAAAAGTTTTTTTTCCCACGATCGGTCGAACTTCTTGGGAAATAGGCTTTTAAAGCTTGAGTATATAATCGCTCATATCTCAAGTATATATATACCGATCTAGTTGAAATGGATATCATTACAAAGGCGTTTCTAGACACTATAAATCTGTGTCTAAACCTATTGTTACGAATTTCCTTATTCGTCCTTTTTGCGTTGTTTTATTCCCAATAATAAAACAAGGTTCGTTTTAAATTACGATAATTACAACGGTTTAACTTCCTTTTATTTTACTTATATAGTACAACAGTTTACTTTATTTACACCACTTTAATAAGTCTTATGTTTTACTATCAAATCGCGTTGCTTACTTTACGGCGGTTAATCACAAACTGACCTCTCCATTCCAAAGACCTCCGCTATTTATATCAACTCACCATACTCAAATGTAGTTATCTCTAGCGAATTCAATAACCTTCTAGACATTGTTGTTTATCTTTGTAGAGTCATCTCGAATGGCGGAGAATTATCTTAACTGAGTCGAATTCATTCTACTGGTTTAGCGAGCTGGTACGTTGTTACAATGCATACTTTCAGGCGCAGCACTAACCGCCTGTTATTTACATAATGTTAGTATGAGCATTAAGAGCAAGCAAAAGCTTTTACTTATTCGCAACAAAATATTTATTTTTATTAACCCGTTGGTGGGCTAATTAAAGACCTCCGCTATATATACCAACTCACCATACTCAAATGAAGTTATATCTAGCGAATTCAAGAACCGTCTAGACATTGTTGTTTATCTTTGTAGAGTCATCTCGAATGGCGAAGAATTATCTTAACTGAGGCGAATTCATTCTACTGGTTTAGCGAGCTGGTACGTTGTTACAAGGCATACTTTCAGGCACAGCACTAACCGCCTGTTATTTACATACTGTTAGTAGAGTCATTAAGAGCAAGCAAAAGCTTTTACTTATTCGTAACAATATTTATTTTTATAAACCCGTTGGTGGGCTAATTAAAAAGATAGTTTTTTTTGACCTCACTTGTTTGATAATAATGTATTTTTTACAAAACAAGCCACATTAAACTTATTTTTTCGTAGTCTTCAATAATAGCCAAGACTTTAGCCTTTATTTTAAGGTATAATACTCATAATAACTCTTCGAAGACAACAGATATTTACGTTCAAAGTTTTGAAATAAATTTGGCGGGTTTTTTCACCAAAATTATAAAACTATTACCCAAATATCGCGCGATTTAACAGAAAAATACTATGCCGAAGCATCCGTCGGTGGTGCAATGGTTAGTGTGCGTGCCTCTTGAACATGAAATCCAGGGTTCGATCACGGCTCTGACCACCTTAAATTTCTTACCGCGGCGGTCACCTCGCATAGTGACGGCGACACTATCGACTATTTAGCCATGAAAAACCTTCTCAAAATACCGTTCGGAATCGGTGTAAAACTGTAGGTCCCAGTCAGTGAGTGAAAACTGGAAAGCGCACAGCTCAGTGATTGTGAGAAGCTCTCCCCTGTCCCTCCATGGGATGTAATGGGAAACCATTTATTTATTTATTAATTATGCGGAAGCCGCGAAGCCGGTGTTGGAGAAAATCTTTAAACCCGGACAAAGGCCGTTCATCAGGGAGCTTTATAACACAAAAATACTTTACTATATAAGTATATAACACAAAAATGCTGTGAACAAAAATATTATATGAGTATTATACCTTAAAAAAAAGGTTAAGGTCTTGTGTATTATCGGAACCTACAAAAAATAAAAATAGTATGTATAATGGTTAATTTTTTTTCAAAAAAGTGAGGTTAAAAAATATTTTTTTTTCCAATTAGCCCCCCAATGTGTTAATACAAATAAATATGTTTTTCATGTTTATAGGGTTCAGAAAGACCTTTGTAACGATACCCATTTCAACCAGATTGGGTAATAAATGGCTGACTTATGACGGATTATACATTCAAGCTTTGGAGGCCTATATTTCGGAAAATATGGACCAGCGCCCTTTTTCTTTTTTTTCTCATCGTTTAATGCCCTATCTGGTAAAAAAAAAATCCAAAAATATAGGCCAATTGGTGCTAAAGTAAATAAGTTAGGTAGCCGCAAAAGTGGACAATTTCCCGAAAATTTTTTCATTTCATTGTGTGTAATTTTTTAAGTCATGGAAATATAAGCATATACGGACATCACTACGTGATAAAAGACCAAACAAAAAAGACCCGTGTCTCCCAGTTTTGCCAAAGTCATGGACTGTTTTTTTATGGGCCCCAAAGATTTGGGGCCTCGATGTCATTCTTGCAAAAAAGTGATCACTTTGTCAGGCTCATATCTTGCAAATCGGTGTTAAGAATCATTCCTAGGAAGTTCATATGTTCTAGTTGTTTAGGTACATTCTTGTAGTTGATTGTTTCCTTGAATTTTGAACAGTTTGCTGCCTATGGACCTGAACAGGGGAAAAAGGTTAAAAATTAGAATTTTTTTTAAAGTTTTTTGCGTTTTTGACCTTGAAGATGAAGTTTTTTTTCTCAAAATTCCATGAAAGCCTGACAAAATGATCACTTTGGTTCCAAAAATGACACCAAGGCCCAAATATTTGGGGGCCCATTAAAGAAGTGCAAGCCTTTGGGCAAAACTGGGAGCCATGGGTCTTTTTTGGTCTTTTATCACGTAGTTCGTGTTGCACTGTGTTATTTTTCCTTTGTCTGAAATCAGCTGAATTCACTAAAACAGTTTATAAGACAGGGTTGCCTTCATTTTGCAAACGTTTGGTATTTTCCAATAGAAAAAGTTTCTGAAATCATCAAAAATAACACATTAGCTACAATGTACTTTGACAGAAGGCCAGCGAGTGAAAGCAGCTTTTACTCCCGGACAAAAAAAGAACAAAAACTCAAATTTAAACTTGATCGCCTGGGTAGCAATCGCACGTCTGCTTAAACAAAAAAGTTCGCTGAACAGGCTATTAGTAATAATCTTTTATTGTGAATACTAAATGGTGTGAATTTATGTGTTTGCTGTGATCGTTTGTGTAACTTGCGAATCTATAATAAAATAGATAAATAAACAGAATGCAAGGAGCAACACGACAGCAAAGAAAGTGTCGCGTTGATAGCAGAAAAACTACCCCGAAATATGTGTGTGAATGCGCGTGTCGGTACCATAGATTAATACTTATAGTAGACCCAATAGTTCTCCCACCAAATTCACGACATTTGGCCTGGTGTGATATTTACGTTTGATGTTGAAAAGAATTGCTTTACTAATACCAGATAGAGGCAATGGTTCAAAACAACGAACAAAATAACAACAACGGCATTTCGTTTTGTGTGTTAAAATTATTGTGTTAAATACAACACAAATGTATGCTAACAACAACAGTCAATAAAAAAGTTTAAACCACATTTAAATATGACAGTTTTTCACCAAAACGACATGAAAAATTAAAGCAAGAAGTTATTGTAATTCCACCTGGTGTATGTCACTTTTCGTCAAACATCTCTCTATCACACCGACCGCATCACGAAGAGTGTGAAAGGAAACGTCAGATGAGCCAAATATTCTCTCTAGTATGAGATTACTCTATGGTCGGGACAAATTGCAATGTTCCTGTTTTTATGTTTTAATCATAATTCGGTCGCGCCGAAAGACATACATACATTTGTGCAGTCATTCGAAGCAAATGAACACGAAGAAATCAAAGAAACAAAGTGTTTCAAGTACGACGAACATAAAAAATAACAATTAAATGTACAATCAAATGAATCCAATCGAAATTTTAACAAATTTGGTTAAAATAAATAAAAGAGCAGTTGAAGAAAGAAAACTTAATTGCAGGACCTGAATACAACAGCCACAATATCACTCAACCCCTTCACGGATTTTCAGAGTTGACTTATTTTTTAACACTGATGTTGAGTTTTGAGCTTTGGTGTATTCAAAGGTTTATAGTAGAATTTTATGGCAAATATTTTTTTTCTACATTTTAGCCAGTTATAGCCCTGTTTTAGGGGTGTTTTTACCCTTTTTCGCAAAAGTTACAAAAAAATTCCCTATATTGAGGAGCTAGCGGATTAAAATGTTCCAGAAAAATTTTCCTCGTAGTATTTTAAGTAAAATTGCTGAACACATCCTATGACTGAAATGTATTGATAACATGGCTTCTTATACCGATTCATCCTAAGAATGTTAAAAAAGCGGGAAACTTTGAACCCCTAAAACAACACTCTTTCAAAACTCCGATATAAGTATGTTTTTTACTCCCTCTACCAGAACCTTGTTATTCTCGAAAAAATTTAATTTTGTTCCACAGTGTTATTTTGCTAATACAATTATGCTAAAGTAATTTTAATTTTTGTTGTAAATGAATAATGGTTTCATGCGAGTACGAATATGGAATGAAATATTTCAGATTGCACATGCAAAGTATTTCCACTCATCCAAAAGATATATTTTATTTTCCTTACACATTTCTGCTATGTAACCTGCTGCTCTGGAAAAATGTTGCAAACAGAATTTTAACAGACATTTTTGTAAAAAATCGTTTGACAAACCAAACCATTCCGCCACCCTGACTGAGGAATTTGTTGCTTTCGGTAGTGAAGTTATTGCATAGCTATTTTCTTGTACTTCATCTCGAAACGAAATCCCTTCATGGACCAGAGAGTATACGGTGTAGTCAATATTGAATGCCAGTACATACATATATGTATGCATGAGTCCTTGTGCTAAAGTCAGACTGATATGGAAAACCTTGTCAGCTCGTTGATATTCCAAAAATAACAGATACTTATACCAACACCACTACCTACAAGTTTACGCAGTACAAAAAAAAAAAAGAGAAGACAAAATACTAAATGGGGTTCATGTACGTATGTCGCTGTTTTCGTTCAACTACTGGTATGTGAGAAATATATGTTGTTACATATGTACGGACATTGCTAGTGAAATGCGGGATAAATTAAAATAATATATTTACACACGCTGCAAAAAAAAAAACGGTCCAAGAAACATATTGCAGGAACCATTTACATGTTTGCAAACATTGTTTCCAAGAATTAAATATCTGCTGCTTTTTTATTTCTTTGTTGTCTGTCAAAAGACATCTTTTTCATAGTGCATCTTATAAGTTGCTAGATAGAGAAATCTCTTGGATAACTTTGATGACATATTTAATAGGGACATATTATACACGCTGAAAAATATCGGCTCCAGCAACATATTGCAGGAAACATGTACATGTTTGCAAGCACTCTTTTCATGAATTGAAGATCTGCTGCTTTTTTTCTTTGTTGTCTGTCTCGTATTTGTTTTTTAGCGGTTTTCAACAAAAAAAGGCCACATTTGGGTCTCAAAAACATATATTATAATCTCTTACAGCCTTAAAGGAAATTACAACTTTAAACATAACGAGGATCTTAAACAACTAAATTTGAAACATATGGTAGGGTCAAACCAAAACAGAACGAGACAACTACAATTAGAATAGTTCGTACTATAAATATAACTTTCAAAACTTCTGCAACATTGCGTATAAGTAGGAAAGCAATGTGTAAGTAGCGACAACAATCGCTCTGCACACAATCAATAAATGTCTTCGGTTAGTGACTTGTGTAAATACACACCGCAGTGGCTTAACCGGCTAGACGCTGCTGAAGATGATGCTTCACAAACATCGAAACGATCGTCCAGCGAATGTGAGTTCGAATCCCACCCGCGACATTTGAATTTTTTTCACTAACCGTAGAAAACATGATCTCTTACAGCCTTAAAGGAAATTACAACTTTAAACATAACGAGGATCTTAAACAACTAAATTTGAATCATATATTATAATCACTGTGTCTCAAACATGTTACACAACGAGTTGGGGCACAAGTATAGTATATTTCCGACAAGCTAAAAACACGTTATATTTGCATGCAAACAACAACAAAAAAGACAGATTTTTCAGCGTGTATGAATTGAAAATATTCATAAAAAACTTGCACGTCCCTTGATTGATTGAAAATCTGTTGCTTTTTAGTTTCTTTGTTGTATGCCACTTTTGGATTTCGACAGTTTTCAACAAACAAAACCACATTTAAGTTACAAAACCACACATTATAGCCTGTTAATCATTGTCTCTCAAACATATAATATTGAAAAGCAAACGCAATGTATTTGGACACAAGTATACTATGTGTACGACAAGATACAAACACGTTATATTTGCATCCAAACACGGAAAAAATACAGACTGTTCATAGTGCTTATTCTAAGGTGTTAGATAGAGAAATCTCTTCGATAACTTTGATTACATATTCCACTTACCTAAGTCTGTTGACAAAAGTCCACAGAATGCACGCTGATAAAAACGGTTCCAGCAACAAATTGCAGGAACCATGTATATATTTGGAACATTCTTTCCAGGATTTGAAAATTTGCTACTTTTTGTTTTGTTGTTGTCTGTCACGTTTTTGTTTTCAGCAGTTTTCAAACAAACAAAGCCAATTTTGGGTCGGCAATATATTAATCATTGTGTCTTAAATATGTAATATTGAGTAGCAACACAATGTCTCTGGACACACGCATGTAAGTGAGGATCTGTTGCTTTTTTGTTCCTATGTTGTCTGTCACTTTTTGATTTCAGAAGTTTTCAATAAACAAAACCGCATTTGGGTTACAAAAACACATATTATAACCTATTAATCATTGTGTCTTCAACATGCAATATTGAAAACCAAACCCAATGTGTTTGGGACACAAGTATACTATATTTGTGACAAGCTACAAACACGTTATATTTCCATCAAACAACAATGGTTTTTATCACGTATGCCCTTCGCACAACGCCTACTGAGGATTTGGGAGTTATTCTACACCTTGTACCACTAGATTTGCTGGGAAAGCAAACGGCTGCAAAGTCGGCAAGCCGAGTAGGTCATTTTTCGCAATGGATTACCAGCACATATGGTCATGTGTCGATTTTGAGGGATCTGCTGCTATTCAAGGTAAAAGTCGACTACATGACACACACTTCAACCTTTGAGAGAAACTTCTCCACTTACATACCGGACTGGGACGACTGGAAGGGACGCATACCCGGTTGTAGAAGGTATTTAGGAGAGATCTGAGGCTGTCGTGCAGAGGTATTGAGTTCTGAAATATTGATTTCAGGAAATTGGATACCGCCTGACAGAATAAATTGACACCAATAACTACTGGACTATTATCCCTAAGTGCACTTTCCTAACGGCCGATATTTCCGCCAGATGCACGGTACAATGATCAGATAGACTACGTGAAACACACAACCTTAGTTACCTACTGTTGACGCTGTACCCTACTTGACCATTAATTTTCGAACCATCCGTATTGAAATCTAAATACCCCTCTATAAAAGGAACTCCTTTTTCCATGAATTTCTTTCCAGTATTAATTTGTGATACTTCACATGTAGGAATGATGGGAGTACCTTCACAAGTTATCTTACCTAAGTAAAAGACGAATTCTATAAAACACGGAAGAGAAAAAAATTATTAGTGTGTCCATGAAGAAACGCGACTGAAGTGAAATAATAATTTTTCAATTTCGCTTTTTGTCCAATGACTGTGAAAATTCCTTTGTATTTATAAATCTCTCGTTGTTTTTGCCATTCGTCTTGTACAGTGACTGATTAAAAGCATATTAGGATGTACTGAAACCGGATATTTTTGCAATTTCTATCTTAGGGGTCTCCAATGATGCGTATCTAGGACTTGATTACGGGATGTTTGTGAAGATAAAATCGAATTTAACTAGCAGAGACACAAACTAATTACATTAGCAGGCTCTGTAATTGCATTAACAGAACTATGTAAGATAGCTAAACTTTGGAAAGGTTATAGAAATGACCGATTTTCTCGCGATCACACAAATATATATAACCAAAAGTTATACATTTTATAGCAAAGACTTACTAACGGATATATCGGGACTTCAAACAAAGTTCTTCTTTGCCAGGGTGAAAAATTTGAGGTTTTCTTACATAGAAACTCTTGGAAAGATTTTGGGGCCATAGCGCCTAATTGGGAAGACTTTAGCCATTGGGACTAGTATCAAATTAAAGCTATTGGCATCTATTTTCATTGTTTAATACCCCCATTTCCGAAAAAACCTTTAGAGTATCAAATTCGGACCGACAAGAAGCGTCCATGGTGATTGGGACTAGCGTCAAATTACAGTTATTGACATCTAGTTTCATTATTTAATAAAGGGGTTTTCAATAAGAGCGCTACAAAAGTTTTTTTTAAATAAAACAAAACCGGTTCGATTAAATAAAACAAAGTACGTTCGATGCCATTATGTATGGAACTCGATTTCTTTTGCCCCTGGCCACCACGGGCACGCTTGCAGAAGTCCAGACGCTGAACCCAATTTTCGACGGTTTTCAAGCATAAATCGGCCGATACTGCTGCACTTTCACGTTCGATATTCGTACGAAGTTCATCAATCGTCGCTGGCTTGTTGACATAGACCATAGACTTGACGTAGCCCCACAGGAAATAATCTAACGGCGTCAAATCGCACGACCGAGGCGGCCAATCGACTGCGCCATTTCGTGAGATAACACGTTCACCAAACTTGGTTTCCAATAAATTGATTGTGGCATTCGCTGTGTGGCTTGTGGCGTCGTCCTGTTGGAACCACATGTCCTCCAAGTCCATATTATCCAATTGGGGCGAAAAATATTCGGTTATCATTGAACGGTAGCGATTCGCATTCACAGTAATGTGCCGGTCTTGAACATCACGGAAGAAGTACGGCCAATGACGCCGCCGGCCCATAAACCAATAACGCATATTTTGCTTATTGACGAAGCCATTCAGCCAGAAATGAGCCTCATCGCTGACGACCATAAATTGGACGTAGCGCTCTTAAAGTTGAGGCCACTGACTCCAAATTTCGGTAGTAAATTTTAATAATTTCGACTCGTTGTTGGCTCGTATATCTTTCCATGATGAAATGGCAAACCTTACTGAAGAGAAATGTCAAAAGAGCGGGTAAAAATATGGCGTCGTTTGCTGTCCCTATCGATTTACTTTTGTAGCGTCTCTGTTGAAAAACCCTTTACCTTCATTTCCGAAAAAAAATCCAGAATATCAGATTCGACGAAAACTTTAAGAAATTGGTGTTTCGGAAAGACAAGATGTGTCCATGGTGGCTACCAGGAAAAAGTATAGTGATTGGAACTAGTATGAAATTAAACCTATTGACATTTTTTTTTCATTATTTAATACCCCTATTTCCGAAAAAAAACTCCAGAATATCAAATTCGACGAAGAATTTAAGAAATTGGTGTATCGGACGGACAAGAAATTGGTGTTTCGGACGGACAGGAAAAAGTTTAGTGATTGTGACTAGTATCAAATTAAAACTATTGACATCCAGTTTCATTATTTAATAATCTCATTTCTGAAAAAACCTCCAGAATATCAAATTATTTAATTTTTATTTCAAAATTGTTTTTATACACAAAGAAAAATGTTGAAACGAAAATCAATTTGATATTCATAAATTCTTCGTCGTATTTAATATTCTGGAGGTTTTCACGGAAATGGAGGTATTAAATAATGAAAATAGATGTCAATAGCTTTAATTTGATACTAGTCCCAATCACTGAACTTTTTCCTGGTGGCCACCATGAAGCATCTTGTCCGTCCGAAACACAAATTTCTTAAATCCCCTCTCGAATTTGATATGCTGGAGGTTTTTTTTCGGAATTGAGGGTATTAAATAATGAAAATAGATGTCAATGGGTTTAATTTGAAAATAGTCCCAATCACTAAACTCTTCGCAATTAGACGCTACGGGCCCAAAACCTTTCGAAGAGTTTCGATATAAGAAAACCTCAAATTTGTCACCCTGGCAAAAAATAATTTTGTTTGAAGTCACGATATATCCTTTAGTAAGTCCTTGCTATAAAATGAATAACTTTTGGTTATATATATTTGTCTGATCGCGAGAAAATCGTAAATTTCTATAAATTTAGCTATTTTACATTGTTCTGTTAATGCAATTACAGAGCTCTGCTAACATAATGGGTTTGTGTCTCTGCTAGTTAAATTCAAATTTATCTTCACACACATGATTACGGGAACGTCAAACTTTTCTTACGGGGGTACTTATAGTTCCCTACCGGCCGTTGAAGTTTCAATTCCTAGTGTATTTGTGTGGACAAATTACTTTATTTTATGGTAACTATAGAACTCAAACGACGTGTCATTATTATAAGGACAATGTAAGCTGGGAAATTATAGGATGCCTGTTGGGGGACTAGAACTCTCTTTCATATTTGCAATAGTCTAGCACCACAATTCCACCTCTGACAGAAGCGTAAGTCTGTATACAAATTTACTCATTTATAAATTTACTCGTCTACTTAAACTAACTATGTGTACTTTCTTCAATCGGATCAACGTATACGCACAATAGAAACCGTATTCGCAAACACTGTGCACAAGTGTGAATGATTTCAAATGTGTTGGTAAACGAAACACGCGAAACGTGTGTTGTAAACTCTTCAGTGTTTTTATTTTGTTTTCGCATCGTTCGCATGTTTTCCCGAGTTTTAGTAACAAAAAAAGAAAAACTACTTGAAGCCAACCAAAAATCACCAAAAAACATTCTATTCACACCTTCCCCCCTATTGGTGGTATTTCAATTTGTGCCACTCTCAGCGAGTGTGGCATCGGATGGAAGAGATGGTTGGGTTAAAGTGGCTGTGTAAATAACTCATAACCTTAAGCCAGAAACTGTAGTGAAACTACTGTGTGTTTACACTTTTATTTATATTCTTATGACCCACAACCAAGCACAACAACATGTATTCCATGGAAGCAGCTTACAAATTGTTGCTCTGTGTATTATGGATGAGTGAGTGCTATCGCTTCTCGGATGATGTGTAAGTGCTGTCACTGCAGAATTCAACATGGCAAATTTTTGCAAAGTAACATAACAAAAGCTGTATGATCTACTTGATATTTTTTTGTGTGGTGTCGAGGATAAACAACACAATTTCGGTGGCAAAGTTGAGTCGGGGACTGACAGTCTCAATGCTATCGAATTACGTCGGATAACAGCAAACTATGTCAATAACAATCATTTCAATTCGCGTGGCAGCTGAAAAATAAAATGTAACAATAGAGCTCTCGTTTCCTTTTAGTTTTTTAATGAAATAGAATCGGGGATTTCCTGTAAAATAGCTCGCAAAAAAAAATCATTGACAAATTAAAATTTTATAACAAAAAGAGAATACATATTGGAAAAATGTGGGGATAACAAGATAATCGTGTAATTTTTCAGTGTTTGACTATGTAAATATTAGATTCCAAGAGTGCAAGACAATTTCATTTCCACTGAAACCCCAGGATGAGTCATTGGAATAATTGCATTTTTGGTACACGCTGAAAGAAGGCCTCTAAAACGTATTCACCCAAACACATTCTGTAGAAACCATGTATATGTTTGGAACACTCTCCAAACATTCAATATAAAACTCACTTGTATTTAAATGCAAACATTAGCATTTGTTTACTCGCAAACATGCATGTTTTTACGATGACACAATCAATATCTTCAAAGGTAGTTCCTGCAGACCAGGCGCGCTTTAAATCCGGGTGTTTTTTTCGATAAATGTTCACAAATTTTCACAAAAAATACAATGTGTATTTCCAAACGGAATTTAAATGTGATTAACACACGCTGAAAAATTTGCATTTTGCAAATGTGTGTTAGCGACTTTTTTTTTTTTAAATAAATGATACCGTATTCAAGACATCCAAAGGTTAAAGTTTCCTATGGAGGCAAACAAATATTTTTTTTTGTAATTTCCTTTAAGGCTATGAGAGATCATGTTTTCTCCGGTTAGTGAAAAAAATGTAAATGCCGCGGGTGGGATTCGAACTCACATTCGCTGGACGATCGTTTCGATGTTTGTGAAGCATCCATCTTCAGCAGCGTCTAGCCCGTTAACCCATTTTCTACCACTACCCGATTCCGTTGAGATAACTTAATGGAATTTTATACGTTGCCTACTGAGGCTTCAAAAGACAACATATCTGAAAGATTTGAGTCCCTAAGGTGCCTAGGTCCCTGGAAACCAGGTGTTGCGAAAACGCATCATTGGTCGATTAGAGGTATATTAGGTTTGAAAATAAAAAGAGAAGAATCCAGTTTTTGTGAGGAATTTTTTTGCAGTGTCTAAATGAAAGGTTAAATTTATGAGTAAAATAACCGAAATATTGTTACTTAATTTATTTATTTTGTATGGAAAGTGTCAAAACACTTAGAATGTAGAGAAATATTACACTTTTTACATTGGAAAAATGTCTGCGAATGACATTTAGCACATCTGTTTCTGGTACCGCCCGGAGGTTTCCATATGACATGATCCCGAACGTCTAAACGTGGCATTTGGGGTAGTCTTTCTGCTTCTTCAATATCGAATTCGTATGATGGTTCTTCCTCTGGCCGATCTTCATACAGTAGCAAACCATGGACAATATCACTTTTCCAATTCCAATTGAGGCATTTTTTTCCAAGCATTTACGATTGCAGAATTGACACAATTGTTCCACAATGGCCACCACCTCTTTTTACCTCGGATTGCTATACGATAGTTGGGAACTCCATTGTCGTGTAGGTCACCACCATCCATATGCTTGTTGTACTCACTGATTATTTTTGGCAGTGGAAGTGATACCTTCTTCGCGTCGTTGGAACTTCTGGTTCAGCACCAACAAAATTTGATACTATAGTGACTTCATTATTATCATGCCAACGAGCTATAAACAATATATTGTTCCTATCACATACATGATCGTACTCATGTTTTTCCAGGTACTGGAGCAAAGGTAGTTTCTTATCCGGTTTATTATTACGATTCCTTTGACTTATTTTTTTTTGTGGTACTCAAATGAACATCAGCACCTCTCAAGCGATTGGAAACTTGCGCTCATTTAATAAACAGAATAGGTAATATGATGTGAAAGAATTGTCAAAATAGACAATATGACAATCCGGATAAGGAACAGAGCGCAACAAATTTAAAACTACAGACGCTCCTAAGCCAATCTGTTTATTGTATGGTGTTGCATTGCCAGCATACGGCACAGCTTCATATAAATAGCCTGTAGACGAACATAGACACGAAACATGAAACCAAACTGAATTTGCTCATCGATCGATAGATGAGTAGTAAAAATATCAAACTGTTTATATTTGACATTCAAGATATCAATTATAGGTCTGACTTTGGCAAATCGATTAGTGGTGTCAATATTGGTGTTATCCATCAAATGAAATACCTTTTTGATGGTCGTAAATTTATGATGCGACATTGCTTGCTTCACAATGGGAATGCCGAAATCTGGTTTCACAGACCAGTATAGTTGAAGTTGAGGAAGTGAATGATAGCCAGAAAATATCTGTATTCCAAGAAAACGGAACATTTCTTCCTTCGAAATCTGCAGTACAACATTGTGCTGCTGAGAGTAAATACTGGTACTTTCAATTAAAATATCCATAACTTCGGTATCGAAATATTGCACAAAAATGAGAAAATAACCAGTCAAATTCGGACATGACCTCTGATGTACCATAGTGACACTTACTCATGGTATCAACAATTTTCTTCATATCACAGCATCAATGCACACTGTGTGTGGCGGGAATTTTTGATATACACCTAATCGACCAACGATGCGTTGTCGCAACACCAATTTTTGCAGCTACAATTGTTTTGGCAGATGATATTTTTCATCTGTTCTACAATATTTTGGCAACAGGATTCGAGAGGCTTACATCTTTTTTAAAACATTACGTTATTTTAATTATTTATTTAAAAAGTGGTTGTTTTGTAACCCTTCCTGTTACAGGCTGTAAATGCTACTACAATATACATATAGAAAAAAACTTTCGTTTAAAATGAAAAGTAAGCAAATACCTGTACTAATACCTGAGCTACCATGCGTCAAAGTTGCTGTTGCGAAAACGCAACACCGGTTGAATATGGGTTAAGCCACTGCGTTGTGTATTTACACAAGCCACTAACCGAAGACATTTGTTATTGGACGTACCACGTGCAGTTTTTTTATTTTAGCGATTTCTGCAAAAAAAAAAAATTTCCGTACTATATGAAAAACCCTTATTAACTCCCAGAAATTCGTTATTTCTTCTATTGAACGCTCCCTTTCCGAGATATAGAAATTTTTTTCTAAAATTTTCCACATTTTCGACCAAAAATGGGAATGGGGTTACACTGTTTTCGAACTCTGTAACCACATCAAACTGTTCTAATTTAAAAATATCACATGTGACTTGCTCCACGAAAAGGGACCTCTGCGCCGAAAAGAAGTTATTGAGAAAAACGCGTTTAAGAAAAGCGCTTCGTTTTTCCCCTACAGAAGAACCACCAAAAAAGCGTGTTAGGAGTAAAAAAGAATAAAATTTTGATATTCTTGTAATTTTGTACCTTTGATATTGAACTTTTTTTAAATTTCAAATATTATAATATATTTATATTTATTTATATCACATTTTTAAATTTTTTCATTAATTATGTTCATCTTTACAGGTGATTTGTAAAAAAAATAAAAGACATAGAAACTTGCGGTTTGCGGCATTCGAAAGAGCGTTTTTTTCCTATAAGAATCACTCAAAAAGTAAAAAAAAATTTTTCGGCGCAGAGGTCCCTTTTCGTGGAGCAGGTCACACATGTTTGTTTAAGTTAATTTGTGACATCCACAATAATAGTTTCTCCAGACAAGTGCTCACAATTGTTTGCATGTTTGAGAAGGCGTCAATAGTGGCATCAGATTCAACGAATGTTTTTAAATGTCTCACTTCACCTCAATTCAGGGGCGAATATTTGAACACGAATTCTAATATTGTACATTTTTGAGTTGTATGTTTCATTTGAGATGAATGGAGTTTTAGAAATACTCAAACTGGTTAACACAACTTAACTTCTGTAGTAACAACTTCTATTTAGTAAGACAAATAATGATGATGTATGACAATTATGAGTTCTAATCAAAATATGGACTTTGTTATGGAATTTCGAAAGTCTGAATTGATTTCCAACTAATCTTTTTCCTATGTGTAGCCACGTCTTTATTTTAACTTCAAGGAAATTGAAATAAATGTTTAGTTTAAATTTGATATGGACGTAGTTCCAATTCTGATCCCGCCAATCTTGAAATCTAGACTTTTTGCACCGTCCCGCCAATCCCTAAGACCCCGATTTCTGTGGCTATCCAGCTTGAAATATTTCTCATAATTTTTTTAAATGGCCATCGGTGGTGAAATGGTGGTGCACGTGGATCTCTGCTCAGACCACCTGACATTTTTTCGATGACGGTCACCTCGCCTAGTGAGTACTTGGCCATGAAAGGCTTCTCAAACATAACGTTCAGAAGCGGTGTAAAACCGTTGGTCCCAATCAGTGAGTGTAAAACTAAAAGGTGCACAGCTCATTTATTGTGAGAAGATCTCCCCAAACCTTTGATGGGATGTAATGGGAAATCATTTTTTAAATAGCCTTGAACTTAACTAATGTAATTTCCTGTAAATCGTATAATTTTCTGTCAATTTCCATATTTAAAAAACAAGAAAAAAACAAAATAAATTTAATGACACCCTGCACAAAATTTCACCATAAATATTATGAAATCTATCATAGGTTCATGAAAGTTTTTCATAGATTCTATGGAAAGAAATGGTTTAAACTTGGTCACAACGTCCGCAAAATAGTTCAATAGAATTTATGAACATAAATCTATGAAGTTTGTTTATAACATCTTTGAACTGTTTTCATAGATTTTATGAAAATGCATCAAGAAACCGAATACAAGAACTAAACTATATCTATTAACAATATCTGTGAAATGTACGAGAGACTTCATTGGATTAATTATTGATGAACGTTTCATGGAAGTAACGAAGACAAGTTTTTCAGTGTATGAAGATATTGAAGAACTGGCGAATTGCCCAAATTTATTGGTTTTTGTACTCCCATACTAATTTAAAATTCACACCCTTTCAAAGCGCTCTACAGGTAA
This sequence comes from Phaonia tiefii, assembly GCA_963931995.1. Taxonomy (NCBI): domain Eukaryota; kingdom Metazoa; phylum Arthropoda; class Insecta; order Diptera; family Muscidae; genus Phaonia; species Phaonia tiefii. The sequence continues at coordinate 60,731,828 of OZ008367.1, read as the reverse complement.
ACGTGTACACCTATTATTGTCTATTAGATGCAGTGCCTGTGGTCGAAAGATGGGAGCACATTTGGTATTTGTCGTGCACGATTTTGTTGAGGATTAGGAGCCGTTTCAAAATAAATGTCTAACTGGGGATATTGTTCTCTGGTGTGTATTGCGTGTAATTATCCGATTGTTTGTCCTTGTCTTAATTTATCTTTAAACTACGAAAAAGACTGCGGAAAAGGGATTTCCACAATATTGGATATGCTCGTTGTCTGTATATCTGTATTGTGTAAATTCAAATACATTACTGTGTCGGAATTTAGGTCTGGCAATACCATAAAATGTCAAACTAAAATTTCGAAATTTCAAACTAAAATTTTGAAAGTTCCGAGGACGACGATGATGAAAATGTCGATCGTAATGACATAGATTTTTTTAAACCAAGATTTTTTTTTGTGGTCCCAAATAAATCTTGTACGGTTACGAAACAAACTTCTCAAACTTTTTATTTATTTTATAATTCCTAATAAATTTGGTAGAAAAGTTTAAAACGTTAAACCTTGTTAAGAAACTAAATTTTATGTGAAAAGGTAGAAGTACACATGCTCTTCCCTCCGTTATGTTAGTTATCGAAATCCTGATCGAAAAATGTTTGCCAAAAATGAAATCAGGCCATCCAAAAACCTATGAAACGATACCCATAACGTTTTTTTTTTAAAATTTAACCCCCCCCCCCTCCACTATAACTCCAGCCCAATCCAACTAGTGGAAAAAGCAATGCCAGAAATGAGCTCAGCACCCTCGAAAACCTACCGACTAATGAGTTTGACACGACTAAAACCAAAAACAACGACGTTATTAATTTTGTCCGGTCATTTTTTCAATCTGTCCCAGTGTGCAGTGTTTGAATTGCTGACTTTAAAATAGCAACAATACACAAATGTTTACTTTGCTTCAATTTGGTTTCAAGCACACACTTAAATTGTTGTTAACAACCAAGAAAAAGCACGAATGCGAAAAAGAGCAACGAAACCACTTTCTTCATTTCACTGCGCGCAGTTTGTGTTTGCTTATTCAGTCAAGCAAAGCAACGGCTATTCACAGAATTACTATTGCTGCAAGCAGTCAGTTGTTGGTTAAGCATACATTACTTTTGCTTATCTTCTTTACTGCGAGGTTTTTGCAGGCGAAAGCAGGATTGAAGCAAAGTGTAAAAAATGTGGCTGTGCTTGAAATCAACTTAATTTTCATTAATTTAATTTTAATTTTTTTATTTTAAATATTTTTCGATACTGTTTCGGTGGTGTACACACGGTGCCATAATTTTAAATAATTTTTCATCAAAGATTTTCATGAAACATAATGACTCAAACAGCAAGCGAAGTTGTCGTTTCTGATAAATTTTTCAATGTTAGCTTCGATGATGCATTCGAATGCGAACACTACACAGTAAAGAAGAAAAACAAAGATAAACAAAAGCCAAGTAAATATAAACAACGATTCACTGCTTTCATGAACAGCAATGTTTTCAAAACCCAGTGATTCGCTTGACTGCGTTAGCAGTTACTACATAAAGCAAATGATTTCCTTCATCTTTCTCTTTTTCGCCCTTGCTGTTGTGGCACATATAATATCGTCAGTCGTAGCTAAGCAATTTAAAATTTTTTGAAAATAGTCAAGCAATTTAAATCACAGTTTAAATCAATATTCAGTAGTATTCTCAAGTAGTATTCTCTCAGTGTAGTCTTCTTTAGAAATATTCTTTAGCCTTATGCCCACTTTTCAATTGCAATTCCATAAACATACAACACAATAATTGCATTTCAAAAATTATATTTGAAATTTGAAGTACATCAATTGAAATTTAATAAATAGTTTTGAAACTCAAAGTAAATCGGTCGACATTTATCTTATATTATTTATATCAATAATCGAACACATAAGGCCATATATGGTTACAAATTTTTATGAAATTTTAATTTTTATGACCGATTTTGTTAGTTTTTGGTTAATGTATGAGAAATTCATACTACACAAGCTGCTTACAAGTCATGAACATTTTTCTAATTGAAAAATGGTTGGTTTTTCTTGGAAATAATAGACAATTCAGTTCAACACACACTCACTGGCATGACTAGTTTCGAACTCCGTGACAAGTTCATCATCAGATGCGTAACTACTGTGCCTGAATTGATACCATCGGTTGATCATCAATCGAATATATACAAACTCGATTCTGCAATTCACATGTGCGAATTAGTATCGTTCGAAGACCCCTAAGGATCAACATCACTGAAAGGCCTATAATTCCAACAACAAGAACAAACAGAATTTTTCCACCATGTTCTTCTTTTCCTCATGCGTTCTCGCATTGTTGCATTGCCTTGCGGTGAGTTTTAATCTAGTTATATCACAGAGTTTTATTTTTCCGTGGTATAACATTTTTGATGACCGTGCTTTATGGCCAGTTTTTAAGTGGGTAGTTAAATATCGGATTACCTAATCCTAATTCTAAGGTAATTAGAGGTTAACTTTGCATTTTGTTTTTCAGTGGTGAGTTAATGTAAGTCGCCATATTGTCAACTAATATGGCAACCCTTGTATTCTTATTGGAAAAAACGTGTGTTTTGGGATAAACACCAAAACAACAAGGGGGAACAAACAAAATGGAATTATGTAAAAGAAGAAATAGATGCATAAAATCGAAGTCATTTTAACAAAAATGTGTAAAAAACTATATAGGTGCAACAATTTAATGATCTAGACTTAACATATGTGTACAAATATGCAAATCTGAAACATATATTTTATACAATCTTCATTTCTCACTTTGACAGTCAGTAATTTGATTGTCAAAATAATATGGTTCTGACTATAAGTTAACCAATCAACATTGGGTGGTTAAATCATAGTTAAACAATGACTAAAAAACAGAAATCGATGTTTAACCACAATTTAACTAAGAAACGAAGATCACCACTGACTGAAAAACTGGCCATTAGTGATATATACTAAAAAACTCACCTCAAAGCAACAATGCGAGAATGCATGAGGAAAAGAAGAACATTGTGGAAAAATTCTGTCTGTTCTTGTTGTTGGAATTATAGGCCTTTCAGTGATGTTGATATTTAGGGATCTTCGATCGATACCAATTCGCACATGTGAATTGCAGAATTGAGTGTGTATACAGTGGTGTGCGATGAAATAAAGTCACACACTCGTCAAAACTTTTATTCTCTGCAAATCAGTGGTCCAAGACGGTTCATGTCAAGAAATTCTGAACCTGATTCTGAACCGGTCCTCTGCTGAATATAATGCCGTCATTTTCAATAAATTTTGTACACTACTGTTCTCCAGGTCAGTGTCAGTATTTTAAAGGCTATGGTAATGACGTGTGCTATAAAATAGTCTCAATTACAAAAAAATATATTTTTTTTAAAATGGTTAATGGTAGTTTGGATTTGAATTTGAAAACAAAGTTTAGCTTCTAAATATGATTAATGTTTCTTAGTAGCATAAATAAATTGTCATTATTGACGTTCCAAAATGGGCCTATGTAAATATTGCAATCATGAGCGCCAAGAAAGAATTAAAGAGACGATAAAATAATTCAGAAGCTACATACAAATTACTGACATAATTGGATGCTCAAAGAAAATGTTGGAGACCGGAATAAAATATAACCCCAATCCAGGAAACAGACGGTAAAACCCTGAAAATTACAGAACATTTGGAACCAAAAATATTGCGCCACGTAGAGTTCGACTTTTGTTACCTCTTCTGCCCTTAAAAGGCAATACGATCGGGATGTTGACACCTCTACATTAAGAAAAATGCTAACTAAAAACAATTTAAAGGGAAAAAGTGTCCGAAAAGTTCCATTTCTATCCAAACGGAACATTCAAAAAATTTTGCATTTTGCCAAGGAGCATGTGAAATAGTCCGTACACAAATGACGAAATATTTTGAGGACAGCTGAAACTAAAGTGAGATTGGATAACTATGATAAAAGTAATCTTCCTGTACGAAGACCTTCCAACACCGAATTCAGGCCCCAGAACACAAACCAAACAGTTAAACGTGGTAGCGGAACCATAATGGTACGGGGTTGTTACTCTTACATTGGGACAGAACCTTTATTCCAAATTGAACAGACAATGGACGCTGCATATTATATCACTGTATTAAAAAAACATCATGATGCCTTGTGCTACATGGGAAATGCCGCTTCGATGGGTGTTTCAACATAATATCGACCCCAAACACACATCGAAGCGAGCAAAAGCTTCGTTTGAAAATAATAGTGTCATAGTTTTAAGATGGTCTATGCTGTCGCCGGGTTTAAATCCTATTCAGAATTTGTGGTGGGACATTAAAGTGTCTATCAAAGGAATAATCCAATTAAATAAAGATGAGCTTATGACACTGGTACAATCGGCGTGGAAAACATGACTTGTGGAGACTTGATGATTCAATGTCAAGGCGTTGCTTAGCTGTGATAAAAAATAATAGTTATTTCATAAAGTACTGATATAATATAAAGGATTAATGAAACATACATTTTATTTGACTCAGCTATTTATTCTAGTTCAGATGATGAATCGCGATGACTCTATTTTAATTCACAGGCAAAACGGGGCGTTTGAAATATTTTGATTTATACCTAATGATTTAATTTTAAATTACGACATTAATGTTGTAAAATGTTATATCTAGTTCTTAATTGAACAATTAAAAATAAAAGTTATAAATAAAATTTAATTTTTCTACATTTGTTTTTGTTTTGAAAATGTTGATTAGTGTTGACTCGATTTCATCGCACACCGCTGTATATACGATTGATGATCAACCGATGGTATCAATTCAGGCACAATTGTTAGGCAACTGATGATGAACTTGTCACGGTGTTCGAAACTTGTCCTGCCAGTGTGTGTGTGTCGAACTGAATTGTCTATTATTTCCAACAAAAACCAACCATTTTTCAGTTAGAAAAATGGTCATGACTTGTAAGCTTGTGTAGTATGAATTTCTCATACATTCTCAATATCCGGCAAATTGCCCCCACGGCTCTGATGACAGGCCATTGCTCTTTTCATGGAATTTTCCAGGACTTTTTCACACAGATGTGGCTGTCTCACCGAGTACGCGTTGGATCTTGGATTTGAGCTCAGGAATTGTGTGTGGTTTATTCGCATAAACCCGAGATTTCACAAAATCCCAAAGAAAGAAATTGCACGGCGTTAAATCGCATGATCTTGGTGGCCAGTTAACATCAGAATTTTTTGAGATAACTTGTTATGGAAATCGTTGCTGCAGTGAATCGATTGTTTCGTGAGCGGTGTGGCAGATGGAGCCGTCTTGCTGAGACAACATGTCGTCCAGATCCATGCCGTTGAGTTGAGGCCACAATAACTCCGTTATCATGTTCCTGTAACGAATAACGGTCACAGTCTCGGCACTTTCGGCCTCATCTTTAAAAAAGTAAGGCCCAATCACGCCCGCTCGCTGCTCGTTGTGGGTACATTTATTTCTCATGGATTACATGGGGATAATTCTGTATTTCAAGTCATTCAAATGGAAATGTTCTTCATCGGAGATGATGTGTTTTTTGAAAAATTGGCATTGCCTTCGCTTTGCGCCATTACCCATTGAACGAATTACCGGCGCTTTCCATGGCATGCTGGTTTTAGCTCCTGAGTAAGATGAGTTTTGTGTTCATGAAGGTGGAGGTATTTTGTCAAAATTCGCTTCGTAGTGCTTCGGGAAATTTGAAGTTGTTGGGTACGATGCCGAATTGATGTTTTCGGGTTTTCGGCGACACTCTCGTTTTCAGCAGCAATGTTTTAAGAGAAGTTTTATCGAAGATTTATCGTAGTTTGCGAGCGGTCTCAGCGGTCTCTCTCAACTTTCAGAATTTTTATAATAACTTTTCAAAATGGTAACGCGTTGTTCTTTCGCAAAGCGCTCCATTTTTAATAATCGGAATGAATATATGTGACACCTGCAAATTTTCAGAGTTGCCACTTGCACAAAAAAAATTCCACTAAATTTAAAAAGTGTAATGTTACTGAGATAGCCTTTAAATATACTTCTATTATATTTATTAAAGAAATGTTGTTAATATTGGTGGTTGTGGAAAAGTATTGTTGTGGATGTTGTCGCGCAAGTAGGAGCTGAGAAAACTCTCGCTTAGTTGAGTTTTGTTTATCCCTATAATGCTTGATTATATACCTAAATAACGGGTGTTTTTTAAACCCGATAGAAATTGAAATTACGAAAAATAAGATAAAAAATTTAATTTGAATCCAAAAATTTTTTTTCCGAAAGATCTACAAGGTGGTACAGTCACGACTGGACAAATTTCACCAGTGTATTTCTTGGCTTATTTCATGAAAATATGTCCATCTACGACCATCCCAGAAATGCAAGGGGTGCGAAATGGCAGTGGTTTGAAAATTTTCGGATTGGTGGTCGGAGGGTAAAATTGCCAAGTTCTGAACCAGTGGTCAGATTTTTTGATCTTTGGGCTTGTTGGAAAGGCCTTTAAAAGAGACCTTTCAGAATCATTAAAAAAAGAGTGAAAAGTGAAATTGTCAGACCAACTTTTCTCATTCTCAGAATATGGAAAATTTCATTGGAATTTCAGACAATTTTCCTGTGTTCTCTGAACCAATACAGTTTTCACAAAAATGGTTTATTTTCATTATTTTAAAATTTTATTTGATTTCTTAAGGTCTTTCCCAGCTAGGACATTTTTTTAAAGAATTTGTTGGTAAATTTTTGTATAGGGAGTTATGGGTTCTGAATCTAAATCCTTTACTTTATTGCCTATTTTACAACCTCATGAGGTCAGAGGTCTTACACATATTAATTAAACAACCAAATTTTAACATATTTCTCCAACTGGTTCTATCTTTCGCTTTTTCTCGCCAACGATACGGAGGGTTTCTTCGGCCTGATCTTTCCATCGGAGTCTTGGTCGTCCTCTTTCCCTGCTTCCATCGGGAACGTTATTGAAACCCTTTCGCGCTGGCTCATCTTCGTCCATTCGGATTACATGATCTAGCAAACAAAATTGGCCTAATTTGATATAGCTCTTGGTTCCAACGACGTCGGTACTCGCCGTTTTCTTTAACAGGATAATTTTTCTCTCGAATACTGCCAGGTGTTTTTCATCTGCTTGCGATATGACCCAAGTTTCTGAGCCATAGGTCAGGAGAGGTAAAATGAGAGTCTGGTTCAGCTTTACTTATGTCTGTCCAGAGAGGGCGTTGTTTTTAAACTGCTTGCTGAACCCAAAATAGCATCTATTTGCAAGCACAATTCTCATATTTATCACCAGGCTTTGTTGTCTTTGTTCACGGCGGATCCAATGTACATAAATTCATCAGCCACTTCAAGATTAAATCGGTTGTCGACGTTCAAGTGCGGGGCAAGTCCAGAGGTTTGCCTAGTCGTTGACACCACCAATTTCCGCACTAACAGGAAGACCCACCTTCGCTGATTCTTTTTCGATTCTTGAAGATCCTCTCTTAAATTTCGCCAAAGATGTCCATGTCGTCAGCATATGCCAGCAACATATGGCTTTTCATATTGATGGTCTGCAGCTTTTCTCAATACTATCTCCATTAAGATGTTGAAGAGATTACACGAAAGTGTGTTGTCTTGTCTCAGTCCTCGCTTGGTACAGAATGGTTCAATGAGGTCTTTCCCCACTTTCACTGCTAATTTGGTGTTGGTCAGCGTCATTCTACAGAGGCGAGTCAGTTTTGCCGGAATACCAAGTTCAGACATAGCTTCGTACAGTTTTACCCGCTGGGGTATCGAAAGCAGCTTTGTAATTGACAAAAAGGTGGAATGTATCGATTTGTTTTTCGTGCGTCTTTTCCAGGATTTATTTATTTCTGTATTTTAAGGAGATTCCCTTGTTGATTAATGCAAATAATATGATTTTCTACATAAAAACTATCAGGGTACCTATTAAAACTTTTCAATACGATTTACTTTATGAATTCAAAGAGATTTATCTATGGAAAAGAAATGAAAGTTCATATTGATTGGATATTTTCAGGTGAAATCGTAGTAAAATCGTTCAATAAGGCGATCTTATTGATTTTACCGGGTCATAATTTTCTCGGTGTACTAGTGTTGCACAGAATCGAGGAACCGGTTCTACAGAACCGGTTCTTTACAAAAACTAACCGGATCGGTACTTGCAAGAGCCGAATTACGGTTCCAAAAGAATCGAACACGGTTTCAAACCAACCAGAAATGGGTCCAAATGAACCAAAAACAGTTCTTAAAGAACCGAAAACTGTTCTTAAAGGCCCGAACAGAAAACGGTTCCACAAATACAGAAAAACGATTCTCAATGAACTGAAAACGTTTGGAAAATAACCATAAAACGGTTCCAGAATAACAGGACTCGGTTCCAAAGGAACCAAAAGTGTTAAACTTTGGATGATGGTATGAAAACAGGAATTTTTTGTTTCAAATTTTATATTCTTTTAAAAACTTACGCATTTAAGCCTCTTTGGGAACCGGCCGCGTCCAAATACTCGGTTCTTCACGGAACCGGACTCGATAGAACCGGTTCATCAAAAACACGAAATCGCACATCACTACTGCGTACACTTTTACATAATACCTTTTAGGCCCCTGTTTACGCCAGATCGTAAACTCTACTAAAAATTATTAAACTGCCTTCCTAGCTACAATCCATAAATACCTACCATTGATAGGAAGATCTCCTATCACTGACATTTGATAAATCCGTTAATATGTCTGTCAAAAGTTGCGTTGAATCTATTGTCAATTATCAGATGCAACTTCCGCTAACAAAATCTATGTACGCACTCTGTTCTAACATAATCGACTACTGGTAAGTTTGATCAAACAGATTTTCCTTTACACCATTTTTTTGTCTTTTCATTTTATAGCCAATTCACAACTATTCCTGTGAATATTTATAGAACCCAACATCCACTGCAGTTCCTCATTTTTCAAATTCCAACCAGGTATTTCGAACTCCCTTTTATCTCATCAGCATCATTGGGATATCTTCACTGAAGCACTATGATTTGTTTTAAGGTGAAAATAGTACATGCAGATCTGTTGAATCTTAGTTAAAGTGTCCAAGTCCTAACTGAACAGCCAAAGTCGCGAATGAACACTTTTGTAAGTGGGCACTATTGACACTCGTGCAATTCGTCATAAAGGAAATGAATATTGATTGGGTGATTTAGCCAGGACATTTTCAATTTGCTACCTACCACCTCTCTTAATGCTTCGTTTCTATAGAGTATCAACTGAATTTGGCGAAACCGTCATCATTGTCAAACAACCAAAAAGGACAACAAATTGAAATTTGTCCCTATACACATATTCAATTCATATTTCAAAGTGTCCCCTATTGCCATTATAGGTCGCAAACAAACCGAAACGTTTATATTCTTTAAATTCAATTTTCTCATTCATTTTGGGGGGAGGTATTAATTGAAAATGTCTGCCATGGGTCCTTTTTGTGCAAACATTACCAAAATCCCATCAAATGTAAAACTTGTATGAAAGATGTCCTTTTGTATGTCGTGTTGGTTGGGAATTATTGAGTTACCACTACAAACATAAGAGGGTGTTGGGTTTGGAAAGTGTCCGTGGGATATGTGTGAAAATGACACAATTGTTGTATTAAAACATTTCATTTCCACAAAAAGAAACAAGCAATATTTCCAATTAAAAATTTTTATAATCCCATAGCAATGATGTAGAGGGTGCTTGTTAAGAGTGTCACAATTTTGAAATGATACGAAATATAAAAAGAAAGACATCTAAACTAGGGTTTGACGTGTGGGCTTCAAAGTAGCCACGGCACAGAATTCGCTGCTTTGCTTAAATTTTTTCAGCAAAATAAAAAAATGTGCTTTCAAATACTTGTTTAACTTGTTATTAGCAGTCAAGGGAAAGCAAAGAGCAAATGCGAAAAAGAGAGAGATAATCATTTGCTTTATCTAACTGCGCCGTTGGGTTTTGTTTATGCAGTCAAGCAAGGCATGGATGTCACAGAATTGCTATTGCTGCAAGCAGTCAGTTGTTGTTTATACTTACTCTGCTTTTGCTTATTTTGTTTACTGTATAGTTTTCGTAGGCGAAAGCAACATTGAAGCAAAGTTTGGAAAATGTGGCGGTGCTTGAATAACACTATGACACAAATGAAAGGAATTTGTTTCTGGCCTTAACCAAACCAAAAAATTATGAAAGTACTTGGACGTGGTATCACAAAACTCCGCTCGCTTTTGACCTTATAGGTAATTTTGAGGGGCCTATTTCAGATTTTACTTCAATAAATCCTAAACACCTTGAAATATTGCATTACAACCTTTGACATTATTGTAGCTCTTGTGCATGATAACATGGGCTCTACTACTGATCTGACCATCTTGCATTTTCAATCGACGACCGTCATCTCGCAGGTTCCGAACGATATTTTGAAAAACATTTTGAAGGCATGGTTGCCATCACTAAACCCATGCCTTCAAAATGTTTTTCAAAATATCGTTCGGAACCTCCGTAAAACTCTAAAAAGTTAGCATCACATACGTGGTTGTTGTACAACAATAGTCTATGCCTGAAAATAAGTATGACGGTATTGATGTAGTGGCAGCGAACAAACAAGCAGTTCGTCGTCGCAAAAGAGTATTGAATAGTATAGAGAGCTCATGGAACGAATTGTATGACACAAAATTACTGGCGACATTTATGCTTTTTCTATTGTTTTATGTAATAACAATATCGAAATGGTGCTTTATATTGAAATATTCTATAAAGAGAATAGGACTCATTTATGCTCTTTTACTCAGACTCTCTACATGAGAGCGGAAAAAGAGTGCTATAAGTTCTCTACACTATTCAATACTTTTTGTCGTCACTCTGTTTATGACAAAACAAAAACAATTATTTCAGTGAGCTAAATATTGCTGTATTTATTTTAACAATATTACATCTAATGTTAAAGCAGATGTAAGAAAAAATAAAGTGCTTTGCTATTGCCTTCAGCCTTCAGCACAAAAAATATCCTTTTTTTATTTTTACTAATGTGTTTATAGAAATCGAGCAGGTACCGTGTAACAAAAAGGTGTTAACACTTCGTCCGTGAGTTCAAACACTCATTGATTTTTTTTCTTCATAAATGTATTTCTAACTGCTAAACTGTTGGCTATGTAGAGAAACCGAATGTCAATAGATAAAATTAATTGTAATTCTTAATATTTCTAAGTTGGTTGCAGCAAAATCGGACTAGTCGTTCCCGAGTTATGTCTACCAAAAGAGTCCCAAACGTAAGAAATTCCCCTATATGATACTAACTTCAAATCGATATATCTCGATTCTTAGGCGTGACCCAGGGAAAACTCCGGGACACTGACCCCTACCATTTGGCGCACAGTGTAATTTGGATCATTATCACAATATCTGGCAAGATCTAATTAACAGTTTTAATTTTTAAATTCATACAAAGTTATCCTAGTGACAGTGGGGGTAAAAATTTTAATTTTTGTTAAGGATTAATAATTAAAACAATCTTTGACTTTCAACTGACCTCTTGTTTATTGACAACAATATGCAAAAGTCTCTTCGCGGAATGTGAAGGGAATATATTTTTTCTAATACATTTTAATTTGTGATATCATAGCAAATACATATGTAGTGAGTTGTAATAAAGGCATTTTCACTTTTCCCTTTGCATTCTTATTGCAAAGTACGACACTTCTAAAATACTACCCTACATATACATTCCACACTACTCGCAGGAAGTGACCATAAACTCAGACCGGCAAAAGAGATTTTTTCTGTTAATGAAAACCTTGGAAAATTTGTCTTCATTTCCAGTGAAATATTAAGTAATTTAATTGTTTTGTGTATAAATTTAATCACTATTTAATTTGATTCTATTTTAGGAAAATCAGTTATTAAAACAAAGATATTGTAATTAAAAATTTGCTTATTGAAAATTTGTCACTACTACATACAACCATAAATACATTAAATACTTGTTATTAAAAATGATAGAATTAAATTAAACTAAATATCCAAAATGTACTGGGGTATCACTGACAGTATATTAGTGTCACCATTATCATTAACAAGAGTTTTGTGTGGTTGATTCATTACTCAGCGGCGGAAGTCGCAAGGCCTTCCACAAATAAGGCATGCGGAATGGTTCTTGTGTAATGCCTTCCTAAAATAAGGCCTGCGGAATGCATGAATTTTTCATCAGATATAACCAAGAAGAAGGCATTGGTTGGCCGAAGGCCTCGGACAACTGTCTGCTGTATTTTTTAAGAGGCGAACATAATCAGAAAATCGGAGCGGAAAATAATGAAGCTTCAGAATGTGAATGCTATTTTTGTGATTTCGGCAAACGAAATTAATAACTCAATATAAAATGTACCAATATACCATGTCACTTATTATGTGGAGTTCTCCCCAACCCCTTCATGGGATATAATGGCAATCCAGTTTTTTCTTTTATATGAGAATGAGGTCTGATCAAGAAATTTATCATTGTGATAATTGGAGTAAATTTGTAGTTTATGTAGATTGGGTAAATTTATGAAGAAATTATAGATTTTTTGAAACTCTTTAACTTTAACTCTTATAACTTTTTATGGATTTCGATTTATTTGAACAATTTGAAAAACATCAATTAAATTTAAAAGCTAAAACCAGAGTTTATCGTAAATATCTGCGAATATATCCTTTGAATTGCAAATAGTGCCTTTTGAATAGAAAATGTACAAAAAAGGCATGCGGAATGGTTCTTGTGTAATGCCTTCCTAAAATAAGGCCTGCGGAATGCATGAATTTTTCATCAGATATAACCAAGAAGACGATTTTTAAAATTTTGAGAAATTTCTTTTCAAATTCTTTTTAGCCGTAATTTAATTTGAAATTTCATTGAAATTTTAAGATTATATTGTTTACTTAATATTTTCCAGGGTATTTTTAAAACTTTTAATTTGAAGTTGGGCGTGGTAAAACTTTCTTAGATAGATACTATAAATAAATATGTAGCAGTGGATAATGATTTTGTGATAAAACAAACTATTTTAATTTTATTGTTGTTTAACAAAAATAAATTTAAGTACACGTCTTCTAAGACCATCTATAGGCAATGGACAAGGAAGGCCTTGCCTCCCAATCTCATGCAATGTTGAAAAGAAAGGAGGAGGTAATGTGTAGGGAAGGCCGTATTTTAAAGAATGCCTGTTTGGTCATGATTTCAGGCCTTCCAGGTCATGACTTCCGCCGCTGGGTAACATAAATAACCGAGTGTCGATAGAGTGTTGCTAGTGATGATTATCCTAGCGCCCGACTACAGTACGGGGCATTGACATAAGGGCGGGCTCTGTATTATAGTTTTGACGTAGAATACGTCTTACCTTACGGTATGAGGAGTCATGTCAGGTTTTTATTGTTGTAATCTTTATTTCATTGAATTTGAGGAAACAGCTAGATGAATTTTTTTAAAATTTTTTTTGTAGGTAATTGAAGATGTTATCTTTCGTTTGATATACATTTCATATTGGTTGGTATATTTCTAGTATTTTAATTTCTCAAATGAAAATTGTTTAAACACATACACTCAAACATATGTGTGGTGTTTGGTTGAGTGTTTTTGGTGGCTCAACATTGCTTAGGAACATGTATCTAGTAAAAAGTGAAACGAACAGCAAGCTAATGTTGCTTGGCAACATGTATCTAGTAAAAAGTGAAACAAACAGTAAGCTAACGTAATAAAGCTTTTTTGCGAAAGCTTCAATAAAGCTGTTGTAACATTAATTTTGAATTGTAAAGCGTAAAGCTTTCACACAACGCTCGAATGCTAATGCGAAGACTCGATAAGGCAAACCTTTTTTAATATTAGGGCGGCCCTCTCAACATTCGCAGAACTTATTTCAATAAAAATATTAATTAAAATACATAAATTAAATTAAGTTTAAAAAAATTGAACATAATATTTTTTTTATTTAAACGGACTTGAATCAAATGCCGTTGGTAAATATAAAAATTACAGCAGACAGTTGTCCGAGGCCTTCGGCCACGGACTGTCCCTGCAGGCTGTGTCAGAGACACGGCCATTAAGTTTAACGTAGAATACGCCATCCGATAAGACAGAAAACATATATAACAATAATTGATAAATAATATAAGCAAATGAATTTATTGTTATATATGTTTTCTGTCTTATCGGATGGCGTATTCTACGTTAAACTTAATGGCCGTGTCTCTGACACAATCTGCAGGGAAAGTCCGTGGCCGAAGGCCTCGGACAACTGTCTGCTGTATTTTTTAAGAGGCGAACATAATCAGAAAATCGGAGCGGAAAATAATGAAGCTTCAGAATGTGAATGCTATTTTTGTGATTTCGGCAAACGAAATTAATAACTCAATATAAAATGTACCAATATACCATGTCACTTATTATGTGGAGTTCTCCCCAACCCCTTCATGGGATATAATGGCAATCCAGTTTTTTCTTTTATATGAGAATGAGGTCTGATCAAGAAATTTATCATTGTGATAATTGGAGTAAATTTGTAGTTTATGTAGATTGGGTAAATTTATGAAGAAATTATAGATTTTTTGAAACTCTTTAACTTTAACTCTTATAACTTTTTATGGATTTCGATTTATTTGAACAATTTGAAAAACATCAATTAAATTTAAAAGCTAAAACCAGAGTTTATCGTAAATATCTGCGAATATATCCTTTGAATTGCAAATAGTGCCTTTTGAATAGAAAATGTACAAATTGTTGCCTCTGAATTTTTTTTTTATTTACTTTGTACAAAAATTTTTTAATTCAATAGGATTGTGGGCCCCAGCGCCGGAAGGCATAATTGGAGCAATTTATTTATATTTTCAATTTATATTTTTGAGTTTTAAATGATGTGGTTTGCATTAGTATATTTTATATTAACGTACTTGGTAATTCAATACATATCTTTTGAATTTAAATTGTTGTCTTTAATATTCAGTTTGATGTATTTAATATTACAAATAAAAGAATTTTTGAACTTCACTGTCCGGCTGTTGAATTTCAAGTGATGTCTTTGAAATTACAACTGACGCCAGGATAAAGAACATCCTTATCATTTTAAATTTAGTGTAATTTTTTTGTGCAAGTGGCAACTCTGAAAATTGACAGCTGTTATATATGTATGTTTATTCCAATTATTAAAAATTGAGTGCTTTACGAAAGAACAACGCGTTATAATTGTGAAAACTTATTACAAAAAATTTGGAAAGTTATGCTGAGACCACTCGCAAAGTCGAAAAAATCTTAGTCGATAAAATTTACTTACTGGGGGAACCATTCGAAGAGAGATCAACAAATTTGAAGAAACTGGGTCGGTTATAGGAAGTAAGACTTATGGGCGTCAACGTACTGGTCGGTCTCTTGAAAACATTGCTGCCGTAAACTAGAGTGTCGCCGAAAACCCGAAAACATCAATTCGGCATCGTCCTCTACAGCTTCAAATTTCACGAAGCGCTACGCAGCGATTTTGAACAAAAGACCTCCACCGTCATGGGTACAAAAGTCAGCTTACTCAGGAGCTCAAACCAGCAGAACATGGAAAGCGCCGGTAATTCGTGCAATGGGTAATGGAGCAAATTGAATTCAATGCCAATTTTTCAAAAAAAAAAAAAAAATAATGTTCTCCGATGAAGCGCATTTCCATCTGAATGGCTTCGTGAACACACAAAATTTTCGAATTAGGGACTCAAAAAATCCTCATGCAATCCATGAGAATCAAATGCACCCATAACAAGCAACTGTCTGGTGCGTATTTTGGTCAGGTGGCGTGATTGGGCCTTACTTTTTTAAAGATTAGGCCGAAATTGCAGTGACTGTGAACGGCATTCGTTACTGCAATATTGTAATGGAGTTCTTGTGGCCTCAACTGCACGCTGAGAAAAACGGCCTCTGTAACATATTCTTCCAAACATATTCTGTAGGAACCATGTATATGTTTGGACCACACTTCAAATATTTATATGTTTCCAAGGCCCAAACTTAGGTGTATTTAAATGCAAACATTAGCATGTTTACTGACAAATATGTATGCTTTTACGTGGAAACATATGTGTGCTTTATTACAAACATCCATATACTTAAGTAGAAGCATTCGCGTATTTCCCCCAAACCTCCATATACTTACGTGGAAACAATGCGTATTTTCTCCCAAACATAATAATATTTAGAAACGAATTATTCTTTTTTCCTTTAATTATTATAATTATTTTTATAAGTATATATCCACATTTATAAACAATTAGTACAAAAAATAGAAATATTTAAAATTACCCTTTTTACATTTACTTGTATTGAATGCATTACTTTTTTTATGAAATGAGAATCTGCTGCTCTTTTGCTTCTCCTTACTTTGTTGTCTCTCACCTTTTTGTTTTCAGAAGGTTTCAACTATGCGTTGGTTATCACTATGCTTTGGTACACGAACAATATACTTATATACAAATCTAGTTTATGCAAGACAAGCGTGTATTAATTACTTGAGTTTTTTTATATTTCACAAATACAGATATATTTGGGTGGCAAACACATATATTATAACATATTAAACATTGTGTCTCAAACATGTAGTATTGAATAGCAGACACAATGCGGTTGGGAACATGTCTTCTTTACAATCTAATAAAAATATCACAACTATCTCAAAAAATACGTGTATTTATTTTAAAATGAAAAAGTGCATTCCTACTGAGAGACCCTTTTTATGTAGAAATAAATATTTTCTCATAAATCGAAAAGCTTTGTGCAATTACTGAATTGCCATCACAGAAATAATTGTGTGGAAAGATTTTATAGCATACATAAATCCGATTGTTGTTACCAAGTTGTGGTTGCCATAAACGAATTGAGGTGGTCACGACCGAACTAGCTCTCTGCAACTGAAATTCTGTGAAACAACCACATGTTATAATTGATTCGTTTGTGACAACTGCATTTTTAATTATATTCGTTCTATTAACTACACGCAAAGAAAAATCTCGTTCCGCCCAAACGAAATCTCAAATAACTGAAGTTCGTTTGTGGACTGTAGTTGTCAGACACGAACTTCTGTTAATCCATACATGTCATATCATTTGGAAGAACCGAAAAATGTTTGCAGCAAACGAGTTATGATAAAAATTTGCTGAAGAAGACGTTTGCGAGAAACCAATAACCAATCATTAGAAGAATGGCTAATTTCAGTTATCGCAAACGTTTTTTAAATTGCGGCAAATGTAATTTTCAATTGCAACAACATAATGCACATTTGCGATATATGAGTTTATTTGGGAGAATTACATAAACGGTTGCGTTTAATAAATTAGTACAAATCAATCAAAGTATTGTTGCGGCAACTGAGCAATAAACTTTTTTTCTTGCGTGTAAACATTCCATTATTTCGGATGCGAATGTGGCATTAATTCGGTTGCAATAGCCGAATGTGTCACCAATTCGGTTACAATAACCGGTTGCAACCATCGCGTTTTCTAGCAATTCGGTGGCGTTTGATATTAGTTCGGTTGCAACAATCGTATTTATGAAAACTGAGGTTGTTTCAACTGAATTTGTTTATACAACCGGATTCATTTTCAATTCGGTCACCACAATAAAATTCTATGTATTTCAAATCTTACGTTTAATATTCTAAAATCAATTACATATTGTATTACAATATAAAAATAACTACGTTCCTTCTTATTTTGCAGATAATATCGATATTCATCAGCATGAAGTACAAGCAGATGTTATCAGTTCCGAAGATTTTGAGGTCGGTCGACTGGAATGTGCTGACACATACGTAAAGGTAAGGGTAGTTATCTTTATATTGAACAGTTGAGTTTCAACTCTGGCTTCTGGTTCGCGAGACATGTATTTTGATTGTCGGATATCATCAAAATTAAAAAAGACAAATATCTCGGAATCGAAGCGTTCGAATGCAAAAATATGGCTATTTTTCAAGAACTTTTGGGAGTCTCATTAACGTGGCGGCTTTAACACTGCGGTAAAGTTTTTTGAAGAAATCACCATAATCTCGTAAATAGATATGTGGCCTAGGGTGTCCCAAAAAATTTTTCTGTTTCGATTTTCATGGTTCGTCAAGCTTAATTGGTATTTTTGAAATTTTTTCCAGATTTTTCGGAATAGGTTTAGGGGTCGCGCAAGTCCAATTTTCACTAAAAATCGGGTATTCCGAATGTTTTTTGAATTTTACTTAAAACTCGGTCAATGAACACGATTTTCTTAGTTTATAAGCCAACACTTTTAAAGCAAAACGTCCAAACGTTTATTGTATATTCATAAACCACCAGTTGGGGCAATGACTTTGCTCAATAAGGTACCATGTATTTAATTTTTTCGTAAATTTTGGCTAAATTTTGTAAATAACGCTTTATATCTTTTAAAATTCCTATGGAAATCTAAAAAAAAATAATCATGCGCTTTAAAAGACGAATAAATTCCAAGCAATTTTGTAGAAAAAAATTTTGAATTTGCGGTGACTGTTCCAGAGTTATACCATTTTAAAATTTTTTACCCATTGTATGAACCTAAAAATATTATAAACTGTTTGCCATTTTTGCATCGGATTTGCTTTAAATTTCTATGAAAATTTAAAGTACCAATGATATACTTTAAAAGACGGAAACATTTCAATCAATTTTGTAGACAAAAATTTTGAATTTGCAGCTACTGTTCCAGAGTTATGCCATTTTAAATCCCTTTACCCATTGCGTGAAAACATCGGATTTACTTTAAACATTGTATTCGTGAAAAAATCCACATGCGCTAAGTAGCGACAAAGAGTTACACGCAGATAATAACGGCCCCAGCAACATATTGCAAGAACCATATACATATATGTTTGAAATCAATCACATATATGGGTCATGCAATATGTTATCGGCGCCGTTTTTCGCTGCGTACAATTCTTTGCCGTTACTTGGCGTATGTAAATTTTTTCAATAATACAATGTTTAAAGCAAATCCGATGAAAAATGGCAAACAGCGTATTATATTATTAGGTTCATACAATGGGTAAAGAGTTTTAAAGTGGCATAACTCTGGAACAGTAACTGCAAATTAAAATTCTTTTTTACAAAATTGCTTGAAATTTATCCGACTTTTAGAGTACATCATTAGCATTAGCAAATGGCAAACAGTTTATAATATTATTAGTGTCATACAATGGGTAAAAGGCTTTAAAATGATATAACTCTGGAACACTACCGCAAATTCAAAATTTTTTTTTTACAAAATTTATTGGATTTATACGTGTTTTAAAGTGCATCATTAGTTTTTTAAATTTTCATAAGAATTTTAAATGATATAAAGCTTTATTTACAAAATTTATCCAAAATTTACGAAAAAATTATAATTACCTTGTTGAGCAAAATCATTGCTAACACTGGTGGCTTCTGCATATACAATAAAAGTTTGGATATTTTGTTGACTGACAAACTAAGAAAATCGTGTTCATTGACCGAGTTTTAAGTAAAATTCAAAAATCTTCAGGAATACCCGGTTTTTGGGTGAAATTCGACTTTAAATTCTTTCGAAAAAATCTTAAAAAAAATCTCAAAAATACTTTACCCTATAACCCTAATGTGGCCGTTACTCGCAGACGAAGCATCCAATCTTGGATACAATTGGCTCGATCAGTAACGGAGAGACAGATTATCATCTTACGTCTCGGGTAAAATAATCGTTACCGAATACTTGTTCTATTTCTATTTTCAAATTTTTTCATTTCAAACCATTGCATTACTGTGAGAACATTTCGGTGAGCCGTTCTCTTTACGGTTCGGCCTAGATCATCTAATATCGCAACTTTAAACTTTTCGCTTTGGGGCTACGTAAAGTCTAGAGTCTACATAGATAACCCGGCTTAGATTGATGAAGTGGTAGCCAAGATTTTTCGCGTTATTCGCCAAATATGACTCGAAATTATGGAATGCGTCATCAAAGATTTTAACCTCAGACAGGACCATATAAGCTATGGTTGCGGTCAAGGTTTTAAAGAAACTATTTTTAAAAAGTCAGTAAAAATAATGATTATTTTCTACGATAATTAAGATTAAATGATAACATTGTATATTTTATTTCTTAGGAAATTACACGCTGAAAAATTGTTGTTTCGATGTAAATATAAAGTATTATACTTGCGTCCAAACACATTGTGTTTGCTATTCAATATTACATGTTTGAGACATAATGATTAATATGTTATAATATATGTGTTTGGTACAAATAAAGATGTGTTTGTTGCAATGTCTATGCTCTCTCAAGAGCAATAGAATGAAAGAGGGTCAACGAGAGAGTCTATCTTGTAATCTGTATTTTTGCATTATTCTCTAAATATTCCTGAATATACATATATTTCTGAATGTGCGTGTAAATTGCCAATGAAGCCAGTGTTTCTTATTTCGCCTGATGTATTGCGTTTTAGTTTCATGTATACAGCCGTCAATGGTTCATCGGACAGAGGATATCAAAAGCGATTGATCAGTGAAAAAAGAACAAAACAATCGCTTGGACGGTTAAATAATTTGTAATGTTGCTTTGGGTTTTGTGTAAGTGTTTCGCATATATTTATGTGTGCTACCAAAGTGAGAAACGATTTTGGGGAAAGAACCTGGAGAGGCCTACAATGTGAATCTCTTTATCTGCCCGAGCATCTACTGAAAAACTAGGGAATGTCGACCATTTGTGAAATATAGTAAAAAAAACACAAGTAATTAATACACGCTTGTCTTGCATAAACTAGATTTGTATATAAGTATATTGTTTGTGTACCAACGCATAGTGATAACCAACGCATATCTGAAACCTTCTGAAAAAAAAAACGTGAGAAACAACAAAGTAAGGAGAAGCAAAAGAGCAGCAGATTGTCGTTTTATAAAAAAGTAATGCATTCAATGTATAAAGTAATTTTAAATATTTAAATTTTTTGTATTAATTATTTATAAAATTAATTATTAATAAAATTAATTATAATAAATAAAGGAAGAACGAATAATTCGTTTCTAAATATTATTATGGTTGGGAGAAAATACGCATATGTTCCCACGTAAGTATATGGAGGTTTGGGGGAAACACGCGAATGCTTCCCCGTATGTATGTGGATGTTTGGGATGAAGCACGCATACGTTTCCACTTAAAAGCATTCATATTTGTCAGTAAACATGCTAATGTTTGCCTTTAAATACACCTGAGTTTGGGCCTTGCAAACATATAAATGTTTGAAGTGTATTCCAAACATGTACATACATGGTTCCCGCAGAATATTTTTGGGAGAATATGTTACAGAGGCCGTTTTTTTAAGCGTGTAGTCTAACATTAGAACGTCTGAAGAGATCATATTAACCGTAGTTACGGTCAATATTTAAAAGAAATTATTTTGTAAAATGTAAGTAAATACATTGAGTATTTTTTGTGATAATAAAAATTTCACGGTAAAGCGGAATATTTTATTTTTTGGGAAATGTACTTAAAAATGAATCACCCTTTAGAAATTTAGATTCGATATTTTGCCTTTACTACATTGGCCCTATCTTTAATTCGCACACTGTTTATCCAGCGGGTCCTGAAATGTTTCCTTTGAACTCGAAAACATATAAATTTATATGTATTTGCTTGTATGTCGTCAGGTTTATAATGGGACTATGTATTCACATTTCGAAATAAATTCACACACACAAAACTACCAATACACTCACATAGCTGAGTGTCAATAAATATAATGTAGTTAAATCATTTACTCACATAGACACTAAAACTATAGCACATCCTGCCATAGATCAAGAGGGTAACATTGGTGTCTATTTATATTGAATTAACAATCATCAATGTTATCATGCCGTTAGGTGTTTGTCGAGTAAATTAAAGGATAAATTTAAAATTATACATGGTTTCAATTGTAGAATCAAATATCGTAAAGGGAATATAAATGTTTGCCAAACAAATTGTTCGTTGTGATAAATAACTTCGATTTGAAAATCGAGAATTGTAGCGTAACGCATTGGGATCCAAGAATGTTTAAACATTTTGATAAGTGGGTATCATTCAACCGTTCTCACTATCATATTGTAATAAAATTTGGCTTTCTCGTACAAGATATTGGGAATTAGCGTTGATATTTTTAAGTTCCAGCAATATTTGATCTATGCCAAGCTTAGTATAAAGTAGCAGACTCAGAATCCCTTTCATATTCACTTTATTTTTTCCATATCTAGTTCTCAAAATGTTGGGCTTGGTTTGCCTCCCGCCACCTTTGTATAGGCAATGACAATACACAATACACATGAAACCTAACCGTTGACGACCCTCGCAAACGTGATAAGGACCACGATTTACGGATATGTACCTGGAATAGGAGAACATTATACAGGACGGGTGCCACTTTCCAACTGGTGGATGTCATCGAAAAATATAAAGCTGATATCACAGCTATCCAGGAAAGGCGATGGACAGGATATGGTTGCTCCAGAAAGAAAAACTGCGATATTTACTACAGCTGCCATAAGCTTAAGCACGAATTCGTCTACGGATTTATAGTGAGCAAGAAACTGCGACACCTAGTTTCAAGGTTCAACCCAGTGAGTGACCGCATAGCCACAATTCGCATCAAAGTTAAATATTTAAATATCTCGTTAATTTGTGTCCACCCGCCGACAGAGGATAAAGGCGATGAGGTCAAAGAATAATTTTATAAGCCGCTGGAAGAGGTAAACGAACGCTGCCCTGACCACGACATTAAGATTATTCTGGGCGATTTTAATGCCAAATTAGGAAAGGAAAGTGTCTTTCGACCAACCATCGGTAATCACAGTCAACATGATACCACCTCCGATAATGGAATAAGACTGATAGACTTCGCCGCTGCAAAGACCATGGTAGTTAGTAGCATACGATTCCAGCATAAGGACATTCATAAAGCGACCTGGATATCTCCTGATCAGCGGACGAAGAACCAGAATGATCACTTGGTACTAGATGGCAGGCACTCTTCTTGTGTAATGGATGCATGTGTGATTCGAGGTGCCAATATCGACTCGGATCATTACCTGGTAGCTGCGAATGTTCGCACAAGACTGAGTAGGGCGAAAAACGTACGAAGCCGAACCCAGGAAAGCTAGATATTGACAAGCTACAAATACCGGAGATATCAATGTCCTATCAACAGAAGCTCTCTCTGCTGCTGCGGCAGAATACCCGCCTCCCGAGGACCTAGATGCGCAGTGGAAGCACATCTCCCATTTTTTGGAAACCGCTGCAAGAACTGAACTTGGCTATCAAAAACCGCAGAGGATAAGACATGGTACGACGTAGAATGTCACATTGCAACTGGTGAAAAAGACGCTGCACGTATGGCAACGAAACAGTCAGTTACAATGCTTTCTGCGAGTGAGCAGTACCAGGGGCTAAGAAGGGAGGCAACCCAACTATTTAGGCGGAAAAATGGCAGTGGGAGCAGAGGGGGAGTTAGAAAACCGAAATGTGCACGATGAATGGTGAATCCCGAAAAATATTTCCAGAGGGTTCGAAGATCGAATAACGAGCCTAATAATGGGCTGCCTTCCTGCAAGGACGAGAATGGCAACCTGGTGACTGATAAGCTGTGTGTGCTCAAAATGTGGAGAGACCACTTTCAGTACTACTCCACTCAGGATTTTCCACTGAAGATAAGGAGGTAATGATAGTGGAAGGTAGTGTAGATTGTACCCCCTCCGCCAACCAAGACGTGATTGGAACGGCGATCTCCCGCCTTGAGGATGATAAAGACGCTGGTGCTGAAGGCCTACCCGCTGAACTTTTTAAGGCAGGTGGGGAAGGACTGCTAGCCCACATGCATCAATTTATATGCGGTATTTGGTTAGGGGAATCTATACCTGACGATTGGAGTGTCAGTGTATTATGTCCTGTATTCAAAAAGGGTGATCCGTGTATATGTTCCAAATATCGCGGTGTCAGTCTTTTATCCATCGCGTATAAGGTCTTGTCGAGCATATTATGTGAAAGACTAAAGCTAATTGTTGAAAACCTGATTCGACCTTATCAGTGTAGTTTTAGATCAGGCAAGTCCAAGTCCATATGTTGCTGACGACATAGACATCATTCGGCGAAATTTGCGGGAGGTTACTGCAGTATTTTCAAGAATCGAAAGAGAATCAGCGAAGGTGGGTCTTGTTGTTAATGAGGGCGAGACAAAATTGATGTTGTCAATGCCTCGACAAACCTCTCAACTTGGTCCGCACTTGAACGTTGAAAACCGAGTCAATTTTTAAGGGGTAGATGAATCTATCTACCTTGGATCCGCCGTTGACAAGGACAACAACGTCAGCCTGGAGATAAATAGGAGAAATGCTATATTGGGCTCAGCAAGCAGTTTAAAAGCACAGCTCTCTCTCGACGGACAAAGGTCCAGCTATACCAGACTCTCATTTTACCAGTACTGGTATATGGCTCCGAAAATTGGATCATATCGCAAGGGGATGAAAAACACTTGGGAGTATTCGAGGGGAAAGTTATCCGTAAAATATATGGTCATATTAGAGGAAACGGGGAGTACCGACGTCGCCATAACCAAGAGCTATATGATTTATATTCTGACGTGAACGTCTCTAGGCGAATCAAATTAGGCCAGTTGCGGTGGCTAGGACATGTTACCAGAATGTGCGAAAGGTTTTCGATAACGCACCCGATGGTAGCAAGAAGAGAGGACTAGTGGTCGGTCTTTACCTTCACTAACTTTACCCTTATTGAATATTGCGTCTGTAAACTGTAAAAAAAGCACCAACGTATTGAAAAATTTATTCATTGAGATCCCAAAAAAAAAACTAAACTAATTCAATTTTTCTGTTACGTCGACGCAAATATTGCCTTCTCATGACAAATGTTTTTGCTATACCATCCTTTTCCTTTTGTTTGATCTCACTGTCGTCTTCATACCGTCAACATTCACTGAAAAGGATTTCTGTCTCGTCCTGTGTGTTGTGTTACGAATTGCTTTATAATGCTCCATAATTACGTTTGTATGTCTGGCATGGACACATTTCACAAACATTGTTGCCCAATTATCCTTGTAATCCTTTTTCACACTTGTTAAACGTATCGAAATTGTATGGCTTGCAAATCAAATGTCAAGCACAACCATGGGAGTAGTGAGTGATAAGAGGAGGTTAAGCTGGACATTGGCTGGCTGTGACATTTGTTATACGGTCGTAGGCAAAATCAAGATTGATTGATTGATTTGTTTTATATGTATGTATTTTTCGTTCTGCGCACACACGCACATATCTCCCATTCAACCTCCCATTCAAGACCAATTGGGTTGGTTTGAACATGATAAGAGATGTTGTCTTTTGTATTTCTGTATCTAGGACATGTCAGAGATTTGCATAAATGCCCGTAACGTTTGTTATCCATTCACTCACCTCAGCAGGAATTCATTTAAAGTTTAAATATCCTCTCGGAACACATACACGTTCCCACGCACACTGCTATATCCGTTTAAATCTTCAATGCTGTTGTCCTTTATATGTTCAAGAGCGGAAACTGAAGAGGTGTGAGCTGGAACATGAAATGGTGTCAACAAGAATAGCGATAACAAGCAGGATCTCAAAGGATTTTTGCTGCGATATCCTGCAGCGTTTAACACAGTTGCCATTTTGTTGCTCGTGCTCGGAGTAGGAATTTTTTTTGTGTTGTATTTGATTTGCATAATAGTGATTTAAAGTCACAACAGTACAAATTGACATTTGTCATCTTGTTGTTCTCATAAGGATGCCCCATATCAACGAATGACCAATTTATTTAATTTTTTTTATTAATACAGGGTAGTATGTAATGTTGGGCGAGATTATAAAAGTGATAGCGGCGAGTCATACAGTTTTTCGAGTCAACCAGAGACCATGAAATAAGCAAGATGAAGTAAATCCGTGGGTGGTGCAATGGTTTGTAGAGCGCGGCTCTTGTGTGTTCGGTTCCTGTATTGACCAATTTACATTTCTTCCTACGACGGCCACCTCGCTTGGTGATGGCGACACTATCGAAAATCTTCTCAAAATATTGTTCGGAACCGGTGAAAAACTAAAGGTCTGAGTGTAAATCCTAGAAAGTGCACAGTCGTGAGAAAATAATACCAATCCCTTCATGGGGTTTAGTGGCAAACAATTTTTTAAAGTAAATCCAAGACGCTGACACAAAGTTGCTACTGAAAAAAGGAAACCTCAGTGTGTATTGTTATACGGAATTTACACCGTCCAAGATTAGCGCATTTCGATGGTTAACTCCATTAACCCGAGATAAACCAGAAGATTACTCATACAATCTTAATCTGTATAAATTGAAGATTAGTTTTGGAGATAAGGAACTTATCTCACATTGCGGGATTGGGGCTAAATGAAAAAATTTTAAATAACTTTTTGTATCTACTTTATTACATCCCATTATTATCAACTATATTGGGTACTTTTGGTTTGGTTGAATAGGAAGTTTTCTAGGTTGAGCCTGTTTATAACATATTCTAGTTTTGAACCCAATAAAAAGTAAATTTAGAAAATCCAAAGTGCAAGACTGTCAAATCCGTGAAATGCAACCCTGAGCATGGAATTACATATGGCAGCACACTTACTCTTACACTCGTATTTTTGGTTTGGTTTGTGTCTCGACTAACATGTGGAGAGAAATTTCTTGTTTAATTGAAAGTTTTCTAGGTGGAGCCTGTTTATTACATATTGTAGTTTTGAACCGAATAAAAAGTAAATTTTAGTAAAGCCAAAGTGAAAGAAGTTAAAAAAAATAATATTTTCTTAAAAAAAGTAAATTTTCTCAAAAAGTACCTATTCATATTCTTAAACAGAGTACTTTTTCATACAAAAAATACCTTATCATAAAGAAGCACCTTTGCTTAAAAATTTAAATTTTCTTACAAAAGGTACCTATTGTTAAAAAAAAGTAATTTTTTTAAATAAATACCTTTTCTTAAAAGAGTACATTATCTTATAACAAATTGCATTTTATTACAAAAACATCCCAAATTTTTACAAAACTGGCAAAATCGAGAGCCAGCAATTTAATTTTTTGGTTGTGCCGCCGTTGGTCTCAGCACAGAGTTGCCACCTGAAATACCAGTTTAATATCAAATTGGGTGGTGTAAACGGCAAAGATTAGAGAACAAGGTTATCGCTAACCTGGCCGCGATAAACGGCGGTGTAAATGCGTTATTACCAAGAAATCTTAGTGATAATGAGACCTGAAGTCTGAATGGCACTAAGACTACAATGTTTTTCGGATCCTGATTTCAACAAGCCTCAGTGCTACTAAGTCCAAGAAATCCCTGTGATACTGATACCAATAAGTCGGTCTGATACTGATGCCAAGAAGTTTCCATGATCCTGAGACCAAGAAGTTTCAGTGAAACTGAGACCGAGAACTATTTGTGACATTGATGCCAACAGATCTCAGTGACAATGAGGCTAAGAAGTCTCAGTGATGCAAAGACCATGTGGTGAATTCAAACAAATGGAGCTGAGTGGCCGTTGGTGGTGCAATGGGTAGTGTGCGCGTCTCTTGTATATGAGATCATGGGTTCTGCTTTGACCACCTTATATTTCTTTCGACGGTGGGCACTTAGCATACTGACGGCGACACTATTGAGTATTTGGCCATGAAAACGCAACTCAAAACACCGTTCGGAATCGGTCTAAAAACTGTAGATCCCAATCAGTGAAGTATACAATTAGAAAGCGCACAGCTTAGTGGTTGTGAGAAGCTCTCCCCAATTCCTTTATGAGATGTAATCGAAACCATTTATTTCTTTTATTTAGAGCTGAAGGGAAGTAATTTCCGAATACCCATGTCCTACACACAAAGAAAAAAAAACGTTTATTGCTCGGTTGCCGCAACAATTTTGATTGATTTGTATTAATTTATTAATCGCAACCGTTCATGTAGTTCTCCCAAAATAAACTCATATATCGCAAATGTGTATCATGTTGTTGCAAATGAGTTCTCGTTTGCATCAAACGGGTACGAAATTACATTTGCCGCAAATTTAAAAAAGTTTGCGTTAACTGAAATTAGCCATTTTTCTAATGAGAGCACAGATTACGAAGAACGTAAATTTCTCTCATTCTGTCGACTGTATACACAGTCTTATCCACTCGTTTGGCATTCACTCTCACGCATATACAAAAAAGTGACCACACACTCTAATGCTACTACCTTGTCAATATATCTTGGATGAGCAATTGACGCGTTGTAGTCTTCTGCGGTTGTAGTTGCTATTTGAATGCAAGGCGAGACAGACGTGTATGTAGAGAGTGAAAAAATAGGCAAAAATTCCAACTTTTTTTTAAAACAAACTTTACAGGTAAAACCAAAATCATAAAAGTTGGAAATTTAACCAAAAAAGGGCTTATGGAAGCCATAAATATCAGTTTTAATTACAACTCGGTTGCTGTAACCGAAAGAGCAGTTGGTGGACCGTTTTTCGTTTCTCATAACTCGTTTACTGCAAACGTTTTTCAGTTCTCGCAAACGTTTTTTAGTTTGGAGCAACTACAACTCGGTTGCTGTAACCGAAGGAATGTTTTTTCAGCTTATTTTTTTCATAACTCGTATGCTGCAAACATTTTTCGGCTCTCCCAAACGAAATTACATGTATAGATTAACAGAACTACAGTCCCCAAATGAACTTCAGTTATCTGAGATTTCGTTTGGGAGGAACGAGTTTTTTCTTTGGGTGTAGATTATACAGGTTGGGGCGCGAAACTTGCTACAGAAATAAAGCGTAATAACTTTTTTTCTCTGTGAGTAATCGGCATATTTTTAAACATTTGTTTATGACAAATTTGAATATAATTTTGAGATATTTATTTTATCGGGCTAATTTTTTTTTATTTTGCAAGTTACTATTTAGATTTACTAAAATTAATTGCGTCCAAAAGGAATTTTGGCGGGAGTAGATGGACCATTATGTAGTAGATGGACCATTATGTAGGTGGACCGTTATGAGGGGATAAACATCTTTGCCGAATCGAGATCCCTATTTTCGGGTTCAGGATACAATCGAGGCTGTAGCATCGTCAATTCCGGTAAATCCAAGTGTATCGACACGAAATTTATCGGCGCAAATTGGAGTTAGCAGACGGTCATTACAACGAATAATTCATAATGGCTTAAACTTGTTTCCGTACGAAGTCCAAATTACAGTCAAGTTCAACCCTCTGAATTTGCCCATTCGACTGGAATTTTGACAACAACTTGATAAATTGCTTGTATATGTCTGATAAGGCCCATTTTGATCTAAAGGGCAATATAAACAAGCAAAATTTCCGTATGTGGAGTGAATCTAATCCAAAAATACTCCATGAGAAGGAACTGCACCCAGAATAAGTCCCTGTGTGCTGTGCCGTTTCATCAAGTTGCATTGTGGGGCCATACTTCATTGAAGGAAACGGTAACTGTCAATGGGGACCGTTATTTAAAGATGTTGAACGAAAATTCCCAAGCAAATTAATATCCAGAAACGCCATGTTCCGCTGGCTCCCAAAGTAGGCTGACTTGAAAGCACCAGACATATTTTTATGGGGTCATGGCAAGCAAGACACAATTAAGCAAAACCACGACTTCAACCCTTGAGGCCGCAATGAATAATTTTCTGATCAGGTGTCACATATGCGTGGATGAGCATGTTGGTCATTTCTGGTCTATCATCTTCAAAACCAATTAGTTACTTATATATAAAATAAAATTGAATTTTCTACATACACAGTAAAAAAATGCATTGATTGAAAAAGAGGTATTTGAATTTCTTATTGTTTTGCATAATTGGTGCACTACCCGGTATTATTAATATTTTGCGTTGTTTTGACTAATCGTTTTATTGATTCGACCTTAGACTTTCACGACAATTCCGAACGGGTTTTGAGAAGCTGTTTCATGGCTAATTTCTCGATAGTGACGGCTCTTTATAGGAAGACTTCCAAGAGTTGTTTGGGATCAGAATCAACTGTAGAAATAAGGCATGTAGCGGACTGGGTCACGAGTCGCTAAAATTTTTTTTCCCCGAAAACGAAGCCAAGGTGGAATAACAAATATAGCTGGTGCAATGAAGAATTTGCAAATATAAAGAAGCCTTTACCATGACTGTCTAATACAGTCAATTCTTCTAGAGACAAGGAGGGGCCGAATAATAAGTAAATCAATAGAAAATACATCCAAGACATCGAGGCCTGCTCATGTACATAAATATAAACAACAAGCTTCGGAACTTGCAAACTTTCAATTCGAAATTGAATAATGTCGCGGCAGTTTGAGC
Organism: Phaonia tiefii; assembly: GCA_963931995.1. Taxonomy (NCBI): domain Eukaryota; kingdom Metazoa; phylum Arthropoda; class Insecta; order Diptera; family Muscidae; genus Phaonia; species Phaonia tiefii. The sequence goes on along the minus strand of OZ008367.1, from coordinate 60,701,457 downwards.
AATGCATATGTTTTGTGTTAAGGCGAATAAACTAGTTATGTCTAAGTTTTCTTTCGCGAACATTAAGGCCACTAAGTATTCACAGCATTGAAATATATGCATCCAACCAATGAACCATATTCCTTGCAGAAATTAAACAAATTCATTGCAACAATGAATACGGCATCCGTACGGCAATAAGATCAAAACATTAGTCGTGGTGACAATCCAATTCACTCGTGTGACAAAGCTTTTCTTTTCAGTGTAGTACACTGTCGACTTGTGTACCTAATGGGTAGGAACAGTAAGCAATACTAAAATATTGGAAATAATCTAGCTCGGCACCGCCTAGATATTGACAGATTTTGTAAATATTCAAATGCAGAGTATTTCTAGAAAGTAAATAAATGGACCATCGAGGTCGTATGGAAAGGACACCTCATTTCGAGGAGATGAGACAGCGACAGGTACAACAGTTGCAACACCTCTTCGTCTTTTCCAGACAAGCCGTGGTTGTAGCGGGGAGAGTTCGTCGCAGGAATAGAACATCGAAACCACAGGCCAGCAGCACCTGGGGAAAAGATAAGGAGACCTTCCTGACCACGTTCAAGACCATTGGCCATCCTCTGGTCGATTATAGAGCAACAGTGTCATTAGCGATAGGCAGTGGACAAGCCTGCAGATGGCTCAAGATGCTGTGCTAAGAATCGCCACCGGATGCCATTCCAAGACACCTAAGGTGCACCTACAGCGGGAATTCGAGATGCTATCGGTACTTTGGCACAGTAACCTCCTCACCAGGCAGTACCTAATCCCATTCCAAGACACCTGGTGAGCACCTACAGCGGGAATCCGTGATGCTATCGGTACGTTGGCACAGTAGCCTCCTCAGGAGGCAGTACCTAATCAAGTGCGAAAATTCAGAACATCGCAACCACCCCTCGACCTGGAGACCACCATCAGCGAACGCAGCCCTTCAGGTTTGATCTCTGGAGGGACAGGCGTAATATATATCACCTATTGGGGAACAACACCAGCGACGGATTAAGCCGGGCGATGAAACAAGTGCACACGGCAATAGTATAAAAGATAGCTACCCTGCATTGTAGAAATTAAACAAATTCATCGGAGCAATGAATACATTTCGTTACGGCAGTGACAGCAAAACATTGGTCGTGGTGACAATCCAATTCACTCGAGTGACAAAGCTTTTCCTTTCAGTGTAGTGCACTGTTTGCCTGTATACTTAATGGATATGAACAGTAAGCAACATTAAAATATTGGAAATTATCTAGATCGCCACCGCCAATATGTTGACAGATTTTGTAAATACCCAAATGCAGGGTATTTCTGGAAGTAATTAAATGTGCCATGGACGTCGTATGGAAAGGGAAAATCATTTCGAGATGTGTACTACAGTTGCAATACCTCTCCGTCTTTTCCAGGTAACCTTTTCGTCTTTTCGAGACAAGCCGAGGTTGAAGGAAGCACAGGAAGCACAGGCCAGCAGCGCCTGGAGGAAAGATAAAGTGGCATTCCTGATAACGTTCAAGACCATTGGCCGTTCTCTGATCGATTATAGAGCACCACTGTCATTAGCGATAGTCAGTGGACAAGCCTTCAGACGGCTCGAGATGCTGTGCTAAGAATCGTCCCGGGACGCCATTTCAAGACACCTGAGGAGCACCTACAGCGGGAATCCGACATGCTATTGGCAGATTAGTCTCCCCAGCAAGCAGTACCTAATCAAGTGTGAAAATTCAGAACATCCCAACCACCCCTCGACCTGGAGACCACCAGCAGCGAACGGTACCCATCAGGTTTGATCTCCGGAGTGACAGGCGGAATATATAGCACCTATTGGACGACAACACCAGCGATGGAAAAAGCCGGGCGATGAAACAGCTGCACATAGAAACGGTATAAGAAGCTATGGATAGCTAACCTGGCAGTATCGTGCTAAAGGGAAGGCCGGCGACGATAAGCACTGACGAGAAGCGTCTAACAAGTGAGACTAGAGCCATCCAACTGCGGTCGGGACTCTCCTTGTGATCCTGGAGATAGCCGACGAGTGCCTAAGATGCAGCGAGTCGCCACATGTCACACGACACCTTTTCATGTGCTTCGCCAACCCGACAGACCTGACTCATTTGCCCGTTTGGACCCAACCAATCGAGGCTGCACACTTCCTCGAACTGAAGTTAGTTCCATAAAATGCCCCTATCTAACTTTTAGTATTTCATTTGTCTTATTTTTTTCTTTTATTTCTTTCTCCACGTACAATGATCCTGTAGGGGCCAAGACAACAATAGTTGCAACACAAAATGCATCACTATAAAGGCAGTAATGGAAGTTAAGAGCATCACAGTGAATCGATTCAGGTGACTAAAGTAGAATTTGTAAATTCATCCCAGCCAAAAATGCTGCCTGCCAAAAGCGGTATAGGAAGCACTAAAAGGGCTCGGATGCACTAGACTATACGATGAGAGAAGAGCTTGTTTTTGAAACAAAATTTTAACTTAGAAGCTCTTTATAATGCCACTGGAAAGCAGTACATTCATTGCTTCTAACAAGTGATTTATTGATACAAGAAAAAAGAATGTTTGTCTAAGATAGTAGCATTGCTAACTGCATTTAATAAATGGTGATGAATTTTACTGATTCTTTATTATTCCTTAGAAGTGCTTCAGTTCCACATTTCTAAAATCTTTATATTGTCTCTTACTTCATTGTATTTTTGAAGTAATAAACAGTATAGGGCTTTCAGAAACACGTAAAAGAATGGTTTCCCATTACATCTCATGAAGGAATTGGAGAGAGCTTCTCACAATCAGTGAGCTGTACGCTTTCTAGTTTTATACTCACTGGTTGGGACCTACAATATCACACCGGTTCCGAAAAGTATTTTGAGAAACTTTTTCATGGCTAAATTCTCGATAGTGTGGCCTTTACTATGCGAGGTGACCGTCGCCGAAAGAAATTTTAGGTGGTCAGAGCAGAGATCGAACCCAGGATATCATGTGCAAGAGGCGCGCACACTAACCATTGCACCACCAACGGCCACAGAAACACGTATTGCGTCTAAATTGTAGCTAATTTGTGTTTGGAACAAACGGGTTGCTGAAGAGTAAATTAAACTACTAAATAAATCATAAGAAAACTTGTGTTAGGTAGTTCTGTGAACACTAAACCCGATATTGTATACTGTAACCAATTTCCTTAATTATCATACCCTCCACGCAGTGCACACTTCGCAACTGCAGGCCATATGTGAGTATGTGATGATTGATTTTTTTAACAAATTAATTTCAATGATAAACACAATCTGAAAATAGCTACAAATTATCCACTGTCGTTGTCTCACCAGGATAGGATTAAGGATGTTAGGACATGTAGCTCTTGCATAGAGCAAGTACCACTACTATTCCAGGTTTAGCTTTAGTACAACGAATTGCCTATAAATATTCAATGGTTTCATTGATATGGTATCAGTTGTTCGACAGACTTTAACCAAGTGCAAACTTTACGAAAGCGTAACTACAAGAAACAATAAAACTGAGTTAAAACTAGATATAATTTTGTTAAAAACAAAAAGTTTCACCGACCAACAACATCAACTTGTGATTCACAAAAGAGAAATACAAACTTAGTACCACAAACAAAACCGGAAGTTTGTTGTCCACTGTGGTCCGTATTTGCTTGTATTTTAAAGGACATCTTAAAGTTTTCGATTCTTCGAACGAAACACAATCCATAATACCCTGGCATTTTGTTATTTGTAAGAAGGTGCAATCATGACCGGTTTAAGTTGTTTGACTTTTGTTTTGGTCGCGTTCTGTTGTTATGCCCTGAGCACTTCGAAACCAGTCAGAAATGAGGTAAGTTATTTTCTTTTTTACCATCGCTAATGTTTTTCCTTTTTATTTATTTTGCTGATAACGTTTAGCACAAGTACATACATACACACATTCGCAACAAAATGGCAAAACTTGGGAAAAACATAAAAAATGGTTGTCCCAAAAGCCAGACAAAAACAAGGTGTTTTGTTTTTAATTCTTATCAAAATCACGCGCTGACAAATTGTCTTGTACGATTTACGCATTTTGAAAACTTTACCGTAGTCTCCCTCAGGAGAATATTTTTCACTTTCACTGTAAGTTAGGAAGTTTGTTTGCTTAAGGCTTTTATTTAGCGTTCAGTTAAGGAGTTAGTGGCTAATAACACAGTAACACAGGGACAGTGATTGCGAGATGACCCTTATGGGATACTTCATAGTGGTGCTTGTTTGTAAAAATAATTTAAAAATTTTTAAATATAACAGAAGAATTTAAGATTTTGAGTAAAACTTGGGGAAGCAGTCTTGGTCTTCTCAAATCGGAAAAAGGTACTATTTTCGACAGTTTAGTCAACTGTAGGCAGCCACCCTATTCTGGGTTCCACTATGTTTTATTCGTGGGTTTGAAGTAAACAAGTAACTACAAAAGGGTGATTCTTTAAATGAGCCACAAACCGAATAGTTTATATACGCATCCTTTCCATACATATCAGTTTCCACAGTGAATTTATTTCACTCGTGGATATGAAGACATCTGATATACAAATTCTTGAGAAATGCAGGACTGAAAAAAGCGCTTCGTTACAGAGATGAAATCGGTTCGTTAATGTGTTTAAATTGCTGCGGTGAAAAGTTTCCTGCATCCCACAAATTTGTCGTTGCTTCAACGAAATATGTCATACAAGAATTTTGTTTACCATCCTTCGTTGCATTGCTGCAACAATTCAACTTTCGTTGCTGTAACGAATACATTAATTGTGCACTTTGGAGAAAAAGGATTACGTAGCGAAGTGGTTAAATATTTGTGATTTAAGCAAATGTTATTTGTGTTAAGTGGTTTCCCATTACATCCCTAGAAGGAATCGGGGAGAGCTTCTCACAACCAGCGATCAGTGCGCTTTCTAGTTTTATACGCACTGATTGGGACCTACACTTTTACACCGGTTCCGAACGGTATTTTTGAGAAGCATTTTCATGGCTAAATACTCGATAGTGTCGCCGTCACTATCCGAGGTGACCGCCGTCGAAAGAAATTTTAAGCTGGTCAGAGCTGGGATCGAACCCAGGATCTCAAGTACAAGAGGCGCGCACACTACCCATTGCACCACCGACGTTACCTCATATTTTTAGTAATTTTGTTTTGTCAAACATTTACATTTTTTGGAATTGTTGTATGCAACGCTGCTCCCAGCAGCGGAAGTTTCAAGGCCTTCCACAAATAAGGCATGCGGAATGGTTCTTTTGTAATGCCTTCCTAAAATAAGGCCTGCGGAATGCATGAATTTTTCATCACATGAAGATTTTTACAATTTTGAGAAATATCTTTTCCGATTCTTTTTAACCGTAATTTAATTGGAAAATTTCATACAAATTTTAAAATTATATTTTATATTTAATATTGTTCAGGGTATTTTTAAAATTTTCTATTTGAAGTTGGGCGTGGTAAAACTTTCTAAGATAGATACATGCATCAATAAATTTGTAGAAGTGGATACTGATTTTGTGATAAAATAAATAAATTTAGTTTTATTTTTGTTTAACGCAAATAAATTAAACTAAATGCCTTCTAAGGCCTTCCTCTTTGCATGCCTCCTAATGCCTTCCTTAGGCAAAGGGCAAGGATGGCTTTGCCTCCCAATCTCACGCAATGCTAAAAAGAAAGAAGGAGGTAATGTGTAGGGAAGGCCTTTCGTATTTTAAAGAAGGCCTGTTTGGTCACGATTTCAGGCCACCAGGTCATGACTACCGCCGCTGGGCTGTTACTCCAAATATTGTACTGAGTACTTTTTTGAGCAATCAAGGACAAATACATAGATATATGTAAACACCGTGTCGCCGTCACTAAGCGCGATGGCCGTTGTCGAAAGAAGTATAAGGTGTTCAGAGCAGGAATCGAACCCACGTGCTCTCGCACAACAGCCGTGCACACTAACCGTTGCACCACCGATCGATGATCGATGACTTTGCCGGCCCATAAACCGCTGCAAACGGTTCATTTTAATTTTGATTCATTGGGAGCTCTTATATTGCCTGTAGTCGATCATCGGATCAAAATCGACAATTTTCGTAATTACATACCTGTAAAAGCAGAAATTCGTTTCGTCGCTGATGGCCATAAATTGGAAGAAGTGTGTGAAAACCTTTTCTCACGGGGCACGAATTTGAATACTTCAATTCAATACCCTATTTTTTGGATGTAAGTCAAATGGAATGGCAATGCTATCTTAGCGATTACAAGGGAATTGTCAGCAATTCTATGCTTAAAAACCATTCAACGCTTGATATTGGTAATGAAAGAAATATTTTGCAGCAAAAGTATTATTTTTGCAGCAAACACATTTTTTTGCATTCTGCATTTGGAGGAAAAGTGGAACTTTACCAACGAAATATTTTGGTGACGAAATAAGTTTTTGTAACAAACGACCTCCAGACGTTGTTTTGTGTATTTTCTGCGTGTATAATAAAAAATGTAAGAGCAATGAATAAAAATAAAAATTATTTTTTTTTCAATCTACGCGAATTTCACTCGATAGCACAGGGTTTCTAGTCAAATGTGTTACAGCCATGATACGTTTTCTCTTTACTATAAAATCATAAATTTATTTGTAAAAAAAAAATCCGACAAACGAATTTTATTTTGAATTGTATCAAAATTTATAAGGCATATTATTGAATCGGTGATGGCTTCTGGAATCCATTGTTGGCTATCTACACTCATAAATGACATACAACATCACACATACTTTGTCCGAAGTAGCTGACGTATACGTGTGTCACATAACCACATGTTTGCCATATCAACAGCAACGAAAAAGCCAAACACAGAACATCACACATACTTTGTACGAAGTAGCTGACGTATTAGTATGTCACCATAACGTCGACTGCGATGGTTTTAGCAGCAGCATAAAATCTGGTTTTAGCAGATTTTGACTTTGATAAATTTAGTCCCTATACGCCGCTATAGATGTTAAGACATCAAAAAGTCATACTTTTATGGCGTTTTCTTACAGAGAATGGTACATTTTCTTAAAAATGGTACATTTTCTTAAAAAACATTATCTTTTAATAAAAGAAGTACCTCTCTTTAAAAAAGGACCTATATTACATAATACATATTCTTACAAAAAGGACCTAAATATATAATTTTGTTTTTAAAAAATACCTTGCAGAAAAAAAAATTTCTTAAAAAAGGATTTTTATTTTACAAAAAGTATCTTTTCTTAAAGATCCATTAAAATTATAGTATTTTACTACAGGCGCCTTAGGCGTGTTGGAACTAACTAGTACATAATATATAGCGAAAGAAACTTCGTTCCAACCGGGTGTCCCATGACACCCCATGTGATTTTTTTATTCGGTGGAAACGTGCCAACGATTTCGGTGAACATTGTTTTTTTTTGGGTAACTTTTTGCGATAACTCTCCTTTGTTTGGTGAGAACGTTTTATATTTTTTGCTGTCTACGGTGGGTAGATGTAGTAAACGAAATTTTTTTGTGGCAGAAGCAATTCTTACAAATGTTTTTTCCGGTAAAATGAAAAAGTAATAAACAATTTTAAATATATATTGACTAAGTGAAATTGACTCTACAAGCGAAATTTATTTCACTTTCACTAAATGTCGAATCACGGAATTCCGATATAACATTTCAGGATCTGCCTAAAATTTCAAATCGAGGCGATGAGGGCTTTTGGAAATATTAGATTCCTTAACTAGACCCAACGATGACTTCGAATAACCCAACATCAAATAACCCAGAATCATTAAATCCCATGATCTTCAAGGAAGCCAAAGTAACCTAATATGCAATTAATTTGATGATAGGCGAAGCCTTAATCTAATTTAATCATGACATTCCATGAATTAGGAGTAAATTAAAGTTGGCACACAATATTGGGCGTCGGTGGTCCAAGGGTAGTGTGCTCTCCTATCGTACATGGGTTGGTGGGATCAATCCCTACTCTAACCACCGTAAATTTCTTTCGACGGCGGTCATCTCGCTCAGTGACTGCGATACTATCGAGTATTTAGTTATGAAAAAGTTTTTACCATTCGGAACCGTTCGGTGAAAAATTTTTCTTGCCAATCAGTGAGTATTAAACTAGAATGCGGACAGCTCACTGGTTGTGAGAAGCTCTTCCCATAAAAATGGGATGTAATGGGAAACAATTATTTTTTCACAATAATGGTAACGACTTTTACGATAAACGTTCTTTTAGTTGGAGGAAGCATTTCAACCTTTACGGTCAACACTGGATAAACTTTGCACAACTTTTTTTTTTTTGGCGGTAAATGTTTAATTTATGGCAACGAATCCAGTTTTGTGGTGAACGGTGGGCAGACGTAGCTAACAAAATATTTTTCCAGCAAAAACAATTATGTTTGCCGCCGACGACCTCCATACGTTTTTTTGCGTGTATATTATAACAAAAATAATAGCCTGTTTCTTTATGTCAAACGAAAGCTTTCGTTCGTGTTCTAGACGAAAGAAAGATGATTTTAGGTGTCGTTTTAAAACTTTGGTTTCTCTATTACGAATGTGCTGTCAGTTGGGAACAAACATATGGTCACGGGAACGAAAATGTCGACTTAGAGAAGTCGAATGTGAGTGACTGATGTTTGTTCGCTTAGCATTTCGTTCGAGATAAAAAAAACAGGCTGTAATTGTTTAATTATAATTTTGAATCAACAATGACTACGAATAGTTCAACATCAAATGGCCCAGAGCGGTTAAATCGCACAATCATGCAGGTCAGCTCCATTTGTGAATTTTGTAGGATGTATAGCCAGTTCTTCGATCTGTTGTGTATTGGAGCCATACATGTTTGCTTAGCCGTACACTGTTTTCGCCATAACATCCAATGATTTTGGGCTCAATGAAAGTTCGTTCACAACAATAGAAGAGAGTTTTGCTATAAACGTTTTTTTTTATCTATGGGAAACGTTTAAACTTTTGCGTTCAACGCTGGGTTCGTTAGGTTTAGTTTGCGCCAAAATATGTTTTTTGTGATAAACTTTTTTTATTTGTGTGAAACCTTTGAACTTTTGTGGCAGCGGTGGGTTAGACATAGCAAACTGAATATTTTTGAGCCAAAATCAATTCTTGTTGCAGCAGAATCAATTATTTAACGGAATTGTATAAGTTTAACGGGATTTTGCGGATAAATTAAACTAATAGTAAAAAATTAAAAAAATTTCAAAAAATGGTTGACTAACTCTACACATATTTGAAACTGGGATGCCGATTAGCTCTCGTTTTATACATAGGTGTATGTGCTAAATTTTTCGTTTCGCATAAAATTTCGTTTGCGTATAACAAATTCCTCAAATAAAGTTAGTTAGATCTTTAATGTCAAGGGCTGGCTACCCTATCTTCAATTTCCATTACCAGAATTTGTGTTTTTCCTTTAATTTGAAATAATAATTTAAATCTTTCATTTCTTAACCAACTACGTTTTGGATGCTCCAAACTATTACCTCTAATCTAGACATCTTCCTCTAGTTTATGTGACAATTAGGTTTCGTTACATCTACATATCTCCTAAACATTTCATTGAACAATTAAATTGTATTTTAATTTATCTAGACATTCCAAATCAATTAACATCTGAACTTTCAAAATCTCTGTGGAATGAATGCCAGCAACAATAGTTATTGTAGATACCCCATTTGAGTTTCGAATTCAGTAAACATGATAGCATTTGACTATTTTGTAATAGTGGCAAAGCTGGTGCAGGTACAATAGAATACTTGAGATAGTTTCTATCTGTAGCTTGTGGTGAAACGAAACAAAAATGCAAAATGTGTGTCGTCTTCTCTCCAGCAGCTGTGAGAGGGAGGGAGTTGAGAGTGCAACATCAGCCTAGATATAGACACGTTTTAGTTACGAGTTGTAAAAGTAGTGAGAAGGTGAAAGTAAAAGTGAATATAAATGTTAAGTGAATATGATTCATTTGACATTTTGTACAGAAACTTTTTCCTCTTGTCATGTACTGGCAACTGTGTCAGCCGCATATTCTTCAGCAAGTGGTTAAATAAAACTTTACTTGGATGTGCCATCAGTTTAACTGCTCTACGTTCGTGGCACTGAAAGATGAGTTGCTCGACAAATATATAATATTGAAGTGGCATCTACTCGTTTTTCAAGAATCACAACTGTTTCCATTAGAGAAATCTTGCAGCTTCATGAGTTTTTATTTAGGTGTCAAGAGATTTGTGGCATTAGTTGTAGTACTTAGATGGGTGTGCCAAGTAATGGCGCAACAAATTGAATAAATTGAAAAGAAGTGATTTTTCTATTCTGGTAAACTTTCAAACTACGAGTACTAACTTTTAACAAAAGCCATTGTAGATGTCTAAGAAGTAGAATGGAATGAAAATAGTTGTTTAAATGCTTAGTTGTTTTTAGAATCAGTAAATGGTTCGCTAGGAAGCTTTAAAAGATTTTACTTTCCAGCAACGAGCACCATCTAAGGACCATTAACTAAAAGTGTGGGTGAACATATACTCGCTTGCAGTCAAGAATCTCATTCCCAGATAAATTGTTGAACTGCTTGCATTTCATACAAATAAATTCTCAGCATCTACAAATTTGCATTAATTTTCTTCTTCTGTCTCTTTAGATATGTATATTAGGGTGGGTAAATTTTTTTTGCCGACCAAGGGTATAACAGAAACGTAATCTACGTCAAATTTTATGAAAATGTTTCGAAGAAACCATGGTTTTAAAATCAAAATCAAGCCCGCGATTTTTCACTTGAAAATTTCTATACATGTTACCGTAAAAAGCCAAAAGCCATTCTTTTGAAACTTGATACTGTTCGATTTCGATGAAATTTCTCACATATATTCTAGGCTACTTTCCAAGGACGTTTATTTTAGGTCGAAACTCCCCACGGATCATGTGTTATAGCTGTATAAAGTTGGTCATCTGCAGCATTTTTGTGAAGAGATACCTGTGTTAATGTTAGAATAACTTTTGAATGCGGTGTTAGATTTGCCATTTGTATGTTTATTCCTAAAGAGAAGGTGAAAACCTATCAAGCGATACCTTGATCTTTACAATCTGATATCGCATTCAAAAGTTATTCTAACGTTATAGAAAAATGCTGCAGATTACATCGCTATGAAACATGAACCGTGGGGAGTTTAGACCTATAATAATCGTCATTGTAACGGTAGCAACTAGTAGAATAGAATTTAATCGAAATCGAAGAGTATCAAGTTTCAAAAGTATGGCTTTTGGGTCAATGTTTTACGCTAATATACAAATTTTCCACTGAAAAATCGCGGCCTCTATTTTGATTTTAGAACCATGGTTTCTTGGGAACATTTTCTTAGAATTTTCCGTAGATTACGTTTTTTGGTCCCATACAAATTGACCCACCCTAATATATATGTATATCTTTAGATAGGTAGCAAGAAGGTGTATTTTGTTTGTAATTTAGCCAACTATTTGCAATTTTTGCATTGTCTACACGTTAAATGTCTAACATATGATGTTAAGACATTTTGAATCCTCATGATTGTTTGCTTAGAATTCATAATAGCCCTTGAAAACAGCTTTAAAGATGTGGTCATTAGAAGAATGGAATTTTGTTATTTTTTCCTGGAAGTTTTAAATCATTACGTTATTTTAATGAATGTATGTGAACACAGGGATTGAAATTAAAGTTCGCCAGAAAAACTTAGACTGCATGCTTGCTAAGTGACATAAGTCAGGCAGATGTTGGAAGTTCGTGTAGCTTCAGAAATAGAGTGAGATTTGGTAAACTGTGCTTCTGTAGTGTTTGAAATCAGCATGACGCTTTACTTAGTTGGTGTTTTAAAGGGGTTTCGATATTTTAGAAAAGACAACAGAATTCGATAAACAGTTACGCTCTCTAATAGTAGCGTATGAGTATTATTAATTTTTCAAACAACACGTAGTCGTATGAGTGATATTATTACTCTAGCCATACACACATATGAAGCGTGTTTTTTTTAGAGTTACAGAACTTTAAATTACAATAAATCTAAGAAAAATATTTATAATATCAATTAAACTGGCTCTATGTGATAGATAATTTTATACCATTAATGTTTAACTATGACGTGCACCATGTGGCCACCACACACTTTTCGTACCATTTGCGTCCGCATTTCGCCAGTAGCTCGTCTAGTAGCTGGTGTCTATTTTATCTGCGTAGACGAGTGACTTTATATACGAGGCTGCTATTTATATTTCGTGAACTGGCAATACTAGTGTTTCCAGATGCAAACTGGAACTTCCATTGGAAAGTTTTAATTTTTTTTTGGCAGAAACATACACGTTTTCACTTACGAGCACAATTTTTTGTATTTACAGTGTGTTGAGTAATTCATCTCGGTCAAAAAATGGAAATAACCCGTGAAAATTTTCGTGCGATGATTTTTTTACGATTTTCCTTGTGGATTATCGAGACAAGAGTGTCTCAATCAATATGTTTCGACTGTTAGTGATGAAGTACCATCAAAAACCACTGTAAATCGCTGCTACCAAGAGTTTAGTCTAGGACGCCGTTCGCTCCAGGATGAATTTCGTGAAGTCCAAAATCGGTTGTTCTGCCACAGAACATCGATACAGTGCGTGAACTAATAATGCATGATCGTCATGTGATATATCGTGAGATAGAGGCATCCTGGCAAATTGGTCCCACTTCAATACATTCGATTTTGCATGAACATTTTTGTCTGCGTTGGATCCCACAAATTTGTCAATCGCTCAAAAAAAAAAGGCTCGTGTCAATTGGTGTAAGGAAATTATCAAAAAGTTCGACCGTAGTGCTTCAAAACACGTGTATAAAATCGTGGCAGGTAACGTATCAGAATATATGTGTATGAGCCGGAAACAAAAATGCAATCGAAGTGTGGGTCTTTTCAAATCCAACACAAATTGTTCGTAGAAGAAGCACAGCGAAGCCAATGGTCGCCTGTTTCTTCGGCCGAATGGGTCATGTGGCTACTGACCGCTTGAGCAACGTATGGCGGTCAATTCTGAGTGGTACACGACCATTTGTTTGCCGGAAGTGGTCGAAGATATACGTAAAACCAACCGCCAAAAACGAATCATTCTCCATCATGACAATGCGAGATCTCACACATCTCGTCAAACAGGTGAATTTTTGAAGCAGTCAAAACATCGAATTGATGACTCATCCTCCGACCTACGCTTTCCTACGCTTTTTAGTCCTACGCTTTTTAGTTTTATACACACTGATTGCGACCTACAGTTTTTATACCGCATCCGAACGGTAGTTTGCGAAGCTTTTTCATGGCTAAATATTCGATAGTGTCGCCGTCATTATGCGAGGTGACCGCCGTCGAAAGAAATTTAAGGTGATCAGAGCAGGAATTGAATCCAGGATACTATGAACAAGAGGCGCGCACACTAACCATTGCACCACTGATGGCCTGCAATATTAAAGCCAGTTTCAATTGAGGTACGAAATAACTTGTAATCATTTCTCTATACCGCTCGGTGGTGACAGTAACATTCTGTCCCTCATCGATTTTGAAGACATATGGGCCAATGATTCCGCCGGTCCATAACGCGCACCACACAGTAATTTTGTGTGGATAATCTTCCATATAGTAGATGGACACATCCCCATTTGCTGAGAACGGCGCCGAATTGATTGATGTGGGTCTTCTTCTATGCTTTGCTGTACAAAGGCTTTACTTTGTTCGGTGCGCACTGTTTGTCATCTAACGGGATGCACATTATCATTAAGAGTCAACGTTGTGCGAAAACGATGCATAGTTATTAGAATATGCCGCGCTGATGGACGATTATGACTACCACAAAATGGACGAAGTGCACGAAAAGTTTGACGAACTGAACCATGATTTTGATAGAAAATTTCAACAATGTGCAAGCGTTGCTCTGGTGTAAGTCTATCCATGATCAAATGGCAAACCAAGCCAAACAATCAACAACTATCAGCTGTGAAATTGGTTGTAAAATAAAGCAGTGTTACCAACTCAAAGTTCTGTACGTGTGAAATAAACACCCAGCTTCCCACTACATCTCATGAAGAAATTGTTGAGAGCTTCTCACAACCATATATCAGACGATAATATCTTGGATTTCGTATTCAACATTTTAAAATTTTAAATTCATTTGTCTTATCAAAAATGAACACATGAAATGCCATTGTCGTTTCTCAGGATTACATTTAATAAACAAAAGAAATGAAATGCAGATGTTGAACGTTTTTTCTAAATCATATTAATAAAGTTTTATTCAACGATAAATCTTTTCCTGTATCATACTTGGAATAAATTATCAGATTGCTTAAAAGCGCTTAGCAAATTGAAACGTTTTGCAAAAGTCTTGCTGAAATCGGCAAACGAAACTTTTTTTTTGGTGTAAAATTCATGAACATAATCTTGGAAATAATATAATATTCGTTTTCCCAAAATGTTGAATGAATGTTAAGATTTATATTTTTTACAACATGTATATAAATGGTTTTTTAGGACAATTTGTTTTAACATGCGAAAAATGATATTTCAAATTGATTAGAAGTATTAATGAAATGTAAATGTTGTTTTTAAACATTAGGTGCGTGTAAGTGTTATTAATTTCTTCGAAAACTAGAGGACGTATGAGTAATGCTTGTTGATTAAATTCAAAATATTATATACAATAATCATACGCCTTAGGAACATGTGCTTAAATTGGCTATCTTCTATTTTAAAGTCTATGCTTAATTTAAATGCATTATAAAAGATTTCCTAATTTGAGTGATATGATTTCTAAGTGACGCTTCGGCCATTTGTAGTATGTCATGATCTGTAATTTTTTTCATTGTATTCAGTAATGTAGATATACGCAAGGAACAACTTGAAACTATAAACATTTTTTTAGGAAAATCATCTCCTCCGATGAGGCTTACTTTCATCTGAGTGGTGCGATAAATAAACAAAACTATAATAAACAATTCTGGTGGACAGAAAATCCACAAGTTAACCATCAACAACCATTGGTTGGTTGGTTGGTTGGTCGAAAAGGCGGCAAGACAGCACTTTCTCTAGCACACTTAGGCTAAAGAAGCCCATTGTGATACCTGCAGTTCCCTCTATAGCAACTATTGACTAGTCGTCCAGCCAATTTGCCCTTTCAATAAATTTGTCTATAAGACCTACAGGAATATCCTGTACGACTACGGTGCTAACTAGATGTGTTCAGAATATCCTACTTCTCAGTCCTGCCAGAGCAGGGCAATCCAAAAGAAGGTGTTTCGTCGTTTCCTCGTCCTCTTCATTGCAGCATCTATGGAGAGTGGAGTTTCTATATCCCAATCTTAGGGCGTATTTTCCTATAAGCCCGTAAGTGTTCCTATCATTGTGGATAACCTGCCTCTCGGCAAGTTAAGTAGTTGCCTAGTCCTCTTCCTGTCCACCTGTGGTCAGAGGACCTGGCTGGT
This sequence comes from Phaonia tiefii, assembly GCA_963931995.1. Lineage (NCBI taxonomy): Eukaryota > Metazoa > Arthropoda > Insecta > Diptera > Muscidae > Phaonia > Phaonia tiefii. Next base: position 60,685,972 of record OZ008367.1, on the reverse strand, counting down.
TTGCAAGTTGAAGTAAGTCTCCACTATTATCGGCCCACTGGCTGATCTGCAAACGGCAGGTAGAGATTGGCATACTAACACCTTCTTTTGCCCGATGAAGCTGTGCCGTAGTGCCCTGTCTAGCTAACACATCCGCTACGCAATTGTCTGGAATGTCGCTGTGTCCCGATACCCAGATGAGCCTGATGTCAAAATACTCTGCCATCACCCTAAGTGATGAGTGGCATTCTTTCGCCGTCATGGACGTAGCAAACATGGCTTCCAGGGATTTTATAGCAGCCTGGCTGTCTGTGTAGATACAAATTCTCCGGAGGGTTGTGACACTACTTTACTACAGTAGTTCAGCAACCTCCAGTATGGCGGTAATTTCCGCCTGAAATACACTACAGTGATCAGGCAGCTTGAAGGAGATATTTCTATATAGGTCCGGTGAATGGACCCCATAGCCTACTTGCTCGTCCAACTTTGATCCATCCGTGAAAAATATGATACTACTGGTATCCCCTTCCAGTGACTTCTCCCAGGTATTCCTGTTCGGAATAGAAGTCTTTAGATTTGTCGCTGTTAGAAGGTAGGGGATACAGTAATCGGTTTTTACGGGAATAGAGTTGATCCGGTGTAGTAATTCAGCGTGTCCGGAATGCCCCGATATTAAAACGCCACAATCTCTGATTCTCACCAGGGATGTAGCGGCTGCCGATTCGGCCATGATATCAGGAGTACAGATGTTCATTATAGCACTAAGTGCAGTACCTGACATCGTGCCCATTGCCCCAGTAACGCTAATCAGTGTTGATCTTTGAATTTTCATCAAAGAATTCAGACTATATTTCTTTTGGAGGTACCTCCACCAAACTACGATGCCATAGAGAAGTATTGGTCTGACTATTGCCGTATAAATCCATATGGTGATATTAGGAGACAGTCCCCAGCGCTTTCATTTCGCCCCTTTACAGCAGTAAAGAGCAACAGACGGATTTTGCACCCTCTCCTGCACATTCGGTTTCCAAGACAGTGTCGAGAATTATCCCCAGATACTTGACCTTTTCCGTCAACTGTAATTGCACCCCATTAACTCACGGCAGTTAAAATGCGGCTATTTTATATTTCCGAGAGAACAAGAAAAGCTCGGTTTTAAGTGGGTTGAGTGATAGTCCATTGTTAGCGGTCCAGTTCGAAATCAGACTAAGTAGGCTGGTTGTACGAATGCTAAGTAAATTGAGGTTTCTACCAGTACAGATGATAGCAATAGGAATTGTAACACCACCCCATTCAGCTTTGACGGATCTAGCCACCAGAAACTTCCCAATTAGGCGTGTCACTAAGCTTTCGACTCCTAGATTTTGTAACGACATCAGAATCGCCGAAGGTTGGATGTTATTGCAGGCTGCCTCGACGCCAGGAAGGTCCCTAGAGCGAACACCTTATTGTCCAGAGAGGTCTCTATTATGCTGACTATAGAGTGAAGAGGCGTCTCAGTTGACCTATCCTTGATATAGGCATGCTGAGAACTCGATAGTAGATTCTGTGGGAGATTACGTCGAACGTGCATGTCCAGTAACCTTTCAAATGTCTTAAGAACAAAGGATGATATGCTCAACAACCATTACATTCACTCAAATTGATAGTTTGGGGTGGTTCTCGTACTTCTTTTGAAATGAAGCTGGTAACCACCGGTGAGCGGTATAGATCTATGATATCCAACTTTTTCTGGCCGCACTTGGATGAAGTTGATCTTGACAACATCTGGTTCCAACAAGACGGGGCTACATGCCACGTAGCACGTGCAATAACCGAATTATTGCGAGAAAAGTTTGGACATTTGATTATTTCAAGAAATTGTGACATTGAATGACCTCCAAGAAGTTGTGATTTAACGCCATTAGACTATTTCTTGTGGGGTTATTTGAAGTCATTGGTGTTTAGAAATAAACCAGACTCTCTTCAAGCTTCAGAAGTCAATATTGAACGTGCTATTCATAACGTACGACTTGATTTTGATTTTGTGCTCGAAAATTGGGTTCATTGAATTCGTTCCTGCAAAAGAAGAGGTTGAGGCCATTTGAAATACGTTTTATTCAGAACTTAATAGTATCGATTGTACTTCATATCAGATAAAAAACATTTGAATTTCTTTAACAATTAGTGTGTTTTTTAAAGAAATCATAACACTCAAATTGGAAAACCCTTTATATGAACAAAGAAAATTATGCTGTTGTACAGTGGGGTCGAGTAAAAAAACACGGTAATAATATCACAACTTGTAAAGTGTTGTTCTGATAATTTTGGAATGTACCAGATATTTGTAGAGAAGGAGTCAGGCTTTCAGAATATTGCATTCAGAGGCATCCTGTGTTAACACAGTTGGTGCTGCAGGATGTCAAAGTGGACCACTTCGGTGCTGTTGTAACTTTCGAAGCCTGGTACTTCTACACTTATAAGCCGATTAGAAAGCCTACTTATGTCTTTTGAGAATCTAATGTGCAAGATAATCAACAAATATGTTGCAAATTATATTTAGCCGTTATTAAGATACGAGGGCGGATCAATAAGTCCGTGACTTTTCGAACTTCCATCGTAGTTATATGAAACACAACACTGCTCCAATCAAGTACCACCTGTTGATAAACTACTGTCAGATTTTGAGCAAGTTCCGTCATTAACTTTGAGTTTAACAGCTGTTCAAAACATACAACCTCGTGAATTTTTTTAAAATTGGAAAAAAGTGAATTTCGAGTTATTATATTATTTTTTGCGAAAAAAACCGTCAATGAAACCAAGGAAAGGCTTGATAAATACTATAGGAACCCTCCACTATTGATTTTAATGTTTAAAAAGTGGTTTACTGACATTCGTTGTGGTCGCACAAGTATAAATGACGCTGAACGTTCGGCCAATTGAGGTCAATACACCCGAAAATGTCGAAAAAATTAGCGATATGGTGTTGACCGATCGAAGTGTACAAGTGCGTGAGATTGTTGATGCCATAGGCATTTCATTTGACAGTGTGATTTCGATTTTAAATTATCAGTTGGGTTTAAGAAAGCTGTCTGCAAGATGGGTGCCGCGTTTGCTCTCAATAGACCAAAATTGGGCTAGAAATTGGTACCTCATCCGCCATATTCTCCGGATTTAGCCTCCAGTGACTATTTCCAATTTCCAAATCTAAAGAAATGGCTCAGTGGAAAGAGATTTAGCTCCAACCACGAAATTATTGATCAAACAAATGTCTATTTTATGGACCTCGTAAAACCTATTTTTGGAAGGGATACAAAAATTGGAGAAACGCTGGACTAAGTGTATTGAGATAAAATGAGATTATGTTGACAAATACATTTTTTTTTTCAAAACAAAGTGTGTTTCATTCAAAAAGTTACGGACTTATTGATTCGCCCTCGTATTCTCTATCAAAGTTTAAAATTTAACATTTTTTCATTGACCTTTTTCAGAATTTTCTTAAGAACTCGGCCATTTGAGGGACGAGAATATGTCTGAAAACACCACTAAATTGGGAACACTTCAGGAAAGAATGCACTGTAAAAAATTAAAGTTATCTCAAGTCATTTGGAAATGACGATAGAGTGGAAAAATTAATTTGTTCAAAAATTGCACACTTTCAGAGTATGTCGACGGTAGGGTGCATATCCAAATGGCAATCATTTTATATGAGATATTGTTGCCAAAGGTGGCCGTCAGTGGTGCTATGGTAGGGTGCGCGGCTCTTGTGCATCCCTGCGCTAACCACCTTAAATTTCTTTCGCCTGCGGTCACATCGCTTAGTGACGGCGACACTATCAAGTATTTAGCCATGAAAAAGCTTCTCAAAAATTCCGTTCGAAACCGGTGTAAAACTAGAACGCGCGAAAGTCACAAGTTGAGAGAAGCTCCCCTAATCCTTTCATGGGAAGTAATGGGAAACCATTTATTTTTTTTAATTTTAAAAAGTTGTATAGGTTTTTTGGAGAAATCTAAAGAAAATACAAAATGAATTACGTGACCTTTTCGGGAAAATATTGTATCTTTTTTGGGTTGAAAAAACAATTTCAAGTTTAAGAAGTTGGCACTTCCAAACGGGTTGAGTTAACATCAAATTTGTTCAGTGTTGTCTGTATTGAAGTGTTCCCAATTTTGTGGTGTTTTCAGTAATATTCATTTCCCTCAAATGACCATTAAAAATTCATAGTTTTGAAATTTGATAGAGAGTATCTTAATAACGGTAAAGGATATTCCGCTGCAGGCATTTTTTTATTTGTGTTTCGAAGGAGATTCTCAAAATTAAAAATCTTTGTAATCGAAGTACCACAGGCTTTGAAATTTTTCAGCAGCACCAAATTTGACACCCTGTAGCACAAACTGTGTCGACACGGGGTTCGTCTGAGTGCAATGTTCTGAAAACCTGACACCTTCTCTACAAATGTCTGGTACATTCCAAAATGATCAGAAGAACACTTTAAAAGTTCTGCTATTACTACCAATGTATTCATAAAATTAGAAATTTATCAATGAAATGAATTTAAAAAATTCATTTATATAAAGTAAAAAATCTATGTAATCGGCCTATAAGTGTAGAAGTGCCAGGCTTTGAAAAGTTGCGATATTATTACCGGTTGCATTCGTAAAATTCAAAATTCAAACATCGAAAGAATGGATTTCTAGTGGTTACTTAAAAAATATATTTCTATTGTGTTTGGGTGGAACTCCACTTTAAAATTGAACTTTAAAGTCCCAAGGATATATTAAACAGTTTTTACTCTTGTAATATTGATAGAACTCATTCATAGAAAAAATATACATATATAGAAATAAAGACAAACAATAATCGCCTTACAACTTATGCTTTACAATAGGTGCGTATAAGTAATATTTTTTGACAACGTATGAAAGCGTATTATTGTTGCTATTTCTTAGAATACCATGCAAATATTCATCCGCCCCAGTAGCATGAAATTGACTCTAATCGACTCTTATTTGTCTTGCAAAGGAGATTCTCAAAAGTAAAAAACTTTATAATCGGCCTATAAGTGTAGAAGTACCAGGCTTTGACATTTTTCAGCGGAACCAAAGTGGTCAACAAACTGTGTTGTCACAGGGTGCGTCTGAATGCAATATTCTGAAAACCTGACTCCTTCTCTACAAATGTCTGGTACAGGCCTAAATGATTATTGCCGATGACAGTCGTAAAATTCAAAATTTTTTCAAAACTGTACAGTGTTTTCATCAGTTCTCAATTGCTGCTAAAAGGGAAAACTGAATAGTCATTTAAACGCATAACATTGAAAGAATGAATTTCTAGTGGTTACTTTAACAAATATATTTATATTGGGTGGAACTCCACTTTAAAATTGAACCCTAAAATCCCACGGATATAATAAACAGTTTTTACTCTTGTAATATTGGTAGAGAAAAAATAAAAAATATAGAAAAATAGAAAAATATATATAAAGACAAACAATAATCGACTTACAATGATGAAAACTTATGTTTTACAATAGGTGCGTATAAGTTATATTAAATATTAAGTAAACGGGTGGGCGTATGATTGTTGCTATTTCTTAAAATACCATGCAACACAGTATTATTCACACGCCACAGTACCATGAAATTCACTCTTACGGCTCATACTTGATTGCACGAAAATTATTGAATCAGCTATGAAAATGTTAAGTGATGTCTGTCATTTTAATTTCATTGTTTGACACATGATCTGTCAGTGTCGATAATTTAAATAAAGAATTTACTTACTGTTTAAAATTCAATTTGCAATATGTTTCACTGTATATCTGCCCATATTTGGTATGTCTGGAATGAAGAAAGGAAAAATGGAATGAAGTTATGACAAAAAAAATATAAAAACATATTTCACTTATGTATAATTTATGCGCTGTTTTCCCGGTTTAATTCGGAAACCAATTTAAAAATATTTTTTATTTTTTTTTAATTAAAACTAAACTACTCTTAAGCTAACATTTTGTAGTCTTAAGCCATAAGAATTTAATGGCACAATGACATGTATCTAGCTTACATTATTCAACACTGAGGGCGCAATATCAAGGATGTAACTTGTTTAATCTTCTCTCATACTGTTGTAATGTAATTTCTTAGAATCTGTCTTATGATAAAATGTCCTTGAAATACATGCAACACACGTGTTCATCTGCGTGTCTCTAGTCATGTATAGAAATTGAAATTTTGACGTTTCAAACAGTTCACACTATTGTCTTGCTGACATATCTTAAACACTTATTTTTGCCCTTGAATTCGTTTAAATGTTAATCGATTTTTGCTTTGTACTCTTCTTGTATAACTGTCCCTAAATGCAGGGCAAGAGTACAAGTGTGTTGGTATGTATAAGAAAAATCTTTTCGTCTTAAGAATCCTTAAGATTTTCTTTACATTTGCCGACTTTGAATGAGGGGGGTGTGTGTGTGTGTGTGTACTTTTCTTGTCAACACCTTGAAGTACCAAAAGCACACGGGTTGAATAAAACATGTTAATTCTATTCTTTCATCCCTCCCTCCATCCAGGCTACGAAAAAGCTGGATTTACCCCAGCAACAACAACAACAGCAGCATCCCGAGCAACTTCATACCGACCACGAAATGAAGACAGAGACACGCCATAAACGCTCCCAGCTAGAAATGGGTGGTAATGGCGCCGTCTTTGGTTCAGGTGCCGGAGAATACAAGGATCTAAGTGTATACCTCGAGGAATTAGGTGATAATGCCCTGTTGCAAACATCTATAATGCCACAATCACAAGAAGCTATTGACATGGAAAATATGTCACCACTGGTGTATTATATGCTATTGCAGAAAATCAAACAAAGTACGTATTCGGTAGGCAGTAAGCTTTCCCAATTGATTTAAATATCGCTTAAATTTTATTTGTACATGTGTACTTTAATGGGTTTCTTCAATTAAACAGTGCAATCCCAGGAACGTCAATTACCCACAAGGCGCACACCACGTCTTGGCCGCAGCATTGACTTCCAGCTGCTCGATGCCGCCAACTCTGCTTCGTCTGCTACAAATGGTATTGGTGCAGGCATTTCGCATACAGCACGCGACTTTGATGGCAGCAATATGTTGGCCAATGATTATGCCGCTATCTCACGTCAATATTTACCACGTATTATGAAAAAATCGGTACAATTTAAGCCTCGTCTCGGTAAGCGGACTCAAGTATGTGATTAAATAGCAAACCACGGATAAACGGAATTTAAAGGTTATTGAGAAAAAAACGATGAATGACAATTCTAAACAAATACGCCAATTGAGATTGTTAATGGAAACTAATGTTATTTGTAATACTTTTTGGATTTTGTTAAAAATAATATATAAAAAAGAAAAATAATTCAAGAAATTATAAACTATAAACACTTCATGTTCTTGACAGCACCACAAAAAAAATCATAAAAAATCCACATTTATTGAATGGAATGAAAATTTTATAAAACTATTTGTGAATTTAAAAAAAAAATCTTAAATTTATATGAATAAACTTAAAATAAAGCAAAAATATTAAAAAAAAAATAAGAAAATTTAAAAATATTATTTAGCAAATTTAAATAAAAATGAAATATTGTACAAATTATATATTTAACTATGTAATAAAGGAAATGTTTTGAAAATTTCGGGAAGGTGTTGAATTTACACAGTTTAGATGATACATTTGCTTATGCGATATGAAAATGTTAATGATATCACTCATGCACCCAGGTGTGTCAATTACATAATACTCATACGCCAGGGTGGCCCTGTGCTTTGCATCGGACTGAGGAGCATGCATACGAGTATAAATATAAAGGGTTTCCAAAATGAGAGAATTTTAACAGAAGACCAGGGATTTCATTAAAACATTCGTTCTTTGTTGATTTCTAATGTATACAATACAGATATAGTATTTATGGAATTACATACTAAGTAAAGGACCTCCACGACTTTGCTGACATATTTTTATATATTTAATACACATTTTTTTGCCGAAATTTCCTATTACCGGTTTGCATAAATGCAGTTAAGGTGCTGATGAGAAAAGTCACAAACTTCGAAACGATCGTCCGCTAACGTGATTTCAAATCTTGGTGTTTACATTTTTTCTAATTGCTGAAAAAAACCTGATCTGGATAGCTCTAAGAAATAGAAATATATTTTTCTAGTTGAATTTCGTTGAGACTGCACTCAATTTGCTCCTCCAGCATGTTGATGGCCGTGAGCTTGACGGCATAGACCTTAACAAATCCAAAAGAGAAAAGCCCAACAGCGATAAATCGAATAATCTGGGCGGTCCATTCTGATCACAACAACTGAAAATTCTACAACCGGGAACTGACACATCCAGTAATATAACTGCTTCTCGGACATCATGGCACATGGTACCGTCTTGTTGAAGCCACATGTTATCAATATCTATATCTTGCAATTTTTGTGCTAAAACGGGATTGTCATATGGCGATATCGATCACCATTAAAGGTTATTGTCTGACAAGTCTCATTATCGAATATGAGTGATCAGGTTACACGTTCAACCCAACTTTGCGAAACTCCATATATAAAAATTTGGACGACTAACGAAGCTATGAAGATGAAAATGAGCCCAATCGCTCAAAGTACGCTATTCAATTTTCGCAGCAATTCGGTCCAATAAGAATTGCCTTCGTTATTATTGAAGTGCTTTTTTTATAATTGAACTTTAGCATTGAAACCTTCTTCAAAACTCTGAATCCTTTTTTATGAAAATGAAAATGAGCCCATCGCTCAAAGTACGCTCTTCAATCTTCCCAGCAATGTGGCCCAATAAGAATTGCCTTAGTTATTATTGAAGTGCCTTTTTTTATAATTTAACTTTAGAACTCTGAATCTTTTTTTATGAAAAACTATAAACATATATTTTCTCCTCTTAAGCAGCGGCACGTACAAGTTCCGAATGATTAGGGTCTCTTCAAAAGAGATCCAGCACGTATAAGCACTACAGCCTGTTCTTAAATTAAATCTAATTTTAAATCTTGGAAGCAAATTGTGCACTGGGCTGTCAAACCTTATTATTTTTTAAATTTTGCTCAGCAACGACGTGGTGTATGTCTATCGTCTAGCGGTCCATATTTAATAACCCTGAACTACCACCTGCTACGATGTCAGTTTATATCAACCAGAACATTTTATCGTACACATGCCGCGAAATTCACATCTTGAGTGAATTTTGGGACACCATTTATAAACGCCATTAAATATTGTGGTGCTAATAGTATCACTCATTCGCCCAAGTACCCGAATTACATGGTACTCATACGATATCATGTCCGCCTGCTGCACAAGAGATAGAAGGGAATATATCTAACTACGAGCGAGGTTTGAAGGCTCCGAGAACTTTTGAAGTTCAGTCCTAGTTAATTAAAAAATAGCAACAGCCCTCTGTTAATAAACTAATGTAAGAGACTGATGACTTTGCCGCGGCAAAAAACATGATCATTAGTGGTACAAGATTCCAGCATACAGACATCCATAAGTCTACTTTGGTATCCCCTGATCAAAGAACGAAGAACCAAATTGATCACGTGGTAACTAATGGAAGGAACTCATCCAGTGTAATGGATTTACGAGTGATCAGAGGAGTTAAAATCGATTCCGATCGCTACCTCGTAGCATCCTAAGGTTCGCACAAGATTAAGTAGAGCGAAAGTCGTACGAAACCAGACGCAGATAAAGCTAGACATTGGAAAGCTGCAATTACCAGAGGTAGCCAAAGCCTACTCAAGAAAGCTCTCGCAACTTTTGGCACAGAACCCGCCCCCTTCCGATGACGATCGTGAAGCGCAGTGGAAACCCATTTCCGACTTCATAAAAACTGCCTGCAACATGGTACGATGACGAGTGTCGCATTGCCATTGACGAAAAGAACGCTGCACGCATGTCAATGATTTAGTCAATTGCAACCCGACCTGCAACTGAGCGGTATAGGGAGAAAAGAAAGGAGGTAAACCGACTCTTTAGGCGTAAGAAACGGCAGTGGAGAAAGCGTAAGAGTGAGAAAATTGAGACATACAGAAGGAAGAACGAAGCCTGAAAATTCTATCGAAAAGTCAGAAACGGAACTAATGGACATGGTTCAGGGCCCCCCTTCTGTAAAGACAAGGACGGAAATCTCATCACAGATGTGCAGAGTATGTTGGGAATATGGAGAGATCATTTATCTGCCCAATTGGTACCTGAGATATCCAATGATGAGACAATCAACTGTAATTTGGCGAAGGCGTCGATTGCCCCCTCTTTATCAAGACGAGGCCAGAACAGCTATTGCCCGCCTTAAGAACAACAAAGCCGCAGGAGCCGATGGAATACCGGTGGAGCTGTTTAATACTGGTGGCAATGAGCTGATAAGGTGCATGCATCAGCTCATTAGCAAAATTTGGTTAGATGAATGCATGCTCGGCGATTGGAGGCTCAGTGTACTATGCCCCATATTTGGAAAAGGTGACCCGAGTCTCTGGGCCGACTACCGTGGAATAAGCCTTTTATCCATAGCATATAAGATTCTATCTTGTATAATGTGCAATAGACTAAAACCAATTATCGCTGACCTGATTGGACCATACCAGTGTAGCTTTAGGCCTGGGAAATCGACTATTGACCAGAAAATAAACAAGCTCCATCTGAAATGTTCAATATCAGATTGGCTGTAGGGTTTCCATTTCTAATGCACATAAAAATATGGACCGTCTATAAACTGTGAGGATTGTCAAATTTCGATCTTAATTGTCTTGTTAATTCCCCTGTCCGAAATAGAAGGTACCTTCGGAAATTGAAAATTTTTCAAATTCAATTCTAATGGCAAAAATATAGAAAAATGATTAGAGCTTTATAGTGAAGCGGAGCCGAATTTTTGGGCTCGCGAGTATTCTTTAATTTGGATATACATAAGAGGCAACTGCGACAAAAGTCGATTGGAATGTTGTTGAAGGTACAGAAAATGATAAACGTCTATCAGAAAAGGCAGAATTATAAAAAGACTAACAAATTGGATGGATCAATGGGGAATATTGTACCTACATTAAGTAACTACTGTATGTGGTGAAAAACTACAAATATCGAGATCATTAGTACGGAATGATGCGGTCTAAAGGTCTACTAATAACTGGAATTTAAGTTTAAATAAAGCTACTAAAACCAGACAAAAATTTGATTTGGACAATGACTGGAGATATATTAATTATAGTGGTTATAGGTTAAAAAGGGGAAAAATTGACGAAAAAGAGTAAGAATTCAAAATGCAATACGAATCGTTTAGAATGTTTAAAAATAGTGTCTGTGGGTAAAACAATTTTTTCTACATTCCTTACCTTCCCAACGATTTTATTTGCATTTTCTAGTTTTACCCCATTTGGTCCCTTTTTATCCACATACACAGATTTTGCTCATTCCTACAGTTTCCAAACGATATTCTCGCATTTTCTAGTTTATTAACCCTTTGTTTAGTTTTACCCTTTTTTTAACCACATTCACAATATTTGCCACATTCCTACTCTATCCAAATGATTTTTTTCGCATTTTAAAGTTTTTCCTTTCTCGCACCCCATTTTACCCTTTTTATCACCATTCAGTATTTTTGCACATTCCTAACCTTTCCAAATGATTCTTTTTGCATTTTGAAGTTTTACCCATTTTTACCCTTCTTATACACAGTCACAATTTTTGCACATTCCTATCCTTTCCAAAAGAGTTTCCAATCCATATTTCTCGCATCTTCAACATTTACCCATTCGCCCACTTTTTTGCTCCATTTTGATGATTTGCGTTCATAATCATTCGATTCGACTTTTGTCTCATTTTTAAACACCTTCCCACCCTTCCCATTTTGAACACCTTCCCATCGTTTCAAACAATTTTCCCATGTCATCAAATTTACACAATTTGTTGCCCGGTTTTTTATTTTTTCACCCATATGTAAATTTTGATATTTGACTCGAGCAATTTTTTAAAATATTTTAAAATCTTTGAAAATTAAAATTCGGCTCCCGAGCTTAATATAAGACTCGGGGGTTTTAAAGGACTAAATCTTCAAAGAATTCAAAATTAAACTCCGTTGCCGATTTAAATTTTTCGAGAGAATCGATAGTGAGTGGCTCTACTTACTCTGCTGCTTTATGGTGATAAGCGGGCAAGAATTGACGCCTTGGAGGCCACAATTGTAGCAATGCTGGAAAAAGTGACCCAAAATTGGACGCCCAGAGCGCGCTTCGTCTTAAACAGCTGTCGACGCCACATGCCCGAAATCATTTTTAAATGTTAATGCCATGTATTTATCTTTTGAATAAAATATTTTTTTGATTAAAATTTAATTTTTTCTGTTATTTTGTAAATTTTTAATTTCAAATTCTATCGCCCTTAAAAAAACACCCTGAATTTTTTATACTTTGTTACGACCCATTTTGTTTTACATGTAAATGTAGTGTTCGTTCGTTTGAATTTATTTTCGAAATCAATAAAAAATGACTGCCAAATGTATACAGAATTATAATAATGGCTTCAATAGATTAAGGTATTAACAAAATTATTTTCAACAATACGTGTTATAATATATATTGAATTTTATTTGAAAAGAAAATTGTCTAGACTATGTCAGGATCAATATAAAGATTAAGCTTAATAATTCTATTCACAATTTGGATTTTATTCAATTTCACACTTTGAATATTGTCATTATAGAGGCTAACGATTGGAATTTCAAAGAGAGGTTAAGAACTTTTTAATGTCAATGGTCTGTTTGGCTTACTATTGACCTGTGGTGTAATTGTATACTTAGTCGTATAATTGATATTATTTCATTATGCATTCAATACAGGATAGCTTAAGATGTATTAAACTTGAATACATTGTATTAACTCTAAAGAGTGAGTGACATATTGAAATGTTACAACACTATCCCCACATAAACGATACTATATCTCATTTGATCATGAACAAGTATACATTTTAATGCAACAACCAGCTGCAAATCTAGCAATTTGACTTGCAAATAAGTGTCTTTACCACAGATTACACGCACAGTATCAACTTGAAATCTCTTCTGGGTTTTATTGTAATATTCCCTTGTTGCTGGTAGTATTTGCTTACTTTGGAATTATGTTAATGATCTAATCTATGTTGAAGAAGAGATTCTACTAGACTGGAGTGTGTTTTCTTTCAAGGCGTAGACTGCGCCATTCAACATTCTTTTGAAGTCGTGAAAAAAATTTTGAATTCCCATTAATTTATACGAGTTTTAAAAACTTTTTCTTGGCTTCGCAAATTTACATGATTTTTAACAAAATTAAAATCAAAATATTAATTTTTTTGCTACGGCGAAACTTTGATAGAACAGCATTTACTAAATCAGTTTGAATGAGAAAATAAAACACAGTTGAGATATAATTAAATAACAATCTGATATCATGTTATTTAGTATCGAAAAGTACTGGTTGGTTGGTTGAAAAGGCTGCAAGACAGCACGCTGTCTAGCACACTTAGGCTAAAGGAGCCCATTGTGATACCTGCAGTTCCTTCTATAGCAACTATTGACTAGTCGTCTAGCCAATTTGCCCTTTCAATGAATTTGTCCATAAGACCTACAGGAATATCCTGTAGGGCTACGGTGCTAACTAAATGTGTTCCGAATATCCTACTTCTCAGTCCTACCAGAGCAGGGCAATCCACGAGAAGGTCCTTTCCCGTCCTTTCCCCGTCCTCTTCCACGCAGCATCTACAGAGACTGGAGGTTCTATGTCGCAATCATAGGGCGTGTTTTCCTACAAGACAATGTCCCGTAAGTGTTCCTAACATTGTGGATAACCTGCCTCTCGGCAAGTTAAGTATTTGCCTAGTCCTCTTCCTGTCCACCTGGGGCCAGAGGACCCTGGCTTGTTTGCAAGTTGAAGTAAGTCTCAACTTGTCCTTGAAGTAAGTGTCAACCTGTGCCGTAGTGCCCTGTCTAGCTAACGCATCCGCTACGCAATTGCCTGGAATGTCGCTGTGTCCCGGTACCCAGATGAGCCTGATGTCAAAATAATATGCCATCACCCTAAGTGATGAGTGGCATTCTTTCGCCGTCGGGGACGTAGCAAACGATTTTATGGCAGCCTGGCAGTCTGTGTAGATACATATTCTCCGGAGGGTTGTGACACTAGTTTTCAGTAGTTCAGCAACCTCCAGTATGGCGGTAATTTCCACCTGAAATACACTACAGTGACCAACCAGGCAGCTTGAAGGAGATATTTACATTTAGGTCCGGTGAATGGACCCCATAGTCTACGTGCTCGTCCAACTTTGATCCATCAATGAAAAATATGATACTACTGGTGTCCCCTTCCAGTAACCTTTTCCAGGTATTCCTGTTCGAAATAGAAGTCCTTAGATTTGTCGCTGTTAAAGGTTTTTACGGGAATAGATTTGGCCGTCGGTGGTGCAATGAGTGGTGTGCGCGCCTCTTGTACTTGAGATCCTGGGTTCCATCCCTGCTCTGACCACCTTAAAATTTATTTCGGCGGCGGTCACCTCGCATAGTGACGGCGACACTATCGAGTGTTTAGCCATGAAAATGCTTCATAAAAATACCGTTCGGAACCGGTGTAAAACTGTAGGTTCCAATCAGTGAGTATAAAACTAGAAAGCGCACAGCGCACTGTTTGTGAGAAGCTCTCCCCGATTCTTTCGTGGGATATAATGGAAAACCATTTATTTATTTTTAGAGTTGATCCGGTGTAGTAATTCAGTGTGTCCGGATTGCCCCGATATCACAACGCCACAATCTCTGACTCTCACCAGGGATGTAGCGGCTGCCGATTCGGCCATGATATCAGGAGTACAGATGTTCAGGATAGCACTAAGTGCAGTGCCTGACGTCGTGCCTATTGCCCCACTAACGTTAATCAGTGCTGATCTTTGAATTTTCAGCAAGGAATTCAGAATATATTTCTTTTGGAGGGACCTCCACCAAACTACGATGCCATAGAGAAGTATTGGTCTGACTACTGCCGTATAAATCCACATGGTGATCTTCTTAGGAGACAGTCACCAGCGCTATCCTATCGCCCCTTTACAGCAGTAAAGAGCAACAGACGCCTTTTCACCCTCTCCTCCACATTCGGTTTCCAAGACAGTTTTCTGTCGAGAATTATCCCCAGATACTTGACCTTTTCCGCCAACTGTAATTGCACCCCATTAACTGGCGGCAGTTCAAATGCGGGTATTTTATATTTCCGAGAGAACAAGACAAGCTCGGGTTTAAATGGGTTAAGCGATAGTCCGTTAAATTAACCATACGAAAATTGAAAAAAATTATCGGGAACAATGAGTTATCAAAATCGGCAAGGGATTTTAGTCTCATTCTTTGTGTCGAAAGTTTTATTGAAATCAATTAATATTTTTTGTTTCAAGTCTCGAACGGAAAAGGAGACATAACTGAAATATTTATATTACAGGAAGATACAGAATATTTATTAATTAAAATGCGCACGGCAACATATACGAAGAACGACCCCAGATATTCCTTGGAAAGGACCAAGTAAAGAAATCTTTCCACAAGCGTGGTCAAGTTATTATTTATTATCTTACCAAACATTTTAAAGAGATATACCTAGAAAAAGGACCATCTCATTTGGGGATGTCATGTCAACTAGTAAAATCATTATCGTGACCAATCACTTTCAAGTTTATAGATAAAAAACATAATATCATTCATAAAGCTATTGCAAAAATACAATCCTGTCTTTACAAATCAGTGTGTTTACTTAGATCATCATCCATTTGGAACATATTGACTATAATGGGATTTTCAGTCTTGTCTGCTATTTGTCAAATATCATATTAATGTAAAGCAAAACACGCCATGGACCTTTGGGAAGGGAAGAAAAAAGAAATACAGCTGCTAAATCAATTACCAAGCAGCACCAAATGATTAATGGTAAACAATTTGTTAGCAGTCCGAGTGTTGTGTTAAATACAGTAATAAATACAAGTATATATGTATTAGATATTTTCAGCTTTATATATACTTAAGAAAAATGAGGAAAAAATCCACATAATCTGAATAACACATTTGTATTTGTGTGTGCGTGAAATGCAGATATTAACCAAATTGAAATGTTATTAACATTGGCACATTTTGATTTTCTTATGAACAACTTGACGCATGAGTAATATTTATTTATTTAATATTACTTATACTTATAGAATTCTCACTTAATAATACAGTACAGCCTCGCTTCGACAGCACATATAGTTTGGATCTTTGTTCGGATTAATGAATTGAATGCGAAAATTGTATGGCAACAATTACATAAGTAAAAATTTATTTATTTTCATTATGAAGTAATATTAAAAAAAACAATACATTATTCATAACCTTATAGTCATAACAGACTACTGTCGATGCAATCTACGGTACATATAACAGCCGTAACTTTCACACTTGGGCCGAGCCTTAAATACCAACTAGGAGCTTTTTGACCTCGTTCAAAAGAGAATGATGATTTTGATGGGCAAAGGGGGCGTTAGCAAATCTATCGTCTCCTTGGAATATCACCTGAAAGTGAGCTGCGTATCGGTGTGTTGTAGGTACTTCTATTAGAAGTGTAACACTGAGTTACATGAACTCATGGCCAAAGTTAATCAAACCCACTGTATCGCAGGGTTGTCCAAAGAGTCACATCCATTTTTGTAAGTTGGTAAATACGAAGAATTCGTTTTGAACATTCTATTAGATGAAATAAACTATGTCAACTCTGTATCCTATTACCTGTAACATCATCGTTTTTCATCTGAGTTTAAATTTTTAAACTGCTTGCAACAACTTGAGTGGCCATTGTTTGCGACTGTCCGCATTAAAGAGGTTATCCTGTACTCTTTCGTATTTAGACTATGGAGATAATAATGTTCAAATATGTTACGTTAGCAAACAAGTTGGAGGACAAATGATACACGCACGTACTGTTAAGAACACTTTCGTGTTACATTGAAATCACAGTAAGGATAAATAATACAGACAAATCAGTATGACGTATAAGTATTATTATTTAATTAATATTGCTCATACGTGATATGGCCAAACCTTATTAGTCTTCTTCAAATAGAATAGAACTGATTTTATTTTAAAAATTTTAAATTATTAATTACAATAATTGCAAATAAATCTATTTTCTTAAGTTCTTAAAATTAGATTATTTGCAATCTTTCACTACAGTTGCTAAATAATATAATTATTAATAAGGGAAAATTCACAGTCCAATGGAATTGCGTGATTTTAATTTTGTGGCAAATTTTTTCAGTGTAATTCGCAGCTCTGAAATTTAACAGCTGTCATCTGTTTGGATTTCGATTATTAAAAGTGGACCACTACACGTTATAATTGTGAAAACTCATTAGAAAAATATGGAACTTACGCTGAGACCGTTTCAAGCTTCGCGGAATTTTCGGTCGTGGAAGTTGCAACTGATGTGTCAACAATTCGAAAAATAATAATCAACTGGTTTTAAGAAATTGGTTTGATTACGGACCGTAAGTCTCCAGTGCGTCGACGTAGCGGCCGGTCGCTTGGAAATATTGCTGCTGTAATCTCGGTGAATAATTGGGAGCATTAATTCGCCATCGTTCACGAAAACTTCAAATTTAGACAGCAAATATTGACGAAAGACGTCCATCATCACACGTACTAGATTCAGCTTACTAAGGAGCTCAAAGCAGTAGACCATGAACAGAAACTACAGTTAATTTAATGGGTGATGAATGCCAATTTTTCGAATCAAACCATATTCACCGATAAGGCGCATTTTCATCTTAATGGGTTGTCACAAACAAAAATATCTAAGTTGGAGCCCAGAAAGTCTACGTAATCCAGGAGAAAAAATGCGTCCACAAAGAGCGACTGTCGGAATTTGGAATTTGGTCAGGAGACGTGAATGTGTGTTTCTTGTTTGAAAACTAAGCCGGAAATACAGTGAGTATGAATATCATTCATTACAGGAATAAGATATTGGAGTTACTGTGGCTTCAACTGGATCTGGATGACGTGGGGTTTCAGCATGACGGCGCTACTTGCCACGCCAATCGATTTATAGTAAGCAACGATTTTCAGACCAAATCATGTCTTAAATCTCCGACGTCAACTGGCCACCCAGATCGCGTGAGCTAACCCCTTTGCAATTTATTTCTTTGGGCTTTTGTGAAGTTTCTGGTCTATCTGAATAAACCACAAGCAATTAGTGAGCTCAAGGCCTAGATCCAACGAGTCATCGGTATAGTCTCATATCTATACTCTGAGCCGCGGGGGTCACTTCCCGGATATTTAATTCCATACTTAATCGCATCAAGTTTACATGGGAATCGCCTGATGGTCAAACTGTAACGTGACGTCATAATCGGCCCGTACATAATTTAAGTAAATCTTTTATATTCTCACCGCCATTCACACCCCCCGTACCCCATGCCCGAACCTTAGTATACACAACTTCCACCACTAACGCCTAACACTTCAACCAGCCAACCTCACCCGCCTACAATTCCAGTCACTGTTAAACACACAAACTCTATCGGCGGTACAACACATACACACACAACAGCCACGGAATGGTCAGTGAGCATCAACGATCACAAAAGAATAAGCGCTTCGGTTATTTCTCAATCACGTCAATACAGCCGGAATACTTTATATTAAGGTTGACCCGCATCATCAAGCAGTCGCTTCCCAGCGCACAACCCGATACAATCATAGCTCTCGCGGCTCTAATTCCGAAAGGAATCAAGAGTACAATTTATCACTTAAATACCATGACCATGACATGACAGCGGCTTAGGCTGACTATTTAACCATAGCGGCTTCGGCTGACTATTCCACCACAGCGGCCTCGGGTTACTATTCCACGTATTCTTATTATCTACCGATGCAAATCCGATTCCCAATCCAGTTCTGCTCGTCCGAATATAAGCCGCCCGTAATGAAGGACCAATGGAATCGGTTTTGAGCCGTTCTCAGCTAATCCAATCCCGATTCACCACGTGCGTAACACCCCATGTTCCGGATTATCTGAAATCGTTTGACCAAACCAAAAAATCGTACCCAAACCATTCCCAGAAGAGTATTCGTTATCGTTGCAAACCATTAGAAGAAGATTGTTCTCAGACCGAATCCAAAGGAGTGTTCTCATACCATCCCCAAAAGGGTATCCTCAACCGTTCCCAGAAGAGTGTTGTCAAACCGTTCCCAGAAGAGTGTTCTCGAACCGAAACCAAAGGAGTGTTGTCAAACCATCCCCAGAAGGGTATTCTCAACCGCTCTAAACCATTTTCAGAAGAGTGTTCTCAGACCGAACCCAAAGGAGTGTTCTCAAACCAGTCCAATCCGTTCCCAGAAGAGTGTAGTCACACCGTTCCCAGAAGAGTGTGCTCAATGAGTGGTTCAATTGATATTGTTTCTTTAAATTAAATTATTTTGTATCATAAGAAAACCAATAATGAACCCCAGGGTAGGGTAAACCAATGTGCTCTTATTCGGAAGGTTTAGTGGATCCTAACGAAAGGCCCTGGGCGTGAATGAGCTTACCTCAGTCTTTGACAAAACCACGTTACAAAACCTTCAATCAAATTGACCATACACTTGTCGGGAAGGTGGTTCTGGGATCCTTGCTGGACGTTAAAACTAGACCTGGTGCTGATTTCGAAAGCGACCACCAACATTTGGTGAGCACCTTCCGTCTCCGTCCAGGGGCTATCGCCAGTATTAGAGGCAAAATCTGAAAATACAATACGGACCGTCCATATGAATGATGTATGTCAAACTCTACGCTCCAATTTGGCACAGGACATTCATAATATGTGGTCAAGATGTCATGGAGGTCCTTGGTGAGAATGTATGTGTGAATAAACCTTGGACTAGTACAGAATCCAGGACCGAAGTTCGGAATCGTGAAAGCCTGCACGGTAAGCGTATACGATCGAAGACACCAGCGTTGAAGAGCCAGTTAAAATCAGACTATCGTCAATCAGCACGTAGAGCGTGATACGTGTTTTGTTCAGTGTACGACAATTATCTGAATTATATAACAGAGGAAGCCGAAAGAGCTAAACAATTATGTACTATTTAATAAAAAGCTAAGCGGCAACAACATCAGGAGTACTGCATTGATAAAAGCTAATGATGGCACTGATGTAACCTTACCAGATTCGTAAGTGGAGAGATGGTGTGAATTTGTAAGACATAATCTAGACTGCCGGATGATGAACATCAGTGTACCCCTTCATCAGCATAATCACGTCGCCACCCCAAGAAGGAATATTTCAACGGATCTCCCGTCGCAAGCAGAGACCGAGACGTGACTGGGTAAAATGAGGAATCACAAATATTCTTGTGCTGATAATATTTCAGCGAAACTGTTATGGTGCATCAGCGTTAGCACATGTCATTACGCAGGTCACCAGAAGTACAATAAAATAGGCAGTAGTTATCATTATGCCGGAAAAAAGGGCAAAGTAATGGCGACCCTTATTCCTCAGCGGATCTCGCCGGTTGTGGATCAAATTGTGCGGAAAGAGCAGGCAGTTTTCAGGCCTGGTTATTCGTGTGCCGACCACGTGTAATCGTAGAACAATCAGTTGAATTACACTCACCTCTGTACCTACTTTTCGTAGACTTCGCACAAGCGCTTAATTGTGTGCACCAAAACGCAATGTGGTCCACATTGACCAAAAATAGGACACCGGGCTCTATAGTGGTCATGATCCGTGAGCTGTACATAGATGGAGCTTATAAAGTTCGTTTTGTTGGGAGTTGGTTGGCTTCACCTTTCACCACATCTGCGGGAGTTAGACAAGGATGTGCCTTGTCCACCACAATATTTCTTTTACTTCTGGACGAGGCAACATATGCAGAAGAACTGTTCGGCATTCAGTAGAGTATGTATGAACATCTACATGATATTGACGACACATATGCCACATGTCTTATGACCCACAAATTATGATGACATCGAGTCCAACTTAAACAGACTCTCCGAAAATGCAAAAAAGTGGAATTCAGAATAAATATAAAGAACGGAATACTCACAGTGAAGGGGCCCGAACGTTTGTCAGTCGTTCTCTGACCCAAATACTCTGCATCTACGTTCCCAAGACAATTTCTAATGAAGTACTCTGGCAACGTATGTACATGCAACAGTCCTATCGAATTGGATACTCGTAAAGGAAAATGAGCTCGGATTGGCCATATACTTAGGACCCAACACCAGATATTCCTAGAGTATCACTTGAAGGGAATTCTCATATCATACCATTAAATTCCCAAAATACTCTACTATCAGAGAACCAAATTAGATCACTTGCCAGAGACAAATCGATGGAGAGAATTCAATGACGCGCTATGTTCTTCGTGAACCCTATTTAATCTTTGTATTTCAATATTGTTTTATATTTTTAATTTCTGTTTCAATAAATAAAGGAGATTTATATAAATGGATCGTGTCTTTGTTACAGTGTAATAAAAATGTCATCACTTAGTCAAATAATATGAGATTTATTGTTAATTTAAATCATGTACTTATATTGGGACACCCTTTAGCTAAGACACTTGATGAAGGCTGTTGCACAACGTAGGAAATAACTACGGGGTAATCTAAATATCCCGTCGCTGTAGGACTATTTATCTCAACCCAACAGTTCAATTCTTTTGCCGTTAGAATTTCAACCTGATAAACGCTACATCGACCAACTGTTATACGGCAAAGAGAACATCTTATTTCCCTGGAATATACTACGATGGATAGAAATTCAAATAAATCGATACACCGGAATACTGTATGTTTGTAACAATAAAAATAGGTTGATAAATTGTCAAAATGTATATAAAATTTCGGAATTTTGTCAATTTAACTATTGATTTTAATCGTTAAAAAGTTACAGAATTCCGGTACTGGTCGTACTAAGACCATTTCGGCATAAAACTTTGATATTTTTGATTGAATATAGGATTCGGTATCGTTAAGTCTACGTATGTAGAAAATGTAGTCAATATCATTCAACGCTGATCCATGAACGAGCACATCCATGACGTGCATATTATGGCTATCGCCAAGAAATTGTAAATTATATAAATTATAGAACAAAGCAATCACGCGAAATTTCATAATTATATAGCCATTATCAAAACTATATCAAATCTGGTTAAAAGGATAAATAGATTCGACAATCCAATATCACTTTATCGAATAAGTGGGGTTATCACTATCTCGAAAAAGGTGATCTGACGCTGACGACGAGGTATTAAATTACTAAATACGATGGGCAAAGTAATGGCGGCACTTATTGTTCAGGCGATCTCGCCGGTGGTGGAGCAAATTTCATAATTATGTAGCTATTAGCAAAAATATATATTTACCAGCTTAAACGGTAAATAAAATAGAGACTCAAATATCACTTTAGCGATTTCATTAGCTAATTCATTTCAATAGCTCATAGGTTTGGTCTGTTTCCAATTTGACAATGTGTATTTTATTTTAATTATAAATTTTAATCACTGAATAATGTGATAAGAATTATATAGAGATTTTATAAAATAATAGAGGGTTTTTCAACAGAGACGCTACAAAAGTAAATCGATAGGGACAGCAAACGACGCCATATTTTTTCCCGCTCTTTTGACATTTTTATTCAGTAAGGTTTGCCATTTCATCATGGAAAGATATACGAGCCAACTACGAGTCGAAATTATTAAAATTTACTATCGAAATTTGGAGTCAGTGGCCTCAACGTTAAAAGCGCTACGTCCAATTTATGGTCGTCATAATCGTCCTACCAGATCAACAATTGAGCGTCTAGTGGAAAAATTTGAATCCACAGGCACAATACAAAATGTTCCCGTGCTAGTGAGTCAAAGGAGTGCCCGTAGTGTCGAGAATATTGCTGCCGCTTAGGCTTCAGTTCAAGAAAGCCCAAATGTGTCTCTCGCACGTCGTTCCCAAGCGTTGGGCATCACTGTGACGTCGTTGTGGCGAATTTTGCGAAAAGATCTTGGCCTACATCTTTACAAGGTCAAATTGACGCAAGAACTGAAGCCGCTTGACCACCATAAGCGTCGTATGTTCGTGAATTGGGCTGAGCAACAACTTGAAAATGATTCGGATTTTCATCGGAAAATGATTTTCAGCGATGACGCTCATTTCTGGCTGAATGGCTTCGTCAATAAGCAAAATATGCGTTATTGCTCAGACAGCAATCCACACGTAATCCATGAGTCGTCATTGCATCCCGAAAAAATTACGGTTTGGTGCGGTTTATGGGCCGGCGGCGTCATTGGGCCGTACTTCTTCCGTGATGATCAAGACCGGCACATTACTATGAATGCGAATCACTACCGGTCAATGATAACCGAATATTTTTGGCCCCAATTGGATAATATGGACTTGGAGGACATGTGGTTCCAACAGGACGGCGCCACAAGCCACACAGCGAATGCCACAATCAATATATTGGAAACCAAGTTTGGTGAACGTGTTATCTCACGAAATGGCCCAGTCGATTGGCCGCCTTGGTTGTGCGATTTGACGCCGTTAGATTATTTCCTGTGGGGCTACGTCAAGTCTATGGTCTATGCCAACAAGCCAGCGACGATTGATGAATTTTGTACGAATATCGAACGTGAAATTGCAGCAGTATCGGCCGATTTATGCTTGAAACCCGTCGAAAATTGGGTTCAGCGTCTGGACTTCTGCAAGCGTGCCCGTGGTGGCCATGCAAAAGAAATCGAGTTCCATACATAATGGCATCGAACGTGCTTTCACAGGAATAATAAATTTCATTGGTATCTAAAACCGGTTTTGTTTTATTAAAAAAAAATTTGTAGCGCTCTTATTGAAAACCCCGTTAATACCACCCTAACATCAGCAAAATGTGGACATCATGTCGTATGCGTGTTATGTTTAATTAAATGTTACTTGTTTTCACCTTGGTCCGCACTTGAAAGTTGGATCCGCCGTTGACTAGGACAACAACGGCAGCCTGCAGCAAGCAGTTTAAAAACAAAAGGTCCAGCTATACCAGACTCTCATTTTGCCAGTCCTGGCGTATGGCTGCGAAATTTGAGTGATTTCGTAAGCGGATGAAAAACACCTGGGAGTATTCGAGTGGAAAATTCGCCGTAA
Organism: Phaonia tiefii; assembly: GCA_963931995.1. Classification (NCBI taxonomy): domain Eukaryota; kingdom Metazoa; phylum Arthropoda; class Insecta; order Diptera; family Muscidae; genus Phaonia; species Phaonia tiefii. Next base: position 60,661,818 of record OZ008367.1, on the reverse strand, counting down.
AGTATATGGCCCTGTTAAAGAAAACGGCGAGTCATTGGAACCAAGAGCTATATCATTTATATTCTGACGTGAACATAGCTAAGCGCATTAAATTAGGCTAAGTCCCTGTGCTAGGCCATTTTATCAGAACGAGCGGAGATGAGCCAGCGCGAAAGGTTTTCGATAACGTACCCGATGGCATCAGGAAGAGAGGACGACAAAGACTCTGATGGAAAGATTAGACCGAAGAATTCCTCTGTATCCTTGGTGTTATCAACTGGCGTGAAAAGAAGAACAATAGAACCAGTTGGAGAAATATGTTAAAATTTGGTTAATTTGTTTGTTTAATTAATATGTGTAAGACATCTGACCTCATGAGGTTGTATAATAGTCAATAAAAGTAAAGTAAGTTTTCACCTTGGTATAATAATTCGAAGTTTAAACATCGCTGTCGAATATGTATTATTAATTCAATAAATATAACTAATTCGTACTGTAATCCGTAAAGATTACAAATGATCTAGCGAACGTTTGTGGTTTGGTTTGTTTATAATTGACAATATATATATATATATATATCTTATATAAATGCGTAGACTACTTTTATCATTCAGAAATTTTTTATTCCACCAAAATAATATTTCTCCAACGAATTAGGGTATTGTTTATCATAATTTCTCCTTAACATAGTCGAAAAACGGGCTCCCTGTCGTATGCGTGTTATTTTTAGTTAGATATTACTCGTTTTCACATTGGTATACAGTGAGCAAAACAATTATTCGGACACCTATAACTTCCAAGTTTGATGCCCTGTAACTTGACGCACAGTTACCATAACCAAAAAATTTTTATTCTTTTTTGGCATTGGAGAAATCTTAAAAATATTTTAACAGTGTTCGTTTTTACGCACAAAAATTATTCAAACACTTTGTGCCTATGACTTTCTATTAACACATCTAGCGGTAATCACTGTTTCTTTTGCGAGGTATTTGGTCAAATGTAAAGAAACTTATGCCTTTGTTTGCTTTGTTCTTTTATTTGAATTCAGTTTTACTGTAAATCTCGAACACGTTGGACAAAATAGGACGAAGTGGGGATGTATCACTAGATATTCGCAAAACTATCATTAAATTCTATCTGGAGGGTTATTCTTTCCACCAAATTGGGAATATAATTGGCAAAAATCACTCTACTGTATACAGTATGAGCAAAATGTATATTAATACCGGTGACTTGGGTTCTAATCACCGACAAGCTGGTAGACCAAATCGATGGCTTAATATAAAAAGGGCCTAACTGGATTTTTTGTTACTTTACAGGAGAAGGAAAAAACTTAATAAAATACGTAAAATTGAAGATACAAAAAAAGTTTTATTGCAATTTTTAATAAAAAGAAGCAACACATTTTTGGAAATTGCATTAAAACTTTTTGTTGTATCTAAAATTTTACGGATTTTATTAAGGTGTTTCCTTCTCCTGTCAAGTAACAAAAAATCGAGTTAGGCCCTTTTTATATTAAGCCATCGATTTGGTCTACCAGCTTGTCGGTGATTAGAACCCAATTCACAGGTATTAATATATATTTTGCTCATACTGTATACAGTAGAGTGATGTTTGCCAATTATATTCCCAATTTGGTGGAAAGAATAACCCTCCAGATAGAATTTAATGATAGTGGAAATAATCTAAAATAATCTAACACCCCGAGAAGAGCGAGATGTCATAGGTTCTGTTGTCAAAAATCCAAAAATAACATCTTCAGCTTTATGCCAAAACATCCAGGGAGCTGCAGAAAAAAAAGATTGCCCCCAAACCATACAAAAGTACCTGGTTATCATGGGAGAGTTTCCCGACGTAAACCATATATTTGCGATATTAATAAAAACAAGAGGCTGGAGTTCGCAAAACGGCATTGAAACGAACCGGATTATTTTTGGGAGAACGTATTTTTTAGTGATGAATAAAATTTTAAAAATTTCGGGTAGGATGACCCTACAAAAGTTTGGCGAAAAGTCAATGAAGCCATGAAAGAGAGCAATCTTATCCCACGGTCAAGCAAGGCGGTGAAAATGTAATGGTGGGGGGGTGTATGGCTGCAGCTGGATGTGGAAAAATAGTGTTCATATCAGATAGAATGAACAAGCACATGTACTTTATAAGAATATTTTAAAGGAAAACCTTTATGCAAGCGATACAAAACTTAGGCTCGGTCCCAAGACATTGTTCCAACAAGATAATGACCCAAACCATTTGTCATATCTGGTACAAAAATGGCTAATATACCACTGCAAGCAACTCAAAACTCCATCTCAGTCACCAGACTTAAACCCCGTAGAACACTGGACTGTTTCAAAAAAGGATACGCAAACACAAAATCACAAGATTCTTAAAAACCGCATTAAGTGATGAATGAGAGAAAATCGAGCCAAATGCAACTAATAATTTGGCCATAAATATGCGCCGACGTTTCGAAGCCGTTATCAAGGCCAAATGTGGTTTTTATAAACTTTTACCAGCATCATGAAGCTTTAGTAAAGAGAAAGTGCATAAAGGATAGGTGCAGGAATTTTTGCAAAATTTTTGTTTTAATAAAAACTTCAATAACTCAGTCAATTGGTATCGGATTTTTAAAAACAAAGTTGCGTTTTACTAATTAGGAAACGTCCCATTTGCATAAATTCAAGAGTATTATAGTTTCTCTATAAAATAGTGTGAGAAATCATCGCCGAAGTTGAAAAATGGCGAAAAATATTAATTAAAAATATTAAACACACAGACTTCTCATATTACATGAAATAACGTTTATATCGTTTGAAAGGCCTAAGTTTCTTCTTTTAAATCTGGTGAGAAAATGAAAATCGGTTGATAATCAACTAACTTACAGGCTTATAAGTGCACAAACGTACGTTAGACTGGATTTTTAACCGGTTTTCAATATTTTGGGTGTGTTTGGGAAATTTCACAAGCAGATTCTTGTTTCACTCGACAATACCTACAAGAAAAATACTATCATTTCCCAGGTATTTTTACTTTAGTCGTTTTTGTATCACATTTTTGTGCGTGTCACATTTGTGCGTAAAAATGTGCCTTTTTAATTCTTTTGCATATTTCAAAAATGAATTTGATTGTTTGTGTTTTCAAGTATGTAAGAGAACTGTTATATTTTGATATTGAATAAAAGAAATTTTAAAATTTAGTTGTTTTTAGATCCTAGTTATGTTTAAAGTTGTAATTCCCTTTAAGGCTGTAAGAGGTCATGTTTTCTCCAGTTAGTGAAAAAATGTAAATGCCGCGGGTGGGATTCGAACTCACATTCGCTGGACGACCGTTTCGATGTTTGTGAAGCATCATCTTCAGCAGCGTGCATTGTGCTGGCGAAAGAAAATTGAGGTGGTAGAGGGTGGAAAGAGGGAGTAGCGTCTGTTGACATTTGCCTTGAATGTTTGTATGTCACAATTGGTGGGAAATACACTACCTTGAAAGTTATGGGTGTCCGAATAATATTTTCGTATCGTATAAGTATTACTACACTACTTTTAAAATATAGAAATTTACTTTTAAGTAAAATTCTTCAATTAACTCGGACATAACATAACCGAAAAACGGGCACCATGTTGTACGGTTGTCATGTTTAATTAAATGCAACTAGTTTTCACCTTAGTATATAAAATCGAAGTTCAACCATCACTATCGTATAAGTATTACTAATCAATTAAATATAGCTCAAGCGTACTGGTGGCCCTATAGACTCCAAATGATCTAGGAAATGTTTGTGGTCTGGTTTGTTTATAATTAACAATTTATTCTTATTTTAATGTATTGATTATTTTTATTATTTGGACATTGTTTATTCAAACAAAAAATAATATTCTTCAGTTAACTAGGAGATATTATAATACAATTGTACCTTAACAGAACCGAAATACGGGGTCTGCGTCGTATGCCTGTTATTTTTAATTACATGTTACTCGTTTTCACCCTGATATATAAAATCGAAGTTCAACCATCGCTATCGTATGAGTACTGTACTGTACTGTAGTCCCTATAGATTCCAAATCATCTAGCGAATGTTTGAGGTCTGGTTTGTTTATAATTGACAATTTATTATTATACAAATGTATAGATTATTTTTATTATTTGGACATTTTTTATTCAAGCAAAAAATAATATTATTCAATTTACTAGGAGATTTTATAACCCAATTGTACCTTAACATAACCGATATACGGGGACTGTGTCATATGCGAGTTATGTTTCATTATATGTTACATGTTTTCAGGTTGATATCTAAAATCGAAGTTCAAATATAACCTTATCGCATACGTACAGGGTGGCTGGTGAAAGTCGCTACCAAAACAAAATTTAATAACTTTTTTTCTATTTAATGAATCTGGTTGTTTTTTTTATTATTTTGTATATTTTTTATTTTTTTTATTATTTTGACACAAAAATTTGGATTGTCCGCCGCTATCACGCACTGGAGTCCGTAGTTTCGGTCCAAAGAGAGTATAGGCGCATGTTTGGCGGCCATTCTCCGAGGAGGGAGTGGATTCTGGTTCTGTGAAAACTTTTCAGTGATATTCTTGTGCCTTATATAACACTGGAGATTTGTTTCATTTCACAGTTTCAAAGACACAGAATCTCGACCCCCAGATGGGCCATAATGAGTCTTGTTAACAATTTTGCCGAGCATGGGACAGCCAACAAAAAACTTACCATCGAAACCCTTCAGTTCGGACGGAGGAAACAATCGCTGCTGTAGCTGCTGCCATACAAAACAATCCAAGAGTTTCGACAAGAAGCTTATCTGCTCAAATGGGTATAAGCAGACAGCCATTGCAGTCAATTATGAAGAAAGATTTGGACTTATTTCCCAATAAGCTGATATCCAGAAACTCCACATTCCGTTGGCCCCCAGGTCGCCTGACCTTACTGCATCTGACTTTTTCTCGTGGGGTTATTGCAAACAGAAAGTCTACACAGCAAAACCAGCAAACCTAAATGAACTAAAGCAATCCATTCGAGAGACAATTGCCGCTATTCCTGTCTCAATTCTCCGCACATGCATCAAAGACCCCCCCCTGGGCTTTTAAACTCCATAATTTTTAAAAATAATTAAGCTATATTTAATAAAATTTAATGAGCTTTAACATGAATAAAAGAAAAATGACTTCCATACACTGAAATAATGTTATTTGAGTTTAAATATCACCTTATCGCATACGTTTTATTAATTAAGTAAATATAGCTTATTCGTACTGTAGACCCTAAAGATTTCAAATGATCTAGTCAGTATTAAAGGTTTGGTTTGTTGCTAATTAATATTGCGTATCGTATTGAAATGCGTACATGATTTTTAATAATTTGAAATTTTTCACACTGGAAAAATATCGTTTATAAAATCTTTACATAACCAAAATATGGGCATCATGTCGTATGCGTGATATATTTTATTAGTTATTACTCCTTTTCACCGTGGTATATAAAATCGACATTCAAATATCACCTGGTCGCATTCGTATTATTAATTAATTAAATATAGCTTATGCGTACGGTAGACCCTAAAGATTTCAAATGACCTAGTGAATACTTAAGGTATGGTTTGCTGCTAATTAACATTGCGTATCGTATTTAAATGCGTACATTATTTTTAATAATTTGAAATTTTGTACACAGTAAAAGAATCGTGTAACTAATAAAGACATTTTATCTTAACATAGCCAAAATACGGGCATCATGTCGTATGCGTGTTATGTTTAATTATATATTACTCCTTTTCATCTTGATATATAAAATCGCCATTTAAATATCACCTTATCGCATACGTAATATTAATTCATTAAATATAGATTATGCGTACTGTAGACCCTAAAGATTTCAAATGATCTAGTGAATATTTAAGGTATGGTTTGCTGCTAATTAACATTGCGTATCGTATTTAAATTCGTACATTATTTTTAATAATTTGAAATATTGTTTAATTAACCAAGACAGTTCATCTCAACATAACCAAAATACAGCCGTCATGTCGTATGCGTGTTATGTTTAATTAAATATTACTCCTTTACACCTTGGATTATTCAACATAATTGTGTAACTGCAAACGTGGACAAAATATTTTTAGATATCTATAGGGTGTGGTTGTTTAGAGTGTCCTTCTTTTGTATCTAAACCAAGAAAACAAATCTTTTGAATTATCGCCTTTAGATAAATATTTGGAATTTGAATAGCTTACCGTATTTTCCAGTCCAAATGAAATAAGCATTTTTCAATAACGTTTTCACTATACAAGCGACTACTGAATTACATTTTCTAAATTTAATTTTGTCTAAAATATTTTTTTTTTATTTATTTTTATTGCTACTTTTGAAATTATTCCTCTAATATTTAAGTTTCATTAAACGGCATTCTCGAAGCAACAGCCTTTATTCAATTGCTAAATTTTAAATTGGAATATTTTCTATGTTCATACGTACATACATTCATGCAGACATATTGTAAAATAAACACATTTAACAAATTAAAAAAGGTAATCAAAATATATAATACCCATCAACAAATTCCTCGAATGGCAAACATAACAAATGCTCTGACATTTATGTACCCTGCATGTGTCAAATTGGAGGTCACATACGTTTAGCTACATATTAAATGTTATTCAGAATTATCAACTTAATGGAATCTTAGAGACATTTAACGACACACGAATTCACTCGACACACTCCCCATATCGTAACGTTGCTTTGTCAAAAAAAAAAAACAACAAAATGCGTTGTCAAATCTCACATAAGTCCCCACCAAATAAATCAAAATTTCAAGCCATAAAAGTGAAAGAAGTTTATATAGTACCTACTTGATGTGCCAAAAAATGTCAAATTGAGTGAAGTGTCATGAACAGGATTCTTTGTATTTTTTCTATATAAAGCAAATGCTAAATTTGAGCGTAAAAGAATAATGGATTTGCTTGAAAATTGTATCCGGTTGGATTGGCTTGGGTTGGGTTGAGCTTGCATGTGAGTTTTGGCAACATTTGATATGAGAATGCGTTGACAGATGGCTGATGATGGAAAATGAAAATTTGCTTAAAGCAATGTAACACATGAAACAAAATGGAAGATATTGTTTTTTTTTCACACAATTTGAAATGAATTATACATATATTGTTTGGAGGTATGTATCTCTATACTCTCTCTCCACATAATTTCATGTACACTGAGAAATTCTGTTGGATACCTTCAATATTATTGACATGATTGTGTAAGGTTATTGCGCTTTTTCAGTTGCGGATTAAGGGAGTTGAAATAAATGGCAATCGTTGTGTAGTAATAAACTTGTTCCTTTCATCTTAAGACGTTGAAGGAGTTATTTTAGGCAGGTGCGATTAATAGGTTAAGAAAAATTAAGCCTTTGGAGGTCGTTTACCACAGAGATAATTCCGTTTTCTCAAGAATATTTGTTGTTGTATTGTTTTGGCTCAACGTTAAACGCAACAGTCGAAATATTTGTCCCAAATAGAAAAACGTTTGCCGTAAAATTTGTCTGTTTTGTTGGAAACGAAAATTTTTTACCCGAAAATGATCAGAATTTACTTTGCATGAAGATCCAGAAAATTTTTGTGCTTTTATTTTTTTTTTTAAATTTTCACCCATTGTCCTTTTGAATAAATTGCTACTCAACCTCGAGTCCTTAAGTGTACACTGCGAATTACTTTAATAAGAAACTTTACGTGAGTACATCATTTATTGGATGATTGTAGAAATACAAAAGTTTTCTAAAATAGTCGGCATTATCTGCTTTATAAACTTAAATTTAAATTTTAATTTAATTTAATTAATTAAAAAATATTTTATTTATACAAAAAACAAAAAAAAAAAAGATTAGATGAATCTCCTACAATTCGCTACGATGCTGAATTTGTTTGAAATTTGTAAAGGGTGTCTCAGTAAGACTGCCCTTTTTCATTTTAAAATAAAAACACATCATTTTTGATACAGCTCTGATTTTTTATTGAACTGTTAAGAAGACATGTGCCGATTAAGTATGGAATAAAATATCCGTCAAATGCTCCCACGGCTCTAATGACAGACCATTAATCTTTTCAAGAAATTTTCCATAACTTTTTCACAGAGATGTGGCTGTATCTCACCGGTGACGTATTGGATCTCGTATTTGAGCTCAGGAATTGTTTCTGGTTTATTCGAATAAACCCGAGAGTTTACAAAAGTGCAAAGAAAGAAATCGCACGGCATTAAATCGCATGATCTTGGTGGGCAGCTGCCTTCAGAATTTCTAGCGCTAATTTGTTCTAGAACTCGTTGCTGTAATAAATCGATTGTTTCATGCGGGGTGTGGCAGGTGGCGCCGTCTTGCTGAAACCACATGTCGTTCAGATCCATGCCGTCCAGTTGGGGTCACAAGAACTCCGTTATCATGTATCTGCAACGAATGCCGTTCACACTCACTACAATTTCGTCCTCATCTTCAAAAAAGTAAGGCCCAATCATGCCGCCTGACCAAAATCCGCACCAGACATTTGCTCGTTGTGGATGCATTTGTTTCTTATGGATTGCATGACGATTTTCTGAGCCCCAAATTCGACAATTTTGTGTATTAACGAAGCCATTCAGATGCAAATACGCTTCATCGGAGAAAATGACTTTTTTTGAAAAATTGGCATTGACTTTACTTTGAAGGAACATGATAAGGGAAGTCTGGTGGTCTCATAGGCATAGCCATAGGCATATCATATGGCAGTGTGGTTTCGATTTTAAATGATCAGTTGGGTTTAAGAAATCTGTCTGGAAGATGGGAGCCGCGTTTGCTCTCAATTCACCATAAACGTAATAGTGTGACAACTTCAAAGGATTGTTTGGAGTTGTTTAACCGAAATTCGAAGGCGTTTTGTAACTGTGGATGAAACATGGATCATGGATCTAAACAATGCGTTTCTCCGGGTGAACCGGCTTCGAAGACGGCCAAGGTGAGTTTGTCAGCCAATAAGGTGATGGCAAGAGTTTTTTGGGATGCACGCGGGATAATCGTGTAGTCTTAATGGCAAAACTCTATGAATTGGACTACGAATTGGTACCTCATCCGCCATATTCTTCGGATTTGGCCCCCAATGACTACTTCCTATCTTCAAACTTAAAGAAATGGCTCGGCGGAAAGAGATTTAGCTCCAACGATGAAATTATTGATCAAACAAATGCCTATTTTATGGACATCGAAAAATCCTATTTTTTGGAAGGGATACAAAAATTGGAGAAACGTTGGACCCAAGTGCATTGAGCTAAAAGGAGATTATGTTGAAAAAAATTTTTTTTTTTGAAAAAAAAAACTGAGTTTCATTTCAAAGGTCACGGACTTATTGATCCGCCCTTATGTAGTATTTTATTTTTTAATTCGTTTACTTTTATTAATTAAACTTAATACCCTAATTTAAAAAAAATGTTCCTCTGTTCAATGAAAATTTTCATAAAGATACAACTGATGGATTCATTAAACTTGCATTGTTTTTCTGCATTGTCTGCATTGTTTTTAATTTTCTGCTTGTCATTTTGAATGATAAAGACAACAATTTCGAGTATATCAAAATCTAACTGTTTGAAATTAATCGCATTTCTCTTTTATACCCCAACGACGCTTTACATCTAACTAAGATGCGTAAAACAACCCTTCGCAAAACACCAGCGTAAAACAACCCTTCGCAAAACACCACATTCCAGTTAATAGCTATTAATGTCAATAATTGCCTCTATAAAAGCAACTATAATTCACACTCTATATGAGATCAATCTCGAACCCAAATATGTTGTGTGAACACATGCGATATGTCCCTTTTAGAATTGGTTGACCCCAGTCAGCGGGGGTCATTTGCTATAAACTATGTGTTTTACAACTGCTCCAACATATCTATTCCCCTCACTGTCTCCAAAATTTAACATATTGAGGTTGCGAATGAAAAGTTGTAATACATTTTTGTCTCTATTAAGATAATAATTCGACATGATTACTTTTACCTTTAGGCCACTTGTATTCACTTACACCTACGTCCATAAATATGTCACAACATACACTCAGCCACACTGATGATTTTAAGTGCTCGAGTGTGTGTGTGCCTTTTGAGGTTGTATAAGTCACTTTCGGCATGGTACCGTTACGTGAAATTTATGGCAACGTTAGCCAAAATCACATTTGACTGATTAAAATCCTTTTATATAATCCGCAAATATGAATACCAAAAGAGGTTGTCCGAATCACAGTGGGGACGCATTTATGGTTTTAATGGAAAGTGAATGTAACATTTACAAACAATTCTCAGTGTATTATGACACGCAACAAAACTGAATTGCATATAATGGGTTTTTCAACAGAGACGCTACAAAAGTAAATCGATAGGGACAGCAGACGACGCCATATTTTTTCCCGCTCTTTTGACATTTCTTTTCAGTAAGGTTTGCCATTTCATCATGGAAAGATATACGAGCCAACAGCGAGTCGAAATTATTAAAATTTACTACCGAAATTTGGAGACAATGGCCTCAACTTTAAGAGCGCTACGTCCAATTTATGGTCGTCATAATCGTCCTACCAGATCAACAATTGAGCGTCTAGTGGAAAAATTTTAATCTGGTACAAAATGTTCCCGTGCTAGTGGGACAAAGAAGTGCCCGTAGTGTCGAGAATATTGCTGCCGCTGAGGCTTCAGTTCAAGAAAGCCCAAATGTGTCTCACACGTCGTTCTCAAGCGTTGGGCATCTCTGTGACGTCGTTGTGGCGAATTTTGCGAAAAGATGTTGGCCTACATCCTTACAAGATCAAATTGACGCAAGAACTGAAGCCTCTTGACCACCATAAGCGTCGTATGTTCGTGAAGTGGGCTGAGCAACAACTTGAAAATGATTCGGATTTTCATCGGAAAATCATCTTCAGCGATGAGGCTCATTTCTGGCTGAATGGCTTCGTCAATAAGCAAAATATGCGTTATTGATCAGACAGCAATCCACACGTAATCCACGAGTTATCATTGCATCCCGAAAAAATTGCGGTTTGGTGCGGTTTATATGCCGGCGGCGTCATTGGGCCGTACTTCTTCCGTGATGATCAAGACCGGCACATTACTGTGAATGCGAATCGCTACCGTTCAATGATAACCGAATATTTTTGGCCCCAATTGGATAATATGGACTTGGAGGACATGTGGTTCCAACAGCCACACAGCGAATGCCACAATCAATTTATTGGAAACCAAGTTTGGTGAACGTGTTATCTCACGAAATGGCCCAGTCGATTGGCCGCCTTGGTCGTGCGATTTGACGCCGTTAGATTACTTCCTGTGGGGCTACGTCAAGTCTATGGTCTATGCCAACAAGCCAGCGACCATTGATGAACTTCGTACGAATATCGAACGTGAAATTGCAGCAGTATCGGCCGATTTATGCTTGAAAGCCGTCGTAAATTGGGTTCAGCGTCTGGACTTCTGCAAGCGTGCCCGTGGTGGCCATGCAAACGAAATCGAGTTCCATACATAATGGCATCGAACGTACTTTCCAAGGAATAAAGAATTTCATTAAAACCGGTTTTGTTTTATTTAAAAAACTTTTGTAGCGCTCTTATTGGAAAACCTCTTGTTTGTGTATCGGTTTTTTGCCCGATGACTGTGACGTAAGTTTTAACGCTTCGTATATGAGGGTTTATTTTTCTGGTTGTGTCTATTTCTCGGTTTCTTTGTTGATATCGTAATGTAATCTGTGCCCTTCGTCTTGTAAAGTGAGAAATTGTGTATGTGTGTAGGTCATCGTAGTACAATGGGTCCTATCCACGAAAATAGTTTGCTGGATACATGTATATACACTGTATTACACTATATTATACAAATATATTGTACACTAGACCGGGTCACGAAAACAAATTTCCCATAGTCGAGGGCAAATATTAAAGATTCCCTCAAGACAATTTACCAACAAATAATTTCCTCTCCGAGTCTGTGAAAAAACAGCCAAAATCGTTTTTGTATAGTAGTTTTTTTGTTGGTGACTCGATCATAACATACAATACATCGTTGCATAGGTGCCGACGAGTACTACATTTGTCTTATAGTCGTCGCTGACGTACGACATTAGTTTGTAATAAAGCCCTCATTTAATGCAGTTTCTAGCCCTTATATTTAAAAATATTTTTTTTTGTAAGATGAAACCAAGAAAATTTTGGCTTTGCAGTATACAGTTTTATTTAAAAATAACACAGTTTTGTATGATAAGATGTATTTACAGCATTAATAAAAATGTTTTTTCATGTTGTTTGCATTATTACTGCAAATTATTGTATACTTTTTGGAGCTACCAAAAACCTTTGGAATAACCATTATTGCATACTTTTGAGCGCAAATTACTTCATACTTTTTAGCGCTATTGAAAATTTTTTTAAACATTTTCCTGAAATAATTCATTTTTATTCTAGTTACCATTTTTGGAACGAAGTTCCTTATCAGGCGTTCCGGGATGGGGGCTAAATTAAAAAAATACGCCAACTCTTTTGCACAACTATTATGCTAAAACCCAGTATTATCAACTATATTGGGTACTTTTGCTTTGGTTTGTGTCTAGACTAACATATGTTGGAAAATTTCTTGTTTAATGGGAGTTTTCTAGGTGGAGCCTGTAACCAATATTTAGTATATATTGTAGTTTTGAACCCAATAAAGTAAATTTAGAAAAGTCAAAGTGAAAGAAGTTTAAAAATAGAACATTTTCTTAAATAAGCGCATTTTTTTAAAAAAAGTAAATTTTCTCAAAAAAAAAAAATACTTATTCATATTCTAAACAAAGTACCTTTTCTTAAAAAATACCTTATCTTAAAGAAGTACCTTTGCTGAAACAATTAAATTTTCGTACAAAAATTAAATTTTCTTAAAAAATGTATTTTTTTTTAATAAGTACCTTTTCTAATAAAAGTACATTTTCTTACAACAAATTGTCCTTTCTTTAAAAAACTACATTTTCTTTAAAGAGTACCTTTTTTGTGACTTTCTTGAGATAAGTATCTACTCTTAAAAATACCTTTTTTACCTTTGTACCTTTTTTGTGAAATAAAGTAACTTTTCTTGAGATAAGTATCTACTCTTAAAAATGTACCTATTCTTGAAAAAAAAGACCAATTCTAAATAAAGTTCCCATTTCTCTAAAAAAACATTTTCTTCAAAAAATACCTTCTCTTAAAAAAAAAAGAATTAATTTTGCCATATAAATATAAATGAGGTTATATTTTTGCCGGCTATATCTGTCTTTCGTTTTCTCTGTTGATATTATATTGAAATTGTTGCTGTTCGTCTTGTACAGTCAGTTATTGCGTATATATGTATGCAGACATTTATTATGTTGGAGTGCCTTAGTATAATTATATATTTGTATAAGAGTATCTGTTTTTTTTGCTTCATTCTTCTTAATGGTCTTAGTATAAAGTATATTTTTCATGAAGTACTTTTTCGGGCTATCCACTTTTGTAAATTGTGTACACTTTTTGTACTTTTGCGTAAAACTGTTGTGCTTTTAAGTACATTCTTTGTGCCTTGGTGTACACTCTTTATAGTTTTGGCTGCAATTTTGTTATTTTTGTGTACACTTTTTGTACCACTGTGTACATTTTTTGTACCTTTGTGTACATTTTGTGTAATTTTGTGTACATTTTTTAATACCTTTTTGTACTTATTTTATATTTGTGGTTACACTTTTCGCTCGTTTGAGTATTGTTTTATAGTGTTGTGGTTGTCGTTGATGCAATGGTTAGTGTGCGAGACTCTTGTAGATGAGAACGTGGGTTCAATCTCTGCTCTAACCACCTTGGATTTTCTTTCGACGACGGTCATCTTCCTTAGTGATGGCGACACTATAGAGTGCAAAGCCCTTAAAAAAGCGTTCGGAACCGGTGTAAAACAGTAGGTCTCAATCAGTTGGTGTAAAACTGAAAAGCGCAGATCTCAGTGTTTGTGAGAAGCTCTCCCCTATCCCTTCATGGAATTAACGCCGTGCAAGTAAAAAAAACAGAAGTGGACTCAACGGATTTACACTAATTTGGGTCGTACGAATCAAACTGCATCATCATTTTTTTTAATTTTTTACTCAGAGGCTGCGATTTAGAGCTCATATTTTGAGACAAGTTTATATAAGAACATATGTCACCATTACTCGAGAACGCCTCAACCGATTTTGTTTAAACAAATTTAGAAAAAATAATAATTATAATACCTTTCATCGATTTTTCTAGAATTTTTCTACATAATCAACAGTTTCGCAGTTATAAATAAATTTATGAAGAAAAAAAATAATTTTGTGATTAAAAAATTTAAATTTTGTATTTTTGAAAACCATGAAAAATCCAAAACGCTGAAAAATTTCGAGTCTTCTTACTTTCACGTAGTCACATAATCTGTGAAAAAAATGAGACAGTGATCATGTAAATCGATGAACGCGTGTCGCGTCGCTTTTATTCACAATAAAGTGAAAGTATCTCATTTTGACAAGAATATTGATTTTTTGTATACAATACATATGTATGTATACATATAAGTGAACTTGTCTCAAAAAATGTGCTTTAAATAGCAGCATCTGAGTAAATATTTGTATGAACCCATCATTATAAAATAAATGGTTTCCCATTACTTCCCATGAAGGAATCGGGAGAGCTTGTCACAAATCAGTGAGCTGTTCGCGTTCTAGTTTTATACTCACTGATTGGGACCTACAGTTTTACACCGGTTCCGAACGGTATTTTTGGAAAGCATTTTCATGGCTTAATACTCGATAGTGTCGCAGTCGCTGTGCGAGGTGACCGCCGTCGAAAGAAATTTTAAGGTGGTTAGAGCAGGGATCGAACCCAGGATCTCAAGTACAAGAGGCGCGAACACTACCCATTGCACCACCGACTGCCACAATACCCATCATTATAGGCCAAGAAACTAATACCCATCATTATAGGCCAAGAAACTAATGATGCAGTTGGACTTGCAGGATCCGAATGAGGGTTAATCCGTTAAGTCCTAAAATGTTTTTCAAAATTTTTGTAAAAAACTTGCACAGTGTAATTAATGGGAAATGAGGTTTTTTGTTATATTATTGTGTACTTTTTTTTCCTTTTGTGTACTTTTTTTTGTCCTTTTGTGTAGACTTTTCTTGCTTTTAGTACTTTTGTGTACAAGTTTCTTACTTTTGTGTACACTTTTTGTACTGTTTTTTGTTCGTTTGTGTATACTTTGTGTACGCGTTTTGTTTTTTTGGTGTACATTTGTCGTATTATGGTTATTTTTCGTATCCTGGGTACAATTTCTGTACTTTTGTGTAATGCAACGTGCAGCTTTTACCTTTTCAGGAAAGGTTGTCGATCCTGCATATCAATAGATGCCGTCCCATTAAAAGATCCACTTCAAAATAAAATCATGCGATTTCTTCAATATCTTAGTAGCAATAATAACTATATTGCATCCAACATGATTGGTACCATTACTGAACTAAGAGACACACTGCTCGCCTATGGAAATTGTTGTGAATGTCCTTTCCAAAATCTCGACTCTTCACACTTTGCACCCACAGTGCCTCTAAGGACCCATTACCCGTTCCGTCTCTTCTACGTGGACTGTGTGGATTTTTTTGCCCAACTGAAATCCTTTTAGCTTGTACGAGTACCATTCATCTAAATAAAATCATACACATATTCATTTTCCAAAAAGGATCATTCTGTACTTTTATTTACAGTTCAGCAAGTTTTATGTGTGTGTGTGTGTGTGTGTGTGTGTGAGCGCAAAAAGGTCTGTGGAATCTTGTGTGAAATTTATGTATTAAATTAGCTTAAAACGTATTAACTGGTTAAGCAAAAGGCAGCACAAATAAAAAGAAGTAAAAAAAATGGCAACCATCATTTGGAGTTGTTTTTTTTTTATTTCGGGCTATAAAAATCGTAAGGATTGCGGAGAAAGATTCATTTCATTCATTCGAGCCTCTTTGCTACTTAACTGTTTATATCCATTCATTTATATTTACGATTTTCGTGAATTCTATTCACATTTTGCCAACCTCAATGCTGGTGTTATTTGCCGTGTCAGCCAGCCGTTCTTCCTTTCTATTTCGATATGAATCACACTCACTGTTTTGTGTGTGTGTGTGGGTGTGTGTGTTTGTGTTGCGGAGGGATGGGCAATTTATTATTTGTTGATATATTTATGAAGATTTATTCTTGCTCATTTTTAAATTTGAGATTAGAGGCATAATTTTTCTTATTTTTTTCCTTCGGGATTAAACAGATTTAAATATATGTTGGGATTTTCATTAAATCACATATCTTTTGAAATCAATTGTGGCCAATGTTTGGCCCGGCAAGATTTTTATTAGCGTCCGCGATGTTAATAATTTCTGGGAATATATAAAAAATTTCGAGAGTTTACGACAATGGATCAAAAAGCTGTAACCTCAAATGAAAATCATTTATCATTAACAAATCAGCAAAATGTTTGATTTCACTGTGATAGTTTTTGACCCGAAAAAAAATGAACTTTGATGAATCCTTTTCGAACTATTAGGGCGGAGTCCCCTGAGTGCGAAAGTACATTTGGAAGTGTCAGATTGGCTCCAGTTTTTGAGAAATCGGTATATATGGATATAGCTAAGTCTGCGCTATTTAAACAAATTTTACCGGCCATAGGCCAATTTTTTTTTGGCCTAAAAGGGCTTAAAAAGCTTATTAAAATAGAAAAAACAAATGTTTGCGCTCGGTCCAACTTCTTGAGATATGGGCCTTTAAAGCTTGAGTATATAATTGGCCATATCTCACATATTTATACTCCGATCTGGTTCCGGTGAATACCATTACAAATACCATTAAAAACTCTTTAAATCTGCATATAAATATATTACATTTTATTAACCCATTGGGGACAAATTAAAAAAATACGATTTTTTAACCTCACTTTTTTTTGCTAAAAATCTGATTTTCTCAAAAAACAGCCCTAGTAAACCTATTTTCTACCTACACTCAGTTTGTAGGCAACACTTCAGGCTTTGTATTAAGGTATAATACTTCGCATTAACCCATCTAAGACCGGAGATATTTATATTCAAAGTTTGAAATACAAGAAAAAATGAAAGTTTTTTTTACTTTTTTCCAAAATTTTATTTATTTTCCTAGCATAGGCCTCAAGTTATATATATAAAAGTCCAATATTTTGATTTTGAAGCTTAACTTGAGGCCTATGCTAGGAAAATAAATAAAATTTTGGAAAAAAGTAAAAAAAAACTTTTTCTTGTATTTCAAACTTATAAATATATATCTCCGGTCTTAGAAGGGTTAATGCGAAGTATTATACCTTAAAACAAAGCCTGGAGTGTTGCCTACAACCTGAGTCTAGGTAGAAAATAGGTTTACTAGGGCTGTTTTTTTAGAAAATCAGATTTTTAGCAAAAAAGTGAGCTTAAAAAATCGTATTTTTTAAATTTGTCCCCAATGGGTTAACAAAATGTAATATATTTATATGCAGATTTAAAGAGTTTTTAATGGTCTTTGTAATGATATTCACCGGAACCAGATCGGACCATAAATATGTGAGATATGGCCAATTATATACTCAAGCTTTAAAGGCCCATATCTCAAGAAGTTGGACCGAGCGCAAACATTTGTTTTTTGACGTAGAATACGTCTTACCTTACGGTATGAGGAGTCATGTCAGGTTTTTATTGTTGTAATCTTTATTTCATTGAATTTGAGGAAACGGCTAGATGAATTTTTTTAAAATTTTTTTTGTAGCTAAATGAAGATGTTATCTTTCGTTTGATATACATTTGATATTGGTTGATATATTTCTAGTATTTTAATTTCTCAAATGAAAATTGTTTAAACACATACACTCAAACATATGTGTGGTGTTTGGTTGAGTGTTTGAAAAGTGAAACGAACAGCAAGCTAATGTTGCTTGGCAACATGTATCTAGTAAAAAGTGAAACAAACAGTAAGCTAACGTAATAAAGCTTGTTTGCGAAAGCTTCAATAAAGCTGTTGTAACATTAATTTTGAATTGTAAAGCGTAAAGCTTTCACACAACGCTCGAATGCTAATGCAAAGACTCGATAAGGCAAACCTTTTTTAATATTAGGGCGGCCCTCTCAATATTCGCAGAACTTATTTCAATAAAAATATTAATTAAAATACATAAATTAAATTAAGTTTAAAAAAATTGAACATAATATTTTTTTTATTTAAACGGACTTGAATCAAATGCCGTTGGTAAATATAAAAATTACAGCAGACAGTTGTCCGAGGGCTTCGGCCACGGACTGTCCCTGCAGGCTGTGTCAGAGACACGGCCATTAAGTTTAACGTAGAATACGCCATCCGATAAGACAGAAAACATATATAACAATAAATGATAAATAATATAAGCAAATGAATATAAATATAATATGATAAATATAAATATATAATGATAAATAATATAAGCAAATGAATTTATTGTTATATATGTTTTCTGTCTTATCGGATGGCGTATTCTACGAAGGCCTCGGACAACTGTCTGCTGTAATTTTTTTGTGTATGTTTTGCAACGAAGTTCCTTATCGCACGTTGCGGGATGGGGGCTAAATGAAAAAAATTATACAACTTTTGTTTTAACACTATTATGCATCTATTACCAACTATATTGTTTACTTTTGCTTTGGTTTGTGTCTAGACTAACGGCTTGGTTCATAGCGAAATAAATTAACTAGATGTCTCACATATGTTGGGAAATTTCTTGTTTAATGGGAAGTTTTCTAGGTGGAGGCTGTAACCAATATTTAGTGTATATAGGTATTGTAGTTTTGAACACAATAACAATAAGAAGATAAAAAACAGAATATTTTCTTAAATAAGTGAATTTTCTTAAAAAAAGCAATTTTTCTCAAAAAAATACCTATTCATATTCTTAAACAAAATACATTTTCTTAAAAAAATACCCTACTTTAAAGAAGTACCTTTGCTGAAAACAAGTACATTTTCTTACAACAAGTACCATTTCTTAAAAAAGTAATTTTTACAAAAAGTTCCTTTTCATAATGAAGTATATTTTCTTACAACAAATTGCCTTTTCTTGAAAACTAAATTTTAAGATTACCTTTTTTGTGAAACAAAATCACTTTTTTTTGATGTAAGTACCTACTCTGAAAAATTTACATATTCTTGAAAAAAGGACCAATTCTAAAAAAATTCCCACTTCTTAAAAAAACCTTTTCTTCAAAAAAAAAAAAAATCCAATGAGTGTTCGAACTCACGGGCGATGTGTTAACACCTTTTTGCTACACGGTACCTGTTCGATTTCTATGAACACATTCGTAAATGTTGCATTGGAAAATAAAAAACAGCGTTCAATCATATGATGACGTTACAGTTAAATAATATTAATACTTAAAATTATTTAAAGACCCAGTGCAAGCACATGTGTCATTATTTTCTTGCTCAATACTTTTTGTTTTATTCCCACAAAAGTCAAAGAATGCAAAGCAACAGACACTTGTACATACATACATACATTGTTATATTCGTACGATATAACCGAAGATCAACATAAAATACTTTTTTAATATTACTCCAAATTAATACTCCAAATTAAAACACTTCAATATCGGCTCGCCTTAATTTTTGGAATAAACTCTTCGTCGAAACCCGCACTAGCTTTTTAATCCAAAAATTAATAAAATCGGCTATGAATTTCCGGAGAAAATCGCGTGGGAAAATTATATGAAAATCGCCCAATAATCACTTTCAATACCGACTGCAAAGCAACGAACAAACAAACGATGATAAGACAAAACCGAAGATCAACATAAAACACTTTTTTAATATTACTCCAAATTAAAACACTTAAATCTCGGCTCGCCGATATCGGATCGCCTTAATTTTTGGCCTAAACTCTTCGTCGAAACCCGCACTAGCTTTTTAATCCAAAAATTAATAAAATCGGCTATGAATTTCCGGAGAAAATCGCGTGGGAAAATTATATGAAAATCGCCCAATAATCACTTTCAATACCGACTGCCAAGCAGCGAACAAACAAACGATGATTTACTCTTACAAACCTAACACTTGTGTATGTATTAAATTTATAGTTTACTGCCCTAGAGGCGCGCGTATAGATGTTAACACATCAAAAAAATACCTTCTCTTAAAAAAATACATTTTCTTACAAAAATTCCTTTTCTAAGTAGCCTTTCTGAAAGTAAATAAATTTTCTTAAAAAATAGCCTTTTCCTAAAACGAGTACCACTTCTTTAAAAAGTACCTGTTCTGACAAAAGTCCTTCTTTGTAAAAAAAATTCATACTCTTGTGGCTTTTTCTTATAGAAAGTACTTCTTCTTAAAACTAGTACATTTTCTTAAAAAAACATTAGCTTTAAATAAAAGAAGTACCTCTCTTGAAAAAAGCACATTTTCGAGAAAATATAATAGATATTCTTACAAAACGGACCTAAACATAGACTTAAAAAAGAATTTGAAAAAAAAATTTTCTAATATATAAAGTTTTCCACGATCTTCAATTGAAATTATTCTTATTCTTTAAACGGGCTTATGATCTTTTATTTGTTTTGCTTATTTATCTCCAATATTTCGTCTCCACATTGGGCGACTTCTTCAGGGAACAAATATTATGTTTTAATAATTAACAATTCAAAAACAATTCAAAAAACTCAATATCACAAATTTTTCCTGTCAAAAAAGAGCGGGAAATAAAAAAATAAAAAATTTTCTTTGCCAATATGAAAAAATATCTCATAAAACATAAGTAAAAATACACGTAAAGACAAAAATTAATTAACAAAATTATAAAATATTAACTTAAATACTGAAAATATCTATCTTATTTAACATTAATGTAATTATCCTAATTCCTATTATCTAAATGTCTGTAATTCTGAGCAATATACGCTATGTCTGTTTTATAGTTAATCCTTTGTGTTAATGGAACCTTCATGATTGGTAACATTTCTAATGTATATCTGCGTTTGTAATTGTTTTCTGTGTTCAAAATTGATGTATTGTCAAAATCAGGACAATGATTCAAACTAGAAGTGGTTTTATTGTATTTCTGATCGGATTTGTGTCCTGCAATTCTAGTCTTTACTCTATTTTTTGTTGTAACGGGTCCGCCAAATAACTTTTTTTTTTGAAAATGCTATAAAAAAAACTACTGAATATTTTCTCAAATTTCTTTTTTTATTTGAAAGTACAATCCTTCCGGTTAATAATGGAAAATAATTTCATTCAAATGGCTGCCTCGGCTGGCCATGCAGTAGCCTACACGATCGGTCCAATTTTTAAGCACATGCACATTTTAACCACATGACTCCGAAATGTTCAATTGTTGAGAACGACGGTGAATTGATGTTGATGGCGCTTCACGCACACTTTCTGCCACAGCAGCAATATTTTCGGGTGTACACACTATTTTTGGCTTTTCACGCTTTGGTTTATCGATGAGGATGCCAGTTTCTTTCAGTTTTTTCACAAGATAACGAACATACGGCTCTTCATCCAAAATCCGTACGCAATTTTCGCACACATTCTGCAACATTACCATGATTTTCAAAGTAATGTCGCAATATTTCCCAGCGTTGTTCAAGCGTATACACAACCATATTCGTTCAGCGGAAGGATAAAACTAATTATCTGCCAAATCAGACATGAGTTAAGTGTTACCATTCACGAAATAAGCACTAGTTGAAAAAAAGAACAAGTAAAAGTGTTAAATTCGGCTGTGCCGAATCTTTGATACCCTCCACCTTAGTGTTAACCAGCAAAATATTAAATTTTAAAAAGGACCTTTTTTAAGAAAATTTACTTTTAAAAAAAAAATAAAAATAAGTTACTTGTTCACAAATGCTCACAAATGCAGGATGCTCACAAATGCTCACCATGGTCACAAATGCATTACTCACAATGCTCAAATGCTCACATTGAAAATGTACTTAAGAAAATGTACTTTGAAATGTACTTAATGTACTTAATGTACTTAATGTACTTTGAAATGTACTTAAGAAATGTACTTAAGAAATGTACTTAAGAAATGTACTTAAGAAATGTACTTAATGAAATGTACTTAAGAAATGTACTTAATGTACTTTGAAATGTACTTCAGAAATGTACTTTTTTTAAGAAAATGTACTTTTTTAAAAAAATAAAAATAAGTTACTTGTTCACAAGTAAAATAAAAAAGCATTTTTTAAAAATAAAGAAGCATTTTTTGAAGAACTGTTAAAAAAAAACAAGCTGCAAAAACAAGAACTGTTAAAAAAGAAAAAAAAGGCTGGGGGACGACAGTTGAACCAACAACCCTCAGACTCCAACGCGCAACCCTTTACCCATCAGGCCACAGCGACCTTAGATGAACTGTGACAAACTTCATATAAATGTATGAACACATGACAGTACATATAAACATTCTAAAGTACTTACCTATTATAAAGCTCAACAAAGATTTTCAACATGGAAATTCACCACACGGCAAAAGGAGTTGTTTAGTATAAAACTACAAAAATTAATGTGAAAATTGTATGAGTTTTTTTACGTTTCCAATCATGAAATTTTTTCCAATGGACCAATTTCGCCGATTTTCAACCAAACTGCTCAGGAATACGTGGAACATTCTGGCCAAAAACCAAACCGCGTTGTCGCCGATTGAAGTCGTGAGAATGTTTTCAACAGACTGACAGACGGACAGACGGACATGGCTATATCGACTCCAGTTGTTATAAGGATCAAGAATATATTTACTTTATGGGGTCGCAAAGCCTTATTTCTATATGTTACAATCAGAATGACAAACTGATATATACCCTCTATCACTTACAGTGGAGGGTATAAAAACGTTATATGGCGGACCCTTTACCTACGTATACCATATTGCAATTTACATTATCCTTACCCTTACACGGTATCTTATAAACTAAATTGGACCTTTCAAATTTATCTATTCTATCCTTTGTTCTGCTGAATAATGAAGCTAAAGTATTAAATGTTCTGTGTGCCAGTGAATATTTCTTGTCATCAAAAATTTTAGATTTTTCTAATCTTTCAGATATAAGAGGTACATGAGTTAGAGTTTTATAAGTTTTCAGTTCAGTAACCGTTCTCGTATTCATGTTTTTCCGGTTCTTATACTGTCTTATTAATTTACAGATAAGTTGCATTGGCTAACTATTGTCATTCAAAATATTTTTAATCCTTTCAATATTAATTCAGTTAAAGTCTGTATCGCTAATATTCAATACTCTCTCAATAAGATTTCTAGCAGAATTGATTATGATCCTCTTTGGATGTTTAGAAAAATAGATTATAATCCTTCCAGATGCTGTGGTCTTCTGATACCAATCCATTTTTAGATTATTATCATTTCTCATTACTAATGTATCTAAATAAGCAATTTTAGAATTATATTCCTCCGCAATTGTAAATTTTATATCGTTATGAAATGAATTAAATGTTACCAAAATATTATTAACTGCACTTTCCGAAATAAGGCAGAATACATCATCAACATATTTTGTAATTATCCTTGGCTTCACATCCAATCTCTCAATACAAGAATCTAACAATTCCTCCATTACAATGCCAGCTACAACCGGAGAAGCAGGAGATCCCATTGGGAGTCCTTTTTGTTTGCATGTATGCCTTATTATCATATTTAAAATATCTGTTCTCAACTATACAGAATCTTAAAATACGTAGGAAAAGGTCCTGTTCCATCTTTGTGGATTCCCCTATAATATTCCATTTCTCTTTAATTATTTCCATGGCCATATCCACTGGAATATTCAGAAATAAAGATACCACGTCAAGTGATATCATTTTCTCATCATCTTGTATCCTTACATTTTTGATCCTTTCTCTAAAATGTAAAGAATTTATTACAATATATTTAGAGTTATCAGTTACCTTCCTAAGAATATTTGTAATATATATACAGAGTTCATAAGATGGGGAATTAACAAATGAACATATTGGTCTTAATGGGAATTGTTCCTTATGAATTTTAGGTACTTCATACAATCTAGGAGCTGTAGATATGTTAGTCTTCAATTTGTTCTTCTCAAAAGATGTAATAATCTTTAATTTGACTAGATCCTCCACTAAATTGTTACTTGTGCCCTGTAATCTGGTAGTCGGATCTCTATCTACTAATACATATGTTCCATTCCTACAATATTTTCCATTCTTGATATGTAATCACACTTATTCATTGCCACTGTAGTATTTCCCTTATCAGCATTTAAAATAAGTTTATCCTCATTGTCCTTTAAGAATTTTCTAGTCTTTTAAATTATCGTATTTTTCAACCGGCGCTTTAGGGGTGTTGGAACTAACTAGTACATAATAAATATCGAAAGGTACTTCGTTCCAACCGGGTGTCCCCTGACACCTCATGTGATTTTTTATTATGGGTGCATGTTTTTGGTAATTAGCAGAGTTGGATCAAATTGTACACCAGCTACAAAAAAGTTACAAAATTAAACTTCAGTTTTTACAGATTAAAATTGTATGAGTAATCTCCTGGGTTAGCGGAGTTAAACTTCGAAGTGTGCTAATCTTTGTCGGAGTAAATACCGTATAAGTCTCCCAGGCCGATGTAGTATGGCCAGTTAAACTTAAGGCTGCGTCCAATCCATTGATTCCCTGAAAGATTCGGTTATAAATCGCGTGTTTAGGCTTCAGCAGGAATACAAGGGTGGTCTTTATTCTAGAAATCAGCAAAGGACTCACAATCAGCCCCCTATACGATTTACATCATTCCAAACAAAGACTACGGAACTGCTACTAGATGGAAAGTTGCTGCCGAGTATTTATTATACTGCAAGGGCAAACCTACAGAGAGATACGTACAATAGCTAACGGGTCATATTGAGAAGTTGTTGGATGTAAAAAATTTTTAGCATTTCTCGACATTGAAGGAACCGCCTTGTGGGCTAAATAAATATTTAAATATTTAATTTTATTATTAAAATTATTTAAAAAACGACCAAAGGCTCGAACATTTTAATTTTTAATACAAAGAAACGATATTTTCAAAACGCTCCGCCCGCTCGGCATTAGTCGCATGTTCGCCTACAGGTGCATACAATTGTTCGAGGAGACTTCTTGTTTAATGGGAAGTTTTCTAGGTAGAGGCTGTAACCAATATTTACCAATATAAAGACCGACCCCGGTCGGGGCGCTTACGTACCGTTCGGACACAGCAAGTCATAAAAGCTGTCAAAGCAAGAACTTAACGAAATGCTCTCCGGAAACAGAAAGTCATGGCCCGTGAGATGAAAATCACCCAAAAGTCCATGAGTCGAATTATTAAAAAAGCCTTGGGATAGAAAAATCCAAACGTCTTTTAGTGAAGTACGCCGATAACTTGCATAGTAAAATCTTGTTTACGGATGAATAAATTTTTACGGTACATGAAAAATTTAACAAAGAAAATGATACGGTTTATGTACGATCATCTAAACAAGCATCTGAGCTAATCCCACGGGTCAAAGAGGGCCATCATCCGGCTGCAGTCATGGTTTGGTGGGGTGTCTATTATAATGGGGTAACTGACTAGCATTTCTGTGAACAAGGGCTCAAAACATCGGTCAAAGTTTACCAAGAAACCGTTTTGGAAGCAGTTGTGAAGCAGCTTAACAATTCCCTGTCCCAAAACCAGCCGTGGACTGTCCAGAAAGATTCAGCACCAGCTCATTAGGCTACACAACGACACAAACCTGGCTTCGAAACAATTTGCCAGCTTTTATATGCTCTGAAGAATGCCGCTCTGGCAGCTCTGATCTGAACCCTCTCGATTACAAATTGTGGGCCGTTTTAGAGGACATGGTCTGTCACAAAAGATACCCCAACATTGACTCTCTTAAGACAGCTCTGGTTCGTGCTGTATCAAATTTTCCAATAGATTGCATGCAGCTATTGATGATTGGCCAATGCGACTTAAGGCGTGCGTGAAGGCCAAGAGCGGATATTTTGAATGAAACTTAGCTTTATGTAAAATAAATAATTATGTAAAAAAAATTTGGTCCAAAAACGTTCATTAGTTTTTGTTTTATGGCACAAAATATAAGGAACAGTATTTATGTCCCTACTAATGTTACAAATAAGAACTATCTTCGCGGATGCGTTAGTAGATCTATACACCAGTGGTGGTGCAGATAATGCTTTATGGGGTTATTGCTGTGTGACAAGTATTTGACAAACCCCACCTATTGTCCACTACTGATTAGCCGTAATCGAATTTAGGCTTTGCCACAATCGAATTTAGAGGTTGCCACAACTGCACTAGAGATCATCACAAACCATCTAGAGGTTTCCACAACTGCATTGGAGTTTGTCACAACTGTATTGGAGGTTGCCACAACGGTGTTAGAGGTTGTCATAGCCGTGGTTGCGACAACCGCATTGAAGGTTCTAACAACCGCATTAGAGGCTGCGCCAACTGCCTTAGAGGTTGTGACAACCGCCTTAGTGGTTGTGACAATCGCATTAGAGGTTTTGACAACCACCTTAGACGTTGTGACAACCGCATTAGAAGATGCCACAACTACATTCGAGGATGCCACAACTGCATTGGAGGTTGCGACAACCGAATTAGAGGTGGTCATAATTGCATTGCAGGTTGTGTCAACCGCATTTGAGGTTTTCACGGGATTTATGTAGGTTATTAAACCCTAATCAACATTTTCTCTATTATTTAAAAACGCATTAAGTGACGATTTTTGATCGTTTTATTTATAGTTTAATTTCCTATATTCTCATAAAAAAATTAAAAACGACGGGTAAAATGCATGTGGGGTAATATTTACGGGTAAAATTATTTTTACATGCCACTTCTGACCGTTATTGAAGTTTCAGCCATCCTTTATGGGGCACATCCACAATCTGTAGTGTGTGTCGATTTAGGCCATAAACCAACCCATTCGATCCTTCTATATAAAGTTGATACGTTGATATAAAGTATACACTAATATTGTACTTTCGGTTTACATATTAGAACATCTCAAACGACCGATCTTGAAAATCTTTAGAACAGATGACATCTGCTTAGACGGATGGATGATAAATATGGGAATTTTCTGGAAAATAAGTGGATTTAACGCAGAGTCCATAGATACAATATTTTGACTTAGCTTTCTTTATTGGCCGTTGGTTGTGCAAGGGTAGCGTGCGCGGCTCTTGCAAATTAGTACGTGGGTTTGATCTTATATCAGACCAACTTACATTTCATTCGACGGTGGTCATCTCGCTTAGTGACATCGGCACTATCGAGTATTTAGCCATTTTTTGTTATAATAATTGTTTTTAGAAATATAATTCGGTTGAGGCAACTCCAGAGAGGAACAGGTAGGGTAGTTCCTGATCTTGCCAGCTCATCTGCTTTATAGTTACCTGTAATGTTCCTGTTGTTCCCGTGCCCCGGCACCCATATAAGGTGAATACCGAACTGCTTGACCATCTCATTTGGGGATGCACAACAGTTGTGGGCAGCTCTTGAATTTAGGAATACAGATTGTAGAGATTTTATAGCAGTCTGACTGCCTCAGTAGATGTCGGTATCCCAGCCAGCGATGTTGTTTCGTCGCAGCCAAAGGGCAACTACTCCGAAATACACTATAATGGGCCCGTAGCCTTTGTGTGAAGGTTTAGCCCCAGCTTTGTAGAAGAGACTCCACACCCTACCTTACCATCTGGTTTGGAGCCATCAGTATAGCAGCCTAGATACCTTCTGTACCCTGGTATACGACCCTTCCACTCCTGTGTAGTTCTTTTAAAGGATGAAGTGGGTGTCATGTAGTCTACTTTTTCTGTGGTGATGTGTGATGCTGATCCATTGCGAAGAATGCCGTAGGCGGATTGCCGCATTTGCAGTCATTTATTTCCCAGCAAATTTAGTGGTAACAGGTAGTCTCAGGTTCTCAGTTGGGGTTGTGCGAAGAGCAACCGGGATACACACCATTGCCATTCTCTGGACTTTTGTCAACAGACTTAGGGAAGTGGATTTTTGCAGTTCTGGCCACCAAACAACAATGCCGTAAAGGAATATCGAGCAGCTAACAGGTTTATATATCCCGTATACTATTTTCTATAAAACTATATTTCCTTTTGCACGAATATAGTGCCACTGTGGATGTAATGGGAAACCAAATTGTTGTATAGAGACAATGGTTGAATATATGTACGTAACCTTCTCTCTCCTGGTAAAGAGTACGAGCTTTCTCTAAATTTACATCCAGTCCATTTTCTGTAACCCACTTACAGAGTCTTCTATTTAAGTTCTGGAGCAAATCTGTCCACGTGGAGGATTATTTTCTCAACTGCAATTGCCAGGTCGTGAGCATATGCTACGAATGTGAAACCTGATCTCGCCAACTTTAGCAGAACGAAATTCATTGCGAAATTCTAGACAAGTGGAGATAAAACTCATACTTGGGGCGTTCTTCTATTCACATTTCGAGTTAAGGTTTGTGAGTCCCATGGATGAGGTTATGCGCCTTTTCATAAGTTATTTATAGATCAAATTAATGATCCCCTGGTCAACACAAAGTGCCGATAAAGCCGGTGTGCTCTGGTTGATACTGCTGCTGATGCATTGATGATTCTATATCTGCTGTCATAATAGTGCAACTGCTGCAATGGTATAGGATCGGATTCGGTTATGGAATAGTATTGGATGACTACTGACTAAGATTCGTACAATAGGTGTCATAGAATAACTGTGATTTGTCTGTATACCACCCCAGCGAGTTTATTGATTGGTTCTACATCATAGCAATTTGCAACTTGGGAAGATCTGATGCGGTATTAGATGGTGGAGTTATTGTCTGGTGGCAATTGTTGGAGCTCCACCATTGCTTGAGAAACGTAAGGCGTAAGGTTCATAGAATTGCAGTGATGTGCTCTACGTTGTACCACTCCCGCTGATGCAGTGTTTGATGATGGTCAAGAACATTCCCACGAATTTCAACCACGCGACAGCGAAACCTAAATTCGTTCGGAAATATCACACCGTCATACCGAAAAGAGCCTTGTGGAATGAAGTTCCCGCTGTAGAGGGATAAGGGGATTTAAAATCGGATAGTTAAAAACTGATTGGTCAGGTGCTGTAGGTAGCGTCTTATAGGAGAATGGTGTTGTCTTTGTCTCGTGGAATACGTGGTCTTTGTGGCGTTTAATAGTGACTGGTTGACTGGGTGATAAAAATCCCGAAAGAATGGGAGTCAGTTTCGAAGCTGTCATTAAGGCATCTATAAAGACCTTGGACCGTGGAATTCCGGGGAATTGCACATTGGAGGCACTGACAAGACTCCTGTACAGGTTTCGGAGGAACTGTAACGTGTTGCCATGCCCCTAGCGACTTGGTAGTAAATCCTGTATGAGACCTATATAGGATTATACCTCTTACTTATAAGAGTACGGCACTAAAGTTGGACGACTGCCACATATTGTGTGAGCGCTACATAAATCTGGCCGCTTTGGGATAACAGGATATCTACAAAACAACTACATCAGCTCTAGCCTGAAAACTGTGACCCTCTCCCTGCCAAGTTAGTCCACCCCTGGCTGATTGGCTTAACAGTTTGTCATGTTATAATGAGAAAAATTTGTGGGTTTTGTTAAATTCGTAAATTTATAAGGATAATTTGAAGAGAAATCAGATGATAATGTTGGCGCCAAATTGTTCTTCTTAATATTGTTTAATATCAGTTGAGAGAGATAAATAACAATATTAATAAATATTTATTATATGTATGTATGTTGACATTGTTATCGGCTATAGCCTTTTGTGTTTTAAAATTGAAAGCTCTGAAATTGTTATGACAATATATTGTGTGTAAAGAAAGTTATGTACCAATAAATATATTTGCAAATTGTCTTCAGTGCCTCAACATTTTGTGTATATGTGCATGGATTTAAGTTTCGGGGTAATGTATGCAATTTGTTCTGTATGCTTTCTTTTAGAAAATTGTATTATTGTCTTCGGAATTGAGTTAGCTTAGACATTGTCTTGACATTATTTTTTTTTATCTAAGTGGAAATGTTGGTTTTAATTT
Organism: Phaonia tiefii; assembly: GCA_963931995.1. Lineage (NCBI taxonomy): Eukaryota > Metazoa > Arthropoda > Insecta > Diptera > Muscidae > Phaonia > Phaonia tiefii. The sequence goes on along the minus strand of OZ008367.1, from coordinate 60,631,747 downwards.
ACCACGGATAAAGGAGATTCGTTTCGTATGAGTTTCCAGAATCTTGCATTATGTAAGATTACGGTTTACTAGGCCTTGTGCCTTTATGTAATGGTATAATTAGTTCGTTAGAAGGAAGCATTAATTTTTCCAAACCTTTGAAAGTGAAACTCCCGTATAGCGATCAATTCTCGAAACAAGATTATTGTTTGTAAAACATTTAAATATACAGTATTGCGCAAAACCTAAGCAACTTTTATACCAATTCAATTAAAAAAATAAAAGACTGTATTTCATTATTGGCAACATAAATATTTGGAAAATAAAACAATCGAAATTCAGAACGGTAAAATATGTGACGAAAACAATGTATACTCAAATATTAGCTTCGCAATACTTAAACAACTTTTCAATATTTTGTATAAAATCCTTAATTGCCTAAAACCTGCTGACAACATTTCGGCTAATACTTCATGAGGTTGATTAAACCTAAGCAACATTCGGTCTTTATTTCGATATTGCTATTATTATCGCACGAAAGTAACTGGTATTTCTCAAGACATGAAAATTTATTGCAAAGAAGATTTAAATATAACCGATAACAATGTTAACACACATATAATAAATATTTATTAATATTGTTATTTATCTGTCATGTGATACTAAACAACATTAAGAGGAAAAATTTGGCTGCAGTTGTGATCGATTGCAGCCCGCGACAGCATCAATTTTGTTATTAAAACAAGGAGCCGTAAAATATACGATAGACATTTTAAATTGCTCTAGCTGGAGACATAGAATGGAGGTCACTCACAATATGAACAGCCAAAAAAATATGGCGTGAGCAAGAGCATTGTGTCACGATTAATAAAAAAAATGTAAACTGACGGGATCACTTGATACTACCAACAAAGTTCGACGGCCTCGCAAGACATCTGAGCAAACAGGCCATGAAATTTGCCAGTTGATAAAGCAAGACCCTTTTATCTCCTCTACACGCTCGTTGTTTGTTGTTTGGATGCAAATATAACATGTGTTTGGAGCTTGTCGCAAATATAATATACTTGTGCCCAAACACATTTTTATTTATTTATTTATTGGTAAACCTGCACAACAAGACATATTGTCTTATGATTTATTTATGATTTGTTTTCTATTCAATATTACATGTTTGAGATACAATGACTAATGTGTTATAACATATGTGTTTGCGACCCAAATATATCTGTGTTTGTGATACAAATACAGACGTGTTTGTTGCACTGTTTATGCTCTCAGAGCAAGAGAATAAAAGAGGGGCAACGAGTGTGTACATCGTGTAAGTGTGTTTCTGTATCTTTGCATAATTCTCACAGTGAGTGATTCATAAATCTTCTTGAATTTGCGTTCAAACAGCAGATGAAGTCAGTGTTTCTTATTTTGGTTGATTTATTGCAGAGGACAGAGGATATCAAAAGCGCTTGATCAGTGAAAAGAGAATATAAATTAATTACAAGTATTTAGTTTTATGTTTTTTAAACAGACTCGATGTCAACTTTATTGTTCTGTCTTCCAATTAGAACTAGCTTAGTACAATCTTTCAATAGCTTAGTTGACTCTTATATTTATGTTTCTTATTCTACGTTGTTACTTATACAAAAAAAGGTTTGGTGAGCGTATTGTGGGAGCATCACTGTATGGTACTGTCGAAACTTTAGAGAGAGCATCAGGTTCTAGTACAGGTGCTCATTCTTAGTGGAAGAATGTTAAAACAACAGAATGTCAAAAATTCATGGAAACATCTGCTGTGTTAACTCCTCCCCCCTTAAGTTTAAACGTCCTCGTTTGAAGAAGCTATCATATCTTGGAGGTTTCTTAAAGCTAGATATTTTTCTATTTTTTTTTATTTATTTATTTTTTTTTTTTTTACAATTATTTATATGATTATAGGTTTTACAATTTTATACCAAATATTTTCTGTTGTATTTTAAAATGTTCTTAATATTAATTTCTAATTAGTCCTTTGTGAATGATTCGTCCAGTTTCAGTGATGACAGTACTAGTTTTATCTTCCCTAACTATTTCCTTTCTATATCTCGGTGATAATTTATTTCCTATTCGTTTGTTCGTTTTCACATAAATTTCTTGACCGACGTCGTACGATTTTAAAGGTTTTCTCTTCCTATTGTGAAATTGCAAATCTGCATCTTGTTTGTCCTGAAGGCGTTTTATATTATCTGCTCTGGTCTCAATAATTCGCTCGGGATCGATGGATATTCCTCTACTAAAAAACAATTCGACCGGTTTACGATTAACCGTCGAATGAATCGAATAATTGTATTTCAAAACAGACTTATCTAATAGATCTTCAAACGAATCGTGGGTTCTTTCGCTTTTCACACATCGAATTATTTCAGATAATGTGGAATGAAATCTTTCGATTTGACCGTTAACTGTACTGGTGTATGGTGGGGCCTTAAATATTTCAATTCCCAATTGATCTTCTAACAAGTGCAGTATAGGCGCGGAGCTGAGAGATTTCTCATTGTCGATCACTATCTTCTCTGGTATACCAAAGTTTATCAAAATTTCTCTTAAAGGCTGTCTAATGTCCTCAGAAGCTCGGGAATTGATTATCTTTGCTTGAACGTATTTGGAGAATTTATCTATTGCGGTAAGAATAACCCTGTTATTTGAATGGTAAATATCTATATGTACGATATGGCCAGGATATTGGGGAATTGGGGTTGTTTGAAGAATGGGATTGTTCGGATGTCTTTCATATTTTTGCTGTTTCACTGTTTCACAATTCGATTTATTTTTTCTTGCATCATGGGAAAATAAAATTTTTGCAACAATTGAGCTTTGTTTTCTCTAGCATTTCTGTGTGCCCTCTTGTGTTCTTTCAGTATTTCATTTTCCTGATCCCTATTGTTTGTTAAGTCAGTAACTACTTTCCGTGCAAACCTAATTCTATAGTTCGAGAAATGGGCTGGATAAATTTCCTGAATCCTACCTAAAATACGTTCTTCAGTATTGAGGCCATTTATAACTGACGGATTCAGATATCTTTTCAAAATGTCCATAAGTTTTTCATCTGTTAAATCAGGTTCAACTATGGTGTGCCTATGGTAGGTTGGAAACACAATTTCGAATTGATAAGATGACGTTTCGCCAATGTTCAGGAATACTTGGTTTTTGAAAACATTAATGGGCTCGTTTCCAATTTGAATAAGTAATTCAGGGGAACTATTATCACTATGCATTGTGTCTGTCAGAACGTTAATCTGGTCCATTTGTGGAAGTCTGGACAAGGCATCCGCCACAACGTTTGACCTACCGGGCTTATAATGCATTTCGTAATCATATTCCTCCAAGATTGCTTTCCATCTTTTAAGTTTGGGATTACTATTCTTATTACTCAATGCGAATGTCAACGGTTGGTGGTCCGTGAATATTTTAATTTTTGTCCTTCCGTACAAATAGTTTCTCAATGTGACTAATGCCCATACTATAGCAAACATTTCTTTCTCATTTACCGCGTAATGTTCTTCAGATGTAGTCAGGGTTCGAGAAATAAATGTAATGGGTCTATTGTTCTGGGATAGAACTGCGCCCACAGCATATTTGGATGCATCGGTTGTGAGTTGAAATTCTTTAGAATAATCCGGGTAAGTCAGTATAACCTCATTCATTAATGTCAATTTCAGTTTGTTGAATGCCTCTATAGCTTCACAATTGAGATTTATGGTTATTTTTTTGGAATTTGTTTTGGATGTTCGACCAGCATCTCCTCTGGTAAGTACGGTCAGTGGTTTTGTTAACTTGGCATAATCTTTCACGAAACTACGATAAAAATTGGACATACCCAGGAAAGATCTAAGATCTTTCAACGTATTAGGAATAGGAATTTTTGCGATTGCCTCTACTCGTTTTGGGTTAGTTTTGATGCCCTTCTCTGATACAATGAACCCTAAAAACTCTACTTCGTTTTTCAAGAACTCGCATTTGTCCATTTGGACCTTCATGTTCGCCCTCTCTAGAGTTTCGAAAATTAACTGTACATCTTTAAAATGAGAGTCTTCATCCTTACTGAAAATTACGATGTCATCTATGTAGACAAAACATCATTTCCCGATGTGTTCTCTCAAAATGTCATCAAGGGCTCTCTGGAAAATAGCAGGGGCGTTCTTTAATCCAAATGGGAGACGAGTAAACTCGTACTTCCCATTGTTTATAGAGAATGCAGTTTTTTCAATATCAGATTCTTTGAGTGGGATTTGATGGAATCCACTTTTCAAATCCAATATAGTAAATATTTTACTTCCGCCTAATTGTGAAAGGACATTATTTATGTTTGGGATAGGATACGCATCCGGGATTGTAACAAGATTAAGCTTCCTATAATCTATTACCACTCTGTATTTTCTTTTTCCAGATGCATCAATTTTTTTTTGAACTATCCACACTGGAGAATTGTACGGGGATCTGGATGGTCTAACTATCCCATCCTGAAGTAACGACTGAATTTGGGTCTCTACTTCTTCCTTCAGTGACATAGGATAAGCATAACTTTGTGAATAAACTGGGTTATCTGTATTGGTACGAATTTCGGCTGTCACTTTCGTCGTATATGTGAGTTTTTCGTCTGGATCGGCAAACAGTAAGGAGTGTTTACTAGTAAGCAAATTTAAAATTTCCTTTTGCCGAGATGTCATATGATCATCCCTCACTTGGATAGAGTTGACGTTATCTGAAGCAGCCTGTCTTATTCTGATCTTGATTTTGTCTTTTATAGTAATGTAATCATGTTTGGTATAAATAACGGCGGACAAATCTTTTAGACTGTCATTTCCAATAATAGCATCGAATGATTTTAGTGAAGGTAATAAATAGAATTTCACAATCATTCCGAATAAATTTGCAGAAGTTTGTTGTGTGACCTGGACCATCCCTCCCACCGAATCAGCATAAAAAGGTTTTATATTAGAAACAGGATGTTGAACAAATTTAGGATGAATATAATTCTTGTTCGACCCAGTGTCTATTAAAATTCTTAGAATTCTTGGTCCGAATTTACATTCGATATAAGGCAAGGAGGATGTCCGTTGTCTAAAAAATGGATGTCGGCGTAATTGAGAACTTGTTCGTCGTCGACTTTGTTAGTGGGTATATTATATCGGGTTGGTTCAATATACTCCTCTAAAGTTTGTTCAAAATTTTCGTCCGCCTTCTGCGTAGTATTCTGATAATCTGCCTCTTCTTTTGAAATTATATGGAAGTTTCTCTGTTTTTTATTTGGGTCATTGTTAGGTGGGGGTGGTCTTCTACCTACATATTTATCACTATTATTCCTTGGGTAATTCATGTAATTTACGTTTCGGGATCTAATGGAGGTATCTATTTCCATTGGTTCTGAACGTGGCACCGGTTTTGGTGCAATAGGTCTAGAAGGGGGCGTATTATAATAGGCCTGTGGTGCATGATTAGTAGGAATATTAGGCTTGAAATGATAGCCCTGACGGTCTGGGTGGTTATTGTAACGTAATGGATAGTTAGGATAATTAGGGTAGTTAGGATAATTAGGAGATATTTCCATTACTGTAATCCATGCAGGATATTTTTTCCAGTATTAGAGAAAGGTGGCCATAGACTGCCTGATAGAATTCAACTATGGTCTTGTTCCCCTGATTCAAGGAACCCATTTGATATTCGAGGGTTCGCAGATCCCTCTTATCAGCGTAATGATTCACTAAACATTTTGATATCTCAGACCACTTCAGTGGTGTGTTATACGATTCTAGAATTATGTCTGCCTCACCCACAATTTTATTCCGTATTGCGTTTATTATGCAAAAATATTTCGGCGTGCCCGTAATGGACTCATAGGATTTTAAAATTCTTTCAACGCTTTTCTTCCATGATCCGAATTGTCCTGGTTGGCCAGAAAACTCTCTGATACATTTAACTAGGTCGGGAATTTTAACGTCTTCTTCTCCTAAGTCGATGTTACCGTGTTCATTAGAGTTGTCATCAATAATTTCATAATTTCTAATAGCAGTTACTATATCTGGGATACAGTTGGCAATGGTATTTCTAATCTGTTCTCCTATAAGCGTTTGCAATTCTTCACTAAGGGTAGAATTAGTGCTCGTGGTCGCACCCGTATTTAAAACGGGAGGCCAAAGTAATCCGTTTGGGTTTGCCATATTATCTCTCTTATTATTTTTAATTTAATTCAAAAATAGAGAAAGAAGAAAAAACAAAAAAAAAAGCGTACGGGAGATATCTTTTTGACCTTGAAATTTACAATTCTTTCATTGGTATTACTTTCTTAAATTTAATAGAAGAAAATTATGAACGAAGTCTTGTCAAATCTTATATTTTATGTTCTTTAACAATTACTCTATCTTCTGATTTCACGAAAAATTGATAATAGAATATTCTCAACACTTTCGATAACTAATACCAAAACTACATTATTTAAAATTTAAGTCTTTTGGATATTAGCAAACTTAGTTTTTTTCTATTAATTTATTTTGTTATAAATTGTCACTTAATTTAATATTTTCCTGTGTTTCTTTTTGGAATTCCTTAGCTGTCACTTGCGGTTGTCACTCTCTTCGCTCTTTCGTGGAGTGTGTAATTGTTGTTGTATGCTGCTGTTAAAGTAGATTCATTGTAGTTGGTTTAAAAATTTATTTATTTATTAATTTTTTTTTTTTGATTTTTGTTTTTGCTATTTCATTTATTTTTTCTGGTTTTGTGCGACAAGTGATGGCGTTATGGTGACGAAAAGAATGTGAGTTTGGTGCCTAGTACAGTCAGCTTCTGAGTACAAGTTGGCAGTTCTCTATAGCTTTCCGCTATTTTCGTGGAATGTGTAATTTTTGTTGTTTGCTGTTGTTACAGTAAATTCATTGTAGTTGGTTTAATTTTTTTGTTTTTGTTATTTAATTTATTTTTTCTGGTACAGTCTGATTTTTTAACGCTTTCTTCTTCCTTATAATAATAATTATCCCAACAGGGAGACTGGTGTAATCCTTTTTGAAAGTTCTACTGGGGCACCATGACTACCACAAATCGTTGGGTGATCTATGCTATGATAGACATGTTACTTCATGTGTGGTACATTTACGCACATGACTAGTAACGGAGTTTGGGGTTTATCGCGAATATTACTTCATGTGTGGTACATTTACGCACATGACTATTAGTAGTACGGCATGTCCACCGATATGCTTGATATGTGCTACGCGATGCCCCACGTTGGGCGCCAATTAATTACAAGTATTTAGTTTTATGTTTTTTAAACAGACTCGATGTCAACTTTATTGTCATGTCTTCCAATTAGAACTAGCTTAGTACAATCTTTCAATAGCTTAGTTGACTCTTATATTTATGTTTCTTATTCTACGTTGTTACTTATACAAAAAAAGGTTTGGTGAGCGTATTGTGGGAGCATCACTGTATGGTACTGTCGAAACTTTAGAGAGAGCATCAGGTTCTAGTACAGGTGCTCATTCTTAGTGGAAGAATGTTAAAACAACAGAATGTCAAAAATTCATGGAAACATCTGCTGTGTTAACTTATACAAACGCTCGGACGGTTAAATAGTTGGTGGTTTTTGTTTTTTTGTGTGTATGTGTTTCGCATATATTTATGTGCGCTATCATAGTGCGAAACGATTTTGAGAAAAGAAGATGGGAACAATGTGAAGGCCGTTTTCTGCCCGAACCTCTACTGAAATAATCGGAATGACGAACCATTTGTGAAATATAATTAAAAAAACACAAGTAATTAATAGACGCTTGTCTTGCATGAACTATAGTTTTTATATAAGTATATTGTTTGTGTACCAACGCATAGTGATAACCAGTGTATAGTTGAAACCTTCTGAAAACAAAAACATGAGAGACAACAAAGTAAGGAGAGCAGCAGATTCTTATTTCATAAAAAAGTATTGTATTCTGGTGCATATACAGTGGAACTGCAAAGAATTGATGCAAAATTAAACAAAATTGATCAATTAACTGAAGCAATGAATTTTATGTCCTCAAAATTTGATGAAATGATCAAAGATGTAGCCGAAAATAAAAAGAAGATAAATTCTATTGAAAAAGAAAATCATACATTAAGAACCGAGGTAAAAACACTAAAAGAAACCGTAAAGTTTCTAAGTGAACAACGCGTAAAAAATGATTGCATTGTTATTGGCGTTGATGCTAAAGAAGGCGCTACTGCTGCCGAGTCAATAATTGATGTTTCTAAAAATATTGGTGTAGAAAGCAAGAAGGATTATATAGAAGATGCATATTTTTTGAAAAAGAGAAACCAAGCTAATGCTAAACAGAACATAGTGGTAAAATTTAATGTAAAATCCGAAAAAGACAAACTAATGGAATCAAAAATGAAATTCAAAGAATGCGAAAATACAAAATCCGTTTATGTGAATGACTTTTTGAGTAAGGAGTCCCTGGAATTGCTAAATTATGCTAAAACTCTGAAGACAGTGGGTTATCAAAGCGTATACTCTCATGGTGGAAGAATTTATGTAAAAAAAAAAGCCAAATTACCAAGCCAAGATTTATAAAAAGTGCTGAAGATGTGGATAATATTTTAATAGAAGCCTCGACAAATAAATTTCAACAGCGAAGATCTGCTCGTTATGAAGTCGTGACATTGCATGATTCTGAAGCGTCGGATGATGTTAATAATTTTGAGTCCCCTGAAGGAAAATAAATGTAATTATTATTTTATAGTTTGTTATATTTTTATACTATTTTTTAAATGGATTTAAATAATAAATATTTTGAAAGTTTTGAATTATTTGGAAATTATTGCAGTAGTTTAAAGAATAATTTTTTTGATATAATATCTGTAAATATCAGAAGTATTTCATCGGTTAATAAATTCAATCAATTTAAATCAATTATCGTTAAATTGGAACAATTGCCAAATATAATAGCAGTACAAGAAACCTGGTTTCAGTCCGATTTGGTTCAAATTTATAACATACCTGGTTATAATGCTGTTCACTGTTGCAGGCATGATGGCTATGGAGGGACGTCATTATAGTTTAGAGATAATATACGGTTTAGTGTTGAGTATTGTGAAACAAAACAGAGCATTGAATGCATACGTGTTTCTTTGGATAATTTTATCATAAATGGGAAATCACTAATTTTTACAACATTCTATCGTTCGCCAAAGTGTAATTTAGAAAATTTCTTTAACTTCCTGGAACATGCCCTGCTGCAAAGTTCACGTTCTCCTAGCATCTTTGTTGGAGATTCAAATATTGATTTGTCGTGGGATAATGCATCTGGAGATCTTTTAAATATGTTACATCAATATGATTATAAAAGCTGTCATTGTTTAATCACACGCCCTAGAAGTGGAACTTCAATTGATAATATATACAGTAACATGCAAAATGAGCTTTTAATTGCTACCATAGAATGTAATTTGTCTGATCACAATGTTATTTCGTGTAAATTACGTAGCAATTTTGAAAGGAACTTGCATAAGAGGAAAATAAAGTATAAATGCAACTTTACAGATTTAAGACATACGTTTCAAGATCGATTGATTTGTATGAATAAAACTAATAACGTTTCTTTGTCTTATATCAGAATTTTCTAAAAGCATAGTCGAAACTACGAGCACTAAACTTGAGATGGAGTCTATTAAGAATCTCATCACTCCATGGGCCAATGAAAATATTGATGCACTCGTTAAACTAAAGAAAAGTTTGTTAAAAAAGAGGAGAAAATGTCGGATCAATGCAGGTATAGAGGAAAGACTGGAAAGCATCAGTAAAGTTATTAAAATCGCTGATAGAGAAAATATGAATGATTATCTTCAGTCGAATGTAGAGTCAATTAAGGATAACCCGAAATTAACATGGTATTTTTTAAATGAAACTTTAGGAAGGAATACAAGACCAGTGCAACAACAAAGAAATGAGGAAGGTCAACTTATTCTTAGTGACAGAGACATTTGTATGAAATTTAACAAGTTTTTTCTGCAAATTCCTGATGACATGAGAATGTCAATACAAAGATACCCTACCGATGATTGCAATAACTTGAACAGCCTTTATGTTTATCCTGAAAACTTTGATTTTTGCCATACTAACGCCGAGGAAATATTAGAGATAATAACAGAACTAAAATTTAATAAGAGTTGTGGACATGATGGCATTTCTAGTAAATGTGTAGTTGAGTGCAAGGATATTATAGTTCCTCATCTAGTAGACATTTTCAACAACATTGTTACAACCTCGACATACCCAGATGATCTCAAAATTGCTAAAATTGTGCCTATTCCAAACGATAGCAGTGCTCATACAGTGGAGAAACATCGGCCAATAGCTATATTGCCAATAATTGATAAGATTTTTGAAAAAATTCTACATAAGCAGTTATCAAAGTTTTTAGACCAGAATGAAATGTTATATAAAATGCAATTTGGGTTTAGAAAAGGTAGTGGTACTCAGCAAGCAGTCGTAAATTTGGTAAACTATATATGTGAATGCTTAGATAATGGGTATGGTGGTGTTGTTGGAATATTTTTTGATTTGTCAAAAGCATGTGATTTAGTTGATCATTCTATTTTAAAACAGAAACTTCAATTGTATGGTATAATAGGTATCGCACTGAAATTATTTAATAGCTATCTTGGTTCTAGGAGGCAATATGTAGAAATAAGAAACACAAAGAGTAATATATCGACTGTTAAAACTGGCGTACCACAGGGAAGTGTCTTAGGTCCATTATTATTTACATTGTTTATAAACGACTTATAAAATTTAAAGTTATATGGTAAATTAATAATGTATGCTGATGACATAAGCCTTTTGTATCCCAATATATATGAGGTTATAGTTAAATGCCAAATAGAACACGATGTAGAGTTGGTACAAGAGTATATGAGACTTAATAGACTTGTGTTAAATCCTGATAAAACAAAACTGCTGCGATTTCGTCCATATAATATTGTAAATGATACATTTTGTGTTAAAGTGGGTGGTTAGATGTCAATGTAAGTAAGTCTATAATTTTTATTTTTTTTTACATTTGCAAAATAACTTGTCATGGAATATGCATATTCAGCATGTTAAAAAGAAAGTAGCTCCAGCTCTAGGGTTGCTTTTTAAATTTAAAAACAAATTTGATTTAAATACAAAGTTATTACTTTATAATGCTCTTATACACTGTCATTTTAATTATATGCCATTGATATATGCTCATCGTAAAACAACAGAATTAAAATCTCTCCAAAGAACACAAAACAAAGCACTAAAAATAGTTTATAATCTTCCACTAATGTATCCAACACGATCCTTATATAAAGATATATCGAAATCTGTACTTCCAATCTATGGGTTGTATAAGATGCAACTATTGATATATATATTTAAAGCCATTCATAATATCGGTCATCATACAATATAGAGTTTTCTGAAAATCAAAATACTTTTAATAATAGAAATGTGTCAAACCTAATTATCAAAAGATGTAGACTTGAAACTACAAAGCAGCGCATTGAGCATGCTGGAAGCCCAGAGTTTAATCACCTTCTAGTAGAATTGAAAAATATTTCTCGGATTTCAATATTTAAAATTCATTTAAAATCATACCCCTTATTCAAAATATAGAAATGCTTCTGTTATAAAATAATTTAGTTTAGAATTCATGAATATTCGTTATTATAATTTCCTTAACCCTTTGTTTTTTCTCACTTTTTGAAAATTTTTTTATTTTTTATTTTATGTAAAATTTTTTTTTTATACCCTCCATTGTAAGTGATAGAGGGTATATATCAGTTTGTCATTCTGATTGTAACATATAGAAATAAGGCTTTGCGACACCATAAAGTAAATATATTCTTGATCCTTATAACAACCGGAGTCGATATAGCCATGTCCGTCTGTCCGTCTGTTGGAAACATTCTCACGACTTCAATCGGTGATAACGCGGTTTGGTTTTTGGCCAGAATGTTCCACGTATTCCTGAGCAGTTTGGTATTGAAAATCAGCGAAATTGGTCCATTGGAAAAAATTTTATGATTGGAAACGTAAAAAAACTCATAAAATTTTCACATTAATTTTTGTAGTTTTATACTAAACAACTCCTTTTGCCGTGTGGTGAATTTCCATGTTGAAAATCTTTGTTGTTCTTTATAATAGGTAAGTACTTTAGAATGTTTAGATGTACTTTTATGCGTTCATACATTTATATGAATTTTGTCACACTTCATCTAAGGTCGCTGTGGCCTGATGGGCAAAGGGTTGCGCGTTGGAGTCTGAGGGTTGTGGTTCAACTTTCGTCCCAGCTTGTATTTTTTTTTTAACAGTTCTTCAAAAAATGCTTTTTTATTTTTAAGCTTATTTTTATTTTTTTTAAAAAAGTACATTTTCTTAAAAAAGGTTGAAAATCTTTGTTGGTCTTTATAATAGGTATGTACTTTAGAATGTTTAGATGTACTTTCATGTGTTCATACATTTATATGAATTTTGTCACACTTCATCTAAGGTCGCTGTGGCCTGATGGGTAAAGGGTTGTGCGTTGGAGTCCGAGGGTTGTTGGTTCAACGCTCGTCCCAGCTTGTTTTTCTTTTTTAACAGTTCTTCAAAAAATGCTTTTTTATTTTTAAGCCTATTTTTATATTTTTTAAAAAAGTAAATTTTCTTAAAAACGGCCCTTTTTAAAATTTAATATTTTGCTGGTTAACACTAAGGTGGAGGGTATCAAAGATTCGGCACAGCCGAATTTAACACTTTTACTTGTTTTTTTGTAAATATAGAGTTCTTCAGTAATTAATTTTGCCAACTCGCCCCTATAATGCCCAAGTGGCGCTGGGGCAAAACAACACATTGTAAAAATATTAATGAAATAAATGTACAATATGTAAAACAAAAAATAAAATGTAAAAAGGGTCATTTTAAATATTTATATTATTTGTATTAATAACACAGTGCAACACAAAAAAATATAACCATATACGGACACCACTACGTGATAAAAGACAACAAAAAAATGACCCGTGTCTCCCAGTGTTGCCCAAAGTCATGCACTTTTTTTGTTGCCCTCCAAAGATTTGGGTAGAGCCCCCCTACCTAAACGGTGTTAAGAATCATTTCTAGGAAGTTCATATGTTCTAGAAAGTTGTTTATTGAGATCTTAGGTACATTCTTGTAGTTGATTGCTTCCTTGAATTTTGAACGGTTTGCTACCTATGGACCGAAACAGGGGAAAAGAGGAAAAAATCTAATTTTGGCCTTGAACATGAAGTTTTTTGATTTTATATGTTCACAGTTTTCTTTTCTTCTTTATGGCAAGAGCTACAACTTTCCCTCAGAGAGTAAATGAAAATTCCGAACGGTTTACAAGGTATGAGCGTGACAAAATGATAACCTTTTTGCAAAAATGACACCGAAGCCACAAATTTTTGGGTTATAAAAAAAGTGCATGTCTTTGGGCAAAACTGGAAGACACGGGTCTTTTTGTTTGGTCTTTTATCACGTAGTAGTGTCCGTATATGGTAATATTTCCATGACTTAAAAAATTACACACAGTGTTATTTATAAATGTAGATATATACTGATAAAATTAATTATAATAATTATAATAAAAATTAATTATAATAAAAGAATAATCCGTTTCTAAATGTTATTATGTTTGGGAGAAAATACGCATAAGTTTCCACGTAAGTATATGGAGGTTTGGGGGAAACACGGAATGTTTCCACGCAAGTACATGGAAGTTTGGGATGAAGCACGCATATGTTTCCACGTAAAAGCATGCATATTTGTCAGTAAACATGCTAATGTTTGCACTGAAATACGCCTGAGTTTGGGGCTTGCAAAAATATAAATATGTTACAGAGGCCGTATTTTTTCAGCATGTATGTGGAGACCGTAAATACGTTAGAAGTTAACATACACCGGAGAAGAGCCGCGGGACATGATTTGGAAAGTTATGCACCATGCAAAAAACCAAAGCTTAGCTAAAAACATTTGGATAAACTGTTGGTAAACAGCGTTATTGGTTCAAAACGAACTGGAAAACGACTGGATCCACGCTTCTGAAAAAAAACTGGCATGGCGGAGGAAGTGTGAAGTGAAGAATACACTATCGAGTATTTAGCCATGAAACAGCTTCTAAAACTACCATTCGGAACCGTTGTTAAACTGTAGGTTTCAACAAGTGAGTATAAAACTAGAAAGCGCGCAGATCACTGGTTATGAGAAGCTCTCCCCAATTCCATCATGCGATGTAATGGGAAACCATTTATTTTATTAATGCTGCGACCGCTCGCAAACTTCGAAGAATTTTCAGTCGAGAAAGTGCAGCTAATGTGTCAACCATGCGAAGAGTGGTCAAACAATTTAAATAACTGGGTCGGTTATCGACAGTAAGACTCCTGTGCGTCAACGTACGGATCGGTCTCTTGAAAACATTGTTGCTGCCGTAATCGAGAGTGTCGTCGAAAACTCGAAAGCATCAATTCGACGTCGTTGTCAATAACTTCATATTTCACAAATTACTACGCGGCGAATTTTGACAAAAGACCTCCACGTCCATGCGTACAAAATTTAGCTTACTGAGGAGCTCAAACCAGCAGACCCATGAAAGAGCCGGCAATTCGTTCAGTGGGTAATGGAGCAACGTGAGGTCAATGCCAATTTTTCAAAAAAAGATAAACTCCCGATGAAGCGCAGTTCCATGTGAATAGCTTCGTGAATACACAAAATTGTCGAATTTGGGGCCCAAACAAATCGTCATGAAATCTATAAGAAATGGTCTGGTGCGGATTTTGGTCAGGCGGCTTGATTGGTCCTTACTTCTTCGAAGATGTGGTCGAAATTGCAGTGACTGTGAACGGCATTCGTTGCAGGAACATGATAACAGAATTCGCGTGGCCTTAAGTGAATGTCATAGATTTGAATGACATGTGTTTTCAGCAAGACGGCGCCACGTGCCACATCCACCGCGCATGAAACAATCAATTTATTGCAGCAACGATTTCCAGTACAAACAATCTCATGAATTTCTGATGTCAGCTGGTTACTGTTACATATTTAATAAGAAACTGCACATTCGGTTGTTACAAGGCGATTGATTTGTAAGCATGATCGGGGAATAGAATATGCATCCAAAGCTCGAGTTAGAGCACTACTCCAGAGAGGCATATTTAGAGAGAGCATTAACTGACATCATGTTATGTATTCGTAGTGAGAGAATACTGGGATATACACTGGTGCACAATTCTATTCAACTATAATGCAATACATAACAGTTATACAGTCATTTCACATAGTGTCGGCAGCACTATCGATTAGTAAGTCATGAAAAAGCTTCTCGAGATATTGTTCGGAATCGGTGTAAAACTGTAGGTTTCAATTAGTGAGTATAGAACTAAGAAGTGGACACTGGTTGTGAGAAACTCTCCCCAATTTCGTCATGGGATGTAATGGGAAACCATTTATTTACTTATAATTTCTTTCTTTGGGGTTTTGTGAAATCTTCTGCGAATAAACCAGGAACAATTTTTGGACTCAAACGCGAGGTCCAACTCGTCATCGGTGAGGGTGTCCCATCAATACAATTTTTTTTGCTTAAGCTTTATTTGAAAGCTTATAGGGTAAAGTATTTTTGAGAATTTTTTCAGATTTTTCGGAATTGGTTTAGAGTTAGCGCAAGTAGAATTTTTCCCAAAAATCGAGTATGCCGCGTGTTTTTTGAATTATACTTCAAACTCGGTCAATAACCACTAGTTTGTTAGTTTGTAAGTCAACAGTTTTGAATCTAAACGTTCGAACTTTTATTGTAACGGGGTTTTCAACAGAGACGCTACAAAAGTAAATCGATAGGGACAGCAAACGACACCATATTTTTCGCGCTCTTTTGACATTTTTCTTCAGTAAGGTTGGCCATTTCATCATGGAAAGATATACGAGCCAACAACGAGTCGAAATTTGTAAAATTTACTAAAGAAATTTGGAGTCAGTGGCCTCAACTTTAAGAGCGCTACGTCCAATTAATGGTCGTCATAATCGTCCTACCAGATCAACAATTGAGCGTCTAGTGGACAAATTTGAATCCACAGGCACAGTACAAAATGTTCCCGTGCCAGTGAGACAAAGAAGTACCCGTAGTGTCGAGAATATTGCTGCCGCTGAAGCTTCAGTTCAAGAAAGCCCAAATGTATCTCTCACACGTCGTTCTCAAGCGTTGGGCATCTCAGCGACGTCGTTGTGGCGAATTTGGCGAAAAGATCTTGGTCTACATCCTTAAAAGATTAAATTGACGCAAGAACTAAAGCCCCAAGCGTCGCATGTTCGTGAATTGGGCTGAGCAACAACTTGAAAATGATTCGGATTTTCATTTCTGGCTGAATGGCTTCGTCAATAAGCGAAATATGCGTTATTGGTCAGGCAGAAATCCACACATAATCCATGAGTCATCATTGCATCCCGAAAAAATTACGGTTTGGTGCGGTTTATGGGCCGGCGGCATCATTGGGCCGTACTTCTTCCGTGATGATCAAGACCGGCACATTGCTGTGAATGCGAATCGCTACCGTTCAATGATAACCGAATATTTTTGGCCCCAATTGGATAATATGGACTTGAAGGACATGTGGTTCCAACAGCATGGCGCCACAAGCCACACAGCGAATGCCACAATCAATTTATTGGAAACCAAGTTTGGTGAACGTGTTATCTCACGAAATGGCCCAGTCGATTGGCCGCCTTGGTCGTGCGATTTGACGCCGTTAGATTATTTCCTGTCGGGCTACGTTAAGTCTATGGTCTATGCCAACAAGCCAGCGACGATTGATGAACTTCGTACGAATATCGAACGTGAAATTGCAGCAGTATCGGCCGATTTATGCTTGAAAACCGTCGAAAATTGGGTTCAGCGTCTGGACTTCTGCAAGCGTGCCCGTGGTGGCCATGCAAAAGACATCGAGTTGCATACATAATGGCATCGAACGTACTTTCACAGGAATAAAGAATTTCATTGGTATCTAAAACCGGTTTTGTTTTATTTAAAAAAAACCTTTGTAGCGCTCTTATTGAAAAACCGTTTATATGCACAAACCACCAGTTTTGACAATGATTTTGCTCTATAAGGTATTAAATTTTTTTCGTAAATTTTGGGTAAATTTTGTAAATAACGCTTTATATATTTTAAAATTCCTATGAAATTTTAAAAAAACTAAAGATGCACTTTAAACGACGTATAAGTTCCAAGCAATTTTGTAAAAAACAATTTCCAGAGTTATGCCACTTTAAAACTCTTTACCCATTGTACGAACCTAATAATGTTTTTTGTCTTTTTTCATCGGATTTGCTTTAAACATTGTATTATTGCAAAAATCTACATGCGATAAGTAACGACAAAGAATTGCACGTAGCAAAAAATGGCCCGGCAACATATTGCAGCAACCATATATATGATTGCTTGCAAAGATATATATGTTTCCTGTAATATGTTGCTGGGCCGTTTTTTCTGCGTGTAACTATTTGACGTTTCTCAGCGCATGTAGATTTTTTTTCCTGAATACAGTGTTTAAAGCAAATCCGATGAAAAATGGGCAAATATTCTATAGTATTAGTTTCATACAATGGGGTAAGAGTTTTTAAATGACATACATAACTCTGGAAGAGTAACTGCATCTTCAAAATTGTTTCTACAAATTTGCTTGGCATTTATCCTTCTTTCAAAGTGCATCATTCGTGTTTTAAATTTTCATAGAAATTTAAAGCAAATCCGATGCAAAAATGGCAAAAAGTTCATTATAATTTTTAGGTTCATACAATGGGTGAAAGTCTTTAAAATGGTATAACTCTGGAACAGTAACAGCAAACTAAAATGTTTTTTCTCCAAAATTGCTTGGAATTTATCCGTCTTTTAGAGTGCATCAGTAGTTTTTTGAATTTATATGGACATTTTAAAAGTTATATAGCGTTACTAACAAAATTTATCCAAAATTGACGGAAAAAATTTAATACGTGGTGGTTTATGCATAAACATTAAAAGTTGGAACGTTTTGCTTTAACAATGTTGACTTACAAACTAAGAAAATCGTGGTTATTGACCGAGTTTTAAGTCAACTTAAAAAATGTCCGGAATAGCCGACAGTTGGGGGAAATTTGACTTGTGCGACCTCTAAACCTCTTCCGAAAAATCTGAAAAAAATCTCAAAAATACTTTACCCTATAAGCTTTCCAATCAAGCTTGAGCAACCATAAAAATCGAAAAAGAAAAATTTTTTGCGACACCCTAAGCCACATCTCTGTGAAACAGTTATGGAAAATTTTATGAAAAACGGAATGACCTGTCATCAGAGCCATGGGAACCATTTGACGGATATTTTATTCCTCATTTAATCGGAACATGTCTTCTTTACAATCCAATAAAAAAAATTACAACTATCCCAAAAAATACGTGTTTTTATTTTAAAATGAAAAAGTGCAATCTTACTGAGACACCCTTTAAAAGTACACGACCACTAGCAATGAATGCTTTAATATCAATAAGGACAATGATTTGAATACGAATTGTATATTTTTAATTTAATTTAATTCCATGATTGTTGATAAATAGCAGCTTTATTTTAAGCTATAAATATTAATTTATATGGAATCTATTGAGATGCTGTACATTTCTACCATAAAATACCTAAATATATACAAACTTTTGTGAACATAAATAGTAACTAACTAAATCTCCTTGACAGGCGAATGCCTATATATATGTATGTATATCGATAGCTAAAATGCAAAAAGGCGTAACTGACAACAATATAATTTTACAGGAGAAGCAAAAAACTTTGTAAAATGAGAACTATAAATATTTTTAACGAAGTTTTTTCTAATTTCACTTTAAGCACACAGACAGATTTCTGATCGCAGAAGTGTAAAATTTTTCAAGACATGTAGTTTAATGGCATTCATAACAATCACTCAAAAACTCGATTTTGAATTTTTGGTCAGTTACGCCTTTTTGCATTTTAGCTAACGATATATATATATGTATATAGGGTATGTGATTAAATCACTTTATTGGTACATACATACACAATTTAACGTCTCCACGTCGACTACACACAGTTATACATAGGCACACGGAGAGAATAGTAGAGAGAGACCACTTAAATTCAAATGTCTATCGAGAGTCTGTTAATACTATACACGTGGGCGTATAAGTGCTGCCGGTATTCCATATTTCTCATACTCGCCGATGGTATTAAGTATAAAAATAAACTAAAGTATATTTTGTTTACAATTTTGTCGTCGTCACACTATCTTATGTGGTGGTACTATAGTCTGTATTTAATATTTACTTAAATTCTTGCGAGAAAGAATTAACAACTCAAACAGATTACACGTACAAATGATTTGTACTTTCCTGTTGTTGTATTTCTTAAATAATGCCTCTTATTTAATTCCCCAAACTTTAAGGATATTTTTAGTGACATTAACATTGATTTATCATTTCGAGGCTACACCACCACCATCCTGCTCGCGCTCACGTGTATTATGTCATTGTCAAATGTTCATGGCATTTAACAGAGCAACATTGCCATACGAACTCGTACGCTTGACTCTGGTAATGGCACAATAAAAATAAAACCTTAACAAATAAGAATTCAATGTCATCACATGGATTTGTATACATTTTTTTTATATCCCTATTTGTATATACATGTTAGATAAAATACTGTAAGCAGTAGTAGTGGTAGTGGTAGTGGTAGTGGTAGTAGTAGTAGTAGTGATACTATTTATTGTAATCTAAGTAACCAAATAATTGAAAATAAATGCAAACCAAAGCAAAAGAGAAGAAAGAAAAAAAACACACCAAATAATATAATGGCAGTCAACAGAAGAAGCCAACTCAGCTATTATGTGACACGAACAGATCTTCTTTGGCGTGTAATAAAATTTTATGGCGGTAAAAAACAATAAAGGCAAAATTTACATATGTATATTAATATGAGTGAATGTGTGGGTGTTTGTGGTGGGTGGAGGGGGATTGGGGTTCTTTATCAAAATTCCAGCATATCATCGTTGAAGGTGTGTGCGACAAATGTTTATCGATGTCAAACATTACTTGCATACAAAAAGAAGGGGGCAACAACATCCACACGGCAATAAACTCTGAAACGCCAACGGAGTATAAATGATGTAGACACAAGTAATCAAGTTCTGCTAACCATAAATATATAATTCACGGAAAATTATACAGACTTTTGCAATAAAGACGTTTTACATAAAAAAAAAATTATGTCAATTAAATTTTAATGCAAAAAAATGAGACTCAATTAAACAGAGAATACAACGTTTTGTTAAAGTTTTTCCAACAACTCAACTTAGCAGGGATACAGTTGTAGACACTGGCTGATGAAATGGCTAATTAGTCTTTATAACAGAACTTTGTAATTTCTCTTGGTAAATGGAATGGGGCTGTCTGTAAGGTTAATTTTTCCATACTACATTTCGAAAGCTACAACTGAGAAGCTGTTGGTGTTACATTGCGGGCGATATTTTTATTTTTCCATTACTCCTATTGTGAGCATCTGGCTTCCACAAAGCATTTCCATCTTATACGGTTCACCGCTGTTGTTTTTGCTTCTACCCATGTTAGATTGGTCAGCCTTATTTCTTGAATTATTGTGCATCTCCAGGTGTTTCTTAGTCGCCTACTTGTTCTTGAGCCTTGAGGCTTCCACTCAAGCACCACCCTTCTAATACTGTCGGGATTTTTCCGGATGGTTTGCCCGGCCGCCGGTCAGAGCGCCCAACGGTCACAACGCCCACATTTTTTTTTGGGCCTTATGACCGCTCTGAGGGCCCAATAACGCCCAATTTTGTTGTTTCAGTATTAAAAACTTTTGGACAGTTTCTTTTCGCACAGTAACAACACTTTTTTCCAAAAACTTTCAAATTTGCTCATAAGTGGAGAAAAAATATCAAAATAATATCTCCCATAGCGCGGTCATAATGCCCACAAATTTTGGGCTTTGTGTCCTTCCATCTTCCAAACCAAATTGTTCGTTATGACCGCCCTCAGAGCGGTCATAAGGCCCAAAAAAAATTTGGGCGTTATGACCGGTCGCCGGTTTGCCCCACATGCGACTGTCCGAGGAGGTGGAAAGTTTCTGATAGTCATTCACTTGGGAGTGGCCAGAAGTGATTCCTTCATTGGGCAGTACAAGCAGCTCACTACTTCCTGGGCAATGACTTTTTCGGAAACCTCCGTTACCTAGCTAGAGTGAGAAAGCGAAACAAATGAGCAGCCTGATTGATTATGCGATCACTGATATGTCCTAGGTTTAGTAGGTGACTGATGTTACCGAAACTCTGGAAGTTATCGGGCATATTATTTTGTCCTTCGAAGGCGGATGAGCCAAACTTATGGGGCAAGGGCGGATAGAAACCAAAAGAAGAAAATCCAAGTTCGCCATACTTCGTACTGGTGACCGTCTCATTCAAAATGGAAAAACCCGGAGGACTGGGTTTGCCTCCCGCCACCGTTCGTAATGGCAGTGAGTATTCAATAATAAATAAATAAATGGTTTCCCATTCATTACATCCCATGAAGGGACCGGGGAGAACTTCTCACAATCACTGAGCTGTGCGCTTTCCAGTTTTCACTCACTGATTGGGACCTACAGTTTTACACCGATTCCGAACGTTATTTTGAGAAGCTTTTTTATGGCTATATACTCGATAGTGTCGCCGTCACTATGCTTGGTGACCGCCGACGATAGAAATTTTAGGTGGTCAGAGCAGGGTTCGAACCCAGGATCTCGTGTACAAGAGCCGCGCACACTAACCATTGCACCACCAACGGCCACAGTGAATATTCAATGACGAAAATTAAAACAGAAGCAACCCCTATTTGTAGACGACCCCCGCAAACGTTATACAACCACGATTTACGGATATGCACTTGGAATGCAACAACTCTATATGTGAACCTGTGTATTAAAACCCCCTAGTGTGTCAACTTTCATGAATTCACTTTTTTGTATGTAAAACACCTTAAATTTTCATATAAACCGCGCGCAAGTCACAAAAATATCTGAAAGTAATGTAAAAAATGCAACTATATAAAACAGTAAAAACCCACTTAGTGTGTGAAATATTAATTGCGGGGAAACTGTAATTGCGTTTTTCTCAAAAATTGCACACTAGCTGGGATTTTTTGCAGGGTCACATATAGATCCGGTGCAAGTAACCAATTGACAACTGTTCTCGAAAGTTATAAGGCTGACATTACCGCTATCCAAGAAATGAAATGGACAGGACATGAATATACGAGTACGAGTACGAGTTGTCATGAGAAAAAACATGAATTTGGTTGTAGATTTGTAGTTTGCAAAAGACTGCGACATCTAGTCTCTAGGTTCAATTCTGTGATGGAACGAAAAAGCGAAATATTTGTATGTTTCCTTAATTTATGGACATGCCCCGACAAAAGGGAAAGATGATGGTATGATACTGATTGACATTGCCGCGGCAAAAACATGGTCATTAGTCGTTCCAGCATAGAGACATCTACAAGACTTCTTGGGTATCCCCATATAAATGAACAAAGAACCAAATTAATCACGCTGTAATTGATGGAAGGCACTCATCAGTGTAGTGAACGTTCGAGTGATCAGAGGAACTAACATCGATTCTGATCACTACCTGGCAGCAGCAAAGGATCGCACAAGATTAAGTAGAGCGCAAATCGTACGAAACCAGACACAGAGAAAGCTGGTCATCCAAAAACTGCAATTACCAGATGTAGCCACAGCCTACTCAAGGAAGCTCTTGCGACTTTTGGCATAGAACACACCCGTTCCGTTGACGATCCTGAGGCGCAGTGGAAACTCATTTCCAACTCCATAAAAACTACCGCAACAATCGCACTTGGTTTTGAAAAACCACTTCGCAATAAACCATGGTACGATGAACAGTGTCGCATTGCAAATGATGAAAAGAACGCTGCACGTATCGAAATCCATCAGTCAGTTGCAAAACGAGCTCCGACTTAACGGTAGGGAAAAAGGAAGTAGGTAGACTGTCTCTTTAGGCGTAAGAAACGGCAGTGGAGAAAGCACGAGAGTGAGCAAAATACAGAAGGAAGGACAGACATACCCCGAAAATTCTAGCAAAAAATCAAAACAGTAACGACAAGGCTTAAATCTTACCGCGAATGTTCAGAGCATCTTGGGAATATGGAGAGATCAATTCTCCGCGCTACAGGTACCTGACATATTCAATAAAGATGAGATAATCGATCACAATTTGGACGACGAAATCGATTGAACCCTCCTAACCAAGACGAGGTCAGAACATCTATTGCCCGGCTTAAGAACAACAAGGTCGCAGGAGCCGATGGATTAACGGCGGAGCTGTTTAAGGCTGGCGGCGATGAGCTGATAAGGTGCATGCATCAGCTCATTAGCACCATTTGGTTAGATGAATGCATGCCCGGCGATTGGAGTCTCAGTGTACTATGTCCCATATTTAAAAAAGGGTGACCCGAGTATCTGTGCCAACTACCGTAGAATAAGCCTTTTATAAGCCATAGCATATAAGGTGCTATCAAGTATAATGGGCGAAAGACTAAAACCAATTACCAAAACCAAAAAAACCCTGATTGGACTATACCAGTGCGGCTTTAGGCCTGGAAAATCGACAACTGATTAGATATTCACGCGACGCCAAATCCTGGAGAAGACCCACGAAAAACAAATCGACACCTATCATCTATTTATCGATTATAAGGCGGCCTTCGATAGTCCGATGCGGGAGAAACTCTCTGAAGCAATGTCTGAGCTTGGTATTCCTGCAAAACTCATACGCCCTTGCAGGATGACCTTAACGAACAGCAAATCCGCAGTGAAAGTTGGTAACGATCTTAGCGAACCTTTCGAAACTAAGCGAGGCCTCAGACAAGGCGACACCCTATCGTGGATCTCTTTAACATCTTAATGAAGATCATTATGAGAAAAGCTGCAGTCAACACGAATAAAACCATCAGCAGCAAAAGTCACATGCCGCTCGCGTATGCTGATGATATAGATATCATTAGAGAAGTTACTGTGGTGTTTTCGAGAACTGAGAAGGAGGCAGCAAAAGTGGGTCTGTCAGTAAATGAGGACAAGACAAAAATAATCGTTTCAACGACCAGGGCGAACACACGATTAGACCAAAACGTGAACGGTGATAAAAAAATAAAATTAAATTTGTTCCCGTTACATCCCATGAAGGGATTAGGGAGAGCTTCTCACAAACCAGAGAACTGTGCGCGTTCTAGTTGTCCACTCATTGATTGGGAGCTACAGTTTTACACCGGTTCCGAACGGTAGTTTGACAAGTTTTTTCAAGGCTAAATGCTTGATAGTGGCGCCCACTAAGCGAGGTGACCGCCTTCGAAAGAGAATTAAGGTGGTCAGAGCAGGGATTGAACCCACGTTCTCATGCATAAGAGCCGCGCACCATTATATACCATTGCTATAATTTCGAGGTGGTGGACGAATTTATATACCCCGGATCTGCCGTAAACAAAATAACAACGTCAGCCTTGGGATCAAGCGGAGAATTGTGCTTGTGAATAGATGTTATTTTGGGCTAAGCAAGTACTTTAGAGATAAAGCCTTCTCTCGAGTGGCAAAAGACCAGCTATTCCAGACTCTCATACAACCTGTGTTGCTTTATGGCGCAGAATCCTGGGTCATTTCGTAGGCAGACGAAATATCTGTTGGAGTCTTCGAGAGAAAAATACTCCGAAAGATATATGGCCTTATTTATAGTGCATAATGGCGAGTATCAACGAAGCATGAGCCATGAGCTGAATGAGCTACATCCCGACGTTTACATAGTCAAACGATGCGTAATGGGCAGGTAATTACGAAAACCTCAATTTTTTTTGTTATACGGGGGTACTTTTAGTCCCTTACCGGCCGTTGAAGTTTCGATTCCTAGTACATTTTTGGAAAAAATAAATTTTTTTTGGACAATTTGGGGCTGAAACGACGTGTCATGATGAACATATAGAGAAAAAAATATTTTAAAAATTTTGACAGAGCATTTTGCATATTAGAGTCCTTGCACATGTTCTACTTCAATACTTTCGATTTTGCATTAACATTTGGCTGTAAAAAAGTTTTTTTTTGTTGGATCCCACATAATTTGGCAATCGGTCAAAAAAAGGCTAGTGCCAATTGGTGTAAGGAAATTATTAAAAAGTTCAACCGTGGCGCTTCACAAGACATGTGACGAATCCGTATGAATATGTGTATGAGCTGGGAACAAAACAGCTATCGACCGTGTGGGTCTTTCAAGACAAACTAAATCAAACAAAACTTGTTCGTGGTAGAAGTACAGTGAAACAAATGGTGTGAACACTGTTCCGCTTGAGCAATGTAGGACGGTCAATACTGACTGGTACACATCCATTGTCTTCGGAGAAACTCGTAAAACTAACCGCCAAAGACGAATCATTCACCATCATGGCAATGGGATGACTCATCCTCCGGACAGTCCTGATTTGGCACCCAATGACTTCTTCTTGTTCCCGAATATCAAAGGTAAACTGCGTGGTCAACGATTTACGAGCGCCGAAGGAGCAGTGATGCGTTCAAAAACCATGTTTTGGTGGAGTCTCAAGAGGAATGGAAAACTGCTATGATAAATGGTCTTAACGAATGCAAAAGTGTATTGATCCTCAAGGGGAATATTTTCGAAAAGCAATAAAGCCATTTTCATTTAAAAATGTTTGTGTTGTTAGTTGCTGTTCCGGAAATATAAATTGGTGTTCCGGAAATTTCTTCTCGTATTAAAGAAATATCTCCGCAATATCGCTATGGATTTCTTCTCATGTCATAACTTGAACAGAGCGAATTTTTTACACACTGTCTGTACGTTTAATTAAAGATTGTTGTTATTTGTATTATTGTATGCAATAACAATATCAAAAAGCTGCATAAAAAAGAAACCCCATTTCCCATTACACCCCGTTTCTCATAACACCCCATGATGGAAGGGCGTCTCACAAATCAGTGAGCTGTGCGCTTTCTAATTTCTCACTCACTGATTGAGGTTTACAGTTTTACACCGATTCCGAATGGTATTTTGAAAAGCTCTTTCATGGCTAAGTTGTAGCATACATACACAGTCAACGCAACCAACGACTATAGAGTACAAACTAAAGCCAACATAACCAACAGAAATACATATTAAAGAAATACCAAAAGAGGTATTAGCTTACATTTCATTGGCACTTCCCAAAGTGTCCAAATAACCAAAAGTCGAACAGACAAACACACTCCACATAACAAGCGCCGTTTAATACTCTAAACGATACACATTGCTCTGTACGCAAGGTAAAGAACAGTTCTCACGCCAGTGAAACTGATTCGTCAGCATGGCACACGCAGACATGACGGCGACCGTCCATGGCTTTGAGTATGTTCTACTGCATACACACAGCGACACATACAATGTTGCATAGCCACAGAACGGCGATCGTCTCTGCTGACAGCGACCGTTCAGGACTCCGAGAACGTCGCATACATACGACAATGTATACGGCATGATAGGCCATGAGCAGCGAGCGTTCCCTCTGCTGAGGGATACGCATATGATATTCGTTGGTCTGCCGCGACAACTCCATATAAATTATATAGGAATGGGAATATTAATGTAAGATACCGTTGTATTTAGATTTAATATAAAAAGAACCAAAATATTCAATAAAGACACAGAAAGGTTTTGACGCTCAAGATAGCTCAACCGAAAAGAATTCCAAATTGTATTTTAATTATTACATGGCGATCCTGCCAGTGCTTCAAATATAAAAAAGCACGGAGGAAAAATCGGGAGCTAAAAAGGCTCAGAAACAATCCCACAGCTCCAAAAGCGCAGGGATCTCCAGGAACTCCAAAAATAAAAAAAAAGGTAGCTGGAGTTGGATCATTTTGTCCAAATAACATAGCGTTTTAGCCGCTGTTAAATCCTGAAGTGCACCAAAATGCACCAGGATTAAAGAAACATTTTCTCTGACGTGATAGCCAAAAATCCGTCAGCGGCGAGAATGAAGATACTGTCTGGCCAAAAGACAGTTGGCCCAGCCATACGAGAGGGGCCACAGCCGAAACAACCGAAGAATGAAGGAAGGCCCACAACCTCTAACAATCAAGGAGGTCAAGAAGGTGCAATGACAGCTAGAGAAGGAAGATCCCCATTCGGCGATGACCAATTGAGACGGGAATATAGTATATAGAAAAATTATTATAGAAAAATTTCCTTGTATTTTCGTATGCGATTCCAAGCGCATACCTAGGGTCTATAAGCGAGTACTCGCTCGAGACAAAATAGGGAAAATTATTTTAAGAGAAAATATAATAGACAAAATTGTATGTATAATTGGTAGGATAATTTTTATGTAAAATTTTTTAATTTTTATGTATTCGCTCGAGACAAAAGAAGAAAAATTATTTTATGTATTGTATAATTGGTAGGATAATTTTTATGTAAAATTTTTTAATTTTTATGTACTCGCTCGAGACAAAAGACAAAAAATTTTTTTTAAAAAAAGAAAATATAATAAACAAAATTGAATGTATAAAAATTGTATGTATAAAAATTGTATGTAATTACCCACTGTAGACTTATATATATAATGTCCCAAACTCCGATTAAATGTCATAATACTAAATGCATTGGGCAGAAGTAGTGCAAAAGGCACGACTAATTAAGGAAACCTTTGATAGGTCATATAAGTGTCTGAATATTGATAGAGATACGAGAGAAGAAACCGTATCAAAACATTTTAAAATTCTTACACAATCGTTAAAGAAAATACAGGTATTATTCAACGTTTATTACGATCGATTAACCACTGCTCACAAGGCAGCAGCTGACGCTTTTTACGGAGATATAAGGGAAAAATTCCTAAATGTAGCTTCGAGAAGAGGAATAGAAATAACAATTCCTTTATACCTTCACGAGGAATTGGACATAACACTAGATAATACGGAAGGTGATGATAATATTGAAAGTGAAGCCACAATTAGGACGAAACCAATTGAGTCAATTGGAACGGAAGTCAATATGGCACAAACAGTTATAGAATTTTTGAATACCGCCACAAGGTTAATCCCTGATTTCGATGGGAAACCTGAGAATTTAAGATCATTTTTAGATGCACTTTCTTTAGTGGATACACTAAAAGGCACCCACGAAGCGGTAGCCATAAACCTGATTAAGACAAAATTAACAGGTAACGCCAGAAACCTACTTGAAAATGAATCCACCATACAAGACGTAATTTCGAAACTGTCAAGTTCTGTGAAAGGTGAATCAGTTGAGGTCCTATCAGCCAAAATACTGAACATCCGACAGAACAATAAGTCTGCCAATTCTTATTGTGATGAGCTGGACAAATTGACAAAATCATTGGAAGGTGCATACATCTCCGATGGTTTGTCACGCACATTGGCACAAAAATATACCACCCAAGTCGCGGTGAAGGCAATGACCAAAAATTGCACCATTGAAAGAGTTAAACTCATCATGGAAGCAGGTCAGTTTGACAATATGAACGAAGCTATAGGAAAATTTGTTAGTAGCTGCACAGACGCTACTGGACAACAAAATACTATCCTATACTTCGGAAACAGGTCAAACAGAAACTACCGTGGGAACAGAGGAAGACCACATGGTAGAGGTGGATATAGAGGAAGAAATGGCAATGGCAACAATCGCAATAACAACAATAGATACAGACATGACAATTCTAACTACCGTGGAAACAGACGTGGAAACAACCACAATGATAATAATAACGTACAAAACCACAATGGTCGAAATAGTAACGTTAGAGTAACTAACACAGCCCAAGACAACTCGGAAAACTAGAAAATTCCCCTAAGATCGAACCTGAGAACAGAAAAGTGTATAACCTTAGCCTTAATATGAGTATTTTTGTTAACGTCAAAATAGAACACCATAACGAAAAAATAACATTATTAGTAGACACAGGAGCAGATATTTCATTAATAAAACTTACTCACTTTACACAAGATGAAATAAACACGAATAGAATATCAACATTAAGTGGTATAGGACATGGTAAAATAAAATCAATAGGAACAACAAATTTTGATCTAAGATACAAAAACTTTTTAATTCCCCATACTTTTCACGTTGTGAACGATGATTTCCCAATACCATGCGACGGAATCATCGGTATGGATTTCATAAGAAAATACAATTGTATTTTAGACTTTAATGATGATTTTGATTACCTTATCCTACGACCACCAAATTTCACACAACAGATAGAAATACAAATTAGGAATACATGCAATGAAAGCTTAACACTGCCAGCAAGATCTGAGGTGATACGCCATATTAGGCTAGTTGCCACAAATCAAGACATATTGGTACCTCACCAGGAAATTCAACCAGGTATTTTTATAGCTAGCACCTTGGTAAAGGCAAACAATGCATATATTCGCATTTTAAATACAAACGATACAATAGTTACAATAAAAGAATCACAAATCACAACTGAAGACATTAATGATTACGAAATTATTACAAACAATTCAAATGAAAAACAAAGAAAGACACAAATTTTGCAAATACTAGAGAAACATTTTCCAAAACAGTTCGAAAATGTTTTAAAAGATCTTTGTTCCGAATTCAGTGATGTCTTTGGTTTAGAAACGGAAACAATAACCACAAATAACTTCTATAAACAAAAGTTAAGTGTTAAGGACAAACAACCGGTATATATTAAGAACTACCGTGTACCACATACACATAAGGAGGAAATTCACAAACACGTAAAGAAACTAATAGACGATGGAATAGTCGAACCATCGTATTCGGAGTATAACAGTCCAATCTTGTTGGTTCCCAAAAAGTCTCTCCCTGGTTCTAAGGAAAAGAGATGGAGACTTGTAATAGATTATAGACAGATTAACAAAAAGCTAGTAGCGGACAAATTCCCTTTACCACGAATAGACGATATTCTAGACCAACTTGGTAGGGCTAAATATTTCTCATGTTTAGATTTAATGTCTGGATTCCATCAAATCCAGTTGGAAGAGAAATCTAGAGACCTTACG
Organism: Phaonia tiefii; assembly: GCA_963931995.1. Classification (NCBI taxonomy): domain Eukaryota; kingdom Metazoa; phylum Arthropoda; class Insecta; order Diptera; family Muscidae; genus Phaonia; species Phaonia tiefii. The sequence continues at coordinate 60,601,636 of OZ008367.1, read as the reverse complement.
TCATTTTCGACTAATAATGGGTCATACAGATTCACTAGACTTCCTTATGGACTAAAAATAGCACCAAATTCATTCCAAAGAATGATGACATTGGCTTTCAGTGGTTTGAAACCAGAACAAGCTTTCCTATACATGGACGACCTGGTCGTATTAGGATGTTCCGAAAAACACATGCTTTCAAATCTTACAAATGTTTTTGAACTATGTCGAAAAACCAATCTCAAGTTACAGCCTGAAAAATGTTCATTTTTTATGACAGAAGTAACATACCTAGGACACAAATGTACAGATAAGGGAATACTCCCAGATGATAGTAAATACTCAGTAATTGAAAATTACCCGAAACCCACTGATGCAGATGGCGCGAGAAGATTCGTAGCCTTTTGCAATTACTATCGAAGATTTATTAAAAACTTCTCAGAATATTCTCGGCATCTTACAAGACTGTCTAAAAAAGGTGTTCAGTTCGAATGGACTAAAGATTGCGACATAGCATTTAATCACTTAAAAAAGGCATTAATGAGTCCAACATTACTGCAATACCCGGATTTCGAAAAGCAGTTTTGCATAATTACGGACGCAAGCAAACACGCTTGCGGCGCAGTTTTGACTCAGGAACGTGAAGGAACACATTTACCAGTCGCCTATGCTTCCAAAACCTTTACTAAAGGTGAAAGCAATAAATCAACCATCGAACAAGAATTAACAGCAATCCATTGGGCTATAACACACTTTAGACCATACATATACGGAAGACAATTCCTCGTCCGTACGGATCACAGACCACTATCATATCTATTTTCAATGAGGAACCCAAGTTCAAAACTGACGAGAATGAGGCTTGACCTAGAGGAATATGACTTTACAGTAGAATATCTTAGGGGAAAAGATAATTACGTTGCAGACGCGCTATCGCGAATAACAATACATGATCTCAAGGACATGAATATAACAGCAACACAAATATTGACGATAACGACAAGATCCATGACACGAAATAATACGAATACGGATAAAAGTAATACTTTGAATGAGCAGCATAAATCAAATAAAATTAAAAAGCCCAGTATATATGTTCCTTTAGATAACACTGACGTCAGGAAATATTATAAATTAAAGATTTTTCCCGCAAGATGTTACATCAAACGTGGAAAATCTATAATTGCATATATACAAATCAATGACTTGTTTAATAATGGGAAACTTGACTTAGGACAGTTCTTCCCGAGGCTCGAAGAAGTAGCCTGTAAACACAGCATTGACAAATTACAAGTGGCACCTAGTGAGAAAATTTTCGAATTTATCTCGATTAATGAATTCAAAGATATGGGCAATAGGAAATTAATTCATATTAAAGTAGCGCTACTAAATAAGGTGACCCACATTGATTGCAAAGATGCTATAGCTATTCAGAACATAATGATAAAATATCATGATGACCCCATTGAAGGTGGTCACTGTGGAACTTTCAGGACAATACAGAAAGTAAAACGGTATTACTTTTGGCGAAACATGATAAAAGACATAACTAGATATGTCAAAATGTGCCACACGTGTCAGACAACCAAAACCAACAAACATTTGAAAGGTCCATTAGTAATAACTCCTACGCCGGCGGGAGCTTTTGATACGGTATTTGTCGATACCATTGGTCCATTTCCTAAATCAATTTACAGAAATGAATACGCCATAACAATGATATGTGACCTGACTAAGTATTTAGTCACAATACCCATACGGGACAAAAGCGCGAAAACAATCGCTAAGGCAATTTTTGAAAATTTCATTCTTATATATGGTCCAATGAAGACGTTCATTACGGACATGGGAACTGAATACAAAAACGCCATATTAAATGAATTATGCGCACTATTGAAAATCGAGAAACTAACTTCAACGGCACACCATCACCAGACGCTAGGTACAATTGAAAGAAGCCATAGAACTTTCAATGCATACGTACGATCCTACATATCAGTGGATAAAGATGACTGGGATGAATGGCTTAAGTACTTCACGTATTGTTTCAATACAACACCATCAACAGTACATAATTACTGTCCGTATGAATTAGTATTTTCGAGAATACCACATAAAATGGTACAAATTAATGAAGTGGATCAAATAACTCCACTCTATAATGTAGACAATTACGCCAACGAGGCCAAATATAGATTAGAAATAGCGCTTAGGAGATCTCAGATACTATTAAATAAGCATAAGGAAAAACAAAAAGAATATTATGATAAGTACATTGTAGATTATAATTTCAATATAGGAGATTTAGTATTGTTAAGAAATGAATCAGGACATAAACTAGATAGAAAATATATCGGTCCCTTTAAAATTAAAAATCTACTATTAAGGGAAAATGTAAACATCATAGATCCCAAAACTAAAAAAGAACAAATAGTTCATAAGAATAGAATTAAAATTTATGAGCAATAAAATAATAATAACAATAAAAACCATGGTTAATAATACTAATAATAATAATAATAAGGAACAAATGATAATAAACTTATACAATAATAAGTCCTTCTAACTACATAAGAAATAACTAAATAATGAGTACTATATGATACATTTAATAAACATAAACTTAATAACATTGTAAAAGAATGTCCATAAAACTCACGTTATATGATCATTCTTCTGAAAAATGGAGGTGTAGCATACATACACAGTCAACGCAACCAACGACTATAGAGTACAAACTAAAGCCAACATAACCAACAGAAATACATATTAAAGAAATACCAAAAGAGGTATTAGCTTACATTTCATTGGCACTTCCCAAAGTGTCCAAATAACCAAAAGTCGAACAGACAAACACACTCCACATAACAAGCGCCGTTTAATACTCTAAACGATACACATTGCTCTGTACGCAAGGTAAAGAACAGTTCTCACGCCAGTGAAACTGATTCGTCAGCATGGCACACGCAGACATGACGGCGACCGTCCATGGCTTTGAGTATGTTCTACTGCATACACACAGCGACACATACAATGTTGCATAGCCACAGAACGGCGATCGTCTCTGCTGACAGCGACCGTTCAGGACTCCGAGAACGTCGCATACATACGACAATGTATACGGCATGATAGGCCATGAGCAGCGAGCGTTCCCTCTGCTGAGGGATACGCATATGATATTCGTTGGTCTGCCGCGACAACTCCATATAAATTATATAGGAATGGGAATATTAATGTAAGATACCATTGTATTTAGATTTAATATAAAAAGAACCAAAATATTCAATAAAGACACAGAAAGGTTTTGACGCTCAAGATAGCTCAACCGAAAAGAATTCCAAATTGTATTTTAATTATTACAAAGTAGTAGATAGTGTCGCAATCACTAAGCGAGGTAGCCGTCGTCGACGGAAATGTAAGGTGGTCAGAGCAGGGATCGAACCCATGTTCTCATGGAAAAGAGCCGCGCATAAAAGTCATTGCACTACCAACGGCCACAAAAGAATCAAGCTGCACACATAGTTATTGAAATATTCAAGGAAGAGTGAGGTGAGGTAGAGAGTGAGCAAATGCAAATTAAACATTTTTTAATTGCCATTGCGAACAAGGGTAATTCTTTTGCATTTACATTAGATAAAGTAATGCAAGTTAAAACCCAATTGAAATTTAAAAGACCAATTGCAGCTTTTTTGCCTAATATTAATTACGCTTAAAAGTATGCCGTCGCTGCAAGTTGAAAGCTAGCTCATATAAACTGAGCGCGAATATTCGATGATACGTGACTTTTCGAACTTTTCTCGTAGTTACATGAAATGCAACGCTGCTCGCATCAAGAACCACCTGTTAGTAGACTACTGTCAATTTTTTGAGCACGTTCTGTCATTTACGTTGCATTTAACAGGTGTTCAAATCATACAACCTCAAGAATTTTTTGAAAAATGGAAAAAAGTGAATTTCGAGTGCTCATTAAAAATTATTTTTTGCGAAAAAAACCGTCTAACAAACCAAGGAAAAGCTTGATAAACACTATGAGGACTCTGCACCATCGATTTCAATGGTAAAAAAGTGGTTTACTGACTTTCATTGTGGTCGCACAAGTTCCAATGACGCTGAACGTTCGGGACGGCCAATTGAGGTTAATACTCACGAAAATGTCAAAAATATATGGTGTTGGCCGATCGAAGAGTAAAAGTGCATGAGATTGTTGATGCCATAGGCATTTCATATGACAGTGGGGTTTCGATTTTAAATGATCAGTTGGGTTTAAGAAAGCTGTCCGCAATATGGGTGCCGCGTTTGGTCTCAATTGACTATAAACGTAATCGTGTGACAACTTAAAAGGATTGTTTGGAGTTGTTTAACCATAATTCCGAGGAGTTTTTGCGGCGTTTTGTAACTTTATTCATTGTCAGCCAATAAGGTGATGGCAACAGTTTTTTGGGATGCACACGGGATAATCATGTAGTCTTAATGGCAAAATTCAATGAATTGGACAACGAATTGGTACCTCATCCGCCATTTTCTCCGGATTTAGCCCCCAGTGCCTATTTCCTATTTCCAAACCTAAAGAAAGGCCTCGTTGGAAAGAGATATAGCTCCCACGATGAAATTATTGATCAAGTAAATGCCTATTTTATGGACCTCGAAAAATCCTAATTTTGGAAGGGATACAAAAATTGGAGAAACGTTGGACTAAGTATATTGAGCTAAATGGAGATTAAGTTGACAAATATTTTTTTTTGCAAAAAAAAACAGTGTTTCATTCAAAAAGGCACGGTCTTATTGATCCGCCCTCGTATTACAAGAATAAACTGAAACAATTGAGAACAGGTGGCAGCTCGCCTGTGATCATTGAGTCGACGTCAAGTTTCCGATAATAATCTAAATGCTCGTCGGTGGTGCAATGGTTAGCGCTGCGTGCCTCTTGTACATGAGATCCCGAGTTCGATCTCTGCTCTGACCACCTTAAATTTCTTTCGACGGCGGTCACCTCGCTTAGTGACGGCGAAACTATCGAGTATTTAGCAACAAAAAAAGTTTTTAAAAATACCGTATGGAACCGGTTTGAAACTGGAGATACCAATCAGTGGGTGTACAACTAGAAAAGGCACAGCTCACTGGTTTGTGAGAAGCCCTCCCTAAACCCTTTATGGGTTGTAACGTCGAACCATTATTTTTTTTTAAATCGGAAACAGACAGAGTAACAAGGAGATGGTTCTGTAGAAAGTTGAACTGGTATGAATTACTGGCTTGCAACGAAACTGAGTGCAGGATTATTTCAAACGGGTAGATTTACGACGTCGAATACGAGTGTTACGCTGTGTGTAATTTTTTAAATCATGGAAATATAACCACCACTATGAAATATGGACACCACTATGTGATAAAAGACAAAAAACGACCCATGTCTCCCAGTTTTGCACAAAGTCATGCACTTTTTTTTATGGGGCCTCGGTGTCATTTTTGCAAAAAGTGATCATTTTGTCAGGCTCATATCTTGCAAACCGTTCGCAATTTTGAGGGAAAGTTGAAGTCTGAGAGAAAGTTGTAGCTCTTGTCATAAAGAACAAAAATTGTGAACATTTAAAATCAAAAAAACTTCATCTTCAAAATCGCAAAAAAAAACTTTAAAAAATTCGATTTTTTACCTTTTTTCCCCTGTTCAGATCCATAGGTAGCAAACCGTTTAAAATTCAAGGAAACAATCAACTACAAAAACGTACCTAAGATCTTAGCAAACAACTTCCTAGAACATATGAACTTCCTAGGAATGGTTCTGAATACCGGTTAAGTAGCCGCAAAAGTGAGAAATTTCCGAAAATTTTTTAAGTTCATTTGTTTTTTTTTTTACTTCAACATTGAGATACTATGCTATTATTAAATTTTCGTATTACGATTTTGACCTTTAAGATGAAGTTTTTGATTTTATATGTTCACATGTTCTTTATGACAAGAGCTACAACTTTCCCTCAGAGAGTAAATCAAAATTCCGAGCGGTTTGCAAGATATGTGCTGACAAAATGATCCCTTTTTTGGAGGGCCCACTTTAGGCAAACTTGGGAGACACGGGTCTTTTTGTTGTGTCTTTTATCACGTAGTGGTGTCCGTATATGGTTATATTTTGTCGTGTTGCACTATGTTATTGACTATAGTCGTGAGTCCTTTTAAGTTTGTGCAGTCGAATTAAATTAAAGAAAACTGTTGTTCTTATCATAGTTTAAAGATAGCGCTCTGCATCCTGTCCCTTTAACTCTGTCACGGAAAATAAATCAGAGCTAGGAAGGATAATTGCAAAATTCGTAGCAGTATTATAATCTTGAAAATTTTTCTTTTAATACAGTTTGTGTACTTTTTAGTGCATATTAAAAAAGTTGACATCATAGAGCAACACATTGACAAATGTTTGCTCTGGCAGTTTTTTTTAGTCAGTAAATTAAGGAAACTTTTACAAAATGTAAAAGTTGTGACAGCACTCGTAAATACTAAACTTGCCAGCACATTTGTGACACTTACAATTTTCATAATTGTCCTTGGTGTATAATCTTAGTGTGAACTTTTGGAAAGTTTAAGGAAAATTAAAAAAAAAAAATACCAAGGGCAAATTTTAAGATTTGTAACGCAACATTGTGGAAGAACGACATGAAAATTGTATTAACATTGATAACCAGTATCCATTGGAATGTGTCTCTTGGTAACAGCTAAATGATTGAATTTGTGCCTGGCTGTAACACAATCGTGGAAGCACTTGGTTGGTAGTGATACAACTGTTTTTAGGTCATGTGATGTATTGCAGATGTATGTGGTTCAGTTCCTTTTTTAAAACATTGACCTTCAGGTTAGCAGGGATAGAATTGCAGTTTATCTTTGCTGTTTTGGGTTGGCCGAGTGTTGATAGAATGATGTTTCAAACGTCTAAGCCTTTCCGAAGCGATCATGTATCTATATTGTCTGTGGATGTAGCTTTCTTTAAAAGAAAAAATCCACCATTATTATTTTTCTACATTAAAGCGTGTCACAAAAGACAATATTTAACATTTACAACTTGAAAGTGGAGAAGCTAAAGCACAATTTTGTTGCAAAATATATAAGTATAAAGCACCATAAAAATTCTGCAGGAAATAGATTTCGTTTAAGTACACTCATACTTTCATGTGAAATATTGCGGTTGTTGTCGATACATTGGGTACAAGTATTACACTTTACTTTATATTCAAATCACATATTATTACACTCTTCTTTACCTTTTGCCCCCATACTAATCTCACAAGTTTTTGGCTTCTCCATATAATGTAATAACAAAAATAATAAATATTTTAAATTTGATGTGCTACAGGCATTTACGAGCTGTGGAGATGTGCGTACAGGGCGATGATTGAAACTACTGAATAGAAACGGGAGCAAAAATCAGCTTTAGAGAAGAGAAATGGAGAACATTCTTCATATTTGACACAATTTTTCACCCCCATTTATGCCACTATTAAAAACAACCCCACACACGTAGTCTCACTCCCATACCCGCTCCTATGTAAACAAATGATCACACGAACACACATACTAAGTTTACACATACACTCAAAGAAAAAATTCTTCGATACTTATCAGCAAACCATTTATCTGTTATGACAGCAAATGTACTGCCATAACAATACGCTGACAAATTCGTCTTGTTTTGTTGTTTGGATGCAAATATAACGTGTTTGTAGCTTGTCGCAATTATAGTATACTTGTGTCCAACCATATTGTGTTTGCTAATGAATATAAAATATTTGGGACACAGTGATTAATAGGTTATAATATAAGTATTTGTAACCCAAATATGGCTTTGTTTGTTGAACACTGCACTGCTGTCTGTCACAATAAATAAACAAAAGCAGCAGATCTTCAATTCACGGACACAATGCCTGCAAACATGTACATTAGGGTGGCACTGAAAAAAAACTTCGGATTTTTAATAAACCCCAGGCGGATTCTTGTTCCTCATACTCTAAAAATAACTTGGTGAAAATTTGAGCAGAATCGGACAACTCTGAGCCGTGCAGCACTTTAGTAAAAATTTCCGGATTTTGGCATTTTGGGTGAAAATTCGTATACACTAGAAAATCTTCATTCCTCCGTGCATTTGAAAAAATATTTACACATTGATTTAGTTTAACCAGAGTATAAACTGGATATAGTTTAAGTAAAATCGGACCACTCTAAGGCTTCCAATTTTTAATTTGAAAAAATTTGCATTTTTAACAAAAATTAATATTTGGGGCTTTCGGGTTTTTTCCAAAAATTGTATCTAAATGAAAAAAATATGTAACTTGGAGTCCAATACCTTCCAGCAGAAGTCTATACGCTTCCAATAAGCTATAACTCGATATATTCATGCAACGGTTTCATGGTGTTATCGTGCGGCAAAGTAGGCTATCTATAGGAAAAATCGCCAAGATGGCCTTATAAGGGTACCACATTATAAAAATTTCAAATTATAAGTTAGAAACATAAGCTATATGCTCAAACCGATTCTATACAATCTTGGTTACAAAAACCGGCTTTACAAAAAAAAACCGGTTTTAAAAACCGGGTTAAAAACCCGGGTTTAAAAGACCGAGTTCAAAAACCGGGTGTAACTCCCGAAATTAAAACTCGGTTTATATAAAACGGTTTGCCAACCGCTTCGTTTTAATAAAACGGGATTTGATTGAAATTTATATAAACCGAGTTTTGAACCCGGCCGTTATTTTTCAGTGTCAATAAACGTTTTGCTTGTTTGATTTAACATATTGCTATGCATTTTCCAATTGTCCTTCTTGGCGCTGTTTTATTTCCCGTTGATAAAACAAGGTGCTCTGTAAATTTCGATAAGTTCAACAGGTTCCTTCATTTTGTTGTACAGTACAATCTCACCACTTTGCGAGTCGTTCTGGACTATACTAAATCCCACGAAGTAAATAAAAAGGCCACAGGTTTTTTTATTCTATCAAAATGTTGAGAGGAATTTTCGAGTTTTTAGTTTAAATAGTATTCCTTTCAAAACTAAATAATTTTCAGAAAAAAATACCTTGGCTATGACTTCTGCAAAGTGAATCAACAGATAAAAACTACTCGCTGAAAAAACCCAGCCTCCGTAAAAAATTCTCCCAAACACATTCTGCATGTTTGGAATACACTCCAAATATTCATATATTTGCAAGTCGTGAACACACTTATGCACACTTCTGATTGTGAGAAGCTCTCCTCAATCCCTTCATGGGATGTTATTGGACACCATTTTTTTTATGCACACTTCTATGTGTAACCATGTGCGGATTTCATCCCCAGCATCCATATTCTTACGTAGAAGCATTTTTTCTTCCCAAATGTCCCAAACCAACGATTGACGACTGAATGCATGAAACTAAAACGCAACAGATCAACCAACATTAGAAACACTCAATTCATTTTCACACTCATTCAGGTACATTTATGAATCACGGACTGAAAGATTAATGCAAACTATAGTTGTACACTTGCAATAACATTAACTTAGGCTGAAGACAATCCCTCTTTGTCCCTCTTTTATTATTTTGCTCTCAACCGAAAGCGGAAACAAAATTATTTAAACAGTGCAGAAAATGTGTTTGTATCACAAACATAGCTGTATTTGGATCACAAATACAGATATATTATAGGACACAGCAGTGTTTGTATCACAAACATAGTTGCTTTTGGAACACAAACACATATATTATAACAGATTAATCATTTTGTCTCAAATATGTAATATTGAATAACAAACACAATGTGTTTGGACACAAGTATTCTATTTTTTTCAACAAGCTCCAAACACACATTGTGTTTGCCTCCAAACAAGAAACAAAGACAGTGGTTTCATTGTGGTAACTGCTAGTGTGAAATATTTATAAAAGCAAAAGCTTTTTTTTTAATATTTCCAAAAGTTTCAAATGACCTCTATTATTGCTGATAACTTCTTCTTGGCGTTTTGTCATTGACTTTATTAGCGAATGAATATGCGTATAATGAATTATCTTACACGCTCTGAAAAATAACGGCCCAGCAAACTATCGCAGAAAACATGTTCATGCAAGCATATTTTTCATGAATTGAAGATCTGCTACTTGTTGTTTCTTTATTGTCTGTAAAGTTGTTGTTTTCATTAGTTTTCAACAAACAAAGCAACATTTGGGTCACAAACACATATATTATAACCTATTAATCATTGGGTTCCAAACACGTTAGATTGAATAGCAAACACGATGTGTTTGTACACGAGTATACTATATTTACGACAAGCTACAAACACGTTATATCTGCATCCAAACAACTAAAAAAGAAAAGTTGTTCAGCCTGCACTTTCCTTGAATGGCTACTTTCAGATGCTTGACATTTTTTATGGTGGTGGTAAAATTGATAAACATTCATCAAGATGGTAAACTTCGATCAGAAAAATAGACCAGAAGGTCCCAATCGAATTAAGATTAGGTCTAAGTGCAGGCCTGTTGATAGATTTCTGGATTCCACAAACGTTAGAGTTTTCTTAGACAGATGTATTGCTGCGTTGTCCTGCTGAAAGACTAATTCTGGATCACAAATTTGCTCTCCAAAATTAACTAACACTTCACCCAACAGTCCAATATAATACCGGAGTCCATTTTTGCGGAAATGAAGCATATTGGAGTGGTTCATATATAACTCATGCTTGCCCAAACTAAAGGGTGTCTCAGTAAGATTGCACTTTTTAAATTTAGTGTATTTTTTTGCAGTAACCGGATTTTCTCATGAATTCTGTTGGTGCAAACGAATGCATTCCCAATTCGGGTACACAACACAATTCTAAATACTTCAAACCATACGACTAAAAATCTTAACAACAAATATTGTAGTAAACAAGTTAAAGAATGTGCAATTGTTGCTGCTGCTGTGATATCAAGATTTTTTTGCGGTTATTCACAAAGGTAGGTACAAATATTGTAAATACCCTCATTTATTAACGTTACGTACAATCAGATATCTACAGTTCTGGAGTTTTTCAACGCCTTATAATTGTGAAAACTTATTACAAAAATTTGGAAAGTTATGCTGAGACTGCTCGCAAACTTCGAAGAAATTTCAGTCGAGAAAGTGAACCATTCGAAGAGTGGTCAAACAATTTAAATAAACTGGGTCAATTATAAACAGTAACCTACATGAACCTAAATGGGACCTACACTGTCTCACTGCAAATTGGCTAGTTATACCAGTTCAACCGTTTCCAGAACCATCTCAGCTCTCAGATACTATCAGCTCTCAATTATTTCAGACTGCTGTTGCGCTAACAAACTAACATTTGTCGTTAGTTTCTAAGAGGCAGCTGTTCAACTTGCAGCGAAGGCATATTTTTAGGCGTAATTAACATTGGACAGTCACCACTTTTCGCTTTCTACCACAAACTGTTTGTTGCCATTCTCATGTTATCTTGACATAAATGTTAGTTAAACGAAACATGTATTGTAATATGTTATATGTTGTTTTTGAAAACATGTTAGCTTTCTTTTGTTTCCAGCAGGAAAAGTCTGCTGTTTCGGCATCCTTTCTGTGCTGTGACTACTAACACATTTTTGTTGAGTGTCGACACTTTTGACAGCGTCTCCCAAGTGACAGATTGCAAAAATTGATAGAACACATATCTAAACAAAACACTTATTTCTTTGAAAAAGTCACACAGACGGACAGGTGGACGGACATGACTGCATCAACATCTCACAACAAACTGTTGTCGTTTTTGTTCTGTCACAGCAAAAGGGGGGAAATGGAATAAATGGTAGAGAACTTTGAATTGGGTACATGTGTGTTTCAATGTGTGTCTGGATAAAAAGTATGACTGGTGTTAAAACTAAATTGTGTGTGTAAGCTTATGTGTCAATATATCCTTTTTGTCCTTGCTATGGCTACGGTGGTGGCTTCATATCTTTAAATGTTGAGTGTGTAGTTTTGCATACAAAGGGTCCAGTAAAAGTTTATGATTTGGTCTTTATTTTTGAAATAGAAGTAATTGTTGTAGTTTGGATGGGACACCACCACAAAAAAGATTGTGTCGTAGCTTAGGTATACATATTTTTAAATAAGGGTTTGTGTAGCGAGAATATTGTGTTTAAATCGAAATTTATTATACGCAATTCACGAATAGTTTGGGATGAATGTAGGTATTTTAAATTTAGAAAATTTGGAAAGTTTGGTTGAATTTATTTGAATTTGGACCAGTTACCAACAAGTTATTCCCTTATAAAGTTACAGCACTGAGGTACTGAAGTATACCTTGTATTAATATCTTTATCATAATTGTTTTGTCACATATACATACGGCTTTTAAAAAGGTTGTTACCTATTGCCCATAAGAGTAAGCCTATTAAACCCTAAGTGTATAGGAACAAAATTCCAATAAATTTTTACCGCTAGTCTGCCACGTTTTGTTTACAGCAGGTTTCAACAAACAGAGCCACATTTGGGTCACAAACACAAATATTATAACTTAATAATCGTTGTGTCGCCAACATGTAATGTTTAATAGCAAACACTATGTGATTGGACACAATTATACTATATTTGCGACAAACTACAAACACGTTACATTTTCACCCAAACAAAAAAAAAAGATTTTCATTTGAAAAATCTTTTGAATATATCTTAACACTTCACAATAAGTCTATACTCAATCACAGGTTTTACAACTCACCACACTTTTATTCGACGAAGTATACCTTTGAGTATTTAAAATAAGAATCACTCGTGAGTTCAACTTTCCACATTCAGCCTTTTCAACAACCATCTGGAAGTTTGCGGACAGAAAAATAGCGCCATCTACTTCTCGATTCATTCAGAAAGTTTCTTAGCGAATTCAGCAACCATTCGTGGTGAGATCGTAAATGGTAGCGTTTATTAACATTTAGCTTGACTAAGCTGACAACAGCCAGAACAAATCAAGTTGCACTACTCACATCAGTGGCTCATTAGCATTCAAATACTGGTTTAACATTCTGCAGATGTTGGCTGGAATTCAAATGTTATTTGAACCCAAAATGTAAAACATTTTTCGTAGCAATATAACTTTGTCGAAATTTAGATAAAACGTATTTGTATAGACCGAACTTTCCTTTAAAAAATCGTATGAATACCTCTTAACACTTCACAATAAGTCTATACTCAATAACAGCTTTTACAAGTCACAACACCTTTACTCGACGATGTATACGTTTGCGTATTTGAAATAGCATTCACTTGAAGTACGACGCTTACCGACCGTTACAACTTTCCACATCTCGCCATTCAGCCTTTTTAACAATCATCTGGTAGTTTGCGGGGAGAAAAATAGCGCCATCTATTAATTCATTCAGAAAGTTTCTTAGCGAATTCAGCAACCATTGTGGTGAGATCGTAAATGGTAGCTTTTAATAACATTTAGCTTGACTAAGCTGACAACAGCCAGAACAAACAATTTGCACTACTAACGTCGGGGGCACATCAACATCCAAATATTGGTTTAACATTCTGCAGATGTTGGCTGGAATTCAAATGTTAGTTGTACGAGAAATGTTAAGCATTTTTCGCGGCAATATAGCTTTGTCGAAACTTATATAAGATATTTTTGTATACAACGAACTTTTCTTTAAATAGTCGTATGAATATCTCTTAACACTAGACTAGAACTTTAAATTTAATGACAGCTTTTAACAGTCACAATACTATTACTCGACGATGCATACTTTTGCGTATTTGAAATATGATTCACTCGAAATACGACGCTTCCAACACTCGCCATTCAGCCTTTTCAGCAACCATCTGGTAGTTTGCAGAGAGACAAGTAGCGCCATCTATTTCTCGATTCATTCAGAAAGATTAGTTTCTTAGTAAATTCAGCAACCATTCATGGTGAGATCGTAAATGGTAGCTTTAATTAACATTTAGCTTGACTAATCTGACAACGGTCAGAACAATCAAGTTGCACTACTCACGTCAGTGGCTCATTAACATTCTGCAGATATTGGCTGCATTTCAAATGTTAGTTGTACAAAAATGTAAATCATTTTTCGTAGCAATATAGATTTGTCGAAATTTAGGTAAAACGTATTTGTATAGAATGACCTTTCCTATAGGAAATTGTATGAATATCTCTTAACACTTCACAATAAGTCTATACTGAATAATGGCTTTTACAAGGCAGTAGATTTTTACTAGACGATGTATACTTTTGCGTAATTGAAATTAGCATTTACTTGAAGTACGACGGTTACAACTTTCCACAACTGGCCATTCAGCCTTTTCAACAACCATCTGGTACTTTGTGGATAGAAAACTAGCACCATCTATTTCTCGGTTTATGCAGAAAGTTTCTTAGCGAATTCATCAACCATTCGTGGGGAGATCGCATATGGTAGCTTTTATTAACATTTAGCTTGACTAAGCTGACAACAGCCAGAACAAACATGTTGCACTACTAACGTCGGGGGCTCATCAACATCCAAATATTGGTTTAACATTCTGCAGATGTTGGCTGTAATTCAAATGTTAGTGGTACCAAAAATGGAAAATATTTCGTAGCAATATAATTTTGTCGAAACTAAGGTAAGATATATTTGTATACAATGAACTTTCCTTTAAAAAATCGTATGAATATCTCTTAGCACTAGACTAGAAGTTTATACTCAATTACAGCATTTACAAGTCACTATACTTTTACTCGACGATGTATACTTTTGCGTATTTGAAATTAGGATTCACTCGAAATACGACGGTTACAACTTTCCACCACTCGCCCTTCAGGCTTTTCAACAACCTTCTGGTAGTGTGTGGAGTGAAAAATAGCGCAATCTATTTCTCGATTTATGCAGAAAGTTTCTTAGCGAATTCATCAACCATTCGTGGGAAGATCGCATATGGTAGCTTTTATTAACATTTAGCTTGACTACTCTGACAACAGTCAGAACAATCATCTTGCACCACTCATGTCAGTGGCTCATTAACATTCAAATATTTAAATGTTAGTTGAACCAAAAATGTAAAACATTTTTCGTAGCAATATAACTTTGCCATAATTTATATAAGACGTATTTGTATACAACGAACTTTCCTTTAAAAAGTCGTATGGATATGTGTCTCTTAGTACTTCACAATAAGTTTATACTCAATAACAGCTTTTACAAGTCACAACACTTTTACTCGATCGACTATGTTTACTTTGCGTATTTTCAATCAGACCCACTCAAAATGTGACACTTGTCGTGTATTCGTCGGTGGTGCAACGGTTAGTGTCCGCGCCTCTTGTACATGAGATCATGGGTTCGATCCCTTGCTCTGACCATATTAAGTTTCTTTCGGCGGCGGTCACCTCGCATAGTGACGGCTAAACTATAGAGTATTTAGCCATGAAAAACCTTCTCAAAAAACCGTTCGGAATCGGTGTAAAAACTGTAGGTACCAATTGGTGAGAATAAAACTTGAAAGCAGCTCTCCCTAATTCCTTAATGGGATGTAATGGGGAACCATTTTTTTTATTTAGTTGTGTATTTATAGCGGTCTTAACTTTCCACAAGTCGCCAGTCAACCTTTTCAACAACCATCTAGAAGTTTGCGGAGAGAATAATAGCGCCATCTATTTGTCGATTTATTCAGAATGTTTATTAGCGAATATATCAACCATTCGAGGTAAGATCGTAAATGGTGGATTTTGTTAACATTAAGTTGGTCTAATCTGACAACAGCCAGAGCAAAAATTTAAACAGTTTCGAATAAGTGATGATTTATCCGAGCTTTCGTATTACTTTATATTCAAAATTAAAATGTTCGAGCGTTTAGTCGTTTTTTTAATTAATTTTATTCTTCAATATTTCGCTGCCCTTTGGGTAGCATCATCAGGAAGATAAACACAATTATAATATAATTTATAATATATTTATATATTTATAATATATAATATAATAATATAATATACAATTTATAATATACAAGGTGGCGCAAAAGTAAACTTCCGATGTTTTTTGGCTGTAATTTAAAAAAAAAATGAAAAACTTTGATTCTTCTTGTGGATTATTTTTATTTGGTCTTTTAATTTTTTTTACATCAAGTCGAGAATATGATGTCATGTAAATGGCCGCCGCCATAGTTGATTGTCATTTGAGCCTTTTCTTATGGCATTTTCCATCACTTTGGTCAAAACTTCCGGCGATACGTCCTCACATTCTTGACGGATATTGTCTTTAAGAGCTGCAAGAGTCTGAGGCTTGTTGACATAAACCCGCGACTTCAAAAAGCCCCACAAAAAGAAGTATGGAGCGGTCAAATCAGGCGATCTTGCTGGCCAGTGCAAATCGCCAAAACGGGAGACTAGGCGCCCGGGAAATGCATCCTTCAGCATATCGGTTGTGGCACGTGCAGTGTGTGCCGTTGCAACGTCCTGTTGGAACCACATGTTTTCCAATCCCAATTCATCAAGTTGCGGCAAAAAGAACTCGTTGATCATTGGTCTGTAGCGCTCACCATTCACAGTAACCGTTTGGCCCGCGACGTATTCGAAGAAAAAAGGTCCGATGACTCCTCCAGCGAAAACAGCACACCATACAGTGACTTTGAGCGGGTGTAATGGCTCTTCGTGGGTTACACGCGGATTTTCAGTGCCCCAGAAGCGTAAATTTTGCTTACTTACGTACCCGTTAAGATGCAAATGGGCCTCATCACTCATGATTATTTTTGATGAAAAATCATCTTCCTCTTGGTGCTGATTAAGGATGGCTTGAGCTTATGTTAGACGCGATTGGCGGTCAGCAGCTAACAGCTGATACACCGTTTGGACTTTGTACGGAAACATCTTCAAATCTTGTACCAAAATTCGCTGTAAAGACCGTCGACTGATACCCATTTGCGTGGCACGTCGTCTGGTCGATGTCGACGGCGCATCCATGACATCCTCGGCTACAGCAGCAATACTCTCTGCAGAACGGCTATACCGGGGTCTGCCACGCCTGGCAGCATCTCGTGTTGTGCCAGTCTTTTCGAGGCGAGCGGCTAAACGTCGCAGTGTTTCACCAGTAGGCGTTGGACGGACAGGAAATCTGCGACGAAATTCACGTTGCGCCAAAGTCACCGACCGATTATTGGTCATATAAATAGTCAGCATTATTCCGCGTTCTGGAGCAGTGTAGCGTAACATTGTTTATTAACGTGTATTTCGCATGTGTTTACTACACAAATGTCGAAACAGAACTGACATTAGGGGCCAATCGCAAAATTTATAGCATTTTCTGATAGGAGGATTACTTTTGCGCCACCTGTATATAAAGGGCAGCGAAATATTGAAGAATAAAATTAATTAAAAAAACGACCAAATGCTCGAATATTTTTGTTTTGAATTTAAGCAGTTTTCGTAGCTTTGTAGACATCTAGATAAGCCATTTATTAATACAGCGAACTTTTTGTTTAAAATATTTTCTCAAAATCTCATATATACGAATTGAAACTTTCAGGATTTGCTGAATAACATTTTCGTCTCTATCATTTGATCTCAAACTGTATTCCCTTTACATCTTCTCACACCCATACATATCACACATTATTTATCACACAATATTTATCAAGCTGTATGATTTCCTTTCATTTATCATTTCCCTTTATTTTTTCACATTTATGTATTCAAAATTCTGTTAAACTACTTTATTTCCCCAATGGTTGCTCTCTTTTTATGCTTAACCATTTTTTTTTATAGAATCAGGGAGAAAAGGGAAAATATCCCAACAAAAGATGAAGAGCAAAAAAAAAAATTCATCAATTTCAAGTGTGTGTTGTAAGTCAAGTTGGGTTAAGTTTTTGCCATTCGTTTAAATCTGCTCAGATACAGCCATTAAATGCTCCATACTAAAAAAAGGTATTGCCATGTGAGAATACTTATAGTTATGTACAACAGGGTGTGGAAAATGACTGGAGTGATATTGTAGCACTTCATCATTGTGTGATAGTAGAAACCAAAAACACTATGTAGAATGTGGTGTCAAGATGTTACCAAATATTTTTATTAGTAAATATCAAATATCACAGTGGAAACTGGGGTAAAAGTATTTATTATATATGGGTTTTTGTATGGAATCGTAAAATATTTCATATATTTTATGCTGTTTTAGGTAAATGACAGAAATTATTTTTGGTTTGATGGCTCTTGACAGGAAATAGTGCAACAATATATCTGACATATATTTCAATGATGAGATATATGTATACGGATACATATTACAAAGTTTCACTAAATTTAGTTTGAACAAAAAAAAATTTTGTCAGGTCTGACGTGTCTGATAAATTCAAATTTGAGCCATTTTTTGTTGAGTGTACATTTATTATGTTTGAAACAGCGTACAATCATTTTAACCGGGTTGGGTTTAACTTAAGGAACAAAAGTGTCTTAGGGTTCAGCAACAAAGTGGGAGAAATATTTGACCCTATTACGGTTGTCGTCATCGTTTTTATGTCAACATCACTTTGTTTCAACGCCGACATCACATCGACTTGTAATTGATAGTCTGTAACTGTGTTGAGACGACGTCGAGTTTGACATTCTTCGACCTTTGACGACCGCAGGCTAGTATATTTGCCCATAATGTTTTGGGTAGGATATAGATTGTACTAGCAGATTTTTATGCTAAAGAAGGCAGCGAAAATATGTGTTACATCTAGAGTATGTATCCCGGGAAATTTATTTATTTTTCCCGCTGTCCCAGGAAATGAAAAAGTCTAGGAATTTGCATTCCCTACTTACATCCGACTATTGCCAATTTCAGTCTACATGTTGACAGTTCCGACAGCGGTATGAGACTGATTAACTTTGTCGCGGCAAATACCATGGGCGTTAGTGGTATAAGATTCCAGCATAAAGACATCCACAAGGCTACTTGGGTATCCACTGATCAAAAAACGAAGAACCAAATTGATCACGTGGTAATTGATGGAAGGCACTGATCCAGTGTAAAGCGAACCACAGACTTGACATTCATGTGCATGAGCTTGATCGATAACTTTTTATCTGACTGATGAATTTGAAAAAATATTGCCAGAACATTTTGTGGCCGAACAGCTTCGATTACATCCTTATTTGATATAAAGAAGGGCGGTACACAGACAACAAACATCAACGATAACTGATGTTTATGCTCAGGAATAGCAAGTCTGTGGTTCGCTTAATGGACGTAGGAGTGATCAGAGGAGCTAACATCAATTCTGATCATTACCTGGTAGCAGCAAAGGTTCGCACAAGATTAAGTAGAGCGAAAATCGTACAAAGCCTGACGCAGAGGATGCTGGACATCAGAAAGCTGCAATTAGTAGCCGCAATAGGTAGCCACATCCTACTCGTGGAAGCTCTCGCAACTTTTGGCACAGAACCCACCCCCTCCCGATGACGATCCTGCAGCGCAGTGCAAACCCATTTCCGACTCTATAAAACTGCGGTAACAACCGTACTTGGTGTTGAAAGGCCGCTTCGCAACAAAGCATGGTACAATGAAGAGTGTCGCACTGCAAATAGTGAAAAGAACGCTGCACGTATGGCAGAGCTGCAGTCAATTGTAACGCGAGCTGCGACTGAACTGTATAGAGGAGAAAGAAGGGAGGTAAACCGTCTCTTTAGGCTGAAGAAACGACAGTGGAGAAAGCGCGAGACTAAGAAAAGTGAGACTTACAGAAGAAGAAACAACGCCCGAAAATTCTACCAAACAGTCAAAAAAGGAAGTAATGGACATTGGTCAGCACCCCCTTCTGTAAAGACAAGGACGGAATTCTCATCGGATATGTGCAGAGCATGTTGGGAATATGAAGACATCATTTCTTCGTGCTACTGGTACCTGATATATCCAATGACGATGAGACAATCGATGGCAATATGGTCGACGACGTCGATTGGCCCGTCCTAACCAAGACGAGGTCAGAACAGCTATAACCCGTCATAAGAACAACAAAGCCGCATGAGCTGATGGATTACCGGCGGAGTTGTACTTGTGTCCAAACACATTGTGGTTGCTATTCAATATAACACGTTTGAGGCACAAAGATTAATACGTTATAGCACATGTATTTTTGACCCAAATGTGGCGTTGTTTGTTGACAACTGCTGCGAACAAAAATGTGGTAGGCAATAAAGGGACATGTAGTTGGTTCGTGCAATATGTTTGGGGGCAATATATTTCAGCGTGTATCAATAGTGTATGAGGTCCTATCAAATAGTTATAATGTGTGAACGACTAGAACCAATTATCGCTGACCTGTTTGGACCATACCAGTGTGGCTTTAGGTCTGGAAAACGACAACTGACCAGATTTCCAAACTACGCCAAATGCTGAAGAAGACCCACGAATAACAAATCGCCACATATTATCTATTTGGCGATTATAGGTTGGCCTTCGATAGCTCGATACGAGAGAAATTTTGCGAATGAATGTCTGAGCTTGGTATTCCTGCAAAACTCATACGCCTTTGCAGGATGAAATTGACGAACACCAAATCCGCAGTGAAAGTTGGTTCTGATCTTACCGAACCTTTCGAAACTAAGCGAGGTTTTAGGTAAGGCGAAACCGTATCGTGCGATCTCTTTAACATCTCAAAGGAGATAATTATGAGAAAAGTTGCAGTCATCACCAATAAAACCATCAGCAGCAAAAGTCACATGCTGCTCGCGTATGTTGATGATATCGATATCATGGGCGCACAATGAGAGAAGTTAATGCGTAGTTTTTGATAATTGAGAAGAAGTCAGCAAAAGTGGGTCTGACAGTAAATGAGGACATGACAAAATTAATGCTCTCAACGAGCAGGGCCAACACTCGATTAAACCAAAGCATGAACAATGATAACCTTTATAGTTTCGAGGTAGTGGACGAATTTATATACCTCGGATCTGCCATAAATAAAAACAACAACGTCAGCATTCAGATCAAGCGGAAAATTATGCTTGCGGGTGGGTGTTATTTTGGGCTAAGCAAGCACTTTAGAGATAAAGCCCTCTCTCGAGTAACAAAAGTCCAGCTATACCAGACTCTCATACCACCTGTCTTGCTTTATGGCGCAGAATCCTAGGCCTTAAAGCAAGCAGACGAAAAACCTGTAGGAGTCTTTGAGAGAAAAATACTCCGAAAAATGTATGGGCCTATAGGGCACAACGGCGGCTATCGGCGACGCATGGCCCATGAGCTGTATAAGCTTTATCCCGACAATGACATAGTTAAGATGATCAAAATAAGGCGATTGCGCTGGCTAGGCCGTGTTAGTAGAATGGATGAAGATGTAGCAGCAAGAAGGGTTTTTGAAACCGAACTCGAAGGAAGAAAGATCAGGTTGACGAATTCCTTCGTATACTTGGTATTACCAACTGGAGAGATAAGGCAAAAGATGGAACTGGTTGTAGAAATTTGTTATCTTCATTTTGTTAGGTCCCTGACCACCGGGGTTGTTCGAGCCCGGATAAGTAAGTAAGTAAGTAATTGTCGTCGGTATTCTTTACAGAGGATGACTTATACGTTTCAATAAAACATATTTTTAAATTATGTAAAGGGCGTCTAAGTAAGAATGCACTTTTTAATTTTAAAATAAAAACATGTAGTTTTTGAGATAGTTGTGATTTTTTTATTGGATTGTGGAGAAGACTTGTTCCGATTAAGTATGTCAAAAAATAAAAGTCAACTGGCCCCCACGGCTGCGATGCCAGGTCACTACTCTTTTCATAACATTTTCAATGACTTTTTCACAGAGATGTGGCTGTATCTCACCGAAGTTTACGAACGGTCTCAGCATAACTTTCCCAATTTTTGTAATAAGTTTTCACAACTACAGCGCGTTGTTCTTTCGTAAAGCGCTTCATTTTTAATAATTGGAATAAACATATGTAACAGCTGCCAAATTTCAGAGTTCCCACTAGCACAAAAAAAATACACTAAATTTAAAAAGTTAAATCCTACTGAGACACCCTTTATATGGTGAAATGAAAATTTGTTATTATATTTTTTCGTTATTATTATGAAATAATAAATAACGGACAGTTAAAACCAACTTTTTTATATTTGTTTTTTCTTGGAAATTGAGTTTTACTGTGGGCTTTAGTTTTACCGAAAATGCATTTTAAGGTTATACACTCCGGTTCACTTATTTAAAGGCACTAAAAATTCCATATTCAGCAGCCTGTATCTTTTGCAATTTGTAACCGATTGCAGAATTTTAAAATGGAAATGGAAGCTAGACATCTTGAGATATAAAAAAATCATGACAATAGTGGTTTCTTAACTAAAGGACTTATTTGAGCAATTTATAAAAAAAAGTCCAAAAATGTGCTATTTTTTTTGGTTCACTTGAATAAAGGCACTTTATTATTTTTTTATAATTGTTAAAGTAAGCGATGATTTTTTGTAGGGAGCGTTTGTTTATTACAATTTATTACATCTTAATCATTTTACAAGTCGAAATGGCAAAACAAAAATTTAAAATCTATCGGAAAAAACTTAAATCGATGTTTACCGTTCTGAAGGATATTTTACAGCCAAACAGTTGTCGACAATTACACCAAGGACCCCGAGGAGTATGGACAAAATTTTAAAGGAAGGGTTTCATCTGCCTTATGCTTGTCAAAAATAAGAGCTCAAGCTAGAGTCATCAGTACGCAGAGTAATTAAGAGCTGTGAGTATCCTAAATACCTGAAATTACAAAAAAAACCGCCACTTAATGCTCCTCGTAAGGAAAAGCGGCTTCAATTCGCAAGAGACTACATGGTACGGGATGTGCAGCCAAGAGGTCATGTAAATGACTGGAGAACCGTTGTATTTACGGATGAGAGGAAGTTTAATTTGGATGGGCCTGATGGCTACAACTAATATTTCCATGATCTGCGCAAAGAAAGCGTTTTTTGAACCGACATCACAGCCGAGGGGGCGGCGTTAAAAGCAAAGGGGGTTGTATCCATCACTAATAGTTCTTAAATAAAGTAAAATAAATTAAAATAACAAGAAAAACAGTTTTTCATTAAAAGTAGTTAGTTAAAGTGCCTTTATTCAAGTGAACCAAAAAAAATAGCACATTTTTGCAATTTTTTTTTTATAAATTGTTCAAAAAAAAGTTCTTTAGTTAAGAACTCACTATTGTCATGTTGTTTTTTATATCTCAAGATGTCTAGCTTCCATTTTAAAATTCTGCAATCGGTTACAAATTGCAAAAAATGCAGGCTGCTGAATAGACTGGCCACTAAAAATAGATTTCCGATTGCTGGGCGGAAAAAGTTTCCTTTTGATACCAAATGCTTAGCATTAAAATTTGGTAGCGATCGGAGAACGTTTGAGCCTGCCGCCCAAGACTTAAAGTTTGAAAAATCGAAATATATGGGAAAAATCAATGTTTTCTATCTGTTCTTTATCCGGATTGAATAAACAAATACGCCCTTTATATTCACCGCAGATTTTCGTTAACTTGTTTCAATATTTAAGTTATAATTAGGTGCGTTTTTTAATCAACTCTATACAGAGCTGTATATAGAGTTCAATTTTAGAAACTTGGCATGACTGGGAAAATAATTTATTTCATTTGGGAACAGTGTGATTACACAGCATAAAAATTGCACCTTTAATTAATTAAAAATTAATATCTTTTCTTATAATAAATATAACTGGAGTGTAATTTCGTTGATAAAACAAAAATTATAGTGAAATAATTAATATAATAATTAAATTGTCTGTACCCAAGATTGCATTTTTGATTTGCAGTTTGATAATATAATGTCGGACGACCCATCAACCTCTGCCGAAATGGAACCAACCACATCGAAAGTGATTACTCGTCCGTCTGATAAAGTATTACGTCAAATATATTTGATTGGCAATGTGACACATCAAATAACTGGAGCTAAATTACCCTCCAATCGAAAAGTATTGCAAGTCTATTTTTATAATATTCGATTCGCCAAATTATCGCAGAAAGAAAGTGCAAGATTGGCAGTGAACGCTGCATCCCTTTTTTGGCTACAAGCCCGCTTACCGATCCGTGATTTGTACAAATGTGCTGATAAATTGATAAAACTGTACAATGAATGGCGACGTGTTTCTAAAAAGTCGTCGAAAGGGAAAGCGAACAAAGATCAGGCAGCATTTCTCGAAAATTTGGACAATCTCTTCGACATTGCTCACAACAACGCGTTGCAGATGATTCGCATTGAAGAGGATCGGGAATTTTTATTGAAACAAAGACAAAAAGGACGCCCTGGATGCATGACCGGAGTCGATATGCATTTATTCAGCCGTGAAAAGCAATCGCAGGAGCGAAGAGCAAGAGAAGAGTCACGAAAGCGAAAGCACGATGAGTCTCAAAACGTAGATATTGGTAAATATTTTTAATTTGCATTGTGTAATACATATCAATTATTGGAATGAATGAATTTCTAACTTCTTTTATGATTTCATTCAGCGATTGAAGAAAACAATAGTGCTAGTGAAAGCGATAATATTTCCGACGACAACGATCCAACAATGTACGTGGACGATTATGACACTCAACCAGAGGAAAGAAGAGGCCGTACGCAATTGATAACACCACGTCTTTCAGCCGCTCTGGATGATGCTAAGGTTTCCGATAGAAAAGCACTACATATAATAATGGCAGTGGCAGAAGCCTTGCGTGTCAACGTAGAAGAGCATGTTGTCAATCGAACGTCTCTCCAAAATTTACGAAGAAAGCACCGTGAAAAAGAATTTGAGAAGATTCAGGTCGAGTTCTTCGAAGACGTAATTTACTTTACTTTTGGTTTAATTTTAATTATATATATAGTTTTTTCCGTAGATAAATAGTGCACAATCATTAGTTGTTCATTGGGATGGTAAATTAATGGAAGCAATAGTTGGTAAAAAAAAAGTTGAGCGAATCGCAATTCTCGTCAGTTATAAAGGCACCGCAAAATTTCTCAGTGCAGCAATTATAGAACCCGCCACGGGAGAGAATATTGCGGGCGCTGTTCGTAATGCTTTAATCAGTTGGAATATCATTGATCGCGTTGGTGCGATGAGTTTCGACACTACTTCTTCAAACACTGGTCCTAACAATGGTGCAATCGCCTTCTTACAACAATATTTAGACCGGAAATTAATCAAACTTCCATGTCTTCATCATATTTTCGAAATTGTCTTGAAAAGTGTTTTTGACTTGAAATACTCAGCGACCAGTGCACCCGAAGTTCCTATTTTAAATCGATTTGCGGAAGCTTGGGACAATCTCAATCACACTTCATTCAAATGCGGTCTCTACGACGAAATTGTCCGTTCAAAAATAAGCGAAGAGGATTGTGATGAAGTCAAACATGTCTGCTATCAAAATTTACAAAAACATCAAATTCGCGCTCATTATAAAGAATTTCTACAGCTCACAGTCACATTCCTTGGTGGAAACGGTGGCAATTTTCGGACGTGTAGTTCAACGTCCCATGCAAGGTTTATGGGAAATGCAATTTATTGCCTGAAAATGTTTCTTTTTCGCGAACAATTCAAATGCACAGATTGACAATTGAGCGCGCTGCGAGATGTATGTATTTTTCTAGTTCGACTATACGTCAAAGTCTGGTATGGATGCCCAAATGCCATCGCAGCTCCAAATCAAGATCTACAATTTGTAAAGGACTCGATCGCATACACTGAAACAGATGCAGCAGCGTCCAACATAGTTCTATCAAAAATCAAAAACCATTTGTGGTATCTAGCACCAGAAAACGTTGCTTTAGCATTTTTTGATCCTTCCGTTTCAGATGAAGCAAAGCGCAAAATGAGCAAATGTCTCCAATCAAGTGAACCGAACGTAAACCTATTAGAGAACCGTCGAATTGCAAACGTTGAAGTTTTACGTTCCAGTTCATTGAGCGATTTAGTATCATATAAAACAAAATATTTTTTCACTGCATTTGGTTTGTCTGCCTGTGTTTTGGAAAAAGATCCATCGTTATGGGAAGAAGATGATGACTATCAAGACGCTTTGGAATTTTGTCGTAATTTGTTCGTCGTAAACGATGCTGCCGAACGCGGCGTCAAATTCATGAAGATTACAATCGAATCTTAACAAATGACGAAAATCAAAAACAATTGGTATTTCAGTTCGTCGAGTCAAATCGTCAGAAATTCCCTTCACATAAGAAATCCACACTCACTTAAATTTGCTTGCTATAAAATTGTCTAACTTTGATATTTTTCATTAAATTTTGGATTTATATAGCTCGTTGAAATGGTAATTTAATTGGCAATTCGACTAAATATTAAAAATCAACAACTAAAACTAGTTTTATGTATTAAAATTTAAGTATTTCAATACAAAATATCGATTTTTCCCATATATTTCGATTTTTCAAACTTTTAGTCTTGGGCGGCAGGCTCAAACGTTCTCCGATCGCTACCAAATTTTAATGCTACGCATTTGGTATCAAAAGCAAACTTTTTCCGCCCAGCAATCGGAAATCGAAGGAATTTTCTATAAATAAGGGTCAGTCTACTGCTGAATATGGAATTTGTAGTGCCTTTAAATAAGTGAACCGGAATGTATGGACTTCGACTGAAATGTTTATGTATTCGCATTTTTGTTATTGTCGTGAAGAATTAAATTGTAATGCTTTTTGTGTAACTCCAATATTACCCATTTCTATATCGTATCTTACCCATTTCATGCACCTAATTTGGTCCGAATAAGAATCTGAAATTAAAAAAAGTTACGAATTATTTAGAATTTTTGTATAAGTTTAGAAGAATACCGATAGATTCATATACAAATTATTATAATCGGAAGTTAGAATATTACGTTACCAAATGTAAAAGATTACAGCCGATAAGAAAGTGATACCCTTGTAGATTGGAATATAGTATTTCGATTTCGAGGTATTTAATAGTTGCAAATGGATGCCGAAAACTCTGTCTATTTGTTGTTGTGTGGATGCAAATATAAAATGTGTTTGGAGCTTGTCGTAAATATAATATACTCGTGTCCAAACATATTGTGTTTGCTAGTCAATATTACATGTTACCTGTTTGCAACCCATATAAATATATTTATGTTTGCAATACAAATACAGCTGTGTTTGTTGCACTGTCTATGCTCTCTCGAGAGCAAGAGAATAAAAGAGGGACAACGAGAGTGTCTATCTTGTAAGTGTCTATCTGTTTTTTTTGCATTATTCTCTCAGTCAGTGAATCATAAATATTCCTGAATGTGTGTGTAAGTTGCAGATGAAGTGTTTCTTATTTTGTCTGATATATTGCGTTTTAGTTTCATATATTCAGTCGGATAATGATATCAAAAGCGCTTGATCAGTGAAAAGAATGAACGAAGGCTCGGACGGTTAAATGGTTTGTCATGTTACTTTGGTTCTTGTGCATGCGTTTCGTATATATGTTTTGTGTGCTACCAAAGTGAGCAACGATTTTGAGGAAAGAAACTGGAAAGGGCAACAACGTAAAAGGCCTTTTTCTGCCCTGAGCGAGCCTTTACTGAGAAAATCGGAACGGCGAGCACTTTGTGAAATAAGTGTAATAAAAACACAAGTAATTAATCCCCGCTTGTCTTGCATGAACTTTATTTGTATATAAATATCTTGTTTGTGTACTAACGCAAAGTGATAACCAACGCATAGCTGAAACCTTCTGAAAACTAAAACGTGAGAGATGCAAAAGAAAGGAAAAGCAATAGAGCAGCAGATTCTCATTTCATGAAGAAAAATCGAATAATGCATTCAATGCAAATAAATGTAAAAAGGGCCGTTTTAAATCTATTAATTTTTTGTATTAATTATTTATAAATGTGGATTTATATTGTTAAAATTAATAATATAAATAATACATATATATTGAAATCGAAGAATAATTCGTTTCTAAATATTATTATGTTTGGGAGGAAATACTCAAATGTTTCCACATACGTATATGTAGGTTTGGTGGAAACTCGCGAAGGCTTCCACGGAAATATATGGATGTTTGGGTTGAAGAACGCATATTTCCACGTAAAAGCATACCTGTTTGTCAGTAAACACGTTATTGTTTGCATTTGAATGCAAGTAAGTTTGGGAGATGCAAACATATTAATGTTTGAAGTGGGTTCCAAACGTATAAATGGTTCCTGCAAAATAATTTTGGGAGAGTATGTTAGAGGCCGTTATTCTTCAGCGTGTGGCTGTTATATGCCTAAATTACGTAAAGTGAGGGCAGTAGTAATCGAGGCAAATACTGCTAGAAAGCGACAATAGTTGCGGAGTACTAATTTAAATACCCTTTTATTCCGAGTAATATCAGTGTTTATTTGTTTGAGTGAGAAGTTGTGTCATTTCCTTCACTCAAATAATACAAATTTAGAGGCGATTAGACTCACTTAATTTACGAAGTTTGGTGTGTTGCATATAGACGTTGCATGTATTGCTTTAATAATACCAGATAGAGGCAATGGCTCAAACCAACCAACAAGAAAACAGCAACAGCATTTTGGTTTGTTTTTAAAATTTTTGTGCAAATACACCACAAAGCTATACTGACAAAAAAGGATAACGAAAAATTCAAAATTTCACAGTTGTTCATCAAAAGGACATGGAAAATTTAAGTCAAGAAATTTTGTAATTCCACCTCGTGTAAGACAATTTACGTCAAATAACGCTCTGTCTCACCAAACGCACCACGAAGAGTGTGAAACGAAACGTCAGATGAGAAAGATGGCAACTCTATATGACATTAATCTATGGCAAATATTATCTGATGTTTGTTATGTCCGTTGAAATGACAACCATGGTAGCTTTACCCTTCTCAGCAGTCTTTCTGGTGTGTTCATTAACACAATTTTTTTTGATCCTCAAACATCAAATTTTTATGCTAACATTTCAAAATTTATTTTATACTTTCGAAGCCAAATGGAACTGTTGAAAATGCCACCATGTTTATTAAAAATCCTTTTAAGCAAATTAAGATTAGTACTCGTATTACTCAGCATAGGACACATTTGAAACCTGTGGTCTGATTTAGGAAAAATCCTTTTAAGCAAATTAAAAATCCTTTTAAGCAAATTAAAATTAGTACTCGTATTACTCAGCATAGGACACATTTGAAACCTGTGGTCTGATTTAGGAATGTCTAAAAAACCAGTACACAAATTTTAGTCTGGTGAACCTACCTAAACATACCAAACTTTCACTGCGGATTTGGTGTTTGTCAAAATCATCCTGCAAAACGCATACCAAGCTCAGATATTGCTTCGTAGAGGTTCTCCCGTAACGGGCTATCGAATGCTGCCTAGTATCGACAAATAGATGATAGGTGTCATCTTGGTTAGGATGGGGGTAATCGACGCTGTCGTCCATATTGTGATCGTTAGCAAATAATGTTAAAACATAAAAAATATGTGCAATTTTTCATGACGTTTCGTGAAATAATCGATCAACCGTGTCCTTTTCCTTAGAAATATGTTAGAGGGAATTATGAAATGGGAAAATACCTACAATATTATCACAGGTTGCAATGCAAAATTTCAAGCTGTTTAGGATTTATTGAAGTAAAATCTGAAATAGAGCCCTGACCCGCATCCAAAATTTTCTTCGGCCCGTAAAAAAAAATTGTTACACATAGGGGCAAAACCGAGCGGGGTTTTGTGTTACCACGTCCAAGTACTTTCACAATTTTTTGGTTTGGTTGAGGCCCGAAACCAACTGTTGCACAGTGTTAGTGATATAGAAATTGTATATGAACGAGACAAATCTCCGAAGTGTAGTGATGATTCTTCTGTTTTTAGTATAATTAAGATGTTGGAATCTGTGAATGAACATTAACGCGAGAGCAAGAAGATTCTTGTTAGTTTACAGCCATATTTATGTTCTTATTTTCAGACTTTAAATGTATGACTTTTAATATTGAGGACTTAAGGGCCAATATTTGGACTTAGTGACCGTTTTTTCATTGCATTCAATAATTTTGGTTTTTGTCCACATATGTTATACAATCTTTTTGGTAACTGTATGACAAATATTGTCCCGACAACGGATTCATGCTGCTCATTTGTTTCATTCATCCATATACTCGTATAAGTTTAATACATTCGCAGTAGCAGTAATAGCATAAATGTGGTTTACAAATTCCAACTAAATACAGCTCATACAGTCATTTAGCACCGATTTAGAATTTAAATGAAATCATGCGATCAACTGGGAATAGGTTTTTTTTGAAATAAAGTTATATTTTTAGCTACAACAGTTTGACTGACTAAAAATAACGCAAATAAAAACGAATTGGAAACAATTTAATTAAATATATAAATAACTAAAACCTATTTTACCGTTTATTCAATCAACCATTTTGAAGCAAGCGAAATCTCGCCTCCATGAATTGATAATTCAGGATGATGGTTTTGTCAATAATGCAGTCAATTCCACTATTGCGGTAATAGTTTTCATGATAATAATAACCCGACCGAGTTGTCGGTTTCGGTCTGGGCCAAAAATTGACGTTTGGCCACTATTCGGCCGAATATATGCCAAGAACCGGACTTCTCAATGATTTTTGATTGCTTTTATTGTATTTCGTAGCAAAATCACAAGATGGATTTGCAGAAAAGTTAAAAATATTATTGGAAACAAATTATGGTTGAAAACAAAGAAAGAAGAAAAGGAAAATGATATGTGCTAAACTTTATTCTATGCGTAAGGAAATGTTTTTCTTAATGGAGCTGAAGCGTTAAAGCAAGGGTTAACATATTCAGCCTTATTACGAATGTCGTTCTCGTATTTCGACTACGACAGTTTTGTAAAAGATTAAAGACAAAGTTGGCGTGTTATCTTTAATCTTTTACAAAACTGTCGTAGTCGAAATACGACAACGACACTCGTAATAAGGCTGATTATCTTTGGAGCGGTCAAAAAAAGGGCCTCGGTCGGTGAGCCAGTTTCTAAATTTGAGCCTGGCGACTATCGGTTAGTGAGCCGGCTCGCATAGGTACACAGTTACTAGGTATCAAGTTAGGATATTTGCCCAATCGATCTCACCGTTTCTATGATATTTGTCTCTTTTTAATTTTGTCCATATCACACAATTTACAAAAGTTTATAAACTTGGTCTAAACGTCAACATCTAAATAAGAATACGAATTTCCAAAAGCTAAATTTTCATTCTTTTAGTTGAAACCTGGAACACGCTTACATTTTGAAACTGCTACATGTTCTTGTAGGAAGAGTTGACAAGCGAGCGGTTACTAGTCGGTAGTCAAAGTTTAATCTGGCAGCCCAAATTTGCAAGCCAGCTCGAGAGCCGACAGGTTGAATTTTGGCTCCCGCTAGTCACTACACACTATAGAGAAAATTCGTTTTTTAGCAGTACAGTCCGTATATGGAATAAATTTCCTGCTACTGTATTTCCCACCAATTGTGACATACAAAGGTTCTAGGCAAATGTCAATAGACACTACGTCCTCTTTCCACCCTCCACTACTTCAATTTTCCTCCACCAACACAATGCACTGCATATGTAGGGTGCATCCCCTGAATGTTGGTTCGATAAAAAAACAAGAAAGTTCTTTGCTGGGAAGGCCTTCGGTCGCGCTTAGGTGTCTTCTCCTCTGGAGAGGCTCCAACAGCAGCTTCGCGGCTTAGACGGTTGTTTTTTTTTGCTACAAAGCTTTCTATAACTTACGATGGGGGTCCCAAAACTAGCCGACCTAACAAAGAGACACAAAAAATTTTTTTAAAATATTTATTTATTTTTCAACGTAATCTCTTTATAGCTCGATCCATTTGTTTCAGCGAGTTCAATAGCTTGGATACCCTGTTTATAGTAAGAACTGGCAAACTCCTTAAAATGGTCATCAACCTCAGGCTCCACCTCTTCATTGTTGACAATTCTTTTACCACCGAGACAGTTTGGAAATAGAAATTAGTCCGAGGGAGCTATATCTGGCGAATCAGGTGCGTGATGAAGCAATTCGATTTTTGCTTCATTAATTTTGGCTATCGAAATAGTGGATGTGTGAACTGGAGCATTGTGGCGATGAAACTTTTTTTTCACCAAATGTGACCTTTTTCCATAATTTCATCACTTAAGCCCGGTATTCAGTTTTTATGCAATTTTCGTTGCCATAAGAAGTACGTGTATAAAAAATAACGAAATTTTCATTAACCGAAAATTCCGCTCACTTTTCATTTGCTTGGTACTCAGCTCTTTGCGAAAATTTCGCAGCCAAAATCAATCACAGGGTTGTTACCCCAAAGTTATTTCGTACGAAAACAATTGTTTGCTAAGTATTAGGGTACGGAATTTTGGCATTTCGATTATTTTAGAAAACGAAAGTAATACCACATGCGTTCAAAATAAAATGGAGTACAAAAATAAATTATTAATGAAATATTTCCAAGGTAAATCAGGAATATGTGGTAACTCTCTGTAACAAAATTTTCCGTTTAGAGACAAATGAAAAAATTTCTTACGAAAATTCCGCAAGAACTGAATACGGGGCTTTAAACACTGC
Source organism: Phaonia tiefii (assembly GCA_963931995.1). Classification (NCBI taxonomy): domain Eukaryota; kingdom Metazoa; phylum Arthropoda; class Insecta; order Diptera; family Muscidae; genus Phaonia; species Phaonia tiefii. The sequence continues at coordinate 60,569,178 of OZ008367.1, read as the reverse complement.
AATAAATTACATAATATTCGCCGTTGATGGATTTTTCTTTCTGAAGATAATCAATAAAAATTATCTCATGCGCTTCCCAAAAAAACAGACACCACGAACTTGCCTGCAGATGGAACCGTCTTCGCCTTCTTTGGACACGATTCTCCCATTACAGTCCACTGCTTTGACTGTTCCTTTACCTCAGGTGTGAAGTGGTGGACCCATGTTTCGTAGATGGTTGCTTTATTGCGGTGAAACATCGCCAAACACTCTACTGAAATATCTTCACGACGCTGTTTTTGCTCAATTGAAAGCAAGCGCGGCACCCATCTTGCGCACAGCTTTGTCATCGTCAAATCTTCGGTCAATATAGTATGTATAGCACTTCTTGAAATGCCCATCATTTCAGCCAGCTCACGCCCCTTCAGCCGACGATCATCCAATACCATTTTGTGGATTTTGTTAACCGTGTGTGGCGTGGACACCTCACTTGATCGACCACTACGGTGTTCGTCTTGGCAGCTCGTACGGCTTCGTTTAAGCTACGCAACTTAATATTGTATAGTCGTAAACAAAGGATCAGACTCGCCCAGAGTAGAATCTTAATATTGCTTGGACTGAGAACCTTTCAAATGGAAATATTGAATTACATAACGGTGGACAATTTTTTTACATGTTTACAAATTCACTGTGATCGTTTACTTTTGATGGCTCAAATGAAACTACTAAACAACGTGGCATCTTGAAACTTAAAACATATGTTTTATAAGGTTGCCACATTTCACCAAAATATTTTTTTCCACACTACTGGCTCCATCTAGACGTCAAGTCGGCTAGTTTTTGGGACTGGCCTCATAGCGCTTTGCGTTTTCGGTTTCGCAATACCACTAAAAAAATGATGGTTATCGTGACTCACAGATGTCGCACCATAAAAGTAAAGGCAATATTAAACCCATGAGAAGAATACGTTTAACCAACACTTGTCTGTCCGATTCTAAAATGTTTTAGGATGGGTTCGGCCGAGTAAAATTAGCACCGAAATTATAATTCGATTAGTTGGTTCTGTTTTTATGAAATACGTGGATTTTATTTAAGCAATAAAGCGCTGATGAAGATCTGTGGCTAGATCTGAAATAGCTATACGGTTTGCCAGGAATCATGACGATGTATTTGCAAAACTTCTTCTTTTTTGAAAAACTATATCTCTATTTATAGAGTTATAGATGGTCTTGAGCTTGACTAATGAAGTAGAAAAGTATTATTTCTAATTCTAAATTAAATATGTAGGATCAGTATTAAAGGTGGACTCAATGCTGTATAAAAGGTTGGTGTCGGTTTGGTCGAGTATTGCAGTGACGCCATCAGTGGTGTACTGGTTAGTGCACGCGACCGTTGTACTTGAGATTGTGAGTTCGATTTCTGCTCTGAGCACGTCACATTTACCTATCTATCTTGTATGTAGTTGGTTGGAGGCAATCTTCAGGGGCTGCCTTATTCTAGGAGTCATTTCTAGCGTTCGGAAGTAAACCAAAGTGGGCAAATGGTCTCATGTCAAACCAAAGGACTTTAGACCAATCAGTCTATCATCCTTTCTTCTTAAGACATTTGAAAGGTTACATTACAACATCTAGGAGTCGACAGCTTAGTGACACGCCTAATTGGGATACTTCTGGTGGATAGATCCGTCAAAGCTGAATTTACTTAGCATTCGTACAACAGGCCTACTTAGTCTGATTTCGAACTGGACCGCTAACAACGGACGATTACTTAAGCCACTTAAAACCGAGCTTACCTTGTTCTCTTGGAAATTACAGTTGATGGAAAATTACAGTTGACGGAAAAGATCAAGTATCTGGGAATAATTCTCGACAGAAAACTGTCTTGGAAACCGAATGTGGAGGAGAGGGTGAAAAAGGCGTCTCTTGCTCTTTACTGCTGTAAAGGGGCGATAGGAAAGCGCTAGGGACTGTCCCCTAAAATAACCATGTGAATTTATACGGCAATAGTGAGACCAATACTTATCTTTGGCACCGTAGTTTGGTGAAGGTCCCTCAAAAAGAAATATATTCTGAATTCCTTGATGAAAATTCAAAGACCAACACTGATTAGCGTTAGTTGGGCAATGGGTACGACGTCAAGTACTGCACTTAGTGCTATCCTGAACATCTGTACCTCTGATATCCTGGCCGAATCGGCAGCAGCTACATCCCTGGTGAGAATTAGAAATTGTGACGTTTTGATATCGGGGAATTCCGGACACGCTGAATTACTACACCGGATCAACTCTATTCCCGTAAAAACGAACTACCGTATCACCTACAGTCTACCAGCGACAAATCTAAGGACTCCTCTTCCGAACAGGAATACCTGGGAGAAGTCACTGGAAGGGGATACCAGTAGTATCATATTTTTCACGGATGGATCAAAGTTGGACGAGCAAGTAGGTTATGTGGTCCATTCACCGGACCTAAATGTAATAATCGCCTCCAAGCTGCCTGATTGATCACTGTAGTGTATTTCAGGCGGAAATTACCGCCATACTGGAGGTTGCTGAACTACTGAAAATAAGTGTCACAACCCTCCGGAGAATATGTATCTACACAGACAGCCAGGCTGCTATCAAATCCCTGGAAGCCATGTTTGCTACGTCCCTGACGGCGAAAGAATGCCCCTCATCACTTAGGGTGATGGCAGAGTATTTTGACATCAGGCTCATCTGGCTACCGGGACACAGCGACATTCGAGGCAATTGAGTAGCGGATGCGTTAGCTAGACAGGGCACTACGTCACAGGTTCTTCCGGCAAAAGTAGGTGTTAATATGCCAATCTCTACCTGCCGTCTGCAGATCGGGCAGTAGGCCGATGATATGTTCAAGGACAAGTGGCGACTTACCGCAACTTGCAAACAAGCCAGGGTCCTCTGGCCACAGGTGGACTGGAAGTGGACTAGGCAACTACTTAACTTGCCGAGAGGCAGGTTATCCACAATGATAGGAACACTTACGGGACATTGTCTTGTAGGAAAACACGCCCTAAGATTGGGACATTGAAACTCTACTCTCTGTAGATGCTGCATGGAAGAGGACGAGGAAACGACGAAACACCTTCTCGTGGAATGCCCTGCTCTGGCAGGACTGAGAAGTAGGATATTCGGAATACATTTAGTTAGCTCCGTAGCCTTATAGAATATTCCTGTAGGTCTTATAGACAAACTTATTGAAAGGGCAAATTGGCTAGACGACTAGTCAATAGTTGCTATGGAGGAAACTGCAGGTATCACAATGGGCCTCTTTAGCCTAAGTGTGCTAGACAACGTGCTGTCTTGCAGCCTTTTCAACCAACTAACTAACCAACATCACATTTCTGTCGGCGACAGTTACAAGGTTTAGTGACGGTGACACTAGCGACAAATTATGGAAAACTTCGGAGCCACCGAAAACTGTTGGTCCACATCAGTGGGTGTAAAACTAGTAAGCGCGCTGATTGTGAGCTTAGTGGGAGGTAATGGGAAAATATTTATTATATTGTATTGATGCCAAGTACTCGGTTTCGGGTCGCCCCAAACAGACAGTTTCGGCCGGCCTCTAATGATAATTATTAAATTTGTGCAACCACGCAAAATTAATATAATCATGATAGAGTGCAGTATAGTGTTTGAATTAAATATGTTTGATTTCCCCCAATTTCCATCTTATTGACATAATAGTTATAATTCATTTTCCGCTCTCAATGAAAACAATTTTTTTTGTTTTTGCTTTTGATTGCGGGAAATGGGAAGCGATGGCTCCGGTTTGTTTGATTGATGATGGTATTTCCTAAACCACATTATGCGCCACATAAGCCAGCAAGTTGTACACACAAAATAATGATTAGCCCAATTGTATTTATGGCTAATATGCACACACATTTCACATTGTAGATTGACTGGAATATGGCTTAAGTACTTGGAAGTGGTTTGGTGCGATTAAGCGTATCATGTAATCCTAATTTAATTGTATCCAATCTTACTTGTGTTTACACCTGAATTCGAGAGGTGTAATTGAATACGATTCCCTTAATTAGGAGTAAATGTTGCATTTCAAACCGAAAATATGTACAACGATGAAATGTAATTAAACTAATGACAGTTGAACGAGTGCTAAACATCTTAATAAATGAATACTGTGCTATTAACGATTTCGAGTTACAATAATAAAATTTTACTTTTTTGTTTTCACTTACACCGAAAAAAAAGGATTCTCTTTTTTTTTTTGTATTCGTCCTGTATTCGTCCACTTGGCTTTATTATAAACTTATTTAATTAAATTTTTTTTAATAACACATAAAATGTTTATATCTTTTCATGCGTAATTCCGCTGCCATGCTGGCATCCGTAACGCCCTTGAATGTTTTCAATTATTATACACATAATTATGAGCAAATTATAAGATTTCTCGTAAAATTACATCATTCAAATTCATTCCAATTAATGTTTTTCCCCCGTTGAATTCAAACAAAACGATGACAGAACTTCCAGTAAAACTGTAATGAATTTGAAAGCAGTCAGTGGAAAAATTATTTAATTGCCAACAAGGACAGTTACCGAACAAGTAAACATTGTTTCCCAGCTTTTCATTAAACAAATTGAATTGGCACTTTGGGAAACAATGACTTGAATTAGGCTGCTATAGAATTAATAGAAAAAAAGTTCAAACATACTCTCGCCAATTACATGCTTCGCAAATGGATGTAACACTTAACAATTGGATTCAATTAAAACGTATCAAACTTTTGTTCCAAATGAATTGGGAATTTTCAATGCAACGCGTTAATAATGTTCAGGATATCCGGCTGCAAAAAAACAATGCCTCACCAAGAACCTAAGAAAAATGTCGCGCTTTTTACGCTCCAGTTTGTAAAGTTAATTAATGAAAATGTCGAGACCCCAACGCGAAAATAACGTAAGCGAGAGTTTTTTTCCGAAATTCAGTTTTTCATCAAATTCTCAAAAAAAAATTAGAATTGAAATATAAAAACGTAACCTCAAAGCACTGCAACCATGCGAGAAAGCAGGAGGAGAAGGAGGGCAAGGAGGAAAAAGGTCTATGCTCTTGGTTTGGAATAATTAAGCTTTTCAGTATGAATTGTTACTTAAGTGGTTTAGATCGATTCTAATTCGCATATGTAAAATTATAGCGGGTTTTTCAATAAGAGCGCTATAAAAGTTTTTTTTTAAATGAAACAAAACCGGTTTTAGATACCAATGAAATTCTTTATTCCTGTGAAAGTACGTTCGATGCCATTATGTATGGAACTCAATTTCTTTTGCATGGCCACCACGGGCACGCTTGCAGAAGTCCAGACGCTGAACTCAGTTTTCGACGGTTTTCAAGCATAAATCGGCCGATACTGCTGCAATTTCACGTTCGATATGCGTACGAAGTTCAGCAATCGTCGCTGGCTTGTTGGCATACACCATAGACTTGACGTAGCCCCACAGGAAATAATCTAACGGCGTCAAATCGCACGATCGGGGCGGCCAATCGACTGGGCCTTTTCGTGAGATAACACGTTCACCAAACTTGGTTTCCAATAAATTGATTGTGGCATTCGCTGTGTGGCTTGTGGCGCCGTCCTGTTGGATCCACATGTCCTCCAAGTCCACATTATCCAATTGGGGCCAAAAATATTCGGTTATCATTGAACGGTAGCGATTCGCATTCACAGTAATGTGCCGGTCTTGATCATCACGGATGAAGTACGGCCCTATGACGCCGCCGGCCCATAAACCGCACCAAACCGTAATTTTGTTCGGGATTCAATGATGACTCATGGATTACGTGTGGATTGCTGTCTGACAAATAACGCATATTTTGTTTATTGACGAAGCCAGAAATGAGCCTCATTGCTGAAGATGATTTTACGAGGAAAATCCGAATCATTTTCAAGTTGTTGCTCAGCCCAATTCACGAACAATGACGCTTATGGTGGTCAAGCGGCTTCAGTTCTTGCGTCAATTTGATCTTGTAAGGATGTAGGCCAAGATCTTTTCGCAAAATTCGCCACAACGACGTCACAGAGATGCCCAACGCTTGAGAACGACGTGCGAGAGACACATTTGGGCGTTCTTGAACTGAAGCCTCAGCGGCAGCAATATTCTCGACACTACGGGCACTTCTTTGTCTCACTGCCACGGGAACATTTTGTACTGTGCCTGTGGATTCAAATTTTTCCACTAGACGCTCAATTGTTGATCTGGTAGGACGATTATGACGACCATAAATTGGACGTAGCGCTCTTAAAGTTGAGGCCACTGACTCCAAATTTCGGTAGTAAATTTTAATAATTTCGACTCGTTGTTGGCTCGTATATCTTTCCAAGATGAAATGGCAAACCTTACTGAAGAGAAATGTCAAAAGAGCGGGAAAAAATATGGCGTCGTTTGCTGTTCCTATGGATTTACTTTTGTATCGTCTCTATTGAAAAACCCTTTACATACGATTGATGATCTACCAGTGGTATCAATTCAGGCGCAGTAAATAGGCATCTGATGATGAATTTTTCACTTTCCTAAATGGTCTTTTATTCAAAAAACAAACAATTTTTGACTTAGAAAAATGTTTCTGACCTTGTACGCTTGTATTGTCAACTTCTCATGTATAAACACTAGGGTGGGTTAATTTTGTTTTTGATGAGGCGTATACAAAAACGTAATCTATAGGTGATTTTGAGAAATTTTGCTCCAGAGACCATAGCTCTAAGTCGGATTTGGAGCATCATTTTAAATTCAAATTCACATTTAACATTTTGTTTCACTTAAATACATAAGTAAATATACGAAATTTCAATATTTCATCAATCAAAACAACAGCCGAAGGTTTGTGTCCACACTGAAACAGCAGCATAGTTTGTGTTCACGCTACAAACTCAAACACTCAACCAAACACCACACATATGTTTGAGTGTATGTGTTTAAACAATTTTCATTTGAGAAATTTAAATATTAGGAAGATATCAACCAATATGAAATGTATATCAAACGAAAGATAACATCTTCATTTAAAAAGTATAAAAAAAGTTATCTCGCCGTTTCCTCATAATCAATGAAATAAAGATTACAACAATAACAATCTGACATGACTCCCTATACCGTAAGGTAAGACGTATTCTACGCCAAAAAATTCATAGCGATATGTTGTGTTTTACAGGGGCGTCCTCCCCTCAAAATTTGCCTTCAAGCCCATTTATTCAAATGTAATTTGTTTGTATATGAGTATCTTTTTAAAAAAAACATTTTAAAAGAATATGGTGTATGGCAATATTTTAGCTCTTCTAGCCAACAACATAAGCCTCAAAGAAAGATTTTTGCTAAATTTAATATTTTAGTAAATATTGAAGAAAATATAAATATAATTTTGGTATACATCGTTTTTGGTATTTTTCTTCATTATTTTCTAAAATATTAATTTTAGCAAATAACTTTCTTTAAGGCTAATGTTGTTGACTAGAAGAACTAAAATATTGCCATACATCATATTTTTGTAAAATGTTTTCTTTTTTAATAAGATACTCATATACAAACAAATTACATTTGAATAAATGGGCTTGACGGCCAACAATTTTTTTGTATTTTGTTTTACATAAAACTGAACCGATTTGGGGGGAGTGAATATAAGAAATCAAAACACAAAATTCTTAATATGCAATAGTTTTGAAACGAAGTTCCTTAACGCACGTTGCGGGAAGGGTGTTATATGCAAAACAAATTAAACAACTTTTGTTTTAACACTATTATGCTGCAACCCACTATTATCAACAATATTTTTTTTTTTTTTTTTTTTTTTTTTTTTTTTTTTCTAATCGAGCGCACCCATCGCCGCCACTCTTACCCGCCCCTACCGACCGAGAGGGCCACGTCCCCATAACGTGAGGACAGCGTACACATTATAGACCGGTCTATAACGGGAGAGCAAGGATTATAAGTTCACACGTTACAACCAACTACAGAAATTCTTCACCAGTTGGTATTACACTAACATAAATAAGTATAAAAGCACATCACGAGATATTAACATAAGATACTTCAATATATAATAATTACGAACAAAACGAAAACCAAATCATAAATCAGACCAGATAGTAAGGATAAAGTAAATTAAATTTACATATGTACGTCAACGAATATACAGCACTAATGCAATCGGTTCAAATGACAAATTATGCTAGACTTTGTCGTTTCCCAACTACCTGTGAAATCAATAAACTGATATAGCTCATTAAAGTCACGACACATTCTCCTAACTGGATCAAAGGACGCATAATTCGAACGCTGAAACTCGATGTTTACGAGTTTATAGTACCTCGTGGGTCTCAATGGGACATTTATGAAAATCTTAGATAACAGAAATTCAGAACATATACATCCATCAATTATCTTCAAAACTGTAATAGAGTTTATCATGGTACGTCTACTACTAAGAGTCGGCAATCTGATCAATGCTAGTCTACTGCTATACGAAGGAAGATTATGGTTCGGGTTCCATTGAAGATTTCTCAGACAAAAAATGAGAAACTGTTTCTGGACCGATTCAATCATATTAACATACAAATTGTACTGGGGGTCCCAAACAACTGATCCATATTCGAGAATAGGGCGGACTAGTGAAGTAAAAAGATTTTTCGTAACGTAGGGATCTGAAAATTCCTTTGCCCAACGTTTAATAAAGTTCAGAACGCCATAAGCCTTGTTCACCATCGTAATTATGTGGGAGTTGAAATTCAATTTTCTGTCCAAGAGAACACCAAGATCAACAAATGAATCCACCGATTCAAGAACATTGCCACCTAAAATGTATTTTGCCGAAAATAATGATGACCTAGAGAACAGCATATGCTTACATTTCGTAAAATTAAGCTCCATCAAATTGGTCTCGCACCACGTCTGGAAAGTAGACAAATCCCTCAGAAGTAAAGTATATTGACAAGGATCCTTGTAAGAAAAATAGATCTTCACGTCATCAGCGTACATTAACAATTTAGAGTGCATTATGGAGGCGGGTAAGTCGTTAATGAATAACAAAAATAGAACCGGCCCAAGATGACTGCCCTGAGGCACCCCAGATGACACAAAAATAGATCTTGAGAATGATCGACCAAATGATACCATCTGTTCTCTGTTCATTAAATAAGAACTAATCCAATTCAGCATGTTGCAATTAAAACCCATTGCCCCTAATTTATATAATAACAAATTGTGGTTAACTTTATCAAAAGCCTTACTAAAATCGGTAAAAATCACATCAGTTTGATCTCCATTAATAAAGCCGTCAATAATAGAAGAGGAAAACTGAAGCAAATTAGTCACGGTGGAACGACCCTTCCGAAAGCCATGTTGACATGGATCTAAAATAGAGGAAACCTGATGAGAAATTACCTCTGTGACTAACTTCTCAAAAAGTTTAGGAATGGCACTCAATTTTGCAATTCCCCTATAATTTGCAACATTTACTAAACTACCAGATTTGTGGAGAGGGATTATATAAGAGCTCTTCCACTTTGCAGGAAAATGGCCGAACTTCAACGAAGCGTTAAATAAGAGAGTCAACGGTAAGCTGAGAGAATTCGAGCAGTATTTCAACATAGAGTCCGGGATACCATCAGGACCAGCTTTATTCGAGGCTTTCAAGCTGATTAAGTTATCTAGCAACCACGAAGAATTTACGACAGGTGCATCAAACGGAATGGTAGAGCGGACAGTGTACGGGTATGATTTGGAAACATCATAGGCTCGGGTGGAATAAATAGATGCGAAAAAATCGGCGAAACAATTAGCAATAGACTCTTCATCTGAATATTCAATACCGTTCATTTTGATCCTACAAGGTGTGGAAGACGAATTACGCTTCAAGTTAACAAATCTAAAGAATGATTTGGGGTTCCGTTTAAAATTAGCCTTCAACCTATCCAAATATAATCTGTAACTCTCACGAGATTTAGAGTTGTATCTACTCCTAGCAACAATATACCTAGCATAGTCTGCTAGCAGCCCAGATTTTTTATACTTGTTCGAACATCTATTCCTTACATTCTTGAGACTATTTAGAGCCCTTGAGGACCATGGGGGACCAGTATTACCCCTTATTGGCCTCTTGGGTACAGACTTAGAAATATAGCCATTAATAATATTATAGAAATCATCCAGGGCGATTTCAAATTCAAAAGAATTATCACACTGACATATACTATGCCAGTCGGTATCAAAGATAAGATTATTCAAAAGTATAAAGTTCGCACGCGAAAAGCATAGGCCAACATAGGACGAAGAGCAATTGCAACCAACCTGCTTGGTATCATATGTATAATTAATTCCCAGCGTTGGATGGTAACTATCCTCAGGAGAAATTAACGGATCAATTCGAGAAATATCAAAGTTGTTAGAATCATCCACTAAAACTAGATCAAGGACTCGATTCATAGAATTGGGAATGTCGTTCAATTGAATCAACCCAAGTTCGGAAATATGCGTAACAAAATCAGATGACCAATCATATGGTGTCAATGGAGTCAGAGAATTAGTATCGGGTAAAGACACCCATGTCACAGACGGCAAGTTAAAGTCACCCAATACTAAAATACGGTCCTTTCTACTGGCTAACGCAATAACTTTTGCAATAGCGTCAATATGCACTTGATATACCTCAAAGCATGAAGATGGCGGAATATAGGAACACGTGACAAACAATTTCAAATCGCCTAAATTAATGGACACCACAAGAAACTCAAGATCGCCAATGTCATCAACTGTAACCAACTCAGAAGATAAAGAATTCTCAATTGAGATTAAAACACCACCACCAATTTTACCAACACGATCTTTTCTATAAACTACGTACTTATCACAGAACAACTCAGAATTAAAAACATTAGGTTTAAGCCATGTCTCAGAAAATGCAATGACATCAAACTCAAAACCAAAGCTATCAACAAATAATCTGGACAATTTAGTATTCAAACCGCGAACATTCTGATACGCCAAATTCAAACTCCCAATTAGTTTTTTGGAGCTGGCTTATCTCCAGACGGTAATCTAGCAAAATTATCACGCCTACCATTATCCCGATACTCAAATTCCCTTACGAATGTTCTGTGAGGCCAAAATTCCGAATCCACCAGTTTGACAAATAGATCATCCGGTGCAATAATTTTGAAAGACGACCTACGTTCCGAAAATTGTGACTTCAGCTTGAAGCACTGTATGGAATCGTTAGAATTATTCCCGACTAATTTAGACGATATGTAAAGTCGTATATCCTCTTCGGTCGTGTCGGGGGAAAGTCTAGACACAAAAACTGTCTTCCTTGCCGGTACGACAGTCAACGTTCTTGGTCCCGGTCCTGGCACTGGGGCGGGATTACCACCCGGAGGAGACGACTTATCGCTGTCCGTGGAAGCTATAGTAACTACAGAAACGACTTCAGCAAAAGTAGGAGGGGCAGAAGATTTCATTGGACTTGAAACTGTAACTGGAGAATTAACGTCCATTAAATTCGGCGAGGAAGGAATTACCAACAATGGAGGGGCCTTCTTAGCCGTCTTCTTCCTTTTCGGCGAGGAAGCTTTCGGTGAACCCGCTCTCTTTTCCAATCCCGGATATTTATTAAACATCCCAATAAACTTGGAAAATCGACCAGATAAAGCCGAAAGCTCCTTTTCCATCTCAGAAAACTCGGACTTCATGCTCCTGAAAAATTTGTAGAACTCCACATCCAATTTTCTACAATCCACGCAACACCAACGCAGACCCTTGTCATCACTAAGATTGTCCGCCACTCTTGCATAAAGGCCAACACATTTGACATGTATCAAGCCATCACACAACCAACACGAAATAAGAGTATCGGTATCCGATCTAACCTTACAGTCTTTGTTCATGCAAGTCATCATTATAATTGATTCAGAGTAAAAAAAAAAAAAAAAAAAAAATAAATAAATAAATAAGAAATAAAAATACTAAAAACAGAATTCCAAAATCGACAAAATTCCCAAAAACGTATGAACTTATTATCCCTTTGATATTAATTCCCAAAACCAGATGGCAACTCTGACACACAAATAACGAAACAAAGAGAATGAAAGAAAAACAAAAATCAAACAACTACAACGTTAGACGTTCTCAACAATGACAAACAAATATTATTGTTGTTGTTTGTGTTTTACACGATCAACAGAATTTCCAATTGCACACAATAATACAAAAACAGTATAAACAAGCACTGCACTGAACACACAATTATATCAAGCAATGTAATTTAACTTATCTTCGCACTATTAACACAACAAGCACTATTTAAACTTTTAAAATACGAAAATAAAGTAAATTCACGGAGCACAACTAAAAAACGAACTAAACGAGAGTAGAGTTGCCAATTATTTTTACTTTTGCTTTGGTTTGTGTCTATACTAACTAAATGTATCACACATAAATAAAGAAAATAATAGATACAGCGCGACCATTGTCAACTTTGTTCACTAGGTGCTGTCCTGTGCAAGTGCCACTTTCATTGAAGTTTCCCATAATTCTCATTGACGTTTATTCAAAATTCTGGGGAATTTTTGTGAAACTAATTTAAACAATGTGACAAAATTTATATGATTTTACATAATAACACTATTTTCTTATATAAAAAAACTATTTCAAAGCCATGAGGCCGGACATTAATAGGAAAAAACCCGAAAGACCGCCAAAAGATGAACATGCCGGAACGCCTTTTTAATCTAAAAACTTCCCCGCCCAAAAACTGTAGCAACTTCTGTGGTCGCAGATGCCAAAACCGTTAGATTGTCTGAGGACTCTCTCCAAGGAATGGTAGCTGAACCGGAGGAATAACCAATTTATTAGGACATAGTTGGTGGTGACATGGCTTTGCAATTCGATGACCATCAGATTTTCTACTTTAAGTAACGTGTTGTAGTCTTGTTTCGTAGTGATATTTTTGTTGAAAATTATTTTTTCTTTTGATATGAAATTTTAGAATTTTGATGTCATAGTTTGTTACTTTTTTTTGGGAACAAAAAAATCCTATTTGTTGCTTTCAACGACATCTAGAAAATTACCCATTATACTAAAATTTTCCCAACTATTAGTTTACTTTATATATGGTCTCACATAGATATGTTGGGAAGTTTTTTGTTTAATGGGAAGTTTTCTAGGTGGAGCCTCTAACAGATGTTTATTATATCATATCGTTAGCTAAAATGCAAAAAACCGTAACTAACCAAAAATTCAAAATCGAGTTTTTGATTGATTGTCATGAATGCCATAAAACTGCATGTCTTAAAAATATTTTACACTTCTGCGCTCAAAAATCTGTCTGTGTGCTTAAAGTGAAATTAGAAAAAACTTCATTAAAAATATTTATAGTTTTCATTTTACAAAGTTTTTTGCTTCTCCTGTAAAATTATATTTTTGTTAGTTACACCTTTTTGCATTCTAGGTAACGATATATTGTAGTTTTTGCACCCAATAAAAACTAAATTTAGAAAATCGAAAGTGAAAGAAGTTTAAAGAAGGAAAATTTTCTTAAATAAGTACCTTTACTTAAAAAAAGGAAAAAAAAACCTATTGATATTCTTAAATAAAGCACATTTTCTTAAAAAGAACCTTATCTTAAAGAAGTACCTCTATTTAAAAAAACTAAAGTTTCTTTCAAAAAAGTTCCTTTTCCTTAAAAAAGAATTTTTTTTTAAATAAGTACATTTTCTTAAAAAAGTACATTTTCTTACAAAAAATTGCCTTTTCATTTTTGTGAAACAAAATATCTTTTCTTTAGTTTTTGGTTAATGTCTCACATAGCTATGTTGGGAAATTTTTTGTTTAATGGGAAGTTTTGTAGGTGGAGCCTGTAACAGATATTTATTATATCATATGAGAAATTGGTACTACAAGCTTAGAAGTCATGAACATTTTTCTAATTGAAAAATGGTTGGTTTTTTGTTGGAAATAATAGACAATTCAGTTCAACACACACTCACTGGCATGACTAGTTTCGAACTCCGTGGCAAGTTCATCATCAGATGCCTAACTACTGTGCCTGAATTGATATCATCGGTTGATCATCAGTCGTATATATAGAAACTCAATTCCGCAACTCACATGTGCGAATTAGTATCGATCGACGATCCCTAAGTATCAACGTCACTGAAAGGCCTATAATTCCAACAACAAGAACAGACATAATTTTTCCGCTATGTTCTTCTTTTCCTCATGCGTTCACTTACAAGATAGACTCTCTCGTGTCCCTCTTTTATTCCCTTGCTCTCGAAAGAGCATAAACAGTGCAACAAACACAGCTATATTTGTATCACAAACATATAGATATTTGGGTCTCAAACACATATATTATAACATATTAATCATTGTGTGCCAAATATGTAACACAATGTGTTTGCACACAAGTATATTGTATTTCCGACAAGTTCCAAATACACGATATATTTGCATCCAAACAACAAAGAACGAGAGATTTTTCAGCGTGTGGTTGAAAAAGCCACGTACTGTGCACAACTGACTATGCTTCAGAGAATGGCAACGATGTGCATCATGGGCTGTCTGCGCACCACTCCCACTGATGTAGCTTTATACTTGTTGCCGGTGGACATGATGTAAGGAAACTCTCACAACGGGACATGATCAGAGTCGGTCATGGAGTAATGCGGGAGAGTGGTCCCAACATTCCTGCATTTGTTGACTACTCAAAATCGGAATCAGTCTTCGATCGAAAATACCATACTCACATATGGGCAACAGATTCCTGTAAAAGAGGAGTTCCTGGTCTAGGGGAATCTGTGAATTTCTATACAGATCGGTTGAAAATGAACGATCTAGTGGGGTATGAGAGCACTTTGGAAACCAGGGGGAAGTTTTGGCTATGAGTGAAGTTATTGAGGGATAATAGATCAGCAGTTATTGGGATCAATGTCATCTCTGATAGTCAGACGGTAATCAATTCTGTGGAATCACTATTCCTGAACTCAACATCTGCCCAGGACTGGCACAGATCTCTTAGCGAAATGGCCCGGCAGTATAATATTCACCTCGTAGGAATGCCAAGGCACGGTTACATTCCGGAGAACTGCAGATGGGAAGAGCTGCCCAAGAGAGGGAATACCGTATAGGTTCTGCAGGAACTGGAACGTGTTCGTATATCCCTAGGGACTTGTAAGCATATGCTGTAAGATCGCACCTATAGATGTCAGATGAGACACGCACGAGACAAATCCAGCCAAATAAAATCCATAGTAGATAGGAGGAGATCTATGATGCTTCTGTCTCTAGCCAGACCCAAGGTATCAATGCTGGTTTCAGGTATGACGGGCACTTTGTGATTGAATATACCACAGAAAAATTCATCTCTGTGATATAGATTAAAACTCATCTTAAAGCACTGAAACAATGCGAGTACGCATGAGGAATAAGAAGAACATCGTGGAAAATTGCCGTCTGTTATTGTTTTGGAATTATGAGCCTTTCAGTGTGTGTAGATACTTACGGATTTTCGATCGATACTAATTCGTACATGTGAATTGCAGAATTGAGTTTGTATATATACGATTGATGATCAACCGATGGTATCAATTCAGGAACAGTAGTTAGGCATTTGATGATGAACTTGTCACGAAGTTCGAAACTAGTGATGCCAGTGAGTGAATTGTCTATTAATCCTGCAAGGGCCACCAATTTTTCAATTAGAAAAATAATCCTGACCTTGTAAGCTTGTAGTATGAATTTCTCATACATTAATTAAAGAAGAAAACTTCGTCAATGAGACTTATGACCGGACATACCCCTGGTTCAGTGCATTTACATGGGGCAATAAACACATTAAATTTTTCAATATCAAATATTGCCCTATTTGAATATTTTCGCCCACTGTGTACACACAAGCAAATCCTCGTCATTGGGACTTATATTCTGACATAGTTCTTGGTATGTGCATTTAAACTAATTAACGACTTTCAACATACACACCTTCGGAACATGAAATCTGTGGCCGCGCGGAACAATCAGGTAACTCCATTTTTTTGGAAAATGGAAAAACCATGAAAAATGGAATGTTTTTTTGATTTACTATCATTCTATCAGAGCGAAATTTTAATAAATAAATGAAATAAAAAATAAATAAAGTTATTAAGAAACTAAAAATAGCGTTAATGATCCATTTTGGGAAATATCAAGGTAACTTCATACCGTTTGCGGAAAAACGAGGTAACTCCACAAATTTTTCAATTTAACTAGAAAATTCAACCGAAATTCAAGTAAAATGTGTGTGTATCATTATATTGACAAATAGTATTCTTTAACATTATTCAATAATATTCTTCTTCTTCTGCTGCAACCTTGTCGATTTCCTCACATTTAAACTTTCATCATTTAAGGGACGATGTACGATGTACCTTTCGTCCAAATCTCGTTGCGAAAACTCGAAAATGAAATAATCCCCGAAAAAATCAGGAAAATCGAATTTGGGGACAATTTCTTAATTTTCGGGAGTTATTTCATTTTTAATTTGGGGATTATTTCATAATGAAATAACCCCCAAATGTATAAGTCCCCAAATTTTTTTTGGGGATAGTTTCATTGTGGTTTTGGGGGTTACTTTATCTTATTTGGGGTTTATTTCATTTTAATATAATAATTAATAATAACAATTTTGGGGTTTATTTTATTTACTTGGGGCTTGCTTCATTGGGGGATATTTATTTTATATTTCGGGGGTTATTTCATTAGGCGGTAGTACCGATATCTTTTGGGGGTTCTTTCATTTCTAATTTGGGGTTATTATCATCTTGTTTGGGCTTTATTTCATTTTCCATTTTGGGGGTTATTTCATTTGATTTTGGGGGTTATTTCATTTGGGATTATTTCATTTTCGAGTTTGGGGGTTATATCATTGGGGGTTATTTCGTGGCGCCTGCCTCATACTTCAATTTCAAAGCGTACAAGTCACACTTGTGGCAGGCTTGAATTTGAGTCCTGTCCCTGCAAAAATTTCGCGATACCTTGTTTCGCAAACTGGCGCTTCACATTCGGTGACGTACAGTTTGTACATTTTGGAGATGCTCAAATCAGAGGGCAAGTATTTTCTTGAGTTGTGAGAGCGTCCATAATGACTCTCGTAGGCTGGGAATTTGGCAATGTTAGCCCGAACTTCAGCCACTTTTTCGTCTGAGATTTTGTTTACTGCATTTAGTTTTCCTCTGGGCTCTTGATCAGGTAAGCCTTCTGAATTCTCCCAAGTTTGTTTGGCTAAATTTTCTACATAAGTCTTCGTTTCGCCCAGAGTAGTCAAAAAAACAGCGCTGACAAACTTGAACCTTGTCCGATTCAGTTTCAAGAAAGTATTTGACTGTGGGACTTCGGAGTTTTTTTTTTGCATCAACATCATTGCTACGACAACGGTGTTAGGGGCCTTTCTTTTCAGGTAACTTCCTTGATCCCAATACTTGTTAAAATTGAGTTTTTGATCAGTTCTCGTAATACACTTTTACTTTTTTGCAACTCCGTTTATAAACTTTTTTTGTTCGGAGCAGTAACGTAAGATTTGCCTTGATTTCGCCTTTTTTTAACAAAATATTAAATAAAGATTTTGAAGTTCTATTGCAAATAGAACATCTTTTTGGAAAAACGAGGTAACTCAATTTTTGCAGAAAAACCAGGTAACTGACCGTTTTTCGCTGTATTTTTGCCTAAAATTGTGTAAAATGTTTTAAAAAATCTTTATTCTCATTTAAAGTAAAAATGAAAAAAACACATGCAAAATCCATCAAAAAAGTTAAACGCGTTTTTCTCCTGTTTTTGAAAAATGGAGTTACCTGATATTTCCGCGCGGCCACAGCAATGTATTTGAAATTGAAAAATTTCCGCCAAAAATCAAGTTTTTATAACTTCTCACCGTATTTAACACATTAACATTGATCAGCTAAGTCAGTTCTGGAACCGAAGTGGTTTGTGTCTGGGATAGTTAAATTCGAATTTTATCTTCACACTTATGACTTCATGTATGGGACAATTTGTTTTCCCTTTACTAATTTTGCCCATTTACAGTACAGAACTGCCATCTGTATGTGTTTCAACTATCGCACAGTGAGAGATATCTGGAAAAAATTGGAATTAATTTGGAAGTTATTTCCACGATGAAATTTCACGCATACATTTCGTCTTGATCAGTCAAACTGTTTAGAACCGGCTAAATTATTTCCAAGAATTTCAGAAAACCCCCACAGTGCATCAGACGAACATGACTAGATAGTTTGACAATTGTATCAAGAATATTGTATATTGTTTATTGTGTACTCCCGGTGATTATATCAAGATGTTACAAACTCCATGACAACGTGGTTACACCCCTTTCCTATAAAATTCTCAACAAAATGCATAAGGATCACGATATGTAAAATTTATGTTTGCCCAATGAAATAATTCCATATTAACGTAAATTTCTCCTCAAACACTAATAAAAGATTGAATACAACAATTGAGGGATGGAAGATCTGCTTAAAACCTGTGAGCTGTTTGCATTAAATTATTGGAATTTAATTTTAATCTTCCATACTGCAAATTGTTTGTAATTTTGCATTTCAATAGTCTTCATTTACCAATTTAACAAATAATTTTGTACAGTGTACGATGTAAATTGAATGAATTTTGCCCCTCATTTAATTAAAATGGTTTTTGCATTGCAAACATTTTTACAGGTGTTCACACTGAATCGTTTATTTTTTGCTGTATCTTAAAAAAATAACCAATTCAAATCTTCGGTCACTTTATTTGTAATCCTTGGCAAAGGAAAGTTGATGTAGATTTTTAATTTCGTAAAGTGGTTGAGCTTTCAACAGGTCCAATTTACACTCCGACACATGAAACCGAACAAATTTAAACAAATATACGAATATACATAGGACATCCCGACAAAATTTACATATTTTTTTTACATACATATACATATATTTAATCCCAAATTTGTCATTATTTGCATATTTTTATATAAACAAAGACAACAACATCTACATCTACATCTCCATTAACAACAATTCAAACATTACGTCGGCCCACAACATAAACAATAGAAACAGCCAGCACACACACAATAATGTTCAGAGTTTGGTGGTGTTGTTTGCCAAAATTCAATTTAAATTTTGTGACAAAATTTTAAATTGACTTTGATACAATAACTCGAATACATAAATAAGCAAGGCATGTAAAATATGCATGCATACATACATTATAATTACACCCATCCCTCTAATTACACGATAGCCACGTGCTGAGAAAATCGTGAAAGTCGACAATGAACATTTTTGTATGAAAAAAATGTGTAAATAAAAAATAAGGTAAATCCAGGTAAGGAAGTCTTTGGTTAACAAATATTAGCTTTAACTTTAACTAAAAATCCTCAAAGAAGAAAAAATAAAAATCTTCAAAGAGTGTGAAAGCTTACGGATGTACAAATGTACGCATATTAAGCGTTGTGCTTTTAGAACTGTATACATTTTTAAAAATATTTTTTTAAATTGTTTAGTATTTCAAGAACTGACAATTTTTCATTTTTGATTCATGTTGAACATCATTCTTTATTTCTATGAATAGAGATTTAGTTTTCAAACAGGAAGTTTTGTCAAATGCATCCTCATGACTCCTGGCAAACCGTATAGCTGTTTCAGATCTATCCACAGATATTCAAGTTTCCAATAAAATAATATATCCTTCGATATATCGGAAATTAAAAAAAAAAACATATTACATGAGGTGTCAGGGGACACCCGGTTGAAACGAAGTTCCTTTCGCGTTATATTACGTATTAGTTAGTTCCAACACGTCTAAGGCGCTCGTTGAAAAATACGATAATTTAAATGAATTCTTTAAGAAATGATACTTTCTGTAAAATGATAAACTTTTGTTAAGAAACATTTTTTTATAGTGTTTTTTTTTTTTTTTTAAAGTATTATATTTTCCCGCAAAGGTAATTTTTTGAAGCTTTTTTCTAAAAAGCTAATGTTTTTTTTAAGAAAAGTTATTATTTTTTAAGAATAAGTGCTTCCTTTTATTTGAATTTTTATGACTGATTTTTGTTAGTTTTTGGTTAATGCTATGAACAGAATTGGTGCGTACTGCGTATTTTACGCAGCGTAAATTTACGCAGGTCAAGAAACCGCAGTGGAAATACGTCGTATGAAACACAATAACGCCGTAACGTACGACGTAAAACTAAACACAGCTGATAAAGTTGTTTACTATTTGTGAATGCGAACATTGCAAAAAATTAATAATGGAAAAAATTAATCAAAAGCATACAAATGTTATGATTCTTTTGATCCAAGATTAAACAAGCAGTCGCGCTGCATCACATTTTCTAAAATTATGGCGTTGAGATCCATTTTCACTTCATAACTTGCGCTATATTCTCACTGAAATAATTTATAATTACAAGTTTTCTTTTTGTCAACAACTGATAAGGTGACCATATGTAAAAAAAAGTACTTCACAAATGAAACACAAAAAGCTTTTTTGTACTTAATTTTATTTATATATTATTATTTTAAATGTTAATAAGTAAAAATAAACAATTTCTTAAGTAAAAAGTAACTTTAATTACTGAAATACTTAAAATATTAAAACAATATGGTCACTCGGTACTGTTTTGTACGCCGTACGCAGGCGTATGAAATAGAAATAAATCTATTTTCAGCTGCTGCGTACTTGCGTATTTTACGACGCCGTCGTGATTCTGCTCATTTCCATATACACAAATGTGTTCTATTTTTGGCGACGTATTTACGCTGCGTAAAATACGCAGTACGCACCAATTCTGTTCACACCATAATGTATGAGAAATTCATACTACAAGCTTACAAGTCATGACCATTTTTCTAATTGCGAAATGGTTGGTTTTTGTTGGAAATAATAGACAATTCAGTTCAACACACACTCAGCGGCATGACTAGTTTCGAATTCCGTGACAAGTTCATCATCAGATGCCTAACTACTCTGCCTGAATTGATACCACCGGTTGATCATCAATCGTAAAGGGGTTTTCAACGGAGACGCTACAAAAGTAAATCAGCAAACGACGCCATATTTTTTTCCGCTCTTTTGACATTTCTCTTCAGTATCTAAGGTTTGCCATTTCATCATGGAAAGATATACGAGCCAACAACGAGTCGAAATTATTAAAATTTACTACCGAAGTTTGGAGTCAGTGGCCTCAACTTTAAGAGCGCTACGTCCAATTTATAGTCGTCATAATCGTCCTACCAGATCAAGAACTGACGAAAAATATGAATCCACAGGCACAGTACAAAATGTTCCCGTGCTAGTGAGGCAAAGAGATGCCCGTAGTGTCGAGAATATTGCTGGCATCTCTGTGACGTCGCTTGTGAAAAGATCTTGGCCTACATCCTTACAAGATCAAATTGACGCAAGAACTGAAGCCGCTTGACCACCATAAGCGTCGTATGTTCGTGAATTGGGCTGAGCAACAGCTTGAAAATGATTCGGATTTTCATCGAAAAATTATCTTCAGCGATGAGGCTCATTTCTGGATGAATGGCTTCGTCAATAAGCAAAATATGCGTTATTGGTCAGACTGCAATCCACACGTAATCCATGAGTCATCATTGCATCCCGAAAAATGACAGTTTAGTGCGGTTTATGGGCCGGCGGCGTCATTGGGCCGTACTTCATCCGTGATGATCAAGACCGGCACATTACTGTGAATGCGAATCGCTACCGTTCAATGATAACCGAATATTTTTGGCCCCAATTGGATAATATGGACTTGGACGACATGTGGTTCCAACAGCCACACAGCGAATGCCACAATCAATTTATTGGAAACCAAGTTTGGTGAACGTGTTATCTCACGAAATGGCCCAGTCGATTGGCCGCCTCGGTCGTGCGATTTGACGCCGTTAGATTATTTCCTGTGGGGCTACGTCAAGTCTATGGTCTATGCCAACAAGCCTGCGACGACTGATGAACTTCGTACGAATATCGAACGTGAAATTGCAGCAGTATCGGCCGATTTATGCTTGAAAACCGTCGAAAATTGGGTTCAGCGTCTGGACTTCTGCAAGCGTGCCCGTGGTGGCCATGCAAAAGAAATCGAGTTCCATACATAATGGCATCGAACGTACTGTCACAGGAATAAAGAATTTCATTAGTATCTAAAACCGGTTTTGTTTTGTTTAAAAAAACTTTTGTAGCGCTCTTATTGAAAAACCCGTTATATATACAAACTCAATTCTGCAATTTACATGTGCGAATTAAAATCCCTGGAAGCCATGTTTGCTACGTCCCAGACGCTGAAAGAATGCCATTCAACACATAGGGTGATGGCAGAGTATTTCGACATCAGGCTCATCTGTGTACCGGGACACAGCGACATTCCAGGTAATTGCGTAGCGGATGCGTTAGCTAGACAGGGCACTACGGCACAGGTTCTTCCGGCAAAAGAAGGTGTTAGCATGTCAATCTCTACATGCCGTTTGCAGATCAGGCAGTGGGCCGATTCCATGTTCAAGCACAAGTGGAGACTTACTTCAACTTGCAAACAAGCCAGGGTCCTCTGGCCATAGGTGGACAGGAACAGGACTAGGCAACTACTTAGCTTGCCGAGAGGCAGGTTATCCACAATGATAGGAACACTTACGGGACATTGTCTTGTAGGAAAACACATCCTAAGATTGGGACATAGAAACGCCACTCTCTGGAGATGCTGCATGGAAGAGGATGAGGAAACGAGGAAATACTTTCTCTGATTGCCCTGCTCTGGCAGGACTGAGAAATAGGATATTCGGAACACATTTAATTAGCACCGTAGCCCTCCAGGATGTTCCTGTAGGTCTTATAGACAAAATTTATTGAAATGGCAAATTGGCTAGACGACTAGTCAATAGTTGCTATGGAGGAAGCTGCAGGTATCTCAATGGGCTTCTTTAGCCTAAGTGTGCTAGACAGCGTGCTGTCTTGCAGCCTTTTCAACCAACCAAGCAACCATGTGCGAATTAGTATCGATCGAAGATCCCTAAGTATCAACATCACTGAAAGGCCTATAATTCCAACAACAAGAACAGACAGATTGTTTCCACCATGTTCTTCTTTTCCTCATGCGTTCTTGCATTGTTGCAGTGCTTTGAGGTGAGTTTTTAATCTATATCACAGAGTTGTATTTTTCCGTGGTATAGCATTTTTGAAGACTGTGCTAGTGTCAGTTACTTTTATTTGAATTTGAATTTTTATGACCGATTTTTTGTTAGTTTTTGGTTAATGTATGAGAAATTCATACTACAAGCTTACAAGTCATGAACATTTTTGCTTCCTGTAAGAAAAAGCCATAAGAGTATGATTTTTTTTACCAAGAAGTACTTTTTTTAAGAACTGGTACTTTACTACTCTCTTAGAGAAAAGGTTTTCTTTAAGAAAATTTACATACTAATTTTCAGAAAGGCTACTTCTCTCCAGAAAAGAAAAGAAACGGCATTATTTTATTTTTAAGAAAAGGATTTTTTGTAAGAAAAGGTATTTTTTGAACAGAAGGTTGTTTTTTAAGAAATGGGATTTTTTTTCGAATTGGTCCTGTTTTTAAGAATAGGTACATTTTTAAGGGTTGGGGACTTATCTCAAGAAAAGTTATTTTGTTTTACAAAAAAGGTACTCTTTAAAGAGAAGGTAGTTTTTTTTAAGGAAAGGCAATTGGTTGTAAGTATATGTACTTTTTTAAGAAAATGTACTTATTAAAAAAAAAATTTATTTTAAGAAAATTTACTTTTTGTATGAAAATGTACTTTTTTTATTCAAAAGTACTTTTTTAAGATAAGGTACTATGTTTAAGAATATGAATAGATAGGTATTTTTTTGAGAAAAGCTACTTTTTTTGAGAAAATACACTTATTTAAGAAAATGTTCTTTTTTAAACTTTTTTCACTTTGGCTTTTCTAAATTTACTTTTTATTGGGTTCAAAACTACAATATATACTAAACTAAATATTGGTTACAGGCTCCACCTAGAAAACTTCTCAGTAAACAAGAAATTTCCCAACACATGTTAGGCTAGACATAAACCAAAACAGAAGTACCCAATATAATTAGTTGATAATACTGGTTTGTAGCATAATAGTGTTAAAAAAAGTTGCTTTATTTTGTTTCATTTAGCCCCGATCCCGCAAAGTGCGATAAGGAACTTCGTTTCAAAAATCGTGTATCACAACAATGGTATAAAAAAGTGCCGAATAAATAGAGGATTAGGTGTATATGTATGTACTATATATTCACACAATACATACATGATACACAATTTGTTGTAATTTGTTTATTTATGTGTGAATTAGGATGCACAGTGGTTTGAATATATGTCTTATTTCACACACTGAAAAAAAAAACAGCTTCAGCAACATATTGCAGGAGACCGGAGAGGATTAAAAAATCTATACCACAGAAAATTGCAACTCTCTGATATAGTAAAAAATCACCTCAAAGCACTGCAACAATTCTATACGCTGAAAGTATATCGTTTTTTGTTGTTTGGATGCAAATAAAACATGTGTTTGTAGCTTGCCGCAAATATAATATAATTTTTGTCAAGCACATTATGTTTGTAATTCAATATTACATGTTTGAGACACAATGATTAATATTTTATAATATATGTGTTGGCGAGCCAAATATATCTGTGATACAAATACATCTGGGGTTGGTTCATTGTTTATGCTCTCTCGAGAGCGAGAGAATAAAAGAGGGACAACGAGAGAGTCTATCTTGTAAGTGTGGATTTGTATTTTTGCATTATTCTTTCCGTCAGTGTTTTTTAAGTATTCCAGAATGTGCCAGTAAATTACAGATGAAGTCAGTGTTTCTTATTTTGTATTCATGTATTCAGTCGTCAATGGTTCATCGGGCAGAGGATATCAAAAGTGCTTGATCAGCGAAAACAGCATAAACAAAGGCTCGAATGGTTAAATAGTTTCTGATGTTGCTTTGGGTTTTGTGTATGTGTTTCGTATATATGTGTGGTACCAAAGTGAGAAGCGATTTTTAGGAAAAATCTGGAAAGGGCAACAACGTCAAGCCCTTTGTCTGCCCGAGCCTTTACTGAGAAAATCAGACCGGCAGACCATTTATGAAACATAATAAATAAAAATGAGTAATTAATAAACGCTTGTCTTGCATGAACTAGATGTGTATATAAGTATATTGTTTGTGAACCAACGAATAGTGCTAACCAATGCATAGTTGGAACCTTCTGAAAACAAAAACGTGAGAGACAACAAAGAAAGTAGAAATGAAGGAGCAACATAGTCTCATTTCATAGAAACAAACCTAATAATGCATTTGTTGCAAGAAAATGTAAAAAGGATCTTCTTTAATCTTTTACTTTTTTGTATTAATTTTTTATAAATTTGGTTTTATATTGATAAAAATAATTATAATAAATATTACATATCGTCACCTAAAATCCAAAATGACGTAACAACAAAATGCCAAAAACTTCTTTCTGATTGATTACGATATGTTCGATATGTTTAAGTTCAAAATCAACGATTTAATTGAACGGATTAAACAGATGAAATTTTTGATAAATCCACGTTTTTTCTTTGAACTGTAATTTTATATAAAGTTTCGACGCATCTACGACATCTACGACCCAAATTGGTAATTTTATTCACAAAATTCCGATTCTATAGTATATCTAACTATTTTTTTCCTCTCCTGTAAAGTGATGAAAATGTTATTACGTCTTTTTGGATTTTAGGAGACGATATGTATTGCAATGAAAGAATAATTCGTTTCTAAATATTATTATGTATGTTTGGGAGGAAATACGCATATGTCCCCATGTAAGTATATACTGGTTTTGGGGAAACACGGGGGTGCTTCCACGGAAGTATATGTATGTTTGGGATGAATATGTTTCCACGTAGAAGCATACATATTTGTCAGTAAACATTGTAACGTCATGATCCGTCCGTACATGATATCAAACACTCACCGCCATTCCCACCCGTATACTTCCCTGGTCTACTCGTCTCCTAAGCATAAGCAACATCCATCAGTTGCACCAACCAACGCGAACAATCACACTCACTTGCAACCACACAAACTCAGTAGACGTTGTGTAC
Organism: Phaonia tiefii; assembly: GCA_963931995.1. Lineage (NCBI taxonomy): Eukaryota > Metazoa > Arthropoda > Insecta > Diptera > Muscidae > Phaonia > Phaonia tiefii. The sequence goes on along the minus strand of OZ008367.1, from coordinate 60,543,048 downwards.
ATGGTAGCAGCGATTTAGTTTTAATGACCGCAAAAGAATGAGTGCTTGAATGTAATTCTCATTTGTGTCATTACAGCGAAGGTACTTAGTGTTAAGGTAAACTAGACTCGAGTCGTCGCCTCCGAGAGAACAACCAGACAAGATTATAGTATTTTGCCTGGGGCTCTAGTTCTGCAAAAGACAGGAGCAAGTTTTGGGATCCGTTCTTTGGTGAAGACGGTGTAAATATATTTGCTACACAGGAGCTTCGGCTCATTGTTAATACACAGTGGCTTCGGCTCACTGTTCCTACACAGGAGTTTCCGCTCACTGTTCCTACACAGGGGCTTCGGCTCACTGTTCCTACACAGGGACTTCGGCTCACTGTTCCTACACAGGAGTTTCGGCGCACTGTTCCTACACAGGAGTTTCGGCTCACTGTTACTACACAGGAGTTTCGGCTCAATGTTCCTACACTGGAGTTTCGGCTCACTGTTCCTACACAGGGGTTTCGGCTCACTGTTCCTATACAGGAGTTTCGACTCACTGTTCCTATACAGGGGCTTCAGCTCACTGTGCCTACAAAGGAGTTTGGGCTCACTGTTCCTACAGAGGGGCTTCGGCTCACTGTTCCTACACATGGGCTTCGGCTCAATGTTCCTACACAGGGACTTCGGCTCACTGTTCCTATGTAACTCACCCGACGTTAACTGACACCCATCCGTTTCCACCGGACATTCGAAGCACATACCGAGCCAGCATCCCGCATATCCGATACCGATCTACGCAGCGAATCCGAAAAGTCGTAGGTGCGACGCACAAAGTGCCCGATCATCCCGAATCAACCAGCCTCTCCCAGAACAGTGCTAAGCCAAGATAAGTGCCCCTCGAAGACTGTTGTCAATCAAGACGAGTGATTTCAAGCTAAGAGGAGTGTTCCCACCGAGTGAAGCAGTTGATGTTAGTCCTGTAAATCAATTTACTTTGTAAATTAAATATCAATAAAGAAACTGAATTCGAACCCCCCAAAAAGGGTAAACTATTCTGTTCTTATTTCGAAAGGTTTAGTGGATCCTAATGAAAGACTCTGGGCATGGCTGAGCTTACCTGAGCCCTAGACAAAACCACGTTACAACATGCTAATGTTTGCATGTAAATACAAGTGAAATTGAGACTTGCAAACATATAAATGTTTTAAGTGTGTTCCAAACATATGCATGGTTCCTGCAGGATATGTTTGAGAGAATATGATACAGTGACCGTTTTGAGAACATGTGTACATGAGAACATGGATTGGATCACTGCTGTGACAATCTTACATTTCATTCGTCGGCGGTCACCTCGCTTACAGACGGTGACACTATCGGGTAATTATCCATAAACAGTTTCTCTAAAAACTGTTCAGAGCTAGTTCAAAACCGTACGTCAGTGAGTGTATAACTATTAAGCGCGTAGCTCTCTGGTTGTGGGAAGCTTTTCCCTGTCCGTTCGTGGATTGTAGTCGGAAAATATATATCAGTTGAGCGCACAATTCTTTTCCTAAAATCCTTCAGACTACAATAAATTCTGAAATATGTAGAGGAATAATAAACTCTTTCAAACCACTGTATTTTTGGGAGGGCGTCTATGAGTCTGAGTGGGATGCAAATTATACAGTGTATGTGTTGAAGTTGAATATTTGTGTCATACATTTAAGTGTTTGTTTATGTAAGTGACAAATCCTATTACTATTAGCCTTGGCGTTGTGAATTTAAAAACAACAATAGCAACATAGATACGCATTAACATCAATCATTGGGGGAAAAAACAAAAAAAAGATTACATCAATTTAGCGAGTACAATGAAAAATCACATACGCGATAGATGATTGAAAGCTCTAACTTGATCAGGACATTGTGATTGAACAAAATGTGTAAATTAGAACATGGTATGATGTGGGGGTGCTATTTTCTTCTTCTCAAAAGTCTGTCTTGTATCGAGGTACCAGTAGAAGCTTATAAAAAGAAGCTTATGAATTATTTTTGCTTGCGACATAAAACTGTATGTTCCGCTCAGTGAGTCTAAACAAGACAAACTGATTGTAGGAACTTTTCCCTTAACTGTTTATGAAATTCAAATGACATTATTTTTCTTTCTAAAATTACATTCTTAACATATTGTTGTGAAAAGGGTGGGTGATTGTTTGTTTCTTCTACTATGAGTTTCTTATGAACAAGTTTTGAAATTCGTTTTAAACTGTCAGCTCATTTGAAATTCCTAAATCAGCTCATTTGAAGTTCCTGTGTCAATTTATGATCAATCTATGAACAGAAACCTTTTGTAGGCGCCTCAAATGAAAATGCAAATCAAGAACTAGAAAAATTTATTATACCGCAGTTTTGTGCTTGAAAACTCCATTCACTTTGGGGTTTCATTGTTCACAAAATTTAATTACATATTTTGATTGGATGGTAGATGAAAAACTAGAAAGCACTTCAGATATGATGATTGTAAAACATCTGTAGTGATTTCGTAGTAAATTCTAAAAGGGGGCTTCAACTTAAACAACATGATAAAATTGAAATCCTTGATTTAAAATTGTGTAGCTCGTATGAAAAACCAGGCACCCCGTCCCAAATTTTATTAGTTATCAACAACAGCCGAGGGAGTGTCTGGGAACATGGTACATACCAGACACACAAGATGACAGTATATTGGTCTAACTTTTTTTTGTATTGTACTTTGTTCGAACATAGTGGGATATAAACTTCTACGCTAGCCATGCGAAAAGTTTGGAAAACATATCAAGCTGCAGGCAAACTATTTAGAGAATCCACATGTGGTCCAATTTCCGCTTCGATGTAACCTCTAGCTACAGGGTGGAATATTGCCACTGTTGTGGTTGCAAAACCTTTTTGGTTAAAATTTCTTTGAAATTGTCAACAATTGTATGTTTTAAACTATCGCAAAAAAAATTATCGGTAAATTTTTAAATTGTCTCGAGTACAAAAAAACAGTATAAACACTGAAACTTGATTCCATCAAAACCATGAAGCAAATATTTGGTTTTTGCTAAAAGGTAAAAAAAAGACAAATAAATAAATAAACCTAATAATAAAATAACCCGAATCATCACTTAATCAACTAATGAGATAATTAATTAACCAAATAACTGTTAGACAAATAATAATCGTAAACAATTAATATTAATATGAAATCAATATTCAATAAATTTGTAATTCTAAAAGTTCAAATAATAAAAATTACAAGTGACGGGACACCCGGTTGGAACGAAGTTCCTTTCGCTATACAGGGTGATTCAGGAGATCCGGACAAATTTTTCTAGCGTATTGCTTGGCTCATTTCATGAAGAAAAGTCCACGTGGACCATGTCCGGAAATGCAAGGGTGCGAAATGGCAGCGGGTTCAAAATTTTCGGATTGTGGGTCGGAGGGTAGTAGGGTAAAGTTGCTAACTTCTGAGCCAGTGGCCGGATGTTTTTGTTTTTGGGCTTGTTGGAAAGGTCTTTAAGAGGCCTTTCAGAATTTTTTAAAGAAGAAGTAAAAAAGTCAAATCGCCGAGATACAGAGTTTTCGGAAAAAAAATTCACATAACCTTTTTTCTGTTGAAAGATAGCCATACCTCTTACCTTTCCAAAATGACATAAACGGAGCCCAGAGGTCTTACCGTTCCAAAGTTATGACCATTTTACTGAAATACAAAAATGTTTGTTTTTGTTTTTGGAAGCAAAATAACAGCACACATTTATTTGTTTTTGTAAATTAACACGTTTAATATTTTATTTTATTGAAATTTTTGGCTGAAGAATCAAACACATTAGGAAAAAAAAACATTTGATGTTAAAGGAAGTTTTCAATGTGGTTCCCATTTTCTACTAAACACAATTGCAGCCGTTTGCCACGTTTGCCACGTTTAGTTCACTCGTCTTTTCACGAACTTTCACCGCAGCTTCCTCAGTGCGTGCAAGTAACTGCTCACGATTGTTGATCTGCACAGAATACACACAATCTTTCATGTAGCCCTACAGAAAGAAATCAAGTGGTGTGAGATCTGGAGATTGTGGCGGCCAGGCGATTGGTCCAGCTCGTCCAATCCAACGTCGACGGAAGTTGGTGTTGAGCCAATCCCGCACAATAAGCCCGTACTGCGCTGGAGCACCATCTTGTTGGTAGAAAACATGATTTCGTACCGCAAGAGGTACTTCCTCTAGGATTTCTGGCATGACTTCTTGCAAAAAAGCCAAATAATTTTGCGAATTTAACCTGGGCGGAAGTACTTTTGGCCCAATCAAGGTGTTGTCGATGATGCCAGCCCAAACGTTGACGGCAAATCGGTGTTGAAATGCTGTTTCTTGTTGTGGGGATTGTGGGGATTTTCAAGGGCCCATTCGTGCAAATTATGGAAATTAGTTATGCCGTCACTCGTGAATTGCGCTTCGTCGGTCCACACAATCGAACGTAAAAACATAAATGCGTGTACATCACGTTGCAACATCTCACGGCAAAAGTTGACGCGTAGTGACAAATCGGCCGCCAAAAGATGTGAAATGGAATGGATGTTTTTTTTCTTTATGAAGGACGCGCCATATTTTTGATTGTGCCACACCAACTTGGACCGCGATTCGTCTTGTGCTTGTAGTTGGTTTCTCGTCTATCGCATCCAAAATTAACTCTTCAACTGCAACGTCGTGTTGTTCATTTCCGGGACGCTCCATTTGTGTAAACAACGCACCTTCACGAAATCGGCGGTGCGTCTAGTTGGCTTCTCGTCTATCGCATCCAAAATTAACTCTTCAACTGCAACGTCGTGTTGTTCATTTCCGGGACGCTCCATTTGTGTAAACAACGCACCTTCACGAAATCGGCGGTGCGTCTCACCGAATGTTGTTCGGTTTGGTGGTCGTCGATTAGGAAAACGTAATGGATATTCACACGCAGCAGCTCTTGCATTACCATCGCAGAATCCATACATGTAAAGAATGTCTGCTAATTCTTCGTTTGAATAAGTTGCCATTTTTACTAATTCAAAACACAACGTACTCGAAACTGCAGCAGAGATCTGCGTAAACAAATATATGTGTGCTGTTATTTCGCTTCCAAAACAAAAACAAAAATTTTTGCATTTCAGTAAACTGGTCATAACTTTGGAACGGTAAGCTCTGTATCTCGGCGAGTTGAGATGTTTCTACTTCTTTTTTAATTAATGCTGAAAGGCCTCTTAAATACCTTTTCAACAAGCTCAAAAACAAAAACATCCGACCACTGGCTCAGAAGTTAGCAACTTTACCCTACTACCCTCCGACCACCAATCCGAAAATTTTGAACCAGCTGCCATTTCGCACCCCTGCAATTTCGGACATGGTCCTAGTGGACTTTTCTTCATGAAATAAGCCAAGGAATACGCTGGAGAAATTTGTCCGGAACTTCCTGAATCACCCTGTATAGTATGTACTAGGTAGTTCCAACACGCCTAAGGCGCCCGTTGAAAAATGCGATAATTTAAATGGATCTTCAAGAAAAGATACTTTTTGTAAAATATAAAACTTTTTTAAGAAATGTCTTTTTATTGGGTGTATTTTTTTTAAAAATAGTATATTTTTAGGCAATTTTTGTAAGAATATGCATTATATTTTCCAGAGAGTGTCCTTTCTTTAATGATAGGTACTTCTTTTATTAAAAGCTAATGTTTTTTTTTTAAGAAAAGGTAAAATTTTTAATAAGAAGTACTTGCTGTAAGAAAAAGCCATAAGAGTATGAATTTTTTTTAGAAAGAAGTAATTTTTTAAAGGACAGGTACTTCTTAAAGAAGTGGTACTCTTTTTAGGAAAAGGTTATTTATTTAAGAAAATTTACTTATTATCATACAAACGATAACGTACTTTTTTAATTATTTAAGAAATTTATTTTTTTAAGAAAAGGTACGTTTTGTAAGAACATTTACTTTTTTAAGCAAATGCACTTCTTTAAGATAATGTTTTTTTTTTCAAGAAAGGTACTCTGTTTAAGGATATGAATAGGTATTTTTTTTGTAGAAAATTTATTTTTTTAAAAAAAAGGGAAATTGTTGTAAGATAATGTCCTCTTTTTTTAAGAAAACGCACTTATTTAAGAAAATGTTATAATTTTAAACTTCTTTCACTTTGGCTTTTCTAAATTTACTTTTTATTCGGTTCAAAACTACAATATGTAATAAACAGGCTCCACCTAGAGAACTTCCCATTAAGCAATGAATTTCTCCCCATATGTTAGTCTAGACACAAACCAAGCAAAAAGTAAGAGTGTAAGAGTAAGTGTGCTGGCAAATGTAATTCCATGTTCAGGGTTGTATTCCATGGATTTTCTAGTCTTTCACTTTGGATTTTCTGAATTTACTTTTTATTAGGTTCAAAACTACAATATGTAATAAGCAGGCTCCACCTAGAAAACTTCCCATTCAGCCAAACTAAACCAAAAGTACCCAATATAGTTAATATTAATGGGTTGTAATAAAGTAGTTCAAAAAAGTTGTTTAAAATCTTTTCATTTAGCTCCCATCCCGCAACGTGCGATAAGGAACTTCCTTCCAATAAAGAAATATTTTCGCTTCGAAAAAAGTTATCTACACTCTCAAACATCTGTATTTTATTGTTGTTTGGATTGAAATATAACGTGTGTTTGGAACTTGTTGCAAATATAGTCCAGTTGTGTCCAAAATCCTTGTGTTTGCTATTCAATATTACATGTTGGGGACAAAATGATTAATTTATGATAATATACGTGTTTGCGATCCGAATGTAGATGAGTTTGGAACACAAATACAGCTGCACTGTTTACTTTAAAAATTGCTCTGTCGCTACGATTTTTCGAAACGAAAATTGCGGGCCTTCTATACTCCATCATGTGCCTATGACTGGTGGTTCCCGAGCAAACACGTCCGTTTTCAGCTGCGCTCACTACTAGAATGACGCTTTGTTCTTTATTCGTTTTTCTTAAAGCTAACATTTGAATCCAAAGATGATGAAATATCATAGAAAGAGACAATTATATATATACACGAGATAAAAAAAGAGATAAAGGATACGATACAGAAATATGTACAAAATAGAATTAATAGGCTGCCTCGTACAAAATAGAATTAATAGGCTGCCTCGTACAAAATGGAATTAATAGACTGCCTCGTGGATACAGGGAAGTACATACGTCATGGGAACCATATCCAGTAACAAATGATGGACTACAACTCGGCCATCCTGACAAATGAGATCACCTGATCTCGTTTCACGAAGAACCGCGCTAGCCCCCTAAGCATGGACGAATATTAGCAGCTGCCCAAACTCCCCTATAAGGATTCCGAGATTGTTGAAATCCTTCAACATCCTCTAGAAGGTACCTATCGTTTTCCAATGCCCTTGCTATTCTATAGGGACCCTTAAACTTGGGAATTAATTTTCTGGACACACCGACATGCGAATCGAAATTCCTTACCATAACGTAATCGTCCACAGCATATTCAGTGGCAGGTTTTCTAGTCTTATCAAAATAATTTTTGTTGTACTCTTGAGACGCCCTTTGTCTCTCCGAAGCCCTTGTCCTGACCACATTGTGCACCATCTGTGCTCTATTCTGTATTTCGTCAACTACACATTCCTTAAGTAAATCTGCTACCTCACCACGTTGGTCAACACCGAAAAGCATCACGCTAGGACGCTCGCCAATCGACCTGTGAATCGTATTGTTAAGGGCATGCTCGACTCTCTCCAGCACAGAGTCCCAAACCAACCCTTTTTCCGGGCATATCATCTTTGCCAACATTGGACCTATGCTCCTATTCACCCTCTCTACCTGCCCATTGGCCCGTGGAGAACCCGTGGCGATTTTCACATGTCTAATACTGTACTGCTCCAAAAAATTGTGAAATTCGAAAGAGGTAAAGGCTGTTCCCCTATCGCTTATTACACATTTCGGTCGGCTATAAGCTCTAAAATAACACTACGCAACAAAATGAAAAAAATTCTTTGCACAAATATAAACACTATTTTTTTTTGATGAACTATGGTCCCCCAATTACAAAAATGGTCGAAATTTTAAATTCTATGGAAAAGTTTTTTTTTTAAATTTATTTTAGTAAAATTGTCCATTTTTGAAAATCTTGTTCCACAGATATTGACATAACTCAAGAACGATAGATCGCACTTTGTTAGTAAATACACCAAAAAAAAAGTAATTTCAATACCTACAAGTTTTGCTAACACTATTTTTTAGCCTGCATAAGAGTTTCGGAGTTATCTAAAAAGTTGTTGTGAAAAATTATGTTTTTCAGCCAAAATTTATGGATTTTTTTTTTTTGAAAAAATCAGAAAAAACCTTAAATGGTCAAAAGTGATCAGTTTAGCACTTTAAGACTAAAGTCTGACCTGTTATGAATAAAATGAGACATTTCTTAAGAAAATCGATGGATAACTTTTGATTTTATTTCGAATTAGGTGAAGATATCCCATTTCGTCAAGAATTTGGAAATTTTACAATTTAACCAAAAATGAAAAACAAATGAAGAAATAATTTTTTTAATTAAATATTTATTTATGTATTTTTTTGTATGTATTTATTATGTAATAAGTTTTACAAAGTCAAATAAATAATTATTTAATAATATTTTATTCTAGAAATGATTTCGGGTTCTTTTTTGCCTGCTGTGATTGTCAGGGTTTGTTTCTCTTATAAGGAACCAAATATAATCACCCATCATATTCTCGTTCCACAATCCCTGATACCGTTGCTCCATAGACTTAAGTTCTTGATGAAATCGCTCACCATGCTCGTCGCTTACATCACCAAGGTTTGGCGGGAAAAAGTCCAAATGCGAATGCAGGAAATGTATTTTTAGAGACATATTTACGCCGATTTTTGAATAGTTACTAAGTAAATCACGAATGATTTCTTTATAGTTTGGACTGCGTTTGTTTCCCAGAAAATCCGAAACAATTAATCGGAACGAACTCCACGCAGCTTTCTCATCTGATGATAAAAATGTCTCAAATTGAGTGTTGGCGAGTAGTTTTCGGATCTGTGGACCATCAAGAACGCCTTCTGAAATTTTTGCCAGAGAAAGATTTTGGAATATTGTTCTTAGATAAGAGAACGCTTCACCCTCTTTGTCTAGTGCCTTAATAAAGTTTTTCACCAATCCAAGTTTAATATGTAATGGTGGCAAGATTATATTGTCCTTCTTGACGAGAGCCATATGTTGTATATTCTCCACGCCTATTGTGTTGTTGACTCTTGGCGGCCAATCCTTCTGCACGTAATGCTTGTGTCGAGCTCGACTGTCCCAGAGGCAGAGGAAGCAGCAATGCTTTGTAAAACCACCTTGCAGACCTGACATTATGGCAACAACCTTTAAGTCGCAACAAATTTTCCAATTGTGATTTTCGTAGTTTATATTTATGAACAATTTGGTCATCGTTTCGTAAGATTCCTTCATATTCACGGCGTGTGCAATGGGTATCGATGGCTTCTGATTGCCATTGTGCAGTAACACGGCTTTAAGGCTTTCTTTGCTGCTGTCGACAAATATCCTCCAATCACGTGCATCGTATGTTTGGCCAAGCTTATCGAAAAGTCCATGAATGTCGTAACAAAAGCACATATTGTCTTTAGTTGTAAAAAAGTTGGAGTACGGCTTATGCCGGGTACGGTAGACTGTTGTACAGATATTCCTTTCTAATAAATTCTTATCTCTTAAACGAGATGCAAGAAGCTCAGATTTTTCTTTCGGAAGTTCGAGGTCTCTTACCAGATCATTTAGTTCGGCTTGAGTATACAGCTTTGGAGCCAAACTATCTGCTTTGTAACTCACGCTTGAGGTCGAGGGTGATAAATCCACTTGATAACACGCTGCATACGTATTTTCCGGAAATTGACTTCCATCGACATACAGGACTGGAAGCGTATACCCAGCACCTGATCTCGTGGGGTAAGACCATCGCATATGTTTTCCGAAGCCGCTTTTTGTACTTAAGCAAAAATAGCAATCGGTTTCGTGGCTCGCTGTTTCTCTCCATTGCATAGGGTTTGAAATTTCCAAGTGTCGTCTGTAAAATTTAAGAAGTTTGAAATTAAAAATATGAAGAATTCAAAATATAATTAAGAAATACTTACTTAAGGGTTGAAGAGCATCGACTTAACATTGGTCGACACGAATGGCATATCGAACTCGGTGCCCAATATTTGTTAGTACTTTCCGGATATATATTATAGCAATCTTTATATTGTTCTTGTAATTTATCTGAGAAAACATATCTCTTTTTCTCGGTGGTATATTTTCCGCACACGTAACAAAATAAATTCGGGTCGTTTCTGCACGTAAAAATTCTGCATTTCTTGCTCATTTTTGGTAGAATTGTAAAATTTTGCACAAAACACGGATATAATTAGACTTTTCACTTTCGAATACACTTGTTGAATGACAATGAAACGATACTTGAACTGTTATTTATACTGCGTGATAGTCTGATTGTCAAGTGTGTTTTATCTTCGTGTTGCACTTTGCAGGTACAACTGGGTTTTTACAACACCCTTTTTTAAAAACTTCTTAAAAAATGTTTCTGAATGGGTGTGATTGTCATGTGTGTTTTATGTTCGTGTTGCGCTTTTCAGGTACAACTGGGTTTATTTGACTTTGTAAAACTTATTACATAATAAATACATACAAAAAAATACATAAATAAATATTTAATTAAAAAAATTATTTCTTCATTTGTTTTTCATTTTTGGTTAAATTGTAAAATTTCCAAATTCTTGACGAAATGGGATATCTTCACCTAATTCGAAATAAAATCAAAAGTTATCCATCGATTTTCTTAAGAAATGTCTCATTTTATTCATAACAGGTCAGACTTTAGTCTTAAAGTGCTAAACTGATCACTTTTGACCATTTAAGGTTTTTTCTGATTTTTTCCAAAAAAAAAAATCCATAAATTTTGGCTGAAAAACATAATTTTTCACAACAACTTTTTAGATAACTCCGAAACTCTTATGCAGGCTAAAAAATAGTGTTAACAAAACTTGTAGGTATTGAAATTACTTTTTTTTTGGTGTATTTACTAACAAAGTGCGATCTATCGTTCTTGAGTTATGTCAATATCTGTGGAACAAGATTTTCAAAAATGGACAATTTTACTAAAATAAATTAAAAAAAAAAAATTTTCCATAGAATTTAAAATTTCGACCATTTTTGTAATTGGGGGACCATAGTACATCAAAAAAAAATAGTGGCTTTATTTGTGCATTTTGGCTGTTGCGTAGTGTAATCTTTCAAATGTTTCACCACTTCACCAGTCCTTGTCGTTTTGGTCGGGTAAAGCCTCACAAACTTTGTGCTCGCATCGATCACGACCAAGATATGTTTCAGAAGTCTACCATTATCCACGGGCCCATAATGATCCACATGAATAACATCAAACGGATTGGTAGACTTCGGGATGCTGTTCAAAAATCCCTCCTCCTTTCCATGTTTGTCCGAGTATGTAATACATTTCAAACAGTTCTGGACGTGCTCAGAAGCTTTCTTCCTTATACAATGAAACCAGTAACTCCCACATATAAGGTCCACCATCTTGTCAGTGCCTATATGTCCCATCTCGTCGTGATACTTGTACATAACATGATCCTCCATAGATTCGGGTACACAGAATAGTAAAGTGTCGTACTTGTCCGACTTTTTATACAGAACACCGTTTCTCATTTCGTACAGTTTGTTCTGAGTCGTCTGGAGCTCATCTTTTAGCTTTGCCAATCTAACATCCTTGTCTTGGCATATAACCAGGTTTTCCTCAAAGCTATTGCTTTCTATCGCCATTACACTTAAGCATCTACTCAGTGCATCAACGTGCTGCATTCTAGAACCCGCTCTGTGCTCTAACACATATTCATAATCTTGTAGTTCTAGACCCCATCTTGCAATTCTCGGGTTCATTTCCCTCTTATTAAGAGTTTGAGTCAAAGAGTTACAATCCGTAACGATCTTGAATTTCCTGCCTTGTAAGTATACCCGAAACCGTCTCAACGCATATACTATTGCAAGGGTCTCCAATTCAAAGCTATGATTCTTAGCCTCTGATTCCGTAGTCCTTTTAGAAAAATAAAATACTGGGTGCATTCTACCATCCGCCTTTTTCTGCAGCAATACCGCACCAAAGCCTATGCCACTGTCATCACAGTGTAGTTCCGTGTCGTCGCCTGGGTCAAATATAGACAACACTGGCGATTGCATCAACTTCCCTTTTAATATCTCAAAAGCTTTAAATTCCTCCGCCCCAAATACAAACGTTCTATCCTTTCTCGTTAAATCGGTTAACGGCCTCGCCAACACCCAGAAATCCTTTACAAACCTTCTAAAATACGAAGCAAGCCCCATGAAACTACGTACGGAATGGACATTAGTCGGCACAGGAAAATTTTGTATCGCAATCAAACCCGCATCGTTTGCACTTATACCCCCCTCGCTAATCTTATATCCCAGATATTCAACGCTCGTCTGCAAAAATTCGCATTTGTCCAGCCTTAATTCCAAATTGTTCTCTACTAACCGGCGAAATACTTCCTCAAGTATAATAAAATGATCCTCAAAACTCTCAGTAGCTATCATGATATCATCCAGATAGACTATCAATCTGCCATCTCTGACCATGTCAGAAAATACCCGATTCACAAATCTCTGGAATACAGAAGGCGCATTTTTAAGTCCCAAGGGCATTCTGAGAAATTCGTACTGACCCATAGGAGTAACAAACGAAGTGTATTTTATAGAACTCTCCTCCACATGAACATGGAAAAATCCATTCCTCAAATCTAATTTCGAGAAATACTGCTTACCAGACAACCTATCCAACAAATCATCAATCAAAGGAATAGGATAGCTATCCTTCAACGTCATTTTATTCAATATTCTATAGTCTATACACATGCGCAACTCGCCGGTTTTCTTCTTTACCAAAACTATAGGAGAAACGAATTCCGATTCGCTAGGTCGTATGTATCCTTTTTCCATATACTCATCTAGGATTTTCTGTAACTGTTCTTTCTCGCTATACGATAATCTGCGGGGAGTGCAACTGAAAGGTTTCGAATTCTCAAGGTTCAATTTAATTTCGCACCTCGTCGCTGGTTCAGGGGGTCGCCGTTGTAGTTCATAACATTCCAAAAATAATCTCCGTAGCTTACCTTTACATTTAAAATCAACATTATCACCCACGATTAATCTATCCTCGTCATCATTTTCACAACTAGTGGACATTATAGCGTTAACAAAATCTTCCCCTTCGGAACCCACACAGGGTTCTTCTGAAATGCAATTTGATACAAGAGCCAATCCAGCTTCTGTCAAAAAATCTCTCCCAAGTATACAATCAAATTTCATCAAATAATCATCAACGACTATAATTTCCAATTCAAGTATTTTTTTATTGTGAAGAACGTAAAATAAAAATTTTCCCATAGTTTTCAATTCAACATTGTTAATTCCAAAATAAGAAATATTAGTACTGCTTAACTTTGACAGATCAAATTTCCTAATTATCTTTGATAATTTTATAAACGAGGAGGGACTCCCTGTATCCATTAGGCACTCTAAACTGAAAAAGTTATTGAAATTACAGTCTACGCTACATTTAAAATACCTTAAATAATTATTATATACCTTCGGCCAATTATTTTTCCGGTCTGGACATACTGCTACTCTATGGTCCTTGCTGCCACAACCATAACAAGCGCCTTCCTCTCTTCTAGGCTTCATACATTCTTTGGAGAAATGCCCCAAACAATTGCAATTATAGCATCGTAGACCTTGCTCGCGTCCTTCGTTCTTAACGGCATACTCACGGCGTTTAAGTGGAATCCTCGACAAACCTGCCAACAGCTGTCCTTTGTTTTTAAAGCATTGAAGGTTCGCATGCGTCTTGAAATTCTCATCTGGGATTCCTTCAATCATGTAGTCAATGAGCTCGTCTTCAGGAACACCCAAAGAAACTGCCAACATAGTTTTGTCGTTGTAGTAGCATGCAAAATCTTCGCCGAACTGCCATTTCCTAGATTCAAATTTACGACGCGCCACGAGCTTGTTCTCCCTGTTACCAAACAAATCTATCATATCTCGGAACAGTACGTCAAGATTCTCATGCACAAAGTTAGATTTTGTGTGCAAGCAGGCCTGGACTCTACCTTTAACTTTCGCCATTAACAAAGCTTTTATTGTGCTATCACCCACTTCGTACAACGCAGCAACATTCTTTAATTGGGTAATAAAAACATTCGGAGCATTTGTCCCATCGTACTCTGGCAATAGTTCTTTTAGTAGACCAAATGATGTTTTACCATCGGCAGAAATATTCTTCGCACCACTATTGTCATTACAGTTGTCACTTCGATCAATGTTTTGATTTTTTTGATCTTCATTTCGGTTGTTATTTTCATTGCCGTTCTTTTGTTGTTGTTTTCTGTTGTTTTCACCGTCGTTGTTACGTTGTTGTTTTTTGTTGTTTTCATCGTCGTTGTTACGTTGTTGCTTTTTGTTGTTCTCATCGTCGTTGGTTTGTTGTTATTTTCACCATCGTTGTTACGTTGTTTGTGGTTACTTTCAGTATCGTCGTCAAGTTGTTTGCTATTGTAATTTTCGACACTCTTATTTTGTTCTTCTTTGTTATTATTTTCAGTGTTTAAGTTTTGACACTCACTACTTTTTTCTTTATGTATACTCAAATTTCTATATTTTTCTTCGAGTTCTTCTTTCAATCGGTACAATCGGTTCTCTCTTTCCAAAATTTCTTTTTCCTTTTTTAAGATCTCTATTTCTCTTTTCAGCAAATTGTTTTCAGCACCGTCATTATTTTTTTCTTTTTCACTCATTTGTTTGTTTCTATGTTTTCGCACAGCACCTTTGTTCGTTTCATTGTCAATCATTTGTTCCTTTTCATTTTCGCCCCTTTCATTTTCATTGTTAACGATCGTTTGCACCAGTTTACATACACTTGCATAATCGTCATCGTTTTCACACTCATTTGTCTCCTTTTCGTTAGAATTTTCCGTGACGTCGATCATCGGACACTCTCCTCTCTCCACACTCGGGACTTCGTTTAACCGCAAAATTAACGAATTTTTCGTGCCGCTTGTTGGCAAACGTAAATGGTGAAGCCAACTGCGCAGCTGCACTGCTGTATATGCACTTGGATTTACTGTATCACTCATCGTTCTCTTCCACTCAATTTGGCTGAACACTACCCTGCAGTTTCACAAGTAGTGGCTGGCAACATTTCATCGACTACATCGCCATTGATTTTTCATTGACTACATCGCCGATTACATTGGTACTCAGTGGTAATCTGTAAGGTAGTGTCTCCAGAGATTTTCTATTGTTTTTCCTAACCTTAAGAATTTAATATTGTTAGTTTCATCTTATGCCTTAAGTTGTTAACCTTATAGTTGAATTCAAATAAAAAATTTGAGTTCAAAATAAAGCGAATAATTTGTCGTACCGATGAAGTAATCGACGAACAGTAAGGCATTACCAAAGCGGACATCGCCTTGTTAAATTCGCCGCTCAAAAGCATTGCTGGTAGTTTAGCGAGTAGTCGACGAAATGTTACCGATAAATGCGTCGACGAAATGTTACCGATAAATGCGTCGACGAAATGTTACCGATGAAGTAATCGACGAACAGTAAGGCATTACCAAAGCGGACATCGCCTTGTTAAATTCGCCGCTCAAAAGCATTGCTGGTAGTTTAGCGAGTAGTCGACGAAAGGTTTGTGGTAGTCGATGAACTCATCAGCGTAGAGTCGATTACCAATACTGCAGGGTAGTAGTGGGGAAAAAAAATTTGTGTATCTGCCAACACTACACACACAAGAAATCAAAGTTTTGCACTATGCTTTAGGGGTTAGTTTTTTCTTTTCTTTCGTTTTGCACTGTTTTTTCTTTAATTTTTCGCGTTTGTTAATCGTTTTCCTTTATTTTTTTCCGCTTATAATTTTGAATTTTACTTTTCAACTTAAATTGTCAGTTTTTTTTTTTAGCTTAATCCCACTTCTGAAATTGTAGGATGATTACCGAGTAAAACACGTCCGTTTTCAGCTGCGCTCACTACTAGAATGACGCTTTGTTCTTTATTCGTTTTTCTTAAAGTTAACATTTGAATCCAAAGATGATGAAATATCATAGAAAGAGACAATTATATATATACACGAGATAAAAAAAGAGATAAAGGATACGATACAGAAATATGTACAAAATAGAATTAATAGGCTGCCTCGTACAAAATAGAATTAATAGGCTGCCTCGTACAAAATGGAATTAATAGACTGCCTCGTGGATACAGGGAAGTACATACGTCATGGGAACCATATCCAGTAACAAATGATGGACTACATAGAAGAGAGTCAGCAAAGTGGGTCTGACGGTAAATGAGGACAAGACAAAATTAATGGTTTCAACAAATAGGACCTCCACGCGATTAGATCAAAGCGTAAACGTTGATAACCGTTATAATTTCGAGGTGATGGACGAATTTGTATACCTCGGATCCGCCGTCAACAAAAACAACAACGTCAGCCTTGGGATCAAGCGGAAAATTGTGCTTGCGAATATATGTTATTTTGGGCTAAGCAAGCACTTCAGACATAAAGCCCTCTCTCGAGTAACAAAAGTCCAACTATACCAGACACCCATACAACCTGTCTTGTGGTATGGCGCAGAATCCAGGGTCTTATCGCAAGCAGGAAACATCTGTAGGAGTCTTCGGGAGAAAAATACTCCGGAAGATTTATGGCCCTATTGTGCACAACGGCGAGTATCGGCGACGCATGAATCATGAGCTGTATGAGCTTTATCCTGACATTGACATAGTTAAGCGGATCAAGATAACGCGATTGCGCTGGCTAGGCCATGTCAGTAGAATGGATGAAGATGAACCAGCGCGAAGGCTTTTCGAAACCGAACTCGAAGGAAGACGAAAAATAGGAAGACCAAGACTCCGCTGGGGGGTCAGGTTGACGAATCCCTGCGTACACTTGGTATTGCCAACTGGAGAGATAAAGCAAAAGATCGAACTGGTTGGCGAAATATGTTATCTTCGTTTTGTAAGGTCCCTGACCCCCCGGGGTTGTCCGAGACCGGATAAGTAAGTAAGTATGCATCAGTTCATTAGAAAAATTTGGTGAGATGAATACATGCCCGGCGGTTGGAGTCTCAGTGTACTATGCCCCATATTTAAAAAAGGTGACCCGAGTCCCTGTGCCAGCTACCGGCTACCGTTGAATAAGCCTATAATGTAAAGACTAAAGACTAAAACCGATTATCGCTGGCTTGATTTGACAATACCAGTGTGGATTAAGGCCTGGAAAATCGACAATTGACCAGATTTTTACGCTACGCCAAATCCTGGAGAAGAGTCACGAAAATCAAATTGACACCTATCATCTATTTGCCGATTATAAGGCGCTCTTCTATAGACCGACACGGAAAAACTCTACGTCCAAATTGAATAAAACCATCAGCAGCAAAAGTCACATGCTGCTCGCGTATGCTGATGATATCCTTAGATATCATTGAGCGCACAATGAGAGAAGTTAAAAAAAAATAAATGGTTTCCCATTACATCCCACGAAGGTATCGGGGAGAGCTTCTCACAACCAGTGAGCCGTGCGCTTTCTAGTTTTATACTCACTGATTGGGACCTACAGTTTTACACCGGTTCCGAACGGTATTTTTGAGGAGCATCTTCATGGCTATATACCAGGGTTCGTATTTCGTGGGTAATGAGTTACCCTGGGTTACCCAGGGTTACCCAGGAAAATAATGGGTAGCTACCCACGAAATGGGGAATTATGGGTAGCTACCCACGAAATGGGGAATTACCCATCACGGTTTCCCATTACCCTCAGGGAAATGGGGAAAATAATGGGTAGCTACCCACGACGATGGGCAATGGTTACCCAGGGTAACTCATCCCCATTTTTGATCGATAATATGAAAAAATTAGAAAAAATGTCTATATCTCGGAAACGGAGCGTCCAATGGAAAAAATAACCAAATTTTGTGGATTTCTAGGGGGTTTTCATAAACTGGTCTAATTCGTTGGAAGGATTTTTTTTTCGAAAAATTGCCAAAATAAAAAAATCGCTAAAATAAAAAAGTGGCTATAAGTCGAAAACGGTGCGTCCAATCGAAAAAAATAATAAAACATTTACCTCCAACGGAGGCTTTAACCAATGGGTGCCTCCAATATGGCATCATATTTTTTTGTTTAAAAAAATCGCTAAAAATAAAATTTTTCATACAAAAAATCGCTAAAACGCCCTCATGTTTATATCTCGGAAACGGAGCGTCCAGTCGAAAAAATAACCAATTTTTGTGTGTTTCTAAGGGGTTTTTGTAAAGTGGTCCAATTCGTATGGAAGAAATTTTTTTCGAAAAATCGCCCAAAAGAACAAAATCGCTAAAATAAAAAGATGGCTATAAATCGAAAAAAAGTGATGCCATATTGGAGACACACATTGGTTAACGCTTCTTTAGGAGGTAAAATTTGTATTATTTTTTCGATTGGACGCACCGTTTTCGAGTTATAGAACTTTTTTATTTTAGCGATTTTTTATTTTGGCGATTTTTCGAACAAAAATTCTTCCATACGAATTGGACCAGTTTATGAAAACCCCTTAGAAACGCACAAAAATTGGTTATTTTTTCAATTGGACGCTCCGTTTCCGAGATATAGACATTTTTCTAATTTTTTCATATTATCGATGAAAAATGGGGATGAGTTACCCTGGGTGACACGATTTCCCATTACCCTGGGTCCCTGAGGGAAATGGGAAATCATTATGAGTAATTCCCCATTGTCGTGGGTAGTTACCCATTATTTTCCCCATTGCCCTGAGGGTACTGGGTAATCATGATGGGTAATTCCTCACTTTCGTGGGTAGCTACCCATTGTTTTCCCCATACCCTGCGGGTAATGGGTAATCATGATGGGTAATTCCTCACTTTCGTGGGTAGCTACCCATTGTTTCCCCATACCCTGCGGGTACTGGGTAAATGTTCATTACACATTCCCCACGACGATGTGTAGGAGTTGCTCATGGGGGGGTAAATACGAACTCTGCTAAATACTCGATAGTGTCGCCGTCACAATGCGAGGTGACCGCCGTCGAAAGAAATTTTAAGGTGGTCAGAGCAGGGATCGAACCCAGGATCACAAGTACAAGAGTCGCGCACACTACCCATTGCACCACCGACGGTTACTGCGGCATTTTACAGAATTGAGAAGGAGTCAGCAAAAGTGGATCTGGAAACAAATGTTAATAAGATATTCATATATGAAAATTTGAATATGTTTTTCGAATTTAAATCAATTTAATGTAAATTTGATTAAAACTTTGAAATTTTATATTAAACAAGCATTCCAAATTAGAATATGACATAATTGTTTTATTTAAAATTGAAACGTAATTGTCATACTTAAATAGAGTTCTGAAATTTTGATATGATAATGATAAGAAATGATCGTTAAACAAATGTATTGTAAGTGCTACATGTGTAATTTAATTTAAACCAAAAAAAAAAAAAAACAAAAACCCCGGTTTCACCGGGTTTTGTCAAAATTAAAAACCGAAAACCGGTTGCTTGAAAATTTGATTTTATGAACAAACCGAAAATCGGATTCAAAAAAATTACGGTTTGGTGATTACACTGTTGTAGTCGAAAAATTTATCAGCGTCCTAGTAAATTGTATCGATTAGAGGCAAATTTTCGAAAAAGTCGATTTTTACCAATTCCCATATTTTCACTGACAACACTTAGTATAAGTATAATTGCAGCCACGGTATAGCTGAAGAACTTTTGTTAACATATTAATACAATCTGAACGTGTCTAGGCACCCTAAATAGCTCATAAAGACCACTTTGTATTTCCAAAATGGTATTTTGTATGTATATGTCATCATTACTCCAGAACGACGTGTCTGATTTTGTCCGAATAAATTTATAAAAATTTAGAATTACAATACCTTTTATCTATTTTTATAATATTTCTCAATGTAATCAACAGTTTCGCAGTTATAAAAAAAGAATGGTGAAAAATAATATTTTTGAGTTAAAAAATTTCAAATTTTTTTTTTTAATTGAAAAAAAAGAATACTAGAAACATACGAAACGACAAAAAGTGTAGAGTTTTATTAGTCTATCCTAAAGTCACCTCACCTGAAATTTGTTTATCAACGTTCAAGTAAATTATACTGTTAGTGACAAGTCTCTGAGTTGATCGGTATCCATGAAATGTCGGTACAATTTGGAATTTGGAAACAATGTCTTTCTTGTGCTGTTTCTGAGGTTTATTTGTTGTAAAACTTCATTATGGCAGTTATTTTAAATATATTTTTTAGTTTAAGTATTTTAAGGTTTTTATATTTATAGCAAAATAAAATCATCTGATGGTTTTTGCCCCTCCCTGTACTTGAAACGCCTTTTTGTTTAATATTTCATCATTCATTGTGCTAAATTTGCAAACAGATAACTTAAGTTTGTTGCCCTCATTAGTGTCACGAAATGTTCATATTCATTAAAATTTTCGATACATTTTCTGGTTCAATGAATTTATTTTTAATCTTCTTCTCGACAGCTGTCATTACGTGCAGTTAAGATGTTTTAAGATGTTCGGTGTACACGCTCCATCATATCGTGCTGATGCATTTTTGGCTTGACATTCATTAAAAACGTGTTTACCTTGAAACAACTTGAAGTGAACTAAAGAAGACTCAACGAAATGTGTAAATTTCTCTGTAATGCATTGTCCTTTCACCTCCTAAGGACGCTAAGTTATAAAAGAAGATGGAAACACATAAAAAGAATAAAGTCCACACCGCTTGGAGCAACATCTACAGAGCGTAGAAGAAAAGCTATTAGTAACTACTACGATACTTCACTTGAGAAATGTTGAAATTTGAAAAAAAAGTAAGATAATGAAATGGAAGGAAGAGGAAAAAGGCTTACAAAATGAATGAATAGCTAACGAGGAAAATGACAACAACTCTTGTGTGTACTGGGCAAGAACGAAGAGAAAAATCTTGACTAATAAATCACCAGTCCTGCAAGCAATTGAAATAGAAGATTTGTAGACTAAAATCTGCAACAAATTTAAGTTTTTTAGGAAGATTTCATACTGGTTTTCATAAAAGCTTTTCAGTACCAAAATATTGAATAATTGTTTCTGTCTCCTCTCCACAGTTTTTCCATCTAAGTAAATACACTTGGGGGGAAATGGGAATTTAAGCAACTGCTCTACGAAAAGGAACTAAGAAAAACTGCAAATGTTAATAAGACATTTTTATAAGCTGAATGTGCAATTGTCTTAACTCGTTTAGTTATTAGAGTAAATTGCATTGTAGTTGATTAAGAAGGAAATAAAAGAATGTGCGAAAATGGGGACACAGTTTGTTAGCATCTCTTGAGGTTCCTAGTAGATTTTAATTTCCATTGTAACTATAAAAAAAGGATTTTCTGTGAATGTACAATTTAGAAACTTTAGAATTTGCACCAGAAATTAGAAAACCACTGCACCCAGGGAGGTAATTGTTTTAAATAGGTTATAAATTTGGTTGTTGCCAGCTAATTGCGGTTGCCGTAACCGAACTGAGGTTGTCACGACTGAATTTAGACCACGCAACTGAAATTCAGTTCAAGCAACCTCGTTTCATAATTGATTCGGTTGTGACAACCTCATTTAGTTGTAATTCCCATGCTATAACCGAATTGGTGGTTGCAACAACCGAATGTGGAATACATTTATGTGCAACAACCAAATATGACATCCATTCGGTTGCAACTATCAAATTTGCTATCAATTCGGTCTCAATTACCGAATTTGGCGTTAATTCGGTTATTGTAACTGAATTTTTAATGACTTCTGTTGGCACAACCAAATTATTTTTCAATTTAGTTACCACAACGTAAGTCTATTTATTTCAAACATGACGTTTAAGGTTTTAAAAACAAATATTATATAACAAGAGTTATACAGCATTCGCACTGGCATCGAATTTCTTGATATTGTCACGAACCTTGCCTTGATTTCCCATACGTTTTGACAGACGACAAATCCGGTATTTTTTCTTATTTGTCTAGGAATCAGGAGGAAAATACTTGATTTTCTTTATGCGACGCTTATATATCTCACACTACGAACGAATTGTACGTTTGTTAACAATCATTCCAATCACGGCGCATCGATGTGGGGGTACCACAAGAATACCCGACTTTTTTTTTCTTTTTTTTTTATCAAGCCAACACTCAGGGGATGCCCCCTAGAAATGCAGTGCATTGTGTTGGCGAAGGAAAATTGAGGTATTGGAGGGTGGAAAGAGGGAGTAGTGTCTGTTGACATTTGCCTTGAATCTTTGAATGTCACAATTATTGGGAAATACACTAGCCGGAAGTTTCTTCCACATACGGACTGTACCGCTGAAGAACGAATTTTCTCTATAGTGTGTAGTGCGGTCAACCGGCCACTCGATAAAAATCGGATGAGAGTTCCCGGAAAGGCGCGTGTTTCGGTTAAATATCCTCACGTCTGGCATAAGTTGTCGGATGTCCGAGGAACACATACCGTGGAAATATCGATAGAACAGCGACACGCAACCCACATTTCGACGATGCTCAAGGGAGACAATAGAGTTGGATACCCTACTGTCCCCTATCAACACCATCGCTCTCCTCTGGACATGGTCGGGAAGCTCCAAAGATGTCCTAGGAGCACCTGCCCATATATGGGAGTTATATTCCATCTTTGGCCTGATGTAGGTGGTGTAGATATTGAGAAGATCAGATGGAGTGAAGTATTTCTTGCACCGCTTTAAAAAGCCCAGACACTTGAATGCATCTTTCGACACTTCAAATACATGTTTTGCCCAACGGACATCACATTGTATTTTCATGCCCAGAACATCAAGAGCGTCTGATTCATCAATATCCACACCGTCCATAGACAATGACGACACACCTGGGTCAGCAATACGCTTATGCGACTACAAACAACACTGGGTTTTACCCGCATTAAAATCTACTCTATTCACTCGACCCCATTCAACAATGGACACCAGATCCCGGCCGAGTGTTTCATTCATCGTCCGGCGTTTGACTTCAATCTCTTGAAGACTTGGCCCACGGTCGAATGAATAAGAATGACAGAGATTACTGTCATCCGCAAAAGAGTAGATTGGATTCACAGTCTGACCAAGGAGGTCGTCAATGAATATAAGAAAAAGAGAAGGAGAAAGAACAAAGCCCTGTGGTACACCTGCAGTCAATTTATGCTCGTCGGATGAAACCCCATCTACAACAACTCGTATAGTGCGATCTCTGAGAAAACTCGATATAAATCGAGTGAAATTAGGCAGTCCCATTCCTTAACCCTTGGTTCTGGCCAGGCATATTTAATGTTTGAGCGTTAATTAAACATGTTTCTTGTTTAGGTAGATACCTGTGTTTCCCGGTAGCCGCCTAAAATATTGTTGGCTTTCTATTTAAAAGAAATAATTCAAAAATATCGTGCCAACACGACGAAAACTGCAAAAAAAGTCCCCGCTCGAACAAACCACACCCCTATACAATTTGTATGAAATAAATTATTATTATACACATTTTGGGTTATTTTTCTGCAAATACAAAGCAGATTGATGTTTCCAGGTATTTTTTTTTCATATTTTGGATTGTGTTTATGTGAATTCAATGCAGATGTTTGCTTCCAAGTAGTTTTTGTGTTCATTTTTCTCTTATTTCCTTCTTTCGTTTGTTATTTTGGTTTTGAGTTCATTTAGTTTATTATTGAATGCTGAACGTACAACATCGACAGTCCGAAATGTAAATTTTTTGTGCGGAAACTAAAGTGAAATTATTACTATTATTATGGCAGATGATTTAGAATTTGTGTACAATACGCGCTAGCGTACAGGCAGCCTAACTGATAATTTCCAACAACAACTATCATCAGCGTTACAGCCTAATTTCACACTTCACACAGAAGCAGACGAAGAACTAGATTTATTTGAAGACCAAATCGGTGAAAACACAGATTATGTGCCCGAAGATGATGCCTCGCACATTGAATATGAATTGGAAATTGAAACAAATGAAATATTCGACAGCGATGAAGAATCCGAAGAAGAAAGTGAGAATGCACCAACTCAAGCTGCAGACGGTTTTTTGCTTGGAAAATATGGTACCAAATGGAGTACAGCTGAACCCGCTACAGTGAGATTCCGCCAGCACAACATCATGCGTTTCAGAGGTGGACCAAAAACAAACCTGACCACTCCGCTTGAGGTGTTCAAGCTTTTCTTTTCACCGAATATTACGTTCATCATCGTAACACAAATAAATCTATATGGAGAAAAAGTTACATGCAAATGGAACGCAGAACATGCAAACTGCACAGCACGAGAATGGGTTGATACGACAAGTGTTGAGCTTGACGCTTTTATTGGGATACTATTGGCTTTTGGTGCCAGTCATAATACTATGCAGCTCTCAAGACTGATGTGGCAAACTGATGCACTTCCAGTATTCCGTGCAGCCATGTCATATACACTATTTGTTACTTTGATGCGCTGTATTCGATTTGACGATAGTCGTACGCGCGCATTTCGTCAACAAACCGACAAAGCTGCTCCCATTTGCGACATATGGAACTTCTTGAATAACAATCTTGCCAGTAATTTTGAACCTTACGAAAGTGTAACCATCGATGAGCAGCTATTTCCATACCGTGGGCGCACAAAGTTCACGCAATACATCCCATCAAAGCCCGCAAAGTATGGCATAAAAGTATGGTGGGCTTGCGATGCGAAAACCAAATATCCGTTGCAGGAAACTGTAAAAGAGGGAGAACAACGTAAAGAGGGAGAACAACGAGAGACAAACCAAGGCGAAAATGTGCTCATGAGTTTGGCCAATCGATACGCCAACTATTATTGCTGATAACTTCCTTACAACATTAGACGCAGCTAAATGTCTTTCGTCGATTGGACTAGCATATGTAGGCACCATTAGATCCAACATAAGGAGTCTTCCCAAAGAAGTGAAAAAAGACAGCAAACCAGACGTAGGACATTAGCATTTTTTTGCAATATGATAGACGTGATGGGATTAGCCGCTTACATCATATGCAATGAAAATACAGAAGGAACCAGAAAAGAGAAGCGACGAATGTTCTTGAACACGCTGCGTAAACAATTGGTGCTTGCCAATACTGAAAATCACATGAACAACAATCATATTTTGGAAGGCCGTTGAATATTCCCAGCAACATGCTGCCTAACCAACAAAGCGGCCCTAGTAAACTGAATTCCAGAAAATATTGCAGAATTTGTGCCACGCAGGACGAAAAGCTGCGTAAGAAGACACGTTTTTACTGCACCAAATGCACTAATCCTGTGTGCCAACAACATTCTAAAGTTGATTATACTTGTTTTTCATGCATTCCACAAAATGAAAAAAAAAAAAAATTTTACATGTAGGTAGCTACATATATCAACAAACCAACAAAAAGTCTAAAGACAAAAATAATTAACGAGCATACGTAGAAATTCAATGTTACAGTACCCTTTTTGCCTAACAAATGCATAAAAACGTATAGGGGTCTGGCCAGGCATATGTGTTTGTTCGAAGGTATCAGAATATGTGTTTGACGGGGGGTTAATCGAAATTTTTGATTATATGGTTAACTGATAATTCACGATATCGATTAGCCAAAATTTTAATTAATCGATTAATCGGCCGACCATTGTTTTTATATTTAATTTAAAGTCTTTGAATAATAATTTGAATTTTGAAATAATTTGTAAACGAACAGCTGATTGCATTTTGGAATTGTTTAAATTATTTCACAGTCTTCAAAATAAATATAAAAACTAAGGACGTGCAATATTTGTCATTATTTGATTAATCTAAAAATTGATTAATCAAAATGGAGCAATTCATGTTCTTAGATTTTTTCAGTTTGAATTCTTTCAGCAACGTCTTTACTCATGTTTCCTGTTGTACCTCTTGTTGGTCTAATAAAGGGGTTTTCACCAGAGACGCTACAAAAATAAATTGATAGGGACAGCAAACGACACCATATTTTTTCCCACTCTTTTGACATTTCTCTTCAGTAAGGTTTGCCATTTCATCATGGAAAGATATACGAGCCAACAACGAGCCGAAATTATTAAAATTTACTACCGACATTTGGAGTCAGTGGCCTCAACTTTAAGAGCGCTACGTCCAATTTATGATGAGGCTCATTTCTGGCTGAATGGCTTCGTCAATAAGCAAAACATGCGTTATTGGTGAGACAGCACTCCACATGTAATCCATGAGTTATCATTGCATCCCGAAAAAATTACGGTTTGGTGCGGTTTATGGGCCGGCGGCGTCATTGGGCCGTACTTCTTCCGTGATGATCAAGACCGGCAACTTTACTGTGTATGCGAATCGCTACCGTTCAATGATAACCGAATATTTTTGGCACCAATTGGATAATATGGATTTGGAGGACATGTGGATCCAACAGGACGGCGCCACAAGCCACACAGCGAATGCCACAATCAGTTTATTGGAAACCAAGTTTGGTGAGCGTGTTATCTCACGAAATGGCCCAGTCGATTGGCCGCCTCGGTCGTGCGATTTGACGCCGTTAGATTATTTCCTGTGGGGCTACGTCAAGTCTATGGTCTATGCCAACAAGTCAGCGACGATTGATGAACTTCGTACGAATATCGAACGTGAAATTGCAGCAGTATCGGCTGGTTTATGCTTGAAATTCGTCGAAAATTGGGTTCAGCGTCTGGACTTCTGCAAGCATGCCCGTGGTGGCAATGCAAAAGAAATCGAGTTCCATACATAATGGCATCGAACGTACTTTCACAGGGATACAGAATTTCATTGTTATCTAAAAGCGGGTTTGTTTTATTTAAAAAAACTTTAGTAGCGCTCTTATTGAAAAACCCTTTATATACTTGGAGGAACATAAATGTTGTTGCAACATTGAAAATACCCATTCTAATCAGCTGGTTGCTTATAGCAAACAGCTGTGGAGGCTGTTAGCTCAGCTGTTTTCTTACAAAGCTGTTTTCTTAAACAAATAACAAAATAAACAAATCATTTGTTAAATAGAATTTTGTAATTTTACTATTTTCAGATTTAATATTTTTTTCATAATCTGATCAAATATAAATTCTAAATATCTGTTCACCAGTTAGTAGTATTTTATCGATATGAAAACTAGTTCCATCAAGAGATTTTTTAACCGATTTTCAATTATTCGGTCTGGTGTGAAGCATAATTTTATAAACATATAAAATCTTCCTTGTACAGTAATTCTTGTCTCTCAATTTTCCAGGAATTTTCATTAAATCTGGTTATTTCCAATGTGTGATTTCTATTTCCACATTCTCAATCACCCAGACTATTCACTCATAAGTGTGTAGGATTTCAGCACAAACAATTTTTGTGGCTTATCTTTGACATTCGTTTCATAGAATCCCTCACCCATTATGTGAAGGAGCACTGGAAAAACAAAAACAAAACAAAAAAAAACTGTAGGAGTGGTTGGTACATTTATCAAACGCTGTTGTATTTTAAGCGCAGGGTGTTTTTGTTTTTGTAATGGGAAATAAACCTTAGAATATTTGATGTATTTTCCGTAATGATGACTTTTGTGCACGGAATGTCAAATGTCAACTGTAATTATACATGTGTGTACTATATGACTGCTGACACACACACACACAGACTCAATCACGAGCTCATAGGAATTACAGAAGAATTTGTGATTTAAACTCTTAATGATGACTGTTTTCGGGTGTTTTCCACGTTACTTGTGTTTGATGGTGATGAATGATACAAAGTATGTGGAGGTATTGAATTATAAAAGAGTCACTTAAAGCCCAACAAAATTTCAATGAAACTAACTCTTTTCAAAATTGATAACTATAATTAGAGTTTAGTTCACAAAAAAAAACAGAACAAATTAATTTGGAATTAAAATTTAAAGGTTTTGTGGTTTCAATTGTAGTTTTGCAGTAAAAAGCCACCGATCACAATTTCGATCGTTGATTCGTTGATGTTCAGAAGTTGCGTTGCCAACCACATAATTGACAATATGGCAACATCTTAGTATATTCATAAAGCAACTGTGGTATAGAGAAGAAAATTTACTCATGGAATGGAATGCCACCAAAGAAAACGAGTGAAGCGCGTCGTTTCACTCATCTCTCTCTTACTCTCTTCGTTGAATATTTCAATACACAAGCAGTTTTCTGATGATGTTATTGTATCTAACTATAGAAACTCCAACCATATTTAAATAAAATTACATAAAGTATGTAAAAAGTATTAAATAATCAAGTTATGACGCGGGAAGAAATGCGTTTGAGTGAATCGCGTCGACTTTTTTGGTTCTATTCTACTAGGGTTGCCAAATTGCGCCGATTTTTCTTCTCTACTTGTACAAAAGTTCTCTCCACTCGAATGCCAACAAAGGAAACGAGTGAAGCGTTACATTTCTCTCTCTCCTATTTGAATATTCATTGAATATTTCAAAGCACGAGCAGATTTTTGATAATGTTTTTGTATATAACAGTACAAACTCCAACCACGATTAATTAAAATTAAATAAAGTATGAAATAATCAAGATATAATGCGAGAGAGAAACGAATTTGAATAAATTGAGTCGACTTTCTGGTTCTCTTTTACGAGGGTTGCCAAATTGCCCACAACTTCTGGTCGTCTACCTCTGGTCGTCTTTGGTGTATTCTTCGACCTATATATTCCTTGTTTTAATAAATAGAGCTCGCATAAGCTACATAGGTTAGGTTAGGTGTTAGTGGCAGTCAATAAACGAGACTCACTTGTCCAGCTAGTCCAATGTGATACCACGGGCTAATAAGATTAACAGTCTGTTTCTCTATCTCGAACCAAAGCTTTCGTTAGTGTTCTAGACGAAAGAAAGTTGATTTGGTTTCTACAATCTTGTCGTTTCGAGTCGGATGAGAACAAAAAACTTTTCAATATAAATTTTGGTTTCTCTATTTCGAATCTGCTCTCAGTTGGGAACAAACACAGAGGCAGGCGAACGAGAATTTGAGTCGAAGGTGAGTGACTGATTTTCGTTCGTTTAGCTTTTCGTTCGAGATAGAGAACCAGGTGGTAAGCGTTAGCCCCAATGGAGAATAAATTAATTTGCTCCACGAAGCTCAAGATCTTGTCTACGCCTATCTGAGATAATTCTCCCAGGTCCCTAAATAGGCAGGACTCCATAGTAGACATTCTCCTGCCTGCTAGTGCTGGTCACGTGCAAATATGATATTCATTGGATTTTTCATCTTCCTCATCGTTACAGCGTCTATAGCGTCTATTTGCCCTGGGGTTTAGTCTCGCCGTATATCTACCAATCCAAGTGTTCCCCGTCAAAACTGAAACAAGCATTGATACCTTGTGCCTGGATAAAAACAGAAGGTTCATGAGCCAGGTGTGACGTCAGTGTATACAATCTGTACCCTTCGTCCATCTCTCTTTCAGCATCATATAGGAACGCTCTTGCATGATATGCTTACAAGTCGATATACGGGCGGGGCAACACGCTCCACTTCCTGTGGAACCTGTAAGTTTGACCCCAGTCCGTCCAGCTCATCCGCTCTTTATGAGGTGAATGTAGTACTGCTGGGCCACCTAGTTAAGAGATCTACGGCAGTCTTGGGCAGATGTTGAATACTGATTCCAGGGACTTGATGACTGCCTGACTGCCAGCAAAGTCATTGACCCAAATGATTGCTGGACTCTTATTCCTCAGCCCGTAGGTCACTTCTGTAATATCCAAATTTTCCAGCTGACACATGCTACAATGATCAGGTAGTCAACAAAAAAGCGGATATCCCTTGTACCCTAGTGTAGACCTCGTAGCCTACCTGATCATTCATTTCACATATCGATCCATTCACATATCTCCCTATACCAGGAGCTCATTTGCTCCAGGAATCCCTTCCCGATATGAGAGTGTGGTATTTCCAATCGAATAGTGGTTCCGCTTTCGAGTAGTCGACGAAAGCACGAATGTTGGGAGTACCTGTCAGCATTGTTTTATGACCGACTACACCAGGAGCTCATTTGTTCCAGGAATCCCTTCCCGATATGAGAGTGTGGTATTTCCAATCGAATAGTGGTTTCGCTTTCGAGTAGTCGACGAAAGCACGAATGTTGGGAGTACCTGTCA
Source organism: Phaonia tiefii (assembly GCA_963931995.1). NCBI lineage: Eukaryota > Metazoa > Arthropoda > Insecta > Diptera > Muscidae > Phaonia > Phaonia tiefii. The sequence goes on along the minus strand of OZ008367.1, from coordinate 60,512,798 downwards.
GCATTGTTTTATGACCGACTACACCAGGAGCTCATTTGTTTCAGGAATCCCTTCCCGATATGAGAGTGGGGTATTTCCAATCGAATAGTGGTTTCGCTTTCGAGTTGTCGACGAAAGCGCGAATGTTGGGAGTACCTGTCAGCATTGTTTTATGACCGACTACAACCAGTGTTGCCTTACCTGAGATAGAGTTGCCTTAACCTGATGGCTGACGTAGAAGTAATCAGCCTGTCTGTAATGTCCAACCACCAACAAATATATCATTACATTCAGTGCATCTTTGGCAGTGGTACGAAAGCACCAGTGATGCAGTTTGCCGCCATTTCATTTTCATTTCATTTTTTAATTTTTTCATTTTTTATTTCAATTTGTTTATGTGATTAGTTGCTTATTAAATATTGTACTTTATTTAAGCATTTTACTGCCACCAACACTTTACTTGGATGTTGCCACGTGTTGTCGATGTGCATGTGTAATTTTTAAATTTAGACAATTCCCTGATATCCAATTATGAGCTCATCACATTTGATCACATAACCATAATTAACGTAATAAATCATATTTGTTGTTTAGCCCATAACGCTGTGTCCCAAAAGTCATTATGGCAGCAAATGATTTATAAACGAAAAAATCTCTAAATGCAATTTGGGCCAGAAATTAATGTATAAAATAAACAACAACAACAGCACCAACACCAACGACAACAAAATACTTATTTATCTTCAGATACAAAAACAAAATGGAATAGAATGAAAATGGTATGAAAAAGATTTAACTTAAGCTGTGCTTAGTAATGAAAAGGCATTTCTGCTTCTGCCTTCCCACGAAAATTAACTGAAATTCTATGAAAAAATCATAAAAATAAAATTTTATGAAGTACTAAAGTACTACAAAAAAAAAGGTACCATCTGTTTTCATACTTTCGACCCCAGCTGAGAAACGCAAACGTCAACAAAAAACCCACAGGCGCCTACCATGACGGCAATCTGAGCCTTTTTAAAAGGACATTAGGACATGCATACGATATCCGTGGATTGTCCATGGTAGGCGTTGGACATGGAGAGAAATATTGTCGTAAAAATTAAAATATAGTGATAACAGCTTAACTTCTGTTTTGTTAACTGAATGTTGTCGTAATCTGCCAAATTTATAGGTATAATCAACTAATATCATATGGTATTAAAAAGAGCAATTCAAAGAGACATTATTGCTTGGCTAACAAATATGGAAAATCCTGGCGAATGAGTTAAGAAGTTGTGTCTTGTGCAAATGGGCTACAATAATTTTTAATATAAATGGGTGTTAGTTATATGAAATACAGACAGAGTCAGTATATTTTTATGGTTAAAATGATAAATCCGACAAGTATTTAAAGATGACCACAAAGCAGAGGCAACGAACTACAACAATACAAATATCATTTTATAAATGTTTTTTTTTGTAACAAAACTTTTTATAAATTGTAATAAATATTCAAACATTTGATTATATTGGCTGAACTAGGATTTGAATGCCACCATTTTTAATTCTAGGTAAAAGTTGTTAAAAAAATTGTAACTTCATATTTTTGGTGAACAATTACGTCACTAGGGACAGGTAATGCATTCGAAAACAGTATGACAACTTCGTAACTTTTTGAATAAAAGGAATTTATTTCGTCAAAAAAACCTTTTATTTCGCAATGTACACGCTGAAAAAACCAGAACCTTGTACATGCTTGGAACATCCATATTCTTACTCGCAATCATTGTGTTCATGAATTGATGATCTGGTCTTATTTTGTCTTTGTTGTCGAGCACGTTTTTGTTTTCAGCAGTTTTCAACAAACAAAGCTATATTTGGATCACACAAACATATAACGGGGTTTTCAATAAGAGCGCTACAAAAGTTTTTTTTAAATAAAACAAACCCGGTCTTAGATACCAATGAAATTCTTTATTCCTGTGAAAGTACGTTCGATGTCATTGTGTATGGAACTCGATGTCTTTTGCATGGCCACCACGGGCACGCTTGCAGAAGTCCAGACGCTGAACCCAATTTTCGACGGTTTTCAAGCATAAATCGACCAATACTGCTGCAATTTCACGTTCGATATTCGTACGAAGTTCATCAATCGTCGCTGGCTTGTTGGCATAGACCATAGACTTGACGTAGCCCCACAGGAAGTAATCTAACGGCGTCAAATCGCACGACCAAGGCGGCCAATCGACTGGGCCATTTCGTGAGATAACACGTTCACCAAACTTGGTTTCTAATAAATTGATTGTGGCATTCGCTGTGTGGCTTGTGGCGCCGTCCTGTTGGAACCACATGTCCTCCAAGTCCATATTATCCAATTGGGGCCAAAAAAATCGGTTATCATTGAACGGTAGAGATTCGCATTCACAGTAATGTGCCGGTCTTGATTATCACGGAAGAAGTACGGCCCAATGACGCCGCCGGCCCATAAACCGCACCAAACCGTAAATTTTTCGGGATGCAATGATGACTCATGGATTACGTGTGGATTGCTGTCTGACCAATAACGCATATTTTGTTTATTGACGTAGCCATTCAGCCAGAAATGAACCTCATCGCTGAAGATGATTTTCCGATGATAATCCGAATTATTTTCAAGTTGTTGCTCAGCCCAATTCGCGAACATACGACGCTTATGGTGGTCAAGCGGCTTCAGTTCGTGCGTCAATTTGATCTTGTAAGGATGTAGGCCAAGATCTTTTGGCAAAATTCGCCACAACGACGTCACAGAGATGTCCAACGCTTGAGAACGACGTGTGAGAGACACATTTGAGCTTTCTTGAACTGAAGTCTCAGCGGCAGCAATATTCTCGACACTACGGGCACTTCTTTATCTCACTGGCACGGGAACATTTTGTACTTTGCCTGTGGATTACAATTTTTCCACTAGACGCTCAATTGTTGATCTGGTAGGACGATTATGACGACCATAAATTGGACGTAGCGCTCTTAAAGTTGAGGCCAGTAAATTTTAATAATTTCGACTCGTTGTTGGCGCGTATATCTTTCCATGATGAAATGGAGCGGGAAGAAATATAGCGTCGTTTGCTGTCCCTATCGATTTACTTTTATAGTGTTTCTGTTGAAAACCCCTTTACTATAACATATTAATCATTGCGTCTTCAACATGTAATATTGACTCGCAACCACAATTTGTTTCTTCATGCCTTCATTTGCCTTCATTTGACGCAAATCTCGTACCGCTCAGCCTTTTCTCCAGGTTTGGTAAAAGAGAGTAGTCACTGGCGGCTAAATCCGGAGGCGGCAGTAATTCATAACCCAATTTATGAATTTTTGCCATGGCGACTACACACACCTGTACGCCGGTGCGTTGTCGTGAGAGAAAATCAATTTCTTCTTCGCCAAATGCGGTCGCGTTTAGTTCACATCATCTGTCCAACTGCTGTGAATAATATTCGTTGGTGATCGTTGTACCCTTTTCAAGGAAATCGATATAAATGCCACCTCATGTATCCGAAGAAACTGTTGCCATGACCTTGTTGGGCGACGGACCACCTTGGTTTTCTTTGGTGCACGTTCAGCCAGCTATTCCTTAGGGTCTGGTGTATTGTGATGGATCCATGTTTCGTCCACGGTTAGGACAAGTTCAGCATCAGATGCCCAATTACTCAGCGTGAATTGATACCATTCGTAGATCATCAATCTTATCTCTACAAAATTCTTATATGAAATTTACATAACTAAATTAATATCGATCCCAGATACAACTCACACACTGTAGACACAGAAGACCAGAAATCATTTGCTCCCTGTTCTTCTTTCTCCGTGCATTCTACCAGAGTTGTAGTGTTTTGGGATTAGTTTATTTTATAACACACAGTGTTGCTATGTATTGTTTAGAGTTTTCTAAATGTTCAAATTGAATTGAATTGAACTGAATTAAATTCATTTAAATTCGATTACAATAAATAAAATTAATTTAATTAAATTAAATTAAATTAAATTAAACTGAATTGAATTGAATTGCTTTCAGTTGAATGAAACTGAATTGAATTGAGTTGAATTGAATTCAGTTAAATTGAATTGAACTGATTGGCCGTCGGTGGTGCAATGGTTAGTGTGCACGCCTCTTATACTTGAGATCCTGGGTTCAATTCCTACTCTGACTGCGGCATCATAGTGACGGTCACCTCGCATAGTCACGGCGACACTATCGAGTATTTAACCATGAAAAAGCTTCTCAAAATACTATTCGGAGCCGCTGTAAAATTGTAGCTCCCAGTCACTGAGTATAAAAAGTAGAAAGCGCACATCTCACTGATTGTTAAAAGCTCTCCCCGATTCCTTCATGGAACGTAATGGGAAACCATTTTTTTTAATTGACTTGAATTGAGTTAATTTGAATTGAATTTAATTGAGTTGAATAGAATGAAATTCAATCGAATTAAATTAAGTTAAATTTAATTGCATTGAATTGAATTGCATTGAATTTAATTGAATTGAACTGAATTCAGTTAAATTGAATTGAATTGAAGAGAATGAATTTGAATTGAATTGAATTAAATTAATTTGAACTAATTAAATAAATCTGAATTGAATTGACTTAAGTTAAACTAAATTAAACTGAAATGAATTGAATGGAGTTTAATTGGAATTGCATTGAATTGAATTGAATTCAATATAATTGAGTTTAATTGAGTTGAGTTTAACTGAATTGCACTAAATTGAATTGCAGCGAACTGAATTGTGTTGAATTGCGGTGAATTGAATTGGGTTGAATTGAATTGAACTGAACTGAATTGAGTTAAATTGAATTGGATTGAATTAAATTAAATTAAACTAAACTGAATTTAATTGAATTGAGTTTAACTGAATTGCATTGAATTGAAATGAATTGAAGTCAATAGAATTGAATTTAATTGAGTTGAGGTGAGTTGCACTAAATTGAGTCGAATTGATTTGCATTGAACTGAGTAGTGTTGAATTGAATTGAATTGAATTGACTTGAATTGAATTGAATTGAGTTGAATTGAATTGAATTGAATTTAATTGAATTGAATTGAATTGAATTGAATTGAATAGAATGAAGTGAATTGAACTGAATTAAATCAATTGAATTTAATTGAATTGAGTTTAATTGAATTGCATTGAATTGAATTTAATATAATTGAATTTAAGTGAGTTGAGTTGAATTGAATTGAATTGAATTGAATTGAATAGAATGAATTGAATTGAACTGAATTAAATCAATTGAATTTAATTGAATTGAGTTTAATTGAATTGCATTGAATTGAAGTCAATAGAATTGAATTTAATTGAGTTGAGGTGAGTTGCACTAAATTGAGTCGAATTGATTTGCATTGAACTGAGTAGTGTTGAATTGAATTGAATTGAATTGAATTGACTTGAATTGAATTGAGTTGAATTGAATTGAATTGTATTGAATTGAATTGAATTGAATTGAATTGAATTGAATTGAATCGAATTGAATTGAATTGAATTGAATTGAATTGAATTGAAATGAATTGAATTGAATTGAATTGAATTGAATTGAATTGAATTGAAGTGAATTGAATTGAATTGAATTGAATTGAATTGAATTGAATAGAATTGAATTGAATTGAATTGAATTGAATTGAAGTGAATTGAATTGAATTGAATTGAATTCAATATAATTGAATTTAAGTGAGTTGAGTTGAATTGAATTGCATTGAACTGAGTTGTGTTAAATTGAATTGAACTGTATTGAATTTAATTGAATTGAGTTGGATTGAATTCAATATAAGGGAATTGAGGTGAACTAAGTTGATTTGAACTGAATTGAGTTGAATTGAATTGATTTGAATTTAATGGAATTGAATTGAATTGATTTTATTTATTTAAAATGATTTTATGGGACTTACAAATCTACAAATAAAAATTAATATTTAAGCAAAACAATTTTGTTTCTAGATTATTGCAGGAGGGAAGACATTTATTATAACTGAAACTGTGTGTGCAACATTTATTGAAACGTGGCATATCTTTTTTTTTCTGTACAAGTCCTTTTTATATTTTCAATTTACTTTACTGTATATCCATAATAATATAATAGCTTAAGTATCCTAAATCTAATAATATACTAATTTCCACCATTTGTTAGAAACAGTTGGAACCGCCTCTAGGCTAAACCCTATCTTAGTAATGATATTACTTGATATACACATTATATATCCTTAAGTCCTTAATTTAAACATAACAAACTAATAAAAGTGATTACGATATTAAGTGAACTTTTCCCATTAATTTGGTCAGGGTTATAAAGACCTCCTCGTAATTTGAACGGCCCGAGGGAAAATGAGACAAATTAAATTGTGCACTTTTTGGTCTCAATGTAAGGCACCAATGAATGACCAATTTTGTATGGTAAACATTTTAAAGGATCTTAAGGATATTAGTTAGTTCATTAGTTAATTCAAACAGTAATGAGAACACGCTCAATAAATCAATTATGGCGTGAATGTATGACTTTTGAATTAATTGAAACATATTTGAAATAAATGACAGTAGCTGAAGGATGGGAAGAATGGCTGAGTGGTTTCGGTGATAGTGCAGTCCAGCAGCAACTTGTTAAGAGACTAATAGGTAATTTTTTCTATGCTAATTTTGTTATCCGGCCATCTAAAATTAATAATTTATAAGTTGAATTTGTTTATGTGTCATATTTTGGTTATTATCCACTCGTTGCTTTCGAATGATTAACCCAGTTTAATTTTTACCCTTGGCATGGATAACTTCGTTATGTTTAATTGTCGTGAAACCAAACCAGGGGGCTAATTATACAAGAAACAATTATCGTTTTGTCGGTAGTGGCACTTTCTAAACGCATGTACTTTATGTGTTCTATGAGCCAGCATAATCGACATAACGATATCGTTTGGATGATTATCGTTATACACAATTATCCCTCAGGTTACAGTGTTTATTGGGAATAATCGGAAACGTTAATAAGATATTATGAAAATGGTTATTTATGTAATTTAGTGTGTATATGTCACGGTCCCACTCACCCAACTACACTTATAGAACTATTTGTTTAAAAAGAGATTGTAGCAACCGCAAATTCGACTGCTGCCACCATATTGCAGTTACCGCAACCGAATTGACGTTATAACGACTGAAATGCAGTTGAGCAAAGTCGCTTTATAATTGATTCGGTTGTGATAATTGAATTTTCAATTGGATTCGTTCTAAAAGGTGTCTCAGTAAGATTGCTGTTCTTAAATTTAGTGCCATTTTTTTTGTGCAAGTGGCAACTCTAAAATTTGGCAGCTGTCACACTTTTGGATTCCGATTCAAATAAAACAATGCGTTATAATTGTGAAAAGTTATTAAACATTTTTGGAAAGTTATGCTGAGACTGCTCGCAGACTGCGAAGAATTTTCAGTTGTAAAACAACACCTAATGTGTCAACCATTCGAGGAGTCGTTAAATCGTTAAAAAGTTAAATCATGCGATTTCTTTCTTTGGGGTTTTGTGAAATCTCGGGTTTATGCGAATAAACCAGAAACAATTCCTGAACTCACATCCAACGCGTCATCGGTGAGATACAGCCACATCTCTGTGAACAAGTCATGGAAAATTTCATAAAAAAATAATGGCCTGTCATCAGAGCTGTGGGGTCTATTTGACGGATATTTTAGTCCATACTTAATCGGAACATGTCTTCTTTACAATTCAATAAAAAAATCCCAACCATCTCAAAAAATAAGTGTTTTTATTTTAAGCTGAAAAAGTGCATTCTTACTGAGACACCCTTTATCAACTAAATTTTCTATAATTTCGACTGCAACAACAGAGATGGACATCAGGTCGGTAAGAGTAAACAAATTCTATACCAATTCTGTTTCAATAAGCAAATTTGATAGCAATTCAGTAACAGCGACCGAATCTTGCTTCAATTCGCTTGCACCAATCGAATTTGGTACCAGTTCGGTTGCAACCATCGAATGTGTTATCAACTCGGTCGTAGCATCAACCGAATTTCGGGTTAATTTGGTTGCAACAACGGTATTTATAAAAAATGAGGTTGCAACAACCGAATTTCTCATGAATTCTTTTAGTTCAATCGAATTCAATTCTGTTTCAATAAGCAAATTTGATAGCAATTCAGTAACAGCGACCGAATCTTGCTTCAATTCGCTTGCACCAATCGAATTTGGTACCAGTTCGGTTGCAACCATCGAATGCGTTATCAACTCGGTCGTAGCATCAACCGAATTTCGGGTTAATTTGGTTGCAACAACGGTATTTATAAAAAATGAGGTTGCAACAACCGAATTTCTCATGAATTCTTTTAGTTCAATCGAATTCATTTTTAATTCGGTTTTCACAAATTGGTCAGATCTGTCGTAGCATCAACCGAATTTCGGGTTAATTTGGTTGCAACAACGGTATTTATAAAAAATGAGGTTGCAACAACCGAATTTCTCATGAATTCTTTTAGTTCAATCGAATTCATTTTTAATTCGGTTTTCACAAATTGGTCAGATCTGGCAACGCTATTAGCAATTGTGTTCAACTTGGTTTGCCATTTCATTAGGAATTGACCAAATGACCATCATGTGCGCCGTATGTTCGGACAATGGGTACAAAATCTACAGGAATTATGCCAATATTCTACTCAGCGATGAGGCTCATTTTTGGCGTAATGTACACGTCAATAAGGGACATTGTCTCCTTTCCAGTGAAAGGATATACGAGAGATTTACGAGGCACCGTTACATCCACAAAAAGTTACTGTTTGCTGTGGTTCGTTTCTAGTTCTTCACACATGGCGCTATGGAGCCATGATTGCCTATTATTTCGAGCTCCAATTGAATGGAATGTTGACTAAGGACAAGTATTTCCAACATAATGGCGCCGCATGCCACACAACACGTTAAACAATCGAAACATTTGGAAAATGCGTTATATCTCAAAATAGGCCAGTCAATTGGCCATCGTGATGGTGCGATTTAACGCATCTAGACTTTCTTGCGCGATTCGGTCCCATTGATAGAGAGAGTAACCGACAATTCGATATCCAGTATGCGCCACATCCCAGTCTGCCGCGGCGACCACATGCCCCAAATTATATTCCAACACTAATGGCATAAAATTGCCTTTATAATAAAGTCAATTTTCAGTGTGAAATAATCTCATTATTTTATTTTAATTTATAGTTCTCCAATTTAGAGTTAACACTCTTTATTAAAAAAATAAAAAATAATGTAGAATTGTTGCTGTCGCGGTTTTAAAAATTTGTTTATAAACTAAGATACGTGGAAATATTGTATCTATGGACGTTAAGTTAAAACGTGATTTTTTGTAGATAGTGCTGTACGTTGTACAAGCAGATTTTATCAGCTTTAAAGGCTTTCAGGGTCAGTCGTTTGAGATTAGCTGATGGATACGCCAAAGGTAGGGTAGTATACCAACATCTTTATATATATCGGCCGAAGTAATAGATTTGAGACCTACAATAATGGACACACTACATCATAATTGGGGATGTGACTCATTATGGTCGAGACTTCAAAAACGGTCGGAAGTGACATGTACTCCTACACACAAAGAAGAGATTCGAAGATATTGGACAGCGGTTCCTTGGCCTAACACATTATTCAGTTGTGATTACCAATAATTGTGCTCCGAATCATCAAATGTTGTGTATATCAATTGATTTGTAATTCAGTTTTGGTTGCAAGAACTGAAATATTTTTATTTGAAGCCACAGCAACAAGAAGTAAATGTCCTCTGTCAATCGAGTTTCGGCTGTACTAAATACTATATTGCTATGCTCAACTAATTACTTGAATGTGATGGCTGTCACAACCGTTTGTTGCTGCTCTAACCTATTATGAAGTTTGTAGCGTAAAACTACAAAAAATATTTTCGGAACGAAGTTCTTTATCGCACATTGCGTGCTGGGGGCTAAATAACAAGTAAACAATTTTTGTTAAACCCTATTATGCTACAACTATTGTGGATACTTTTGCTTTGGTTTGTGTCTAGACTAACATATGTTAGGAAATTTCGTGTTTAATGGGAAGTTTTGTAGGTGGAGCCTGTAAGCAATATTTAGTATATATTGTAGTTTTGCACCCAATAAAAAGTAAATTTTAAAAAGTAAAGCCAACATGTAAGAAGTTTAGAAAAAGAATATTTTCTTAAATAAGTGCCTTTGCCGAAAACAAGTACATTTCCTCACAAACAATACCTATTCATATTCTTAAACAAGGTACGTATTCTGAAAAAAGTACCTTATCTTAAAGAAGTACCTTTTTTCAAAAAAAGTATATTTTCTTACAACAATTTGCCTTTTCTTAAAAGCTACATTTTTTTTAAAGAATACATTTTTTGTTATACAAAATATCTTTTCATGAGATAAGTACCCCCCCTACTCTTAAAAATTTACAATATTCTCGTAAAAAAGGACCAATTTTAAAGAATTTCCACTACTTAAAAAAAAAAACGTTTTCTTCAAAAAAAAAATTGCTTCTCTTAAAAAAATTCAATTTTCTTACAAAAATTCCTTTTCTTAAAAGCAAATTTATTTAAAAATGATATAATACCTTGATATCGTTTCTTTTCTTGAGATAAGTAGCATTTCTGAAAATAAGTAAATTTTCTTAAAAAATAACCTTTTCCTAAAAAGAGTACTACCACTTGTTTGAAAAGTACCTGCTCTTAAAAAAAGAATGTACTTCTTTGTAAAAAAATTCATACTCTTATGGCTTTTTCTTACAGAAAGCACTTCAGCTTAAAAATAGTACCTAGTCATAAAAAAACATTAGCTTTTAATAAACGTAGTACCTCCCTTTAAAAAAGGATCTTTTCGGGATCTTTTCGTTTTTTGTAAAACGATAATCTTTTTTTATATTTCAGATCCTTTTTGTAAAAATATGTAGGTATTATATTTACCTATTTAAAAAAAAAAGCTTCTCAAATTACCGTTCGGAATCCTTCATGGGATGTAATGGGAAACCATTTATTTTTTATTTTATTATATTTACCTACATATTTTTACAAAAAGGACTTGAAATATAAAAAAAGATTATCGTTTTACAAAAACGATCTTTTGTTAAAAATCCAGTTAAATTATCGTATTTTTCAACGGGCGTCTTAGGCGTGTTCGAAGTAACGAGTACATAATCCTTAGCTAGGAACTTCTATCCTACCGGGTGTCCCTGACACCTTATGCGATTTTGTTTTTCAACAAATCGCTAAAGCTAAAATTTGTCGAATAAAAAATCGCTAAAACGCTAGTATGTCTATAATGCGGAAACGGAGCATTCCTTCGAATAATAACTAATTTTCCCAGGTTCCTAAGGGGTTTTCATAAAGTGCTCCAATTCGGATCGACGACTTTAAAAAAAAAAAATCGCCAAAATAAAATCGCTAAAATAAAAAATGGATATAACTCGGAAACGGTGCTTCCACATGGATGCTTTTCATAAAAAAAAACGTTAAATTAACATTTTTCAAATAAAAAACCGGTAAAACGCACACATATGTTAGCGTTTTTTTTAAATAAGTGATGCCGTATTAAATACATCCGTTGATTAAAGCTTCCTATAGAGGTAACAAAGTGATTATTTTTGAGATTGGACGCACCGTTTCCGAGTAATAGCCATTTTTTAGTTTCTAATAAATCTAAATTTTCTAATGCTGGTGATTTTTTTTAAAAAATTTGTCCGTGCGATTGGAACACTTTATGAAAAACCTTTAGAAACCTTTAAAAAAGAGTTATTTTTTCCATTGAATGCTCCGTTTCATAGAAATTGGGATGACACAGGAGTTTATCTCCACCAATTGAATTAGGCTCAATATGACCTCCTTTTGGAATTATTTCTTTTAGCCCATTTCAAATTCCTTTACTAAATACCGTAATTTAATTAACTTCACGAATTACTATAACTTGACCTCACCACAGACTAATAGAAAATAATCAGAAAATAATAACCTACTCATGGGATATTTTTCACAATCTGACTAGGATTTTTTTTAGCGATTTTTGATTCGAGAAATTTCAGTTTTAGCGATTTTTTTTTAAAACCGAGTTATAACCATTTTTTAATTTTGGCGATGGTTTGAAAAAAAAAATTCATCCATACGAGTTGGACCACTATATGAAAAACCCTTAAAAGCGCCAAAAATTTTGTATTTTTCGATTAGATTCTCCGTTTCCGAGATATAGACATTTTTTATAAATTTTTCATATTTGCTATCAAAAATGGGGATGGATTACACTGGGTAAATACGGGTAAAAATATGGGTAAAAATTCTATATGTATGTTTAAGTTAATTTGTCATCCACAAATTTGGTTCCTCCAGATAAGTGCGCACAGTTTTTTGCATATGTTTGTGAAGGCGTCAATAGTGGCGTCAGTTTCAACGATTGTTTTGAAGTCTCACTTCACCTCAATTTATGGTAATATTAGTAAAATAAAAAAATATATTTGATTCAGAAACTAGTATGGTGAGATATATCAACTAGACATATTCGTCTTGTCGATAACACTAAAATATACATGGACTTTAATGACCTTCTTTTGATTTCGTATAGAAAACTACACATATCAACCGTTGTGTTTTGTCAAAAGTATAGCAAATTCTGGGTCAATCCGGCGTAAAATGTGAATATATATCGATGGTGTTGCGTAAAAAGTGTCAATCTGCTGTTTCCAATTGTCTGTAAGATATTCATAGATTATAACGTAGCAAGTTATGGTTGGGTTCTTTGAGCAGTATAATTATCTACCTATTTCATTGCAGATAGACCCAAGCAGTTTCGCCGTTTTGACTTGTCGTGACAAGGTAAACAAAATCAGATCGGCCTTCGTAAAAAAATGCAGATTGGCCCTTTTTACGCAACACCATCGATATACTCACCATATTTTGCGGTGGGTGTCATTTCTATATTTTGCTGTTTTTTCACAAATTTGTCTCCCACTTTCTGTTTAAAATAATAGTTTTTCTGAAAAGTCCTCGTATTACATTCAAATATACTTTCTCTTTGTGACAAGTGTTTTTGTAACAGAAACTAAATTATGATTACAGTGACTAATATTTGAACACGAATTCTAATATTTTACTATTTATGAGTTGTATCTTCCATTTCAGATGAATGAGGTTTTTAAAATACTGAAATTGGTTAACACAAGTTAATTTTTGTAGTACCAATTTATAGTTAGTAGGACCTATTTGTAATTTATCAACAACATGGCCAAATAATTCTGATGAATGATAATTATGAATTCTAATCAAAATATAGACTTTTTCATGGAATTTATAATGCGTGACTTGATTTCCAACTAATCTTTTGCCTGTGTGTACAATTTATTTATTTCCCTAAATAGAAGTCCGTATGCAGCGCAATAATTCGTCGTTTTGAAATTATTTAAAAGAATATAGGAAATTAGATTTGCAATGAAATATTCACAAATTCTCACTAAATGCGATTTTAGTTAACAGACAAGATTGTTGGAATGAAGTTCCTTATCGCACGTTGCGGTATGGGGACTAAATGAAAAAAATAAACAACTGTTTTAACACTATTATGCTAACACCCAGTATTACCAACTACATTGGAACACTTTTGCTTTGGTTTGTGTCTAGACTAACATATGCTGGTAAATTTTGTGTTTAATGGGAAGTTTTCTGGGTGGAGCCTGTAACCAATATTTAGTATATATTGTAGTTTTGAACCCAATAAAAAGTAAATTTAGAAAAGCCAAAGTGAAAGAAGTCTAATAAAAAACATTTTCTTAAATAAGTGCCTTTTCTTAAAAAAATAAAATTTTCTCAAAAAAAAAAAAAATTCCTATTCATATTTTTAAACAAAGTACATTTTCTAAAAACATACCTTATCTTAAAGAAGTACCTTTGCTTAAAAAGAGTAAATTTTTACTCTTACAAAAAGTAGCTTTTCTTAAAAAAGTAATTTTTTTTCTAAATAAGTACCTTTTCGTAAAATACTACATTTTCTTACAACAAATTGCCTTTTCTTAAAAAACTACCTTCTCTTTAAAGAGTAAATTTTTTGTGAAACAAAATATGTTTTCTTGAGATAAGTACCTACTCTTGAAAATGTACCTATTCTTGAAAAAAGGACCAATTCTAAAAAATTTCCCATTCCTTAAAAAAAACCATTTCTTCAAAGAAATATCTTTTTTAAAAAACAAACAGCTTTTCTTACAAAAATGCCTTTTCTTAAAAATACCTTAAAATACCGTAAAATAATACCTTTTCGTTCCTTTTCTTGAGATAAGTAGCCTTTCTGAAAATAAGTACATTTTCCTAAAAAAAATAACCTTTTCCTAAAAAGAGTACCACTTCTTTAAATAGTACCTGGTTCTTAAAAAAGTACTTCTTTGTAAAAAAAAATTCATACTCTGATGGACTTTTCTTACAAAAAGTACTTCATTTTAAAAATAGTACATTTTCTTAAAAAAAATATTAGCTTTTAATAAATAAAGTACCTTTCTTTAAAAAAGGGCCTTTTCGGGTAATATAATACATATTCTTACAAAAGGACCTAAAAATATCCTTTTTTTTTCTGAAAAAATTTTATCATTTTACAAAAAGTATAATTTCTTAAAGATCCATTTAAATTATCGTACTTTTCAACGGGTGCCTTAGGCGTGTTGGAACTAACAAGTACATAATATATAGCGAAAGGAACTTCGTTCCAACTGTGTTCCCTGACACCTCACGAAATTTTTTACTAAGTTTTGGTTAACTTTTAAAATTCGGCTGTAATAAACTCTAATACGGTTGTGAAAAACTCCAATGCGGTTATGAAACCTCCAATGTGGTTGTGCCAACATCTAATACAGTTGTGACAACCTTCAAGGCGGTTGCGACAACCTCTAATATGTTTGTGTCAACGCCTTATTCGGCTGTGGCAACCTCTTAGTCGGCTGTGACAACCTCTTAGTAGGCTATGATAACCTCTAATTTGTTTGTGACATCATTTAAGGTGATTTTGTGACAATATCTAAGGTGGTTGTGGCAATGTCTAATTAAGTTGTAGTGACATCTAGTGTGTTTGCGACAATGTGTAATTAGGTTGTGGCAACCTCTAAATTCTGTTACGGCTATTTCGATTGTCTCAACCAAATGTTTTTTTGGGTATATCGGATACATAGTTCTGCTTACTATTCAATCCCTTTATCTCTATTGTGGAATCTTTGGTGTGGTGTTTAAAATAGTTATCCCTCCAACTGCTTTTAAAATTCTCAGTTCTCTAGAACAATCCAACATAATTAATTACTATGCACTTTGTGAAAATTGTAAACATTTTACTTAGCATTGTTCTGTGTTGTTCCATTTCGATATCTCCAAGGTAATTATGTGCCATTGTTATGCAATTCAGGTATTGTCTTGAAGCGTTTAAAATTACTTTAACATTACACTGCTCTTGTAGCGCTGTTTTACTGTCCTATTTGATGTAGGTAAATGTTCGTTTTTTATCTGTTTTCTTCACGCTCCAACATAAAGTCAACAATCGTAGACATCATCCTCATAATCATCATTATCTTCAGAGACGCCCTTGTCATCGTCATCATCATTATCATCATCGCCTTTATCGCCGTCATCCACGTCGCCATTCATCCCTGGCATGGCATTAAATGTCCCTTTTGGCATTTGTTGTAGCTTTTTTATTACGAGTATTCATTTCTGTTCTGTTGCTTTTTAATTTATTGCAACACATAATTGTGCTACAAAATAAAGCAGAGCAGCATAGAGAAGACAGCAATGTGCATGCCAAGTAAGGAAGGAGAGAAAGACGAGCTTGTAGAGGAATGCTTATAATTTTTATGACACTTCACAGTGGTTTCAAAGGGATTTTGTTTGTGGAATAAAGGAGTTTGAATTCAGTTGAAAGACGCTATAGTATAAAAAACAAGTTTGTCCTCCAAATTGAGTACAGGTTCTTGACGTGGTTCCAGGTTTTAGGCCAGTATTTATTTTCTCTTTGCTTAAAATTGTTCCCCACTGTACCGATTTCTACAAAGATAACAACATTTGTTTCCCAAATTGACAAAACTTTTTACCTTTCAAACTATGAATAACTACTCGTATAAATATGAAACCAAAGATTTGTGATATCACACTAATTTTATTTCGTTCAATTTAGAAAGCCGAACTTAAAACTAGGAACACTCGGAAAAAAATAACTAAATTAAATAACAAATATACTAGAACTATGCAAAATTGAACTCCGTGTGAATCCAAAGTGGTTTGCAATCAAATTAAGTTCTTTTTTCCTTAGATTTACGAAATCATATGTTGTTAAAACAGGGAAATTTTTCTTCACTTTTTTACTTTTATTGACTATATTGCAACGTCATGACGTCAGACGTCTTACACATATTAATTAAACAAATTTCAGCATATCCTTCCAACTGGCTCTATCCTTCGCCTTTTCTCGCCAGTTGGTAACACCAAGGATACGATGGGATTCTTCTGCTTGGTCTTTCCTGCGGAGTCTGGGTCGTCCTCTTTTCCTGCTTCCATCGGGTACGTTATCAAAAATCTTTCGCGCTGGCTCATCTTCATCCATTCTGATAACATGGCCTAGCCAACGCAATTGGCCCACTTTGATTCGTCTAGCTATGTCCACTTCAGAATAGAGATTATATAGCTCTGCGTTCCAGCGACGTCGGTACTCGCCGTTTTCCCTAACAGGACCATATATTTTACGGAGAATTTTTCTCTCGAAAACTCCCAGGTGTTTTTCATCCGCTTGCGATATGACCCAAGTTTCGGAGCCATATGTCAAGACAGGTAAAATTAGAGTCTGATATAGCTGGACTTTTGTCCGTCGAGGGAGGGCTTTGTTCCTAAACTGCTTGCTGAGCCCAAAATAACATCTATTTGCAAGCACAATTCTCCTATCTATCTCCAGGCTGACGTTGTTGTCCTTGTTCACGGCAGATCCAAGGTAGACAAATTCATCTACCACTTCAAAATGAAATCGGTTGTCAACGTTCAAGTGCGGACCAAGTAGAGAGATTTCTCTAGTCGTTGACACCATCAATTTAGTTTTGCCCTCATTAACAGCAAGACCCACCTTCGCTGATTCCTTTTCGATTCTTGAAAATACTGCAGTTACCTCTCGCAAATTTCGCCCAATGATGTCTATGTCGTCAGCATACTCCACCAACGTATGGCTTTTCATGTTAATGGTCTTGTTCGTAATTACTGCAGACTTTCTCATTATTATCTCCATTAAGATGTTGAAGAGGTTGCACGAAAGTGTGTCGCCTTGTGTAAGTCCTCCCTTGATACAGAATGGTTCAGTGAGGTCTTTCCCCACTTTCACTGCTAATTTGGTGTTGGTCAGCGTCATTCTACAGAGGCGAATCAGTTTTGGCGGTCTACCAAGTTCAGACATCGCTTCGTACCGTTTTCCCCGTATGGGGCTATCGAAAGCAGCTTTGTAATCGACAAAAAGTGGTATGTACCGATTAGCTTTTCGTGGGTCTTTTCCAGGATTTGGCGTAGCGTGAATATTTGGTCAGTTGTGGACTGGCCTGGTCTAAAACCACACTGATAAAGTCCTATCAGGTTTTCAATAATTGGCTTTAGTCTTTCACATAATACTCTCGACAAGACCTTATACGCGATGGATAAAAGACTGATACCGCGATAGTTGGAACAGGCACACGGATCACCCTTTTTGAATATAGGACATAATACACTGCGACTCAAACCGTCGGGCATAGATCCCCCAGCCATATACCCCATATCAGTTGAAGCATGTGGGCTATCAGTCCTTCGCCACCTGCCATAAAAAGTTCAGCGGGTAGGCCATCCGCAGCAGCGGCTTTATTGTTCTAATCTAATCTCGTCTTGGTTTTGGGGGGGGGGGGGGGGGGGGGTGTACAATCTATGCTATCTTCCACTATCATTACCTCCTGATCTTCAGTGGAAGAATCTGAGTGAAGTAGTGCTGAAAAGTGGTCTCTCCACATTTTGAGCACACGCTGCTTCTCAGTCACCGGATTCCCATTCTCGTCCTTGCCGGAGGGCAGCCCAGTATTAGGCCCGTTGGTCGATCTTCTTACCCTCTGGAAAAACTTTCGGGATTCACCATTCATCCTGCACACTTCGGTTCTTTTACTCTCTCTCTGCTCCCACTGCCATTTTTTTCGCCTAAATAGTTGGTTTTCCTCCCTTCTCAGCTTCTTGTACCGCTCGCTCGCAGCACGTGTTGTAACTGAATGTTTCGTTGCCATTCGTGCAGCGTCTGTTTCATCAGTTGCAATGCGACATTCTTCGTCGTACCATGGCTTATCCTTCTGCGGTTTTTGGTAGCCAAGTTCAGTCATTGCAGCGATTTCCAAAGAATGGGAGATGTTCTTCCACTGAGGATCTAGGTCTTCGGGAGGGGGGTATTCTGCTCTAGCAGGAGAGAGAGTTTCTGTCGATAGGACATTGATATCTCCGGTATTTGTAGCTTGTCAATATCCAGCTTTTCCTGTGTTCAGCTTCGTACGTTTTTCGCCCTGCTCAGTCTTGTGCGAACTTTCGCAGCCACCAGGTAATGATCCGAGTCGATATTGGCACCTCGAATCACACGTACATCCATTACACTAGAAGAGTGCCTGCCATCTATTACCAAGTGAACAATCTGGTTCTTCGTCCGTTGATCAGGAGATATTCAGGTCGTATTAAGACTGTCCTTATGCTGGAATCGTGTGCTACTAACTACCATATTCTTTGCAGCGGCGAAGTCTATCAGTCTTATTCCATTATCGGAGGTGGTGTCATGTAGACTGTGATTACCGATGGTTGGTCGAAAGACACTTTCCTTTCCTAATTTGGCATTAAAATCGCCAAGAATAATCTTAATGTCGTGGTCAGGGCAGCGTTCATATACTTCCTCCAGGCGATCATGAAATGTTTCTTTGACCGCATCATCTTTATCCTCTGTCGGTGCATGCACACAAATTGACGAGATGTTGAAATATTTCGCTTTGATGCGAATTGTGGCTATGCGGTCACTCACTGCGTTGAACCTTGAAACTACGTGTCGCAGTCTCTTGCAGTCTTTTTCTTTCTGGTGGAACGATATCCTGTCCATGGCGTTTCCTGGATCGCTGTGATGTCAGCTTTATATTTTCCGAGGACATCCGCCAGTTGGAAAGTGGCACCAGTGCTGTATAACGTTGGAACTTTCCAGGTACATATCCTTAAATCATGGTCCTTCTAACGTTTACGAGGGTCGTCAACAGTTGGGGGTTTCTTTGTTCATTATATTTTCTGTGTATTTTCATTGCCAATATAACGGTGGCGGGAGGCAAACCCAGCCAACCGTGGTTTGCATTTTACCTACTGCCAGGATGATTATGTTTCAGCCGCCCATTATGGATCAGACGCTGACCAGAATGCAGTGTGTCGAAACTGGATTTTGGTTTCTTCAATTTTGATCCGCCGTTGGCCAGGGGTGTTGGCTCATGCGCCTTCAAAGGACAGAAGAATATATCCGCTACTTCAAAGAGCTACAGTGACAGGGTCACCTAATAATCCTGAGACGTATCAGTGATCGCATTACCACTCAGGTTGCTCATTCGTTTCGCCTTCTCACTTTAGCTACCTAACGGAGGTTTCCGATAAGCCATTGCCCAGGACATACTGCGTGGAAGTAGTGAGCTGTTCAAAGTTCAAATTTTCTAAAGTTAGTGCTCAAAATGAGGAACATTTTCTTTCAATTAGTTCCTCAAATCCAATTCATTTGGTCCTTAAATTAAACAGAAATAAAATTAGAACTGGGAAACTCTTCATTGAATAAAGTACTAATTTTCTTAAAAATATACAAATTTTTGTATGTAGAAGTACATATTTCGTAACTTTTTAACACAGTTTTCTCTTCTATTTTTTTTTCTTTCAGGTAAAGTACCTCATCAGGACAAGTACACTACTTCTTAAAATTTACGAACATCGAACTGAAAATTGGAAAATACTTAATTGAATAAAGTATTAATTTCCTTGAAACGTATATCAGCAGTTCCCATAAGGACTGCTAGGATTGGAAAATAAACCTGGTTTCGATGAGTGTGAGTAGCAGCCAACAAAAGCCAACAACTTGTTTGATAGCCACCATGAACCAAATGGGAATTACAGAGGTGAAAATCAAAATTCTCAGCACTGAATATCGAAATTTTCTCTGTAGTGTTTCATAATTAAAGTTATTTTTCAACGCTCAACATTCCTAATATTAAGGACAAGTTAAAAGTGTTACACCTGCACGATCTAATTGTTTAAACATTGGTTGTAACACCTTTCAATTCGTTTGTTGCCACCGAATTGCGGTTGACATAACCGAATTGATATTCTCACGACTGAATTTAGTCCCCACAACTGAAATGTGGTTGAAACAACCTCGATTCATAACTTATTCGGTTGTGACAATTGAATTTCCAATTAAATTCGTTCTATCAACTAAATTGTTCATTGAACTATTCGTAATGACCTTATTTTTTGGAATGTTAATATATGAGAAGTTCATACTACAAGCAGTCAAATGTATAATACATTTTTCTAAGTGAAAAATGGTTGGTTTTCTTTGACCTAATAGATAATTCCTGAAAGCGAACTCACTGGGCTGACTAGTTTCGAACTCTTTGACAAGTCCAACTTCAGATGCCTACTCACTCACCTGAATTCATACCATTGGTAAGATCATCAATCGTATATGTACCCACTTGGTATATAATTTACATATGCGAATTGGTGTTGATCGAAAACCCCTCAGTACCCACTAGAGCAGTGATTCTCAACCTTTTTTTTGTTGCGGCACACTTTTAACGATTTAAAAATTTGGCGGCACACAGAGAAAAAGATAAGTTTAAAAATTATTTACTTACCTATAACACACTGCATAAAATAGTTTACAATATTAATTTTAATTGTGCGAAATAAAATAATATGTACTACAAAACTAACAGTACGTTTATTAAGGTATGAATTACAAGTTAATGATAAGAATACTTTTAATGTGAAATTTGAGCTTGATGTTTTTTAATAATTTCATTTATATTTGGTCGTAAAAATG
The DNA here is from genome assembly GCA_963931995.1 of Phaonia tiefii. Lineage (NCBI taxonomy): Eukaryota > Metazoa > Arthropoda > Insecta > Diptera > Muscidae > Phaonia > Phaonia tiefii. The sequence goes on along the minus strand of OZ008367.1, from coordinate 60,491,730 downwards.
ACAATGCTACTCTCAAATCATCTTCTACATTTAACAATCTTGATCTTTTTTTAGTTTTAATGTTGGTTAAAGCTGAAAATCCGAATTCACACAAATAAGATGTGGAAAATTGTAATAATATATTTAAAGCTTTTTTGGATATCGTTGGATAATCGCATCTAATGTTAATCCAAAATGAATTAATTGATTCTTCTGAACGTTTTAAAATTAAATCTCGATTACTGGAAAGCAAAATGAGTTCTTCCTCTTCATTCAAAGTTAAGTCAAACACAGCAGTATCCGTTATGAGAAATGGATTACGAACCCAATCAAATTTCTTTGTATCTAATTTTGGGAAATAATGCATAATTCTCTCCTCTAATGCTGTCAAATGGTCAATAACATTTATTTTAATAGTGTTATAACAGTCTTTTGGGACTGACTCAAACTTTTCTAAATTGCCTTTCTGTGCTTTATTCTTCCATAAAGTTATTTGTTTTTGGAATCCTACCAGCTTATAGGTTGAGTTTAAAATATTTTCATTAGGTCCTTGTATACTTGAATTTATGTTATTAAAAATAACAAAAATGTCTGATAAGTAAGCCAGTTTAGTACTCCATATTTTATCTTCCAACAAATGAACAAAATCATAATTTTCGTCTTGTTGAAAAAATATTTTCATTTCGTCTTTTAATTCCAGTACACGAGATAAAACTTTTCCTCTGGACAACCACCTTACTTCCGTATGCAGTAATAAGGATTCGTACTTGGCTTCCATAGCTTGGCATAATTTACTAAATAAGCGACTTTTTAATGGTCTTGATTTTATATAATTAATCATTTTAACACATTGTTCCAGAACTATTTTCATTTCTGATGGCAAATATTTTGTAACAAGTGCTTCTCGATGCAAAAAACAATGGGTAACTAATATATCCCCATTCAGTTCTTTCACACGTGCTACAAATCCTTTTAGATGGCCAGTCATAGCTGGAGCACCATCTGTACAAATGCCAATACATGACTTCCACGAAACTTTAATTTCTTCTAAATATGAACTAATTACATCAAATATATGTTTGCCAGTTGTAAAATCTGGTAACTCCCGACAACATAAAAATTGATTAATTATATCATTTTCGTGAATAAATCTAACGAATGCAATTAATTGAGCCTTTCCTGTAATATCTGTTGATTCGTCGATTTGTAGAGCAAAATTTGAATTTGCAAGAGTTTTTGCAGTATTTTGCTCAATATTTTGCGACATATCTTGAATTCTGCGATAGATTGTGTCATTCGAAAGTGGGATTTTACAAATATCAATATCTGCTGATCCACCAATCATTATTTGTACAATTTTGCGACAAGCTGGTAATATAATTTCTTCAGCCAAATTGTGAGGTTTTAATTTAACAGCAATCTATTCAGCAATTTCATAAGAAGCTATTTGAGCCTTTTCAGACACACTGATTTGTTGTTCAAGAACTTTTACTTGCTTGGATTTTGAAGATAAAGACTTTTTAAAGTAGGTTTCATCTTTTGTTGAAAGCGAAGGATGATTAGTCACCAAGTGACGTTGGAGTTTGCTCGGAACCATAGCACTATTTGATAATTTACAACCACATATCACACACTCGGGAACAACTTCATCATTTTCCATTGCATAGGTAAATCCAAATTTCAAAAAATCATCATTGTATTTCCGATGAACAACGTATTTTTTGGAACAAGAAGTATCTTTACTTGTACCGGGCGTTTGCTCATTAACTTGGTTGCTATCGTTATTATCATCACTATTATCATCGTTAAGCTTTCTTCTTTTTAACCATTTATCCATTTTCGGAAGCTTCTGTTAACATAAAAAAATTGTTATCGAAACATTGTTAAAAAAATCCGAATCAAATATTACCTTTAAATTCGATTTATTCAAGTTTGAGAAAACAATACTGCAAAGCCAATATGTTATAATTTTATAAATTGACACTGCAAGCAAATAAATTAATAGCAAACTGTATCACATACATTTGCTAATTTTAACGGAACAAAATGTGCAGCAACTACTATGCAACGCGTTGGGAATCCACACTGTCGTTAAAACAACCTGTTTTTGTCGAGATGAAACTTAGTACTGAATTTTTGTATTATCTTTGTCTTCTTTTGGGTTCATCGAGCATTCTATTTTCTCTTAAATTCTTAGACTCTCAATCATAGAGAAATATAATAAGAGTGTAGAACAGCTGTAAAACTTTCACCCGAATAACATGGAATAGTTGGAAATTTCATAGCAAATAAGGGAAAACTTTGGATTTAACAATTTGCGATTTATATTGAAACTTTATCAATAATTTCAGCCTAACTAGTCATTACATTGTAATTTTTTTCACTTGTTATCCCTTTTTTTCTTGAATTTAGTTTACAAAATTTTCAACAACACAATCTCAGTTGATGTGTATTGCACTTTTGTATGGAAGCTCTTTTGAAATTTGCGGAAACAGCATCACTCAACTCGAAAACTACTTTTTTTTAAACTTTCTTCGCTATGAAATTTCTAACTACTAAGTTGATCAGCTGTGCCATCGAGGCCGTCTTTGCGAGGCCACCTACTCTCAATCTTGTATCTCTTATTTGTATGAGTCTCTATGATTAAAATTCTTACGCTCTAGAAGTCCATTTGGTGCTCTCTCTCTCTTGCATGTTGCGCAAACGCTGCAGTTGCCGAAGGAAAAAAATTCTAAAACGGTTTCTATGCTGTTAACTTCAACACACACTGACTGAATGCATAGGTCGCTGAAGCAAATGTGTGTGCTTTTGTTTTGCGCATTTGCTTTTTCAGTTTTGCTTGTTTGCATACTACTATGTTAGTTACAACTAAGCAACGAAAAATTAATTCAAACTAGTCAAGCAATTTTGAACACTGGTTTTAAGTTAATCTATTTTTGTTTTTCCCGAGAAAACATACTGTGGAGAGTGTTATTGGATATATGCTGTTGTTGTTTTTTCGTCAATTTATGATTCCGTTTCAATATATCTTTTCTGTAACTTTTTGTACACTCAAGAAAATCATATTATTTAATAATATAAACATAATTGTAAATCTAAAATTTGGCGGCACACTTTTAGAATTTCGCGGCACACAAAAGTGCCGCGGAACAGTGGTTGAGAATCACTGCACTAGAGTGTTCAAAACCGAAACCAAAAAACCGGAGAAACCGGTTAACATGTGTTAATGCAATTAACCGTGTGCCGGTATTTTAAAAAGCGGTTATTAACCGGTTAATACACAATTTGTGTTAAAGTTTCTTACAAACTATTAATAACACTGTTTTGCCAGATCTGATCAGAATTTTTTTTTAGGGCGGGTCAAAGTTTCCGCCCCTCGAATATATCGGCATGCAAAATTGTGTGTCCCTTACTTCTGACGTACTACATATGTTCAGAAGTTTTATAGAAAAGATTCAGATAAACATTTTTGTGGAACAAATTAACCATCTAACTCTCACGTATAACCATAATTTTTACTTTTTTTTTTTAAAAACTCGCAAAAAACTGCTCCAAAATGATGGGGGGCGTGGTCAAACTGTTCCACAAAAATTATCCACTTAAAATTATCCACAAAAACTCGCAAAAAACTGCTCCAAAATGATGGGGGGCGTGGTCAAACTGTTCCACAAAAATTATCCACTTAAAATTTCACCAATGTGTCCGAACACTCCAAAACCCAAATCTTAGCCCTAAGGGCTAGATAATAAGCAAAAACTAATTGCCTTCTAATGGTTAATAATGAATTTTGTCATTTTGCTGTTTCCATTAAAAAATAGTCCACATAATATAATGAATTTTATCATATTTCATCTTTTATCTAGCACTTGGACTAAGATTTGAGTTTTGGAGTGTTCGGACACATATAGTGACATTTTATGGCGATAATTTTTGTATAACATTTTGACCACGCCCCGCGTCATTTTGGAGCAGTTTTTTGCGAAGTCAGAAGTAAGGAACACACAATTTTGCATGCCGATATGTTGCAAGAAAGTTCCGAGGGGAGGAAACTTTGACCCGCCCTAAAAAAAAATTCTGAACAGATCTGGCAAAACGCCGATACACGAATATTTTTTTTTAGACCTATCTACCAGAATCCGTTGACAGAACCCCATTATTTTTTGCTGTCGCACAGTGTAATTAAACAAAGAAAATATATAACTTTCATATATTAATTATTTTTATGAATTAAGTAATACGACATGACATCTCTTTTGAAATATAATTAAAAGATTTTAAACAGTTTTTAATTTGGCAATAATTTCATCATTCGCGTAGTAATTAAATAGTTTAAATTAATACACCAACTAATTGTTTTGAGTTTACTAGATTTATCATTCATGAAAACTGCGAAATTTCGAAAAAATCGAACATGATTTTCAAATTTAAATACGTTTAATGTGAACGTGAATTAAACTTGCCAATTTTTCATTTAACAGCCATTTTCAATTGGAATACGATTTACATTTTAATTTAAAACTAAATAAAAATAATAAAAGATTGAAACGCCAATAAAAATATTCAATTAATTTCAATAAAAACCAATCCTATTCACTTCAATTCAAATAAGAAGATAAAAAGAATTGAACTGAATTAGACGTAGTTAGATTAGAGTGGATTGAATTGACTTGGACTAAATTGATGGAATTGAATTGAATTGCATTGCATTGACTTGAATTGAATTGTATTAAATGGAATTGAATTGAATTGAATTGAATTGAATTGAATTGAATTGCATTGCATTGCATTGCATTGAATTGAATTGAATTTAGTTGAATATTGCATTGCATTGAACTGAATTGAATTGAATTGAGTTGAATTGAACAGAATAACTGAGTTGAATTGCATTGCATTGCATTGAATTGAATTGAATTAAGTGGAATTTAATAGCATTGGAATTGAATTGCAATTTAATGGAATGGAATTGAATTGAATTGAATTTATTTGATTTGAATTGAATTGAATTGAATTGAATTGAATTGAATTGAATTGAATTGAATTGAATTGAATTGGATTGAATTTCATTGAATTGAATTGAATTGAATTGAATTGAATTGAATTGAATTGAATTGGATTGAATTTCATTGAATTGAATTGAATTGAATTGAATTGCATTGCATTGAATTGAATTGAATTGAAGTGAATTCAATTGAATTGAATTGAATTGAATTGAATTGAATTGAATTGAATTGGATTGAATTTCATTGAATTGAATTTAATTTAATTGCATTGCATTGAATTGAATTGAATTGAAGTGAATTGAATTGAATTGAATTGAAATGAATTGAATTGAACTGAATTGAGTTGAACTGAATTGAGTTGAACTGAATTGAGTTGAATTGAATTGAATTTAATTGAATTGAAATGAGTGGAAATGAATTTAATTGAGTTAAATGGTATTGAATTGAATTGAACTGAACTGAATTGAATTGAATTTAATTTAATGGAGTTGAATGGAATTGTATTGAATTGGATTAAACTGAATTCAGTTGAATTGAATTGAGTTGAAGTGAATTGAATTGAACTGACGGTAAATTTAAATATATTAAAATCTGAAAAATGCTACTATATTTTTAGAATATTAAGGACTCTTTTTACGGTCAAACAAAACAAGAAAGTGCTATTTAATTGTTTACAATTAAATCAGTTGTTAATTTAATTTGTTTACAAAAATGTTAGCATAGTGTTTCCATACGAAACCCGAAAATAACCGTAATTAAAACCGAAAATTTACCGGTTTTAATTACGGTTATTCCCATTCTGTGAATCCGAAAACCAGTTGTCCGAAAACGTGATTTTTCGAATAACCCGAAACCGGTTATTTGCATATTCGGGGTTTTTGAACACTCTAGTACTAACTCAATTTCATTGTTTTCGGTGCATCAACCGAATTTGCAATCAATTCGATCGCAACAACCAAATGTGATATTAATTCGTTTGTAACAGCCGAATGTGTTATTAATTAATTTGCATCAAACGTTGGTATTAACTTGGTTTCTGCCATCGAAGATGGTAACAATTCGATTGCAGCAACCGAATTTGGCGGTAGCTCGGCTGCAATAACCGTGTTTATGAAACAACAAACTGCAATGTGGCTGGGTTTGAGTTTAGGACGTGTTTAAGAAGCCAATGGAATATCCTAATTGTAGTAGTTATGGATTTTGCGTTAAAAATTCTTATTTCGCATAATTGGCGCTGTCATCCATAATTGCTCGGAGCTAAAGGAAAAACGGACGGAAGGGGGTTGCTAAAATTTTTTTGTTTCCCTAAATGTTACCCCATAGATAAGTAAAGTGCATTAATTTCTCGTTATGTAGTTATTTTTGAAAATTTAGTCAACTTAATTATAAATAAACATTCGAAAATTCTAACTAAGTGCCTTCCTAATTAATAATTTTTGATTACGATACGATAACCTCAAAATTCGGTTGTGTCAACCTCTTATGCGGCTGTGGCAACCGCTAATTCGCTTGTGACGACCTTTAATTCAGTTGTGATGACCTCTAATGTGGTGGTGACAACCTGTAATTCTGTCGTGTCGACCTCTAGTGCGGTTGATACACCAACAAATTCACCTAGTTTAGTTGTCCCAACCTTTTCTATGTATGCACTTATATATTATATTTGGTCTAATATTTAGTCCAATACGAATTTAACTTCTTTTCGTTCAAACAGTTTTTTTCCGGGACCGTGTGAACAAAATTTTAATACGCTTTTGGTACAACTAAGTATAATTTTCCTTAAATTCAGTACAATTGTACTCATTTGGAGGAAATTTGTCCTTGACAATTTAAAGACAATTTGCTGCATTATTTTCAGTCCATACTCTTTTAATGTGTAATCTGATTAACAGCCATTTGCTCTATCTGGAACGAAAATATAAGGGAACGCAAGCAAGTCACTCACATTCTTCTCAAATTGGGCTCCACTATGTAGAAATTTTCTTCCGCCTGACTCTATGTTTGTTCTGACTGACAACACATTCGAAATAGAGAAACCAAAATTTGTACAGAAAAGTTTTGAAAATTTGATTTATTTGAACCCAAAGCAAACGTCTTTTGCCTACAACACGACCAAAAGCGTTCGTTCGGGATAGAGAAACAGGCTGTAAGTAAAATTACCCCCGATTTAGTTCAATTCCTTAATTTTAGGTACAAAAGAAGTATAATTGAGTACAGACTTTGAACTAATTTGAAGATAATTTTGAACTCAAATTTAAGATTTTTGTCTAATAGCATTTTAACATGTCAATTAATTTCAAGGTTTAAATGACGTTTAAAATATTTTTCTTAAAAAAACCGAACAGTTGCATGAACTTGTTTGGAAACTTGTTCTAAAATGAATGTTCGTTGCACTAGTTCTAAGTACACGTTGAAAAATGTGTCTTTTTATTGCTTGGATGCAAATGTTGTGTGTTTGTAGCTTGACGCAAATATAGTGTACTTGTGTCCAAACACATTGTGTTTGCTATTCTATATCACATTCTCGAAAAGTAATGATTACTATGCTATAATATATTTTTTTGTCCTCAAATAAGGTTTTGTTTGCTGAAAACTTCTGAAAACAAACACGTGACTGACAAGAAAGATACAAAAGAGCAGCAGATCTTATATTTATTAAAACCGTGCTTGCACGACAGTATACGGGTGTTGCAAAATGTTAGAGGGTCTGTTTTTTCTCAGCGTGTAGATATCGGGAAATTCGTTCTTAAAGCATTTATGTTGTAGTTCGTTTTATACACGCAATTTTAAAAATGGTGATACATTATTTTAGACTTTTTTGTGTTACTCAAAATTGTTTACGTCTATCAGTTCCAAATTAGGAGGTAGTTGGATACAAGGTTTCCTGGGAAATCAGAAAGGTCGTAGGTCTTTCAGAATGAATTTGACGCAAAATACTTAGGAATTTATATACGATGTTTACTAGCTTTAAGCACCCATTCCTCCTAACTTCCAATAAATCCACTTGAAAAACGTTGAACAATAAAAGTCATAGGAGTTGTAGAAAATTTGAAGTAATACCTTCGACAAAAATCTTCCGTGTGCAAAAATATGATAACCCTCAAGCCACATTTTTTAAAGAAAACTTTCAGTGTTCAAGTTATAAAATGTTTTATAACCTACCTTGGACTTAGTAGTCAAATATCGGATAATTCAAACCGAAATACTAAAGTTGTCCCACATTTTTGTATGTACGCTGAAAAATCTGTATTAAATCAGTAAATATAATGTGTTTGTAACTTGTCGCAAATATAGTATACTTGTGGCCAAACATATTGTTTTTGTTATACACTATTACATATTGGAAATATAATGATTAACATGTTATACTATATGTTTTCGTGACCAAAATTTGTCTTTGATTTTTGAAAACGAAAACGTGACAGACAACACAGAAACAAAAAATCGCGTATCTTCAATTCATGAAGACAATACTTGCACGTAACTATACGGCTGTTCCAAATATATACATACTTTTCTTTACTTTTATTGACTATTTTACAATCTCGTTGGGTCAGATGTCTGACACCTCTTAACTAAACAAACAAATTAAACAAATTTCAACATATTCTTCCAACATGCTCTTTCCTTCGCCTTT